>JAJKFL010000004.1:10050000-11545755 GCA_021186555.1 Reticulitermes speratus
TTAACTCGTGCGATAGTTTGCCTTGTACCACTATAACGCGTTTGGTATTAGTGACTGAACGATTCACGTCCGGGTCGATAATAATCGATAATAATTGACAGTTGAAAAGCTTACAATAGAAGGTGTGACAGAATGTGTTCTAAGTGAGGTAAGAGCTGAGGCCGAAGACACAGTTGACCATCGACAGTGTTCTTTGCGAGGTACGAGCTGAGACCGAGGACACAATTGACCATCGACAATGTTCTTTGTGAGGTACGAGCTGAGGCCGAAGACACACTTGACCATCGCCAGTGTTCTTTGTGAGGTACGAGATGGGGCTGAAGAAAGAGTTGATCATCGACACACAGCACAACATATCTCAACCAGATGGCATTAACTTCGATTGATAAAATTAACGCTTGGTTTGCTCTAAGAATAAAGAAACGACCGATGTAAGAGGTCGTGGAATAACGTGTGGATATTATGGCAACCTGTCAAATGACGTCACGTGGCTTGTAACATAAATAAACCCTCTCGATTCGAACTGTCAGCATATTATCAAATGTTAGACGTGAACACGATGCTGTATTTCTCGCGCTAGCGCCAAATCACACGACAGCTAGCACCGTTTGAAGCAGGGAGACCAGCACCCCACCCTACCACAGTCTTTGTACCGGAGGAGGACTTCCTGATTCCACTTGAAGTTACGTGCTGGCACAGTGACCTCTGGCATGCCTGTCTGCATACTAAAATCGCATACTTATCTAACGGGCACATTCAGTACCGCGGAAGGCTGTCCAAGCACACACGGAGCTTGCATTTTTAAATCCTCTTTGTGGGCTTAACTGTTATTCCAGCACTGCTGCGTTTTTCGTTCATTTATTCTTATTTAATGGCGCTGTCGGTTTGACTATATACTGTCGAAATGTAAAATAGATTGGAAAGGACGTGGAAAGAAGTGGTCGTGGCCTAATCTGAGGCACTATCCAAGAATCTGCCTGGACGTAGTGAGGAAAACTTTAGGCCGAAATTTGAAACCGGGAACTCCCCGACTTGACCGCCGTAGGCAGTTCACAGATGTGCATACATACGTATTACCATCAAGAGCATTGCCATGGCTCTAGCAGTTAGTCGCCGGCCTCTCACCCCGGAGGCCCGGGCTCCATCCCAGGCTAGTCCATGCGGGATGTAGGGTGGGAAGTTGCACTGGGACAGGTTTATCTCCGAGTACGTCGGTTTTCCCCTGTCAGTATCATTCCGCCAATGCTCCATACTCATTCATCTACCACCAACGCTGTATAATCTTAGCAACCCTCAGCTTCGTTAACTAACACTTAAAAATTAATATTACTGTACTGACCGTATAACTAAAGACCTGAATAAAATTACTTTTAGATTCATCATCACATACCCAGTTCGTTCAGCCGCTATTGAGAACTTTTTGTTAACGTTATGGCTCATTTTTAACTGGACTGGATACGATGATATTAAAAGGGGTCTTACATAAATGGGACGATGTGGTATCGATTCGTCCGGTTCAGGAGAGGGACCAGTGGCAGGCTGTTGTTAACTAACTAACTAACTACCAACTCCATGGAGCAGAATTCTTCATGAGAAGCTAACAGTTCCTCAGCTAGTCAAGAAATTCCCCACATTGTATGGAACCCGAAGGTTCAGTACCGCATTCACAAGCGCCCGCCACCTATCCCTATCCTGAGCCAGATCAATCCAGTCCATGCCTCCTCATCCCACTTCTTGAAGATCCATTTTAATATTATCCTCCCTAGGTCTTCCAAGCGGTCTCTTACCATCAAGTTTCCCTGCCAAAAACCTGTAGGCACCTCTCCTCTCCTCCATACGTGCTACATGCCCCGCCCATCGCATTTTATTGATTCGATCACCCGAATAATATTTGGTGAGGAGTACAGATCATTAAGTTCCTCGTTATGCAGTCTTCTCCACTCCCCTGTTACCTCGTCCTTCTTAGGTTCAAATATCCTCCTCAGCACCCTATTCTCGAACACCCTCAGCCTATGTTCCTTCCTCAATCTGAGAGACCAAGTTTGACACCCATACAAAACAACAACAAAATTATAGTTCTGTATATCTTAATGTTTGTATTTTTGGATAGCAAAATGGAAGAGAGAAGATTCTGCACCGAATGATACCAAGCATTCCCTGACTTCAATCTGCTCTTAATTTCTTCATGAATGGAATTTTGATTTGTTTGGATTGTTCCCAAATATTTGAACTGTTCCACCCTTTCAAAGGATTTATTTGGCTTTTATATATACGGTAACGAAACTTCGATTTCCATAAAACCCGGGGAATATCTTCACTAGCTGTGAAACTATTAGCTTCTGAAGAGGGACTCTGCTCCATGGAGCTCGTTAGTGGCACATGTTTGACCACTGACACGCTGCTGGCCTCGGTGCAACGTACGTTCATAAAGGCACTTCATGATACTACAAATTTAAACCCCCTACTTCCTGGGCAACATTTGGAATTTAAACCCCAGCGTTATTGAAGGTTAAGTGGGGCTGAGAAGCACTGTGATAGCGATAGTGACAAGTAAACAGAGACGACTGGCCACGGTGTCAGACGAAGGCAGAGGTGCTGAGGCTGCCTCCACAGATCATTTACCTTTCAAGTAGAAATCGTGTTTGTGACCGCCAAGAGAAAGTGAGTCTCGCGAGACTTTAGGTTTTCGTAGCGGTCCTGCGGTAACTGCTCGCCCGGCGACACGGCGTCATGTAGCAGAAGATTGGAATGTTCAACGCGAACCTTACAAAGGCAGGCTACTTTAATGCTTCGTTCCTAATGTAACTGCATTCACGGGCGTGGCGAAGAGGTGGCAAAATGACCAGAAAACTGAATATTTTATAAGAAAAAAAATGCAAATACATTCTATCAAAATCAGTTATACACAACATATAAAACAGGATAAAACAGGCAACATGTTTCGGCTGATTAAACCACAATCAGGCCTTTTTTGAGAACATTAAACAGATACTAATACTGCAATAGGCGTAAGATCTCCGTCTGCTTTTCTGCGCTTAGCAAATTTTAAAATAATGAGGCAAATGAAAGGAAATTCAATGAACGATTTTGATTTCCTTTTAAGTTTATAATTTCTGTTAGGGGTGGCGATTTTTATTACTCGCCCCGGGCGCCACAAATCCCTACTGCGTCACTGGCTGCAATAGATATAAAGTCAGCTCCGAGTAGGACTCAAAGCCTGCATTCCTACTACACAGACATATTACTTCCGGCAAGGCCCTCCCATTCGCCGACAATTTAAAGGGGGGTCTATTTGGCCCCCAAATACGAATAACCACCACCCCCACACTAGAATATATTTGTTTCACAGTTACACTAGGCTTACAGGAATGCTGGACAGAAACCAAATAAATATATATTTAAGCTAGCGACAGATTATCTTGTATGGTAACGACAAAAAAAATGTTGATCTAAAAGGGTAGCCTCACAAAATGTAATGACGCATCTTATTACAAAACCAGCAGTTTGCACATACAAAGTATATATATAATAATACAGTCCCTTCTCCTACATGTTTCGGCGGTCGAAAAGCCATCCTCAGGGAGCAAAACCAATATTTAAAACCTTATGAAGCCAGTTACATATATAGCGATAAAACATGTCACAGTCATCACTGCTATTATGATATAAAACACATCAGCTTAGTGCATGTGTGATTAAAATTCGTAATAATAGCATTGTGGTTAGATGTGCCCCGTTAACAGTTTAACACATAATTTTCATAATCTTGATTTACTACATATATTAACGGGGCATATATAACCACAATACTATTATTACGAATTTTAATCACACATGCACTAAGCTGATGTGTTTTATATCATAACAAGCAGTGATGACTGTGACATGTATTAGGTTTTAAATTTGCTGTTGCTTCCTGAAGATGGCGGTCGAACACACAAACACGTAGTAGAGAGGAATGTGAAAGGTAAAGGTAAAGTTCACCCTCGAACAGGCCATGAAGGCCCAGAGGGGGAGTAGAGATAGCTCTACTCTTCCTTCAACCTCGGCGTTAGATGGGGTAGTAGTCCCGGGCCATGAGGGGACTGAACTGTACTATACATTATATGTGTAAATGTTTTTATAATAAGAAACATGTGGGCCGGGATAGCTCAGTCGGTATAGTGACTCGCTACGAGCTGGACGGTCCGGGGATCAAATCCCGGTGGGGGCGAGATTTTCCACACCCGTCCAGACCGGCCGTGGGGCCCACTCAGCCTTCTGTACAATGGATAGCGGGTGTCTTTCCCGGGGGTAAAACGGCCGGGGCGTGGCGTTGACCACCCACCCCATCTAGCGCCGAGGTTTCAGAAAGAGTACAGCAATACCTCTACTCCCCCTCTGGGCCTTCATGGCCTGTTCTAGGCAGAACTTTACCTTTACCTTTACCCTTTTTAATAAGAAAAATATCATATTGCACGGAATGTACCACATCAAAATGTAATGACGTGTTTCATTCTCACAAAATAGCACTGTGTCGGTCACAGCGTAGCATTTTAAAACACTTGATGTCAGCTGATAGAAAGGATTATATAATAAACATAACATTGAGTCTTACTACAAAAATTCAATACGTAATTTATACTGGCCACTGCACGGTCGAATAACTTTAATTCAGTCCGTTTCTTTAAGTTCACTGGAGACGTGGGTTGGAAGAGAAAGCGGTGATTATGGTAGCTGTGTGTAACCAGCTTTTACTTTCGTTCCTCTTAATTTTAATTTCCTCTCCTCCACTTGCTGGATGGCTTGAGAACAGTGAAGGCAATGGCTGCTGCAGCTCAGTGCTTGTAGTTACTACAATACGGACACCCAGACTTACAGTGGCTATGGAATGTTTCGTATGTTGGTAAGTCACATACACGTTCCTAATGTTTCGTATGTTGGTAAGTCACATACACGTTCCTAATGTTTCGTATGTTGGTAAGTCACATACACGTTCCTAATGTTTCGTATGTTGGTAAGTCACTTACACGTTCCTAATGTTTCGTATGTTGGTAAGTCACATACACGTTCCTAATGTTTCGTATGTTGGTAAGTCACATACACGTTCCTAATGTTTCGTATGTTGGTAAGTCACATACACGTTCCTAATATTTCGTATGTTGGTAAGTCACATACACGTTCCTAATGTTTCGTATGTTGGTAAGTCACTTACACGTTCCTAATGTCTCGTATGTTGGTAAGTCACATACACGTTCCTAATGTTTCGTATGTTGGTAAGTCACATACACGTTCCTAATGTTTCGTATGTTGGTAAGTCACATACACGTTCCTAATGTTTCGTATGTTGGTAAGTCACATACACGTTCCTAATGTTTCGTATGTTGGTAAGTCACATACACGTTCCTAATGTTTCGTATGTTGGTAAGTCACATACACGTTCCTAATGTTTCGTATGTTGGTAAGTCACTTACACGTTCCTAATGTTTCGTATGTTGGTAAGTCACATACACGTTCCTAATGTTTCGTATGTTGGTAAGTCACATACACGTTCCTAATGTTTCGTATGTTGGTAAGTCACATACACGTTCCTAATGTTTCGTATGTTGGTAAGTCACATACACGTTCCTAATGTTTCGAGTGTAACAGGATTCACTGTCCGTAAAATTTACTGCTCTTTTAGCGAGGCCACTTGGTCTTCGAGGAAACTGTTTTTCAAGAGTTTCGAAGAGTGGGGCAGGGGGGGGACCTCGAATTTCAGAGGCATCCTAATCTTCAGCTCCGAAAAATATGAAAAAAAATTTGAGTCTTAAATTCGAAGTAATACGGTACGTACTCTTCCCAATTACATATAAATTAAACGAGATGTTATTACATTAAATGCATCCCATTTATTCCACTGAAGCATCATTATTCTTAAACACAATCCCCGAGTACATTGATACATTTAACACATCTAGTCACGAGTTTAAAAATTACGTCGCGGTAAAAATCGGACTCTTGCATTCGCAACCATTCACGAACATCAATTTCCACTTCCTCGTATTGTGGAATACACGACCTCACCAAGTGTTGCTTCATCGACCCAGCTGCATTCCAGCCTGTTGTCAGAGCCGAAGAGAGAGAGAGACGGGGGGGGGGGGGGGGAGACGGTAAAAGATACCGGGGCCCGGCCGTCCGGAAGGGGGCCCGGGGCCCGACTATGTTGCATATGTTTTTGTCTTTCTCGGTAGTACCATTATCTATCGATTATGCAAATTAACCCTTTCAGACCAAACCCAAGTCACTCTGCAACTGACAGTCAGTCTTTCCGATTTTGTGTAAAGATTTGTAGTTGGTCCACCCCTTGCCGGGGGGGGGGGGCACGAAAAAGAATTTTCACCGGGGTCCGAACCCACTCTCGGCGACCCTGTTTGTTTTGTTTCAGGAATAAAATACGTAGTACACACATACAGTATCGACGGTCAAGAGAGCGATTTCTACTAAAACGAAAATTTGAAACTCGTGTCAAGGTGGGGGGGGGGGGGGAGAATGCATCAATATGCTTGGCAATTACGCTGAAAAATTACGATACTTCCGGTGGACTAAATGAGTTGCATTTAATGTTGTAACGACTGCTCATTTAATGATAATGACCTAAGGAACCTTACTTATTAAACATCCTCTCGTGAAAAACATACTTTTTGAAGTTCAGTGTTTTCCTATGCAGATCACACATGGAATCTTTAAGGCTATGTTGGCATCTGTCTTTATTTTCTTTAACGAGTTTTAACGACATACACGGGATTAAAATATTGCTTTTTCAGATTGTGTTTTACATCACTCAGCAGCATTTTGTCAAATGCAAAGGTTATCTATCGTCGAGTGAGAACTAACAGAAATATGTGAAGATTTATGTATTTTGTGATGTCTGGTAAACAATTACAGAGGTTTAGAAGGATAATCTTATTCGTGGACTAACTGACCCTGAATATGATGGCACTACGACTTTTCGAAACATCGGTTAACTATTTACAACTCGACACGGCGTCACATCTCAGAAGACTTTAACAACCAGCAACACCGCTGTGAGAACCTCAAATATCGCAGGACAGTGCGGTTAATGAAATGAAAACAATGTTGTGGGGAAATTGTCGCAGTCTGTTTTGTGGACGTAAGCTGCACTTTATGCCGATCCAGTGGCCGCGCGGACTAAGGCCGCTCGCTTACTGGGATTGCGGGTTCGAATCCCGCTTAGGGCATGGATGTCTGTCTCTTGTGAGTGTTGTGTGTTGTAAGGTAGAGGTCTCTGCGACGAGCTGATCCCTCGTCCAGAGGAGTCCTACCGAGTGTGGTGTGTCTAAAAAGTGTGATCGTGAAGCCTCGAAAAATGAGGAGGCATAGGCCCTCTAGGGGCTGTTGTGCCACGGGGGGGGGGGGGGGGAATGCTGCATTTCATGGCGAGATTAAGCAGACCAAAAAACAAGTGGTATAATTAATTGAGGAATGCCACGGACGATGTTAGTATATGCGTTGTTCCCGTCCAGATTCGAACGGTACTTCTTTAATGCGAAGAAGCCATGTTAGCCACCAAAGCGCGACAGTATGTTAGTTCGTTAACCGAATTAAAAAACTGCGAAAAGTGACTGTTAGCTTCGTCATGTCTGTCTCTCTGTCCGTCCGTTGAAACAACTCGGCTCCCATTGAACGGATTTTCATGAAACTTGATATTTGAGTATTTTTCGAAAATTTTATTACCAAAAGTTTCTTGCCAACGTCTGAGATTCTCACAGCGGTGTTGTTGAAACTTCGTGTCTTCTGAGATGCCACTCTTCCTGGACTGCTTTACGTCCAATATGAAGGTAATAAGGTCCTCCGAAACGTCGGTAACCGTTTACCAGCCGGTAGGGCGTAACATCGTATAAGACTTGAATCTTCAAAATTTTCTTGCTGATATCTCACAGGGAAGTTTACTGCCAGTAGTTTTATGGATAAAATAGCTGATTTTTGTAAATGGTTTTTTGGACCTTTTTGGCTGGACATGTAATCAGCTTGAATACAAATGTTTTACACAATTATGTGTTACATATACACAATTCTGTGTTACATATACAAATACATGGTAATAGGCAACGCTATAAAGATATACGCATACATATGCCTTCTTTACTGCGTTGCATGCAACAATGACCTAGAAGTTTAGGCCCAAGTAACTACAGATATGCAGATATAAATGCACGAACTTATATTGCACTAGCGTCTAAAAGTAACGTCATATCCGACTGCAAGCTAGACCACGGATTGGTAAAATTTTCATTAAGCCGGGAATTCATGCGCTTGCGCAGCAAAAAATAAAACAAAATGCAGATTAAAAACCGTTCTTTGTTATTTGTTCCGTCTGTTCTTTGCCACGTTTCGCGAGTGATATCGACACAATATTTGATAACCTTCACAAACTTCATCTCTAGAGGCGCAGGCCAAGTTTGTATTTTACAGAACTACACACTTTACCCATAACCTTTCCGCTATGAATTAATGTGTGGCTGCCCTGAAGATGGAGGCAGCAGGCTTCTCCGAAACGTTGGCCCCTATCTACCGACCTGAATGGCGTCACAGCTCAGAAGACGGCGACGTTCTTCAAATAATACTAAGTTCATTGATAATGATTGCATAAACAAGAATGAGGTGGGCAGTGCATGTAGCGCGCATTTGGGATGATGAACATGCTTGCTACACCTGCATTACGTAAACGTTATACAAGAATATAATGCGCTGGATGGGAAGATGATGCACAGAATGATATAAGGTAAAGGTAAAGGTAAAGTTCACCCTATGACATGCCACGAAGGTCCTGAGGGGGAGTACAGTTATAGCTCTACTCTTTCTTTAACCTCGGCACTAGATGGGGGTGGGTGGTCAACGCCACGCCCCGGCCGCTTTATCCCCGGGAATGACCCGGTACCCATTGTACAGCAGGCTGGGTGGGCCCCAGGGCCGGTCTGGACGGGTGCGGAAAATCTCGCCCCCACCGGGATTCGATTGTGTGTAGGATACTCCTCTACACGTCACAAAATGGGCCACAGCAGTTCTCACAGTAGCGACAACACTTCGTCGTATTCATAGTTGTGTAACCTGGCCATGCTCTCCGCCATAGGTCACGTGATTGTAACTGCTACGTAACATGAAGCAGAAGCACACGACGTCGTGGGCTCGCTGACCTAACGTCACGGACTTTATGGAAGTAATCCCACTATGCCATAACTCGGCCCCATCCACATCTCCCTCGAACATTTATGTTTCCCCTACAGCACACTCTCCATCATTCCCTTCTAGTCAGGCTATTACGTTCGTAGGAATGGAGGTTGTGATAAAGTTCTTCAGCGGCAAGGCGTTTAGGTGACTGATACAGGATCGAAGGAGTCACGAGACACACACACGAGTATGCACGAAGTAGGAAGCCTTGGGCATTATCCCCACCATCCATGTGACATCTTTGTGTGGCCTGAGAACAGATGGTCATGAGTGATATCAAACCACAAAATGAAAGCAGAATGCCATGTTATAGGAAGAATCGCTTATGCTAAATACCCGGTCCTTGTAGCAGGTCACTCGGACTGTTTGCCTCCATTCGACGCAATTCTTTCGCGCAAGCTAACCAAAAGTCTCCAGTCTTTGTAACGTATGTATAGGTATCCCAATTTTTAAAAACGAAAAAAAAAAAAACACTCAAACTCAGACATCGAGTTCACTTGCTGGTTTTTCCTCATTCTTCGCAGTCTCAGTCCACACTCTCTAATCACCATCTTCCTCTCCCTCTCCTATTCCTTCCTGTTTGTGGTCTGCTGGTGGCTGTCCGCTCCTATAGGTGTTTTCTACCAACAGGGAAGAGTCAAAATGTTCGTACGAATTGTGAGAAACGTATTTTTATGACTTGGGGGGAAAAAAATCCTGGATATTTGGCGCCCTGAATCGAATTTTGCGGGGCACCGGTACCAAGCCCTTTAAAACAAATAAAATCGGGACTGCCCCGCGAAAACCGGGACGAATGGAATTCCTACGTATGTAACGGTTTCCGAAATGGAGTCGGAGCACAGGTACGACGACCCGAATGGTAGTAGAAATGTTCTTACTTCGTGCAATGTACAGACACTCTGTTGGTTTTTTCCACTTACGTCCTTTTAGTAAGTGGCCGCGCGGTCTAAGGCGTGGGTCATCGGCCGCTCGCTTACTGGGATCGTTGGTTCGAATCCCACCGGGGGCATGGATGTCTGTCTGTTGTGAGTGTTGTGTGTTGTCAGGTAGAGGTCTCTGCGACGAGCTGGTCCCTCGTCCAGAGGAGTCCTACCGAGTGCGGTGTGTCTGAGTGTGATCGTGAAACCTCGACGAAACGAGGAGGCCCAGGCCCATATAGGGCTGTCGAGCCATAGGAGGAGGAGGACGTCCTTTTAGTAAGTACATAAAGTCTATTAAGGGGTAGGTAACGTCTGTTGGCATCGCTGATACAAGTCCAAGAAAATCCACTTGTAGTCAGTTTACATATATTATTATTACACATTACTTCCTACTACATTTTTCGGCCCTTCTGGACCATCATTAGCGAGAATCAAACCTTGTATCTGTTATCTCCCTGAAGGACCAAAACATTAGAAGGAAGTAATATGTAATAATAATATATGTAAATAGACTACAAGTGCATCTTGTTGGACTTACGTCAGTGAGTGTCTAATGCACGGAAAACAAGGAAAACATTTAGTCATAATTTCTCGATTAACACATCTCATAACTGAACGTTTTGGTCAACTTGGTAACAACCGTGCCTCATTTTTTTTAGTAGTCTGGAGTTCAAATATGGGCCTTGAGTCCGGCTATTTTGAGGGTCTTCGTGATTCTTTTCATTAGCTCCAGGCAAATTCGAGGATAGTGGATCAAATTAGTCCACGGCCGTGCCATGGCTCAGGCGGTTAGTCGCCGGCCTCCCACCGCGGAGGCCCGGATTCGATCCCAGGTCAGTCCATGTGGGATTTGTAGCGGACAAAGTGGCACTGGGACAGGTTTTTCCCCGAGTACTTAGGTTTTCCCCTGTCAATTTCATTCCACCGGTGCTCCATTACTTGGAAAAAATGAAAAAAATTAACCATCTTCATCACAGGGTTGCACAATAAGCCTCAAGGCTGCGGTGCGTCCGCAGCTTCTGCTGCGGGGCCTTTCAACACAAAAACAAATTAGTCCACGACCGCTTTCTTCCACATCCTTACCCACTCGTCACATATCCTACGCTATATTACCTGAGATACTTCAAGAGTCGATAAACAGCACAAACACATAAAACAAATAACACATACCACATACTTGGATGCGACGATTCATCGACTGTAGCCACAAATCGAAAATTTACGACACGTAGATACTGCAGCACAAACAGCTTTAGAGCCTTCACTGGTAAGTGTACTGTAATAAGCCCGTTGTTGGCGCTGGCATGCGTGCCCTTGCCAGGCACTTCTTCAGATAAGTGGTCCATTGTGATGGCTGGATACAGCTGCTGTTCGTACAGCGGTTCCGAGGGATTTGTTAGCAAGGCAAACAATTAATAGACACATCTCAAATATCCCAAAAAACATACTCATCCTCTTAAAATAATCACGTATTAATTTTATAATGCTACACAACCTGAAATCTACGCTGTTCTGGGATATCAACCAGCGTCGAGTGGTAATCCTTTACCGACGTTTCGGGACAACTTATCCGTCCTATTTTCAAGGGTCAAGAAGTCCAAGAAGGTTTCTTGACTTGGACTTCTTGACCGTTGAAGATAGGACCGAAAGGTTGTCCCGAAACGTCGGTAAAGGATTACCACTCGACGCTGCGTAATATCCCAGAAGAGCGCAGGTCTTTTCAACATCGCGGCGGAAGCCTCAAATCACGGACGCTACACAAACTGTTGGCATGATTCACTCGTTTAGACTGAATATAGCTTAACCGGGATACCTCAGTTGGTACAGTGACTAGGTTACGGCTGGATGTCTTAGGAATCGTGGTTCGATGTCCAGCAGGAGAAATAAATTCTTCTGCTAAAAAAAACCAGACATGCTCTGGGACCCACACAGCCTCCTATTCAATGGGCGAAGGGGGTTTTCCCCGGGGTAAAGAGGCCGGGGCGTGAAACCGACCACTCGTCACCATCAAGAACCGAAGTTAAGCATGAGTGGCACTATACCTCCATTCCTCCATATGCCTTCACCTTTACTTAAGGTGGTTCACTGTGGGTACGTACAGTACTGTACTTCTGTGTGTGCCCATGACGAAGCCTGACATCGTACTGCCGTTTTCTTGAAACCAGTGACTTGCACTATAGGTGTAATCTGATATCGTTATTCTTTTGTAGTTTCAAAACATAAAAAAAAGCAATGGTAAAGTCCCTGTACACGATATGAAGACATGTGGGTGGAGTAGGGGTATATCTCCACTCATTCTTAACCTCAAATACTATCTAGTGCAACATAAAGAAGAATATAAAATGAAACGTGAGACGTTCTAAATATTGCACGCTGATAAGACGCCACGCCCAGTCGTATGAAACATATCAACGTAAATACAGACAGTGGCGTAGCTAGGTATTTTACGCCCGGAGCGAGCAATCACAATGGCCGCCCCTAAAAGAAATTACGAACTTTTAAAAAAAATCACAGTTATTTATTGATTTTCCGTCTATTTAGCGAAATAATTTAAAACATGTTAAGCGCAAAAAATAATTTTTTTTTTCATTTGATCTACTATTTTGCAGCCCATTCTGCTGCCCAAGGCGGCCGCACTAATCGCCCCCCCCCCCCACCGAACCCCTGAATTCAGACGAGCTTAGCAACATGTGGGAGTCAGCAAAACTATCTGCCTGTTGTATGCATCATTAACCGACCATTCATAACTTTCGTGTGACATCTAACCGCAGTGACGTCCAAGGACCTTGGATACCCCTGTGTACACCACACGGTAATTCCTGACGGAAGGAGGGTCCATTCGTCTGAGGGGCAGTGTTCGTGGTCAAAGGTTACTTCAGCAGCTGATGCCCAGTCGCCTAGTGTCACAGATCGCTGTTTAGTGCACACGTCTTCATCAGAGGACCAAGCAGACTCATCATCCGACGACGGCCCTGCACTGTGATGCTTCTTAACAGAGTAAGACACGTTGCAGGTGTTCACATGGTCTTCACACACTGTCGTGATGTAGTTGTGACGTAAGTGTAGTGGAAATAAAACAATACAGGGCAAGAAGTGCGACGTGTGACGTTATGAGGATGTAACAGGTCAGACCGCAAGGTGTTTACGAACTAGTGTTGACATTATCATAACATACGTTGTAGCATAAAACAAATTTAGTGGAAATGAAACCTGTCATGAATATGAAAACATAATAGGATATAAATACTTAATGTAGCGTTAACAGAATACAAATGGTACAAAAAACAAAGTGTTTACAAACTGCGTTAACAGTATCACGATGCGTGCTGACGCAAACCAGGTGTTAAAACAGTATCACGATGAGTGTTGACGCAAATCAGGTGTTAAACAGCATCACGACGAGTGTTGACGCAAACCAGGTTTGGTGGAAATAACGTGTTTTTTTTTTTTGGGTGAAGGCCCCGCACCGCAGCCTTAAGGCTTATTGTGCAACCCTGTGATGAAGATGAAAGATGATCAGTTTTTTTTTTCATTTTTCCAAGTAATGGAGCACCGGTGGAATGAAATTGACAGGGGAAACCGTAGTACTCGGGGAAAAACCTGTCCCAGTGCCACTTTGTCCACCACAAATCCCACATGGACTGACCCCGGGATAGAACCCGGGCCTCCGCGAATAACGTGTTATGGATACGAAAACAAAACACGGCAAGACGCGTTTCGAATCACGTGACTTAAGAGGTCACGGCGGAACGTAGTTACAAAATCTCGCAAAGTACAAAAACTCAACTTGAGCGGGAGTTAGTCAAAATAAATACACGATATATATGAAGTATGAAAGAAAAACAGTTTTAGTTCAAGAGATACACGTCGCCGGCAACTGAGCAGTGTTATCTGTCACGACAATACAGCGCGTTGTTAAGTGTGCTGAAGACAGTGTACAGCAGCGCTCACTTGTGGCTGAATGATCACGGAACACACGCACCACGAATACTTAGATATGCTGTTCATCCTTGGTGCCTGTAATAGTCGCTGCATTGGATTTAGCATCACGTTATCCCGGTCGACGTCGTCCAGACGCTTGTGTCTCTACAACCGCAGGAGCGTCTGCGTGAGACATGAAGTTTAAACACGGCACTTGGGGGGGATTGCAGGTCGCCCACGGACAGTACGGCTAGCAGCCAACGAAGATGACATAATTGCAGCTGTGGAACGACAGCTGTGGAGCTGACGCGATATTGCACGAGAATTAGGACTATCTCAAGCACTTGCTAAGGATCAACTTGACCCATATCATTAGTCACAGAACGCACGTGTTTCCAAAAGCCGTCCTCTACGTGTAACAAAGAGGCGCCCACAGTTTGATCATTTGATACCCTGCATCATTTGACAATGACGTGTATCTCGAAAGTGAAGAGCCTCAGGGCCTACGTTGTATAACATTTTCGATTTGCCGGTACTTTATTTTTAAAGAGGAGTCACACTATGTAGAGCTTGCGCGCGGATTTCTTTTCATCCTGTATATTCTGAGACACCTGCGGCGTCGTAAGTTAAATCAGGGTGGACTGAGCAAAACCCTGAAAAGACGTGCCAGTTTTGAACTCAGGATCTTCCGAAAACGAAGCCTGTGTGGTAAGCACTTGACCGGCACTTTCGGCTACGTCAGAATAACAAGGCCAAGTTTTAAGTCCAGTGCAACAAAGAGTAGGATATAGTCTTGTGCCTTGGGAACAGAGACAGAGAGGAAACGATTCTGAAACACTGCATGCAGTTCCTAGATTATGTTCTTCGTATCACGAAAAGTCTATCTACATTTATTTGTTACTGATCGAAAGAGGTTTTCAGAAGACTCCTTATGAAGTTTATGTTTGAAACTTGTCATCAAATCAGACATACTCTTTGTCCTCCTCTACAATGGGTAAGGGGTCTCTTTACCGGGGGTAAAGCGGCCAGAGCGTGGCGTTGACCACCCACCCCATCTAGCGCAGAGGTTAATCCTGATTAGCGCTATACCCCTATTCGCACCCTCTGTGCCATCACTGGCATGTTACGGGGCGACCTTTACCTTTACTCTTACTCTTGTTTTCACTAACTTCCAGCCCCACGCTATTACTACATTTACCTAACTGCCGTTTACGCAAACCTAAAGCTACGTGCAGTACTGCTCATTCAATTCCACCATTCAGTGCACTTGTTTTGTTCCGCCTGCCAATCAGCTATCGCTATCGCTGTATAAGAGACTGGCTGCTAGCTTTTCGCTTGAACATTCCACCGGCCCAAAACGAAAAGATAAACTATACACTTTACATTGTTCACACCGTGTATTTTCATCTGATCACACATTTTTTAACCAACAAAATACACACTTTTTGTTATACCATACAACTTCTTCCTAAATAAAATTAATCCAACATGTTTCGGTTCTCCAATGGAACCGTCATCAGGGATTTAAACCTTGATTTTACACATATTTATAACATAACAAACAATTGGCACATATTAAAATTTAAAGAGAAAATCCACATTTTACGTCTTTAACTTTTGATACGTGCCAATTGTTTATGTTATAAATATGTGTAAAATCAATGTTTAAATCCCTGATGATGGTTCCATTGGAGAACTGAAACATGTTGAATTAACGTTATTGTAGAAAGAAGTTGTATGGTAAACTTTACGTTACTTGTACCGTACATTTTTAATTATATATATGTTATGCAGACAAATGTACACAGTTTTATGTTATTTAACACAATTTTTATTAAATGCTGCCCAACATGTTTCTAGCCTATATAAGGCTCATCTTCAGGGGCTCTTTCGTTGAAATTACAACAGCTATATTATTGGTATATAAAATTCTTAAAATGCCGTTAGATGTGCCTGGCTATTGATATCTGAAAACAATATTAAAACGTCCCTAAGTTAAAATATTTAAGCTAAAATTACAATTAAAATTCTGTTTGGTAGAACGGTTGTTGACCGTACATACCTGTAACAGTCATTCTGCTTTCACTATAGATTTGTTGGAGGCCTACTGACTGTACAAAGATCGGGGTGGGAGTTTATATAGGTCAAAGTCACGTGAAGTGACGACTCTGAAAGTTGTAAACAAATTTGAATAGAGGGTTAAATTCTCCTGGTATCTGTTCTGTTATTAGTTATAACTAATTATAATTAGTTATAACTTATAAGGTATCTGTTCTGTTATTAGTTATAACTAATTATAATTAGTTATAACTTATAAGGTATCTGTTCTGTTATTAGTTATAACTAATTATAATTAGTTATAACTAATAACAGAACAGATACCAGGAGAACTTAACCCTCTATTCAAATTTGTTTACAACCTTCAGAGTAGTCACTTCACGTGACTTTGACCTATATAAACTCCCACCCTGATTTTTATTCTGATTTCACCGTGCATTCTTGACGTGAATATACAGAATTTTAATTGTAATTTTAGCTTAAATATTTTAACTTAGGGACGTTTTAATATTGTTTTCATATATAAATAACCAGGTACATCTAACGGCATTTTAAGAATTTTATATACCAATAATATAGCTGTTGTAATTTCAACGAAAGAGCCCGTGAAGATGAGCCTTATATAGGCTAGAAACATGTTGGGCAGCATTTAATAATAAAAGTTGTGTTAAATAACATAAAACTGTGTACATTTGTCTGCATAACATATATATAAGTTGTATGGTATAATAAAAAGTAAGCATTTTGTTGGTTAAAAATGTGTGATAAACTATACACTTTACGGACAGAACTGTTTGAAAGCTTAAATCTGGGATTCGAATTGCGCCCAGTTTATGCTACGGATTGTCGTAATGTCCGCGATTGTGGCTATGTAACTTGATTGCCTTTAGAATAGAGCAAGATTTGACAATACTGGCACTGGAAAGTCACTGTCAGAGTTGAGCGAAGCCGGAAATTCAGGGAAAACCGCTGTACACATAGAGATAAAGACGGAAAACTCTAAAACAGAACTGCTCCAGACCTTGTAAGGTCAGACACCACATTTATCGCACTGTTTTTACTACTGATAATCGCTGATATGCTTATTTCTTCATATTATTGTGCAACAGTCACCAGTGTGCATAAAAAGTGACTTACGTCAATGATTCCCAAACTCTCATAACCTAAGGCGATCTTGGCGTGAATTAAATAAAAAAGGTTGAGGCCACCTCAAACTACGAATACATTTAAAATGTGATTTCGAAATTTCAAAGAATAATCACTAATGAACTTTGAAACCTTTTAAATTACGTTACGTGTCTGCAAATTAATGTGACATTTCAGGACTCAAATTCATCATCTATGTTATCAGCCCATTTTTCGGCGGTGCGTTTAAGGGTCATGGATCCAGCTTTTATGGAACGCTGTTTGATAGTTGAAACAGTGACCCAGACTGTCATCTCAGACAAGGCCACTGCTTACGACACTGCTATTTCTCCGGAGATAGAACGTAGTGGATCTGCTTATCTAATTTCTCTGTCACTGTGCCAGTATGCAGACACAAGGCAAGGTGAATGCGATGTACCCCAAGTACAACTGTGCGTAGTTACCGCAACTATTTAACGACGAAAACTAACCTGCATTATATTAAAAATTGAGCTCGTACCGCGCAGTAAACATTCTCCATCTCGGTTATACAAACCAGTCAGTTAATGTTGTACAGTGAAATAATCGCTGTTTGTTCTGAGATCCACACAAAACACATAAATACACTGTGCGGGCAGAACGTAGAATTGTTGAATGTTAAACATGGTGGTACATATAGTAACCACTGGGCTTGAAAGATACAGTCCGTACCGCGCAGTAAACACACTCCGTCTCAGTTATACAAACCAGTCAGTTAATGCTGTATAGTAAAATAATCGCTGTTTGTTCTGAGATCCACACAAAACACATAAATACACTGTGTGGGCAGAACGTTGAATTGTTGAATGTTAAACATGGTGGTACATATAGTAACCACTAGCTTGAAAGATACAGTCCGTACCGCGCAGTAAACACATTCCGTCTCAGTTATACAAACCAGTCAGTTAATGTTGTACAGTGAAATAATCGCTATTTGTTCTGAGATCCACACAAAACACATAAATACAGTCCGTACCGCGCAGTAAACACACTCCGTCTCAGTTACACAAACCAGTCAGTTAATGTTGTACAGTGAAATAATCGCTGTTTGTTCTGAGATCCACACAAAACACATAAATACACTGTGTGGGCAGAACGTAGAATTTGTGAATGTTAAACATGGTGGTACATATAGTAAACACTGGGTTCAATTTAAAGACCCAGCCCGTACCGCGCAGTAAACACACTCCGTCTCAGTTATACAAACCAGTCAGTTAATGCTGTACAGTGAACTAATCGCTGTTTGTTCTGAGATCCACACAAAACACATAAATACACTGTGTGGGCAGAACGTAGAATTGTTGAATGTTAAACATGGTGGTACATATAGTAACCACTGGGCTTTAAAGATACAGTCCGTACAGCAGTAAACACACTCCGTCTCAGTTATACAAACCCGTCAGTTAATGCTGTACAGTGAAATAATCGCTGTTTGTTCTGAGATCCACACAAAACACATAAATACAGTCCGTACCGCGCAGTAAACACACTCCGTCTCAGTTATACAAACCAGTCAGTTAATGCTGTACAGTGAAATAATCGCTGTTTGTTCTGAGATCCACACAAAACACATAAATACAGTCCGTACCGCGCAGTAAACACACTCCGTCTCAGTTATACAAACCAGTCAGTTAATGTTGTACAGTGAAATAATCGCTGTTTGTTCTGAGATCCACACAAAACACATAAATACAGTCCGTACCGCGCAGTAAACACACTCCGTCTCAGTTATACAAACCAGTCAGTTAATGTTGTACAGTGAAATAATCGCTGTTTGTTCTGAGATCCACACAAAATACATAAATACAGTCCGTACCGCGCAGTAAACACACTCCGTCTCAGTTATACAAACCAGTCAGTTAATGTTGTACAGTGAAATAATCGCTGTTTGTTCTGAGATCCACACAAAACACATAAATACAGTCCGTACCGCGCAGTAAACACACTCCGTCTCAGTTACACAAACCAGTCAGTTAATGTTGTACAGTGAAATAATCGCTGTTTGTTCTGAGATCCACACAAAACACATACATACACTGTGTGGGCAGAACGTAGAATTTGTGAATGTTAAGCCTTGCGGTACATAAATTAACCACTGGGCTTTAAGGATTAAATTGATTCATGATCACTATGTAATTTAATTGCAATAATTATAAAATGAAAACCATCCAGGTGCACATAAATGGGTGTAAATGGTACCGTATATTATATCTGACTTGTTTGGGTCCTGCAGGACCTACCTGCATTTATACAGGTGTTCCCTCTGAAATTAGTAAGGTTTACATTACCTATAACAACACCGATTATTGTTAAAATTTAATATTTCAAAGATTTTTCTATTGACTACTTGTATTACTGTATACCTCAGATGTATCTTTGTAATATATTTACAATCGTTACTCAAACCCAGCATGTTAAAATTTTATTTTATATACTGTCAGGTTAAAAGTTTCTCAGCCATACTCGTACACTGTCCAATGAAAACCCCATGCAGTCGTCCTATGTGGCATTATTATTTAAAAAAAGTTCTCCTCGTGTGCAGCATAATTTGTAACCAAACCCATTTCGATAATACAGTCGAACTTTTATAACGTCATAAAAGTGACTGAATATTTTGTGTCGTTATAAACGAGTGTTGTTATAACCGAGGAGTATAATGTTATGGTTAACAGTGAGGAATTGGTAAGGTAAAGGTAAAGTTCTCCCTAGAACGAGCCATGAAGGCCCAGAGGGGAAGTAGAGGTATAGCTCTACTCTTTCTTTAACCCTGGCACTAGATGAGAGTGGGTGGTCAACTCCACGCCCCGGCCGTTTTACCCCGGGAAAGAGACCCGGTACCCATTTTACAGGAGGCTGGGTGGGCCCCAGGGCCGGTGTGGATGGCTGCGGAAAATCTCGCCCCCCATCGGGATTCGATCCCCGGACCGTCCAGCCCGTAGCGAGTCGTGAGGAACTGGTACCACACAATATCTGACGCTATAGGCGAGGTGTCACATAAACCGATGTCGTTATAACCGGGTTCGACTGTAGGCTACTTTTCGCATTTTTTAAATTCTTAAATAGCTTCTGTTACATCTGTCTTGCAATGAGAGAGCGCAGTATCAGGCACATGCGACAGCCCCTCTTTGTTGTATACTACACGTGTTAACTACACGTGCTGTGAGCTGTATATATACTTTTAGCTGACCCTTTGTGTTGCGGAAACTTATTTTTTGTTTTTTACGTTGCATTCACCGTGCATTTTTGTTTAATTTAACAATCTATACCAACAAATGCACACAGACATATAATGTCAATAGTTTCTTTTATTACTAGCTTTCACCACACAGATACCGTGCGACAAGGACATTTCACCGCACAGCAGCACACACAGATAACCAACGTACAGCAACACACAAGCCAAAACGCAAGACCTCTCTGCCAATAATTTATCAGTTACATTATACTATGTAACCCAATAATTTTATACAGTTTTATTAATTTTATTACTATTTACCATTGTACAATTTTATATATAGTGACACTGATTAACATTGTAACATTATTATACATAACTGTGACTGTTACGATGTATTTTATAAATATTGGTCTATGTTAGAAAACTTCAACGACCCCTGAAGATGGCGATGTAAACACGCCGAAATACGTATTGGGGAAAGCTATTAATAAAAGAAACTATTGACATTATATGTCTGTGTGCATTTGTTGGTACAAATTGTTCAATTTTATTTTTTTGTTGTTGTGCAGATAAGGGTGCATTTGTATCGCTTCAATCGAACCACGCTTATCAGCGCTGCTTATCTGCACAACATAACAAGGTCCGCAACACAATAGAGCAGCAATATACATATCGGCCTGAAAAAGTCAGAAACATAATGCGAAGGCGATGAAAAGTCAGAAACATAATGCGAAGGCGATGAGAAAGTCAGAAACATAATGCGAAGGCGATGAAAAAGTTAGAAACATAATGCGAAGGCGATGAAAAAGTTAGAAACATAATGCGAAGGCGATGAAAAAGTCAGAAACATAATGCGAAGGCGATGAAAAAGTCAGAAACATAACGCGAAGGCGATGAAAAAGTCAGAAACATAATGCGAAGGCGATTAAAAAGTCAGAAACATAATGCGAAGGCGATGAAAAAGTCAGAAACATAATGCGAAGGCGATGAAAAAGTCAGAAACATAATGCGAAGGATATGTCTATAGTATTCCGCCGTGGAGGCACGGGTTGAATCTAAAGGCATTCCATGTGGGATTTATGGTGGATAAAGTGGAACCGAAACAAATTTTTCTCTGAATTCTTCGGATTTTCCTTGTCAGTATCATTCCACCAATATTCCATACTGATATTCCTCGACGCTGTATAGTTTATATATTGAGAATATCGGGAAATCAACCACGAAAAAAATATATATACACAAGGCATAAAGAAAATAAGTGAAAAGTTGCGACCCTCATGACTTAGAGTTACGCGACAATTCTTGGAAAGTCGACCATCGCGTAAGTCAAGGGTATAAGTATATATGCAACAATTTATTCTTCTATATTTTCGGCATTTCCTTGGAGTAAAGGTTGTTAGCCCATATGTTTCTACTGCCTGTAGACTTTGGTCGTTTCTTTTCTGGAACAGATATAACAAGACAGGCAATGTACGTATAAACGTGACATTGAGGCGCGTTCGCGTAACAATTGCTGCCGTGGAAAAGCAATAAGGATTACATACCTGAGTGTATGTCTGTAGCCTCAGTTATTCAGCATGCAAAGCGCATGCGCCGTATTATATTGTCATCTGTGGACTGTCCGGCTCTGACATAGTTTATTATCTCATAAACAGCACAATTTTCGGGGAAAAAAGTTATTGAACTTAAAATGTGTGTTTTGAGTTTCTCTACAACTCTCGTCTGAAATATTTCTCATTCTAAGAAGAATTCAGCGAGATTTTGTCATAAACATACATAGGTCTTCATGTAAAGTACCCGATATTGCCAGATTTTAATCAAACTTGAATTTTCTCAACAGATACTAAAAAAAAAATCAAATATCAAATTTCATGAAAATTCGTCCAGTGGGAGCCGAGTTGTTCCATGCGGACAGACAGACGGACATGGCGAAGCTAACAGTCGCTTTTCACAATTTTACGAACACGCCTACAAATGGAATTCTTGACTGATTCACCAAATGCGGAAGTATCCTGCCATTAAATAAACACGCTGCATTTTAAGTACGACAGAGTGCCAGCCATTCTGTACCTCTAAAGACTGAACCGAGTCCACATTATATGTGACTCAGTTCGTACCTCACAGCGAACAGTGTGTTTCGATCAGACAGCCCAATCGGTGAAACAACAGATGTTTACTGTAAGAGCCATACAAAACATATAAATAGACTTCAAAGGGTTAATCGTACTTCCATATGAAGAGTACTTCCTGTGGTATATGACGTCCTGTGATATGGTATAGAGGTACCAACGTCCCGGAGAGATTCTGCTGCCTCCATCTTTAGGATAGTACAGTAAGCCGCGCGGGAAAATCAGTCACAGTCACAGTCACGTTGCGTCCGTCCGTCACGGTGTCAAGTCCCTCCTAAGGCTTACGACTAGATATTTGTTTAGGCCTACCCCTGAAAATTACAATATTACATTCTTCGGGCGCCCTCTCTGACGACAGCCGGGTCTGTTGTGTTTCAAGTCTGAGTCTGTGTGAATTATGTATATTAAGAGTTTTATTGTGTCTTCATATTTACAGTTTTTAAGCACTTTCAACAATATAAGTACATCAAGGTCTCGTTCTACGCCCGTAGGTTTCACGCTCTTTTTTTCTGCTTCAAGGCTCCTTACCAATTTATAACACTTCTTAATTTACGCCCTCTCATTTTCAGTTTAACGCTCTGTGACTGTTTTTTTTTTTCAATTTATTTAAGTTTTGTTTTGTTACGGGAATATAATTTTTGATTTACGCCTCTCTGACTTACGCCCACATTTTCAGGAACGTAACTAGGGCGTAAAACAAGGACTTGGTGTATATAATGTGGCCTTTTTTTTTCCAATGGCTCGACAGCCCCTTGGGGGCCTAGGCCGCCTCATTTTTCGAGGCTTCACGATCACACTTTTAGACACACCACACTCGGTAGGACTCCTCCGGACGAGTGATCAGCCCGTCGCAGAGACCTCTACCTGACAACACACAACACTCACAAGAGACAGACACCAATGCCCTAGAAGGGATTCGAACCCACGATCCCAGTAAGCGAGCAGCCGCAGACCCACGCCTTAGACCGCACGGCCACTGTGATCGGCCAATGTGGCCTTTGTCAGGCATATTATGCCTTAGCTTACTTAACTTCCGCTACAGGCGCGGCATAATACCGTATAAAGTAGAACGGATGGACAGGAACTAGGGCTTTGAGCGAGCCACTGGACAAAGCCCGCTTTCCAGTCTCCAGTTTCCAAAATCTGTGCATTCTCTTACCCGCGCGGTTTACTCTTCCGTTCTGAAGACTGAGGCAGCAGGTTTCTCCGAAACCTTCGTACATATCTACCAAACTGCACGGTTTCACATCCTATAAGAACCTCACACATCCGTGCTGTCAGGCTTCCGCCGCGATGTTGATGAGATCTGCGCTCTTCTGGGACATTACGCAGCGTAACATCCCAGAAGAGCGCAGATCTCAACCTCACACATATTCCTTACTGTTCACAGATGGATAACGCCGGCTTTGAGAAGGACCGACACAGCACAGTGGAGATGGGGGAGGTATCGGCGTCTGCACCTGACGCCTCTGTAGCTGCAGTCAATGGGAACGGCGTACCCGGCTGTACGGACGTGTGTCTTGCGTTACATCAGCAGCATCAGAAGAACCTGCAGCAGTATCAAACATCCACGACACCTCGACCGCCCGACAGTCCTTGGGACCCTCTTAAGACCATCTTCCTAGTCGCCATAGTGACATCTCTGATTGTCTGGGTCCTTGTGTACACGGTGCTTAGTCAGTTGGCCGTCGTTTGACCTTTGTACTTGAGACAATCTTACAAGGACCAAGTTCAAAAGTCAAGCTCCTAACTCTGAAAGTACAGTCATCAGTACTGCCCACTTCTACAAGAAAAACACTCACGAGATTCACTTCATCATGACGAGCCTCATAACTGGCGTAACTACCAATTATTAAACTTCTATTTGGTTGTTAATGACACACGAATTATGTCACATTTACACCAGATATTATTCACATACGTTCTTGACACATTACAGTCGAATCCTATTTCAAACATTTTGACTCTGAAATTGAAATTGTCTACATATGATCATTTTAACGCTGATACTGTGTATCGGAATAGAGCAAAGACATTCTGACGGTTGTCAACAGAAACAAAGTCGATTAACCCACAAAGTCGATCAAATTTTCAAGCATTTTCATTCAACAAATACGCAATAAAATAACAGATTCTGGAACTTGATGACTCGCATTAATCAAAATGGTCATTTGGTCTGTGGTTACCATAACTGTCAGAAGCAAGGTCTAAACAAACTCACCTAAATGGGAGTTATCTTTGAACACTGCACACATAAAACTGGCGGTATGGGTGTTCAAACAGATAATATGGTTAACTGACGTTTCATATGAAATGACAACTGTCAGTAGACTTGTATATGGGAATTAATTCAGTCCGAGAAGACACTAGAAATTGTTATAAAAATCTGACATTTGATGAGCAATGCAAGTCTTCATTATGGCAGAAAAATTTCCAACAACATTTTGTTTTAAGTCTGTTAACTTTCGTTAATTTAAATAGAGAATTCGGATAGCAGCTACCGTTCAATATGTATCTATTTCTAAAAACGGTATCAATTAATCTGAAGTTTAATTTACAAGAAATTTTTTAAAATCATTTCAACAAAATAAAGTTATAACTTCGGCCATATACTTCATAAGTGCCAAGTTTTACAATTTACATTGATGAACTGCAAAATAAAATATAATATAATGGACGTAATTAAAAATTAAGTACATTCTAAACCACTGAACTAATTCCCTACGCAGTTTGGTGATAACTGACAAACACAGATTTGAAAAAAAAAAAAAACTATTTTATGTACAGCCACGTTTAATATGCCACAATGTTTATGTGATTGAACGTGACGTACTGAGTGTATACACATGCACGCACGCACACGTACTCACACATCTGCTGTGCAAAATCAATGTTTACAGAGAGACGTTGCTTATTTTTGTGATATTATTCTGTTTGTGAACCAAGACTTGAAATGTGCACAGTTACTTTTATAAAAACGTATAGAATAGTTGTCATGGTAAATTTTATATTGCTGTCACCGTGCATTTTCACTAATTCAATTTATTTTACACCAACTAATTCACACGTAAAACCACTTTATTGTAGTTTTTATTGTAAAGTGTACCCCTACACGTGTTTCGATCCTCGGATCATTGTCAGGTTTTTTTTTTTAAAAAAGCCACTATCACTTCAACTGCATTCGTGTCTTGATATTTGTTTTAAATCAACTGAAATGTAAAATTCATAAAACATTAAAATTTATGATTCATAAAGTCGTAGTTAAAATGTTTTGGTAAACGGCGTAGATGCTGGTGTCAAGAATCGTGGTATGTTGCTGTGTGCGTATTGTTGTGCGTGCTGTTGTGAGGAGCGGTGTGTGCTGTTGTGAGGAGCGGTGTGTGCTGTTGTGAGGAGCGGTGTGTGTTGTTGTGAGGAGCGGTGTGTGCTGTTGTGAGGAGCGGTGTGTGCTGTCTGTCGTCTGGTGAAGTTTACTACTGGAGGGGTACACTTTACAATAATAATAATAATTCTTGGCTCAACAGCCCTGTATGGGCCTGGGCCTCCTCTTGTCATGCGCATTCATGGCAGCTGGTGACCGGCCAGCTAGCCGCGCTTAGTGTTCTATCGATCCTGATGTGCACGCCAGAGCCATCTGGCAGGCAGTCAGGAGACTTGGATGAGAAATGGAGGCAATTTGGCTTACGCAACATTTTTATTCATGCCCGTAAGGTTCTTTTACATGCCGTAAATCTACGACATGGGACCGACGGCTTTACTTCCCCTCCGAAGGAAGTGGTGCTCCGGATTTTTATCATCCTTAAAAATCCATCGACCTCGGTCGGGATCGAACCCGCGAACCTTGGGTCCAGTGGCGAGCACGCTAACCACTAGTCCACCGAGGTCGACACACTTTACAATAAAAACTACAATAAAGTGGCTTTACGTGTGCATTAGTTGGTGTAAAATAAATTGAAGTTCTCATGGTAGTTATATGTATGAAGTTTTATGAGATGGCGTATAGAGTGCGTCTCGACTATGTCTGAGGGGGCATGCAGTACAAGGTTGCAGGTACGAAGGTGAAAAATTACAGTCAAAATAATCTGCAGAGTGGAAGGCTAGGGTCTGGGTTTTATCTACCAGATAAGGTACCACAAAAGAAACAGAAAACTATGAATGATGCCGAAGACACAACTGAACTTTCTATTTGTGCACTACTACATGCAAGTGTTGTGCAGTTAGAAAAAATGTATGTGCATACCATTTAAATGCTACAATGAAACGTAATTTATACTAAAATATGTTTCAAATATATAGTAAATGCAAGTCATGAAACCTGTGAGATGAATACAATACATATACAACCACAACTGTATTTATTCCTCTTCTACTCAATTTTATGGCCTAATACCAATAAATAAGTTTGCATCACAAATTACAAATACGATAACAAAATAGGAATAAAATTTCATATACGATTATTCATTAGGCGCGTTCGCATACTCGCGAAAAGCGACTACTAGATTCGTTATGTCTGTCGGTCCGTCCGTCTCTCCGCATGTATCAGCTCAGCTCCCACTGGACGGATTTTAGTAAAATTTGATACTAGAGACTTTCATTAAACTCTGTCCAGAAAAATCCAAATTTGGTTCAAATCAGACAAAAATATCGGCCACTTTACATAAAGACATAAGTACGTTTCATTGTTTCCGGCGACATAAAATCGCCATAAAACACTCTCTTCGAGTGACATGGTGTCGGGCTGTTATGATAGCCGAGGAGGTAGAAACATTACGCGAACGCGCCACAATGTTGCGTTATATGTACATTGCCTATCTTGTTCTTTATTTGAACTGGCAACAAGAAAAACATTCTTAATCGCCCAAGAATTTCGTAATTCAAACAAGCATTAACGTTGGTGAAGGCAGGTGTGTAACACTACAACAAGCATCTTCATGTTATGTTGGTAACCCGTGATTCTCAGTCAGTAACGATACATCGTCTTCTTATCTCTCTAACTCAACCGCACTCAACAAAACTGTGTAATGAACGCTGTGCACACGCGCAGCATTCCGCCAGTCAGAGTTACGATCTACCTAATTACTATTTCAATTAAGGACGGGTGTTGAAAATCTCGCCCCCAACGGGATTTTTTTTTTACTAATTCCTGGGCTTTCCCCTTTGATCCATTTTTGTTCTGTATTAGTCCTTTTTCGTCCTTTCATGTCACTTACGGTCCACAACCGTCTTTTTACAACACAACACAGACGTCCATGCCCCCGGTGGGATTCGAACCCACGATCCTAGTAAGCGAGCGGCCGAAGACCCACGCCTTAGACCGCGCGGCCACTGGCATCGGCCATATTTCGATCCCCGGACCGTCCAGCTCGTAGCGAGTCGCTATACCGACTGAGCTATCGCGGCCCGGGTGTATTATGAACGACATTAAAACCTGTAATGTGCAGTCCTTTGGTACTCTGCAACGCCTGACACCAATGGCGAGGTACTCTAGTAGTTGATACAAACATCGGACGTGACAAACTGGTAATCTGCAAACAATGCGGACACTCAGATATAAGTCATACACAGATGCACCCTGTGTATGTTTCCTTGTGGTACATGACAGCAGTTGCACTAACTGCAGTCATCAAACTACAGTACATTTGTCTGTACTTTGTGTAATGACGATCACAGGTGTAGGCCTACATCGTCGAGCGACTGGATGGCAGTGAATTATGAATTGTATACGGCGTGGACAGAAGCGGTCGTGGCCTAATAAAACGTACTATGCCGGAAGTTGCCTGGGAGGAACCGATCAGGAAAAACCTCAGGATAGTTCGTATCCCTGTCGGTATTCGAACCTGGCATCTCAGAAGTACAAATCGGAAACTTCAGGGAACTCTCACATCGGACATTAAGACACGATGGCGATACGATCAGCTTACTATACAACTCAACACTTTGTTTCAAATACAACCTCGTAGAATGAAGAAGGCACGATAACGATACGTTTACGACGAAGATACGATAACGATACGTTTACGACGATGATATACTTTTACGACGACACGATAACAATACGTTTACGACGACGATACGATAACGACTCAGCATGCCGTGTAGCATATCGCTGTCTTAAACATATCGCCACAGAAGGCGGAGATCTCACGGGGTTTCAAAGTGCTTTACAGGTTTATGCAAGCACGAGTGTTACATCTTGACGAACACACCATTTGTGTGACTGGCAAGATCCTGGTTACTTTAGACAGGGCGACATTTAAAACTTTCCTCTATCTTCCTGCATAAAATGATCCAAATCTTTCACTGATCTGGTCTAGTTGTCTGGCTACAATAAAACTGCCGAGTTCAACACTTCTGTTGCAGCAAGGATGAACCCAGTACTGTATTGACGTCCTGTTACCTTATTCTCATTCACCAGATAATCAATATGTCCTCTTCGTCACATGACGTTCATACTGAAGGGATGCATATCGTCTGATTGGATCGCCTCCGTGCCGTGCGAGGCAAGTATCGTGTCGTATCTATCGCATCGTCATCGAACTGCAGTCGAATCGCAAGTAGTGTCCTATGTGACAGCAACCTAATGGTTACAATCAACACACTCATCGCAGCATTATACGTGTCGGCTTTCTCATAACACATCTGCAAATATTTGCATACATAAATCATTATGCGTTTACAAAGTTTATGAGTAAACGACGCGCGATAAAACTCCGTTCTGCATGAGATTATAAAGACCAGAATATTTTAGACTTTGTGAATAGGGACACATCACAATGAACAAAGAGATACAGACTGATATCATCATGAGAACTTTGTACAAAGTGCAGAAGATACCTGAATGTATCACGATAAAAAAAGAACTTGAATAAATAGAAGACAAATAATAGACTTAAAAAACATATTATTGTTATAAGATAAACTAGGCTGTTGCGAGTAGAGACCAAGCCGCCATACAGACAGTGTAACACGCAGATCTGAGGAAGAAACATCGCCATATCTATTGTGCAAGGAATTCAACAGCATCGTGGACTTCCTCTGTGGCAGACCATAAATAACTACAGCGTCTCGTGTGCAAATCGGAATGCTTGCAAACTCGGAAGATTTTGGGGAAAAAACTCCAGATGAAGTTTCAGATTCACCAAGCAGCGACGCATCTGCACCATCCACCAACGCAGATATTTCAGAGCTGCCAACAATTACAGAAGCTTCAGAACTGTCCAGAAATGTAAATTCAACTGAAACCTTACCGACGACAGAAATGTCCGCATCCAAGGCACCGACTAAAGAACTTCAGAAACACGAGAAAGCAAAGTCACATACCGAGGAAGATTTGAAAGTCTTTTCTAGTAGTGAGATTTCAGTGTATAAATCAGACACAGCAGCAATGCCTAACGTAGCAGATGGAACAAAATCACAGGAGTCTTCTTACAGAAGGAAACAACCAAGCAACACAAAAGTACCAAATCAACTCGCAGTTTCTTCAGACGCTATGGGTGTCACTAACAGTGCGTTTGAACCTGAGGAAACATCGCACACGAGAGATGATGTTCAGGTAGGTCTGATGTCTTTAAGGAACTTGTGCTGAAGGACAGACACGAACATTTTTACTTAAAATAAGCATTTCCAACAGTTCATTTAGTATTTATCATAAGCCTTTTAAACCTTTTTTAAAACAGAGAACCATGTAAATATTTCCTTGATACGGTAACTGGAAACGAGAACAAAATCTGCAACGAACGTATACCACGCGCAGCATTCAAAATCTAAAACAATCAGGTATATTTGTAAACATACGTCGAAATGACACTGAAGTTTGGAACGATGTCAATCAGACACAACTGAGTGCATTTGTCCGACTATAATATTATGAAAGGAGGAAGCAAACGTGTAAGGCTAAGAAGAACCAAACACGAGGTTTCATACATTTTGTGAGATTTAATTATCTTGTAATTCAATTTCGCACCCTGTGACAATTAAAGGACATGTGCTGTCTTGCTGAAGAATACGCCCAAACATCTGTAACTGTCGTTACATTTTGGTTACACGTAGTATACTTCCGAAAATAAGCTTACGTGCGGAATTCTCACAATTACAAGGGAGAGAGGGGGCAGGCTTGCGTCACGAATCCTCCTGCACAAAAGTTTCTATCGCCGTTCCTTTTTAGGCGCGTTCGGAAAATTGCGAAAAGCGACCATTAGCCTCCTCATGTCTGTATGTCTGTCTGTCCGTCCGTCCGCATGGAACAACTTGGCTCCCTCTGGACGGATTTTCATGAAATTTGGTTTTTAAATATTTTTCAGAAATCTGTCGAGAAAATTCAAGTTTCATTAAAACCTGACAACAATAACGGCTACTTTACATGAAGACCTATGTACATTTATGATATTATATAACGGCGCATGCGCATTGCATGCTGGATAACTATGGCTACAGACACACTCAAAATATGTAGTACTTCTTTCTTTTTCCACGGCAACAACGGTTAGACGAACGCGCCTTAATGTCACGTTATATGTACATCGCCTGTCTTGCTTTTATATATCTTAAATTATATTGAGATAACCTCTTTTCAAAAATACACACATTATTTGAGAATTGTTTAAGTAAATAAAATTATGTGTAACGAATACGAGAAACGTACACTTAAATTTTGTTTTAGATCTGTTGAGCAAATAACAACTGGGAAATGGCTTCAAAGCTAAGAGAAGGCAAGCACCTTCTTCGGGTTCTAAGCACCGCTTGAAATCGTTTGGTGCGTGTCCGAACCCCAGGGCACCCATGTAGTCTTCGCCCACGTTACTCAGTGCATTTCAGAATATCTTTAAACATTCCGACCTTGAAGTTAAAGGCAACGTTCATGTACAGGGCATACACAAAAGAATGGTGCGGTATCAAAAGTGAATAAAAAATGTATTTCTCACCTTACAAGGGTACAACATACACCGTCAGCGGCGGCAACTGTCCAAGTTTCTGGTAGCGCATGAGAAACTTGGACAGTTGCCGCCGCTGACGGTGTATGTTGTGCCCGTGTAATGTGAGACATAAATTTTTTATTCACTTTTGAAACCGCACCATTCTTTTGTGTATGCCCTGTACAGGTTGCTTTCTCATTCGTCATAGCGGGCCCTCAACACTGTATTATAATCACTAGCCTTACTTCGCACTCTGAAACTCCTTTCTTTCCCAGAACCCGCAAGCAAGATACACATTATTGCAATGTGACTAATTTTGTAAGATACCAAGATGTGGGCCTACAGGTCGAAACGTCTGCGTGTGTTTGCACAGTGTTGCCACTTTTTTTTTTACATGGTGAAGGGCCCCGCAGCAGATGCTACGGACGCACCACAGCCTCAAGGCTTTTTTGTGCAACCCTATAATAAAGATGAAAATGAGCAGTTTTTTTTACCAAGTTTTACAAGTAATGGAGCACCAGTGGAATGAAATTGACAGGGGAAAACCGACAACTCGGAGAAAAACCTGTCCAGTGCCACATTGTCCACCACAAACCCCACATGGACTGACCCGGGATCGAACCCGGGCCTCCGCGTGTTGCCACTTAGTTGCAGTGTTGTGCTGTTGAACTGCCGTGTGCAGTCGCAGACCTGTGTCCGATACAGTCCCTTCATACAGTTTCGGTAGTAGACAAGTAACGACAAATATGTTTACTTAACGTTGTATTTACCGTGCATTTTCAGTCCATCACACATCTCTTTAACCAACAAATACACACTTTACTTAACGTTGTATTTACCGTGCATTTTCAAATGAGATATGTTCAATGATCACCAACTAATGCACATAAACTTTTTCACAATAGTTTATTCTTAAAATTCCCCTATACGTATTTCGGTGGTTTAAACCACAATCTTCAGGGGGTCATAGAGATTATTATGCATAGACTTTACAGTTATTACATATATGGTTATATTCGTATATGTAGAATATGAGTGGGCTGATATTGTCCACTTGGTACAGTATGTAAAATTACTATAAAATGAATTAAAAGCTGTTAAAATGATTACATAGTTTGTAGATATCCTGAAAATTATTGGCAGTGTGGCCTTGTAGTAAGGTGGTCATCTGTATGTGTGCGTGGTGAAGGGCCCCGCAGCAGATGCTACGAAGCACCGCAGCCTTATGGTTTCTTGTGCAACCCCTATGATGAAGATGAGCAATTTTTTTTACCAAGTTTTACAATTAATGGAGCACCAGTGGAATGAAATTGACAGGGGAAAACCGACAACTCGGAGAAAAACCTGTCCCAGTGCCACTTTGTCCACCACAAATCTGACATGGACTGACGCGGGATCAAACCTGGGCCTCCGCGGTGAGAGGCCGGCGACTAACCGCCTGAGCCATGGCACGGCCTTCATCTGTATGTACTACGTAAGCTGCATGACGCCGGTGCTGTGCTGTTGCAGAGTTGCAACAGCACAGCACCGGCGTCATGCAGCTCACGTAGTACATACAGATGACCACCTTACTACAAGGCCACACTGCCAATAATTTTCAGGATAACTACAAACTATGTAATCATTTTAACAGCTTTTAATTCATTTTATAGTAATTTTACATACTGTACCAAGTGGACAATACCAGCCCACTCATATTCTACATATATGAATGTAACCATATATGTAATAACAATAAGTCTATACATATTAATCTCTACGACCCCCTGAAGATGGTGGTTTAAACCACCGAAATACGTATAGGGGAATTTTAACAATAAACTATTGTGAAAAAGTTTATGTGCATTAGTTGGTGTTTATTGAACTTATGTTTATGTTTGTCATCCCGTTATGTTGATTGCAATAATGAATTACCGTCACACACAACTAGTGTAGGCTACATATTTTATTCTGGCAACATGCTTCGACCCAATATGGCCATCTTCAGGCCAATAATATAAAATTCATAAAAGGTACTGTATAATATTAATATTATTAATATAATAATTATTAATATATTTTATACAATTTTATACTGTATTTATAATGTGGGCCGGGATAGCGTAGCCGTTATAGCCACTCGCTAGGGGCTGGACGGTCCGGGGATCGAATTCCAGTGGGGGCGAGATTTTCCGTACCCGTCCAGACCGGTCCTGGGGCCCACCCAGCCTCCTATACAATGGGTACCGGGTCTCTTTCCCGGGGCTAAAGTGGCCGGGGAGTGGCGTTGACCATCCACCCCCATCTAGTGCCGAGGTTAAAGAAAGAGTAGAGCTATACCTCTACTCCTCGTCTGGGTCTTCATGACCTGTTATAGGGTGAACTTTACGTTTCACTATATTTATAATATTAAAACTATTAATACAACAGTAATTATCTTTTACTACAACTGTATACAGTACTTTGCTTTAGATTGAGCTGAGTAGGTCAACTTGACGCTCAGGGCAATGTACCTCTGTTACTAAGACTGAAGGTGGTGGAAGAAACGCACATGTTCCTTCCTTTGCTGGAAACCGAACTGCGTTAGCCCAACCCGTAGACAAGCGCTTTAGAGATCTACCGCGACTAAATGAACAAAAATCTATATTGTACCTTTCTTCTTCTTCTTCTTCTTCTTCTTCTTCTTCCTATGGCTCGACAGCCCTATATGGGCCTGGGCCTCCTCGTTTCGTCGAGGTTTCATGGTCACACACATTAGACACACCACAGTCGGTAGGACTCCTCTGGACGAGGGACCAACCCGTCGCAGAGACCTCTACCTGACAACACACAACACTCACAACAGACAGACATCCACGCCCCCGGTGGGATTCGAACCCACAATCCTAGTAAGCGAGCGGCCGAAGACCCACGCCTTAGACCGCGCGGCCACTGGGATCGGCATGTTTTACCATGAAAAGCCAAATAAATACACTGGACAACGCACAGCAGTGCACAGGAAACAATTTTGGAGGAATTCAATATCTCATAACAGGCGAGGCTCAGTCAGAGGGTGGGAAAACGGAATACATTTATTGTCGGGAAATGCGGGATCCGGGAATGTGAAACGCACTGACATACTGAGGGCAAACTGCGTAAACTAAACAGTGTCTGTTGATTCGCAGATCCATGTGACGTCACCTAAAACATCCGCTGCGCAATGCCGACAAGCCAAAAGCGAATGGAACGTCTTCAAAGGCAGGGCACTGGTGGGCCTTCTTGGCGGATTCATTGTATGGGCTGCCATATTCTTCCCACTCTTACTTACTGGAATAATCTAACAGATTTCGCGAGGCCCTAAGCGATGGTAATGATATGGCTCGTACAAAAAAAATTGTTAATTCATGAACAATAATGAATAAACTCTGAATACATCTGTATTTGCATCAATACAAGGGCAGACTTCTCCACGACAACAAATAACCTTACTTGAAATAATATAACTACAGTTCCACGCGCATCTTTGCTGCTCTCCAAGGAATGCGAGCGAGACTTATCTAACTCAAACTCCCCGTACCATTTCCCAATGTCTGCGGTCACAGACCTGAGCCCCAGTCAATTGTCTAACAAACGCCTGTGTATTAAGTAATAATGTACACGTACACAGACATTTTATAATAAAAAGAAAATTTTTTCTTGTGAATAATTAAGCAGTCTGCCATGAAGACGTACGAGGGAGCGGAAGGTATAGCGCCAGCCATTCTACACTTCGGCACTAGATGCAGGTAAGTGGTGAATTTCATGCTTTATCGCTGATGAGCCACAGCTGCAGTAAACACAGAGGTAAAACGAAAATTGTTTGTTCTGTCGGGAATCGAACCTCGATAGTCGAGCCGTAACCCGGTCAGGGTATTTTAAATGAATATACAATATAGTGATCGAAAAGACACAAAGCAAATTTTTGAAAAGTGTTCATTCATTCATTCTGCAGTCTGTCTTACGACAGGTCCGTAGCCTCTTCCAAAGCGAGTTCTCCACAGGGTGCGATCCAGTGCTTCCTCTTTCAATTTCCAGTATCTTCTCTTTTCCTTAAGCTTATCCAGTAGCTGCTTACGTCTTCTTCCTCATCTCCCCGTCATTTCTATCCTTCCCTCTATCTTTCCTTCAATCACGTGTTTCAGAAGGCAGTTCCTACGCAAGATGTGACCAATCCAGTTAGCCTTCCTTCTTTTTATTGTATGTACGATATTCCTCTCCTCCTTGACTCTGTGTAATACTTCTTGTATTTGTCAAAAAAAAGTGCATTAAGTTCACAAAAGAAACGTCATGTTATATGAAGTGCTGGTAACGTCCACCACACTTTGCAATGCATGCATCCGCTCTTTTCGTCATGTTAGATGCAACCAGTGATGAATTTGTTTAGCGATGCTTATAATGCATATTTGAATATTTTGTTACAATTATTCCGACGTTTGCGGGTTGTTTTGCTACACACTTTATTCCTGAAACGCCCAAGTGTGGGTTAATAACGCAATTATCAAAAAATTCGTGCCACATTTGGACCTTTTAAATTGCTGCACGTGCTATAGCCCCATCTTGTTCAAACCAGCAGCCATGTTCAACTTACAACAATAACATGAAATTCGTAATTAGTTTTTGACAACTCTCTGTACTAGTATAGTCACAACTGTATATCTCTTCTATGAATCCAGTTGAATTGCATTTAATTACAGCCATCAGAAATATTCAAATACAGGTTGCGTGATGTCGATCGCACTGTATAGACCAAGAAGATGAAACAAAACATGGTAGTAGGAAATGTGCGCATGCTGTTCAAAATTCTGGTCTGTTCGCCCTGTTAGTGTCTCTAGACTTTCACTTCCTGAATGCTAAATTTATGCTGTCTTGTAAATAATGTAAAACAGACAGGGCAGACGACAGGAGAGGCACAAGAACGAAAGAAAATAAAGCCTTCTGCAGACCCGTACTGAGACTCTTGATACAGAAAGACTTGCACTGTGGCGGCCATTATAAAACTGGGAAAGGTTCCACCATTTTGTGCAATAAGCGCCACTACAAAATTTGAGAACAATGTGTCTAACGGTTCTCAAATTATGAGATGACGCATTACGAAAACCATCTCCAAAACCATGAGTGTTACGCACTGCCATGGCTCAGGCGCTTAGTCGCCGGCCTCTCACTGCGGAGGCCCGGGTTCAGTCCCAGGTCAGTCCATGTCGGATCTGTGGTGAACAAAATGGCACTGGGACGGGTTTTTCTCTATGTACGTCGGTTTTCCCCTGTCAGTATCATTCCACCAATGCTCCATACTCATTCATACATCTACCACCAACGCTGTATAATGTTTTTCTCCTAGTACTTCAGTCTTCCCCTGTCAGTATCATTCCACCAACGCTCCATACTCATTCATACATCTACCACCAACGCTGTATAATGTTTTCTCCAGTACTTCAGTTTTCCCCTGTCAGTATCATTCCACAATGCTCCATACTCATTCATTCATCTACCACCAACGCTGTATAATGTTTTTCTCCAGTACTTCAGTTTTCCCTGTCAGTATCATTCCACCAATGCTCCATACTCATTCATTCATCTACCACCAACGCTGTATAATGTTTTTCTCCCAGTACTTCAGTTTTCCCCTGTCATTATCATTCCACCAATGCTCCATACTGATTCATACATCTACCACAGACGCTGTATAATGTTTCTCTCCCAGTACTTCAGTTTCCCCTGTTATTATCATTCCACCAATGCTCCATACTCATTCATTCATCTACCACCAACGCTGTATAATGTTTCTCTCCCAGTACTTCAGTTTTCCCCTGTCAGTATCATTCCACCAATGCTCCATACTCATTCATTCATCTACCACCAACGCTGTATAATGTTTTTCTCCCAGTACTTCAGTTTTCCCCTGTCAGTATCATTCCACCAATGCTCCATACTCATTCATACATCTACCACAGACGCTGTATAATGTTTTTCTCCCAATACTTCAGTTTTCCCTGTCAGTATCATTCCACCAATGCTCCATACTCATTCATCCATGATTGACGGTATATAATCTTACCGATTGATGGTATCGTTATCTAATACACAGGAAATGCGGACGTCTATTTCGTTTTCCTCTACAGCTTTTGTTCGAAACATTTATTTGGTCCGATAAACATTTAGTGAGCCATTATCGGTATGTGCGTAGAACCTCACGCTGGTCTTCATGTAAATTGTCCAATACTGCTATCAGATTTTAAACATAATCGTCATGTAGAGACAAATTTTAGTAAACCTGCAATAGCCTACGTCAGATTTCATTGACCTTTGAATTGTCGGAGTGTCGTTCGTTACAAGACGACAAATATGGCAAATTTGCAAGCGCATGTTTGTAACATTCTGTTACGACCGTGTTAAAAAATTGTGATAAGAAAATATTCCATTTCCAGGACTTAAAATAAAACAACGACTGTGAGAATGAAGTCGAAAGAGATAAAGAACTAAAGTAGGGTGTCCGACTGCAGGCAGTGGGCCACATGTAACCCACAAAATCTCACATACAATGTAATTTCTATCACAGAAGCGTTTGACACAGTACGGAGGTAGGCAGGTCTATGTATCAAAACGCACGTAGCAATAAAGCCAGGATCACTCATAGATTGGCCCTTATGTTTCGGAATCAGTCGGTTTTTATTCCGTCGCTATTACGGAGTGTAAATTTCGTAATTTGTTCATCGCCGGTGTCTCGTGCTGTTATTTCCAACAATAACGGAGTGGCCTATTATTTGCACATAAACTAAGATAACTTCGCACATAAAGTAATATCAACCCTTTAAAGCACAGTCGTTACTATACTTATCCCTCGCTTTCACATTAAAATCCCTGAATTTTGTCCAGAGTGGATTTATGGATTCGAATAAACGGCAATTTTTTCCGTATACAGAATTAACCAAATTGTCTTTGTAACTGAGACAATGTTGCAACTGCGTCTGTAAATATTTATTACACGAAACTCGTTCTTCAACGCGTTAAATCATTAAGTGTAGGTGAGACAGGTTCTGAGCTGCGCCCACTGACGTACCTTGAGACATTTCCGGTGACGTCATGGAACAGATAGAGGACGTGGCACAGCGTTTGTTTCAGTGTTGTTTTTAGGCGCGTTCGCGAAATTGCGAAAAGCGACTATTAGCTTCGTCACGTCTCTCTGTCCGTCCGTCTGCATGGAACAACTCGGCTCCCAATGGACGGATTTTTATGAAATTTGATATTTGGGTATTTTTCGAAAATCTGTCGCGAAAAAGGCAAGTTTGATTAAAATCTGACAAGAATAACGGGTACTTTACATGAAGACGTCTGTACATCTATGATAATATCTCGTTGAATTCTTATTAGAATGAGAAATATTTCAGACAATAGTTGTATATAAAATCAAAACACACATTTTATGTTCAATAACTTTTTTCCGAAAATCGTGTCGTTTGTGATATAATGTGGAAAAATATGGTACAGCCAGACAGGCCACAGATGACAATATAATACGGCGCATGCGCTTTGCATGTTGGATAACTAAGGCTACAGACACACACTCAGAATATGTAATACTTATTGCTTTTCTACGGCAACAATGGTTACGCGATCGCGCCTCGTTGTTACGTTATACGTACATTGCCTGTCTTGTGCTTTGACTCTTCATACACCTTAAGACACCCTGTTAAAAGGACACGAATAAGTATCCTTCGCGGTACGCAAGTTGAATAGGGCGGGGCTCTGACGTAAAGCAGGTGTCAATTATTGACTCAGGCGCGTTATGGAGGTCATCCCTGCTGAAACATTGGCACATAAGCGTCAAGAGCTAAAGAGAGAGACAGAGAGAGAACCTGGAGAAGTTGCAGAGTAGCTCTGCTGGACAAAGGAGCGTGTACGGATAAAGGAAGAAAATTCTGTCCAAGAATGAAGTTTCTTGTTATACTGGTGTTAATACAGATTGTGTTTAGTTTGGGTAAGCCTTTTATAGATGTCTGATGAAGTATCACTGTTTATATGACCTGTGCTTTGTAGACTATTGTACATTACAGCTGGCTTTGGCATATGCAGTATTTATTGCCACTGGTTATTGCTTTGTCACGTTGCATGCAGGCAGAATGTTGGCTGTGCACAAAGTGTGAGCTCGTGTACCGCTTGTGCCAAGTGTAGTGTCATAATGACAGTTTTCAGTTAACGTCTGACTACCAAACTGCGCCTGATAAAAGTACGGCTTCTTCACCTATTAGCCCAGTAGATTAAATTCCAGGGCCGTGTTTTTAACAACAGACGTGAAATTAATGAAATAGTACAATCACAGAAGAAAAATTAATACTTCAGCATGAAATGTTATTGAATTTTAAAAGAAGTTTCTGTTTTGATAAACGAAAAACGTGAACGTTATCAACACTCCTCTTGGTAATTTGACGTCCTGGTTAGGTCCAGACCGTAAGTCAGCCAGTCAAGGTCAGGTGCTGGTTTTGTGTTGTCACTATTAGTGTTGTAGCTCTAACGGCTAGCCACGGTACACTTTGCATCTCACGTCTGGAACTCGTCACATGCAAACTGAAACAGCGATGTTAGAAAGAGGGGGGGGGGGGGGGGGGGGGAGAAATACACTGTTTGGAACTTTAAATCTATCATATCATATAAAGTCAGTATTCACACCATGACAAACTCAATACTCACACAAGAACAATTTTCTAGAAAATATGTGAGATGGCAGGTTCTGGCAGCAGTAAGATTTGACGCCGTGTAGTTTGGCAGATGAGTTCCGGCGTTTCGGAGGAATCTGCTGCCTCTATTTTTGGGGTAGAAGAGGTGAGGGAGATGGAAGATGGATGCAGCACGCACCAATCGACAAAACTGCAGCGTGTCACATCCCGGAAGAATAATGTAATGCTGTGTAGTATAGTACAATTTTGCCGACGTTTCGGAGGAGCCTACTGCCTCTATCATCATAATATAAGGGAACACTATGCGGGAAAAATGGCATAGTACAGGGCAAGGAGAAAAAAAGATGGCTCTGTGAGCAAACCATTTAGAGAATGTGGGACTATCAGGGAGCAGGGACCAAAACAGGTAGTTAAGGAGGTCTGAAAATGCATGAACAAGGACAGAAAGAAGTAAAATATAGGTGTAACTTGGAGGGTGTGGGGGGAGGGGGGGGGGGGGGAGGGCAAATGCACCTCCAATATTTTTTCTACTGAAGAGTAGCTTTTTTGACTACCAAATGAAGAGAGTCAAATAAAAATGATTATTTGGGTGGTGTAAAAACAGAAAGAAATGAAAAACCTGCATTTTACAGGATGCAGAATAGAGGCATGGTCGATTTTGCCCCCATAATGTTATCAGCCAAGCTATGCCTGTGGGAATAGATAGGAATGCACAGCTGTTGGAGGGGAATGACATGGAGCACCCAACACGTCAATCTTGATGTTCCTTTTCAAAGTATTAACAGACACAGATGATCTTCAATAAGGTAAAGGTAAAGCAATCCCATTACAGGCCTGGACAGGCCCTTAGGGTTCCAGAAGGTTGAGGCTTCCAGATCTCTAGACAATCGGCACATGAAGGTGGTAAGGTTGTCAGCCCTACGCACTGGCCGCCTTTACCCCAAGGAAAGATTCCTGGTACTCATTCCTGTTAGAGGCTGAGTCGACCCCAGGGCCGTAGTGTGACCAAAACAATTATGCCAATGAAAAATTCCAATGAAACCATTGAACCCACGACGTTCCAGCTTGTAGCGCAGTGCCTCAACCAACTGAGCCACCGTGTGCCCCTGATCTTCAATAATGCATATCTCAAACCTATGATATCTTATCACCAATATGATAACCTTAAATGCTGTGATTCTACAGCTTACAGTTAGTAACAGTATCTGCCAAAAGAAGCTGTTTCCTGAAAGGTTTCTCCAAAACCACGTACGCTATGTGTGCTTCTGCCTCAGGTATCAGAAGAGGGATGTGTGTCTTTCAGAGTAACAGACTTTTGAATGGAAACAACTTAATCACATGGTTCCCCTATATTCAGATTTGAGACAAATGCTGCTGTTGTTAAAAATACACCATCAGGTACACAGACAGACATCTGTTGATGCCACGTGAGGGGCACGAGCATTAAAACTGAAAATTTAAATTTAAATTCACTTTAAATTTAACTTGTAAGTAGTGATTGATGTAATGAAGATTAAGCTGTTCTGGTATATGGTGCTGTAGTAGTTTGGTAGATAACTTGTCACATGTCAGCATATCAAGTGACCAGATATTCCAGATTTTTTCAAGTATTCCTGAACACATAAGAGAACATGACGACATATTTTAGAGTGGCCAGTTGTCCCATTTTAAGTTTTGATTAACCATTTCCAAAGTGCATTAAAATGTTCCTACTTAAATTTTCATTCCCAGCTTTAGCACTTAAGAAAGCTCTGCCTGTCTTCAAGTAACATTTGTTGCAGTCCCAACATTTCTTGATACTTCAATAAATCATGCAACAGATGGCAGCAACATTCTCACTACATCATAAGCTGCTATATAACAAATATAACATACTTTCTGTTTCATATATTTCTTTCCTCTAAAAACTACATTGTAATCTTTAATGAGCCATTCACACCCAAACCAGCATATAATCCAGGATTAATCACACTAATCTTCATACAAGATACACATAACCCAAAACCACGACAGTCTATCCACAGAGTGCTTACAAAATGTCCCAAAATGTAAACAGACACTGTTTTTAAACCTATATACATACCTCAACAGGAACCTGCTACATATTTTCATAATATAACTTCCTCTATACCTTATAATACCTACATTAGACATATTAATCTTTATTCTTACAAATCCCACATCAACTGTAAAGAATAAGATCTTCTAGCCTTAAAATCTTATCTTTGTGATTACCATTCCTCCTAGTCTCTTTTGTATTTAGATATACCTGATGATGGCCAAAAGAGGATGAAACATGTAGTATAAAATCATAATAAATAACCATATATATAAGTGTTGTGATTGGTGGTATTTCTATTAATTTTTTTAGATCTTTAACAATGGGATGCACCAAAGATGGAAGCAGCGTTCCTTTCATATATTGGGTCATATTCCCAAAAGTCTTTACTTGAAATCATATACAAGAACTTTTTTTTAATGAAATATCAGTATAAAATATAGAGATAGGAGTTATTTTTGAGGATCCAGGTCTTTTGGGATGAGACACTACATCAGTTGGTGAGTTCTTATTGACAATTGGAAGGCACAACACAACATCACATCCCAGAAGACCTAAATCCTTTGGAACACCGCTGTGAGAACCTCAAATCTCGCAGGACTCAATCTTAATAGCCAGGAGAAGGCTACTCTTCAGTTAAAACACTACTGAGTTTTAGGATTACCATCTTCAGGGATGTGACACTGTGTAGTTTGAAAGATAAGTAGGACCAATGCTTCAAAGGAACCTTCCATTTCCCAAATACATTTTATATAGAGGCTGAGTTGCTTTCATGTGCTTTTAAAACCCTCACACATTTATTTAAATTTAAAAAGAAGTTGTGTGTTTTCTCTGTTAACATAACATGAAACAGTTTCAGTTGTATAAGCAGATGCATGCTTAACATTGTGCTACTCCTACACAACATGAATTGGATAATGGTCTCTACATAAGCAATGTTACTATCAGTGTGGCATGTTGCCAACATATCTGTATGTCACCTCGCTTTGAACTGTAGTTAAAAGTAACACAGTATTGGAAAGCTTCGGTAATTTTATATATACTTTTAATATGGGTAAAATCAGAACTGACATTATTGTCAATTACAGGAAATTAGGCTGGCATATGCCAGTGACAGTTTCTTTCTTGAGAAGCTAACAGGCACTCAGGTACTCAAGACACTCCCCACTCATGAAATCTGACAGTTCATTAACATATTCACAGGACCCCGTACTGGTCCTTGTCCTGAGCCAATACAAGTACACAGGTGATACCTAGTTGCTGTAAAAGTAACATTAATATTTAATTTCATTTAATAAAAATAAGGGGACAATTATCAAAAGAAGACAGGGTTATGATCACGTATCAGACGTGAATTAATAAACACCAAGAAAATTATGTTATAAAGGACATTAAAGAAGATGAAACAATATCAGTTTTGAGATTGGGATGGGTTAATACCCTAAGCTGTTGGGAAAAAGGAGGTGAGGAGAAGGAGATAGTCTGACACAAACAATTCTCATATCTGTTGTTCTTTGTGGCTGTGAATTACAGTTTCATAACCTGAGCGATGAGAAACATAAATTTCAAGCATCTGAAAACAGAATGCTATGGAAAATAAGAGTAAATGGTGAATAAGAAAATCACATAATGAGGTACTGTATGAGTGACACAACTCATGTGGTATTGTTAAGGAAATATGGATAGGAAAAAACTGAAATGTTTAAACACTTCTACTGGAAAGACCTCCTGGAAAATGGCTACTTAGAAAGAAATGGAAGGATAATATTAAAACAAATATGACTGGTTCAAGAATATGAAATGACTGGGATAGGATACAGTCGCACTTTGGAATCTTTGGGTTCTGTTAGGATGGTTAGTTCATTAATTAGCCAGTGAACTTTGTTGGCTGATATTAACATGGATCTTAAAGAGACAGGCTGGGAGGACATGGACTGGATTAACTTACTCAGGATAGGGATAAGTGGAAGGCTGTTTTGAACACAGTAATGGACATTCAGGGTTCCATAAAATGTGCAGGATTTCTTGACTAGCGAGGAACTGTTAGCTGCTCAAGATGGATGCTGTTCTGCGTAGTTAATTAGTTAATTCATTTGCTAGTGACCTCGTTTTTGTAATGCTTTAAGCAGATGTACCTTAACTCTGTCAGTATTTTGTAATCAGGTGCTGAAAGGAACAAAGTAAGTGACAAAGAATTACAAGCCTTTACTGAGGAATTACTGAAGAAGGACGTCAACAATGCGCACAGTACGTCCACATTAACTATCAGGGACATACAAAGTCCAGCAATACACAAGATGAAGCTCCAGAACCGTAAGTATATATATATAGTTTTTATGGGGGAGCTCAGTTGGTATACTGAATGTTATGGGTTAGGCGCCCAGAGTTTGATTCCCAGCAGGGGCAATTTTTTGTCTCCCCCCCCCTCCCGACACCTGCATCCAGAGTAGCTCTGGGGCCCAGCCTTCTTGTGCTTTAGATAAAGAATGTCTTCCGGTATACCTCCACTTCCCATATGTATTTATGTCATCATGCTTAATTAAGTACAGGGACAATTTTTGTGGTATAAAGGTTTTTTCTTTGGTGTAAGAGTTCTGAGGGTGTAGCAGATACTGGCTGTCACATGGCTGACATATTGTTATTCACTGATACTGGAAGGGTTAATTGTCAAGAGCTGCAGTTAAAGTAACTGTGAAAAACGCAGAACTGAGCCACAAGAAGCCTACCGACTCCCTGGATAATCATAGAGTGACAGTTAAGACAGCAAGGGTTATAATTGCCAGAGTCATTAAATCATGTTGCTGTAAGTCAGTATATGTAGATACAGCAGAGATGCCTCAGTTTGTACATGTTACTGGAGTAAGAAAAAATATGAAAACTCAATCATATGACTAAAATAAAAAGAATGAACTAGAAGAAACTGAGCAAGATCAGTATCATGACTCCATGCTTACAAGACAAAGACATGTGACTCACATATTGTCAATAAGACAAAGACACATGACTCATATTGTCAAAAAGACAAAGACATGTGACTCACTTATTGTCAATAAGACAAAGACATGTAATTCACCTATTGTCATTAATTTCAAGTCTTGAAAATGAAAAAGCAGACACATGAGTGATAAACTGCCCTGATGAAAAATTATTTTCTTTGTATTCTATAATTTAACTGGGGTGTGCTTTTATACCTCCTGGTCATGTTCAGAACAAAATTCAATGTCAGGGCCCTACGAAGACTTAATTTACTATCAGGATGTTGAAACTCGGTTCTTTTTGGATCATAACAAAGAAGGTGTTGATGAAGTTTTAACAGTTTAATGTTACTTCTCCAGAAAGTATCCATGTTTGAGAAGTGATAGTTCAGTAGTAAGCAGCATAGCAGTTAGCAGCTATACTGTATAATGTCAATGGTACATGAACATGAATATGGAACATATTTTCTGAACATTTAAGTTGTATATACATATATAAAAGTTTTTCTGTGTTGTTTTCTACCCACTATTCTTCTTCTCTGCTTCTGTTCCTGAATTTTCTTTAGCCAATTTCTCTTATCTACCTTATTATTTTCCTTCATCTTCTTCCTATTCCTTATCCCCTGCCTTTCATTTTCTTCTTTCTGCTTCTTGCCACTTGTCATTCTCATTCATGTTTCCTGTTGCCTTCCATCTTTTCCAATGTCGAGATCAGCGATCTCAGACTCAAACAGTATGTGGACCAAACAGGTTAACTTTGAAATTAAGGTGGCCCACATCATTTTAAGCAATAAAGAGGATAAGTACTTTCATTCAAATTAAGCAGACCAATAACATACGTACTTCATACTTGTAATAACAAAATCAAAATATGTTACAGTTATTGACTTTCAAACTTCACCTCAATGTTACCTGTCTCTGCTGATGAATGTTGTACGTTAATATCCAATGACAGCTAAACCTTTTTGAGCCTGCTGCTCAGTGACAGCGACAAAAAATATTTTAAATAAAAACATTCCTTGATACTGAGCTGGACCACATTCAGCAATTGAAATAGATACATAGGGTCTGTGAGAGGACCATTAAAATTAACTGATGGGCTGTGTGTGTGTGAGGTCCCTGGTCCATACTATCATAATCGTGCATTCAGGATCTGAAAGTTTGTGTTTAGATAAACATACAATGCAACAGAAGCTTACCTTGGTCGCAGGCTTGTTGTGATCAACAGTCGAGCACTTCAGATCCCCACCATATCGAAGCTACGTCTGCTGTACGATAACTACATCCGTGATGCGAGCGTGAATGAGCATGTGACTCCTGCTGAGCGGGCTGAGGAGAACAGTCTGTTGGACTCATTTATGGCCACACCTGTAATGAAATACACAATGCAGTTCCTGGCAGACAAAGGTACATTCTTACTTGAAGATTAAAGTCTTCTGGAATGTGATGCTATGTTGTTGTGCAAGTAGTTACCATCATTTCACAGGATTGTAGCGCCTTTATCTTCTGCGCCAAGATTCTTCTTGAAATGCTTGACCCTGAAGGTGAAGACAATACGATTGTTCGGAACATCGGGAAGTACTTGCTCAATGACATGGTGTCTCATCCCACGAGACTTGTATCTTCAGCAACACCGCTGTGAGAACCATAAATCTCGCACTTTCATACTTATTTTAATTTGGTCTTTGTGCAGCACTGAAATGCTGTTTTACAAGTATAGTTTGTTTCTGTCCATTTTATTACTTCTGTTTATTTAGTTTGTACTGTTAACACCTCTGAAGCTCAAGAGTGTATACTGCCATATGAAAGGTGTAGTATGTTGAGTAACGAATGAACTGGAAGAGATATCAAAGCAAGCAGTCGTGACCATTTTTGTCCAGAATTTTTCTGAACAGGATGAGGGTATAAAAAAAAAAGTCAGGGCAGTCAGTTTCCAGGCTGAGATTTAATCCACAGACCTTCTGAATATGAATACAAAGCATGAGTGCCATACATTACACACAGGACCTAAATGTCCAGCTCTTAAAGCAGACTGACATGTAATGCTCTTTATGCCTGTTTAGCTATCCCCTACTGGGACATACTGGTGTATAGTGCAAATAACCTTTTTAATTTAAACACCTATAACATACTACTACAACTAATACTACCACCACCACCACCATCACGTCTCTGCTGCCACTGCTAAGGCTGTGTAACTTATCCCTAATATTTAAATAATTATTACTTCCAAGCCTCTCTATACATTTTTACATGCCTTAGTTTCTAAAAGTTACACATATTTCCTGAAATTCAAATTCTGCATGCCAGTATCACAGCTACTTTGCTTTCAAATGTATGTAACAGACAAGGTCAGGAGACTGAATGCAAAAATTAGACAAGGTAAGGGCAGAGTGATCTGTACTGAGTGTACGACAAAGCACCATGGTTAAGTGAGACTTCAGGTTTTCACATCGTTGATGCTGAGGATTCTGGTCTTCTGTTAACCCTACTACAGAGTGTAACATTCCAGAAGACCAGGATCCGCATCATGATTAAATTTATGCATCAAAATTCTTTGAATTCCAGTTCAGTGAGTTATGAGACGTATGCACAGCATAACCATTTTAGCATGTTCGGTCACTTTTGTTTAATAACTTCAAAAACCGTAAGACTTACAGCAAAGAAGACTGCACATAAAATGCACTACATTTCTCTCTAAAAGATTTGATACAAACAGTTTTCACTCTGATATGTAGTGACTTACACACAAGTTAAGCTTTAGATGTGTGCAGAAATGCATGTCAGTCTTCCTGTAAAGTGCCCATTATTGTTGCCTGGTTTTAACTATCACTGTAGTGGATGAACAAATTTTATTTAAATACCCAAATATCATATTTCATGAAAATCTGTTTAGTAGATCGCAAGTTGTTTCATGTATACCTGTGGGCACGCAGAAGTTTTAATAGACACTCTGCAAGAAAGCCATTGCATTTTAAAATACTCTGAATTAGCAACATGGTGTGACCTGGCACAAAATCACCATGGAATAAGCAGATGATATGAATACACAGATTTTGTTAAGTTATAACATTAGGACCTTACTACTTTGAAAATTGCAGACGTTAAACAAGTATTAACTGAACAACTTCCCCTATATGCCTCACAATGTGTGGAGAACTCATAACAGTAGAATACACAATAATATTACTAACTTTTGACTCTGTATTATTCCTTCCTTCCATGTGAATAGGGATTTTATATTTATCTTATTACAAATTCATAAATTCAGATCTTTGGTATGTGGTCTGTCCTCAGCAATAAATGTTTATTTGCCTGCTCCTGAAACACCTTCTTGTTACATCACCTTCAAGAATTATCAGTGCCACTACAAAATGTGCAATTTGGTGTTAGATTTATTGATTTCTTTTTGATCAAACTTTATTTAATGACATCTTATTAGGTGCGTCATGTATACAGCTGTGAACGAGAAATTGCATGATGATTATGGATGATGAGTTGTGAAGAATGCAGAAATTATCATGGCCTATTCTAAGATATTTGCCTAAAGGAAGTTTATATATATATATATATGCACATGCACACTGTCACTGTCTTAGGATAGTTGGTCTCTTAGCAAAGACTTGAATTGCATATATCTTAAACCAAGATGCCTGTTTGAAATTTTATTTTTATCTCAATCATGTTAATGGCACCAACTACAAATACTCTTCAGGCTTTACTCTGCCGGTTGTAGAACAGTTTCATTTAGTGTCTCTGTATTTCAGGCTTGGTCAGTAGAGACCCAAAAACTCAGAAGGACCTGCTGAAACAGATCTGGTTTACCATGTATTCCGAGGAGGTGGCAAGATTGGATCCAGTGGATTTGAGCACGTGTTCCTTGGAGAGTTGAAACGAGGGGAGGTGACTGGCATGCATAACTGGGTATTCCTTGGCACTGAGGAGGCAAAGAAGGAGGCTGACTACATGGGCTACATTAGGAAACTTGAACTTGGAGGGGTGAGTGTAGGTTGAACTAAAGTGTTTGACAACAAAATGTTCAGGAAAATAGGCACATGTAAGGAGGATGAAGGAATTTAAGATACGACAGATCATGTAAGGTTGTCAGCATAATGAAATCGAGGACACTGCAGTCAACTAGGCATGGAGGAAATGAGGACTGTGCACAGAATTTTGGTGGGAAACCTCTTAAAAATAGAGAGAAGGATTGGAGGGTATTAAAATGGATCTTATGGTTATAAGTTGTCAGTGTGGAAGCTGGATGAAAATTGCCCAGAAACGAGTTCAGTGGTGAGCTTTGGTATCAGCAGTGTTGAACTCTCGCGTCTTGCCACAGCAGCATTTATTGTAACTGTACTTGTGCAGTATGTATCACCAGTTTCAGGTCGTGCAACAATTTTCAGGGTTCTTGAAAGATATGTGTTGTTTTGTGAGGAGGTGGAATGGAGTTAGAGGTTGAGTATTACCTGACAGTCGCACAGATTTTGTTTATATAATTGGTAGATCTGGGCTGGCCACAGACTGAACAATTGGGCTTCAATCCCTGGAGCAGGGAAGATTTATTTTTCTGCCACCATGTCCAGACCAGCAATGGAACCTACTGCGTACCATATGGTCTTCCCTCTGAAGTTAAGTGATGTTGGCCACTCCAGTATAGTAGTAGGGTTAAGAATGTAGACAGCTTGACTGCTGCTTGCCCTGTTGACATAACTCTATAATCAAGAGGGGTATTCTTGATGAAATTTGTGACTATTATGACTGTAATATGCATAGATCATTTTAATGACACAGTTATTATTACTTATGTCATCACAGCTTTACACCTCTACTGATATTGCTCACATCACTTGTCTGTCTTTTGGGTGATAGAGATGCATTGAAAATAAATGAAGAAAGATGGTAGTTTGCCAGCTGTTGCTGGTACAACAGAAAGTTACAGGCTAAGGCAGATTGTACCTTTCTGTATGCAAGTTGGTTGTTGAGAAGAAATCCAAAGCCAGCAAAGATACACCATGTAAGAATTATCTACGAAAATCTATGATAACCTACTGACAGGAGCATCACCAAAACAGGGACAACTGCTAATAAAGAATTTATAAATATGGAGGGCTGTGTGTTTGTCTTCATGGTACAGTGTTCAGGCATAACTTTACCTTTATTTGTAACCCAGGGTTTGCTCTTGGAACTACGTGTAATTCACTAAAATGGGATGAATGAGCAACTAACGCAGGATTTGAGGTTCTCATGGTGGTATTGATAAATATGCAAGTCTTCTAGCATATGATGCTGCGCTGTTGCATGGGGGGAACTGCACACCCAAAAACACAGTGTCAATTCCCAGAGGACTTGCATCGTTGGCAGTTTATCATCATTATCATCATCATCATTCTTGAACATTGTAGAGTTAGGTAGTTAAGATACATTCTTAGAATCCTGAGATGTTTTCATCTCTTCATCTTTATTTTGTCCATCCAGAATCATGCTGTTCCTTTGCTGGCATCCTTTATCTCTGTGACTTACTCAAAAACCACAAGTTTGTTGATGCTGGCTGCCATGCAGCAGAGTAGGAGTAAAACCATAAATGAAAAATTAAAATATTTCAAAATATGTCACAACTTTTACTGCATTGTCTCTCCTACCTTGAGAGACATACCAATTATCATGCATCATTTGATACTTCATAATCACATCCGTGAATACAATGTAGTTAAATGACCCACATACACACCTGAACCATATTTCTCTCTCTGTAATAATATTCATATATTTTAACAACCAGAAATACTTGTTCTATGCATGGGATGCAATTTGTTTCCTTGTCAGGACCCATTTATATATTATATATGGGTCCTGACAAGGAAACAAATTGCATATATATACACACACACACACACAGAGTAAAACCACTATTTAATGAATTGCTGGGGGATTAGAATGTATTTCACTGAATCGAGGTTTTCATTAAATGGAGGTTACATTGTTTATATGGAGCTATTGTCGGGACATGAAAAAAATCATCACTAAATCCGGGATTTCACTAAATGCGGGAATATTAAATCGGGGTTTTACTGTGTGTGTGTGTGTGTGTGTTGTATATATTTTATATATATATATACAAGCTAAAACATTAAAGAAGGAACAAAGCTCACATTGTTACATTAAAGCTTACTCATACAATCTAAAAAACTGGGAATAAGGATTCAGATTGCCTTCAAAGACTCTAATGCTATACTTGCATACTGATTGAACAGCCATAGCTAATCTACATAGTGGCAACAGCATGGAATAAATTTCGTCTGATGTTCACAATTATGTCTGTGCTAGGAAACAGGAAACTGAAAGAAAAGTTGCACTTTTATATATTTTATATACTCTAAACCACCGTTTGAATCTACATGGAAATGCATGTACCAGTATAAGAAGCTCCACAGTTTGGTAACAGAACCCACAGATTCAACATTGCTAGTTCAGTCGAAATCCTCTCACTATTGTTTATGACGTGTACAAATTATGAACAAAAATAAGGACCCCAACAAATGAGATTCCAGTAAATTATGTCTGACAAACTGGTACTTGAAAATCTATTTTAATATCTTGTTCACACCTCCTAAGTGCCCACACTCAAAGAGGATTCCTGACAAAAATTCTGTAAGCTAGCATGTTTTCCACACATGACTACCCCTTGAAGGTGATAAAAGGGGTATGTCATGTACTCATGAAGCTTTGCATAGAGATTTAAACCTTGATTTCTTCTTTTAGTATCGTAAGTATTCCTGCTATGTTATAATAGGGTAAAGGTAAATGTTGATTCAGTGCTTAGAAATTTTAAATTATGTTCCAGAAAGGAGCAATCTTGAAACTGCGCTACAAGTGGGCCAATGTCATGAAACCTGTTGGCTCCATGTTTGTTGGTACAAGTCCTGAGCTAGAGATGGCTCTGTACACAGTATGCTTCCTTGTGCACCCAGATGAGAAGTGTCAGGTGCGCATGGCAGGCAAGCACTTCAGCATCAGAACACATACCTACCGCTATCGAAGCAAGAACATGATAGGAAGTGCCTTCCCTGAGATATAACACAGCTTCACACTATCCATCTATTGTGAGGCAATACTCATATCTGATTTCAATAATGTCAGTCCTTGGGACTAAATTACAGCCATGCATTATATTTTGCTTATACAGTTCTGTCAGAATGGTGAAGGCTCAGATAAGAGTTACTTTTGTATCTACCTGCTCATGTTATTTCCCTCATTTTCATTTACTGTTAAATTTTATACACTCAGCAGTGAGATAATATGTTAAAATGTTACACTAACTAAACTCATTGCCTGTAGGATACTGTGATCACAGGCACACAATTCTTGTACAGTATAATAAAAGTATATTTTTCTGTTCCCAATTTGGAATTTAAAAAATGGAGCAGAAAAATGGGGGGGAAATGATGTGAGTAGGTATTGTTTTAATCAGAATATTCCTGGACTAACATCAGTAATTTGTGACATGCATAGAAAGACTACATTTATGTCATTTAATTCATAAGAATTTGTGCAACTGTTGTTATTAATTCTTATATATTCCTCCCTTTCTCATATGTGTGTCTGTATTTATAACCAATTACCTGGGACAGATATTTTAAATGCTGAATAATGCAACAGACACCAAACACATTCTGCCATAATTTTATACACAGCATGTTTGCAGGTTTTATAAACTGGTACATCAGAAGGTTAGTACTTCGTAGTTATTGGAATAATAATAACTGCACTAAGTGTTTATGACATCACTATAAGCACAGTGTACACTGAATATTATTTTTCTTTGTATCCCTGAATGATAACAATTCACAGTATTCCCAATATTTTGTCTCTCTGTAGCTGCAATTATATACCAAACAAATCTGTCAGGACTATAACATGGCTGGGACACAGTGTGGGGCAGTACTATAACTATTCAGGATGCAGTGTGGGCCAGTACTATAATATGATCAGGACCCAGTACGTGCAGTACTGTAATTTATCAGGACCCAATGTGGAACAGTACTATAAATGATTGGGACCCAGTGTGGAGCAGTACTATAACATTATCATGACCCAATGTGGGGCAGTACTATAACATTATTGGGATCCAGTGTGGGACAGTACTGTAACTGATTTGGACCCAATATGGTGCAGTACTGTGACATCAGGATCAACTGTGGGACAGTAATATAACTGGTCAGGACCCAATGTGGGACAGTACTATAACCGATTAGGAACCAATATGGGGCAGTACTGTAACATCAGGACCCAATGTGAGACAGTACTATAATTGGTTGGGACCCAGTGTGGAGCAATACTATAACTGGTCAGAACCCAAAGTGGGGCTGTACTATCATATGATCAGGACCCAATGTGGGGCAGTACTATAACTGGTTGGGACCCTTTGTGGAGCAGTGCTATAATTGGTCAGGACCAAAAGTGGAGCAGTTGCTCTGAATCTTATTCACATTCCCCAAATTACGTGTTTGCATTATTGTGTGTTTTCTGTTTAGAGTTAAGAAATTCCATGACACTCCCTTGCTGTATGTCATAATGAGCCACTAAAACAAGACTGTACAGAACGTTTCATAATGTGTCTTCCAGTAAGATCTTCTCAGGCAAATAGCCATGTCAGTTTGGAGTAAAGGTTCAAACTTTGCAGACTGGTGTAGTAACATGTGACATTACTTGTTACATCCATTATCCTTTCCAGTATTAGGTCTGTTGAGACCTATTATAGACATAACAAAACCCATAATTTCAAAAATTTTCCCAAACTTATTTTTCCCTTTGTTATTTTAAGACCCGTTTTTTGGAATCCTGTCAATGCTCCTCCTTTCAACTTGTTCTTTCCAATTTCTTCTGTATCGCTGTAACATTCTGTTGTTTGTTGAATTTTTAGTTCTCTCAAGTCCCTTCAATTGGTTACTGGTCAAAGAATGGTGGGGTCACTACATTTAAGCCAGCATCACCTCCAGTACTGATGTAACAGTCATGTTGCTGTAACTCAGGCATCAGAGAATCTTCAGTGAGAATTGGGTACCTCACAGGAAGGCAAGACTGACAGATAACTGAATAGGATAGGTCACAGAGACACATCACATCCTTTATCTCAAATACTTGGTCATTACTTGTGCAGTGTTCTTGGTCCATATAATCATGACATATACAAAGAAACATAAATAACTGTCATTTCACACTGTTGACACCGTGCATCTTCGTCATATTAAATCAAGTTATAAACCAACCGATGCACATTAGTGTGCATCGGTTGGTTTATAACTTGATTTAATAAATAACTGTGTTTTATATTTGTCACACGACAATCTATATCTTACTACAGCAGTGCACGATTGAGTCCTCGCCAATTCCTTTTAAATCCTTCTCAAGGCATTAACTTTCGTCCTATTCTATATTCAAATGAGATGGAACTATCAGATATATTTAACAAATAATTTATGTTTATAGTCACCCTAATTTTATAAATTTTATAAAATTGAATAAATTGTTATATTATATTATATTATAATGTTATATCTTATTCTATAAAATGTTTATACTGTTTTGCACTGCTCAGAAGCCTTACTGTTGAGGACATTTGACTGTCTCAAGCCACTTCATTTTCTAGGTAATTTCTTTCCCTTTGGCATATAGTGTAATTGTCTATAGCTATATTTTAGAGACCCTATATGTCTTGGTACTCTGGCCCAAATTGCTCTGTTATTGTGTATGTTAACACTATCTTGTACCTGACTTGGAACGAATGAGTGTTTTGTGTTCCATATATGTTGCCATATATTTAAATTTTAACAATTTTACTTATTAGGCTATTTTCTAAGTATGCTCTGTTGACAGTGTGTATGTGTTTCTGTTGACATGTTCTGTATCCAACATATGACATTTTATGGATTTATGGAATGTTAAAATAAAATTTCAAATTTCAAATACAAAGCAAAATGTCCAAGCACAAGGACTTTGTGTTCAGAAATTGCAGAGGAAACTGTGCAGAAGTTTTGCATCATTCATATGATTGCATCATTCATATTATTGCTGATAGTTAAATTATATGTATCAGGTTGTGAGGTCAGGGTGTTGGTTCAATAAAATAATAATTACAAAACAGAAAGTATAACAAAACCAAATACAACTCATAAACACAAGGTGCAAACCAACCCATCTGACTAAAAATCCATCGCTTTAACACATAGGCCAGGGAGACTTGTGATACTGAATGAAACAATTGACAATGATAAGCAAGAGATAAATAAAACTTCTCTTCCAATTGTCTGTGCAATTTCTGAATATGAGATCATACGTCTAGGTCATTGTGCTGTGCGGCCAGGAATTCTGTATTCTCACAAAATTTAAAATGAATCGGAGAGGACTCGACCATTCACTCCCCTTATAAGAACTACCATTTCATTTATACACTCTTGTCTATCACCAAACCAACAGTTGTCACATCATACGGTTTGATTTACACTGCCTATACTACCTCTGCCACAGACATGAATTGAATTCCTCATACATTATAAGAAATTAAAAAAATTGTCTGGAACTATGATCTGTATTGACACATCACCCTCCAGTAATTCTAGCAACCTCTTTACCATACTACATGGCATCACATCCCAGATGACAATAATCGTCAATGAACTTTGACTCTGAAATGACATGGCTGACAACTCGAGAACATTCTATAATTTTTAGTCCCAGTGACACCTTCAAGACTCAAATGTATATTCTGTTTGAGAGTATAAAATCGTGCTGGAAAGCAATTCTGTCTCTAAAACCATCCATTTAGCTGTATTATAACACTGCATTTGGACAGTAACTGTCAAGCAGTTATACTTCTTATAAAGGATAGTTTACAGCTGGAATGAAAATTGTGCTGCATAAATATTTTTAAGTGTTGGTATTCTTTACATTTTATAATTATATTCTTTAAATAATAAATTTTGGATTTTTGGCTATGCAGTGTGTTGTTTATTTGTGGGTGCTGTTAACTGGTGTTTCATTTCTGTCACACAGCACATGAATATCCATTGTTTCAGAGAGAGAGCTCATTTTACTGACCTACTGTCCTACTCAACTCTTATCTGTCATCACTGTATTCAAGTGAACTCAAAGGTCAACTACTACCATAATAGAAAACATTGAATAAAAGCATTGATAATGTAAGATATTTTGTCCACAATGATTACCTAAAACATAATGATTAACACACACATATAACTTTGTCTTGTTTGTGGTGGATGGTGCAGGATTCTTATACAAGAAATACGCAGTATTTCCACGCAGCTTATTTATTAACTTTCCAGTAATATATACAAGATCTCGAGAGATCGTTAAGTTGCCGCAAGTGCAAGTGCGCTTTTATGTGGAGCCTCGTAGCGGGAGCGGAGAGAAGCTCGCTGATGATGCGCTGGTCGGCTGCGGTCGTAGACGTGGCGGCCAGAGATGGTCCGCCCGTGTGGTGTAAGTTATAGCGTCGGTCGGCCGCAGGCTTGGTGTATCCACCGCTCTACTCCCTTGGTGTCAGCTGACGGTCTACTCCTTTGTGCGACTGGCTCACTCCTTTGATGATGCCTGTGTGGCGACCGATCGTTGGATGACGTTTGGATGTTTCTGGCCCTGTATTTATTCGAGTCAGAGTTGAGCTGCCTGCGTTGTGATTGGCTGCTCGCTGCAGGTTGGTCCCGCCCAGTTGCGGGCGGATTTTCCCAGTAGAAGCGAGGGCCATTTAGTGTGTGGTCCTCCTGTGATTTCGCGGGAAGCCAAGAGACAAGTGCACCGCGACCGTGCTGCTGCGGGCAGCGGAGAAACTGGTGCATGAAGCGAAGAGTGCACCGTGCTCTCTTGTGGGAATCGGCGAGTTCCCACATCACCCCCCGCGGAGATGGCTGCTCCGGGCTCGTAGCGAGACGGGAAGCGGACGCGGCGACCAGAGCGTGTGGTCTTCTCTGCTGGCGGCGGTGGTGCGCTCGGTTCGACCGCTGGCTGGATCGCTCGTGCTGGCGGAGGGCTGGCGGTGCTGGGTTCGTGTTTTGCCTCATCCATCATGTAGGCCGGCTTGAGTCTGTCGGCCGACACGGTTATGGATTTCCCGTGCATCGCTATTTTGAAGGTTTTGTCCGTACGGCCAAGAACCTTGTATGGGCCGCTGTATGGGGGCTCCAAGGCGCGGCGTAGGGCGTCCTGCCGCAGAAATACGTGCGTGGAGTCCATAAGGTCCTTGTGTACGAATGTAGTAGGGGAGGCGTGTCGTGCTGCCAGAGCCGGGCGGAGCTGATCCAGGAATCGGCGGAGCTGCTGTATGAGCTCTGTGGGCTCCATGTTGTCGGTAGATGGAGTTAGCAACTCGCCGGGAATCCGCAGTGGCTCGCCGTAGAAGAGCTCAGCTACGGAAGCTTGCAGGTCCTCCTTCAATGCTGTGCGCACTCCGAGTAGAACCAGTGGTAGAGCAGTAGTCCACTGCTCGTCTGCTTGGCACATGATAGCTGCTTTCAGCGTTCTGTGAAACCGTTCCACTAGGCCATTGGCGGCAGGATGATGGGCCGTTGTCCGGGACAACTGGATGCCACACAGCTTCGCCAGGGAGCGGAAGAGGTGTGACTCGAATTGGCGCCCCTGGTCCGTTGTGATTGTTTGTGGGCAACCGAAGCGTGCTATCCAGCCGGACAGCAATGCGTGCGCCACGGTGTCCGCCGTGATGTCCTGTATAGGGATGGCTTCCGGCCAGCGCGTGAAACGATCCACTGCTGTCAGGCAGTACTTGAAGCCTGTTGATGTCGGCAAGGGCCCCACGAGATCGATGTGGATGTGCAGGAACCGGGCTGCCGGAAGCGTGAAGTTGCCCAAGGGTGTGACCGCATGTCTCGTGATCTTAGAGCGCTGACAGGACTGGCGGCAGTCTTTCTGCATTGCAGGCCACACCAAACGCTGTGACACAAGTTTGGCAGTTGCTTTCATCCCGGGATGACCAAGGCCATGAAGGGAGTCGAACACTTGGCGTCGAAGTGGTGCCGGAACGTACGGTCGCGGCTTGCCGGCGGAGGTGTCACAGTACAGCGTGACGGTGGTGCCGGGGACGTGCGTTCTCTCGAGCCGGAGAGCAGTATCACTTTCGAGGAGGGTGCGCAGCTCTTCGTCTTTCTCCTGCGACGTGGCCAGTACATCAGGAGTTACAGGCGTGGTGATGGTTTCTACACGGGAAAGGGCGTCAGCGACGACGTTGTCCTTGCCGGATATGTGCCTTATGTCTTGTGAACTGCGAGATGTAGTCAAAGTGGTTGAACTGCCGTGGCGAGCACTTATCCCTCATGATTAAATGCGTATACGAGGGGTTTGTGATCTGTGAAGATGATGAAGTGCCTAGCTTCCAACATGTGGCGGAAATGTTTCACGGCCTCATATACCGCCAGCAGCTCCCTATCGTAAGCGCTATACTTTTGCTGCGCCGGACTTAGTTTTCTGGAGAAAAATGCGAGAGGTTGCCAGGCATTCAGCACGCGTTGTTGCAGCACGGCACCCATGGCGGTGGTAGAGGCGTCTGTAACCAAAGCAAGTGTTGCTGTGGAGTCTGGGTGTGCCAACATGGCGGCGCGTGACAGACTCGCCTTGCACTCGACGAAAGCTCTCTTGAGCTCTGGTGTCCAACTAATGGGATGCGAACCCTTGACCCGAGGGCCCGCGAGGACGTCGTGTAGCGGTGCCTGGGTAGTTGTGGCGTGCGGTAGGAAGCGCCGGTAGAAATTTAACATCCCCAAGAATCTGCGGAGTTCACGGACTGTCTTGGGGGGCGGACAAGCTTGCAGATCCGCGGCTCGTTCTTCCAGTGGGCGAGAACCTTCGCCGGAGACTTTGTAACCTAGGAAGGTTACTTCAGCAGCTCGGAAGACGCATTTTGCGGGGTTGACTAGGATCCCGTAAGCCGTGAGCTGTTGGAAGAACTTCCGAAGGTGCTGGTCGTGTTCCTCCGGTGTTTTGGAGTACACGAGAATATCGTCAAGGTACGCAAAGCAGAAGTTGAAGTCCCGCAAGATGTCGTTCATGAAGCGCTGGAATGTCTGGGCGGCGTTGCGGAGGCCAAACGACATAAACGGAAACTCGAATAAGCCAAATGGCGTGATGATTGCACAGTCTTCTCTATGTCATCAGGATGCACGGGAATTTGATGATATGCCCGTACCAGGTCGATCTTAGAGAAGATTGTGCAGCCCGCCAGGTGATGTGCGTAGTCGTGAATGTGCCTGACGGGGTAGCAGTCAGGGATGGTCCGGGCGTTGAGGGCTCGGTAATCCCCGCAAGGTCGCCAACTGTTGTCTTTCTTGGGGACCAGGTGGAGAGCTGAAGACCAGGACCCTTCGGAGCGGCGTGCGGTGCCGTCCCGCAACATGGCGTCGAATTCTGTTTTGGCGACGGTTAGCATATCAGGAGCCAGGCGACGTGGTCGACTAGTAACCGGGGGGCCTGGTGTAGTCCTGATGTGGTGGACAGTGTTGTGACGTACCTCGCGATGGATTCCAGTGGGTCGTGTGAGCGCAGGGAATTGGGCGAGGAGGTCGATCGATGGTGCACTGCTGCCTATGGTTTTTACGCTCGGGATGGATGTAGGAGCGGCGTGGCCGGGTGCGGATAGGGACGTGGTTCCGTCGAGGAGACGGCTATTACGGCAGTCGACTAGGAGGCCAAAATGGGCGAGGAGATCAGCCCCGATGATGGGTATTTGGACGTCAGCCACCACGAAGCGCCAGGTGAAGTCTCGGCGTAACCCCAAATTGAGGCTGAGGGAGATCCATCCGTAGGTGGGGATTGTGGATCCGTTGACCGCAAAGAGGTCGTAGTTGACTCTCTCTTTGCGCAACGGAAGGAGCTTGCGTGGGAACACGCAGAGGTCCGAGCCGGTGTCGACCAGGAATGACTGCTTCGTGGCGCGATCTAAGACGAATAGGCGGCCGGTACTGTTGTTGCAGACGTTTGCCACCCTCAACGGCTGCTGGTGCAGTTTTCCTGTTGCGGGCGGAAAGAGCATGGCGGTGTACATTTCTGCGCCTTATCCCCGAATTTCCGGTGGTACCAGCAGTGCCCGTTCTCTGTGGGATCCCGGCCCCTAGTTGGTAGGTTGCCGGTGTCACGCCGGTGCCTGGAGTGTGAGCGGCGACGAGTGCGGTCCATTGTAAGGGCCGCTACCTGGCGTGAGAGCTCCTCCAGTCGCTGGAGTAAGCTGGCATCGGTTGGCGAGGAGACGGAGGCAGTGGTGGGTCGTGGCGCAACCTCGCATATGCGATCTGCGAGTTGCGAAGCTGAATCGAAACTGCCCTCGGACTGGCCGGCGAGTATCACCTGGATGTGTGGTGGAAGGCGGTTGGTCCAGATGCTTCGTAAGAAATCATCTGGTACCTCCGGTGCGAGGCTCTTGAGCTGCCGTAGAAACTGGGAGGGTTTACGGTCTCCCATCTCTTCGTGCATGAGGAGTTGGCGGACGCGTTGTTCGCGTGATGTTGACAATCGTTGTACCAATTCTGTCTTTAGTTTCTGGTAGGGCTGGTCCAGCATGTCTGTGGTCGAGCTGGGAGATTATGTAGTTGAACTTAGTCCGCTCGCTTGTGACGGCTGCGAGTTCAAATTGTACCTCGGCTTGTGCGAACCAAAGTGCGGGTCGGTCAGGCCAGAATGGTGGCAGCCGTACAGCTGTTCTGTATAATGGTGCTCCGGAACTGTCGGGAGATTCCTGCATATTACTGGTTTTCTTCGTACGTTGTCTTCGTCGGGGTCACCAATGTGGTGGATGGTGCAGGATTCTTATACAAGAAATACGCAGTATTTCCACGCAGCTTATTTATTAACTTTCCAGTAATATATACAAGATCTCGAGAGATCGTTAAGTTGCCGCACGTGCAAGTGCGCTTGTATGTGGAGCCTCGTAGCGGGAGCGGAGAGAAGCTCGCTGATGATGCGCTGGTCGGCTGCGGTCGTAGACGTGGCGGCCAGAGATGGTCCGCCGTGTGGTGTAAGTTATAGCGTCGGTCGGCCGCAGGCTTGGTGTATCCACCGCTCTACTCCCTTGGTGTCAGCTGACGGTCTACTCCTTTGTGCGACTGGCTCACTAATTTGATGATGCCTGTGTGGCGACCGATCGTTGGATGACGTTTGGGCAACCACCAACCAACCAAAGTGCTAACTAAGTCGACGTCCCTTGATCTGTTTAGCCATTCCTGCGTTTTACCGCATTGCTGGACTCAATAACAGACTCTTTATTCTGAACTAGGGATTTTGCTTACGCTAACAAATTTAAGGTCTCGATTAAGTCGGGACCTGGCACACCAAAGGCTACAGCTCTAAGAGCGTATAGTTTTTTCCAAGTTGGGGGAATACTTTGGTTGGATGGCTCTCTGGGATTTGAACCCAGAGTGGCATTTTCACAAATAATTTCACAAAGGATCCAAAACCTACAAACAAATAATTTAGTCCTACCGGGGGGGGGGGGGTGCGGGCCGTGCCCAGACTTTGTTTTATACCCTAGCATTCACCTTACAACTGAGGAAAATCACGGAAAACCTCAGTCAGGTTATTCGAAACGCGCCTAATTTTAGGTGCAGTGTCGGTTGGCCACTAAGGGCCTCGACATATTTACTGACCTGTCCCCGTAGCTTGCGCTAGACGGCTTGGGTCAGCCCTCGGTCAGCGTAGATATCTGCCGAGTTGCTGGGTTAAGGGGTTCCCCACACCAGCTAACCTAGAGTGAAAGCTCTCGGTTAGAACTCTGATGTGATCAGCAAAGAGAGGAACTCCCAAATCCTTGTGAATTTGCGCGCTACTCATGTACCAAGGTGCACAAGTAGCAATGCGAAGGCACTTGGATTGAATATCCTGCAGTTTTCTGAGGTGGGTGCAGGCAGCAGACCTCCAAATGGGGCACGCATAGTCCATCATGGGCCGTATGAGCTGCTTATACAGCAGAACCCCGTTCCTGATGGACAGACCGCTTCTCCTGTGAAGGAGAGAGCTAAGCAGACCCAGTCGTTGGGCAGCTTTCTTCTTGACCTGGACGATGTGAGGCGACCAGGTCATCCGTGTATCAAGGATCACTCCCAGATAACGGGCTGTGTCGACCCACTGGATTGGTTCTCCTAGGAACTGCAACTGTCGAGGCTTGGAGGACCTCCACACTGCCTTCGCAAAGAGCATAGCATTGCTCTTTGAGACATTGATGGCAATCCTCCACGCCTTCAACCATCTCTCTAGATCACTGAGGTATGCTTCTAGGTAGCTAACAAGCAGAGCCGGGCTGCGGGACGTGGCAATGATTGCCGTGTCAATGCGTACAATGCCAGCTCGGCGTGGCGGGAAGGGACGGGCATGTCATTGACATACAGACTGAACAAGACAGGCGAGATTAGTCCCCCCTGTGCTACGCCAGCCCGCATGACACGACGGGAGGATATGGCCGTTTGGAAGGACGCTTCGAACGTCCTGTTGTAAAGGTAGGAGGATATGGTTTTGACCAGATAAGAGGGGAAGTTAAGGGCCGTAAGCTTGAAGAGGAGACCGTCGACCCAAACAGTGTCGAATGCCTTAGCCATGTCGAGAAATACTGCGCCTGTTAGCCGCTTCTCACCAAAGTTTCTGGTCACCCTTTCGACAATGCGGGCTAATTGGAGAGAGGTGCTATGTTTGGGTCTGAATCCAAACTGCTCATCACGCAGAAGCCCGCACCCGCTTACTTCACTTCTCGAACAACTTGCCGATGGTGTCCAGAAGACTTATGGGACGATAGGAAGAGGAAAGCGCTGGGTCCTTCCCAGGTTTCAGTATGGAAACAATGCGGGTATGCTTCCACACCGATGGGAAGTACTGCGCTAGGAGAGCCGCGTTGAATATGGCAGCGAGGAGAGAGACAGCTCGCTGCGGAAGGTGCTTCAGTGCCCTGTTCGGAATACCGTTTGGGCCCGGAGCCTTGCTGGCCTTGAGACCCCGGATGGCATCCTGTACCTCCGCGGGATTGGTTAACTTGGGCTCGCTTTCAGGTGCATAAGAGTATGCTTGCAGCGCCTCGCCAACCATCTCAATGACTGCCGGATCCGACGGGTCGTTTACCGGCTGAAGCTGAGCCTCAAGACTGTCCGCCAGGGCTTCGGCTTTCTCAGAGTCTGAGAGAGCAAGCCCGCCGTGATTGGCTGCTCGCTGCAGGTTGGTCCCGCCCAGTTGCGGGCGGATTTTCCCAGTAGAAGCGAGGGCCATTTAGTGTGTGGTCCTCCTGTGATTTCGCGGGAAGCCGAGAGACAAGTGCACCGCGACCGTGCTGCTGTGGGCAGCGGAGAAACTGGTGCATGAAGCGAAGAGTGCACCGTGCTCTCTTGTGGGAATCGGCGAGTTCCCACATGTTTTATACGGGTGTGAAACTTGGTCTCTCACACTGGGGGAGGAACATAGGCTGAAGGTGTTCAAAAATAGGGTGCTGATGAAGATATTTGGGCCTGAGAGGAAGAAAGTACTTAGATCCTGGAGAAACTTGCATAAAGAGGAGCTGCATAATTTGTACTACTGACTGCATATTTTTAGGGTTATAATATCAAGGATGATAAGATGGACAGGGCATGTGACATGACTGGGGGAGAAGATATGTGCATACAGGGCTTAGGTGGACAAAGCTGAAGGAAAGAGATGACTTGGAAGACCTAGGCATAGATGGGCAGATAATATTAAAATTGATCTTAAAGAAATCAGAAGGTAGGGCATGGAATGGATTAATCTGGCTTAGGACAAGTGGCTGGCTTATGTGAACATGGTGATTGAACCTTGGGTTCCATAAAATGTGATGAATTTCTTGACCATCCAAGGAACTATTAGCTTCTTAAAAAGGAGTCTGCTATGTAGAGTTAGTTAGTTCATTAGTTGGTTGGATGGTTAGTTAGTTACTGACAGTATATGAAACACGCCACTGGCATGAGCACTCAACTAATAACCACAGTTTTATGCAATAAATTATGTTTTTGAACTGGATAATAGTTCTGTATGTTCCATCTCCTTGTTATGCAAGATATTTCTGACTTGTACACAGCACGTGAGAGACAGGAAGAATGCTCCAGAGACAGCTGGTACAATAAGTGCAAGAATATGTATGGGATTCTATTTTTAAGACTAAGCCGATACAATGTATGTGTAAGAACAGATGTCACCTTTAAGCCATGCGGAGTAATGCTGTTGAAATCTGTTCTGTCACATATCTGTTATCGCAACAGCAGTTATGCAAGACCAGCATGTTTCCACACAGGATTATATACACACAGACCTCATGCCTGTTTTGTAAGGAATTACCACAGTAAGTCTGGTGTATATGGATTTAATCCACACAAGAAAAACACATGGGAAGGTAGGCAGAAAATAAACTGCTTTTCACAGATATAAGACTTTTTTTCTCTCTAATAATTCACTAGAATGTGTAAATGACATCATGTTAATGTTGTTCCTAATACATACATTTTTCATTGCTGCATTACTGCCAGTGATGTAACTTGGCATGGCTTCCTCCTGCCAGAGAAGGCAATAAATTACAAACAGTTGAAAATCAAGTAGTAAAGGAATTGTACAGAACTAGGTCAGATGATGCCAATTACATAGTTGTAATAATATGTCAGATCCTACAGGAAAAATTATTCCCCAGAACATACTTGAGCTATCAGCCGCATTATGTTAAGAATGCGTAGAGCTATGAGTCCACTCGTTCATACACGTTCATGGTGTGATGCTTAATTAAGCACAGGAAAAATTTAGCTTTCCCTTGTACACCATCTGATTCCACCCTTCTACTATCCACTGCTTGTACAGTTCCTTCTTTCCACTGTTTCCTTGGCCATCATGTCTTACTTCCCAGCACGTCCCAAGTAAATGTTCCATTTTGTCATCATCTTCTATTTGCATCATGCCATTTACAGTTTCTGCACCTATTCTTCTTTTTATTTCAGTTTGTATTCTGTCCATTCTCAATAATTTTGCTCTTTGTCTCAATTCATTTCCATTCCATGATACAAGTAAACTAAAAATATCTTACTGAACTTATGTTTTGAGCCCTCTTATAATGGAAGACCCAAGCTATAGTTTATTTAGCTCAGTGTAAATCTTGTATTGATTGTGTGCGTCTGTGTGTGCGTGTGAAGTGTCTTATACTTATTATTAAGTATGATACCTCTTCCTGACTCAGGTAACTGTAGAGTTCATGTAACAAATGAACCTACACCCTTTTTTTGCAGTCTCTTCTGAAGCACTGGAATCCAGGAAAAGCAGAGTAATTTCTATCGATTTGTGACAGCTTACCGTCAACATGGTCATAAAAACGCAAACATCAATCCTATTGCCATTACAAAACAAAGTTTGTTACACTTTTTTTCACAGCATAAAATAATACTTACTGAAACTCATTTTATTTTTACACAATGATCACGGCATAACAAACCCAATTGTCTCTTCATGATGAGCGAATATTCAAGGCTGATGGGTGGAAAAATCTTTGAGAGTATTAAACTGAGAAATTGTTTTTCAATTTCTAGCAAGGACAAGAGATTTTTCTCTTCCAGACCAAATCTCAGGCCCACTCAGGCACCTATTAGTGGGTACTGGGGGGTGGGAGTGGGGCAGGTCCCCTGGAAGAAAAGTGGCTGGAGCGTGAAGCTGATATTTTATCACCATTTGGTGCCCAGATTGAGCATGAACGTAATGGTACCTCTCTAGCTCATATGCCTTCATGTGTACCAGTGACAGCTTTACCTTTACCTTTTAACCCCTCCTTTTCTTTTTCACATTTTTCCACAGATGAAAAAGAGTAAATAGCTTGCATGCATACTATACAGTGGGCTATGTCATATACCTTGTATGTTATGTGATGTTAAGAAAGCATGGTTTTTGTTGTGGAGAAATGTTTGGCAAGTAGAATTTCTGTCTGCCTGGTAAACTGAGCTATCATTTGTAGACTGATGATCATGACACACAATACCTTTAACTGACCATACACATCTAAATCTGTTTATGCAAGGCGTGTCAGTAAGAAGTACCCTAGCCTGTAACTTTTATGTTAATGTCTTATCCTTCCAAACATACGTAGGCAATCTCCAAAACATAGTATACCAGGGATCCGTTACACAACAAATCGTCCTACATCTTAACTGATCGACTTTTTATGTCCTTTTAATATGTACCGTATATTCTCGAATCTAATCCGCACCTTTTTTACAGTTTTAGAGGGCTAAAAAATCAGATGCGGATTAGATTCGCGTGCGGATTAGATTCGCGGTCTAGAGCTGGATTTTGGAAAAATGATTGAGCTGCTGTACGTGCCGTAAGAACAATACAATAATCTATTATTTTATTATTTATTATTCATCAGACTCGCCGTCATCACTCATAACTGAACATAACACATAAGTGAATTTCCTTCGTGACGCCTCACACCTGCTGATCGCTGCCTTGTGTTTCCGCCATAGTCGAACGTTGCTTTCATCAACTCCAAAAATTGCAGCGGCTTTGCGGTTTCCATTCTCCTCTGCGCACCGAATAACTTCACGTTTGAACTTTGCCGTATATGAGAATCGTTTAGATTTCAGGTGTCCCTCTTCCATAACTACGGTACACGACAAATTGGAACAAGCACCTCCCAAGTTTCAACAACTAAAGATCAGCTGGCTTCAGACGAGATTGCGCACGTCTGTTGAGAAAGGCCCCGCCTCTATCGGTATGACTCTTTGCCACAGGCGTAGCGTGGATTTTAACGCATTGGTAACATCCAATATTATTCAATCAGTCGCCCCGTGGGCAAGGGGTGGTTGAAGGAAAGGTGCGGATTATAATCGCGAACTAACTTTTTTCGTTTAAGAAGTCGCCAAAAACTGTGGGTGCGGATTAGATTCGAGAATATACGGTATATGGATTGCTAGTTCAGTTTTGTGAAATGTTACTTTGATATGAATACTTGATGACGATCCCATGAGGGACTGAAACATGTAAGACTGATGAACAAGATATTGTAATATAGAATAATTGGAAACAATACAGTGCATTTTGTTGGACTGAATATTGTGTGATTTGATTATCAACAATGCACTGTATGAACAATATAGAATTTTTAAACTCATGCCAATACGAAAAAAGATGCACAGTGTGTTCAAGAATTACATGTATGTTGAGAAACATAATTCCTATGACGTAGGGAACCCTACTAACTGGGCAGCCTTCATAGTTGATGATGTCACGAGTAATTAAGTAATCCTTAACTTAACTTTGTATAATATACAAAATTTTTATAAAATTTTTTATATTATACTATCATAACACAATGGGGGTATCGCATATAAAGATTAACTTAACTCCATGGAGCAGAGTCCTTCTTGAGAAGCTAACAGGTCCTCAGATGATCAAGAAATTCCCCACATTTTATGGAACTTGAAGGCTCATTACCACATTCATAAGAGCCCGCCATCTGTCCCTTTCCTCAGCCAGCTCAATCCAGTCCTTGTCAGAGTGACTGAATCTTTCACCACCAATCAATTCGCTTTTAAATTAAAACGATCAATTGAAAATGAGTGTAAAAAGTCTCTCTTAAGTGTGGAAAACTGTTCTAATGCCATTATGGTTTGTATATTATAGAAATGAAAAATTGTTACATTCTAGTCATTGGTTAATTTATGTACTCTGTATTAGTTAACATGTTACTACAGTGGAAGATTATCTAGTAAAAGATACAAAATTTCTGTGGCAGCCATAAACTGTGCTATGAGTGTACAGAAAACAACGTATTCACAGAAGTACGATGTGTTGCAGTGTGGTACCGAGACTGAACCTCGCCATTACGGACTCAATGAAAATGACAGGTTTTCTTCAGTGGGATTCTGTTGCACCTGTTGCTGAGGGAACAGTGGCTGATGCAGTCAGTTTCCTGCAGAAGACTTACAGTAACAACATCAGTGCAGAATTCACTTATCTTGAGGTATTTATTTTATATATTTAACCAACTGAATCACATTGATAGAATTAGACCACTGCATATTGTCCAAAGTTTTGAGAGCGATTCACCATCTATACATAATGCAGGTAACTGAAGGAAGGCACTTTCCACCACTATTTCAGAAAGTGTAGCTACTATCATAATTCAAAGGCCTGACTGTTACTTTTCCACCTCTACTGCATTTCTTTCACTCTCTGTCTTGTAGATATTAGACTTACTTTGAATTCTTTCTCACAGATGCAACACTGCAATACATTAAACAAAACACAGGCAGGTCTACACTGGATTAGAGTCTTCTGGGATGTGAGCCTACATTGCTGGATAAGTGGTTCCTGGTGTTCTTTTGAAATGCCACGAACCACTTACCCCGTGATGCAATGTCACATCCCAGAAGAGCAGATTCCTCCATTACACTGCTATGAAAACCTCATAATTCTCAGGTCTACATACTAAATGACTACAAAATTACAGAAAATTACAATTCTTGGTACAGATATCAGTGATGCTTCGAGCTACAATTTCTTAAGATGCACTTCTCTCTACTGTACAAATTTGTGAGTAAATCATCATATTCCTGTCCCAACAACCATTGCAAGTAATCATGACAGACCATGTCTGAAGTAGCAGCACTGAGCCTCACATTTAACACATAGAGATTCACATTGTTTTTCCTGACTTCATGTGTCTTGAGTTACCATTTTTACCAGATGTGAGTTAACTGTCCATATCATTACTATACCACAGAACAAATTTGTACGAGCAGAATTTGAAAATTTTCAGACAGCAGAAGAAGTAGAATGGTTTGCCGAGAAAATGGAACAGTCGGTACAGGAAGAACTTGACCGCAACACAAGAAGAAAGCTGGCTAAAGAAATGTTAAGATCACAGGCGCTTGACAAATTTCTAGCCACAAAGTTTGTAACAGTGAAGCGGTTATGGAGGAGAGTGTGCAGACAGCATGATGGGCTTCTTCATGGAATTCCTCAGTACATCAGCCAATGGTACATACAAGATAAAGACTTGTAAAGATGTTACGAATAGGAGATTTAACAAAAATAAGGGCCATGTCACTAATGATGCCCTGGATTGTTTACTGTTCCTTCATACTGGCAGTAAAAACAACTAATGCTCTGCAACATTAACACAAAACCTCACTATTTAAATCTATTAAGTAGGAATTAAATTAATGGAAAGTACAGTCTTCAGGGATTTCATGCCACATAGTTGAAACACACATACCAACATTTTAGAGTAGTAGGTTCAGAAGGCAGTTTCTCCGCAAGATGTGTCCAATCCAGTTATCCTTACATTTTATCGTTCAGAAGCACAATGAAAAGACTGGCTAAGGTCAAACTCAAAGGACCGTAATGCCATAGAAGAAGAAGAAGAAGAAACACTGTACCCTAAGGCGTGGGTCTACAGCAACTCGCTTGCTGGGATTGCGGGTTCGAATCCCGCCGGAGGCATGGATGTCTGTCTCTTGTGATTGTTGTGTGTTGTCAGGTAGAGGTCTCTGCGTCGGGCTGGTCACTCGTTCAGGAGACCTACCGAGTGTGGTGTGTCCGAGTGCGATCGTGAAGCCTCACAGAGGAGCCTAGGTCCACTAGGGCTGTCGAGACATGAGTAAAAACACTATATCAGGGGTGGCGAGCTACAAGAGCTTGGAGAGCCGCACTTAGCAGGAAACTTGAACATCATGTTTTCATTCTTCAAGTCAACCGTACGGTAGCAACATTGCTCAGTGTATGCGAGAACGCAGCCAGCGCTGTCTGTTAGCGACTCAAGTATCTACTGCGTGTTGGGAATCCGTTAAGTGCGGCAGTGTTCTTTACGAGAAATTTCGATTGTTATTTTTATACAGAAAAATATGGCGCACCTTACCGGTTGACGTGCGCAAACCGCACTGACGGTTGTCCCCCCGCGAACTAGACGATTGAGATGACTCGGACACACTTTTAGAACTCATGGGTAAAACCACGGTAACTCATGGGTAAAACCACGTCCTGCTAAAGATTCTCTAATAGGATGTTATTATCACTGGAGTACCACGAAATATAATCTCTGGAAGAACTGATAAAAGAAATGATGACAGTGACTCATGTCATTTTTTGGAATGCCACGTCGCTTTTATGAATGCGGAATTAAAATCTGCGGTCTTCTGGGTTATTACACGGCCTCGTGTGGTAATTGTTTACCGACGTTTCGGGACAACGTATTAAGGTTAGTACACCTCTATGGGGAGGATATTTTTCGTCGCGTAAAGAGATTCGAAAGACTTCGATGTTATAGGCTTTCTTTCCCACTCGGACTCTTGACCCGTGAGGATGGGACCGATACGTTGTCCCGAAACGTCGGTAAACAATTATCACATGACACCGCGTAATAACCCAGAAGACCGCAGATTTCATCAAAGTCGCGGCGGAAGCTGAAATCAATGCGGAATTAGTTTGCCGGACAATTAATTTCAGAAACGTAATTAGTGAGAGGAACGCCCTCTGTGTCTAGACAGAGATAACTGAGTGGAAATACGGAAACGCCATATTGATAGAAACTCGGGTTAGCCTGTTCGTTGTTAACTACAAATTTCTAGATCAAGGCTATTCGCTGTACTTGGGTTTTAATGAAATACTAGTCACTAGGTTACTGGGCAACGAAACAAGAATATTACACTCTTGTTTAAATCATGTACTAATCTTTTCAAAAATATTAATTTCAATAATGCGAATGATAACGCATGGGCAAAGTATATGATAAGTTAAGGAAAAGCCTGTAATTTTCATGTGGATAGAAAAAAATACAAAAGGGAACGGCCGTGTATTGGCGGGAAGTGGCAAATTATATTTGTCAGCTGAAAGAAGGATGCTATATTATTAATATCATTTTGGGCAAGAAGCCGCAGTAATTCGGATACCTTCCATGTCTCTATCATCACTCACTGATCATTCTCTGATAATAGGGGGAGAGGAGAGAACGACTTTGAAACATTTGTTTGATATTCTCATTGGCGTCGCAGATCGCCCGTTAAAAATTTATGAATTTTAGTCTCCTTGAGAATTTAAAAATCTTATATAACTTACGCAACAACGCACATAGCCTATTATTATTTGAATATTAGAGGTTAGCAGGTAGATCGAAGGTGAACTTCAAAGTTGTATTTCAGCATAATGTAGCCCCATGACAGAAGGTTATTTCCAAATTGAATGTCCTTCGTATTTAATATGTCATTTATATGCGTTTCTGCTTTCATAGCTATAGGCTCCATTTACACTGTCAGACACAAACTGAGCGTCTGTAATAGGTGAAAGTATGTACATATCGAGCCCATTTTGAATATTAACGCCATCTGTAAGACAATGACAGTAACATACGTTCTCTGTGGGTGACACATACATAGTCATACACTGACTTTTTTGTATATAAGCCAATTAATTGTAGATGTACCCCCATGTCCGGAACGGGATTCGAACCCGGAATCTCAGTGGGCCTGTTTGCATTATGAATGAATAGAAAATTACGTGACATGTTTAAAGCAGAGAAGGAGCGATCAATGTCGGGAAGTAGGGGTGAGGGGGCTAGTTGGCTATAGGGGTAAGTTGGCAAAATGGCCATAACTCCCAAAGATGGCGCAGGATAGCAGCACCTGTCAATTTGTACTGTTCAATGACTTCTCCTTAGAGCGGTCAGCAAGCGTCAGCGCTTTGTGAGCTATGACTGAAGTGTGGTGTAGTGTTTTATTTTGTACACCGCAGGAAGCAATATTTTATCCCTTTATAAAATGTTTTGTGTTTGAAGTTTGGTTACAGCTACATGTGACATTGTGTCACCCATGAATGGTACCTCCTTTTGGCTAACATTGGAGCTACAGAGAATTGTAGACTTCCATTTTGTTTGAGGAAGATGCAGTCTAAAACAAAAGAAGGTGGCGACGGGGCAGGTCGGCACACTCAACGTGGGGCATGTTGGCTCACTGTGTCAACTTGCCCCGCTGTCGATCAGAATATCATTGGTTAATTGTTTAGCAGTGTGATTTTTTCTGTCCGGTTTAAGAAGCTAAATAATGCGTACTTGCAAGAAGAGGTCATATAGGAGCAACATACGCCTTGAACACTTCTACAAACTGTGAGAGCTCTGCGAAAACGTGGACGGTCAACAAGGAAAGCGCGAAGGATTTCAGATTTATTTTCGTATTTGGGCAAGATACTGCAAAATGGTAAGGCAGGGTGAGATAATAACACCTCACCAACACTGTCATTGAACATACCGTCCATCCCTCTGGGTAGATGACGAAGGAGCATTTTGTAAGATTAGTAAAACGTTTCGTGGCACATGCTAAGCCTTCTAAAGAGAGATCAGTAATTCTGTTGCTAGACAACCATGATTCGCATTTGGCCATACGGGCAATAGACTACTGCAAGCAGAATGGCGTGTCTGTCCTCAACTTGCCTCCACACTGCAGCCGTAACTCCAGCCTCTTGACAGGTCTGTCAACGGATCGCTTACGACGTATGTGAACCGAGCTTATGATGCCTGCATAACTAACCATACAGGCACAACAGTGAAATACATGACAATTCTTGTGCCGTCAACACACCTTCGCACCTGACTTCTTTTTAATGCAAATACCAAAGCAGGTTTCCAGTTTTCTGGAATTTACCTGTTCAGCGGCAATAACTTTCAAAATGAGGAATTTATGGAAGATTACGTTGCAGATATAGCTGCCCCTCCTATGGAGGCAGCAGCTTCCAGTAGCAACAGTGAACTCCCTGCGATATTGATAATTCTCCCAAATGATCATCGTCTGCTTCAAAAGTTGCACACATCCTGCTACTGCAGAAGACATTCGAAACCTTCCTAAACCGTACGCAAAAAGAGCAAGAATGTAAATATGAACAAGAAAATAACTGTCATTTTGGCTGATACCTCTGTCAAAAATGCTTTGACACCAGTACAACAGAAGGCTCGGAGCAAATGAGAGAAGAACTGGGCCTAAAATATTAGAAAGAGGAGCGTGCCACGTATCTAAGAGAGATTTACAAGAGCAGAATGCAAAATAAAAAAAAAACAATAATAAAAAAATAAAAAATGCAAGCTGCACAGACGAAGAAGACTCCGAGGATACTTCCTACCTCTACTGTCTTGGCGCATCCAGAGAAATGTGGATTCAGTGCACAGAATGCAAGTTGCGGTCACTTGAATAATGGACGGATGGCTCTCCCAACTGTGTTTACCTAAATTACCAGTCTCATAGGATTGGGATACTTTATTTAGAATGAAAACGTGTGTTGCTGGTGGTAGGCTAGTGCCATACTGTTACGTGTGTTGCTGGTGGTAGGCTAGTGTCACACTGAGTTACGTGTGTTGCTGGTGGTAGGCTAGTGTCATACTGAGTTACGTGTGTTGCTGGTGGTAGGCTAGTGTCATACTGAGTTACGTGTGTTGCTGGTGGTAGGCTAGTGTCATACTGAGTTACGTGTGTTGCTGGTGGTAGGCTAGTGTCATACTGAGTTACGTGTGTTGCTGGTGGTAGGCTAGTGCCATACTGAGTTACGTGTGTTGCTGGTGGTAGGCTAGTGCCATACTGAGTTACGTGTGTTGCTGGTGGTAGGCTAGTGTCATACTGAGTTACGTGTGTTGCTGGTGGTAGGCTAGTGTCATACTGAGTTACGTGTGTTGCTGGTGGTAGGCTAGTGTCATACTGAGTTACGTGTGTTGCTGGTGGTAGGCTAGTGTCATACTGAGTTAGGTGTGTTGCTGGTGGTAGGCTAGTGCCATACTGAGTTACGTGTGTTGCTGGTGGTAGGCTAGTGCCATACTGAGTTACGTGTGTTGCTGGTGGTAGGCTAGTGTCATACTGAGTTACCTTTCATTTTGATTTTCTTTTTCAATTTAAGTAAATATATTGAATTTTGGGCCGAAATTCTATTGTTTCTCAACTGTTTTATTACCATAATAACACCTCGTTGTTGCACACAACCTGTATCTGACACCAGGTGCGCCACCAGAATTTTTCATTGGGGGGGGGGGGGAGGCTGACCCTGAGGCTGAATAATTTGTGTTTGATTTTAAAAATTGTGTTATGAAAATCTTGTCATAAGTATAACATAACACTGTCAGCAACTGCATTTATATACATACAAATATAACTACATGTTCCATGACTCAATCACAGTGTCCTATCTTATTGTTTTTTAATTTTATTAATTTATTATTCAAAATTCTAATGTACTAGTCATCAGCTGATTTCAGTGGCTGAATTTGGCTGCAGGGTAAATCACGTAAAACCCTTGATATCATCGTATTCACAAAATCTGTGTTTTTTTAATTTCAGTTTTGGGGTGTTTGGGGGGATGCAGCCTGGTAGCCCCCCCTTTGGTGGGCCCCTATCTGACACGTTTGTTCCATAAAACATTATATTAATCACCGTCTCTTATGCTTTGGCCTTAAAAAGTTGGCATCTTGATTTTCCATGTATTTTACCATATGCCAACTTACCCCGTGCGTGGGGCAGGTTGGCACACGTGCAGAGGTTAGGGCAAAATCCTCTCCCTCCTATTCCTTACGAATAGCGTCAAATATGTGTAGGTCAGATTGTAGCCCAAGAGTGTTGCTAGCCATACGTGCCGCTATATTCAACTATTCAAATGTGAAAAATTATAACGTGAAAAGTGTGCCAACTATCCCCCCTCACCCCTACTCTTGAAAGCCAGTTATAAGGAAACAATTATATATGGTAATGTAATGGATTTAACTTAATCAAAAACTTTCCCACACACACTTCCACGAAGTCTGTGCTGCATGTTCAAGGTTAGTGGGTTCCAAGATGTCCCAATTACTTGGACCCAAATACAGTATTATGATGCTCTTATATTCCTGCTGATGACACATTTCAATTTCCTCAACCCCACGTGTTCATTGTGAAGTTTAATTAGCCTATTTACCTGACGACCTGACAATCAGATGTCAACACGATGATGTAAAAACGTAATGAGATATTTTAAACCAAGCATAAAGCAGGGGATGACCATAAATTTGGTATATGCCTTAAACCAAGTGCTTGTAGTCATAACTGCTAGTCTGCAGGCACACGGTGATGACATTGCTGGGCTTGGGGTGGTGATGTGGTGAGGAATAGATAAGATGAGATTTGCTTTAACGCTTATTGGTTCAATGTCGAGTTGAACTGGACAGTGCTTTCCTTCGTACCAGGTCCAATGTCGAGCTCAGATCGACTGTTTTTGAAATTCGAAGATTAGAGATTTTCTGGAAAATTAATTTGGAACAGACTGCTGAAAATCACGATAATAATTTGGACGAAACAGAGTTTACGTACAAGAAGCCAACAGGTAAGATGACAGATTCTTTAAAGTAGAGTGTTATCATATAAGTCAGTAAGAGAATACCATGATAAGTGGGCCCCTGTCACCATGATAAGTCGGCCCCTGTCACCATGATAAGTCTGTCCCTGTCACCACGGCATGGCGCGTCCTCAGGTTGCGGATGGAGAAACGACCTGGGGTAGCTACGAATATATTGAGTAAGCAGTTGCGGACAGCCGATAAGGGGTGGTCTTCCAGCTTGGGGGTTGGGCGAGGTGCTAACAACTCCTCACCGTAAAAAATTACCACGTTACGAAACATTTCACAGGGCCTCGGACATAGAGTGATTCTTTGGTACAACCTAAGCTTAGGATAGGGACAGAAGGCGGCCTCTTGTGAATGCGGCAATGAACCTTCGGGTTCCATAAAACGCGGGGAATTTCTAAACTAGCTGACGACCTGCTAGCTTCTCAAGAAGGACTCTGTTTCATGGTATTAGTTAATTACTTAGTTATTAAGAGAATAGTAGGGCTTAGAACAGATGTCAGTTCTCTGTTTGTCTTGAATATTGTGCCGCATTTGAAAATTTTCAGACAGCAGAAGAAGTAGAATGGTTTGCCGAGAAAATGGAACAGTCGGTACAGGAAGAACTTGACCGCAACACAAGAAGAAAGCTGGCTAAAGAAATGTTAAAATCACAGGCGCTTGACAAATTTCTAGCCACAAAGTTTGTAACAGTGAAGCGGTATGGAGGAGAGTGTGCAGACAGCATGATGGCTTCTTCATGGAATTCCTCAGTACAACAGCCAATGGTACATACAAGATAAAGACTTGTAAAGATGTTACGAATAGGAGATTTAACAAAAATGAGGGTCATGTCAGAAATGATGCCCTGGATTGTTTACTGTGCCTTCATACTGGCAGTAAAAACAACTAATGCTCTGCAACATTAACACAAAACCTCACTATTTAAATCTATTAAGCAGGAATTAAATTAATGGAAAGTACAGTCTTCAGGGATTTCATGCCACATAGTTGAAACACACATACCCACATTTTAGAGTAGTAGGTTCAGAAGGCAGTTTCTCCGCAAGATGTGACCAATCCAGTTAGCCTTCCTTCCTTTTATTGTATGTACGATATTCCTCTCCTCCTTGACTCTGTGTAATACTTCTTGTATTTGTCGAAAAGAAGTGCATTAAGTTCACAAAAGAAACGTCATGTTATATGAAGTGCTGGTAACGTCCACCACACTTTGCAATGCATGCATCCGCTCTTTTCGTCATGTTAGATGCAACCGGTGATGAATTTGTTTAGCGATGCTTATAATGCATATTTGAATATTTTGTTACAATTATTCCGACGTTTGCGGGTTGTTTTGCTACACACTTTATTCCTGAAACGCCCAAGTGTGGGTTAATAACGCAATCATAAAAAATTCGTGCCACATTTGGACCTTTTAAATTGCTGCACGTGCTATAGCCCCATTTTGTTCAAACCAGCAGCCATGTTCAACTTACGACAATGACATGAAATTCGTAATTAGTTTTTGACAACTCTCTGTACTAGTATAGTCACAACTGTATATCTCTTCTATGAATCCAGTTGAATTGCATTTAATTACAGCCATCAGAAATATTTAAATACAGATTGCGTGACATGTCGATCGCACTGTATAGACCAAGAAGATTAAACAAAACATGGTAGTAGGAAATGTGCGCATGCTGTTCAAAATTCTGGTCTGTTCGCCCTGTTAGTGTCTCTAGACTTTCAATTCCTGAATGCTAAATTTATGCTGTCTTGTAAATAGTGTAAAACAGAAAGGGCAGACGACAGGAGAGGCACAAGAACGAAAGAAAATAAAGCCTTCTGCAGACCCGTACTGAGGCTCTTGATACAGAAAGACTTGCACTGTGGCGGCCATTATAAAACTGGGAAAGGTTCCACCATTTTGTGCAATAAGCGCCACTACAAAATTTGAGAACAATTTGTCTAACGGTTCTCAAATTATGAGATGACACATTACGAAAACCATCTCCAAAACCATGAGTGTTACGCACTGCCATGGCTCAGGCGCTTAGTCGCCGGCCTCTCACCGCGGAGGCCCGGGTTCAGTCCCAGGTCAGTCCATGTCGGATCTGTGGTGAACAAAATGGCACTGGGACGGGTTTTTTCTCTCAGTACTTCAGTTTTACCCTGTTATTATCATTCCACCAATGCTCCATACTCATTCATACATCTACCACCCACGCTGTATAATGTTTTTCTCCCAGTACTTCCGTTTTCCCCTGTCAGTATCATTCCACCAATGCTCCATACTCATTCATACATCTACCACAGACGCTGTATAATGTTTCTCTCCCAGTACTTCAGTTTTCCCCTGTCAGTATCATTCCACCAATGCTCCATACTCATTCATACATCTACCATCAACGCTGTATAATGTTTCTCTCCTAGTACTTCAGTTTTCCCCTGTCAGTATCATTCCACCAACGCTCCATACTCATTCATACATCTACCACCAACGCTGTATAATGTTTCTCTCCCAGTACTTCAGTTTTGCCCTGTCAGTATCATTCCACCAATGCTCCATACTCATTCATACATCTACCACCCACGCTGTATAATGTTTTTCTCCCAGTACTTCAGTTTTCCCCTGTCAGTATCATTCCACCAATGCTCCATACTCATTCATCCATGATTGACGGTATATAATCTTACCGATTGATGGTATCGTTATGTAATACACAGGAAATGCGAACGTCTATTTCGTTTTCGTGTACAGCTCGAAATATATTTTTGGTCCGATAAACATTTAGTGAGCCATTATCGGTATGTGCGTAGAACCTCACGCTGGTCTTCACGTAAAGTGTCCAATACTGCTATCAGATTTTAAACATAATCGTCATGTAGAGACAAATTTTAGTAAACCTGCAATAGCCTACGTCAGATTTCATTGACCTTTGAACTGTCGTTCGTTACAAGACGACAAACATGGCAAATTTGCAAGCGCATTTTTGTAACATTCTGTTACGACCGTGTTAAAAAATTGTGATAACAATATATTCTATTTCCAGGACTTAAAATAAAACAACGACTGTGAGAATGAAGTCGAAAGAGATAAAGAACTAAAGTAGGGTGTCCAACTGCAGGCAGTGGGCCACATGTAACCCACAAAATCTCACATACAATGTCATTTCTATCACAGAAGCGTTTGACACAGTACGAAGGTAGGCAGGTCTATGTATCAAAACGCATGTAGCAATAAAGCCAGGATCACTCATCGATTGGCCCTTATAACCGCACGTACCTTTATTTGTTATGCCTGGCTCTCAGTTCGGTAGCATGTGGACTCTCGCTCGTCGCTGTCACCTCTAATGAAATGTACTCAGACGTTTTGACTCCTATGCTCACCATTAATCTTGTCACTGCTCCATGTCCATTCAGTCCGTCCTACTTTCAAAAAGGCAAAACTATGTCTTTTCTCCTTCGACATTTTCACCCCTCTGTATTCTTTCAGTGACTTCTAACCTTTTTCTCCTTCTCACTTTATGGTTGCTGTACACATTTATGTCTCCTTAACTACACCCATGATTCTTTCTAGTTGCTTAAAATTTACAAACTTTTCAGTATATTTTCTTACTTTCAACAATTATAGTAATAAAACTTATATATAACTCCCAAATTTAATATAAATCAATTACACCCTTATGTTAAGGAATCAGGCGGTTTTTATTCCCTCGCTATTACGGAGTGTAAATTTCGTAATTTGTTCGTCGCCGGTGTCTCGTGTTGTTATTTCCAACAATAACGGAGTGGCCTATTATATGCACATAAACTAAGATAACTTCGCACATAAAGTAATATCAACCCTTTAAAGCACAGTCGTTACTATACTTATCCCTCGCTTTCACATTAAAATCCCTGAATTTTGTCCAGAGTGGATTTATGGATTCGAATATACGGCGATTTTTTCCGTATACAGAATTAACCAAATTGTCTTTGTAACTGAGACAATGTTGCAACTGCGTCTGTAAATATTTATTACACGAAACTCGTTCTTCAACGCGTTAAATCATTAAGTGAAGGTGAGACAGGTTATGAGCTGCGCCCACTGACTTACCTTGAGACATTCCCGGCGACGCCATGGGACAGATAGAGGACGTGGCACAGCGTTAGTTTCAGTGTTGTTTTTAGGCGCGTTCGCGAAATTGCGAAAAGCGACTATTAGCTTCGTCACGTCTCTCTGTCTGTCCGTCCGTCCGCATGGAACAACTCGGCTCCCAATGGAGGGATTTTCATGAAATTTGATACTTGGGTATTTTTCGAAAAATAGGGGAGACCGGGTTTAGTAGGCACACTTTTCACTTTTTAATTTTTTACAATTTTCATACACGCTGGCACGGTGAGCCAACTTGCCCCGTAGCAAATGAGCCAGCTAGACACAACACGAACTTTCAGTTTTGAGGTTGGTTTCCTCTGAGATTAAATGCACAAGAAAGACTGTTACTTATCAGTCACATTGCCACATATATACTGCATAATTACATACCTTTGGTTCAGATGAAACCCTAGCAACCTTCTCATTAACGTATTTACCAAACTGTTGTAAAATGACTCGGAGGTGTGCAAAACACACACAACCAAATTTTGCTTCCGATACAGCTCTGAACACACTGCCAAGTAACTTCCCTGCAATGAAGGATGTTGCTCTTCATACTGCCTCACAGGTGCTGCGCTCTTACAAAGGAGAGGCGAGATATTAACGTTGTGCCAACTTACCCGTGTAGCCAACTAAACCCGGTTTCCCCTAAGTCGCGATGAGGGAAGTTTGATTAAACTCTGACAAGAATAACGGCTACTTTACATGAAGACGTCTGTACATCTATGATAATATCTCGTTGAATAATTCTTAGAATGAGAAATGTTTCAGAAAAAAGTTGTAGAGAAAATGAAAACACACATTTTATGTTCAATAACTTTTTTCCGAAAATAGTGTCGATTATGATATAATGTGGAAAAATATGGTACAGCCAGACAGGCCACAAATGACAATATAATACGGCCATGCGCTTTGCATGCTGGATAACTAAGGGTACAGACACACACTCACAATATGTAATACTTATTGCTTTTCTACGGCAACAATGGTTACGCGATCGCGCCTTAATGTTGAGTTATACGTACATTGCCTGTCTTGTGCTTTGACTCTTCATACACTTTAGACACTCTGTTACAAGGAAACTAATATTAAAATGTATAATTCGTGGAAGCAATTTGATAGGGCGGGGCTCTGACGAAAAGCAGGTGTCAATTATTGACTCAGGCGCGTTCGAAGGTCATCCCTGAGGAAGCATTGGCACATAAAAGTCAAGAGCTAAGGACAGGGATCCTCCAGAAGTTGCAGAGTAGCTGTACTGGACATAGGAGCGTGTACGGATAAAGGAAGAAAATTCTGTCCAAGAATGAAGTTTGTTTATATACTGGTGTTAATACCGATTGTGTTTGGATGGGGTAAGCCTTTTATAGATGTCTGATGAAGTATCACTGTTTATATGACCTGTGCTTTGCAGACTATTGCACATTACAGCTAGCTTTGGCATATGCAATATTTATTGCCACTGGTTATTGCTTTGTCACTTTGCATGCAGGCAGAATGTTGGCTGTGCACAAACTGTGAGCTCGTGTACCGCTTGTGCCAAGTGTAGTGTCATAATGACAGTTTTCAGTTAACGTCTGACTACCAAAACTGCGCCTGATAAAAGTACGGCTTCTTCACCTATTAGCCCAATAGAGTAAACTCCAGGGCCATGTTTTTAACAACAGACGTGAAATTAATGAAATAGTACAATCACAGAAGAAAAATTAATACTTCAGCAATAAATGTTATTGCATTTTAAAAGAAGTTTCTGTTTTGATAAACGAAAAACGTGAAAGTTATCAACACTCCTCTTGGTATTTTGACTTCCTGGTTAGGTCCAGACCCGTAATTCAGCCAGTCAAGGTCAGGTGCTGGTTTTGTGTTGTCACTATCAGTGTTGTAGCTAATTAAATTAAAAGAACTTTATTAACATTGATTAGTTACATCATCGACAACATACATCCTGTTAGAGTAGTTGTTCCAGTTACCAACTGTTCTGATCGCCTCAAGCGTCGGAGTTGAATCCCAGGATCTCCGTAGGTGTTCAGAGATTCGTAATAGTAGTGAAAAACTATGAAAAAAACACTACCAAGCCCTTTGCCGATTTTAAAGCAACGCGTGCTTTGGTCGTTTGTGCTTATAATGTTTGTATAACTGGTGCAAGTCCTGCAATGTATATTGGCCTATAGATCAAATAAGTGGATTTGTATGGGACGTACAGGACGAGTAGAATTGTTCTGCCAGGCGTAGAATATACGGTTGAATATATTAGATTCCGGTGATCCTGTGTAGTTGGGATATGGGATTTCTCCGTGGGGAGTTGGTAATGATCCTTAAGCACTTGTTTTGTACCACTTGTAGGTTACGATATGTGGAATCACTGATCGCGCACCATACCAGATTGGCATACGTCATAGTAGGTCGGATGACCGTCTTATAAAGTTGGAGTTTTATTTCCATCGAGAGTGTGGATCCTCTTGCCAGCAGGGGGAATATGTTGACCAATGTGCCCATTGCATTGTGCACCGACCTTTGGATATGTGATGAGTAGTTGAGAGTTGATGTAAACTGGAGTCCGAGATACTTAATGGATGTAGTCCAAGGAACCTCGACTCCCTCCATCGTTATAGTTGCCAGTCCTGGAAGTCGACGTTTCTAGAACACAATGGCTGCCGATTTATCGATATAGACTTTCATCCTCCATCGGGAAAAACAAATGTAAAAGCGATGTAGGGCCCTGGAGAGACGGCGTGCTACTGTGTCAATCCTCCAAGATTGAGTAAAAATTGCCGTATCATCCGCAAATAGTGCTGTATTGATATGGGGGGTCCTGGGAAAGTCGGCAGTATAAATAGCAAATAGAATTGGGGATAGTACCGCCCCCTGGGGTAAACCAGCCTCTGGGTACTTTGGGAGGGAGGATATTCCTGAAATGGTCACTGTGAATGACCGGTGGGTTAGGTATGACATGAGGAATTTTATGATGTACGCCGGATACTTGTACTGTATGAGTTTAAATAATAGACCTTTAATCCAAATTGTATCATAGGCCTTTTCCAAATCGAGGGCAATAAGCCCCGTATGTTTACGGATGTTGTAACCGTGAGTAATGAAGTCGGCCAGTCTAGCAAGTTGGGCTGTGGTCGAGTGACGTTTACGAAATCCAAACTGTTCATGGGATATTATGTTTTCCCCTATCGCCGTTTGTGTCAATCGTTTCGCTACTATAAGTTCCATAACTTTGCTGAGCGTTGGTAGGAGGCTAATGGACCGATATGAATGAGGATCCATCGGAGGCTTCCTGGGTTTGGGGACCGCTATTACTGTTGCTTGTTTCCACGATGTTGGAAAATGTCCTAGTCTCAGCGAGTTGTTAAAAATGCTTGTCAAATATCCTATTACTGTGGGGAGCAGGTTCCGAAGTAGGGTATTAGTGATCCCGTCGTTTCCTGGTGCCTTTCGAGTCTTTAGTTTTGTATCATCTTGAGTACTTCCACGGAGTGGATTGTAGGAATCTCTAAGGCATCATGTTCCTGTCGCGAGCAGTATGTATCTACCAAGTGTTCTACTGCTTTCGAGTGTGCATTGTTAGTTTGGGGATTCGTCAGTTTATGATTTTCCTCGAAGCAGTTTGCAAGTAATTCCGCTTTTTGTGCTGCTGTGTAGTACTGAGTTCCTAGTTGTAGTAAGGGAGGTATGTTGCCTCTTCCTGTTTTGAAATACCTCACCTCCCGCCATAGTGGTGCGTTCTGGGGGTGTAGAGTTTTCAGAAATGCCTTCCATTTGTCGTTATGGTGGTCCTGGAGAGCTGTTGCTGTCACTGCATTGAACCGAAGGAGTACTCGTCCTAAGATAATACGACGTGTTATTTGATACCGTCGTCGTATATAATTCCTTATCTGGATGATCCGTTGTAAGGGGGGAGCTAGAGTTGATCTCCTGGTACCGGTGGATTGTTTTGGTATAGCCATATCCGCGGCCCATCTTACCGCAGTTGTAAAATAATGAATCGCTCTGTCCAGGTCTTGCACCTCTCGGATGACTGGTTGAGTGTGGAACAGGGTGGATAGTACTTTCCGGTACATATTCCAATTTGCTAGCTGATAGTTATATAATATTGGGCGGGTCATGGGTAGTGGTTGCAGACGTATCTTATAGACTACCGGGTTATGATCGGACGAGAGGAACGGTAGGGCCTGGGGGGTGGATAAGACACATCCCCTTGACATAGCTATATCCAGCACACTTGCCTGTCCTTGTGTAGGATAGTAGGTAATGTATATTGAGCCGGAGCAGTTATGGTGATGGAATGATCCGTGCAGAAGTCCAATAAGATGTTCCCATTTGTATTGTTTGACTTGCAGTTCCATGCCTCCTGTTTTCCGTTAAAGTCGCCCATTAGGACCGTTGGCATAGACGGGGAAAACATCTCCCGCAAATCTGTCCTCCGCATGATATTTGTTGGCGGGTTGTATCCGGAAATTACAAGTAGATTGGGGCACTGAGAGGTATGGACTACTACCGCTATCGTTTCCAGGCGTGATGTACATGGTAGATCAAATCCGTCGTGTCGAATGTCTGTGCTTACCAGAAGGCACACCCCACCGCCATGTTGGTTACGGTCGTGTCGGTATATATCATATTCCGGTAATGCAAATCGTTTCTGTGGTGTGAGTTTTGTTTCGCATGACGCAGCGATGTCAATGCGGTTAATATGTAAGAAATGTTATAGTTCGTGTTTAAGTAATTGAATGGAATTGGTATTCCATTGCATCATCCTCAAATTTCTCCTTACGGCGTTGAAAAGTATGCCATAAACGTGTCTATTACCGTCAGAATTTTATCTAGCGGCGAGGACGCGTTTCTCAGATTTGTTGCTAAGTAGTTTAATAAGGCACATATAAATTTTACATTGACGGAGGATAAGATAGTCTGTAAGGATTCAACAATTTGCGGCAATGTTTGTTCTTCAGAGTTTACTGGGGACGATGCAGCGACTTGTGCCCATGTACGTTCATGTCTCTGTGTACTACGTGGTGTCTTCGGGAGCGGTAAGGTCACTCGGTTTGGGATTTGTTGGGCGATCTTGGTTTTCTTATTTATAGTATTTTGTGTCCTAGGGCCAAGAGTTTCTGGTACTCCGGGCATCCCGAGAAGCTTGCGGGATGTTATCCTCCGCAGTTTACGCATTTTGGAGGTTCCCATGGACGTTTTGTGCACTCTTGGGATGCATGCTGTAGGTCACATTTGACGCAACTGGCAGGTCTCCCGCAGTACATTGAAGCATGACCATATTGCTGGCATCGGAAACATTGTGGGATCGGGCGTTTTGCCTTATATCGTTCCCAGTGCACTATGCAGTGGCATAAGCGTGTAGTTTTATATATATCTTTGAAGTTCGTTCCAGACTTAAAAGTAACAACAAAAAATGGGCATTTGACTAGTATGTTATCGGAATCTTTATCTTTTCGTACAATTTGTCGGATGTTGTTTACCTGAAGTTTGGCCGTGATTTCTTCAGTCGGTATATTAGGGGGTAGTCCTTTTAAAGTGACTCGTGGCTGTTTTAGATGAGGGAGCTGATAAGTATGATATGCTATCTTGGCCTGTTGGATTTCCCGTAGTAGGAGTTCATAGTCAGGTTCTGTCTTTGCATATCGCATTAATTTGTTTTGTTTTTATCTCGATGGGGTTCGTCATTTTCTCGTGCAATTTTTTTCAGGGATCGAGTGTGATTGTTTAAGTAACTGTATATGACCACTGGTGGTATTCGGTTCTTTTTATCTGTCATGGGTGGTGTTGATTCAGTCGATTCTGTATCGACATCGCTATCAGAAAGTACTGAAAAATAGTTGTGGGTCTCAATAGACGTACTTGCCCCAGAATTTCTGTGTTGGAGAGTCCTCTTCCGTTTTTGCATTGGTGGCAGTCGGTAATCTTGGGGCTCTGCCCCCGTCAGATTTATGTTGACTTCTTCTTGACTTTGCAGCACTCAGCGATCCGGAACCAATAGCAGTTTAACCCGATGCATGATCTGCCCTATATCACTGACACTGTTCTACACTGATTCGCTGAGCGAGAAGTGATCTGCTTACTAATCAACCTACCCGTACCGCTTCCACTGCTTGATTGTGTGTTGTAGCTCTAACGGCTACGCCACGGTACACTTTGCATCTCACGTCTGGAACCCGTCACATGCAAACTGAAACAGCGATGTTGGAAAGAGGGGGGGGGGGGGAGAAATACATTGTTTGGAACTTTAAAGCTATCATATCATATAAAGTCAGTATTCACACCATGAGAAACTCAAAACTCACACAAGAACAATTTTCTAGAACATATGTGAGATGGTAGGTTCTGGCAGCAGTAACATGTCACGCCGTGTAGTTTGGCAGATGAGTGCCGGCGTTTCGGAGGAATCTGCTGCCTCTATTTTTGTTGTAGAAGAGGTGAGGGAGATGGAAGATGGATGCAGCACGCAACAATCGACGGAACTGCAGCGTGTCATATCCCAGAAGAATAATGTAACGTTGTGTAGTATAGTACAATTTTGCCGACGTTTCGGAGGAGCCTACTGCCTCTATCATCATAATATAGGGGAACGCTATGCGGGAAAAATGGCATGGTACAGGGCAAGGAGAAAAGAATATGGCTCTGCGAGCAAACCATGTAGAGAATGTGGGACTATCAGGGAGCAGGGACCAAAACAGGTAGTTAAGGAAGTCTGAAAATGCATGAACAAGGACAGAAAGAAGTAAAACATAGGTGTAACTTGGGGGGTGTGGGGGAGGGGGGGGGGAGGGCAAATGCACCTCCAATATTTTTTCTACTGAAGAGTAGCTTTTTTGACTACCAATTGAAGAGAGTCAAATAAAACCGATTATTTGGGTGGTGTAAAAACAGAAAGAAATGAAAAACCTGCATTTTACAGGATGCAGAATAGAGGCATGGTCGATTTTGCCCCCATAATGTTATCAGCCAAGTTATGCCTGTGGGAATAGATAGGAATGCACAGCTGTTGGAGGGGAATGACGTGGAGCACCCAACACGTCAATCTTGATGTTCCTTTTCAAAGTATTAACAGACACAGATGATCTTCAGTAAGGTAAAGGTAAAGCAATCCCATTACAGGCCTGGACAGACCCTTAGGGTTCCAGGAGGTTGAGGCTCCCAGATTTCTAGACAATCGGCACATGAAGGTGGTAAGGTTGTCAGCCCTACGCACTGGCCGCCTTTACTCCCCAGGAAAGATTCCTGGTACTCATTTCTGTTAGAGGCTGAGTCGACCCCAGGGCCATAGTGCGATCGAAACAATTATGCCAATGAAAAATTCCAATGAAACCATCAAGAATCGAAACCGTGACGTTCCAGCTTGTAGCGCAGTGCCTCAACCAACTGCGCCACCGCGTGCCCCCTGATCTTCAATAATGCATATCTCAAACCTGTGATATCTTATCACCAATATGATAACCTTAAATGCTATGATTCTACAGCTTACAGTTAGTAACAGTATCTGCCAAAAGAAGCTGTTTTCAGAAAGGTTTCTCCAAAACCACGTACGTCTTGTCATGTGTGCTTCTGCCTCAGGTATCAGAAGAGGGATGTGTGTCTTTCAGAGTAACAGACTTTTGAATGGAAACAACTTAATCACATGGTTCCCCTATATTCTGATTTTAGACAAATGCTGCTGTTGTTAAAAATACACCATCAGGTACACAGACAGACATCTGTTGATACCATGTGAGGGGCACGAGCATTAAAACTGAAAATTTAAATTTAAATTCACTTTAAATTTAACTTGTAAGTAGTGATTGATCTAATGAAGATTACACTTGACTTTTTGTTCACCGTGCATTATGGTAATACATAACGCACATAGCAACACACTAAAAAGCTGTATGCAGTTGCTAAATAACTTTTACAAATTCAAATACTTGTGCAATTCATGGCTTAAAAACACCAACAACCAATACTAAGAGCGCGACGACTAATGATAGTGTGATACCAGCCAAATCAAAACAGTAGAAACTCAACAAGGAAAAATCCGGCATACGACGCACCCAAGGAATATCTAGTGCTATACCCTACAAAGTCCAGTGTACTGAAGACCCCCAGTGCCGAACTTCATGGATAAAACACACACATTACATAACAATAGTGGATATTATTCAGCTCACCGACGCACCATTGGAATAGAGACCACGTCATGTACCATAAGAGTACAGCGGGAAACTCAACAGTTCCCACCATCGCAGTGCAGTAAAAAAACCCAAAACATCGTTAAAATAGTGGACAGTATTGTGGAACAGTGTACAAAAAATAACCCCCACGCATAACTTAATAAAACAATTGACTACGTGAAGTGAAGTGCACATACGTGCGTACGAAGCCCATGATGATGGTCACTTTGTGACCGAAACATATGTAGGGCAATTGTAAAGTGTAAAACTTAATTAGTGCAGTTGTTGTTTGAAGATTACTCTGTTCTGGGATATGGTGCTGCATAGTAGATTGGTACATAACTTGTCACATGTCAGCATATCAAGTGACCAGATATTCCAGATTCTTTTAAGTATTCCTGAACACATAAAAGAACATGACGACATATTTTAGGGTGGCCAGTTGTCCCATTTTAAGTTTTGATTAACCATTTCCAAAGTGCATTAAAATGTTCCTACTTAAATTTTCATTCCCAGCTTTAGCACTTAAGAAAGCTCTGACTGTCTTCGAGTAACATTGGTTGCAGTCCCAACATTTCTTGATACTTCAATAAATCATGCAACAGATGAAAGCAACATTCTCACTACATCATAAGCTGCTATATAACAAATATAACATACCTTCAGTTTCATATATTTCATTCCTCTAAAAACTACATTGTAATCTTTAATGAGCCATTCACACCCAAACCAGCATATAATCCAGGATTATCAAACTAATCTTCATACAAGATACACATAACCCAAAACCACGACAGTTTATCCACAGAGTGCTTACAAAATATCCCAAAATGTAAACAGACACTGTTTTTAAACTTATATACATACCTCAACAGGAACCTGCTACATATTTTCATAATATAACTTTCTCTATACCTCTATAATACCTACATTAGAAATATTAATCGTTATTCTTACAAATCCCACTTCAACTGTAAAGAATAAGATCTTCTAGCCTTAAAATCTTATCTTTGTGATTACCATTCCTCCTAGTATTTTTTGTATTTAGATATACCCGATGATGGCCAAAAGAGGAAGAAACATGTAGTATAAAATCATAATAAGTAACCATATACAGTAAAACCTCTATCCATCGTTTTTCAGGGGATGGAAACCAAAACGATACATACGGGAAAACGATAGTACCGGGAAACCATTAAAATTATAGATAAGAACAACTTAATGATTATTATTACTTATTGCTGAAAAAATCTTTCATTGACGTTTGTTTTGTGCAAACTTTACTCCTCAATTCAAAGTACGATTTTTCAAGGCCTAGAACACTTTCACGATCACTGTCACTCGTGCTGTGCGCATAAAAGAAAGATTTTACTTTCATCAGCGCTTCATGCGTCTCAGCAAAGCTCGGCGCAACTTCGGGTTCGCCATCTTCTTCTTCTCCTCCTTCTTCTTCCCCCTCCACACTCCCGGATGCCACGAGGCTCACGCACACCTCCTGCACTGTTTCTACACCACAGGTTGCCACGTGACTGTCCACAGAGACGTAGTCCTCGAATTTATCTTTGTTCATGCCACTGAACTTTCCCAGTCTTGGCGAAAATCGTCGCCATAGTTGGTCAATACGACGTCACTATTGCCTGAAGATTGTCCCTGCACGTAACCAGCTTTCCGAAAACAATTTTCGATTGTCTGCTGGGTTACTTGTTGCAAGGCTGCCATAGTGTAGTGCAAAGCTTCCAACACGTTCAACTTCTTTTTTGTATCTTTGCCTGCATCCATTAAGCAAACAGCTGTTTGCAAGAGGCCTTTTCTATAAAGCTGCTTATAACACTTTATTACCCCTAAATCAAGGGGCTGGAGCACAGTTGTACAATTTGCCGGGTACCGTATGACTTTTACATTTCTTAGAAACGAAGTATCCTTTGGACGTGCGGCACAATTGTCCACAAAGAGGAGAATGTTCCTGTTTTGCGCACCCATACTTGTGTCTAATGAACGCAGAAATGAAGGAAAAATGTCTGTGGTCACCCACGCTTTATTGTTCGCGTGGTATGTGGCGGGTAATTTTTTTTACATTCTTGAAACATCGCGGTTTCGGAGATTTTCCGATAACAATCGGCACTTCTTTGACACTTCCATCACTGTTAACACAAAGTAAAACAGTAAGTCTGTCTTTACAGTTTTTCCCGCCATAACAAGACTAAGAAAGCGCTAAGAAAGCAATACACGCGCGCGCAGCGCACTAAACCATCGCTTCAAATTAAAAAAACATCAATATGGGAAAATGTTGCGTCAGGACCGTGATTTTTCAAAGATTGATGCGGGAAAACGACAGGAAAAAATAGTGTTATCTATATGGGGCTAATTTCGGGACCAAATAAGGCAGACGATACATGCGGGAAAACGACGGTAACGGGAACGAGGTTCCACTGTATACCGTGCATTTCAGTAATTAATTAATTATTTCATTCCAACAAATGCACTACACTGTATTAGTGTTTTCTGACACTAAAACAGTGTAGTGCATTTGTTGGAATGAAATAATTAATTGAGGAATCATGGTTCAATTACCCGCAGGGGTAAGAGATTTTTGTCTTCTGGAAAGAGTCCTGACCAGTCCTGGTGCCCACTCAGCCTCTCATTCATTGTATACTGATGGCTGTTTGCCCGGGTGTATGGTGATATGGGGTGTAAGGCTGACTGCTTACCACCATGAGTGGAGTTCTACCTTCACATTTACCGTATCCCTTTGTGGTGTGCACAGGGGCAACTTTACATTTTACCTACTTTGTTATTTGTCACATTTCCTTTAAAATGTGCATAAACAAGTCAAGAAATCTATGCATAGTGTAACAGTTATGATGCACTCCATCCCTCTGGTTTTCTCTGTAACTCTTGTTTAGAATATTTTTTACCCCAGTAAATATTTAGCAAGTTACCTGGAGATAATTATAGAAACATGTGGGTCTTCATGTACCTAGTTTCTGTTATTGGTGTCTAATTATAACCAAAACTGGAATGTGTAGACATATTTTGGTGCAACTCCACAGTGTCAAATTTAATGAAAATCTATTTATTGGTGTTTGATTGCCATGCAGATGGAACAGACATGGCAGAGTTAATTGGCACATTTTTGCAACTCATTCTTGTAAACACATAAAAGTAGTCAGCTCATACATTTTTGGTTTTAGGGTTACTTTATTTGGGATAGGTGGTAAGTGATCTGATATGTGTTGTTGATTATTCAGAGGCCTTTGATCATATTTTGTAAAGGGCATTCCATGTACTTGCAAAAGTGGTTTACTGGCCAAATTAGTTCACGAGATATAGAACCACTACCATTCCATTTCTTTTACAGTCTTCAGTTTTGTAGTCACCAGGATTTGTTCTTTGAACATTAATATTGTCTTCACTTGAACTAAGTATTATAACCGGCCGACTCTCTCCTACTCAGTCAATACAGCAAACTCTTTGTTTCAGGGAATGTAAGTGGTCCTAGTGATAAAATTGCTAATTGAAATCGAATACATATTCTTTACTATTATTATTTGTTTAAGTACAACAGAGTCTTGTTTGATCTTTATGAACACGGCACTGAACCGCCCGTGTCTGAAGCTAGGACGCTACTCTTGGCTTGGGCACGCACTCTCTAGCACCCTGGTTCGAAATTCATCCCCCCTTGGATTTTCCTACTTCTTCCCATTGGCTAAATCTGCCCTAATTCTGTAATCTAAAAATCTGCCTGTGTGGACCCTGTCGCATCCCTAACGAACCAACTGTATTTTTCTGTAGTCAACACCCACACGTTGAAATATGAGGGTCAAAATCTGTCACAGTATCGAATTTCTAAGACTTTGGAGTTGACTAAAATCCCATTAATTTTGACAGTGACAAAGTGCGACAAGTACTGGCCCCCCTTCGCTTTGCCCTGCCTGTCCACTGTCCACACTTCTGGCGTCCAGATGTTACTATTCACCTACCATGTCCTGTTTTAATAAAATCCCCAAACCAAACTAACTACTCACGCTTGCAATCAAATATAAATTTTAAATATCAAAATTAATAAGTGCAACGATTACATACTCCCCTGTGAAAAATTTTGATACTTTCGCAAAGCTAAAGTGATAAATTCTTTCAGTGCCGCGTCCATTTACATCTTTAGTGACATATACAAATTATTGATTAATACTAATATGTGATTAGGCAGTTTGTGGAATATCTTAAAGCTTAGGCAGTTCTAGACAAACACTTCTCACACCCCTTAGTCATCTGCCCTAAACCAATGACCATTTCCTTGCCTTTTCTTAGGTCTCCTACCCCTTGCTGCGACCTCGTTACCCAAAATCTTACCCTATATTGCTGTCCCTAACTTGTTACGGTACGGAACAATTTATTCTGTCCTCTACATAACTGGCTAATATTACTAACTGGCTACTAAATAACGGAAATTCATTAAAACCTGTTAAAAAGCACATATAACCAAATGAATAATAAGTAACACTGTTACAAATTAAGCCTTAAAGTAATACAAACATTATTGAAAGAACAGTAATACAACTAAACACATGAATAAAATGTATACAGTTTGGGAAATAGAACAAACACTTAACACAAAGTACAACGTTACTCAAACTCTTACAAATGTATTTCGATGAAATAATTGTTATTGGATATTGGATCATTGTCTTCCTTCGGAATCTCAAATTTCTCTCATTTCTCTCATCAGTCTGTTTTTGGCCATAAAACTCTCCAATACATTAATTAACTGCTTTATATTTTAGACAAAACATCCAGCTATGGGCTAGTTTAATTAACTTACTCCTAATTGTAATGTTAATCTATGTAACTCTGAGTTGCAACCAAGAATGTACTACGTTTCTATTATCCTTATCACACTATCAAATCTATGATAATTAATTAATCAATCAATCAAACAACGCATAAAAAAAAGAATCCCTAATGATTTTCTTCAATCTTCGTAATTTTGTATTATTTCTCCTTCTTCTACTACTACTCCTTATTCACAAGTCCGATCCTTCATTCTGAACGTTCTCTTCTTCTATGTACTGTTTTAACTCTTTCTTATTGAAATCGCCCCGTATCTTTCCTCTTTCATTTTTCAGTTCATACGCCGAATGGTTCAGAATTTTACTAATCAAAAACGGTCCTTCAAAAACATGCATAAACTTAGCAGTGATTCCCTTTATGGCATCTGACATCCTTTGTGTCTTGACCAAGACCTTTTCATGTAACTTGGGTTGCCACTCTGCATTCCCCCGCTTGCGGCGTTTCTCCCTGGCCATGCCTCTCTTCTGCATCTTCTCGTATGCCTTCTCCAGCTTCTTCTCAATTCCTTCCTCTTCTTCTTCGATCCATTGTGTTCTTGGTATTAATTTTCTGAAAATATTGGGGCGTTCGGAACCATACATTAGTTCACTAGGGGTATATCCTGTTGCACTAGTTACGGTTTCATTAACCCAACTTTCTATACTTGGCAACAATCCAGCCCATTTCTTGTGATTTTCATGGCAATAAATTCTACAGAATTTTGAAAGCTCCCGCAAGTATCTTTCACTTGGATTTGACTCCGGGTGTCTAACTGGAACAAACCGAACATCGACTCCATGCTGTTGAAGTTGCTTGTGCCACGAGGGTGATCTGAATTGTGTAGCGTTGTCCGAAAGAATGACTTTTGGAGTAATGACGTTTCCGAAATAGTGGTTGATCAGTTTATTTAAGCATGCTTTGGTTGTGGCCGATTTCAATGCATACAGCTTAATGAACTTTGAAAAGACATCAAGACATACCAATATGTACCGTACACCCCCCCCCCCCCCTGGAGGTTGGTAAACTACCGTATATGTCCACAGCACATACGTCTCCTGGTTCTTTAGGGAAATGATGTTTTTCCTCGACCGTAAATGATCTGTTGGGGTGCTTAGTTCTCTGACAAATGTCGCAACACGCTATAAATTTTCTCAACTTTCTGCCAAGGTTTCTGACGTGAAACACAAATTTGATTTCCTCTGAACATTTATCCACCCCTAAATGGCCTAAAGAAAAATGTACAAACTCGAAAATTTTACGTTCCAGTCCATCTGGCAACATTGCTCTCCATCCTTGTTGGTGTTGACCTCCCCTGCAATACAACACTTCGTTCTTTAGCATGTATTCGGCTCCTTCAGACGCGGGGTGTGTCGCAACTCTCCCTTTTATAGCTGCTAACCTCTCATCTGCGTCTTGAAGTGTGGCAAGTGTCTGTAATTTTTTCCTAATGTTTCTGGCATCACTGACCTGAATGCCATGTACCATCACCTGGTCAGGGCGTGTTAGGTTCCTCATTTCCTGATCAGTTAAACCACTGGGACTACGACTCAGGGCATCTGCAAGGTGATTTTGCACACCTTTAATGTGACGAATTACCAAATCGAATTGTTGAAGCTCAATATTCCACCTAGTTACACGATTAGAAGTGACAGCACATCTATTAAGAAATGTTAGGGCCTTATTGTCCGTGTTCAGAATGACTCTGCGTCCATAAATATAAATTTTGAATCTTTGTAATGCGTATATTATAGCAAGGAGTTCTTTTTCGCAGGTAGTGTACCGTTGTTAGGCTGAATTTAAGACCCTTGACACTGTGGAAACTATGTTAAATTTCCCCTGGTCGCCATCTTGCATTAACACTGCTCCAATAGCTTTTTCACTCGCATCTGTATTAATGATCCAATCCTTTTCTTCGTCTGGGTGCACTAAGTGAATACTTTCTGCAAATTTCGACCTTAAAGTTTCGAATGCACTTTGCAATGCTGCAGTCCAACTCCACTTGATTCCCTTACGTAATAGTACGAGTAGTGGTTCCACGTAAGAGGCATAATTCACAATGAACTGCTGGTGGAAGTTGCACACTCCAAGAAATTTTCGCAGCTGTTTTTGATTTTTCGGCACAGGGTATCTCAAAATTGCCTCAATCTTTTCATTATCGGGCAGGACAGTTTTATCAGAGATAATGTGACCTAGGAACTTAATTTCAGGTTTACAAAATTGGCATCTGGCAGCGTTGATTGTAAAACCTGCCGCCGTAAGTCTGCTGAGTACTGTCAAGGTGACATAAATGGTCTGTAAAGTTGGATGAATGAATGAGTAAGTCATCCACATACATAACCACGTGATTACTCACATCGTCATCTCCAAGCACCTTATCTAGGGCCCTAATGAATGCCGAAAGACTATTTTTAAAGCCGTAAGGTGTAGAAGTGAAGTGGTAGACCTTACTCTGGAACTGAAACGCTGTCCACTGTCTCGAGGATTCCTTTAAAGTACTTGCAGAAAAGCACTACTGAGATCTAAACTCGTAATGAAGTTTGAATTGTGAAAATTTTGCAACAGTTCTCTCATTGGTACAACTTTGGCTCGATCAGCGACCATTTGTCTCTTTATTCTTCTAGCGTCAACACAAATTCTCACTGGCTTGTCTTCACGAGTAACCAAAGTCAGAGGGTTAACGTAAGCTGAGTATGATTCTTCTAATATTCCATACCTAAGCATAGATTGAATCTGATCTCGAACTTGGTCTCTTAATGCGAAAGGTATTGGTCTAGAGTTGGCGCTGGCTGGCATACTACCCTCTATTTTGAACTCGTAGTCAAATTCAGTGCACCTCCCTGGTCTTTTAGTCAGGCTCCTTTGATATTTGCTTAACACCTTGAATAATTCCTCTTGTTGCGATGGTGACAATTTATTCTTTTCGCATGCTTTAGCGCGTAGCTGGTCCGTTGTAATCATCCTATCATCCTGTGCTATAAATGTTGTTTCTGGGTTCTGCAGTGCGTTGGCGGCTCCAGTCTTGGAAGAGTTTGCAGCTAAACATAGTATGGTCTTATTGGTGGCGGTATCCTCAATACAACTTACATTTTCTTCGCATATCTCATGCATAACAGCATTTAAATAGTCAGACTGCTGACCTTCCTTGTATATATCAAGGGTATTCAAATCTATAATACTCTCTTTCCGACACACATTGTCGTTCTTATCATCGCAAGCATTTTCGCATTGCGGCAAAACATCATAATTATACAAACATTCGCCATTTCTCATACCTATACTAGCTTTGCTTCCCCTACTCTCGACCAGGCTGTCTCTACTAGCGGTCGAACCCTCTTCCGTGTGGTGTAACTGACCTGCTTCCCTGTCAGCTCTTTGTGGTGGTGGATTTTGAGCAAGAACTGACATAAGTCTAAGCTCCTGGTGATGATTTCCGGACATATCTTGCGCTTTGACAGTATCTTCCGCCGCATCTTCTACGCCTAGAAAACCTAGTTTATGTGTTACTTTTATTTATCTTCAGCGTTATTTCCCGCTTGGGAAAACTTATCTCTGCTTCATAGTTAATTAAAAAATCAAGTCCCAAGATGGCGTCCGTTAGAAGCTGAGTGGAAAGTAGAACAACTTGCTCTACCTTGGTCTCACCAATACTAATTTCTAACAGAGATTGTTTCCTCACTCGCCTGCTTCGACTGTTGAAAGCGCTGACTAAATTAATATTTTGTGTTGGGAGTTCGAGACACTTTAAACCAGCGTGCCGTAACTTATTATACAAATGTTCATTTAATATGGACATTTCACAACTGTATCTATGAGAGCATATATTTCTTCGCCCCCTAAACTGACTCGTAGTTTTGGACACTCGTTTCTCTTACTGTCAGCTATACATAATGTATAGCTTAGTTCATCAGCAATGTCATTTTTGGCTGTTTCCTCTTCTGAACTTTGTGACCAATCAAAGTATTTTCCCACGTCAAAATCTTCTACAAGTTGGTTAATTTTATCGAAACTTAAAACGGAATTTTCGGCGTTCTGAATGTGTTCTTTGGTGTTGGGCGTTGGGAAAGACTGTGAGGTTACGTCGGTGGACGTGGTTTGCCCATCAATCACGCCACTTAATTGTTTAAAGGCTGGGCAGCATCATCTCGGTCTAGGTAGTCTCTGTTATTTTGTACTGATGACCTCTCATTTCTAGGGTCGAAATTTGGTGCTGTAGGATTAAGCTGACTACCTCTATCGCCTATCACGCTCCCCTGGCCGCGTCGATTGAAGTTTCGGCCGTCTTCATTATTCTGACGTCGGTCTGTAAACCACCTGTTACGTCGGTTTGTTTGTTGCCCTACAAATCTGACATTAACATCGCCCCTATCTCGATTTCTGTCTCTATCATCCCTTTGCGGCGTGTTTGAAGATCTCCTATTCGAATCTCGTCGGTCATAGTCTCTTCTCGGCGACCGGAATGTATCTGTGTTTTGCTCAAGTCCCTGAAATTTTGCAAGGTAAGCCAACGCGTCTTGGGTGGTTTTAAAATTTCCACAAATGAGCCCTTGTTGAACTCGTGGTTCGAAGTGACTGGTGAGTGCTGAGAGAAGATCAGTTTCAGACATAGGTGGATCTAATGTAGATGCCAAATTTGCATACCGAATAAAGTGATTGACAAATGTTTCCCCTGAACTCGGTACATGTCTATCCAGGTATATAGAACTTCTAACACTAGACTGTCTGCTCGGACACCACAGTAGCTCAGTAAATGCCTTTTTAAATTCTCCATAGTTTTTGAGCTTATCAATTACGCTCGATAACCACTGTTTGGCAAACGGGTCCTGTACTGCCCTAAATACCAAAGGTAGACGAAGTTCCTCAGGTGTCTTTTTATGTCGAAAATACTCCTCCAAATTTCGTAGAAAATGTAATGGAACCTCGGTAACAGAGTCATTGAAAATAGGTAATGTGAGTTCGCTAAGGTCTACATTATTTGAATGCAGCTCAGATGTCACATTTACATCATTATTACATGAAATGACTGGGTGGTTGTTCATGCTAATATTATCATTACAAACAGATGCACTGCATGCATGCATTCCACTCACAATGGGGTTGTTTGTGTTAGATACTTCTGTTCTGTTTGAGTTATCTGTCTGCCCACTAGCTCTAACAATTTCATTCTGTTGAACAGCTGGTGTAGGGTTACCAGATGTGCTTGTCGCTAACTTAGTCTGTATGACATCTAAAGTTGCATTTATTTTCAAAATCTCTGCCTCATTAATCTGCTTGACCCCTTGAATTTCTAGCGTAACTGCATTAACTCTGGTATCGATATATTCTTTGGACTGGTCAACCTCCTGTCTAAGATTATTAACTTCCAACTCTGTCTGATTTTGGTGGTCATTTACGCTAGCTAACATAGACTGTGAACTAGTCAACACCTCTTTCCCTTGTATCTCTAGCTCCTTCCTGGTCTGTACAATGTGTGCATTCATTCTCTCATTCATACGCTCACATGATTTATCAACTGAAGTTCTTAAATTAGTAATTTTACTTTCAGTATCATTTCTCAAACTGTCAACTTTGTCTGATACAAACTGAATTCCTGACTGCAATTTGCTGTCAAATTCTTCCCTAAGTTTAGCATTTGCAGATTCAAAACGTTCAATTAAACTAGCAGCAAATTTTTCGTTTTCCCTTTTTAACTCCCTTTTCAAACTTCCTACAGCAGATGTTAATTTTGCATTAAGTAACTCAATCTGCTTATTGCTTTCAGCTGTAAGTCTAGCTTCTAAAGCTGCAGTTTGTTTAATTCCCTCGGACTGAATAGCAGCCATTACAGTCTGAAGCATGTCCTGGATTTGATTTGCCGAAATATTAGTTGACTCTACATTTACATTGACATTACTATTTATAATTTCCTTAACAGTTGGCAAGAAATCTGAATTTCCTTCAATCATTTCGGTCACAGGATTCTCCCTGACTGTAATGTCATCTTCAAAATCAAAACAAGTTGAATTATCAGCTTCCCTATCTACATTTTGTGCGCTGCCTGCATCACTACCCATAGAAATGATTCTACTTGCACTACGAAGCCATCTGTCTGCCATATTGAAAGTATTTATTGTGAATGTGTTCTAAGTCACTGATTTCAATTGCCGTAACTTACTATGATTGCTGGTAATTGTGTTGACGAGCAGGTACTTCCCCCTTCACTGGGTAATTCCTTCCGGTCGCGGTTGCCTCGTCGTTTCCCGTCGTATCCGCAATAATGTAGGTTTACCGATGCACTTGTCACACACGACACACGCTTATACTTCCCGTAGCTCTTGAGCACACTGCTGCTGAGTTGCCGTGTTCCGTCTTCTGTATGCAGACTCCTAGGTGTTGGGTTCGACTCTCGGCTGGGTCGGACGTTTCGGTAATACCAGGTTCTCTTATTCAGATGAGTGTCTCAGTCCTCTGCTTCTCGGTCTTCCTCCGACGTGTCTTCCCCTTATTCGCCTGATGACCTTGGCTTCACAGTGTGATATCTTCTTTCCTCAGGATAGCTTGCACCTCATGGATTGTTCGGTCCTTTATTTTTCACTTTTCAGATTTTCGCGCTCCGTGCTCGAGCAGTCTTAATTTTCACTTGCTAGCACTAAGATTATCACGTCTCCTGTTACCACACGGATAGTCGCGTCCCGCGGTTAGGCAAACACAGCTTATTAATTCAATCACTCGGATTATCGAGCCCCGCGGTTGGGCAGCCAAAAACTCTATAACCGGCCGACTCTCTCCTACTCAGTCAATAGAGCAAACTCTTTGTTTCAGGGAATATAAGTGGTCCTAGTGATAAAATTGCTAATTGAAATCGAATACATATTCTTTACTATTATTATTTGTTTAAGTACAACAGAGTCTTGTTTGATCTTTATGAACACGGCACTGAACCGCCCGTGTCTGAAGCTAGGACGCTACTCTTGGCTTGGGCACGCACTCTCTAGCACCCTGGTTCGAAATTCATCCCCCCTTGGATTTTCCTACTTCTTCCCATTGGCTAACTCTGCCCTAATTCTGTAATCTAAAAATCTGCCTGTGTGGACCCTGTCGCATCCCTAACGAACCAACTGTATTTTTCTGTAGTCAACACCCACACGTTGAAATATGAGGGTCAAAATCTGTCACAGTATCGAATTTCTAAGACTTTGGAGTTTGCTAAAATCCCATTAATTTTGACAGTGACAAAGTGCGACAAGTACTGGCCCCCCTTCGCTTTGCCCTGCCTGTCCACTGTCCACACTTCTGGCGTCCAGATGTTACTACTGACCTACCATGTCCTGTTTTAATAAAATCCCTCAAACCAAACTAACTACTCACGCTTGCAATCAAATATAAATTTTAAATATCAAAATTAATAAGTGCAACGATTACAGTATATTAATTTTTGTTTTGCTTCAAATTAAAAATGTATTCATACCTCAGTATGCCTGTCTGTTAACAAACTTACTGCCAAACAGTTTCTGTATGCCTCTTGTATATTTTGTGTCCAACTTGTTTATTCCTGAAACATCCTTCCGGTAAATTTTATGCATGTAGCATGATAGCATGATGGCATGTCAGAATTGGGCATAAATTTGTCTTACTCCTGCATCATCATCATCATAATCATCCTTGTGACTTCCTCAAGGTGAGGATAAATTATTATTCATGTTATATTAGTACTACAAAAGTAAATATAAATTCAGCACCTGTCTGTCTTCAGTAGTAATTTGTATTTATTTTTCAGACAGCATCAGATATCAAAACTCTGTTGAGGATAGGGGGCCTCGACCGAAGCGACCGCGTTTGGAAGATTCATCCATGAGATATCCAAAACTTGTTCCAGGTACCAAATATAACGAATACTCAATTCAATTAAAGTAACAGTACAAATTACGTTCTGTTAGCTTCATAAGACTGGATATAGCATCTGTTATTACATGCTTAAGTTTGAAACTGAATACATTACCAGCAACAGTTTATATTTTGAGATTTGAGGTTCTGACAGATGTGCTGATGAAAATTCAACTGTTTGGGGTGTTATATGCCATTTTGACTGGTAAATACAAGAAATTAAAGAAAAGTAACAAGCACTTTGATGCCAAGAACTTCCTTCTGACTTCTGTGTGTACATGACACATGGATACCAGGTGATACACATCACACCTCCGTGTAGTCATCACTGACATTTAAACATTTGTCCCACTATGGTACCAAGGCTTGTATCCTGGTCTGGAAGAAAATGGTGTGAAGCATCTGTAGAGAGGAGGTGACGGCTTGGGTTGTGTTGGTTTCACTAGCCAGCCAAATGCTCCTGAAGGGGTCCAAAGAGATGGAAAACATTGGGCACCATACTGCCAACCAGACTTGCGACTGATCATTGCACTTTGGCTGGGAGGTCATGAGCCACCTTCTCAACAGTCCCAATCTTGTGCCCAGTGATTTACATCACATTGGACTCGTTAAGCAGCAGCTGGCTGGCAAGTGATTTGCAACAGATGCAGATGTGAAGTAAGATCTTACCTAATGGCTACAGATACTTGACACTGATCTGCATTAACTCTGGTATCGATATATTCTTTGGACTGGTCAACCTCCTGTCTAAGATTATTAACTTCCAACTCTGTCTGATTTTGGTGGTCATTTACGCTAGCTAACATAGACTGTGAACTAGTCAACACCTCTTTCCCTTGTATCTCTAGCTCCTTCCTGGTCTGTACAATGTGTGCATTCATTCTCTCATTCATACGCTCACATGATTTATCAACTGAAGTTCTTAAATTAGTAATTTTACTTTCAGTATCATTTCTCAAACTGTCAACTTTGTCTGATACAAACTGAATTCCTGACTGCAATTTGCTGTCAAATTCTTCCCTAAGTTTAGCATTTGCAGATTCAAAACGTTCAATTAAACTAGCAGCAAATTTTTCGTTTTCCTCTTTTAACTCCCTTTTCAAACTTCCTACAGCAGATGTTAATTTTGCATTAAGTAACTCAATCTGCTTATTGCTTTCAGCTGTAAGTCTAGCTTCTAAAGCTGCAGTTTGTTTAATTCCCTCGGACTGAATAGCAGCCATTACAGTCTGAAGCATGTCCTGGATTTGATTTGCCGAAATATTAGTTGACTCTACATTTACATTGACATTACTATTTATAATTTCCTTAACAGTTGGCAAGAAATCTGAATTTCCTTCAATCATTTCGGTCACAGGATTCTCCCTGACTGTAATGTCATCTTCAAAATCAAAACAAGTTGAATTATCAGCTTCCCTATCTACATTTTGTGCGCTGCCTGCATCACTACCCATAGAACTGATTCTACTTGCACTACGAAGCCATCTGTCTGCCATATTGAAAGTATTTATTGTGAATGTGTTCTAAGTCACTGATATCAATTGCCGTAACTTACTATGATTGCTGGTAATTGTGTTGACGAGCAGGTACTTCCCCCTTCACTGGGTAATTCCTTCCGGTCGCGGTTGCCTCGTCGTTTCCCGTCGTATCCGCAATAATGTAGGTTTACCGATGCACTTGTCACACCCGACACACGCTTATACTTCCCGTAGCTCTTGAACACACTGCTGATGAGTTGCCGTGTTCCGTCTTCTGTATGCAGACTCCTAGGTGTTGGGTTCGACTCTCGGCTGGGTCGGACGTTTCGGTAATACCAGGTTCTCTTATTCAGATGAGTGTCTCAGTCCTCTGCTTCTCGGTCTTCCTCCGACGTGTCTTCCCCTTATTCGCCTGATGACCTTGGCTTCACAGTGTGATATCTTCTTTCCTCAGGATAGCTTGCACCTCATGGATTGTTCGGTCCTTTATTTTTCACTTTTTAGATTTTCGCGCTCCGTGCTCGAGCAGTCTTAATTTCACTTGCTAGCACTAAGATTATCATGTCTCCTGTTACCACACGGATAGTCGCGTCCCGCGGTTAGGCAAACACAGCTTATTAATTCAATCACTCGGATTATCGAGCCCCGCGGTTGGGCAGCCAAAAACTCTATAACCGGCCGACTCTCTCCTACTCAGTCAATAGAGCAAACTCTTTGTTTCAGGGAATGCAAGTGGTCCTAGTGATAAAATTGCTAATTGAAATCGAATACATATTCTTTACTATTATTATTTGTTTAAGTACAACAGAGTCTTGTTTGATCTTTATGAACACGGCACTGAACCGCCCGTGTCTGAAGCTAGGACGCTACTCTTGGCTTGGGCACGCACTCTCTAGCACCCTGGTTCGAAATTCATCCCCCCTTGGATTTTCCTACTTCTTCCCATTGGCTAACTCTGCCCTAATTCTGTAATCTAAAAATCTGCCTGTGTGGACCCTGTCGCATCCCTAACGAACCAACTGTATTTTTCTGTAGTCAACACCCACACGTTGAAATATGAGGGTCAAAATCTGTCACAGTATCGAATTTCTAAGACTTTGGAGTTTGCTAAAATCCCATTAATTTTGACAGTGACAAAGTGCGACAAGTACTGGCCCCCATTCGCTTTGCCCTGCCTGTCCACTGTCCACACTTCTGGCGTCCAGATGTTACTACTGACCTACCATGTCCTGTTTTAATAAAATCCCTCAAACCAAACTAACTACTCACGCTTGCAATCAAATATAAATTTTAAATATCAAAATTAATAAGTGCAACGATTACAGTATATTAATTTTTGTTTTGCTTCAAATTAAAAATGTATTCATACCTCAGTATGCCTGTCTGTTAACAAACTTACTGCCAAACAGTTTCTGTATGCCTCTTGTATATTTTGTGTCCAACTTGTTTATTCCTGAAACATCCTTCCGGTAAATTTTATGCATGTAGCATGATAGCATGATGGCATGTCAGAATTGGGCATAAATTTGTCTTACTCCTGCATCATCATCATCATAATCATCCTTGTGACTTCCTCAAGGTGAGGATAAATTATTATTCATGTTATATTAGTACTACAAAAGTAAATATAAATTCAGCACCTGTCTGTCTTCAGTAGTAATTTGTATTTATTTTTCAGACAGCATCAGATATCAAAACTCTGTTGAGGATAGGGGGCCTCGACCGAAGCGACCGCGTTTGGAAGATTCATCCATGAGATATCCAAAACTTGTTCCAGGTACCAAATATAACGAATATTCAATTCAATTAAAGTAACAGTACAAATTACGTTCTGTTAGCTTCATAAGACTGGATATAGCATCTGTTATTACATGCTTAAGTTTGAAACTGAATACATTACCAGCAACAGTTTATATTTTGAGATTTGAGGTTCTGACAGATGTGCTGATGAAAATTCAACTGTTTGGGGTGTTATATGCCATTTTGACTGGTAAATACAAGAAATTAAAGAAAAGTAACAAGCACTTTGATGCCAAGAACTTCCTTCTGACTTCTGTGTGTACATGACACATGGATGCCAGGTGATACACATCACACCTCCGTGTAGTCATCACTGACATTTAAACATTTGTCCCACTATGGTACCAAGGCTTGTATCCTGGTCTGAAAGAAAATGGTGTGAAGCATCTGTAGAGAGGAGGTGACGGCTTGGGTTGTGTTGGTTTCACTAGCCAGCCAAATGCTCCTGAAGGGGTCCAAAGAGATGGAAAACATTGGGCACCATACTGCCAACCAGACTTGCGACTGATCATTGCACTTTGGCTGGGAGGTCATGAGCCACCTTCTCAACAGTCCCAATCTTGTGCCCAGTGATTTACATCACATTGGACTCGTTAAGCAGCAGCTGGCTGGCAAGTGATTTGCAACAGATGCAGATGTGAAGTAAGATCTTACCTAATGGCTACAGATACTTGACACTGATCTGCATTAACTCTGGTATCGATATATTCTTTGGACTGGTCAACCTCCTGTCTAAGATTATTAACTTCCAACTCTGTCTGATTTTGGTGGTCATTTACGCTAGCTAACATAGACTGTGAACTAGTCAACACCTCTTTCCCTTGTATCTCTAGCTCCTTCCTGGTCTGTACAATGTGTGCATTCATTCTCTCATTCATACGCTCACATGATTTATCAACTGAAGTTCTTAAATTAGTAATTTTACTTTCAGTATCATTTCTCAAACTGTCAACTTTGTCTGATACAAACTGAATTCCTGACTGCAATTTGCTGTCAAATTCTTCCCTAAGTTTAGCATTTGCAGATTCAAAACGTTCAATTAAACTAGCAGCAAATTTTTCGTTTTCCTCTTTTAACTCCCTTTTCAAACTTCCTACAGCAGATGTTAATTTTGCATTAAGTAACTCAATCTGCTTATTGCTTTCAGCTGTAAGTCTAGCTTCTAAAGCTGCAGTTTGTTTAATTCCCTCGGACTGAATAGCAGCCATTACAGTCTGAAGCATGTCCTGGATTTGATTTGCCGAAATATTAGTTGACTCTACATTTACATTGACATTACTATTTATAATTTCCTTAACAGTTGGCAAGAAATCTGAATTTCCTTCAATCATTTCGGTCACAGGATTCTCCCTGACTGTAATGTCATCTTCAAAATCAAAACAAGTTGAATTATCAGCTTCCCTATCTACATTTTGTGCGCTGCCTGCATCACTACCCATAGAACTGATTCTACTTGCACTACGAAGCCATCTGTCTGCCATATTGAAAGTATTTATTGTGAATGTGTTCTAAGTCACTGATTTCAATTGCCGTAACTTACTATGATTGCTGGTAATTGTGTTGACGAGCAGGTACTTCCCCCTTCACTGGGTAATTCCTTCCGGTCGCGGTTGCCTCGTCGTTTCCCGTCGTATCCGCAATAATGTAGGTTTACCGATGCACTTGTCACACCCGACACACGCTTATACTTCCCGTAGCTCTTGAACACACTGCTGATGAGTTGCCGTGTTCCGTCTTCTGTATGCAGACTCCTAGGTGTTGGGTTCGACTCTCGGCTGGGTCGGACATTTCGGTAATACCAGGTTCTCTTATTCAGATGAGTGTCTCAGTCCTCTGCTTCTCGGTCTTCCTCCGACGTGTCTTCCCCTTATTCGCCTGATGACCTTGGCTTCACAGTGTGATATCTTCTTTCCTCAGGATAGCTTGCACCTCATGGATTGTTCGGTCCTTTATTTTTCACTTTTTAGATTTTCGCGCTCCGTGCTCGAGCAGTCTTAATTTTCACTTGCTAGCACTAAGATTATCATGTCTCCTGTTACCACACGGATAGTCGCGTCCCGCGGTTAGGCAAACACAGCTTATTAATTCAATCACTCGGATTATCGAGCCCCGCGGTTGGGCAGCCAAAAACTCTATAACCGGCCGACTCTCTCCTACTCAGTCAATAGAGCAAACTCTTTGTTTCAGGGAATATAAGTGGTCCTAGTGATAAAATTGCTAATTGAAATCGAATACATATTCTTTACTATTATTATTTGTTTAAGTACAACAGAGTCTTGTTTGATCTTTATGAACACGGCACTGAACCGCCCGTGTCTGAAGCTAGGACGCTACTCTTGGCTTGGGCACGCACTCTCTAGCACCCTGGTTCGAAATTCATCCCCCCTTGGATTTTCCTACTTCTTCCCATTGGCTAACTCTGCCCTAATTCTGTAATCTAAAAATCTGCCTGTGTGGACCCTGTCGCATCCCTAACGAACCAACTGTATTTTTCTGTAGTCAACACCCACACGTTGAAATATGAGGGTCAAAATCTGTCACAGTATCGAATTTCTAAGACTTTGGAGTTTGCTAAAATCCCATTAATTTTGACAGTGACAAAGTGCGACAAGTACTGGCCCCCTTCGCTTTGCCCTGCCTGTCCACTGTCCACACTTCTGGCGTCCAGATGTTACTACTGACCTACCATGTCCTGTTTTAATAAAATCCCTCAAACCAAACTAACTACTCACGCTTGCAATCAAATATAAATTTTAAATATCAAAATTAATAAGTGCAACGATTACAGTATATTAATTTTTGTTTTGCTTCAAATTAAAAATGTATTCATACCTCAGTATGCCTGTCTGTTAACAAACTTACTGCCAAACAGTTTCTGTATGCCTCTTGTATATTTTGTGTCCAACTTGTTTATTCCTGAAACATCCTTCCGGTAAATTTTATGCATGTAGCATGATAGCATGATGGCATGTCAGAATTGGGCATAAATTTGTCTTACTCCTGCATCATCATCATCATAATCATCCTTGTGACTTCCTCAAGGTGAGGATAAATTATTATTCATGTTATATTAGTACTACAAAAGTAAATATAAATTCAGCACCTGTCTGTCTTCAGTAGTAATTTGTATTTATTTTTCAGACAGCATCAGATATCAAAACTCTGTTGAGGATAGGGGGCCTCGACCGAAGCGACCGCGTTTGGAAGATTCATCCATGAGATATCCAAAACTTGTTCCAGGTACCAAATATAACGAATATTCAATTCAATTAAAGTAACAGTACAAATTACGTTCTGTTAGCTTCATAAGACTGGATATAGCATCTGTTATTACATGCTTAAGTTTGAAACTGAATACATTACCAGCAACAGTTTATATTTTGAGATTTGAGGTTCTGACAGATGTGCTGATGAAAATTCAACTGTTTGGGGTGTTATATGCCATTTTGACTGGTAAATACAAGAAATTAAAGAAAAGTAACAAGCACTTTGATGCCAAGAACTTCCTTCTGACTTCTGTGTGTACATGACACATGGATGCCAGGTGATACACATCACACCTCCGTGTAGTCATCACTGACATTTAAACATTTGTCCCACTATGGTACCAAGGCTTGTATCCTGGTCTGGAAGAAAATGGTGTGAAGCATCTGTAGAGAGGAGGTGACGGCTTGGGTTGTGTTGGTTTCACTAGCCAGCCAAATGCTCCTGAAGGGGTCCAAAGAGATGGAAAACATTGGGCACCATACTGCCAACCAGACTTGCGACTGATCATTGCACTTTGGCTGGGAGGTCATGAGCCACCTTCTCAACAGTCCCAATCTTGTGCCCAGTGATTTACATCACATTGGACTCGTTAAGCAGCAGCTGGCTGGCAAGTGATTTGCAACAGATGCAGATGTGAAGTAAGATCTTACCTAATGGCTACAGATACTTGACACTGATCTGCATTAACTCTGGTATCGATATATTCTTTGGACTGGTCAACCTCCTGTCTAAGATTATTAACTTCCAACTCTGTCTGATTTTGGTGGTCATTTACGCTAGCTAACATAGACTGTGAACTAGTCAACACCTCTTTCCCTTGTATCTCTAGCTCCTTCCTGGTCTGTACAATGTGTGCATTCATTCTCTCATTCATACGCTCACATGATTTATCAACTGAAGTTCTTAAATTAGTAATTTTACTTTCAGTATCATTTCTCAAACTGTCAACTTTGTCTGATACAAACTGAATTCCTGACTGCAATTTGCTGTCAAATTCTTCCCTAAGTTTAGCATTTGCAGATTCAAAACGTTCAATTAAACTAGCAGCAAATTTTTCGTTTTCCTCTTTTAACTCCCTTTTCAAACTTCCTACAGCAGATGTTAATTTTGCATTAAGTAACTCAATCTGCTTATTGCTTTCAGCTGTAAGTCTAGCTTCTAAAGCTGCAGTTTGTTTAATTCCCTCGGACTGAATAGCAGCCATTACAGTCTGAAGCATGTCCTGGATTTGATTTGCCGAAATATTAGTTGACTCTACATTTACATTGACATTACTATTTATAATTTCCTTAACAGTTGGCAAGAAATCTGAATTTCCTTCAATCATTTCGGTCACAGGATTCTCCCTGACTGTAATGTCATCTTCAAAATCAAAACAAGTTGAATTATCAGCTTCCCTATCTACATTTTGTGCGCTGCCTGCATCACTACCCATAGAACTGATTCTACTTGCACTACGAAGCCATCTGTCTGCCATATTGAAAGTATTTATTGTGAATGTGTTCTAAGTCACTGATATCAATTGCCGTAACTTACTATGATTGCTGGTAATTGTGTTGACGAGCAGGTACTTCCCCCTTCACTGGGTAATTCCTTCCGGTCGCGGTTGCCTCGTCGTTTCCCGTCGTATCCGCAATAATGTAGGTTTACCGATGCACTTGTCACACCCGACACACGCTTATACTTCCCGTAGCTCTTGAACACACTGCTGCTGAGTTGCCGTGTTCCGTCTTCTGTATGCAGACTCCTAGGTGTTGGGTTCGACTCTCGGCTGGGTCGGACGTTTCGGTAATACCAGGTTCTCTTATTCAGATGAGTGTCTCAGTCCTCTGCTTCTCGGTCTTCCTCCGACGTGTCTTCCCCTTATTCGCCTGATGACCTTGGCTTCACAGTGTGATATCTTCTTTCCTCAGGATAGCTTGCACCTCATGGATTGTTCGGTCCTTTATTTTTCACTTTTCAGATTTTCGCGCTCCGTGCTCGAGCAGTCTTAATTTTCACTTGCTAGCACTAAGATTATCATGTCTCCTGTTACCACACGGATAGTCGCGTCCCGCGGTTAGGCAAACACAGCTTATTAATTCAATCACTCGGATTATCGAGCCCCGCGGTTGGGCAGCCAAAAACTCTATAACCGGCCGACTCTCTCCTACTCAGTCAATAGAGCAAACTCTTTGTTTCAGGGAATGCAAGTGGTCCTAGTGATAAAATTGCTAATTGAAATCGAATACATATTCTTTACTATTATTATTTGTTTAAGTACAACAGAGTCTTGTTTGATCTTTATGAACACGGCACTGAACCGCCCGTGTCTGAAGCTAGGACGCTACTCTTGGCTTGGGCACGCACTCTCTAGCACCCTGGTTCGAAATTCATCCCCCCTTGGATTTTCCTACTTCTTCCCATTGGCTAACTCTGCCCTAATTCTGTAATCTAAAAATCTGCCTGTGTGGACCCTGTCGCATCCCTAACGAACCAACTGTATTTTTCTGTAGTCAACACCCACACGTTGAAATATGAGGGTCAAAATCTGTCACAGTATCGAATTTCTAAGACTTTGGAGTTTGCTAAAATCCCATTAATTTTGACAGTGACAAAGTGCGACAAGTACTGCCCCCCCTTCGCTTTGCCCTGCCTGTCCACTGTCCACACTTCTGGCGTCCAGATGTTACTACTGACCTACCATGTCCTGTTTTAATAAAATCCCTCAAACCAAACTAACTACTCACGCTTGCAATCAAATATAAATTTTAAATATCAAAATTAATAAGTGCAACGATTACAGTATATTAATTTTTGTTTTGCTTCAAATTAAAAATGTATTCATACCTCAGTATGCCTGTCTGTTAACAAACTTACTGCCAAACAGTTTCTGTATGCCTCTTGTATATTTTGTGTCCAACTTGTTTATTCCTGAAACATCCTTCCGGTAAATTTTATGCATGTAGCATGATAGCATGATGGCATGTCAGAATTGGGCATAAATTTGTCTTACTCCTGCATCATCATCATCATAATCATCCTTGTGACTTCCTCAAGGTGAGGATAAATTATTATTCATGTTATATTAGTACTACAAAAGTAAATATAAATTCAGCACCTGTCTGTCTTCAGTAGTAATTTGTATTTATTTTTCAGACAGCATCAGATATCAAAACTCTGTTGAGGATAGGGGGCCTCGACCGAAGCGACCGCGTTTGGAAGATTCATCCATGAGATATCCAAAACTTGTTCCAGGTACCAAATATAACGAATACTCAATTCAATTAAAGTAACAGTACAAATTACGTTCTGTTAGCTTCATAAGACTGGATATAGCATCTGTTATTACATGCTTAAGTTTGAAACTGAATACATTACCAGCAACAGTTTATATTTTGAGATTTGAGGTTCTGACAGATGTGCTGATGAAAATTCAACTGTTTGGGGTGTTATATGCCATTTTGACTGGTAAATACAAGAAATTAAAGAAAAGTAACAAGCACTTTGATGCCAAGAACTTCCTTCTGACTTCTGTGTGTACATGACACATGGATACCAGGTGATACACATCACACCTCCGTGTAGTCATCACTGACATTTAAACATTTGTCCCACTATGGTACCAAGGCTTGTATCCTGGTCTGGAAGAAAATGGTGTGAAGCATCTGTAGAGAGGAGGTGACGGCTTGGGTTGTGTTGGTTTCACTAGCCAGCCAAATGCTCCTGAAGGGGTCCAAAGAGATGGAAAACATTGGGCACCATACTGCCAACCAGACTTGCGACTGATCATTGCACTTTGGCTGGAGGTCATGAGCCACCTTCTCAACAGTCCCAATCTTGTGCCCAGTGATTTACATCACATTGGACTCGTTAAGCAGCAGCTGGCTGGCAAGTGATTTGCAACAGATGCAGATGTGAAGTAAGATCTTACCTAATGGCTACAGATACTTGACACTGATCTCTTCTAAACTGTGATACAAGGCTTGGTGCCATATTGGGACAAGTGCTTTAATGTGTGGAATTCTGATGTATACCATGTACAACCGTGTCGGAGTGAAAGTCAAAATAAAGTTCTCAGCATGAGAGTGTTTGTTACTTGATTTTGTGGAACTCTTGTAGTTTAGCAGTTGATATTGCATTACGTCCCATTAGACTTGAATATTCAATAGTGACAGTGGGTGTATAATTAAGATATGGTACACATAGTGTTGCCACACGTGAATGCTGTCACTGCAGGCTTCAATTTTATTTGGGGCAAGGAATTATGCTTATAGTTCTCTTTGTTCTTTGTGTGTAGGTAAAAGGATTCACTAGTACCTTAGTGTGATTAATTTATTTTCCATGACTCAAATTGAATTCCTTTTTTTCTTCATATTTTTGTTAAAATGTTTTGCATCATACTTGCACATATCTGCACCCTATCCTGGGCTAGATGAATCCATTCCACACCCTCCCACCTAGGGTTCCCATAATATGTTTCAAGAAACCTGGGACATTTTCAGAAATCTCCACTAAAAACCAGAGACATTTGGAGAAAAAAGGGGACACATTTTAAAGATCAGATTTTCCACAGACAAGCTGCCACTTATACATACACAAGTGCATTAAGACCACTGCATAAGACCCTTTTGCAAATGTGCATTCATTAGGCCTATATTTTGATCTAACACCAAACAGCTGAAAAAATAAGTCATGCATTTGCAAAGCAGTATTAAATGGTATTAGGGAGGCAGACTGTATAGCACACATAAGCAGTGGCACATTGTCTGTGGAAGATTCACAAAATTTGCTGTTCATCATCACTAACATTTGTATTGTATATTTAAAAAACAGAAAACAAAATATTATGGTGATATTATTACATTTACTTTTATTACAGCCTGTAACTTACTCCTCAGACAAGTACTCCATACATATGAAATATCTGTCTGAGGAATTAATTTCTTCAAGGATGTTTTTCTTGTTTAAGATTAATTTATAAAATTGTACACAAGAAAGATGTGAAAAATGAGTTCTTGTTATGATCAAAACTCTCGCAGTTTCCAACTTCAGTCTCTTCTCATCTGACCATACAGCATTGATTAAAGGACATTCACATTCAATTGTAGCCTTCAAACACAGAATTGCAAATGAAAATTAAACCAAACAACTAATGTTCTTTACACTTACACTTTTTTCCTCGAAATAATAGAAATAATCACTCCAATTGTGACCACAAGTGATGCCTGAATGCTTATTCCATTCTTTTAACTTCCCGTCACATTATTTCTTCAGACATGAAACTTTGTCAAACATTTCTTCTTCAACCACAGTAAAACTGTGACAACAGTTTTAGTGGAACAATGGTATTCTGAAACACAGTTCCAATTAGGCACCTTCTTCAAGCTGATCCAGTCCATACCTTAGACAGGTGCAAGAAATGGAATACACCATTCTTGTATATACTCCATACAAGTTTCTTAGAAATTATCACAGTAGGTTTTGAGTTTTTCAAATGTTAATTGAACCTCTTCCGCTAATTCTTTTTGCTTATCTTGCACAATAGATGTAAAAAAACTCTCAGATTTTCTGTGCTCTTAATTTCAGCAACAGTTTATATGTTTCACTTTTACTTGAAGTATAAATGTGCTTTGCTTTCCAATATTCTGAATGGTACATGAAAAAATTCTTAGCTAATTGGCAAGGAAATGAAGGATGGTAATTACAAAGATATTTTCAAAAAAATTCTTAAGGATAACAGGATACTTTTCAAGGGAAAGGAGGTAGGCTTTCAGTGTTTGGTAAGAGTATTAACCACCTAGTCTTGCTGTGTTCTAGGATAGTTGTATATTCTGTTTCTGTGAATTCACAGGATTTCAGGGCTTCAACATGTTACACCATAAATGTGAATGTGTTGGCAGATTTTTACTATGACTGATTGAATATCAATTGGTAAGCAGTCAGAAGCTCTTTGAAGAGTGTTTGCACATTATGAGCAGAACATCCAACACCAATCAAATTGTCGGCTGTTTTTTCTTGCAACTTGTGGTACAAATTATTCTTTGCTTTCCCTTTCTTATCTCCAAAAGTCATATGTGTTGTCTGCAGAAATTGCTATCACTTTGTCATGAAGTTCAAACTTCTTAAAGAATTCCAGCACATAAGAGGACAAAAGATTTGAAGTTTCTTCACCCAGGCTTTCTAACTCTAAGGCCTTCACCCTTACACATTTCTCAGGATGATAATATCTAATAAGAAACAGGACCAGCTTCAAGTTCAAGTGATTTGAAGGATCAATCACAACTGAAATTAAATGAGCTTCTTTCAGATCATTCAGCACTTTTTTCATTGCAAATGGTGCCACAACATTTTTGATAATCACCTTGGTTTTGTCTGAGAGCATGTCAGTTTCTGCTTGAAAAGAGTTTTAACTACAGCTGTGGTGCAGACCATTGACTTAAAACTGTGATTGTGAACTGCTGTTTGAAGAGCTGAAATAGATTCTTGCACTGCTAAGTGCCCTTCCATTTCACCAAGAGTTTTTACCTGCAGATAACTGTTTATTGTGTTCTTTGCTGCACTGCTTTCCACAGCCATTTTATGTTTCTTTGGTTTCACATGGTTCACATTATCTGACCACTCTCCATGTGCAGTACAAAACTGTGTGCTACAAAGTGTGCATTCTGCATTTTCACCCTGTCCTGTGATGAACGGGAATTTACTTTTTATGCTGTCTTTAATAGAGCACCTTCTTTGTGGCATGATAATTCTGATGGCAATTGATAAACAACTCAACCAGTCATGTTTCACAAAGAACACATGCTATAGTTTCACAAAATTGTCAGCATTACCAAGCAAATGCCTGATTGATTTCTGCCAACACACATTTGAGACCAAAGATAACAAACATTGAACTTGCTACAGACAATTGCATTATTGTAGTGATGCAAATAAGAAAACTACCAAATCAAAAAGAAGGACATCTGCACATCCTTCTAAAAAAAAGTTCTCAGGACACAGGACATTTCTTTTAAAAACGGGATGAATGGGAACTCCCACCATATTTCTTTAGGATCCTTCTTAACAGTACCTTACCATCTCTGCTTTTTCCATCCAGGAGGTCTCTTCTCTTGGGGTTTTCCATCCAAAATTTTGTATGCATTGTATAAAAATGCTGCCTTCAAGCTAACAGATAGTGTATTCAGATCTATTAACCAAGAAATGCATGTCGGAGGAATTTTCTGTGATGTGGAAAAGGCTTCTGACTGCATAATTGATGAAATGTTGTTAACTAAATTACATTTATATAGCATTCAGGGAATGTGGGCAAATTGGTTCAGATTGTGTTTAACACAGAAAACAGAAAGTTGAAATAACAGCATCTAATTCAACTTAGAACGTTTTCTCCAACTGGGGTACATTAAAAGGTGGATTTCCCCAAGAGTCAGTTGTAGGGCCTTTACAGTTTCCCATGTACATAAATGACCTTCCCCTGAGAATAAATTTATTATCAGAACCCATAATATTTGCTGATGGTGTCATAATTTCTGGTAAAAATGTTGATAATTTTTGTACAGTGTCAAACATAGTTGTCTCTCATATGAGTGGCTTGGTCCTAATAAGTTGGTCTTAATGTAGATAAAATCAATAGACAGCAAAACTCCGTAAATCTGACGTCTGATAATATGGAAATTTTGGTAATCTGACACGTGAGGAGAGTAGTTCCAAGGCCTGACGTTTTGCTTTTACCATAAATTGCTTTATCAATGAATGAAACAGGCAGTTCTCAGGTACATGTTCAAAAAAGGCCGCCAAGAGTGTCTGTACACCAGCCGGTAGTATCTCCTGACCCCTTTTCTCCTACTCCATCTACTTCTTCACCTATGAAGACTCCAGAAAACAAAGAGGACCCTGATGACCCTAAACCAGCAGATGAATGAGATATCCAGATGGAATACTCCTCTGATTAGTTGTGCAGCTTAAGTATAGGAGCAATAACAAAAAATTACCTGCAAGAAGTTAGGTCACTATAGGTACTGTCGGATATTCCAGGATATTTAATAATTCAGCACCCGTCTAGTCCCATGTGAGTTGGATTAATGGAATTTTGCTCTATTAGAATTTATAGTAAAAAATTATTTGCTATAAATTTTACTGCACAGTGTGGCAAATTATAATTTGTCACTCTGTGCAGTAAGTGTTTGTTATAAAGAAAAGTATGTAGAAGAAATGCTAAATAACAAAATTTTTTGTTTTACAAACTGATAACCACATAAATTGGAAGAATGATATAGATTAAATGTGGAACATGTTTTGAAATTAGGTGGATGTTCTGTATCAGCAACAGTAACACTATCAAATCAATTTATTTCACTTGTTTTCACTCTGCACTGAGGTAGGGAATAATTTGGAGGGGTAATTTGTCCAGCAGTGAAAATATATTAACTTTAAAAGAAAGTTTTTAGAATTATGGTTGTTACAAAATTGTAACATCATGTGGAAGTCCGCTGAAGAAATTAGAGATTTAACCTGTTCCATGCCATGAACTTATTTGTACACAACAAAGAACATTTTCAAACAAATTCATCTGTACACAATATTCATACAAGGAATAAGCACATCTTGATAGACCAAATGCCAACCTTTTATGTTTTCAGAAAAGTATATTCTGTGCTGGCATCAAAATTTTCAACAGTTTACCACTTATTCTGACAAGTCTTTGGATTGAAAGGCACAATTTAGAGTAGCTTTATGCAGGAATGTAAATGCACACTCCTTTTACACTGTTGGTGACTTTTTTATGTTTAAGAATGATTCCTAATAATGTGTGAAATCTTTATAGTGTCTTGTACTGTAATAATTCTGTATATTTTGCTACTTTATATATTTTGTATGTTTATGACTTATTTCACATCATGTTGTTATTTTGGCAAACTTTTGGATCCATGGAATATATATACAGTATATAAGTGTTGTGATTGGTGGTATTTCTATTAAGGTTTTTTAGATCTTTAACAATGGGATGCACCAAAGATGGAAGCAGCGTTCCTTTCACATATTGGGTCATATTCCCAAATGTCTTTACTTGAAATCATATACCAGAACTTTTTTTTTTTGTGAAATATCAGTATAAAATATAGAGATAGGAGTTATTTTTGAGGATCCAGGTTTTTTGGGATGAGACACTACGTCAGTTGGCGAGTTCTTATTGACAATTGGAAGGCACAACACAACATCACATCCCAGAAGACCTAAATCCTTTGGAACACCGTTGTGAGAACCTCAAATCTCGCAAAACTCAATCTTAATAGTGTCAGGAGAAGGCTACTCTTCAGTTAAAACACTACTGAGTTTTAGGATTACCATCTTCAGGGATGTGACACTGTGTAGTTTGAAAGATAAGTAGGACCAATGCTTCAAAGGAACCTTCCATTTCCCAAATACATTTTATATAGAGGCTAAGTTGCTTTCAGGCGCTTTTAAAACCCTCACACATTTATTTAAATTTAAAAAGAAGTTGTGTGTTTTCTCTGTTAACATAATATGAAACAGTTTCAGTTGCATAAGCAGATGCATGCTTAACATTGTGCTACTCCTACACAACATGAATTGGATAATGGTCTCTACATAAGCAATGTTACTATCAGTGTGGCATGTTGCCAACACATCTGTATGTCACCTTGTTTTGAACTGTAGTTAAAAGTAACACAGTATTGGAAAGCTTCGGTAATTTTATATATACTTTTAATATGGGTAAAATCAGAACTGACATTATTGTCAATTACAGGAAATTAGGCTGGCATATGCCAGTGACAGTTTCTTTCTTGAGAAGCTAACAGGCACTCAGGTACTCAAGACACTCCCCACTCATGAAAACTGACAGTTCATTAACATATTCACAGGACCCTGCACTGGTCCTTGTCCTGAGCCAATACAAGTACACAGGTGATATCTAGTTGCTGTAAAAGTAACATTAATATTTAATTTCATTTAATAAAAATAAGGGGACAATTAACAAAAGAAGACAGGGTTATGATCATGTATCAGACATGAATTAATAAACACCAAGAAAATTATGTTATAAAGGACATTAAAGAAGATGAAACAATATCAGTTTTGAGATTGGGATGGGTTAACACCCTAAGCTGTTGGGAAAAAGGAGGTGAGGAAAAGGAGATAGTCTGACACAAACAATTCTCATATCTGTTCTTCTTTGTGGCTGTGAAATACAGTTTCATAACTTGAGCGATGAGAAACATAAATTTCAAGCATCTGAAAACAGAATGCTATGGAAAATAAGAGTAAATGGTGAATAAGAAAATCACATAATGAGGTACTGTATGAGTGACACAACTCATGTGGTATTGTTAAGGAAATATGGATAGGAAAAAACTGAAATGTTTACACACTTCTACTGGAAAGACCTCCTGGAAAATGGCTACTTAAAAGAAATGAAAGGATAATATTAAAACAAATATGACTGGTTCAAGAATATGAAATGACTGGGATAGGATACAGTCGCACTTTGGAATCTTTGGGTTCTGTTAGGATGGTTAGTTAATTAATTAGCCAGTGAACTTTGTTGGCTGATATTAACATGGATCTTAAAGAGACAGGCTGGGAGGACATGGACTGGATTAACTTACTCAGGATAGGGATAAGTGGAAGGCTGTTGTGAACACAGTAATGGACATTCAGGGTTCCATAAAATGTGCGGGATTTCTTGACTAGCTGAGGAACTGTTAGCTGCTCAAGATGGATACTGTTCTGCGTAGTTAATTAGTTAATTCATTTGCTAGTGACCTCGTTTTTGTAATGCTTTAAGCAGATGTACCTTAACTCTGTCAGTATTTTGTAATCAGGTGCTGAAAGGAACAAAGTAAGTGACAAAGAATTAAAAGCCTTTACTGAGGAATTACTGAAGAAGGACGTCAACAATGCCGCACAGTACGTCCACATTAACTATCCAAAATACAAAAAGTACCGTAAAGAACCGTAAGTATATATATAGTTTTTATGGGGTAGCTCAGTTGGTATAGTGAATGTTATGGGTTAGGCACCCAGAGTTTGATCCCCAGCAGGGGCAATTTTTTGTCCCCCCCCTCCCGACACCTGCATCCAGAGTAGCTCTGGGGACCAGCCTTCTTATTGAGTGGGTACCAGGCACCCTCTCCCCTGGGGTAAAGTGGTTAGGGCAAGAAGCCAACCACTTATCTCCATCTAGTGCTTTAGGTCAAGAATGTGTGCCAGTAAACCTCCACTTCCCCACATGTATTTATGTCATCATGCTTAATTAAGTACAGGGACAATTTTTGTGGTATAAAGGTTTTTCTTTGGTGTAAGAGTTCTGAGGGTGTAGCAGATACTGGCTGTCACACGGCTGACATATTGTTATTCACTGATACTGGAAGGGTTAACTGTCAAGAGCTGCAGTTAACGTAACTGTGAAAAACGCAGAACTGAGCCCAAGAAACCTACCGACTCCCTGGATAATCATAGAGTGACAGTTAAGACAGCAAGGGTTATAATTGCCAGAGTCATTAAATCATGTTGCTGTAAGTCAGTATATGTAGATACAGCAGAGATTCTTCACTTTGTACATGTTACTGGAGTAAGAAAAAATATGAAAGCTCAATCATATGACTAAAATAAAAAGAATGAACTAGAAGAAACTGAGCAAGATCAGTACCATGACTCCATGCTTACAAGACAAAGACATGACTCACATATTGTCAATAAGACAAAGACATGTGACTCACTTATTGTCAATAAGACAAAGACATGTAATTCACCTATTGTCATTAATTTCAACTCTTGAAAATGAAAAAGCAGACACATGAGTGATAAACTGCCCTGATGAAAAATTATTTTCTTTGTGTTCTATAATTTAACTGGGGTGTGTTTTCATACCTTTTGGTCATGTTCAGAACAAAATTCAATGTCAGGGCCCTACGAAGACTTAATTTACTATCAGCATGTTGAAACTTGGTTCTTTTTGGATCATAACAAATAAGGTGTTGATGAAAGTTTTAACAAACTTCATTCTATTTTCACCGTGCATTTTAAGTATAGACAGTGTTTTTCACCAACTAAATGCACTTGTTATAAATACAATAAAATATTCTAAAACTGTTTGATGAAAAGCCCCGACATGTTTCAGCTCACTAATGAGCCATCCTCAGGGGGTCACAACTGTCTGTTTATGTCTGAGGAGGGGCTTTTTATCAAACAGTTTTAGAATATTTTAGTGTTTTTATAACAAGTGCATTTAGTTGGTGAAAAACATTGTCGAAAGTTTTAACAGTTTAAAGTAACTTCTCCAGAAAGTATCCATGTTTGAGAAGTGATAGTTCAGTAGTAAGCAGCATAGCAGTTAGCAGCTATACTGTATAATGTCAATGGTACATGAAGGAACATGAATATGGAACATATTTTCTGAGCATTTAAGTTATATATATATATATATATATATATATATAAAAGTTTTTCTGTGTTGTTTTCTACCTGCTATTCTTCTTCTCTGCTTCTGCTCTTGAATTTTCTTTAACCAATTTCTCTTATCTACCTTATTATTTTCCTTCATCTTCTTCCTATTCCTTATCCCCTGCCTTTCATTTACTTCTTTCTGCTTCTTGCCACTTGTCATTCTCATTCATCTTTCCTGTTGCCTTCCATCTTTTCCAATGTCAAGATCAGCGATCTCAGACTCAAACAGTATGTGGACCAAACAGGTTAACTTTGAAATTAAGGTGGGCCACATCATTTTAAGCAATAAAGAGGATAAGTACTTTCATTCAAATTAAGCAGACCAATAACAATACGTACTTCATACTTGTAATAACAAAATCAAAATATGTTAGTTATTGACTTTCAAACTTCACCTCATTGTTACCTGTCTCTGCTGATGAATGTTGTACGTTAATATCCAATAACAGCTAAACCTTTTTGAGCCTGCTGGTCAGTGACAGCGACAAAAAATATTTTAAATAAAAATTTCCTTTATACTGAGCTGGGCCACATTCAGCAATTGAAATAGATACATAGGGTCTGTGAGATGACCATTAAAATTAACTGATGGGCTGTGTGTGTGTGAGGTCCCTGGTCCAGACTATCATAATTGTGCATTCAGGATCTGAAAGTTTGTGTGTAGATAAACATACAATGCAACAGAAGCTTACCTTGGTCGCAGGCTTGTTAAGATCAAGAGACCAGCATTTCAGATCCCCACCATATCGAAGCTTTGTCCGCTGTACAATAAATACATCCATGATGCGTGCGTGTGGGCTAAGGAGAACAATGTGTCGGACTCATTTATGGCCACATCTGTAATGAAATACACAATGCAGTTCCTGGCAGACAAAGGTACATTCTTACTTGAAGATTAAAGTCTTCTGGAATGTGATGCTATGTTGTTGTGCAAGTAGTTACCATCATTTCACAGGATTGTAGTGCCTTTATCTTCTGCGCCAAGATTCTTCTTGAAATGCTTGACCCTGAAGGTGAAGACACTACGATTGTTCGGAACATCGGGAAGTACTTGCTCAATGACATGATGTCACATCCCACAAGACTTGTATCTTCAGCAACACCACTGTGAGAACCATAAATCTCCCACTTTCTTACTTATTTTAATTTGGTCTTTGTGCAGCACTGAAATGCTGTTTTACAAGTATAGTTTGTTTCTGTCCATTTTATTACTTCTGTTTATTTAGTCTGTACTGTTAACACCCTCTGAAGCTCAAGAGTGTATACTGCCATATGAAAGGTGTAGTATGTTGAGTAGCGAATGAACTGGAAAAGATATCAAAGCAAGCAGTCATGACCATTTTTCTCCAGAATGTTTCTGAACAGGATGAGGGTGTAAAAAAAAAAAAGTCAGGGCAGTCAGTTTCCAGGCTGAGATTTAATCCACAGACCTTCTGAATATGAATACAAAGCATGAATGCCATACATTACACACAGGACCTAAATGTCCAGCTCTTAAAGCAGAATGACATGTAATGCTCTTTACGAGGTGCTGCCCAAAAGTTTAGGGAATTTGCCCATAAAAAAAATTGCTTATCATAACTCCTAGTTTCCACCGTCTCCTTCGAAGTAGTCCCCTTGGGCATGGATACAGCGATTCCAGCGTTTTTTTCCATGATTCCATGCATCCCTGGAAGTCTTCAAGTGTGAGTGTTTTAAGCACCTCCTGCGATTCTGCCTGGATCTCCTCAATTGTGTCAAAACGACGACCTTTCAATCGAAATTTCATTTTGGGGAACAGGAAAAAGTCGCAGAGGGCGAGTTCAGGCGAATAGCGTGGGTGCGGAATCGCTGTCGTGTTTTTGGAAGCCAAAAACTGCCGAGCAACGAGCGATGTGTGGACGGGCGCGTTGTCATGGTGGAGAACCCAGCTGTTGTTCTCCCACTTTTTCGGACGTTTGCGCCTAATGCTCTCCCGTAGCCTCTTCAAAACTTCACAATAAAACTTCCCGTTGACAGTTTGATCAGGGGGGTCAAAATCCTTGTGGATAATGCCTTGGATGTCAAAAAAAAGATCAACATGGAATTCACATTGCTGCGAACTAGACGTGCTTCTTTGGCCGCGGTGAATTTGGCGACTTCCACTGCGACGACTGCTGCTTAGTCTCAGGGTCATGACTCATCACCGGTTATGACCTTGGAGATGAAGTTGGGGTCATCTCTTGCTTCATCTTTGAGTTCAGTGCAGACAGCAACGCGATGTTCATTTTGGTCGTTGCTCAGCAGTTTCGGCACAAATTTTGCAGCAATGCGTCTCATGTTCAAATCGTCTGACAAGATACGTTGCACGGACCCGTACGATATACCTACGATCGCACAAACATTATGGATTGTTCGTCTACGATCTGCAACCATAGCCTCTCGCACTTTCGCGATGTTTTCCGGTGTTGTGCTTGTCGATGGTCGTCCTGAACGCTCATCGTCGTCGACAGACGTTCGTCCATCCTTAAAGCGTTTGTACCACAAAAACGTTTTACTTTGACTCACAGCATTGTCACCAAATGCTTCCACAAGCATGCGGTGGGTTTCTACAGCAGTTTTTTAAGCTTAAAGCAAAATTTGAGCCGATTCTTTGCTCCTCAAAATCTGCCATTTATGCAGGTTTAAAAAATCGCCAAACCACTACAACACAACGTTACAAAAACGCACGAAACTCAAGAACGCGGCCTCTCGCCTTCACGGCTGTTGGCACACTAATTCACAAAGGGTACTGCTCCACCGATCTAGTGGAGGGGGCCATACCACAACCGGTTCGCGCGTGGAATTCAAATTCCCCGAACTTTTGGGTAGCACCTCGTATGCATGTTTAGCTATCCCCTACTGGGACATACTGGTGGATAGTGCAAATAACGTTTTTAGTTTAAACACCCATAACATACTATTACTACTACTATTACCATCACCACCACCACCACCACCACCACCACTACATCTCTGCTGCCACTGCTACGGCTGTGTAATTTATCCCTAATATTTAAATAATTATTACTTCCAAGTCTCTCTATACATTTTTACATGCCTTAGTTTCTAAAAGTTACACATATTTCCTGAAATTCAAATTCTGCATGCCAGTATCATAGCTACTTTGCTTTCAAATGTATGTAACAGACAAGGTCAGGAGACTGAATACAAAAACTAGACAAGGTAAGGGCAGAGTGATCTGTACTGAGTGTACGACAAAGCACCATGGTTAAGTGAGACTTCAGGTTTTCACATCGTTGATGCTGAGGATTCTGGTCTTCTGTTAACCCTGGTACAGAATGTAACATTCCAGAAGACCAGGATCTGTATCATGATTAACTTTATGCATCAAAATTATTTGAATTCCAGTTCAGCGAGTTATGAGACGTATGCACAGCATAACCATTTTAGCATGTTCGGTCACTTTTGTTTAATAACTTCAAAAACTGTAAGACTTACAGAAAAAAAAGACTGCACATAAAATGCACTACAAAAGATTTGATTCAAACAGTTTCAACTCGGATATGTAGTGACTTACACAAAAGTTAAGCTTTAGATGTGTGCAGAAATGCATGTCAGTCTTCCTGTCAAGTGTCATTATTGTTGCCTGGTTTTAACTATTACTGTAGTGGATGAACAAATTTTATTTAAATATCCAAATATCATATTTCATGAAAATCTGTGTAGTAGATTGCAAGTTGTGTCATGCATACCTGTGGGCACACAGAAGTTTTAATAGACACTCTGAAAGAAAGCCATTGCATTTTAAAATACTCTGAATTAGCAACATGTGACCTGGCATAAAATCACCATGGAATAAGTAGATGATATGAGTACACAGATTTTGTTAAGTTATAGCATTATGACCTTACTACTTTGAAAATTGCAGACGTTAAACAAGTATTAACTGAACAACTTCCCCTATATGCCTCACAATGTGTGGAGAACTCATAACAGTAGAATACACAATAATATTACTAACTTTTGACTCTGTATTATTCCTTCCTTCCATGTGAATAGGGATTTTATATCTATCTTATTACAAATTCATAAATTCAGATCTTTGGTATGTGGTCTGTCCTCAGCAATAAATGTTTATTTGCCTGCTCCTGAAACACCTTCTTGTTACATCACCTTGAAGAATTATCAGTGCCACTACAAAATGTGCAATTTGGTGTTAGAATTATTGATTTCTTTTTGATCAAACTTTATTTAATGACATCTTATTAGGTGCGTCATGTACGTGTATACAGCTGTGAAGGAGAAATTGGCTGATGTTTATGGATGATGAGTTGTGAAGAACGCAGAAATTATCATGGCCTATTCTAAGATATTTGCCTAAAGGAAGTTATATATATATATATATATGCACATGCACACTGTCACTATCTTAGGATAGTTGGTCTCTTAGCAAAGACTTGAACTGCATATATCTGACACCAAGATACCTGTTTGAAATTTTATTTTTATCTCAATCATGATAATGGCACCAACTACAAACACTCTTCAGGCTTTACTCTGCCGGTTGTAGAACAGTTTCATTTAGTGTCTCTGCATTTCAGGCTTGGTCAGTAGAGACCCAAAAGAACAGAAGGCCCTGCTGGAAAAGATCTGGTTTACCACGTATTCCCGAGATGGTGAATCCTGTGGATTTCAGCACGTGTTCCTTGGAGAGTGGAAAAAAGGAAAGATGTCTGGCATGCATAACTGGATATTCTTTGACTATAAGCAGGAAATGAATGAGGTTGAATACTTGGACTACTTTAGCATCCTTGAGCTTGGAGGGGTGAGTGTAGGTTGAACTAAAGTGCTTGACAACAAAATGTTCAGGAAAAATAGGCACAAGTAAGGAGGATGAAGGAATTTAAGATACAACAGATCGTGTAAGATTGTCAGCATAATGAAATCGAGGACACTGCAGTCAACTAGGCATGGAGGAAATGAGGACTGTGTACAGAAATTTGGTGGGAAACCTCTTAAAAAATAGAGAGAGGGATTGGAGGGTATTACAATGGATCTTATGGTTATAAGTTGTCAGTGTGGAAGCTGGATGAAAATTGCCCAGAAACGAGTTCAGTGGTGAGCTTTGGTATCAGCAGTGTTGAACTCTCGCGTCTTGCCACAGCAGCATTTATTGTAACTGTACGTGTGCAGTATGTATCACCAGTTTCAGGTCGTGCAACAATATACAGGGTTCTTGAAAGATATGTGTTGTTCTGTGAGGAGTGGAATGGAATTAGAGGTTGAGTATTACCTGACAGTCGTACAGATTTTGTTTATGTAATTAGTAGATCTGGGCTGGCCACAGACTGAACAATTGGGCTTCAATCCCTAGAGCAGGGAAGACTTATTTTTCTGCCACCATGTCCAGACCAGCAATGGAAACTACTGAGTACCATATGGTCTTCCCTCTGAAGTTAAGTGATGTTGGCCACTCCAGTATAGTAGTAGGGTTAAGAATGTAGACAGCTTGACTGCTGCTTCCCCTGGTGACATAACTCTATAGTCAAGAGGGGTGTTCTGAAGAAACTTGTGACAATTATGACTGTGATATGCATAGATAATTTTAATGACACAGTTATTATTACTTCTGTCATCACAGCTTTACACCTCTACTGATATTGCTCACATCACTTGTCTGTCTTTTGGGTGATAGAGATGCATTGAAAATAGAAGAAGAAAGATGGTAGTTTGCCAGCTGTTGCTGGTACAACAGAAAGTTAAAGGCTAAGGCAGATTGTACCTTTCTGTATGCAAGTTGGTTGTTGAGAAGAAATCCAAAGCCAGCAAAGATACACCATGTGAGAATTATCTACGAAAATCTATGATAACGTACTGACAGAAGCATGACCACAAACAGGGACAACTGCTAATAGAGAATTTGTAAATATGAAGGGCTGTGTGCTTGTCTTCATGGTACAGTGTTCAGGCATAACTTTACCTTTATTTGTACCCAAGGGTTTGCTCTTGGAACTACGTGTAATTCACTTAAATGGGATGAATGAGCAACTAATGCAGGATTTGAGGTTCTCATGGTGGTATTGATAAATATACAAGTCTTCTAGCATATGATGCTGCGTTGTTGCATGGGGGGAACTGCACACCCAAAAACACAGTGTCACTTCCCAGAGGACTTGCATCTTTGGCAGTTTATCATCATTATCATCATCATCATTCTTGAACTCTGTAGAGTTAGGTAGTTAAGATATATTCTTTGAATCCTGAGATGTTTTCATCTCTTCATCTTTATTTTGTCCATCCAGAATTAAGCTGTTCCTTTGTTAGCATCCTTTATCTCTGTGACTTACTCAAAAACCACAAGTTTGTTGTTGATGTTGGCTGCCATGCAGCAGAGTAGGAGTAAAACCATAAATAACAAATTAAAATATTTCAAAACATGTCACAACTTTTACTGCATTGTCTCTCCTACCTTGAGAGACATAACAATTATCATGCATCATTTGATACTTTATAATCACATCCGTGAATACAATGTAGTTAAATGACCCACATACACACCTGAACCATATTTCTCTCTCTGTAATAATATTCATAAATTAAACAACCAGAAATACTTGTTCTATGCATGGGATGCAATTTCTTTCCTTGTCAGGACCCATATATATATACACACACACAGAGTAAAACCCCTATATAATGAATTGCTGGGGGATTAGAATGTATTTTACTGAATCGAGGTTTTCATGAAATGGAGGTTACATTGTTTATATGGAGCTATTGTCGGGACATGAAAAAAATCATCACTAAATCCAGGATTTCACTAAATGCGGGAACATTAAATCGGGGTTTTACTATATATATATATATATATATATATATAAGCTAAAACTTTAAAGAAGGAAAAAAGCTTACATTGTTACATTAAAGCTTACTCATACAATCTAAAAAACTGGGAATAAGGATTCAGATTGCCTTCAAAGACTCTTAGTGCTATACTTGCATACTGATTGAACAGCCATAGCTAATCTACATAGTGGCAACAGCATGGAATAAATTTCGTCTCATGTTCACAATTATGTCTGTGCTAGGAAACAGGAAACCGAAAGAAAAGTTGCACTTTTATATATTTTATATACTCTAAACCACCGTTTGAATCTACATGGAAATGCATGTACCAGTATAAGAAGCTCCACAGTTTGGTAACAAAACCCACAGATTCAACATTGCTAGTATCAAATTGCTAGTTCAGTCAAAATCCTCTCACTATTGCTTATGACGTGTACAAATTATGAACAAAAATAAGGACCCCAACAATTGAGATTCCAGGAAATTATGTCTGACAAACTAGTACTTGAAAATCTATTTCAATATCTTGTTCACACCTCCTAAGTGCCCACACTCAAAGAGGATTCCTGACAAAAATTCTGTAAGCTAGCATGTTTTCCACACATGACTACCCCTTGAAGGTGATAAAAGGGGTACTTCATGTATTCATGAAGCTTTGCATAGAGATTTAAACCTTGATTTCTTCTTTTAGTATTGTAAGTATTCCTGCTATGTTATAATACGGTAAAGGCTGTATACTTTATGTTGATTCAGTGCTTAGATATTTTAAATTATTTTTCAGAAAGGAGAAATCTTGGAACTGCGCTACAAGTGGACCATTGCCATGAAACCTGTTAGCTCCATGTTTGTTGGTACAAGTCCTGAGCTAGAGATGGCTCTGTACACAGTATGCTTCCTTGTGCACCCAGATGAGCAGTGTCAGGTGCACATGGCAGGCAAGCACTTCAGCATCAAAACCTACCGCTATCGAAGACAGAACATTATAGGAAGTGCATACCCTGAGATACAACACAGCTTCACACTATTCAAACAATTAAGAGGCAATACTCAGATCTTATTTTATTAATGTCAGTCCTTGGGACTAAATTACAGCCATGCATTATATTTTGCTTATACAGTTCTGTCAGAATGGTGAAGGCTCAGATAAGAGTTACTTTTGTATCTACCGTGCTCATGTTATTTCCCTCATTTTCATTTACAGTTAAATTTTATACATTCAGCAGTGAGATAATATGTTAAAATGTTACACTAACTAAATTCATTGCCTGTAGGATACTGTGATCACAGGCACACAATTCTTGTACAGTACAATAAAAGTATATTTTTCTGTTTCCAATTTGGAATTTAAAAAATGGAGCAGAAAAATGGGGGGAAATGATGAAATATTGTTTTAATCAGAACATTCCTGGACTAACATCAGTAATTTGTGACATGCATACAAAGACTACATTTATGTCATTTAATTCATAAGAATTTGTGCAACTGTTGTTATTAATTCTTATATATTCCTCCCTTTCTCATATGTGTGTCTGTATTTATAACCAATTACCTGGGACATATATTTTAAATGCTGAATAATGCAACAGACACCAAACACATTCTGCCATAATTTTATACACAGCATGTTTGTAGGTTTTATAAAGTGGTACATCAGAAGGTCAGTACTTTAGTTATTGGAATAATAATAACTGCACTAAATGTTTATGACATCACTATAAGCACAGTGTACACTGTATATCATCTTTCTTTGTATCCCTGAACGATTACAATTCACAGTATTCTCAATATTTTGTCTCTCTGTAGCTGCAATTATACACCAAACAAATCTGTCAGGACTACAACATGGTTGGGACACAGTGTGGGGCAGTACTATAACTATTCAGAATGCAGTGTGGGCCAGTACTATAATATGATCAGGACCCAGTATGTGCAGTAATGTAACTTATCAGGACCCAATGTGAGACAGTACTATAAGTGATTGAGACCCAGTGTGGAGCAGTACTATAAAATTATCATGACCCAATGAGGGGCAGTAATATAACATTATTGGGATCCAATGTGGGACAGTACTGTGACATCAGGACCCAATGTGGGACAGTACTATAACTGATTGGGACCCAATATGGGACAGTACTGTAACATCAGGACCCAATGTGGGGCAGTACTATAAATGGTTGGGACCCTTTGTGGAGCAGTCCTATAATTGGTCAGGACCAAAAGTGGAGCAGTTGCTCTGAATCTTATTCACATTCCCCAAATTACGTGTTTGCATTATTGTGTGTTTTCTGTTTAGAGTTAAGAAATTCCATGACACTCCCTTGCTGTATGTCATAATGAGCCACTAAAACAAGACTGTACAGAACGTTGCATAATGTGTCTTCCAGTAAGATCTTCTCAGGCAAATAGCCATGTCAGTTTGGAGTAAAGGTTCAAACTTTGCAGACTGGTGTAGTAACATGTGACATTACTTGTTACATCCATTATCCTTTCCAGTATTAGGTCTGTTGAGACCTATTACAGACGTAACAAAACCCATAATTTCAAACATTTTCCCAAACTTATTTTTCCCTTTGTTATTTTAAGACCCCTTTTTATGGAATCCTGTCATATTATATTATAATGTTATATCTTATTCTATAAAATTTTTATAATGTTTTGTACTGCTCACAAACCTTACTGTTGAGGACATTTGACTGTCTCAAGCCACTTCATTTTCTAGGTAATTTCTTTCCCTTTGGCATATAGTGTAATTGTCTATAGCTATATTTTAGAGACCCTATATGTCTTGGTACTCTGGCCCAAACTGCCCTGTTATTGTGTATGTTAACACTATCTTGTCCCTGACTTGGAACGAATGAGTGTTTTGTTTCCATATATGTTGCCATATATTTAAATCTTAACAATTTTACTTATTAGGCTATTTTCTAAGTATTTTCTGTTGACAGTGTGTATGTGTTTCTGTTGACATGTTCTGTATCCAACATATGACATTTTATGGATTTATAGAATGTTAAAATAAAATTTCAAATTTCAAATTCAAAGCAAAATGTCCAAGCACAAGGACTTTGTGTTCAGAAATTGCAGAGAAAACTGAGCGAGAAGTTTTGTATCATTCATATGATTGCATCATTCACATTATTGCTGATAGTTAAATTATATGTATCAGGTTGTGAGGTCAGGGCGTTTGTTCAATAAAATAATAATTACAAAACAGAAAGTATAACAAAACCAAATACAACTCATAAACACAAGATGCAAACCAACCCATCTGACTAAAAATCCATCCTTTTAACACACAGGCCAGGGAGACTTGTGATACTGAATAAACAATTCACAATGATTAGCAAGAGATAAAACTTCTCTCCCAATTGTTTGTGCAATTTCTGAATATGAGACCATACGTCTTGGTCACTGTGCTGTGTGGCCAGGAATTCTGTATTCTCACAAAATTTAAAATGAATCAGAGAGGACTCGACCATTCACTCTCCTTATTAGATCTACCATATCACTTATACACTCTTGTCTATCACCAAACCAACAGTTGTCACATCATACGGTTTGATTTACACTGCCTATACTACCTCTGCCACAGACATGAATTGAATTCCTCATACATTATAAGAAATTTAAAAAATTGTCTGGAACGATGATCTGTATTGACACATCAACCTCCAGTAATTCTAGCAACCTCTCTACCATACTACATGGCATCACATCCCAGATGACAATAATCTTCAATGAACTTTGACTCTGAAATGACATGGCTGACAACTCGAGAACATTCTATAATTTTTAGTCCCAGTGACACCTTCAAGACTCAAATGTATATTCTGTTTGAGAGTATAAAAGTGTGCTGGAAAGCAATTCTGTCTCTACAAACCATCCATTTAACTGTACTATAACACTGCATATGGACAGTAACTGTCACAGTTATACTTCTTATAAAGGATAGTTTACAGCTGGAATGTAAATTGTGCTGCACAAATATTTTTAGGTGTTGGTATTCTTTACATTTTATAATTATATTCTTTAAATAATAAATTTTGGATTTTTGGCTATGCAGTGTGTTTATTTGTGGGTGCTGTTAACTGGTGTTTCATTTCTGTCACACAGCACATGAATATCCATTGTTTCAGAGAGAGAGCTCATTTTACTGACCTACTGTCCTACTCAACTCTTATCTGTCATCAATGTATTCAAGTGAACTCAAAGGACAACTACTACCATAATAGAAAACATTCAATAAAAGCATTGATAATGTAAGATATTTTGTCCACAATGATTACCTAAAACATAATGATTAAAATACACAGATAACTTTGTCTGTTGTTTTATAAGGGTGTGAAACTTGGCTTCACACATAAGGGGAGAACATAGGCTGAAGGTGTTCAAAATAGGGTGCTGAGGAAGATATTTGGGTCTGAGAGGAAGAAAGTACTTAGAGGCTGGAGAAACTTGCATTATGAGGAGCTGCATAATTTGTACTGCTGACTGCATATTTTTAGGGTTATAATATCAAGGATGATAAGATGGACAGGGCATGTGGCATGACTGGGGGAGAAGATATGTGCATACAGGCTTTGGTGGACAAAGCTGAAGGAAAGAGATGACTTGGAAGACCTAGGCATAGATGGGCAGATAATATTAAAATTGATCTTAAAGAAATCAGAAGGTAGGGCATGGAATGGATTAATCTGGCTTAGGACAAGTAGAAGAAAATTAACAACAGACCCCAGGCCAAGTTAGACGGCATTAAAAAAACATAATGGGTGAAAGCTGAACTTAATTCAACAGTGTTGGAGATTAGGAGGCTAAGGTGAAAGAATCACTGAAGGATGGACTGAGAAACAGAACAGTAACTGGTGGTTCCTTAATATAGAATTCTCGGGCCATCAGCCGCATCAAATGGTTTAAAAGATACAATGTTTCAGGGACTGGCTGCATCCCCATCCTCAGGCAAAACTGATATAACCCAGCACTCGTCTGTCCTGTGTTTATATACCTGCCGAGGACACAGGACAGATGAGTGCTGGATTATATCGGCTCTGCCCAAGGATGGGGATGGAGCCAGTCCCCAAAATGTTGTATTTTTAAACCATTTGACGCGGCTGATGGCCCGAGAAGACTATATTAAATCTATTAAGTAGGAATTAAATTAATGGAAAGTACAGTCTTCAGGGATTTCATGCAACATAGTTGAAACACACATACCAATATTTTAGAGTAGTAGGTTCAGAAGGCAGTTTCTCCGCAAGATGTGACCAATCCAGTTAGCCTTCCTTCCTTTTATTGTATGTACGATATTCCTCTCCTCCTTGACTCTGTGTAATACTTCTTGTATTTGTCGAAAAGAAGTACATTAAGTTCACAAAAGAAACGTCATGTTATATGAAGTGCTGGTAACGTCCACCACACTTTGCAATGCATGCATCCGCTTTTGTCGTCATGTTTGATGCAACCGGCGATGAATTTGTTTAGCGATGCTTATAATGCATATTTGAATATTTTGTTACAATTATTCCGACGTTTGCGGGTTGTTTTGCTACACACTTTATTCCTGAAACGCCCAAGTGTGGGTTAATAACGCAATCATCAAAAATTCGTGCCACATTTGTACCTTTTAAATTGCTGCACGTGCTATAGCCCCATCTTGTTCAAACCAGCAGCCATGTTCAACTTACGACAATGACATGAAATTCGTAATTAGTTTTTGACAACTCTCTGTACTAGTATAGTCACAACTGTATATCTCTTCTATGAATCCAGTTGAATTGCATTTAATTACAGCCATCAGAAATATTTAAATACAGGTTGTGTGACATGTCGATCGCACTGTATAGACCAAGAAGATTAAACAAAACATGGTAGTAGGAAATGTGCGCATGCTGTTCAAAATTCTGGTCTGTTCGCCCTGTTAGTGTCTCTAGACTTTCAATTCCTGAATGCTAAATTTATGCTGTCTTGTAAATAGTGTAAAACAGAAAGGGCAGACGACAGGAGAGGCACAAGAACGAAAGAAAATAAAGCCTTCTGCAGACCCGTACTGAGGCTCTTGATACAGAAAGACTTGCACTGTGGCGGCCATTATAAAACTGGGAAAGGTTCCACCATTTTGTGCAATAAGCGCCACTACAAAATTGGAGAACAATTTGTCTAACGGTTCTCAAATTATGAGATGACGCATTACGAAAACCATCTCCAAAACCATGAGTGTTACGCACTGCCATGGCTCAGGCGCTTAGTCGCCGGCCTCTCACCGCGGAGGCCCGGGTTCAGTCCCAGGTCAGTCCATGTCGGATCTTTGGTGAACAAAATGGCACTGGGACGGTTTTTTCTCTCAGTACTTCAGTTTTACCCTGTTATTATCATTCCACCAATGCTCCATACTCATTCATACATCTACCACCCACGCTGTATAATGTTTTTCTCCCAGTACTTCAGTTTTCCCTTGTCAGTATCATTCCACCAATGCTCCATACTCATTCATCCATGATTGACGGTATACAGTCTTACCGATTGATGGTATCGTTATGCAATACACAGGAAATGCGGACGTCTATTTCGTTTTCCTCTACAGCTTTTGTTCGAAACATTTTTTTGGTCCGATAAACATTTAGTGAGCCATTATCGGTATGTGCGCAGAAACCCACGCTGGTCTTCATGTAAAGTGTCCAATACTGCTATCAGATTTTAAACATAATCGTCATGTAGAGACAAATTTTAGTAAACCTGCAATAGCCTACGTCAGATTTCATTGACCTTTGAACTGTCGTTCGTTACAAGACGACAAACATGGCAAATTTGCAAGCGCATTTTTGTAACATTCTGTTACGACCGTGTTAAAAAATTGTGATAACAAAATATTCTATTTACAGGACTTAAAATAAAACAACGACTGTGAAAATGAAGTCGAATGAGATAAAGAGCTAAAGTAGGGTGTCCGACTGCAGGCAGTGGGCCACATGTAACCCACAAAATCTCACATACAATGTCATTTCTATCACAGAAGCGTTTGACACAGTACGAAGGTAGGCAGGTCTATGTATCAAAACGCACGTAGCAATAAAGCCAGGATCACTCATCGATTGGCCCTTATAACCGCACGTACCTTTATTTGTTATGCCTGGCTCTCAGTTCGGTAGCATGTGGACTCTCGCTCGTCGCTGTCACCTCTAATGAAATGTACTCAGACGTTTTGACTCCTATGCCCACCATTAATCTTGTCACTGCCCCATGTCCATTCAGTCCGTCCTACTTTCAAAAAGGCAAAACTATGTCTTTTCTCCTTCGACATTTTCACCCCTCTGTATTCTTTCAGTGACTTCTAACCTTTTTCTCCTTCTCACTTTATGGTTGCTGTACACAATTATGTCTCCTTAACTACACCCATGATTCTTTCTAGTTGCTTAAAATTTACAAACTTTTCAGTATATTTTCTTACTTTTAACAATTATAGTAATAAAACTTATATATAACTCCCAAATTTAATATGAATCAATTACACCCTTATGTTAAGGAATCAGGCGGTTTTTATTCCCTCGCTATTACGGAGTGTAAATTTCATAATTTGTTCATCGCCGGTGTCTCGTGTTGTTATTTCCAACAATAACGGAGTGGCCTATTATTTGCACAAAAACTAAGATAACTTCGCACAGAAAGTAACATAAACCCTTTAAAGCAGAGTAATTATACGTATCCCTCGCTTTCACATTAAAATCCCTGAATTTTGTCCAGAGTGGATTTATGGATTCGAATTTACGGCGATTTTTTCCGTATACAGAATTAACCAAATTGTCTTTGTAACTGAGACAATGTTGCAACTGCGTCTGTAAATATTTATTACACGAAACTCGTTCTTCAACGCGTTAAATCATTAAGTGTAGGTGAGACAGGTTCTGAGCTGCGCCCACTGACATACCTTGAGACATTTCCGGTGACGTCATGGGACAGATAGAGGACGTGGCACAGCGTTAGTTTCAGTGTTGTTTTTAGGCGCGTTCGCGAAATTGCGAAAAGCGACTATTAGCTTCGTCACGTCTCTCTGTCTGTCCGTCCGTCCGCATGGAACAACTCGGCTCCCAATGGAGGGATTTTCATGAAATTTGATATTTGGGTATTTTTCGAAAAATAGGGGAGACCGGGTTTAGTAGGCACACTTTTCACTTTTTAATTTTTTACAATTTTCATACAAATGGCACAGAAAAGATAATGGTACTGGTGGCAAGTGTCATTCTTGGAATATGCAAGAAAATATACTGAAGAAGTTATTTCAATAATGAAGCCATGAAAAAGGACCTTTTTCTAACCTCTGCACCTGTTCCAACTTGCCCCATATACGGGGTAGGTTGGCATATAGTAGAGCCTGATTTATTATTAGTGTCACAAATATTCTGGGACAGCATAAATGACGCTAAGATGATGCTAACAACATACTGAAACTGATTTACAAGCCATACAAAACTAAGGACAAACATTACAAATTAAACTGGAAAATGATTCTCAGTACAGAAATATATGTCCACAAAACTTCAGAAATCTTCATCTGATACATCCGACTTGCAGTTGCAACAAATATATCCCCAGGAAACGCCAGCTGTGCATTTTTCATGGGCCCACATTTGGCACTGGTTACATTGAACCCATTCCCCCCCCCCCCCCCCGCTACACTCTTTGAGTATCTGTCCATGCAAACCAAACAAAATGTTTCCCCACCATTTTCGTCTGAGCAGTGTGTCTGAATTTTCCTCACTATTTTCTTCTTCTTAGAATCCCTTGCAGGGTTATTAAAAAGGCTCTTCCTGCTCCCCGTCTGATGTGTTTTTCCGTTTGCCACTTGTCTCGATTTCTGCTTGTCTTGCAAGGCTGCTTTCACTGGCGTATCAGTCAGGATTGCTGTACCTCTTTTCTTTCTAGTAGCGTTTGCTGTTCCTTTCCTGTCTGTAGCTTTAGGAAAAGGACGGACAAGTTCAGGAGTCAAGGACATGCTTGAGGAAGGATTTGTTTCTGCAGGTGTTCTTTTGGATGAACCTGGTTCGGGAGAATGAATTATTGAGGGGCCTGGTCCTGCAGACTCGTCGTGTTTAATGTTTCCATTACTATAATTCAATGTTGCAGAGTCTGTGGCCGGCGCTGGTCTGTCTGTTACATAGGAAGAGAGAAATTCCTCATCACCAAAGATATCTCTGTTGTAGGGATAAATTCCAGTGGCCAGGAATCCAGCCTTGATATTTGCAGGAGTAGCTGCAGAGTCGAGAGACATGTTGATAACTCCAGGTAAATCGTAAATGGTCATCGTTTGTCCTGGGTGGTTTGTGATCCATGCGTCACATACACGATTGACATAGGTCTTTAGTGGCCCAAAGACACTCCTATCAAGCGGCTGCAGCTTGTGACTACAATGAGGTGGGAAGGACAGAACTGTCACGCCGTTTTCCTTGCAGTAATCGAGTGCAGCGATTGACACATGCGAATCACGATTGTCCAAGAAAAGAACTACTGGTCGTTCTTTGAAGGTTTCACGTGGGAAACAAAATGTTTCACAAACTTCAAAAAATGTTCCGCCTTCATCCATCCAGTAGAATTAGCATCACCTTCACTACCTGCAGGAGCACCATTCAAGAAATGGGCACGAAAGTTCACCCTGGGGAAAATGAAAAATGGCGGCACTGTGTTTCCTGTCGCTGAAACGGCCAGGTCTAAAGTTACTAATTTTCCACGTTCAGCGGACACCAGACTCCCTATTTGTTTGCAACCACGGCGCCCAATAACTCTATCAGGTGTCTGCACGGTTGTTACGCCCTGAACTCACCTGGCGAGTTTTCTTTACCCAATACTGAATGTCGGATTCTCTGAAATTCCCCTTACGTCATCCTCGGAAGCTCTGCTGCAATATCTCGTCAGAGAGCGAAACGGGATCCCAAAATCTCTTGCTACACTTCTAATCGACCTGTTTTCTATTCTGACTGCCCTAACTTCTCGAAGAACTGTATATGGGTCAATATTTGCCCTTTCAGTTTTCCTTTTGTATGTTGGCACAATTATGCTTCCTACAACAAAATTGAAATGACAGAATAAGAAACATACAGAATGCTGCACTGTTGACCGCGCAGTAAGCTGGCACGGTGAGCCAACTTGCCCCGTAGCAAATGTGCCAGCTAGACACAACAAGAACTTTCAGTTTTGAGTTTGGTTTCCTCTGAGATTAAATGCACAAGAAAGACTGTTACTTATCAGTCACATTGCCACATATATACTGCGAAATTACATACCTTTGGTTGAGATAAAACCCTAGCAGCCTTCTCAATAATACGTATTTACCAGACTGTTGTAAAATTACTCGGCGCTGTACAAAACACACACAACCAAATTTTGCTTCCGATATAGCTCTGAGCACACTGCCAAGTAACTTCCCTGCAATGAAGGATGTTGCTCTTCATACTGCCTCACAGGTGCTGCGCTCTTACAAAGGAGAGGTGAGATATTAACGTTGTGCCAACTTACCCGTGTAGCCAACTAAACCCGGTCTCCCCTATGTCGCGATGAGGGAAGTTTGATTAAACTCTGACAAGAATAACGGCTACTTTACATGAAGACGTCTGTACATCTATGATAGTATCTCGTTGAATAATTCTTAGAATGAGAAATGTTTCAGAAAAAAGTTGTAGAGAAAATGAAAACACACATTTTATGTTCAATAACTTTTTTTCCGAAAATCGTGTCGATTATGATATAATGTGGAAAAATATGGTACAGCCAGACAGGCCACAGATGACAATATAATACGGCGCATGCGCTTTGCATGCTGGATAACTAAGGCTACAGACACACACTCAGAATATGTAATACTTATTGCTTTTCCACGGCAACAATGGTTACGCGATCCCGCCTTAATGTTGAGTTATACGTACATTGCCTGTCTTGTGCTTTGACTCTTCATACACCTTAAGACACTCTGTTACAAGGAAACGAATATTAAAATGTATCATTCGTGGAAGCAATTTGATAGGGCGGGGCTCTGACGAAAAGCAGGTGTCAATTATTGACTCAGGCGCGTTTGGAGGTCATCCCTGAGGAAACATTGGCACATAAAAGTCAAGAGCTAAGGACAGGGATCCTGGAGAAGTTGCAGAGTAGCTGTGCTGGACAAAGGAGCGTGTACGGATAAAGGAAGACAATTCTGTCCAAGAATGAAGTTTCTTGTTATACTGGTGTTAATACAGATTGTGTTTAGTTTGGGTAAGCCTTTTATAGATGTCTGATGAAGTATCACTGTTTATATGACCTGTGCTTTCTAGACTATTGCACATTACAGCTGGCATTGGCTTATGCAGTATTTATTGCCACTGGTTATTGCTTTGTCACGCTGCATGCAGGCAGAATGTTGGCTGTGCACAAACTGTGAGCTCGTGTACCGCTTGTGCCAAGTGTAGTGTCATAATGACAGTTTTCAGTTAACGTCTGACTACCAAAACTGCGCCTGATAAAAGTACGGCTTCTTCACCTATTAGCCCAATAGAGTAAACTCCAGGGCCGTGTTTTTAACAACAGACGTGAAATTAATGAAACAGTACAATCACAGAAGAAAAATTAATACTTCAGCAATAAATGTTATTCCTTTTTAAAAGAAGTTTCTGTTTTGATAAACGAAAAACGTGAAAGTTATCAACACTCCTCTTGGTATTTTGACGTCCTGGTTAGGTCCAGACCCGTAAGTCAGCCAGTCAAGGTCAAGTGCTGGTTTTGTGTTGTCACTATCAGTGTTGTAGCTAATTAAATTAAAAGAACTTTATTAACATTGATTAGTTACATCATCGACAACATACATCCTGTTAGAGTAGTTGTTCCAGTTATCAACTGTTCTGATCGCCTCAAGCGTCGGAGTTGAATCCCAGGATCTCCGTAGGTGTTCAGAGATTCGTAATAGTAGTGAAAAACTATGAAAAAAACACTACCAAGCCCTTTGCCGATTTTAAAGCAACGCGTGCTTTGGTCGTTTGTGCTTATAATGTTTGTATAACTGGTGCAAGTCCTGCAATGTGTATTGGCCGATAGATCAAATAAGTGGACTTGTATGGGACGTACAGGACGAGTAGAATCGTTCTGCCAGGCGTAGAATATACGGTTGAATATATTCGATTCCGGTGATCCTGTGTAGTTGGGGCTGGGAGTTCTCCGTGGGGAGTTTGTAATGACCCTTAAGCACTTGTTTTGTACCACTTGTAGGTTACGATATGTGGAATCACTGATCGCGCACCATACCGGATTGGCATACGTCATAGTAGGTCGGATGACTGTCTTATAAAGTTGGAGTTTTATTTCCATCGAGAGTGTGGATCCTCTTGCCAGCAGGGGGAATATGTTGACCAATGTGCCTATTGCTTTGTGCACCGACCTTTGGATATGTGATGAGTAGTTGAGAGTTGATGTAAACTGGAGTCCGAGATACTTAAAGGATGTAGTCCAAGAAACCTCGACTCCCTCCATCGTTATAGTTGCCGGTCTTGGAGGTCGACGTTTCGAGAACACAATGGCTGCCGATTTGTCGATATTGACTTTCATCCTCCATCGGGAAAAATAAATGTAAAAGCGATGTAGGGCCCTGGAGAGACGGCGTGCTACTGTGTCAATCCTCCAAGATTGATTAAAGATTGCTGTATCATCCGCAAATAGTGCTGTATTGATATGGGGGATCCGGGAAAGTCGGCAGTATAAATAGCAAATAGAATTGGGGATAGTACGGCCCCCTGGGGTAAACCAGCCTCTGGGTACTTTGGGAGGGAGGATATTCCTGAAATGGTCACTGTGAATGACCGGTGGGTTAGGTATGACATGAGGAATTTTATGATGTACGCCGGATACTTGTACTGTATGAGTTTAAATAATAGACCTTTAATCCAAATTGTATCATAGGCCTTTTCCAAATCGAGGGCAATAAGACCCGTATGTTTACGGATGTTGTAACCGTGAGTAATAAAGTCGGACAGTCTAGCAAGTTGGGCTGTGGTCGAGTGACGTTTACGAAATCCAAACTGTTCATGGGCTATTATGTTTTCCCCTATCGCCGTTTGTGTCAATCGTTTCTCTACTATGCGTTCCATAACTTTGCTGAGCGTTGGTAGGAGGCTAATGGGCCGATACGAATGAGGATCCATCGGAGGCTTCCTGGGTTTGGGGACCGCTATTACTGTTGCTTGTTTCCACGATGTTGGAAAATGTCCTAGTCTCAGCGAGTTGTTAAAAATGCTTGTCAAACATCCTATTACTGTGAGGGAGGGCAGGTTCCGAAGTAGGGTATTAGTGATCCCGTCGTTTCCTGGTGCCTTTCGAGTCTTTAGTTTTTGTATCATCTTGAGTACTTCGCCGGAGTGGATTGTAGGAATCTCTGAGGCATCATGTTCCTGTCGCGAGCAGTATGTATCTACCAAGTGTTCGACTGCTTTTGAGTGTGCATTGTTAGTTTGGGGATTCGTCAGTTTATGATTTTCCTCGAAGCAGTTTGCAAGTAATTCCGCTTTTTGTGCTGCTGTGTAGTACTGAGTTCCTCGTTGTAGTAAGGGAGGTATGTTGCCGTTTCCTGTTTTGAAACACCTCACCACCCGCCATAGTGGTGCGTTCTGGGGGTGTAGAGTTTTCAGAGAAGCCGTCCATTTGTCGTTATGGTGCTCCTGGAGAGCTGTTGCTGTCACTGCATTGAGCCGGAGGAGTACTCGTCCTAAGATAATATGACGTGTTCTTTGATACCGTCGTCGTATATAATTCCTTATCTGGATGATCCGTTGTAAGGGGGGAGGTAGAGTTAATCTTCTGGTACCGGTGGATTGTTTTGGTATAGCCATATCCGCGGCCCATCTTACCGCAGTTGTAAAATAATGAATCGCTCTGTCCAGGTCTTGCACCTCTCGGATGACTGGTTGAGTGTGGAACAGGGTGGATAGTACTTTCCGGTACATATTCCAATTTGCTAGCTGATAGTTATATAATATTGGGCGGGTCATGGGTAGTGGTTGTAGATGTATCTTATAGACTACCGGGTTATGATCGGACGAGAGGAACGGTAGGGCCTGGGGGGTGGATAAGGCACATCTCCTTGACATAGCTATATCCAGCACACTTGCCTGTCCTTGTGTAGGATAGTAGGTACTGTATATTGAGCCTGAGCAGTTATGGTGATGGAATGATCTGTGCAGAAGTCCAATAAGATGTTCCCATTTGTATTGTTTGACTTGCAGTTCCATGCCTCCTGTTTTCCGTTAAAGTCGCCCATTAGTACCGTTGGCATCGACGGGGAAAACATCTCCCGCAAATCTGTCCTCCGCATATTTGTTGGCGGGTTGTATCCGGAAATTACAAGTAGATTGGGGCACTGAGAGGTATGGACTATTACCGCTATCGTTTCCAGGCGTGATGTACATGGTAGATCAAATCCGTCGTGTCGAATGTCTGTGCGTACCAGAAGGCACACCCCACCACCATGTTGGTTACGGTCGTGTCGGTATATATCATATCCCGGTAATGTAAATCGTTTCTGTGGCGTGAGTTCTGTTTCGCATAACGCAGCGATGTTACGGCGTTGAAAAGTATGCCATAAACGTGTCTATTACCATCAGAATTTTATCTAGCGGCGAGGACGCGTTTCTCAGATTTGTTGCTAAGGAGTTTAATGAGGCACATATCAATTTCACATTGACGGAGGATAAGATAGTCTGTAAGGATCCAATAATTTGCGGCAATGTTTGTTCTTCAGAGTTAAATGGGACGATGCAGCGACTTGTGCCCATGTGCGTCCATGTCTCTGTGTGCTACGTGGTGTCTTCGGGAGCGGTAAGGTCACTCGGTTTGGGATTTGTTGGGCGATCTTGGTTTTCTTATTTATAGTATTTTGTGTCCTAGCGGCCAAGAGTTTCTGGTACTCCGGGCATCCCGAGAAGTTTGCGGGATGTTCTCCCCGCAGTTTACGCATGGACCTTTTGTGCACACTTGGGATGCATGCTGTAGGTCACATTTGACGCACCTGGCAGGTCTCCCGCAGTACATTGAAGCATGACCATATTGCTGGCATCGGAAACATTGTGGAATCAGGCGTTTTGCCTTATATCGTTCCCAGTGCACTATGCAGTGGCATAAGCGTGTAGTTTTATATACATCTTTGTAGTCCGTTCCAGACTTAAAAAGTAACAACAAAAACTGGGTATTTGACTAGTATGTTATCGGAATCTTTATCTTTTCGTACAATTTGTCGGATGTTGTTTACCTGAAGTTTGAGTTGTTGAAGTTCGGCCGTGATTTCTTCAGTCGGTATATTAGGGGTAGTCCTTTTAAAGTGACTCGTGGCTGTTTTAGATGAGGGAGCTGATAAGTATGATATGCTATCTTGGCCTGTTGGATTTCCCATAGTAGTAGTTCATAGTCAGGTTCTGTATTTGCATATAGTATTAATTTGTTTTGTTTTGATTTTATCTCGATGGGGTTCGTCATTTTCTCGTGCAATTTTTTTCAGGGTTTGAGTGTGATTGTTTAAGTAACTGTATATGACCACTGGTGGTATTCGGTTCTTTTTATCTGTCATGGGTGGTGTTGATTCAGTCGATTCTGTATCGACATCGCTATCAGAAAGTACTGAAAAATAGTTGTGGGTCTCAATAGACGTACTTGCCCCAGAATTTCTGTGTTGGAGAGTCCTCTTCCGTTTTTGCCTTGGTGGCAATCGGTAATCTTGGGGCTCTGCCCCGTGAGATTCATGTTGACTTCTTCTTGACTTTGTAGCACTCAGCGATCCGGAACCAATAGCAGTTTAACCCGATGCGTGGTCTGCCCTATATCACTGACACTGTTCTACACTGATCCACTGAGCGAGACGTGAACGGCTTACTAACCAACCTACCCGTACCGCTCCCACTGCTTGACTGTGTGTTGTAGCTCTAACGGCTACGCCACGGTACACTTTGCATCTCACGTCCGGAACTCGTCACATGCAAACTGAAACAGCGATGTTGGAATGAGGGGGGAAGGGTGGGGGGGGGGGGGGGGGAGAAATACACTGTTTGGAACTTTAAAACTATCATATCATATAAAGTCAGTATTCACACCATGACAAACTCAAAACTCACACAAGAACAATTTTCTAGAACATATGTGAGATGGCAAGTTCTGGCAGCAGTAAGATGTGACGCAGTGTAGTTTGGCAGATGAGTGCCGACGTTTCGGAGGAATCTGCTGCCTCTATTTTTGGGGTAGAAGAGGTGAGGGAGATGGAAGATGGATGCAGCACGCACCAATCGACGAAATTGCAGCGTGTCACATCCCAGAAGAATAATGTAACGTTGTGTAGTATAGTACAATTTTGCCGACGTTTCGGAGGAGCCTACTGCCTCTATCATCATAATATAAGGGAACGCTATGCGGAAAAAATGGCATGGTACAGGGCAAGGAGAAAAAAAGATGGTTCTGCGAGCAAACCATTTAGAGAAAGTGCGACTATCAGGGAGCATGAACCAGAACAGCTAGTTAAGGAGGTCTGAAAATGCATGAACAAGGACAGAAAGAAGTAAAACATAGGTGTAACTTGGGGGTGTGTGGGGGGGGGGGGGGGGCAAATGCACCTCCAATATTTTTTCCACTGAAGATTAGCATTTTTGATTACCAATTGAAGAGAGTCAAATAAAAACGATTATTTGGGTGGTGTAAAAACAGAAAGAAATGAAAAACCTGCATTTTACAGGATGCAGAATAGAGGCATGGTCGATTTTGCCCCATACTGTTATCAGCCAAGTTATGCCTGTGGGAATAGATAGGAATGCACAGCTGTTGGAGGGGAGTGACATGGAGCACCCAACATGTCAGTCTTGATGTTCCTTTTCAAAGTATTAACAGACACAGATGATCTTCAGTAAGGTGAAGGTACAGCAATCCCATTACAGGCCTGGACAGGCCCTTAGGGTTCCAGAAGGTTGAGGCTCCCAGATTTCTAGACAATCGGCACATGAAGGTGGTAAGGTTGTCAGCCTACGCACCGGCCGCCTTTACTCCCCAGGAAAGATTCCTGGTACTCATTTCTGTTAATCACATGGTTCCCTATATTCTGATTTGAGACAAATGCTGCTGTTGTTAAAAATACACCATCAGGTACACAGACAGACATCTGTTGATGCCACGTGAGGGGCACGAGCATTAAAACTGAAAATTTAAATTTAAATTCCTTTAAATTTAACTTCTAAGTAGTGATTGATCTAATGAAGATTACACTGTTCTGGGATATGGTGCTGCGTAGTAGTTTGGTAGATAACTTGTCACATGTCAGCATATCAAGTGACCAGATATTCCAGATTTTTTCAAGTATTCCTGAACACATAAGAGAACATGACGACATATTTTAGGGTGGCCAGTTGTCCCATTTTAAGTTTTGATTAACCATTTCCAAAGTGCATTAAAATGTTCCTACTTAAATTTTCATTCCCAGCTTTAGCACTTAAGAAAGCTCTGCCTGTCTTCAAGTAACATATGTTGCAGTCCCAACATTTCTTGATACTTCAATAAATCATGCAACAGATGGAAGGAACATTCTCACTACATCAGAAGCTGCTATATAACAAATATAACATTCCTTCTGTTTCATATATTTCTTTCCTCTAAAAACTACATTGTAAACTTTAATGAGCCATTCACACCCAAACCAGCATATAATCCAGGATTATCAAACTAATCTTCATACAAGATACACCTCCTCCTAGTATCTTTTGTATTTAGATATACCCGATGATGGCCAAAAGAGGATGAAACATGTAGTATAAACTCATAATAAATAACCATATATATAAGTGTTGTGATTGGTGGCATTCCTATTAATTTTTTTAGATCTTTAACAATGGGATGCACCAAAGATGGAAGCAGCGTTCCTTTCATATATTGGGTCATATTCCCAAATGTCTTTACTTGAAATCATATACAAGAACTTTTTTTTTATGAAATATCAGTATAAAATATAGAGATAGGAGTTATTTTTGAGGATCCAGGTCTTTTGGGATGAGACACTACATCAGTTGGTGAGTTCTTATTGACAATTGGAAGGCACAACACAACATCACATCCCAGAAGACCTAAATCCTCCGCTGTGAGAACCTCAAATCTCGCAGGACTCAATCTTAATAGCCAGCAGAAGGCTACTCTTCAGTTAAAACACTACTGAGTTTTAGGATTACCATCTTCAGGGATGTGACACTGTGTAGTTTGAAAGATAAGTAGGACCAATGCTTCAAAGGAACCTTCCATTTCCCAAATACATTTTATATAGAGGCTGAGTTGCTTTCATGTGCTTTTAAAACCCTCACACATTTATTTAAATTTAAAAAGAAGTTGTGTGTTTTCTCTGTTAACATAACATGAAACAGTTTCAGTTGCATAAGCAGATGCATGCTTAACATTGTGCTACTCCTACACAACATGAATTGGATAATGGTCTCTACATAAGCAATGTTACTATCAGTGTGGCATGTTGCCAACATATCTGTATGTCACCTTGTTTTGAACTGTAGTTAAAAGTAACACAGTATTGGAAAGTTTCGGTAATTTTATATATACTTTTAATATGGGTAAAATCAGAACTGACATTATTGTCAATTACAGGAAATTAGGCTGGCATATGCCAGTGACAGTTTCTTTCTTGAGAAGCTAACAGGCACTCAGGTACTCAAGACACTCCCCACTCATGAAATCTGACAGTTCATTAACATATTCACAGGACCCCGTACTGGTCCTTGTCCTGAGCCAATACAAGTACACAGGTGATACCTAGTTGCTGTAAAAGTAACATTAATATTTAATTTCATTTAATAAAAATAAGGGGACAATTATCAAAAGAAGACAGGGTTATGATCATGTATCAGACATGATGAATTAATAAACACTAAGAAAATTATGTTATAAAGGACATTAAAGAAGATGAAACACTATCAGTTTTGAGATTGGGATCGGTTAATACCCTAAGCTGTTGGGAAAAAGGAGGTGAGGAGAAGGAGATAGTCTGACACAAACAACTCTCGTATCTGTTGTTCTTTGTGGCTGTGAAATACAGTTTCATAACCTGAGTGATGAGAAACATAAATTTCAAGCATCTGAAAACAGAATGCTATGGAAAATAAGGTAAATGGTGAATAAGAAAATCACATAATGAAGTACTGTATGAGTTACACAACTCATGTGGTATTGTTAAGGAAATATGGATAGGAAAAAACTGAAATGTTTACACACTTCTACTGGAAAGACCTCCTGGAAAATGGCTACTTAGAAAGAAATGGAAGGATAATATTAAAACAAATATGACTGGTTCATGAATATGAAATGCCTGGGATAGGATACAGTCGTACTTTGGAATCTTCGGGTTCTGTTAGGATGGTTAGTTAATTAATTAGCCAGTGAACTTTGTTGGCTGATATTAACATGGATCTTAAAGAGACAGGCTGGGAGGACATGGACTGGATTAACTGACTCAGGATAGGGATAAGTGGAAGGCTGTTGTGAACACAGTAATGGACATTCAGGGTTCCATAAAATGTGCGGGATATCTTGACTAGCTGAGGAACTGTTAGCTGCTCAAGATGGATGCTGCTCTGCGTAGTTAATTAGTTAATTCATTTGCTAGTGACCTCGTTTTTGTAATGCTTTAAGCAGATGTACCTTAACTCTGTCAGTTTTTCATAATCAGATGATGAATGGAACAAAGTAAGTGACGAAGAATTACAAGCCTTTACTGAAGAATTACTGAACTTGGACTTCAACAATGCCGCACAGTACGTCCACATTAACTATGAGGGACACACAAAGATCCCTCCAGAACCGTAAGTATATATATAGTTTTTATGGGGTAGCTCAGTTGGTATAGTGAATGTTATGGGTTAGGCACCCAGAGTTTGATCCCCAGCAGGGGCAATTTTTTGTCCCCCCCCCCCCTCCCGACACCTGAATCCAGAGTAGCTCTGGGGTCCAGCCTTCTTATTGAGTGGGTACCAGGCACCCTCTCCCCTGGGGTAAAGTGGTTAGGGCAAGAAGCCAACCACTTATCCCATCTAGTGCTTTAGGTAAAGAATGTGTGCCAGTATACCTATACTTCCCCATATGTATTTATGTCATCATGCTTAATTAAGTACAGGGACAATTTTTGTGGTATAAAGGTTTTTCTTTGGTGTAAGATTTCTGAAGGTGTAGCATATACTGGCTGTCACATGGCTGACATATTGTTATTCACTGATACTGGAAGGGTTAACTGTCAAGAGCTGCAGTTAAAGTAACTGTGAAAAATGCAGAACTGAGCCCCAAGAAACCTACCGACTCCCTGGATAATCATAGAGTGACAGTTAAGACAGCAAGGGTTATAATTGCCAGAGTCATTAAAACATGTTGCTGTAAGTCAGTATATGTAGATACAGCAGAGATTCTTCAGTTTGTACATGTTACTGGAGTAAGAAAAAACATGAAAACTCAATCATATGACTAAAATAAAAAGAATGAAGGAGAAGAAACTGAGCAAGATCAGAATCATGACTCCATGCTTACAAGACAAATACATGTGACTCACATATTGTCAATAAGACAAAGACATGTGACTCATATTGTCAAAAATACAAAGACATGTGACTCACTTATTGTCAACAAGACAAAGACATGCAATTCACCTATTGTCATTAATTTCAATTCTTGAAAATGAGAAAGCAGACACATGAGTGATAAACTGCCCTGATTAAAAATTATTTTCTTTGTGTTCTATAATTTAACTGGGGTGTGCTTTTATACCTCCTGGTCATGTTCAGAACAAAATTCACTGTCAGGGCCTTACGAAGACTTCATTTACTATCAGCATGTTGAAACTCGGATCTATTTGGATCATACAAAGAAGGTGTTGATGAAAGTTTTAACAGTTTAATGTAACTTCTCCAGAAAGTATCCATGTTTGAGAAGTGATAGTTCAGTAGTAAGCAGCATAGCAGTTAGCAGCTATACTGTATAATGTCAATGGTACATGAAGGAACATGAATATGGAACATATTTTCTGAACATTTAAGTTATATATATATAAAAGCTTTTCTGTATTGTTTTCTACCTGCTATTCTTCTTCTCTGCTTCTGTTCCTGAATTTTCTTTAACCAATTTCTCTTATCTACCTTATTATTTTCCTTCATCTTCTTCCTATTCCTTATCCCCTGCCTTTCATTTTCTTCTTTCTGCTTCTTGCCACTTGCCATTCTCATTCATGTTTTCTGTTGCCTTCCATCTTTTCCAATGTCGAGATCAGGGATCTGACTCAAACAGTATGTGGACCAAACAGGTTAACTTTGAAATTAAGGTGGCCCACATCATTTTAAGCAATAAAGAGGATAAGTACTTTCATTCAAATTAAGCAGACCAATAACAATACGTACTTCATACTTGTAATAACAAAATCAAAATATGTTACAGTTATTGACTTTCAAACTTCACCTCATTGTTACCTGTCTCTGCTGATGAATGTTGTACGTTAATATCCAATGACAGCTAAACCTTTTTTGAGCCTGCTGGTCAGTGACTGGGACAAAAAATAAAAAAAAAAAAAAAAAAAATTCTTTGATACTGAACCGGACCAAATTCAGCAATTGAAATAGATACATAGGGTCTGTGAGAGGACCATTAAAATTAACTGATGGGCTGTGTGTGTGTGAGGTCCCTGGTCCAGACTATCATAATCGTGCATTCAGGATCTGAAAGTTTGTGTTTAGATAAACATACAATGCAACAGAAGCTTACCTTGGTCGCAGGCTTGTTGTGATCAACAGTCGAGCACTTCAGATCCCCACCATATCGAAGCTACGTCTGCTGTACGATAACTACATCCGTGATGCGAGCGTGAATGAGCATGTGACTCCTGCTGATCAGGATGAGGAGAACAGTCTGTTGGACTCATTTATGGCCACACCTGTAATGAAATACACAATGCAGTTCCTGGCAGACAAAGGTACATTCTTACTTGAAGATTAAAGTCTTCTGGAATGTGATGCTATGTTGCTGTGCAAGTAGTTTGCATCATTTCACAGGATTGTAGTGCCTTTATCTTCTGCGCCAAGATTCTTCTTGAAATGCTTGACCCTGAAGGTGAAGACACTACGATTGTTCGGAACATCGGGAAGTACTTGCTCACTGACATGATGTCACATCCCACGAGACTTGAATCTTCAGCAACACCACTGTGAGAACCATAAATCTCGCACTTTCATACTTATTTGAATTTGGTCTTTGTGCAGCACTGAAATGCTGTTTTATAAGTACAGTTTGTTTCTGTCCATTTTATTACTTCTGTTTATTCATTTTGTACTGTTAACATCCTCTGAAGCTCAAGAGTGTATACTGCCATATGAAAGGTGTAGTATGTTGAGTAGCGAATGAACTGGAAAAGATATCAAAGCAAGCAGTCATGACCATTTTTGTCCAGAATTTTTCTGAACAGGATGAGGGTGTAAAATAAAAAGTCAGGGCAGTCAGTTTCCAGGCTGAGATTTAATCCACAGACCTTCTGAATATGAATACAAAGCATGAATGCCATACATTACACACAGGACCTAAATGTCCAGCTCTTAAAGCAGACTGACATGTAAAGCTCTTTATGCCTGTTTAGCTATCCCCTACTGGGACATACTGGTGTATAGTGCAAATAACCATTTTAATTTAAACACCTATAACATACTACTACTACTACCACCACCACCACCACTGTGTCTCTGCTGCCACTGCTACGGCTGTGTAATTTATCCCTAATATTTAAATAATTATTACTTCCAAGCCTCTCTATACATTTTTACATGCCTTAGTTTCTAAAAGTTACACATATTTCCTGATGCTGAGGATTCTGGTCTTCTGTTAACCCTGGTACAGAGTGTAACATTCCAGAAGACCAGGATCTGCATCATGATTAACTTTATGCATCAAAATTCTTTGAATTCCAGTTCAGCGAGTTATGAGACGTATGCACAGCATAACCATTTTAGCATGTTCGGTCACTTTTGTTTAATAACTTCAAAAACCGTAAGACTTACAGAAAAAAGACTGCACATAAAATGCACTACATTTCTCTCTAAAAGATTTGATACAAACAGTTTTCACTCTGATATGTAGTGACTTACACACAAGTTAAGCTTTAGATGTGTGCAGAAATGCATGTCAGTCTTCCTGTAAAGTGCCCATTATTGTTGCCTGGTTTTAACTATCACTGTAGTGGATGAACAAATTTTATTTAAATACACAAATATCATATTTCAAGAAAATCTGTGTAGTAGATCGCAAGTTGTTTCATGCATACCTGTGGGCACACAGAAGTTTTAATAGACACTCTGCAAGAAAGCCATTGCATTTTAAAATACTCTGAATTAGCAACATGGTGTGACCTGGCATAAAATCACCATGGAATAAGCAGATGATATGAATATACAGATTTTGTTAAATTATAACATTAGGACCTTACTACTTTGAAAATTACAGACGTTAAGCAAGTATTAACTGAACAACTTCCCCTATATGCCTCACAATGTGTGCAGAACTCATATCTGTAGAATACACAATAATATTACTAACTTTTGACTCTGTATTATTCCTTCCTTCCATGTGAATAGGGATTTTATATCTATCTTATTACAAATTCATAAATTCAGATCTTTGGTATATGGTCTGTCCTCAGCAATAAATGTTTATTTGCCTGCTCCCGAAACACCTTCTTGTTACATCACCTTGAAGAATTATCAGTGCCACTACAAAATGTGCAATTTGGTGTTAGAATTATTGATTTCTTTTTGATCAAACTTTATTTAACGACATCTTATTAGGTGCGTCATGTATACAGCTGTGAACGAGAAATTGCATGATGTTTATGGATGATGAGTTGTGAAGAACGCAGAAATTATCATGGCCTATTCTAAGATATTTGCCTAAAGGGAGTTATATATATATGCACATGCACACTGTCACTGTCTTAGGATAGTTGGTCTCTTAGCAAAGACTTGAATTGCATATATCTTAAACCAAGATGCCTGTTTGAAATTTTATTTTTATCTCAATCATGTTAATGGCACCAACTACAAACACTCTTCAGGCCTTACTCTGCCGGTTGTAGAACAGTTTCATTTAGTGTCTCTGTATTTCAGGCTTGGTCGGTAGAGACCCAAAAACTCAGAAGGACCTGCTGAAACAGATCTGGTTTACCATGTATTCCCAAGAAGGTGGCAAGAATGGATCTAGTAGTGGATTTCAGCAGGTGTTCGTTGGAAAGTTGAAAGATGGAAATGTGACTGGCAGGCATAACTGGATATTCTTTGACAATGAGGTTGAATACTTGGACTCCTTTAGCATCCTTGAGCTTGGAGGGGTGAGTGTAGGTTGAACTAAAGTGCTTGACAACAGAATGTTCAGGAAAATAGGCACATGTAAGGAGGATGAAGGAATTTAAGATACGACAGATCATGTAAGGTTGTCAGCATAATGAAATCGAGGACACTGCAGTCAACTAGGCATGGAGGAAATGAGGACTGTGCACAGAAATTTTGGTGGGAAACCTCTTAAAAAATAGAGAGAGGTATTGGAGGGTATTACAATGGATCTTATGGTTATAAGTTGTCAGTGTGGAAGCTGGATGAAAATTGCCCAGAAACGAGTTCAGTGGTGAGCTTTGGTATCAGCAGTGTTGAACTCTCGCGTCTTGCCACAGCAGCATTTATTGTAACTGTACGTGTGCAGTATGTATCACCAGTTTCAGGTCATGCAACAATTTTCAGGGTTCTTGAAAGATATGTGTTGTTCTGTGAGGAGGTGGAATGGAATTAGAGGTTGAGTATTACCTGACAGTCGCACAGATTTTGTTTATGTAATTAGTAGATCTGGGCTGGCCACAGACTGAACAATTGAGCTTCAATCCCTGGATCAGGGAAGACTTATTTTTCTGCCACCATGTCCAGACCAGCAATGGAACCTACTGAGTACCATATGGTCTTCCCTCTGAAGTTAAGTGATGTTGGCCACTCCAGTATAGTAGTAGGGTTAAGAATGTAGACAGCTTGACTGCTGCTTCCCCTGTTGACATAACTCTATAATCAAGAGGGGTACTCTTGATGAAATTTGTGACTACTATGACTGTGATATGCATAGATCATTTTAATGACACAGTTATTATCACTTCTGTCATCACAGCTTTACACCTCTACTGATATTGCTCACATCACTTGTCTGTCTTTTGGGTGATAGAGATGCATTGAAAATAAAAGAAGAAAGATGGTAGTTTGCCAGCTGTTGCTGGTACAACAGAAAGTTAAAGGCTAAGGCAGATTGTACCTTTCTGTATGCAAGTTGGTTGTTGAGAAGAAATCCAAAGCCAGCAAAGATACACCATGTGAGAATTATCTACGAAAATCTATGATAACGTACTGACAGAAGCATGACCACAAACAGGGACAACTGCTAATAGAGAATTTGTAAATATGGAGGGCTGTGTGCTTGTCTTCATGGTACAGTGTTCAGGCATAACTTTACCTTTATTTGTACCCAAGGGTTTGCTCTTGGAACTACGTGTAATTCACTTAAATGGGATGAATGAGCAACTAACACAGGATTTGAGGTTCTCATGATGGTATTGATAAATATGCAAGTCTTCTAGCATATGATGCTGTGGTGTTGCATGGGGGGAACTGCACACCCAAAAACACAGTATCACTTCCCAGAGGACTTGCATCTTTGGCAGTTTATCATCATTATCATCATCATCATTCTTGAACTCTGTAGAGTTAGGTAGTTAAGATATATTCTTTGAATCCTGAGATGTTTTCATCTCTTCATCTTTATTTTGTCCATCCAGAATCATGCTGTTCCTTTGTTGGCATGCTTTATCTCTGTGACTTACTCAAAAACCACAAGTTTGTTGTTGATGCTGGCTGCCATGCAGCAGAGTAGGAGTAAAACCATAAATGAAAAATTAAAATATTTCAAAATATGTCACAACTTTTACTGCATTGCTCTCCTACCTTGAGAGACATACCAATTATCATGCATCATTTGATACTTCATAATCACATCCGTGAATACAATGTAGTTAAATGACCCACTTACACACCTGAACCATATTTCTGTCTCTGTAATAATATTCATAAATTAAACAACCAGAAATACTTGTTCTATGCATGGGATGCAATTTGTTTCCTTGTCAGGACCCATATATATATGGGTCCTGACAAGGAAAGAAATTGTATATATATATAGATGCAGTTTGTTCATTAAATGGAGGTTACATTGTTTATATGGAGCTATTGTCGGGACATGAAAAAAATCATCACTAAATCCAGGATTTCACTAAATGCGGGAACATTAAATCTGGGTTTTACTGTATATATATATATATATATATAGAAGCTAAACATTAAAGAAGGAACAAAGCTCACATTGTTACATTAAAGCTTACTCATACAATCTAAAAAACTGGGAATAAGGATTCAGATTGCCTTCAAAGACTCTAATGCTATACTTGCATACTGATTGAACAGCCATAGCTAATCTACATAGTTGCAACAGCATGGAATAAATTTTGTCTCATGTTCACAATTATGTCTGTGCTAGGAAACAGGAAACCGAAAGAAAAGTTGCACTTTTATATATTTTATGTACTCCAAGCCACTGTTTGAATCTACATGGAAATGCATGTACCAGTATAAGAAGCTCCACAGTTTGGTAACAGAACCCACAGATTCAACATTGCTAGTATCAAATTGCTAGTTCAGTCAAAATCCTCTCACTATTGCTTATGACGTGTACAAATTATGAACAAAAATAAGGACCCCAACAATTGAGATTCCAGGAAATTATGTCTGACAAACTAGTACTTGAAAATCTATTTCAATATCTTGTTCACACCTCCTAAGTGCCCACACTCAAAGAGGATTCCTGACAAAAATTCTGTAAGCTAGCATGTTTTCCACACATGACTACCCCTTGAAGGTGATAAAAGGGGTACTTCATGTATTCATGAAGCTTTGCATAGAGATTTAAACCTTGATTTCTTCTTTTAGTATCGTAAGTATTCCTGCTATGTTATAATACGGTAAAGGCTGTATACTTTATGTTGATTCAGTGCTTAGATATTTTAAATTATGTTTCAGAAAGGAGCAATCTTGGAACTGTGCTACAAGTGGACCATTGCCATGAAACCTGTTAGCTCCATGTTTGTTGGTACAAGTCCTGAGCTAGAGATGGCTCTGTACACAGTATGCTTCCTTGTGCACCCAGATGAGCAGTGTCAGGTGCGCATGGCAGGCAAGCACTTCAGCATCAGAACCCATACCTACCGCTATCGAAGCAAGAACATGATAGGAAGTGCCTTCCCTGAGATATAACACAGCTTCACACTATCCATCTATTGTGAGGCAATACTCATATCTGATTTCAATAATGTCAGTCCTTGGGACTAAATTACAGCCATGCTTTATATTTTGCTTATACAGTTCTGTCAGAATGGTGAAGGCTCAGATAAGAGTTACTTTTGTATCTACCGTGCTCATGTTATTTCCCTCATTTTCATTTACAGTTAAATTTTATACATTCAGCAGTGAGATAATATGTTAAAATGTTACACTAACTAAATTCATTGCCTGTAGGATACTGTGATCACAGGCACACAATTCTTGTACAGTACAATAAAAGTATATTTTTCTGTTTCCAATTTGGAATTTAAAAAATGGAGCAGAAAAATGGGGGGAAATGATGAAATATTGTTTTAATCAGAACATTCCTGGACTAACATCAGTAATTTGTGACATGCATACAAAGACTACATTTATGTCATTTAATTCATAAGAATTTGTGCAACTGTTGTTATTAATTCTTATATATTCCTCCCTTTCTCATATGTGTGTCTGTATTTATAACCAATTACCTGGGACATATATTTTAAATGCTGAATAATGCAACAGACACCAAACACATTCTGCCATAATTTTATACACAGCATGTTTGTAGGTTTTATAAAGTGGTACATCAGAAGGTTAGTACTTTAGTTATTGGAATAATAATAACTGCAGTAAATATTTTTAATATTGTATTCACCGTGCATCTTGTATAAATTAAAATTGAAATTAAAACCAACTTACTTAACTTACTTAACTATTAAAAATTTTAATAGTAGATTAATTAACTCTTAATTAACCCGACATGTTTCGGTCAGGTACCTGACCATCTTCAGCGGTTTACTACATTTAGTTGCGCAGTCCTATGTTTAACATACACAAGACATGATCCCACAAGGTCTCGTCGCATATAAAGTTTTCACAAATCACTAAAAGTCACTAAAACTCGTTTTAAAAAACTCGTTTAAAGAACTCTTAAAGACAGTCAACACATGCAATCCTGCAATAGTTCCACCTTTGCAAAACTTATAGCACTGTTGTTGCACAATACTTTGTCATAATCACCCACGCGTCCTGCATTTTCTATCGGAGTATGTCACGTCGAGAAGCTGTGTAGTGTATCTTCCACTGTAGATCTGCTATGATCTGATATTATGTCTGCGCGTTATTATTGGCTTATTGTTATTTTCATATGCATGGTTTTGCATTGCCGTTTTTTGTGTTGTCTGTTGGAGAATATGAAAAATTATTCTCGTATAATAATTATTTTCTATACTATGGCAATATTTTTGAATTATTTGATCAGATGTACCTGTTACGTGGACTGTGTTTTATGCGTGTTTGGGGTGTATCGGTTGCTTGCTGTCGGTCAACTGTTCTAGTTCACCTCCCGTGTTATACCTGCAATCGAGGGGAGTGGAGGAGTAACGAATTTGAATAACGGGTTATCCTCCAATGGAATTTGTTCATCAATTAGTAAATTCTGTTTTTGAAATAATTGCATATATTAGTTTTCCAAGATGTTCATGTGTCTGCCCTTTTTACATGATTTTATGAGTTCCATGGTGTTATCTATCGGGCCATATTCATGACTATTTTCCAAAATGTGCAGTGCATAGGCTGACTTAGGATTGTTATATTTAATGTATCTTTGGTGTTCTAAAGTCTTGCCTTCAGGCTGCGTCCGGTTTGTCCAATATAATGTTTGTGACATGTTTTGCATTATAAACTATAAATTCCGCTATTAGTATAGCAGTCATTGTTTGTTTTGGCTGGTTTGAGGATATTCTGCGTCGTGTTTCTTACCCGAAAAGCTATCTTTATGTTAATGTTATTAAAGATGTTTGTGACTTTTGTTATGATGGGATTATGGTATTCGAAAGTGGTCCATATTCTATTGTTGATTTGTGAGGGTAATGTATTATTCGTTATTCTATTTCGTTTAGTAATGATGCTCTTGTTCAATTTATTTATTAATGTAATGGGGTAACCATTGTTTTGTGTTATTTGAAGTATAGTATTCCATTCTTGATGTCTTTGTTCTTGCGATAATGGTAGGTTGTGTAATCTGTTTATCATGTATCTATATGCTGCTATTTTGTGTTGTGTAGGGTGATTGGATTTGTAATGGATAGTTGTATCAGTCGTAGTGGGTTTTCTATATATGTCAATTGATAGACTGTTATTCTTTCTATTAATGAGAAGGTCTAGGAAGCTGATCTTGTGGTCCACTTCCTCTGTGGCTTTAAATTGAAGATCTTTGTGTATCTTATTCATATATTTTTGAATATCATTAGCAGTGGTTCTATTTTGATCATATATTATTATGATATCATCGACGTATCTATTGTAGAAAGTAATTGTCTTGCTATCTAGACTGTTTTTTATTAGGTGCTGTTCGTGATGTTGTAAAAATATTTCAGCTATTAATCCCAAAATGGGTGATCCCATTGCTACCCCTTTGTTTGGTTGATAGAATCTCTGATCAAACTCTAAATAATTCTGTTTCATTATCATTCCTAATAGCAAACACATTTGTGTGATTGTGGTGTCATCAATCTTCCTGTTAGTTAGTTGGGTTTTTGTAATGTTTATAATTTCCTCAATAGGTATGTTTACGTATAGGTCTGTCGTATCCCCGAAATTTCGGAGAAGGCCGGCGGGGCGTATCGTGGATGTTGCTCCACCGGAATAGGGTTCGTATAGGTTGTGAGGGATGCTTGAAACAAACTCGTTGTACCAGGTTCCAGGCACTTTAATTGCAATAGGCCGTATTTACAGAAAACAGGCCGGGAAGGCCTCGCAGCAACTTATACAGACTATCTGGATCAACGGCAGGATCGGGAATGCGCCCTTTCAGGCGTAGAGGTTTTATCAGACAGGCTTGTGTGTGGTCTGTGCGTAGGAGTATTCGTTACTCCTCCACATGTGACTGTGCGTCTGCAAGGAGTCACACAGTGGCCACCATAGTTCCAGGAAGAATAACAAATAAGCAGTTACAAACATTGGGCAAAGCAAATGCAAAGAGGCGTATGATGAGAAAGTACTAATTAGCAAGTAATAAGGTCCGATGATACGGACAAAGTACAGAAGGTACTGCATCAATGCAATGTCGTTGCCTTAGTTACTATAATATATATATATATATAATGTAAGAAACATCCGTAATATAACAGATATATGCAACACCTCCCCCCGTACAAGAAAGTCCATTTTACACCTAAAATGGGCTGGTCTTATGAGTGCTAAAAACAAGATTTAGCTACCCAGGGTCAGAGCGACCTCCTAGGTGGATCAGAGGGTGACAGGGGTGGGTGTTTCAAGCGTATACCCTCGGGCTTATTGCCAAGCTCTCATTACTAGTTCATATGTGAATACTAACAATGTTTCCAAAACCATGCGCCCCTGCTGGGGTCAGAGCTTGTAGACGAGAGACCTCTTATGATTGGTCAAATACACACATACAAGTTATACGTAATATAAATCACCAAAATACTCAAAAAGCATACACAAAAATAGCATATAAACTATAACTAACCAAGTAATAATTTTCCCATTCATGTTCCGTAATGTTTTTCTAAATCTTTTTCTGGTATGTTTAAAATCACCAAAATAGAAAATAACCCTTTTATAGGGAATGTTTAGGGATGGATAACTGAAATTAAATGTTATCCCTAGCTCTTCGCAACATCCATATGGAAAAGGTATTTAGTTTAGCAAATAACCTCCTCTTCTAGTTACATTGTTCCAATTCTCTAAAGTCCAACATAAAATAATACGGTCAAGCTTTATCAAAATACAACACTGTTTTGTCCACATCTATGTGCACAACGTTCCTTTGTTCCACTGCAATGGGTATCGATATCACTTTTAGAACGTCAAAATTATCTTTACTCATTGATGGGGGTGAAATCACATATCCCAGCACTGTATTATGTACATAGATATCAACATCACACACTTGGTACAATAAGTGGGCAAAATCTTTACTCAACGGAGAAGGAAAATGAAGTAGCACTTAGAAAATACTATTTTGTAGGAAGGTGATTACAATCAGGCTAGGGGTACCACTAGTGGGTGCAGAATCCCCTTTCGTGCGTCAACAATGCTGTTAACTAAAATACCAAAATTCCTTCGTAACACAGTTAGGGCATCAAGGACCCTGGCAACATAACTCTCCACTGTAATTTTTAAATCAAAAAAATTAGTAACATTATGAGCTTGCGAAACAACAGAGTATACATAATGCTGAAGTTTCGTCCACCCTTCTCTAAATATATCTTCATTATAAACCATATGAGACAAGGTCTCGTTGAGAACACCTAACGATGATTTCACCACCGTCAATTGCTGCTTTAAAAACAAAATCACACTTTCAAAGTTCCTTTCAGAATACTCTATCTCTACTGTTATCTCGACCAATGATATCAGTTGCTAACTGGCCGGTATTCTTTTGCCTGCTGCAATTTGCTGAAGGTAAGATCATCGAGGTGACTGCAAAGAGTCCAACCTTTGAAATCTAAGCTAGTGCATAATTTGTTAATACAATCAGCATATTGTTCAGTCGCAGTCGTTTGCCTCTTCGGTTTCAACTGGACGTAAACATTTGCCTTCCATACTGTATCATATAACATAGCCTGTCCTAAGCCTTCAAAGTAGAGACCCGGTGAGTCATCGTAAAGTTCCAAGCTATAACCTGCTTCAGGGGTGTACGAAGCTACGGCCGTCTCTAGTAATGTCCAAGGCATCCAGAGGACAGTAGTCGATACCATCTGTCACAAAACGAACTCATGTTTCCGCGGTAGTTCCCTGCGTCTAGCAAAAATGCTTTAGCCTGTTCTTGTGCACTTTTAGTAGTTTACGTCCCTTCCTAATAGTGACATTCACCTTGTCAACTCCTACTACCTCGTAGGGACCTATCCATTGTGCGCTTAGTTTTCGGGATCTACCCCTTCTGACTGTTTCATCATAAAGCAAGACTTTATCCCCTATTTCGATTTTCATCTCCTCGGTTTTTCTATCGTAGTAGTCCTTGCTTCGATCCTTGTGAGTTATTAGGTTACTTCTCGCTGCCTGATGCGCCGATTGCAACCGGTCTCGTAACTCAGATACGTAGTCGTCATAATTGTACTGGGGACTGGGGGGGCTTTTCAGAGAAGAGGGTAGAGAGGAGGGGTGTCCAAATAACAGCTCGAAAGGTGTGTACCCCGTGGCGGAATGCTCCGTAGTGTTGTATACATAAGTGGCAAAGGGCACCCACTCGTCCCAATTGGTCTGATCCTCTTTTACATAGTGTCGCAGGTATTCAGCTAATACGCGGTGGCTTCGTTCAAGGCCTCCCTGGGACTCTGGGTGAAAAGCCGTAGATTGGATTTTCTTAATCCGAAGCAGCTTACAAGTGGCCTTAAATACTTCACTGACAAAGTTAGTGCCCTGGTCAGTTTGCACTATTCTGGGTGTGCCGTATTTCAATATTACATGTAGCACAAACGTTCTAGCCACGGTCTCCGCGTTTTGATCGCTAATGGGGGTTGCTATGACATATTTACTCAAGTCGTCCTGAAAGGTGAGTATGTACTTACTACCCGCTTGGGTGACGGGTAGGGGACCCACAATATCCAAAAAACATTTTTCAAAAGGGTGCTCCGAGGTGGACGTAATTTCCATTGGAGCTTTTCATTTAGGTTTCAAGGTCTTATTCATCTGACAACTTTCACATTGCTTCACATAGTTCTCTATTTCTCGCCTCATGTTAGGCCAGGTGTACTGGGATTTGATGGCCTTGTATGTTTTGTTCATGCCTCTGTGTCCACCAACTGGTGCATCGTGAAACTCATACAAAATTTATAATTATAACTTAAAACCAACAATATTGCACTTATTTTATATACGTATATTGCAACCCTACATATGTTTCGGCTGTACTTCAGCCATCATCAGGGGTTTTCCTTGCAGCGTCCACTAACTGTATTTCTCACTAACATTTGGTTCCTATTGGTTTTCTTAGTAACTAGGTATTGTGCATTGTCTTATTGTCTAGGTCCTATATTGTTCACTTTGTACACTGATACACTTATGTATGTGGGTTTTTTTGCACTTTTTAGTTTGACTTTTTTCTTGGTCCGTTTTGGGAACATGTAGTTTTGGCCTATTCTGGAGCATGTCTGTAGCCTTCGGTGTTCTTTTTTCGGTCCTTCTTCTTTAGTTGTGTGCAGGTGTCAGCCATCTTGTCACTGCCGTCTTGATGTTGTAGTGTGCCAAGATCGTTCTATTGATTGTATTTTTCATGGTTTTCTTTACGCGGTGTTATGTTGTCTGCTGTTTGTGGTGATTCCAAGTTGTCTTCGTGTTGTGGTCACACTTGGGTTTTGTGCTTTCTGTTGTCGTTCCTTATGATGTTTTGGTTTTTTGACCTAAGTTTCCTATTTTCGGTTGGTCTATTGCGTTGTAGTTTTCTTGCTGGTTTTTGGATCGTTGATTAGCATGTTGTTTCTGTGGTTCATTTCATGTTCTTTCCATGTTCGGCGTACTGTTTTGGGTGCTATGTTCCTTTGTGTTGCTGTTGTTCTTGTGGTCCGGTTCCTTTAGTTTTGTATTGGTAATGAGCCTGAATAGTTGGTTGTTTTCGCCTGCATGTTGCTCAGGAATCAGAGTATTATCTTCATGTGCTTGCATGTGATGGCTGAAGTACAGCCGAAACATATGTAGGGTTGCAATATACATATATAAAATAAGTGCAATATTGTTGGTTTTAAGTTATAATTATCTCAAGCTTTGCACGGTATGTACAACTTCAAAGTCATACAAAATTTGTTTCTTGGTCTCCTCATCAAACCCAGGCTCGCCCTCGCTTTCCCGACTAATCACGCCCATTCTACTCAGGGCATCTGCATTAGTGTTTTGTGATCCCTTTTTATAAAGTATTTCATAGTCAAACTCTGCCAACTGAATCCTCCACCTAAGCAATCTAGATCCCGGATCTTTTACATTCATCACCCATGTGAGGGGCTTATGGTCGGTCACAACCCTAAAGTGCCTACCATACAGGTACGGTCGGAAGTATTTGGTAGCCCACACGATAGCAAGGAGCTCCTTTTCGCTATTGGTATAACGAACCTCGGCTTTATTGAGACTCCTACTAGCATAGGCTATAGGTAAATCTTTACCAATGGGGCCCTGTGATAATACAGCTCCCAGTCCGGCGTTACTTGCGTCGGTAGAGAGGGTAAATTCTCTAGAAAAATCTGGGTATTGCAAAATGGGTTGACTAACCAATTTATTTTTAAGATGTCGAAAAGCATGCTCTTGAGCCTCAGTCCATTCAAATTTGGCATCTTTCTTAAGCAACTTATGAAGGGGGGATGCTATCCGGCTACAATTTGGAATAAATCGCCTATAGTAACTGACCATCCCACAAAAAGTTTTTAGTTGCTTTGCCGTAGTGGGTGTCGGGAATTTCTCAATAGCAGCTACCTTTTGGGGGTCCGGCTTCACTCCTAATTCGGTTATTTGGTGGCCCAAGTAATTTACTTCCTTCCGAAGAAATTCACATTTTTCAGGTTGTAATTTTAACCTGTGAGTTCTCAACCGATCCAGCACCTCCCGCAATTTGATATTGTGATCTGCTAAAGAGTTAGCGTAGATGACAATGTCATCAAGGTACACAAAACAGCGTGTCCCATTTAAACCACAGAGAACCGTGTTCATCATTTTTTGAAATGTGGCTGGCGCTGTCTTTAGTCCGAAAGGCAATCTCCTATAATGCCAATGCCCTTGCTTGGTGCTAAAAGCTGACAAAGGTTTAGCTTCCTCTTCCAGTTCAATCTGGTGATACCCCATGACCATATCCAAGCATGTGAAATATTTGGACTGGCCAAGTTGATCTAATATTTCCGTAATATCGGGTAAGGGGTGTGCGTCTCCCACAGTTCTTTCATTCAGTCTCCTAAAATCAACCACAAGACGCCATTTTTGTTTACCGTCGACCCCTACTTTCTTTGGGACTACCAGGATGGGGCTGTTCCAAGGAGAGTTACTTTCCTCAATTATCCCTTCCTCTAGTAATTTGGTAACCTGGCTCTCTATCTCGTGTTTTTGACTCTCCGGCAGTCGATAAGGCCGGGTATTTATGGGTACGGTCCCTGGCTCTAAACGGATAGTGTGTTTAGCGGCCGTCGTGCTACTCAGTCGGTCCCCCTGCAAAAAGAACACGTCCTGGTAATCGAAACAAATTGCCCGGAGCGATTCGCGCTCTTCCTGATTTAAGTGCTCCGTTCTCAGTTTTTCCATGACCCTTTCGTCCCTGCTAGGGTCTCTTTCTACGGGACTTACGGTATTTATTTCTAAGGGTTCCTCTCTCTCTGTCTCCGTAATACTTATGACGGGTTTAGGTATATCCACCTCGATTTCCGTGGTATTTAGGATACTAGTAATAACACTTCCATCCACGATTCTGACTAGGGATCCCGCCAAGTACACCCCTGGTGCTAGCTCCCTTTTTTCCACCAGTCCTTCAGTCATTACCGATTCTGCTTCGGCTGGTAATTTGACAACTATCTCTGTTCGAGGTGGTAATTTTATTCTACCAATTCCGACCTCTGATTCGTTCAATTCTTCCTCGCGCCAGTCGGGTCTCAAAGGTTTGGTTACCATATTCCCCGCGTGATGAAATGTCAAGGTTCGATTCTTATAGCATATCTGGGCTTGCATTTGCTTAAGAAAATCTCTTCCCAATATCCCATCTCCCTTGAGGTCAACCTGTTTACTGACTAATTGAAAGTGGAATGGGATTTCTATGGTACCTTCACGGATTCTGGCCTCTATGCTTCCGTGGGTTTCAATCACTGAACCCTCTATACTCTTCAGTCGCACCCTATCTTCGGGCTCGAATTCCACTTCTCCGCGCAAGTTGCGACTTTTTAGCAAACTAATATCAGCTCCGCTATCAACTAGTAGGTACAGTTTATCTCTGCTAGCCACATCCAATTCTAGCTGGACATATTCACATCTTCCCCTACTGCTGCAGCCTACTGAGTGGAGGAGACGGTCGGGCGGCTGCCCTCCAACCGTCTTACCTCGTTTCCCGGCGGCTTTCCTTGCCCGGTATTCTCCCTTCTCCTGGGCGGTTTGCGACAGTTTCTAGCGAAGTGGCCTTTCTCACCACACCTAAAGCAAATGCTGTTGCTGGTATTGTCCGAGGGGTTGGTTACCACCGGATTCACTCGTGCTTCCCGTTTCTCTCGCGAGTAACACTTATTAGACGAGTGACCTGCTTTACCACAAAAGCTACACTTATGGACGTTACTCCCATCGACCTTATACCGCTCTTGCCTGGATGCTATCGCACTCTCCTCTACTAAGGCTGTTTCCGCTATTTCGTCAAAGTTCTGGAAATTTCTGCTTCTCACGATCGTCTGGATGCGGTCTGACGTTAAACCCTGTACAAAGCAAATGTTACGCAGTCTGTCTGCTAGATCTAATATCCCTTCGCGCGCCCCTTCACTACAATTTAGTAAGGCAGACTCGCGAAACTGCGATCCTAGTGTCTGGATCCTCTGAATCCAGTCAGTTATTCTTTCCTCCTTTCCCTGCTTAGCCTTAAAAAGCTGACTAGCATGATAATCAAGCGTTCTTTTCTCAGTATACGAATTCTTCAAGAACTCTTTTAGCTCCTCCCAGTTATTAAAGTTTCTGTGAATAATCGCGGTCCGAGGTTCTCCACTTATCCGGGTTAGAACAAACTTATACAAAATGTCTTCCTGACTTGGGTTTATTACTGCGAACGCAGTGTCTACGTTCCCAACAAAAGCTAAAACTTCATTCTTATTCCCTTTAAAGGGGGGCACCAATTTCAATGCTTCACCTACACTAATGTATTCCCCAGGGGATTCGGCACCTCGGGAATTTGAACTGGCAGGTTCGAAAGACATGGTTAGTTGAGTAAAGACTCACCCCTTTTGAATTATGCAGTGGTGCACCCACGTAGATTCTCGCTACCCTCGTCTTGGCACCTCGGCACCTACTCCCTTCGTATCACCACCAATTGCAACCTCGCTCGGCTAGCTGTGGCCCCGCCACTGCTCTGCTGGACTGCTCTCTGGCTGGTTCTCGATACGGAGCTGCCTGCGATATGTACGGCGTCACGTTTCGCGGCTCCGCTGCTAGCTTCAAGCTGCGGCTTCCTTCACACCCGTAGTAGGTTCAAGCTGCGGCCTCCTTCACACCCGTAGTAGGTTCAAGCTGCGGCCTCCTTTACTACCCGTAGTAGGTTCAAGCTGCGGCCTCCTTCACACCCGTAGTAGGTTCAAGCTGCGGCCTCCTTTACTACCCGTAGTAGGTTCAAGCTGCGGCCTCCTTCACACCACAATCTGACACCAGTGTTGTATCCCCGAAATTTCGGAGAAGGCCGGTGGGGCGTATCGTGGATGTTGCTCCACCGGAATAGGGTTCGTATAGGTTGTGAGGGATGCTTGAAACAAACTCGTTGTACCAGGTTCCAGGCACTTTAATTGCAATAGGCCGTATTTACAGAAAACAGGCCGGGAAGGCCTCGCAGCAACTTATACAGACTATCTGGATCAACGGCAGGATCGGGAATGCGCCCTTTCAGGCGTAGAGGTTTTATCAGACAGGCTTGTGTGTGGTCTGTGCGTAGGAGTATTCGTTACTCCTCCACATGTGACTGTGCGTCTGCAAGGAGTCACACAGTGGCCACCATAGTTCCAGGAAGAATAACAAATAAGCAGTTACAAACATTGGGCAAAGCAAATGCAAAGAGGCGTATGATGAGAAAGTACTAATTAGCAAGTAATAAGGTCCGATGATACGGACAAAGTACAGAAGGTACTGCATCAATGCAATGTCGTTGCCTTAGTTACTATAATATATATGTATATAATGTAAGAAACATCCGTAATATAACAGATATATGCAACAGGTCTTTTATGTCAAAAGTGATAATTCTATTGGATTTGGTGATCTGCAATTTAGTAAGTTCATGTGCTAGCCTTGTTGAGTTGTATGTTACGTATGTGTATGGCAGGGAAAAGCAAAATTCCTTAACAAATGGCTAACTGATCACCTTTCCCTGCCATACACATACGTAACATACAACTCAACAAGGCTAGCACATGAACTTACTAAATTGCAGATCACCAAATCCAATAGAATTATCACTTTTGACATAAAAGACCTATACGTAAACATACCTATTGAGGAAATTATAAACATTACAAAAACCCAACTAACTAACAGGAAGATTGATTACACCACAATCACACAAACGTGTTTGCTATTAGGAATGATAATGAAACAGAATTATTTAGAGTTTGATCAGAGATTCTATCAACCAAACAAAGGGGTAGCAATGGGATCACCCATTTCGGGATTAATAGCTGAAATATTTTTACAACATCACGAACAGCACCTAATAAAAAACAGTCTAGATAGCAAGACAATTACTTTCTACAATAGATACATCGATGATATCATAATAATATATGATCAAAATAGAACCACTGCTAATGATATTCAAAAATATATGAATAAGATACACAAAGATCTTCAATTGAAAGCCACAGAGGAAGTGGACCACAAGATCAGCTTCCTAGACCTTCTCATTAATAGAAAGAATAACAGTCTATCAATTGACATATATAGAAAACCCACTACGACTGATACAACTATCCATTACAAATCCAATCACCCTACACAACACAAAATAGCAGCATATAGATACAAGATAAACAGATTACACAACCTACCATTATCGCAAGAACAAAGACATCAAGAATGGATTACTATACTTCAAATAGCACAAAACAATGGTTACCCCATTACATTAATAAATAAATTGAACAAGAGCATCATTACTAAACGAAATAGAATAACGAATAATACATTACCCTCACAAATCAACAATAGAATATGGGCCACTTTCGAATACCATAATCCCATCATAACAAAAGTCACAAACATCTTTAATAACATTAACATAAAGATAGCTTTTCGGGTAAGAAACACGACGCAGAATATCCTCAAACCAGCCAAAACAAACAATGACTGCTATACTAATAGCGGAATTTATAGTTTATAATGCAAAACATGTCACAAACATTATATTGGACAAACCGGACGCAGCCTGAAGGCAAGACTTTAGAACACCAAAGATACATTAAATATAACAATCCTAAGTCAGCCTATGCACTGCACATTTTGGAAAATAGTCATGAATATGGCCCGATAGATAACACCATGGAACTCATAAAATCATGTAAAAAGGGCAGACACATGAACATCTTGGAAAACTAATATATGCAATTATTTCAAAAAAAGAATTTACTAATTGATGAACAAATTCCATTGGAGGATAACCCGTTATTCAAATTCGTTACCCCTCCACTCCCCTCGATTGCAGGTATAACACGGGAGGTGAACTAGAACAGTTGACCGACAGCAAGCAACCGATACACCCCAAACACGCATAAAACACAGTCCACGTAACAGGTACATCTGATCAAATAATTCAAAAATATTGCCATAGTATAGAAAATAATTATTATACGAGAATAATTTTTCATATTCTCCAACAGACAACACAAAAAACGGCAATGCAAAACCATGCATATGAAAATAACAATAAGCCAATAATAACGCGCAGACATAATATCAGATCATAGCAGATCTACAGTGGAAGATACACTACACAGCTTTTCTACGTGACATACTGCGATGGAAAATGCAGGACGCGTGGGTGATTATGACAAAGTATTGTGCAACAACAGTGCTATAAGTTTTGCAAAGGTGGAACTATTGCAGGATTGCATGTGTTGACTGTTTTTAAGAGTTCTTTAAACGAGTTTTTTAAAACGATTTTAGTGACTTTTAGTGATTTGTGAAAACTTTATATGCGACGAGACCTTGTGGGATCATGTCTTGTGTATGTTTAACATAGGACTACGCAACTAAATGTAGTAAACCCCTGAAGATGGTCAGGTACCTGACCGAAACATGTCAGGTTAATTAAGAGTTAATTAATCTACTATTAAAATTTTTAATAGTTAAGGTGCATCAAGTTGGTTTTAATTTCAATTTTAATTTAACTGCACTAAATGTTTATGACATCACTATAAGCAAAGTGTACACTGTATATCATCTTTCTTTGTATCCCTGAACGATTACAATTCACAGTATTCTCAATATTTTGTCTCTCTGTAGCTGCAATTATACACCAAACAAATCTGTCAGGACTATAACATGGCTGGGACACAGTGTGGGGCAGTACTATAACTATTCAGGATGCAGTGTGGGCCAGTACTATAATATGATCAGGACCCAGTATGTGCAGTACTGTAATTTATCAGGACCCAATGTGGGACAGTACTATAAGTGATTGGGACCCAGTGTGGAGCAATACTATAACATTATCATGACCCAATGTGGGGCAGTACTATAACATTATTGGGATCCAATGTAGGACAGTACTGTAACTGATTTGGACCCAATGTGGTGCAGTACTGTGGCATCAGGACCCAATGTGGGACAGTACTATAACTGATTGGAACCCAATATGGGGCAGTACTGTAACATCAGGACCCAATGTGGGACATACTATAATTGGTTGGGACCCAGTGTGGAGCAATACTATAACTGGTCAGAACCCAAAGTGGGGCTGTACTATCATATGATCAGGACCCAATGTGGGGCAGTACTATAACTGGTTGGGACCGTTTGTGGAGCAGTGCTATAATTGGTCAGGACCAAAAGTGGAGCAGTTGCTCTGAATCTTATTCACATTCCCCAAATTACGTGTTTGCATTATTGTGTGTTTTCTGTTTAGAGTTAAGAAATTCCATGACACTCCCTTGCTGTATGTCATAATGAGCCACTAAAACAAGACTGTACAGAACGTTTCATAATGTGTCTTCCAGTAAGATCTTCTCAGGCAAATAGCCATGTCAGTTTGGAGTAAAGGTTCAAACTTTGCAGACTGGTGTAGCAACATGTGACATTACTTGTTACATCCATTATTCTTTCCAGTATTAGGTCTGTTGAGACCTATTACAGACGTAACAAAACCCATTATTTCAAAAATTTTCCCAAACTTATTTTTCCCTTTGTTATTTTAAGACCCGTTTTTATGGAATCCTGTCATATTATATTATAATGTTATATCTTATTCTATAAAATGTTTATACTGTTTAGTACTGCTCACAAGCCTTACTGTTGAGGACATTTGACTGTCTCAAGCCACTTCATTTTCTAGGTAATTTCTTTCCCTTTGGCATATAGTGTAATTGTCTATAGCTATATTTTAGAGACCCTATATGTCTTGGTACTCTGGCCCAAACTGCTCTGTTATTGTGTATGTTAACATTATCTTGTCCCTGACTTGGAACGAATGAGTGTTTTGTTTCCATATATGTTGCCATATATTTAAATTTTAACAATTTTACTTATTAGGCTATTTTCTAAGTATTTTCTGTTGACAGTGTGTATGTGTTTCTGTTGACATGTTCTGTATCCAACATATGACATTTTATGGATTTATGGAATGTTAAAATAAAATTTCAAATTTCAAATACAAAGCAAAATGTCCAAGCACAAGGACTTTGTGTACAGAAATTGCAGAGGAAACTGAGTGAGAAGTTTTGCATCATTCATATGATTGCATCATTCATATTATTGCTGATAGTTAAATTATATGTATCAGGTTGTGAGGTCAGGGGGTTGGTTCAATAAAATAATAATTACAAAACAGAAAGTATAACAAAACCAAATACAACTCATAAACACAAGGTGCAAACCAACCCATCTGACTAAAAACCCATCCTTTTAACACACAGGCCAGGGAGACTTGTGATACTGAATAAACAATTCACAATGATAAGCAAGAGATAAAACTTCTCTCCCAATTGTCTGTGCAATTTCTGAATATGAGACCATACGTCTTGGTCACTGTGCTGTGCGGCCAGGAATTCTGTATTCTCACAAAATTTAAAATGAATCAGAGAGGTCTTGACCATTCACTCCCCTTATTAGATCTACCATTCCATTTATCCACTCTTGTCCATCACCAAACCAACAGCTGTCACATCATACGGTTTGATTTACACTGCCTATACTACCTCTGCCACAGACATGAATTGAATTCCTCATACATTATAAGAAATTTAAAAAATTGTCTGGAACTATGATCTGTATTGACACATCACCCTCCAGTAATTCTAGCAACCTCTCTACCATACTACATGGCATCACATCCCAGATGACAATAATCTTCAATGAACTTTGACTCTGAAATGACATGGCTGACAACTCAAGAACATTATATAATTTTTAGTCCCAGTGACACCTTCAAGACTCAAATGTATCTTCTGTTTGAGAGTATAAAAGTGTGCTGGAAAGCAATTCTGTCTCTACAAACCATCCATTTAGCTGTATTATAACACTGCATATGGACAGTAACTGTCAAACAGTTATACTTCTTATAAAGGATAGTTTACAGCTGGAATGAAAATTGTGCTGCACAAATATTTTTAGGTGTTGGTATTCTTTCCATTTTATAATTATATTCTTTAAATAATAAATTTTGGATTTTTGGCTATGCAGTGTGTTGTTTATTTGTGGGTGCTGTTAACTGGTGTTTCATTTCTGTCACACAGCACATGAATATCCTTTGTTTCAGAGAGAGAGCTCATTTTACTGACCTACTGTCCTACTCAACTCTTATCTGTCATCAATGTATTCAAGTGAACTCAAAGGTCAACTACTACCATAATAGAAAACATTCAATAAAAGCATTGGTAATGTAAGATATTTTGTCCAAAATGATTACCTAAAACATAATGATTAAAACACACAGATAACTTTGTCTTGTTTTATACGGGTGTGAAACTTGGTCTCTCACACTGGGGGAGGAACATAGGCTGAAGGTGTTCAAAAATAGGGTGCTGAGGAAGATATTTGGGTCTGAGAGGAAGAAAGTACATAGATCCTGGAGAAACTTGCATAAAGAGGAGCTGCATAATTTGTACTACTGACTGCATATTTTTAGGGTTATAATATCAAGGATGATAAGATGGACAGGGCATGTGGCATGACTGGGGGAGAAGATATGTGCATACAGGGCTTTGGTGGACAAAGCTGAAGGAAAGAGAGGACTTCGAAGACCTGGGCATAGATGGGCAGATAATATTAAAATTGATCTTAAAGAAATCAGATGGTAGGGCATGGAATGGATTAATCTGGCTTAGGACAAGTGGCTGGTTCATGTGAACATGGTGATTGAACCTTGGGTTCCATAAAATGTGATGAATTTCTTGACCATCCAAGGAACTATTAGCTTCTCAAAAAGGAGTCTGCTATGTAGAGTTAGTTAGTTAGTTCATTAGTTGGTTGGCTGGTTAGTTAGTTACTGACAGTATATGAAACACACCACTGGCATGAGCACTCAACTAATAACCATAGTTTTATGCAATAAATTATAGCAGCCATATCCGGTTGCATGTTTTTGAACTGGATAATAGTTCTGTATGTTCCCTCTCCTTGTTGTGTAAGATATTTCTGACTTGTACACAGCACGTGAGAGACAGGAAGAATGCTTCAGAGACAGCTGGTTCAATAAGTGCAAGAATATGTATGGGATTCTATTTTTAAGAATAAGCCGATACAACATATGTGTAAGAACAGATGTCACCTTTAAGCCATGCGGAGTAATGCTGTTGAAATCTGTTCTGTCACATATCTGTTATCGCAACAGCAGTTATGCAAGACCAGCATGTTTCCACACAGGATTATATACACACAGACCTCATGCCTGTTTTGTAAGGAATTACCACAGTAAGTCTGGTGTATATGGATTTAATCCACACAAGAAAACCACATGGGAAGGTAGGCAGAAAATAAACTGCTTTTCACAGATATAAGACTTTTTTTTCTCTCTAATAATTCACTAGAATGTGTAAATGACATCATGTTAATGTTGTTCCTAATGCATACATTTTTCATTGCTGCATTACTGCCAGTGATGTAACTAGGCATGGCTAAATTACAAACAGTTGAAAATCAAGTAGTAAAGGAATTGTACAGAACTAGGTCAGATGATGCCAATTACATAGTTTTAATAATATGTCAGATCCTACAGGAAAAATGATTCCCCAGAACACACTTGGGCTATCAGCCACATTATAACTGGGTCAAACAAATCTTGAAATCCCAGAAAATAACGAAGGCAGTGAGAAGAAAATTAACAACAGAACCCAAGCAAGTTAGATGGCATTAAAAAACATAATGGGTGAAAGCTGAACTTAATTCAACAGTGTTGGAGATTAGGAGGCTAAGGTGAAAGAATCACTGAAGGATGGACTGAGAAACAGAACAGTAACTGGTGGTTCCTTAATATAGAATTCTCGGGCCATCAGCCGCATCAAATGGTTTAAAAGATACAATGTTTCAGGGACTGGCTGCATCCCCATCCTCAGGCAAACTGATATAACCCAGCACTCGTCTGTCCTGTGTTTATATACCTGCCGAGGACACAGGACAGATGAGTGCTGGATTATATCGGCTCTGCCCAAGGATGGGGATGGAGCCAGTCCCCAAAATGTTGTATTTTTAAACCATTTGACGCGGCTAAATGGCCCGAGAAGACTATATTAAATCATGTCACCGCAAAAGTTTTAAAACTTATACGGTGGTTCCTTACTGAGAAACACATAACATGTATGCTAATGACTGGTGGCTCCTTTACCACATCAACCCTGATGATGGAGATTGAGCAGGTCTCCAAAACGTTTGATTTCAAGCCAGCTATAACGTGACTGATACTCTGAGAACCTTTGACAAAATCTGTGCACCACAAAAGCTTCAAGCCTGAGGTAAAAATAATTGGTCACTAAACATATATACTGGGTATAAATTTACTGTGGCATGTGCCTCAAGCTTATGAAAGTAATGAAAGAGATGACCTGCTGGTGGCCCACAAAGGAATATCTCATCCACTGCTAATTAACTGTTAACATATGGAGAGCCAACATTTGAAATGCGAGCAGGTTCTATTCCTATGTGTCTTTGGAATTCCACAGCAACATAAAAATTTAAGATAAACATGAAATATTTCAGTCCCATGATGAAAGGCATTTGTAGGACAGCAGTAGTTCTATGGGTCTCTGTGTGTCTTCAGTTCTTATCATAGTAAATGTTGTTTCTTACAATAACTGCTTATACAAGGCCAGTTTTAGGCATGCTGGAGCCCTATGCTATACCAAGATCGTGGTTTTGTAACGACAGAAAGAATGTAATTGGACACCGAAGCTCTTTCCCCATGACGAAAGTGGCCTGGGCCTGAAACTGATCATTCATCGCCATCAAGTGCTGATGTTAAGAATGTGTAGAGCTAAGAGTCCACTCATTCATATATGTTAATGGTGTGATGCTTAATTAAGCACAGAAAAAACTTTATCTTTCCCTTGTACACCATCTGATTCCACCCCTCTTCTATCCACTGCTTGTACAATTCCATCTTTCCACTGTTTCCTTGGCCATCCGTCTTATTTCCCAGCACGTCCCAAGTAAATGTTCCATTTTGTCATCATCTTCTATTTGCATCTTGCCATTTAAGTTTCTGCACCTATTATTCTTGTTATTTCAGTTTGTATTCTGTCCATTCTTAATAATTTTGCTCTTTGTCTCAATTCATTTCCATTCCGTAATACAAGTAAACTAAAAATATCTTAATGAACCTATGTTTTGAGCCCTCTTATAATGGAAGACCCAAGCTATAGTTTATTTAGCTCAGTGTAAATCTGGTATTGAATGTGTGCGTCTGTGTGTGCGTGTGAAGTGTCTTATACTTATTATTAAGTATGATACCTCTTCCTGACTCAGGTAACTGTAGAGTTCATGTAACAAATGAACCTACACCCTTTTTTTGCAGTCTCTTCTGAGGGACTGGAATCCAGGATAAAGCAGAGTAATTTCTATCGATTTGTGACAGCTTACCGTCAACATGGTCATAAAAACGCAAACATCAATCCTATTGACATTACAAAACAAAGGTTTGTTACACTTTTTTTCACAGCATAAAATAATGCTTACTGAAACTCATTTTATTTTTACACAATGATCACGGCATAACAAACCCAATTGTCTCTTCATGATGAGCGAATATTCAAGGCTGATGGGTGGAAAAATCTTTGAGAGTATTAAACTGAGAAATTGTTTTCCAATTTCTAGCAAGGACAAGAGATTTTTCTCTTCCAGACCAAATCTCAGGCCCACTCAGCCCCCTATTCAGTGGGTACTGGGGGTGGGAGTGGGGCAGGTCCCCTGGAAGAAAAGTGGCTGGAGCATGAAGCTGATATATCATCACCATTTGGTGCCCAGATTGAGCATGAACGAATGGTACCTCTCTAGCTCATATGCCTTCATGGTGTACCAGTGACAGCTTTACCTTTACCTTTTAACCCCTCCTTTTCTTTTTCACATTTTTCCACAGATGAAAAAGAGTAAATAGCTTGCATGCATACTGTACAGTGGGCTATGTCATATACCTTGTATGTTATGTGATGTTAAGAACGCATGGTTTTTGTTGTGGAGAAATGTTTGGCAAGTAGAATTTGTGTCTGCCTGGTGAACTGAGCTATCATTTGTAGACTGATGATCATGACACACAATACCTTTAACTGACCATACACATCTAAATCTGTTTATGCAAGGCGCGGTCAGTAAGCAAGGTTCCCTAGCCTGTAACTTTTATGTTAATGTCTTATCCTTCCAAACATACGTAGGCAATCTCCAAAACATAGTATACAAGGGATCCTTACACAACAAATCGCCTACATCTTAACTGATCGACTTTTTATGTCTTTTTTAATATGTATATGGATTGCTAGTTCAGTTTTGTGAAATGTTACTTTGATATGAATCCTTGATGACGATCCCATGAGGGATTGAAACATGTAAGACTGATGAACAAGATATTGTAATATAGAATATCTGGAAACAATACAGTGCATTTTGTTGGACTGAATATTGTGTGATTTGATTATCAGACAGTTGCACTGTATGAACAATATAGAATTTTTAAACTCATGCCAATACTGAAAAAAGATGCATCAGTGTGTTCAAGAATAACATATTTGAACAATGATAATGCATAAGTGAGCTACTAACATGAATGACTCTCATAATTCCTATGACGTAGGGAACCCTACTAACTGGGCATCCTTCATAGTTGATGATGTCATCGAGTAACTAAGTAATCCTTAACTTAACTTTGTATAATATACAAAATTTTTATAAAATTTTTATATTATACTATCATAACACAAAGGGGGTATCACATATAAAGATTAACTTAACTCCATGGAGCAAAGTCCTATCTTGAGAAGCTAACAGGTCCTCAGCTGGTCAAGAAATTCCCCACATTTTATGGAACCTGAAGGTTCATTACCACATTCAAAGAGCCTGCCATCTGTCCCTTTCCTCAGCCAGCTCAATCCAGCCTTGCCCCCCCCCCCCCCCCCCCCAGAGCGACTGAATCTTTCACCACCAATCAATTCGCTTTTAAATTAAAACAATCAATTGAAAATGAGTGTAAAAAGTCTCTCTTAAGTGTGGAAAACTGTTCTGATGCCATTATGGTTTGTATATATAGGAATGAAAAATTGTTACTGTCTAGTCATTGGTTAATTTATGTACTCTATATTAGTTAACATGTTACTACAGTGGAAGATTATCTAGTAAAAGATACAAAATTCCTGTGGCAGCCATAAACTGTGCTATGAGTGTACAGAAGACAACGTATTCACAGAAGAACATGTGTTGCAGTGTGGTACCCGAGACTGAACCTCGCCATTACGGACTCAATGAAAATGACAGGTTTTCATTCATTGGGATTCTGTACGCACCTGTTGCTGAGGGAACAGTGGCTGATGCAGTCAGTTTCCTGCAGAAGACTTACAGTAACAACATGAGTGCAGAATTCACTTATCTTGAGGTATTTATTTTATATATTGTAACCAACTGAATCAACATTGATAGAATTAGACCGCTGCATGATTGTCCACAGTTTTGAGAGCGATTCACCATCTATACATGATGCAGGTAACTGAAGGAAGGCACTTTCCACCACTATTTCAGAAAGTAGTAGCTACTATCATAATTCAAAGGCCTGACTGTTACTTTTCCACCTCTACTGCATTTCTTTCACTCTCTGTCTTGTAGAGATTAGACTTACTTTGAATTCTTTCTCACAGAGCAACACTGCAATACATTAAACAAAACCACAGGCAGGTCTACAAACTGGATTAGAGTCTTCTGGGATGTGAGCCTACATTGCTGGATAAGTGGTTCCTGGTGTTCTTTTGAAATGCCACGAACCACTTACCCTGTGATGCAATGTCACATCCCAGAAGAGCAGATTCCTCCATTACACTGCTATGAAAACCTCATAATTCTCAGGTCTCATACTAATTGACTACAAAATTACAGAAAATTACAATTCTTGGTACAGATATCAGTGATGCTTCGAGCTACAATTTCTTAAGAGCCCTTCTCTCTACTGTACAAATTTGTGAGTAAATCATCATATTCCTGTCCCAACAACGTTGCAAGTAATCATGACAGACCAGTCTAAAGTAGCAGCACTGAGCCTCACATTTAACACATAGAAATTCACATTGTCTTTCCTGACTTCATGTGTCTTGAGTTACCATTTTTACCAGATGTGAGTTAACTGTCCATATCATTACTATATACCACAGAACAAATTTGTATGAGCAGAATTTGAAAATTTTCAGACAGCAGAAGAAGTAGAATGGTTTGCCGAGAAAATGGAACAGTGGTACAGGAAGAACTTGACCGCAACACAAGAAGAAAGCGTGGCTAAAGAAATGTTAAAATCACAGGCGCTTGACAAATTTTCCTAGCCACAAAGTTTGTAACAGTGAAGCGGTATGGAGGAGAGGGTGCAGAGAGCATGATGGGCTTCTCATGGAATTCCTCAGTACATCAGCCAATGGTACATACAAGATAAAGACTTGTAACGATGTTACAAATAGGAGATTTAACAAAAATGAGGGCCATGTCACAAATGATGCCCTGGATTTTTTACTGTTCCTTCATAGTGGCAGTAAAAACAACTAATGCTCTGCAACATTAACACAAAACCTCACTATTTAAATCTATTAAGCAGGAATTAAATTATGGAAAGTACAGTCTTCAGGGATTTCATGCCACATAGTTGAAACACACATACCAACTTAATTAAAATTTAAGAAACCAACATATGCACTATATTCTTACAAGTAAGTCAATTACCCCTACATATGTTTCGGCTTCAACAAGCCATCCTCAGGGGGTCAAAGTTCTACATTGCTTGACATCCATTAGTTCAATTCAAATCAGTACAAATCACAACACAGGACACACAGCAACATAATACAGGGTACCCTCAACCTACTTGGGATAACCCATATACAAAAACAGGACTGCCATTAATTTATGAACAATATATATGTAATTTTAAGGAAACTTTTAACTTTTATACATATAACATGAAAGACTAGTAAAACACATTCCCTGGATTTTACATAATTCGACAGCTGAAAGTGTGATACCCTAATCCACTGGGAATTAAGATTTTGTTTTATGTTGATGTATGAGATGTTTAAAATTGAACTAATGGATGTCAAGCATATGTAGAACTTTGACCCCCTGAGGATGGCTTGTTTAAGCCGAAACATATGTAGGGGTAACTGACTTACTTGTAAGAATATAGTGCATATGTTGGTTTTTAAACTTTTAATTTGTTATCAAGATGCACAGTGAATATAACGTGACACATACCAACATTTTAGAGTAGTAGGTTCCCCTGAAAAACTGGTGTGAACCTGCCTTCTCCCTCCTGACAATGGAGAAGCTGGTTCCTCTGAAGCAATGGTGTATCTACCACACTGCCTAGTACCACACCCCAGAAGACAATTATGTTCATATTCCCCATTGACACACAATCCAGTTCACATTTTACACCATACTTCAACAAAATCCATTTTAAAACTATCTTTAGTCCTCTCTCTGTCTTCCAAGCAGTCACTATCCCAGAGATTTTCCCATCCAAAATATTATATCTCTGTCATGTTGCTATCTGAGCTGCATGTCCAGTCTATTGTAGTTCCCTGATGTAACAGGACTCTTAAAAATCTAAGATGCAGCATGAATGAGTAAATCATTATGATCCTTGTTACAGAATGTCCCTGATTCTCAATTAACTTACCCCCTTTTTTTCCCATGTATCTTCCTTGGCACTTTGTTTCCAGATATTTACAACCTGTGTTCTTCCTCCAGACATGTTTTATGGCCGTACAAAACAAAAGTAATATGTAGTTAATGTGTAATAACTTTGAATAACTAGGAATTCTACACACTGCAGAGCATATTACCCAATGGTAACAAGTCTGAAGAATTGTAAATAGGTGATAACTAATTAACAAACCGACTGACTAACCAACCAACAAACTCCATGGAGCAGAGCCCTTATTGAGAAACTAACAGTTTCTAAGCTAGTCAAGAAAGCCCCACATTTTATTGAGCTTGAAGGTTCATTACTGTGTTCACAACAGCCTGCCGCTTGTCCCTGTCTTGAGCCAGTTGAATCCAGTCCACACTGCCTCATCATATTTCTCTAAGATCAACTGCAACTGGAGGATGCTCAATGAAAATCTATCTGTAAAGATCTTTAAGGTCTTCCTTAAACCTTTGTGTCAATGCAGAGGTAATAACTTCAAAGAAACTGTGACTGCTCTGTTGCCATTATTCCAATTCTTGTCCTCAGCTCTGTGAAATAACATGTGAATCAATAGCAGTCATTCTGGCAGCCAGATAATCTGCTGGTCACAAACTGCTTTCTGCAGGTTGAGACTACTTTGCATGCTGCTGTACAATGTTGACAGACTACATTAATTCACTCACTTTACACACTTTCTTTAACTTATCTCCTCTTTCTCATAGCATCATTTCCATTTTAAACAGGTCAGTAGGCATAAAGTCTCCAATGCCTTTTCTTCTCACAGTCTTTCCTTTTTGATATCTTGCTAGCTCTTTCTGCTCCTCTTGATGGTTTCTAGTGTCTGGCTTTCCCACCTTGTTCTGCGTTGTCCCGTAGGATTCCTTCCTTTGAAATCCAATACCTCTGTCAATATCCTTTCTGTATTAAATTCCTTTTACATTATGGAAACATAAACCTTTCTCTTCTATTTCTGTTACCAAATTTTTTATTCCAACTTGTCTAGAAACCTGGTTTCTAATGCTTTGCTTTTATTTGTAAGGGTCCATGACTGAGCAAGTTGACTCAAGTACTAAACACCTCTGACTCATGTCCAGGAGGTACTTGCTTCAAATCTAAGCTTGACATCAACTAGTTAACAGCCAAATGCCAGAATACAACCTCAAACTAAGCCATGACCACTTCCTTCCACATCCTGTCCAATTCATTATTCACTAATCATTATCATTTAATGCTACATAATCTGAGCTATTGGCAGCATCACTAAATAAACCACAAATAAATAAGTAAATATAGGCCCACTCTTTGACATTAAATGTTTTATACCTGTTTTAAATTTCACAAGCTGGCGTTGAAGAGGTGATCATGTGCATGCCTCATCGTGGGCGCCTCAACCTTCTTATTGGAATGCTACAGTTCCCTCCAGCCAAACTCTTCAGAAAGTTAAAAGGAATATCTGAGTTCCCAGAACATGTTAAAGCTACTGGGGATGTTCCAAGTCACTTCAGTAAGTAAGATATACATTTTAAACTGAATTAAAATGCACCAAAGTCCTCTGACACTATCATATACATCAAAGTTGCATTAGAAACTAACGTTTTAGAGACATGCTACATTTCCATTGTCAGGATTGATGCATGGAATGACTGTACATTGCTAACATGTGCACACACATACACACATGCACATATACATGTGCACATACAGTGTATCTCAGTTGGTCAGTCTCATATCTCTTCCTTACTGGTCTCTTGGAATGTTGGTTTTTAACTCAACTTTGACGTGGCCGACGACTTGACAGGATTACAGTAAATTTATTAACCAAGAAAGCTTCAAATCTTACAAAGTTAAAGATACTGATAATTCATCCTGCACTATTATTTTAAGTAATATCTAACTATCATATCAATTTTTCAGCATCTTCTGTTGATCTCACCATTAATGGCAAAACAATTCATGTGACAATGCTACCAGGACCTTCTCACTTAGAGGTAGGGCACTACAGTGAGTTGTGAAAATGTTGTCAAGTTTGATTTTAACAAACCAAGAATGGTACCAATTTCTGGACTAAGCTATGCATGTCTGATATATATTAAATAGTCCTCAATTCATAAAAGATAAGTCTCTGTCTTTCAAGCAGCAGCAACACAGCTTCACTTATTTCAGTCAGAAGTCTTACAAGTAATGTACCCAAAGGCTTTTTTTATAGTGAAGGGTTTCTAATATAGATCAGGTCCAATGATGGACTATATGAACTAAGCACTGCACCTTAAAGTTCTATAAACAACACAGAATTTCTTGACTAACTGATTGATTAAGATTTTCAAAAGGATTCTATTCAATTGTGTTTCATCTGGTACACATATGGGTCCAGAGCGCAGGAGGGGGGCTGGGGCCGGAGTCTGTGGGCAATCCTTGGGTAGGAGGCTCAGTATCTCTCTAGGAAAATATCTAACAGTTTTCCAGGCCGAGATATATGCTATCTTGGCGTGTGCTTATGAAATTCAAACTAATGTTAGATCAGAGAAATACATTAGTATCTGCTCTGATTGTCAAGCAGCTTTGAAAGCTTTACAGGCTGCTAAAACAACGTCCCCATTGGTACAGCAGTGCCAAAGGGAGTTGAATGATATCTCCACCTATCCCTCTGTGGGACTCTTTTGGGTCCCCAGATATTGTGGAATACATGGAAATGAAATTGCCGACGTTCAGCTCACCAATTTGTTGGACCGGAGCCGGCCCTGGGGGTCTTGAGGCAGAGTATAAAGCAGAAACTTCAGTGCTGGCTGGACAAACAGCACATGATATTGTGGCAGGATCTTACTGGCACTCAGAGACAGGCTCGAAAATTGATCTCGGGCCCTCATACTGCTACTGTCTTTTAATAGGACGCAATCCAGGGTAGTTACTGGCATTCTTACCGAACATAACACCCTGAGAAGACACCTCCACGTAATGGGACTGACAGACAGTCCCTTGTGTAGGAGGTGCGCAGCAGAGGAGGAGACCTCACCTCATGTTTTGTGTGAGTGTGAAGCTTGGATGACACTCAGACATATTTATCTGGGTTCCTCCTTTTTGGACATTGAAGACGTCAGAGGTCTAAGTCTGGGGGCTATCTGGAACTTTATTAAAGCGACAGGGCCCCCATGACTTGGACTTCAGTTTAAGGAGCTCAAAGGGTCTGTAAAAGGCCTACGTGCATCGGGACCAAAAGGGCTCGAACCCATTATCCTATCCTATTCTATTCTATCCTATTCTACTCAGTTGTGTTACTTAAGATTACTAATTGAACATGAGATCCCCAAGCCAGAGGACTGCCCCTCTAGGATATCTGTGCCTGTTGCTGAACTGAACATTTAGACTACAATACCAGAGTGTTTAATTATCGACTAAGAAACCAACTATTATGATTTACAGGTGGCAAATCCAGTGTCAATGGAAAAACAAGGGCTCGAAACCAGTCGCTAAGACAGGGGGGATATCAAGACAAGTCAATACAGGGAGGTCATTTTGCCGAGTGGAGTGACAAAGTACTAAACTTGCAGGTGAGTGCACAAAACTGGACGTGTGCAAGTAACATGCCTGAACACCAGTCCCTTGTAACACAACAGGACAATCAACTGTGCACATCATTTGTTATTATAATCACCACTACCTTTATTTGAAAGGTCAAGTGGTCAGTTCTGACTGCGATTTCTCATCAAATATTATTTGGGTCATTAAATCAAGAATAATGAGACACGTGGGGCATGTGGCATGAATGGTGGGGGGGGGGGGGTTTACAGGGTTTTGGCATGGAAACTGAGGGAAGGAGACCATTTGGAAAACTCAGGCGGAGATGGGAGGATAATATTAAAATGGACCTTAAATATACCGTATGGGGGGAGTGTAAAGGACTGGATTAATGTGGCTCAGGATATAAACAAGTGGTGGGCTCTTTTGAATGCGGTAATGAACCTTTTGTTTCCATAAAAGGTGGAGAATTTCTTGACTAGCTAAGAAACTGTTAGGTTCTCAAAAAGGGCTCTGGTCCATGGAGTTAGTTAGTACATACACATACACAACTGTACATGTAATATTCTTATGGTGATAAAACAAAAAGGGATGAGATGGGCAGTGTATGTATAACATATGAGGTAAATATCAAACATATGCTTCAATTTGGCTGGGAAACTTGATGGGATGAGACAATCTAGGAAATACACAAGGGCAAGTGAATGTGAGGATGTGAATTAGCTCAGAATAGGGCTTCAGCAACAACACTGCTGATCAAGATTATGGTCTTCTGGGATGTGACATCATGCAGTTTGGTGGACAGGTATCAGCAATCCAGAGAATCCTGCTACCTGATGATGTCACATCCTAGAAACTCATCATCTTCATCTTCACCATCATGACAACCTAGAACTCAACAGTGATGACAACATTAACAGCTACTATCTGCTGCTTACAAAAGATCCTAAATGATGGAGATTTTTGTATCATCAGGTGCATGGTGATGCAGCTTTTGTAGGCCAAGGAGTGAATCAAGAAATGCTAGAACTGAGTATGGTTCCACACTTTGAGGTTGGAGGTTCAGTTCATTTGGTTGTCAACAATCAGCTGGGCTTCACGACACCAGCAGACAGGGGACGATCATCGAGATATTGCACCGACCTTGCGAAGATTACCTCAGCTCCAGTTGTACATGTCAATGGTGACTTTCCTGAAGTAGGTTGCTTTATGCACTTTAAATTTTACAGTAACAGAGCAGAAATTAAGGCTAAATAGGAACATAGAATAGCGCACAGACAACTTTAATGCAAGATGTAACCAATTCCTTCAAGTATTATTTTATAGCTTAAACATTCAAATCCTCTGGAATGTTACACTGTATCAACCGGTCCAATAAACTGCTTGATCCTGAAGATAAGGCACTATGATCGTTTGAAGCATCAGCAACTATTCACTAGTCAATATGATGTAACACCCCCAGAACACTTGAATCTTCAGCAACCCCACTGTGAGAACCACAAATCTCATATTTTCAAGCTTCTTATATTTAGAAGGTTATGTCACAATGTTCTCTATGCAGCTACTAAAATACCCTTGTTTGTAATACACTGTACACTTTCACCTGTCTTATATAGAAAAAACGTATTTTCCAGATGGTGGTGAAAGCAACTCGCATAGCTTGCGAATACCAAAGAAAATTCCGCAAAGATGTATTTGTTGACCTCAACTGTTACAGACAATGGGGCCACAATGAACTGGATGACCCCACTCTTACAAATCCAGGCATATACAACATCATCCATGCTAGGAGGTAACAATGAAAATGTATCACAAAATAATTAATGAGGGGACATTTTCATAAGATGTAAATGAACGTATCATAAACCAAAGGAAGATACAGCAAGTGACTTTTTGGTCAAGCATATTTTTATCAGAAATTTTCTATCCTCCATTTCAACCTTTTACATCAATCAATGAGTGATCCCCATCCCAATGTAATTTTTCTGTACAGTGAGGGCCCAAGCCTAAAAATAACAACAGTAATTTATCAGTAAGACATCAATTGAATATTCAGATCCAAAATAAATGCAAACAAATGATATTCTTGCACAGCATATTTTTATTAACATACTCATATTTCCAACATAAATTGTGACAGTTCAGTATGAATCAGACAGTAACATATTTCTGCAGGCTATTTATCTGTATACAGAAGTAGCACTGAAGTTAAGAATTGGGTGTCACTGTGAGAATAACAATGTGAAACATTTTAAGATGACACTGTTTTCCAGTTATGCAGAAAATAAGACTGTGGAAACAAAGATATATTCGTACATAACAACCACCACAGTCACTTTACTTGCATTACATAGAAGTATATATTTTATGCAGAAATAAAGAAATTAAAATCTGGGGGTCAGATGGAGTTCTGAAAAACTGCATAAATTAGACTTAACTCTGAGACAACTGTGAAAGGAAGAATGTTTTGATTATGACATTTCTCTCCATCACCATGTCCAGACCGGTTCTGGGGCCTACCCAGCCTCCCGATACAAAGACAGAATGAGAAAGTTCAGTATGTCACTCATAATGGTGAACTGTTTTCAATGAGGTGTTTCTGGATTATGGAGAAAACTTCATCTTGGAATCAGTTCAAAATTCAGGGGACTTTCAGACATATCTTTAAGACTGTGGCACTGCTACACACACACACACACACAAACACACACAGATGAAACCAAAATAGTAAAATGCCTCATGAATTGTATTTTAAAAAAAGAATGATTATGGAGTAAAACTCCTCTGCAATTACTCTACATTTACTGTTTTAATCATTTAACCTTTCAATAATTCTGGGGTTTAAATTCCCACTACTCCCCAAGACATAGTTTTAATTTTACAATGCCCTCACACAATATGGAGGGCAAAGGCCCACAGTGTGTGAGGAATTAAAGACAGTACAGTGCACATGGGCTGGTGTTGAATGGCTGAAGCACATCAGTAGCCACTGTATATGTGCACCTACTTTAGCATTAAATAACACTTCATTTTGCCCACAGACAGCATTTATAGGTTTCATATAATTCTTAGAATGAACAGCAATATTACTGTAAACCACAACACTTCATAATGAAGATGGAGTGTTTTGTGTGAGGTAGACACTTGATTTTTAAATATTTCTGCACAAAATTCGTGCTTCAAAAAAGCAATGCTTAGTGTGCACGATATTTTGCATATCTGACTGTGTTGTGTTCATGTAATTGTTCTCATTTATCCATAACATAGAACTGTTCCAGATATGTACGCTGATCTACTAGTCAATGAAGGTGTGATGACTAAGGAAGAGGTTGAAGGAATTGTAGCTGAACATTCAGAATGGCTTAATGGTATCTTAAAATCTATGGACACATACGTTCCCCAGGTAACAAACAAAAGATTAGCCAGTTAAATTTATTAATCAAGGAGATTTCCAGCAGTTCAGCTACATGCATCCGTTTAATAAACAATTGAGCTAAACCAACTTCATGGAGCAGAGTCCTTGAGAAACTAATAGTTGTTCAGCTACTCAAGAAATTCCCTACCTTTTATGGAATCCAAATATTCATTATCTTGTTCACAACAGCCCATCACTGATCCCTATTAACTTGATCCACACATATCAACTGTATTCCTTTAAAACCCATTTAATGTTATCCTCCCATTGACACCTAGGTCTTTCAAGTTGAATCCTCCTTTCAGTTTTTCCAAACAAAATTCTGTATGCATTTCTCACCTTTTCCATGTGTTTTACATGTACTGTCCACCTAATATCGCTTGAGTTAAAAAATTAAATACATAAATAAGGTGAATATAAGCATAAAATGTTCAGAGCTAATTTGTCTGTGAATCTATTCTTTGCATTTGGTAATCAAAATACACGGTTGCACCCTTATGTTGCTTACAATAAATATTTCCAGCTGTGGACACAGTGACATTCACAAGCAGACAGAACTTTTGTGTTTGCTGCTACCCATGAAGTATAAGTGACAGACACAAAATTACCTGACATAATAAGGAATAAAATTTATAAAATACAGTTTTTTTTTATGAATGCAATTATTACTCAGAATTTGTCTTTCTTGTGGGTTACCTATCTGCTTTTAATATGCCTATGCCTATATCTATACTCATTTGATCTGTGCAACTTCCAGAACAGTAATAATTACTACATTTTACACATCTGATCACTGAAAGAAATTTTTCTTGTCCTCTTACCTACAAATAATCTGAAGATGATTCTTTGGGCAATATCTATTATTTCATCTAGACACCCATCCAGTCAAGGTATTAATTTCTTCTCATTTCATAACTGCAGGAAAGTTTTCTCCAGAAACAGTGGTCAGGAATTCAGCAGGCTGATGCTGCCGTGACATTGTGGGATACCGGAACACACCTGGATGTACTCAGATATGTTGGCGTGAAGTCAGTTGCTTATCCCGAAGAGTTTGTAAGTGTGTTGAATGTTTATAAGATGTCACACATAATGAAATAAATAGTGCAGAATATAAGGCATGGATTTTCTTATACCTTCGCACGTGTCAAATAAAGAACTGTTCCATATGCCATGTAGTTTACACTTGAAGAGTACTTTAGACCACTCACCATAATAGCTGTTTCTGAGAACCCTGCCCATTATTTCCAAATATCATACAAACAATTTCAGTTTCTGAATTCTGAGAAAGATTATACCAAAAATCATGTTTCGAAGGTACAGATGATTTAAAATTTAGGTAGTTATTGAAATTTAACAACTCATTTTTGGTGGTTTATTTAACAATACTTTCAGTACCTAGAATACACTGTACCAATAGCAGATGAATGAATATGAACTGTGGGATTGACAACTGGTAGGGACAAAACTAATGTACTCAGAGAAAAATCTGTCCCAGTTGCCACTGTCTCCACCACAAATGTCTAATGATAGTTTTATGTAGCTGTTCACTTACTATAATTACATGGGTGTTTCTAGTATTCATTATTTGGATCTTAATAAGGGAAGACTTTTTTCAGATAAATTAAATAAATTAAAATATTTGAAATTAAACTGAGTTGTATTTAAAGATTCAATTCATGCTGCAGAGGAAACACATTCAGTCTCAGTTATACAAACCAATCTGTTAATGCTGTATAGGGAAATAATTGCTGTTTGCTCTGAGATCCACACAAAACACATAAATACACTTTGTGGACAGAACACGGAATTTTTAAATGTTAAACCAGGTGGTACATAAACAGCCTCTAAATACTGACCCTTCTCATGTTCACAATACAGCTGAAACCCAGGTTAATGGGGGGGGGGGGCATTGGCTCCGTCTACTGGGCCCATTAGAGTAGGTTTCTGCTTTCATCTGATCAAGGAGACAGAACCAGTTTTCAAAGTTATGTTTCTATAGACAAACTCAAACAGGCAACAGTGTCCAAAGTACATGTTATTTTAAATATATTCATACTTATAATCAGAACCAAACATTGTACTTTCTGTAGACATTCTACACATCTATACCTAAAAGTGAAAAAAAAATGCATGTCAGTTTTGAGGTTTTCATGGCAATGTAATCGAGGATTCAAGAAAAATGCATGTTATTTTTAAGAAATATTCCTCTATGAAAATTCTTAGAAGTGATGTTGCTTATTTAATGACTGAAATTTTAACACACAGCCATTGTTCGCACACAGCATAATAAACTCTTACTTACTAAGATCAGGGTTTAATTTCAGCAGAGAGAATCTTCCAGTTTCCTTCAGAAAAGCTGGGTGAAGACTGGTAAAAAATAACAATCATAATAATGAAAACATGGTGACAAGAGCAATAACAATAATAACTCAATTAAATTTATTGAAATATGTGACAGCATACAGGCATTTACTGCAACATACAACAAAACTACAAAAGCAATGAGATAATAATAAGAAAATAAAAATGCACCACACATACAAGAACAACAGACAAGATTTTATATAGACTGTTAGACAATCTTCACTTATAGTGGACTTAATGATGTCCTTAAAAGTGACACAATTAGTTTTAAAAATATCAATATTCCTGCAGACAGCAATGGCCACAGAAGCACATTTGGCTAAACAACTGACCTTCACCTGATGCAAAACATCAAACACAGGATAGTTTATGATTAACCTTACTGTCCTACATGACCATACGCTGGTCTCTAAAAAATACTGGCAAATGGCCTATCATGCCATATGCGGCACTCTGTGTGCAAATCTAAATGTCGATGCTAAGTGAGAAAAACTGTGACTGGCACGAGATACACCTGGTGTTTAAATCTGTTGGCTAAATGTTAACCTAGCAGGTATCCATGAACAGTTGAGTGTCAAGATTGTGGTCTTCGGGATGCAACACAATGTAGCTGGTAGATGGTACCATCATTTAGAGAAGATGGAGGCCACAGGATCTGCTAAAATGTTGGTACTCCTCTACCAAACCATACCATGTCATATCCTAGAGACAATAATCTTCATAGTCTCCTGCTTGTAACACATTAAGATCCTGTGCTAACCTCCACATCTGTATGCTTCACAGCACAATACTGCATGTCATGGAGACTCACAGTCTCTGGGTTCATTAGTATTTTGTGTTTCAGAATATCCATCCTCATTTGCTGAAAACTCACATTACTGCACGTTTGAACAAAATGTCTACCGGAAGTAAAATAGATTGGGCAACAGCTGAGGCTCTGGCTATAGGATCACTTTTGTACCAAGGTACCAACCACATATTTCAGATCAGTTTTTCCCAAAATAATTACCTTCTCCTTATCACAAATTCGGATTTTAATTTCTGTGATTTTTAACACAAATTAATTAAATCTTTGCTTGTAAGTTAGAATAATTCAGTCAGGGGAATGACTAGCTTATTGGCTGGACAACCAACGTTTGACTACTGGTGGGGACAAGATAATGTCCAGTCCAGCCATGAGGAGCAAATGGCCTCCTGTCCAATGAACACTGCATGATCCTTCCCTGGTGGTAAAATAACGAGGGTACAAAACTTACACGTAGCTATTACTTGAGGTTAAGATGAATGGAAATTCATCATCACACCTCTATATGACTTCATGGTGTGTGCTTCACCAAAGATTAAAACGTAAAGTGGTCCATATGCTTAATCCTTTAAGGAACAGTATTTACTGTATGTACCACCTTTTTAACACTCAAAGATGTTTCTTGTTCACTGACTGCAATTATCTGTTTATTATTATTGTTAGAATGAAAAGCACTAATTTCTCTAAACAGTGTCAACTGGAAGATCTTTGTAATGGAGGTGCAGTTTTCTGTGAGGTACAAACTGAATTTTACGTATCATTTAGATAATCTTCAGACTTCACGGGGTTGATTAGACACCACATCATGAAGACATATGAGAAACTGGATGTAGAGTTCCATGCATTCTCAAGTCTGATTGTCGGCTTCAACACTGGCATTTTACTGTCAGGTAAAGTGCCCCACCTACCGACTGTACAGGAAGGCAGATGGGCCTTAAAGCTGGTCTGGTTGCTGTGGAGAAAGGAAAAATATGTAGCCTCTAACGAGAACTGAACCCTGATTGTCTGGTCGTCCAGCCCAGTGCCTAGTCACCATACTGACTCATGTAGTCATTTGTACTGTTTTAAATACAGATAGACAGTTGTGTTACCTAAATGTTTTTCATTTCACACGCTAGTGACTCAGCTATCCCAGCCACACAGAGACATAACAAGAAAGCATTGCAGGAAGAGACAAAGAAATGTTTACTTCTGAGAAAGACCATGTATCCAGCAGCTGAATATCTAAACTTGTACACATTTGTAAAATCCCCATGTAAAAGCAAGGAAGGGGTAATACAGAGGCTCCCCACTAGGCATCAGGGTCATTTTACCTTATGTACATGAACTATCACGAATTGTCATCATCATCAGCACTAAAGACCTTCGTGGGCTTTGGCTTTCTTTCCATCACTGAATTCTGTGTTAAATTCATGTAATAAAAATGTAAAATTCATAAAGAGCTTTCAACTGAATGTTATGTTACAGTAATTATAAATTCTGATTACAGAATGTCTCTGACATACAACTAGCTATGAAAGTGGCCATTCTAAATAGTTTCTCTCAGTTACTAGGGGAAAATGCTAGCACAGTACCTCACATATGTAACTGCCCCATTGCACTCTCTTCCTTACCACCTACCAGGAGTGCACAAATGCTGGGTGCCTGGTTGCCTGGGTAACTAAATTTTGTACAGTAGTGACAAATATTTTCAGCATAATTATTGCAGATTTTTTTCCCCACATACAAAAATGTGTATCAGTTCACACGCACCAAGCAGAAAGCACCAGATAACAGTCAGAGTCATAAGTCACTCCAGAATTGTAAGTCCCTCAGCATAGAACTTGCTTCATGTCATCCTTCTGGCAACTGGAATTTGGAGGTGGCTCCAAGATTTTTGGAAAATGCTGACTCACGCTCCCTCTTCATAATCTTTCTGCCATATTTTACCAAAATTACAAAGACAATGCAGCTGATAGAGAATCATGAAATAAACACAAAACAAATCAATAAACATATTAGAGTGCCCCTTCTGTTTATGTAAGATGCTTCTTCAAATATACTTGACTCCTTTACTAATGAACAATGGTGGCAATAGGTGTTCAGTACCAGCTACTATGATGTTAAGTGATTACCTGGAGAAGTTTGAGTAGTTGCACTAGCAGACAAGAATCCACTAACAAATGGCAGTTCAAAGGTACCCAGGTATTCATGAATTATCCTCCCACTTCTGTAACCATCTTCAGTGTAGCGTCTTTCAGTGAGGTTATTAATGAAATTTCTGTATGCTTTTCTAAGACTGGAGAGTGATATGATACCTCTATATGTCCCGAATTCACTATGGTTTTCATCCTTTCTCCCCAGTTATTTTTCACTCTTCCATCCATCACCCATTACTGCCAAAGGGCAGCTTTTCACATTTCCATTACATCACTCCTACTGACTGAGACAGAGCTCTTCCTCATCCCTCATCTCCTCCCTCACCTGCAAGTAATCACATTCCTTGGCAACCTGCCTACATGACCTGGCCACATCCTCACCCTGATCACTTCTATCCCAAACTGAAGTCAGTATGTTCCTCCAAAATGTTAGCATCCACCTCCACAATTACAAACGCTGTATCATTTCTTTCCCTATTCTGAAATTATGGGACTATTACTACCAACTATGGAGTTGTACAGTTCATATTCTTATTTTAACAATATGGTAAACTTAACAACAGCAAAAATGTCTTGCGACATTCCTGTTGGATATGACTCTTCTCACTAAGTGAAATTAAATTCTGAAGTTAATAAAAATATATCTGTTTTGTCCAGAATAAGTAAGTCCATCAAGCCCATTATGGTATAATGGATTTAACTGAAAGTGAGTTGCAAGCTGTCTCACTCATACCATATCAAATACACTTAAATTAAAATCTATTGTTCTTCAGGATATAATGTACGCATCAGTGGGCAGGATGTTGGAAGAGGAACATTTTCTCATCGTCACGTTATGTTAGTTGATCAAAAAACCAATGAAATGTACATTCCACTGAACAGTTTGATTGATGGACAAACAGCATATTTGGAGGTTTGTATGACACGTGTTTCTGATCTTATTAAGCACAGAGGTCCCAAATTTTTACTTTAACACAATATTTGCTTTCAGTGCAAAGAAAATCTTAATTGAGTTCATAACCTGTCATTGAGTTTTTCTTTCCTCATGAACATTCAAGGTCAGTAGTTATAAAACGAATAATTTTGCCCACTGTTTTGTTTGATTATAAAATGTGTTTGTAAATATCTGGCTCCACGAGACATTAATAACATGAAAATTTGGGTCATTACATAACAAAGAGCCTTCAGTGAGACTCGAGGTTCTCACAGCATTGGGCATGAGCCCAGTATCTCAGAAGACGGTAACCTTGAAGGAGTTTTGTGATTTATACAGGTCACGCAATACTGTTGTAAAAATAGTGACAGGATGCTACAGTGTGTATACATCAAGGCATAACAGCTGCATTTCAGGTATGCCTCACTGGCATCCTTTAACAAATGACCCCATTAGCAATTACAGTCTCAAATATCAAGAGGGATTGTTAATTTAAAATTTGTATATTCCAAAATATTTTTTAACCAGATAAATAACTGCATATTACATGTGTAAATTCTTGTAACAGAAGCTCACACTTTCATGAAAGATTCAGGTTACTAAAAACTTGTTGATGGCAATTTAAAAGACAGGATTGAGATAGGAGGATAATACTAAAATTGACTTTCAGGCACTGGAATTTGATGGATTGGGCTGAACTAGTTTAGGATCATATCCAGATGCAGGTTCTTGTCTTTAATATTGAAACTTTTGTCTCTAGCTTCAGTGCCTAACAACTGGCACTTCTCAAGGAATGTTCTAATTCAGAGACATTTGTATTCAGAATGTCTGAGAAAAGTTTCACAAGAATCATTAGTGCCACTTTTCTTGCAATGTTTATGGAACATGAAAATATAAAACAAAAAACTGTCATATTAAAAAATAACACAACTTAAATTACTAAATACGAATTGCTATTTTTTGCAGGTAGCAAACAGCACCCTATCAGAAGAAGCTGTGTTAGCATTTGAATATGGAATGAGCATTGAAAACCCAAACAACCTCATCATATGGGAAGCTCAGTTTGGTGACTTCTTCAATGGAGCTCAAATTCCCATAGACACCTACATTGCAAGTGGAGAAAGCAAGTATAATACTGTGGGTTATATATAAACCTTGAACCCTCTGTTCTAATTACACTGGAGATCATTCATTCACGAAAAAGTTCTGTAACTGAAATGAAGGGACTGTCTTAACATGGATTAAGCCACTTGCAAGTGAAGGTGTAGTACAGGGTGCTTATTTTATCTGACAACCATCACTTGCCACTTCCCACCAATAATCTGCTACATATGTGAGTGGTTGGCTGAGTGGGCTACACTAATATGACAATGGCACCAACAGGAAATGGCAACCAACAGTTGTCAAATAAAATAATGCCCCTAGATAGTGATACTCTAAGGACAGGTGAGCATGGACAACAAATATATGTAGAAGCAAATAACAGTAATATACAGCTGACAGAACTTGAGTAGCAGAGAAGTACCAGTCTCGGTTTTTCAGGTTAAAGTATGCTTTTTGTATTTCTGTTAAATTTTAAACTTGGCAGGGTTTAAATGAGGGCAATGGAACTGCTTCCTGTCTCACTTATACAAATACAAGCTTGAAACCTAACTGTGCATAAAGTTGTCAGGAAAATACAAGTGTGGTTCTTATCATAGTTTATATGAACATCAAATTTAACTTTATCATTACAGTTTAATAAATGTCCATCACAGTACACAGTCATTGATAACATCTCTGTTACTCCAACATATTTTGACCACCAATAGTCATCATCAGGGAGGTCATATGGAGTCTACAGAAGAAACTACATAAGGGTTTCACATTTGTCTGTATCTTAAAATTAAGAATGTGCTGTCAGGACTTGTTTGGGGTTTGATCTTTTCATCAAAATATCTGTTTCATAACTGATTTGTCCCTTATGTCACAATTTATATTACACAGTTTTAGTTTACGAGGTTCACTGCTATCATCAGACATGTTTGTTATGTAACTTTAAAAGATTAAAAGTTGGTTAGTTTAAATTAAAATTCTCTAAAATTAACAGGAAAAATTAGCTGTTCAGCATATTGTGGGTTTTGAAGGTCCTTTATTGAAGGGTAATGATGTACGTTGGTGCATTATGTATCAATTTAAGATTGAATCTTAACATATTTATTTTTATTATTTTTGACTTATTTAAAGACACCACCAGTACTGCAGACTCTAGAGTATCAAATTGTAGGATGACTAATGAGTACGGATGTGCAAGGAAATGTTATGTTCTAATCTGAGGTACTACCACAGTATTTGCTAAAGGGACTGAGCCAAATCACAAAATCCTCATGCCATTATAGGCAGTCTCTGGGTCAAGAGTTGAACCCAAGACCTCCAGAAGTAGGGCTACCTACTCAACCAGGCATTTGATTGAACTTCATCAGTGTCACAATGAATGGTTGTTCATAAAAATAAGCAGGTCCATTAGATAGGCTTCCTTATAGCTACTTACACTTAAACATTTTCTTCACTTCATTAATACTTACTGAAGTACAATCAGTGGCGTAGCTAGGTTTTTTGATGCCGGGGACAAGCAATCACAATGGCCATCCCTTACAGAAATTACAACTTTAAAAAAAACACAAAAATTTATTGAGTTTCCTTTTATTTGTCTCAATAATTTAAACTTTGTTGAGCACAGAAAAAATTTTCCCCCACTTAAAATATTAATTTTGCTGCCCCTTGGACTCTGCTGCCTGGGGCGGCCACAACACTCACCCCGCCCTAGCTATGCCCCGAGTAGAATGACAATTTCAGACTCCAGACACTGTTGAATCTGCAGTCCTGCATCTCAGAGACTAAGTGTGAAGATCAGATACATTTTTATCTGCCATAATGAAGTGTACAGAATGAATTTTTCTGTTGTTGTTACACCATTTCTGAGTTCTGGTACATCACAATATACTTCATGTTTCTACAGCAAAGTGGATGATGTGTAGTGGGCTGACAATGCTGCTCCCTCATGGGTATGACGGAGCAGGACCAGAGCATAGTTCATGCCGACTTGAACGCTTTCTTCAGCTCAGTGACTCAAATGAATCAAAGCCAGATGGCGATGATGTCAACATACACGTTGCAAATCCAACCACTCCGGCTCAGTACTTCCACCTGCTTCGAAAACAGGTTCGTGTCTTCAAAATTTATTAAAAGTCTGGGGCTTCAGCTCTGACCAAGCATGGCATTACTAAGAAAAGATGTTTTATTGTTTTTCCAAGTATTCCTTCAGTGCACTGTGACCTGCAGTTCACTTGTCATGCTTACAGGTCATACAAAATTACAGGAAGCCTCTTATTCTTGTGACCCCCAAAACTTTGTTGCGGTCACCAGAAGCCACTTCCAGCCTTATGGATATGGGGCCACAAACCACCTTCACACCTGTCATTGGTAAGCTGTTATACATGTGTATACTTTCCTCATATCCAGGATTATTTTCATTGTACATTCTTAAGCAAACCATTTTGGGTTATCTTAACGTAGAACATCCCCGCTGGTGTATTAATCATAAGTGTATATGTTATCAGTTCATCAGTCACACCAAACAAGCTGTATTATACACGTTTTTACTTGGCAACTAGTTTCGGCTCCAGTAAAGAGCCATCATAAGGCCATTAACAAAAACTATACAATGGAAACCTATATATTATAGGAAGGAGATCTCCCTCTTTACATCAATCCATTGATGTAAATGGGGAGTGCTTACAGCACACAGGAACTCAAAAGAAATTTAAATTTCATGTTACTAGTTTAAGATTATTCTGAGAAAGTATCTGCCTTACTTACTAAAAATTCTCTGTATACTAGGAGTAATGCTACAGACCTCAACTGTCATGGTACGCACAATATCCAACACTGTTTAAAATAAGAACTCCACAATCAAAAAGCACTAAAAATTTACCTTTTTCACTCTCACACCGAAATTCGGGCTTCATGGATTCATGAGACAGCTTTAACACAACAAGTAGTAGTAGTAGTAGTGTGGTGGTGGTGGTGGTGGTAGTAGTAGTAGTAGTAGGATTTAATTTGCCACTCATACTGAAATCCATCATTACAGACAGGGTCTGTAGAATCTCACAGTTACAGCAAACTCAGCCTGGGAATCCATGGTGTACGCTACTGTATGTTAATTACATTTCAATTGCTGGATAGTATGGCTTGTCTTAACTGTATATTGAACCAATGGTGTAAAATTTTATTGCAGGCGACCATATAAAAGCAGACAGTAACATTCAGCGGGTAATATTTGTCAGTGGAAAACACTACTACACTCTTGATAAAAAACGCAAAGCTTTAGATGCAAAAGATGTTGCACTCGTTAGATTGGAAGAACTTTCACCATTTCCAACACTCAGTTTGCAGAAGGAAGTGGCCAAGTATAGAAATGCCAAACGTAAGCAAAAGTACCATAGTTGCTGTGTATATTACAGAAAATATGAAACGAACAGACCAGCCCTTTTAAAGCAGCAGGAATAAAACTCCCTTTGTGTCAGGTATTTATCATTTATTCAGTTACACTGCTGTTCATTGGACAAGAGATTGGGAAGGCCTCACAGACATTTGGGATACTACGGAACACAGAAAATGCTACTCCTGCCAGGAATTAAACTGTGATCAACTCATTATTTTCCTGGTTGAGCCATCCCACCTCATAATGTCAGAGGCCTCAATAAATAAAGAAAAATAAGCCACATTTTGGATCTACATTATTCTGATTTGCAGTCTGCACATGAATTGTGTCTTTTCTTGTTTTCAAAACTGTTCAACCACAGTGTAAGACAAATGTAAAGGTTAGTGAAAATGACAAAACCACAATGTTTTAGTCCTACCAAAATAATTAAAATAGGACACTTGCTTCCAGTATTTATCTGGAGTCAAGAGGAGCATCAAAACATGGGAGCATGGAATTATGTCCGACCACGATTTGAGAATCTCATTGGTCGAAGAGTAAGTATTGACATCATGCTTTATATTTGGGATGACATCAGTTCAAATCTCAGCTGTAAATCAGCTGTCCTGACATGTTTTCGTAATGTTTCTTGGTCTAAGTAAAACACTGAAGTAGTACTTTAATGTAGGATATGAATGCTTCCATTCTCATCCTTACCAACTTGCCAATCACAGCCATACTTTAACTTCTCATTTCATGCAACCTATGCAACTGACAGAGTAGCATTAAATAAAACAAACTATAAGTGAGATAATGTTGAAATATTAGTGTACATTTTGAGTACAGACGGACCCCGACTTACGTAGCTCCGACATACGTAGATCCGGACTTACGTAAAAAACTTCTTGTGCCCTACCACCACTACTATCACTCCACCCACCACCACACCCACCCCTGCCTCTGCCTCAATTGAATATGACAGTGACTCCAGTATCGATTATTAATTATTATGTGTTTTATTACTTGTTATTAAAATTATTATTAATTATTATTATATCAATTATTATTACTGTGTATAAGGTATATAATAAAACATGGCTCCGAGTTACGTAAAAATCGACTTACGCAAAGGGTTGCGGAACGATCCACTTACGTAAGTCGGGGACTTTCTGTACTTGTTTCGTCCATGTTCTAGATTCAAACAGTTCTCTGACTTTTGAGCAGAATGTTATTTGGATTCAATGATATGCTTTGCATTCTGCCACTCATCTGATTGTCATAACTTTTAGTAATTTAGCTTTTGGATCCCAATATTCATTCACATGCAATACAAACCTTCTCTATGGACTTTCAGAAAAACAGTATGTCTACATATACTATGTGATTCCTTCAGTTTTTTTTATTGCAATATTGAAAAGAAATACAACCATTAACCCCAGGTAATCAGATCATCTTTTTCCAGTTATCTGTAGAATGTAGCAGAAATATGAATATAAATTTGTCTTTTTTTATGTTATTCATACCATACATTTTTTGATTACTTTGGTTTTATCCGACAAATGTACACTTTTATTTTCTATTATTCAATACATGTATTTCATTGAAGATGGTCCATCTTCAATGAAATATATGTATTGAATAATAGAAAATAAAAGTGTACATTTGTTGGATAAAACCAAAATAAAAAAAAATAAAAAAAATTTATAAATTTGTCATTGTTCTCCAGTTGAAGTATGCAGGTCGAGGACCACTTGCAACTCCTGCTGTTGGAATTGGACAGTTGCATCAAAAGGAAGCAGAACTGGTCACTATTCAACCCTTCACAATACGCTGAAGAAGATTATTAAACAGAACTGTGCATTTACACTGCTTCCAATTTTGATTAAATATTATGTTTACTCATGCGCCAAGAATTAATTTCAATTTGTTATATCTGCAACATTATTGTAAGTTCAGACTGGAAGGGTGTGGCAAGTGTATTAACATCTGTATTTCACAAACAAAGTGTATCTATAGAATTTATGGTTCTGCTCTTAGTCTTGCCTGTTATTCTCCCATTACCATCTTCTCCTAATCTCAATGTACATTCACACATTATAAACAGAAGACAATGCTTCAAAAGCATAAACTTATTCAAAATACGGTAAAACACAGTAATTCCACTGGCTCACTAGTTTTAACCTTTAAGGAGATGGATTTAAATGCCAGTTGTATTTGTGACAGCCTGAGTTTTTCTGGCTTAGCATGGACATTTAAATTTCTACCAAGTAAACACACAGCAACCAGCATATAGCATGCCAGGCCGTTCGCCAGTACATTTTAGAGACCAGCATATTGTCTCGTAGGACAACAGATGTTAATCCAACTTGAATCATTAACTGCATTCTTTCTAGTATGATTAGCTAGTAAACTGCTGTTCTTATAATTCTGCAGGTTGGCTATGAAAATGATATTGAATTTATCAATAAACAGTTCATAAAATAAAATCATTAATTTAGACATAAATTGTAATAACTCAGTGCTGGGAAATACCATACGTTTCACTACCTAAATGAAGTTCTGGACAAAAGCTGGGTGTTGCTCACCCTACCCTATTCATCTGCTTGTATTAGAGATGTTCAAAATGGTTCTTGTCTTACTTTGTACGTTTTGTTGCCTATAATACTAGGTAATTTAACTGCAGAATATGCATTTTGTGGGTAAGTATAGATAAACTAAGAAGTCAGCTGCTAAAAGTAGAGTACATTTGCTTTTCCTCATCAGTGTTTGAGAGCTTTTATGACTGCTGTCTTCTGGGATTAATACCATGTATTCTTGTATATATGTACCATATACATACATATTTCACAAACTGCATGGCAACACGTCCCAGAAGAAAATGATCTTCAAAGCTGGAGAACCTCAAATCTCACAAGACAATTTTTGTTTTAACTTCACATTTTAATTTTTAGTTAAAACAGAAAACTTCACACTTTAATTTTTACTGTGGGCCAGGATAGTGCAGTCAGTTTAGCAACTTCCTATAGGCTGGACAGTCTGGGGAACAAATCCTAGTGGGGGCGACATTTTCCGCACACATCCAGACCAGCCCTCGGGCCCACCCAGCCTCCTATAGAATGGGTACCAGGTGATTCCAGGGGGTGAAGCAACTGGTGCATGGCATTAACCATCCACCCACATCTAGCACCAAGGTTAAAGAAATAGTAGAGCTATACCTCTACTCCCCCTCTGTGTCTTCATGGCAGGTTATAGGGTGAACTTTACTTTTTACTTCAGTACATCAATTCCAGCCACCAACAAAAAACATCCCTCTATCAACTGTTACAGAACTAAAGCAATGATGAAGTGCTTATGCATTTACGGTACTTTTCCCTACCTACATGCATACACAACACATTACATGAATCCAAAATTCAGTCAAGGTAACATTAAATCCATTATATGCTTCAGATAACAAGACTGAGCCATTTTTAGGCATGTTCACACAGTTGCAAAGTGCCTATTAGCTTTGTCATGTCTGTCTGTGCGCACATATCACCTCAGCTCCCACTGGACACATTTTCATGAAATGTTATAATAGAGACTTTTATAAAAATCTGTCTAGGAAATCAAAATTTGTTTCAAATCAGACAACAATATTGGGCACTTTACATGAAGACTTAAGTGTGTGTATATTGTTGGCATCAACACAGAACTGCCATACAATTGATCTCATCAGTTTGAATGGTATCAGGTTGTTAGCATAGCACAGGGGTTATTAGCTACGTTAGAAATTCATCAATTCATCAACAGTGCAAAACAAGTTTGTATTTAAGTATCTTCTTAATGCCACTTTAAGTTGAGCCTTTTTGTTCATCAGACTTGTGCATCTAGATGGTACACTGCTGAATATTTTGATGCCAGCACAGTATATACATTTCTGAAAACATGAAATTTGGCAAATGGCCTAGGAAGATGGTACTTATTCTGTGTATTAATGACATGTACAGCTAAATTTGTGTGGAATTTTTCTTGATTATTTACAGTGAAGTCCATTCATGAAAATATATATTCACATGGAAGAGATAAAATTTCTAACCCCTTAAACAGACTTTTACATGAGTTTCTACGTTTTTCACCAACCATCGTTCAATTTTCTTTTATAGAGTAAACACTTCTACTGTTAGACAAACTACTGCCCACAATTATTTCATATTTCATTATGGAATGAAAATAGGCAAAACAAATTGTTGTTAAGAGTGTAAGTACTGCTGATGTGAGCCATATAGCTAACTGCACAACATGCTCCACATAACTTAGGAATCATTTGACTAATATGATTCTTCCAATTCAGGTGGTTATCTATCTGCAAGCCAAGGTATTTTGTGCTTGATAGACTCTTCTACATACTTTTCATTATAATGAAAACATAATGAATACTGTAGAGAATTATTTGTTAGATGTTATTACAGATGCCTTATACAGATTTACTGGCAGTAAACCATTTACTCATGTGAGAATGAACTATGTTTGACACTGAATAAAAATCAGCATAGTTTCTACTAGAAATGACAACGCTAGAGTTATCGGCAAATGTTATGAATTCGGATGGAAGTACTAATTCTAGGAGGCAGGTCATATATGTAAGTAATAAAAAGTAAGCATCTTACAACTGTCCCTTGTAGAATTCATGTGTTTTATTGTTCCCTGTTTGAGAAGAAAATTCTGAGTTGTTCTGTTACATGATTTTATTTCAGATTTTTGTTTTCTGTCTGTTAGAATATGAATCAATTTGCACCTGTGTTTTGTGTGCATGAAAATTGTAATTTAGCTAGCAACAGTTCATGATTTACACAGTCAAAAGCCTTGCCCAAAACAAAGAAAATTCCAAAATTCCTCCAACACACACACACACACACAGATATATATATATATATATATATATATATATATATAACAGATTTTGATACACTATCTGTTAGCTTGAAGGCACCATTTTCCATAGATATATAAATAATGGCTTCACCTATTATGCATAACATCAAGTATTTTATAAAGAACAGTTAATAGACAAACAGGCCTATAAATTGTCATACTAGTTTTGTCTCCTTTTTGTACAGCTGTTTTACCATTGAAATTTTTAGATGGTCAGGGAAAGTACCTATGTATAGTGAGTGATTACAATTACAGCTCAATGGGCAACTAATTAGAGATGGGTAAGATTTAAAAAATTTACTTGTTATTTCATTATAACATGATGAGTTTTATTTTTTTATTTGAGTGAACACGCTATAGTGTTTACCTCAGTTTCAGTGGTTGGAATAACTTTAAGACCAAGGAAATTTCCAGATAATGATGGTTTTAAAAGTGAAACAGCACCTTCTTTTCTCACATTACATAAATTTTAATTTTCAGTAAGTTAGATACAATTATTAAAGGCATCCGCATTTTCATGATCCTTTAATTTTTTTATTGTTCATAAAAAGGGAGGGCATCTGACTAGTTAAAGGTACTTTTCCCATTTCTTTTCTTACAATATGCCACATTGTTTTTATTTTGTTTCTGATTTTCCTGTAATTCTCCCATAATGCTGCTTTATTTTAGCTTGTCATATAAGTAGCCACTGTCATAACAGAACTTATAAGTAATCATGATCTGTTGGTCAGTATCCTACACAGTGGAGCAATTTTATAATGGGAATTTCATATCACATATATCAGGCCCACCCAACCCACTGCCGTGGAAACATTTGAAATGAGAAAACATCATTTAACCCTTTCTCTGGCAAAGCCGAGATAGAACGCCAAAGCAATTTTGAGAATTTACGAGCTCTATATTTACGGAGACATTAAATTACATTACTGACTCATTACGTAAAAATGTGCTAAAAAGAGCAACACATTAGTCTAGGGTGTGAATTGCATTTTTGTATACTTTCCTGTTTATTATTATTATTATTATTATTATTGGTATATTATATTTATTATTATATTATTATATATTATTAATATTATGTTTTCTGGCTCTAAATCTTGTCACTACCATGGACATTATTGGTCTACGAGTACCCACTCGGAACCTCCAAGACTTTCCTTTGTTTCATGTTAGTTCATCCTATAAAAATTGTCCCTCCTGTCGGTGTGCAACTGCCGCAAATTCAGTTTGTAATCAATTGAATGTCTTCAGAAGGCAAATTGTCACACTTAGTCAGATGTGATATTTTATTACATTATTTTAAGGTGTCCTTATTAATTATTTAAGTATTTTTTATTTGTTTGTTTGTTTTGGTTGTGTTTGTTTCATTTGTGTCCTGTTCATTGTTTGTTGTTATTTGTGTTTGTCTGTTGTGCTACCATCTGGCTGTTGACTTGGCACATTAATAAACTAGAATTGAATTGAATTGAATTGAATTATTATTATTATTAGCATATTTTTATTGCACATGATGTATAGAAAACTACACAAATTTATACATATAACTACATGTATACTTATTCAGTCTTCATTTCGTGTGTTGAATTTCATGTTGCCTGCGTGCAGACTGCCGAAGATGCCCACACCACATAAAAGGTTGAGCAGGCCTGATGTATACAGCTAATATAATCGGTTTTTGATTTAGCATGGTCATGAACACAGTGACTGAAACTACAAGTAAAAATAACCCTCTGTTAACTTTTAAAGCACACAGTTACGATGACTACACCAACTGCGAAAATACAGTGATGATAAAGAGTGTTTGAAACACCACCCCAAACAAACTATTTATTACAAGACCTCCAGCAATAGGTCATCTATGCTAAGATGATTACTAATTTTTCAATCCTGAAAAATCTCACGCAAAGTGAGATTGTATGTTCTCATGGTGAAAGGTATCAAAATTTCAGTGTTGAAGGGCATGATACCATGTAGTTTGGTACACTGGTGCCAATGTTCTGGAGGCACCTGCTGCTTCCATCTTCAGGGTATATCTACCCTGAAGGTGAAAGCATTACTAACTGCACAGCATCACATCTCAGAGGACCATATATCTTGATTTCACACATTTGTAGGAAAGGCTCCTGAAAGCTGCTTGCATGCTTGAGAATTCTTTTAAAGTGTTACTACTTTTTCTTGCTAGAAGTTTACACTGCATGTCAGAACTGATGTCACCAGTGAACTTAAAAGTATAATTCTATGCCACCTTCCAATAGTCTGCAAATCAGGTATCAATAAAATGTCCCATGTTGTTCAGGCACAGGGTTTTCATTACATAACCCTACATATGTGATGAACTAGTTTAGCCTGGCTTGTTTTTACAAGCATGTTTGCAGCATCATAATTTGAAAACTCTATATTAATTGCTGACACCCAGACAAAGAGGGACAAGGTGATTCCCTTGCATTACTGCAGGCAAGAAATGAGATTGTGAAATGGATATGGTCTTACTGCTCTGTTCTAGTCTTGGCCCATAACACTTAAACACCTACGTTGGTGTTTTTTGAACCTTATTTCTCGCCTCCCATAATAAGGAAAAGTCTTTGGACCGGGCCCAAACACGTAATTTATAAGCCAAGCTTTCACTCAAGCACATTAAAAACATATATACTTAAAAATTTGGGCACTAATGCAGTTTAGGTCCACCACTGTGTATCCAGTGTGCAGTGACGATGTTCCAGTACGCTGAGGGGCGTGGTTTGCGTGGCGCGTTGTGGCCTCGCCCCTCTCTCCCTACTTCAACTTGCAGCGCTCATTTCAAACAAAGAAACTTAGGTTAGCGTGTAGGCTATGTCTCTGTTCTGTATATGAAGGGAATGGCCACTGGACACAAACTTAGGTTAGCGTTCAGGCTATGTCTCTGTTTTGTATATTAAGTGAATGACCACTGGACACAAACTTAGGTTAGCGTTCAGGCTATGTCTCTGTTCTGTATATGAAGGGAATGGCCACTTGACACAAACTTAGGTTAGCGTGTAGGCTATGTCTCTGTTTTGTATATTAAGTGAATGGCCACTGGACCCAAACTTAGGTTAGCGTTCAGGCTATGTCTCTGTTTTGTATATTAAGTGAATGGCCACTTGACACAAACTTAGGTTAGCGTTCAGGCTATGTCTCTGTTTTGTATATTAAGTGAATGGCCACTGGACACAAACTTAGGTTAGCGTTCAGGCTATGTCTCTGTTCTGTATATGAAGGGAATGGCCACTGGACACAAACTTAGGTTAGCGTGTAGTAGTAATCTGTGGTGTAGGCTATGTCTCTGTTACAGTCAGCGCGATATTTCAACCTCGTCCCCCTCATTACACTACCTATTCACGGTAACGGCTATCGCTCTGTGTAGTACAGTACAGTGTCGCGGTCTCCCTCTCCACTTTAACGTTGCTCCTCCTCTTTCCATACCCCCTACCACACATAGCCTTCTAGACTCACTCTGTCGTCCTTCCTATAGAAAATTTTCCTGCTGTGGTGGACCTAAACTGCATTAGTGCCAAAATTTGAGCCCATTTAACTGCAAATGTCTATAATTCGATGCTACAATACTTTGTGAACATAAACAGCAACAATAATAAGCCAAAGAAAAATGTTCTTATTATTTAACACGAAAGACTGCATAACATGAGCAATGTAACTGCAGATACACTTGTATTTTTAAAATAATGATAATGATACATGAAAATAGAAAGTAACAAAAAAACAGAATGAAAATTTATTTACTTACCTAATGTGACGGATGAGACAGCATATTCTTCACGATCTCATCCCAGTCTGGAATACAGGTTGCGAGAGCTACAAGCATATCAGGTGCACTGCTAGAACTATTTATTCCTCTTCTTAATTTTCAAACATGTCGAAATCGAAAATCCAAGTTTACATATTTAGTTTGTATTAAATGGCAGCAGCGACAAGACAGTACTCCTAGTTGTAAGGTAAATCCTCTGTACAATCTCAATATGTAAAACAGCACTCATTTTACGTACACATAACTACTATCCTACTCTGTGACAATGAATCTCCCGCCTATTTCGACAACAAATGTAACACTGCCATTGGGATAGTATGACTATTTGAGAATGTTAGCTGCAGTACGAAAAGTACCTGTTGCTGTTAGGGACGTGAGAGAATAAAGTAACAGGCCATATGTCAAAATCTCCCTTATTTAAAATAAACTCTCGGTACAAATGAATTACCTCATGAATATGTTAGAAGGAACGTTACGACGAAGTTATACATGTGTAATTTTTGTGGTAATTAATTTATATAATTTAATTATTTGGTAGAAAACATAATGATATGTGGAGGACATTTCCTTGCTTGCTTGTGGTACTGCTGTAATGGCGGTGTGCTTAAATTATATCATATGCCCTACCAATCACATAGCAATTTAATGCAAGTTGTCATTCAATTTTCACGTTCCATCTAAGTTACGCTGTGTTATTTTTCGTTAATAATGTAACTATAGATCTTGTTCTCAGTTTCTATTAGGTTAGGTAATGTTATGCTAAAGTAATTCACCTCAACGAAGAAATAAATGCGTAAAATGTCATGTAACCACCGCACTCGGTTTGCACTGCTATTCACCATTCTCGCACAGCTTCATATATAGTAGTAATCTGTGTTCATATGATTCACAACGATTTTAAATACCACGATAATCAGAGATACAATCTGCCTCCAAATTATTTGCTTGTTTTCACAGAAACTGCATGATAAAATTCTATTGTGTGTCTTGACACAGAGTGGCATAAACGAATTATTCAAATTCACACATTTTCCCATAAGAGCAGGAAGGACCGAAAATGACTAAATTTTCACTCTTACCGTTTTATAGCGCCTATCATTGGGTTGAAACGTCATTTTCGTTATCCACATGCATGTCAGTTACAGCTGCACTCTGTCTGGCAAAATAAGTAACAATTACGTTATTGTAGTAAAAACGTTACTGTAATTAACGCCTAATAAATGGCATGAGAAAATATTTTTAATTATAATTAACTGATTAGTGTTAGATTTTACTCCATAGAAGAGGGCAGATGAATTTGCAATGTAAAAGTGCACACGAGTTTTGACCATATATGTCGAGAATAAGTATGTATTATGTTGGACATCTAGTGGCTCATTCGGTAGCGTCCTGGTCTCCTACGCCGGCGACCCGTGTTCGATCCCAGACGAGTCCGGTATTTAGTGTCATGGAAATGGTATACGGTGATGAGGTAAAGAGGTGATAACAATCAAGCAGACAGCTGGGGAGTACTGCGGCTGGTGATAAGTGATGCAGACGAGTTGAAGAAGTGGCAAGGCAGGTGCGTGACAGCGGACCGAAAGCTGTAGAGGCGTTTGGGGGTGATGTAGGAGACCAAACGCGAAAAGTGAGCCATGGATGTTTTTTTCTAATTAATTGAATTGTTGATAATTTTGGGATTGATCTTAGAATTGCGTATGCAAATGGTTGAGTACGTACGCGTGGATTTGCTGGTGTGAAATTGTCTGGATCTCCTAGGATATAAGGTTGATAACTTTGAATCCTCCCACACTGATAGATTCTAAATCCAGTGCACATATCTGCCAAAGTAATTAATACTGAAGTGCTACTTTGAAATGTGAGAAGTACTAGGTGACTAAAGAAAGAAACATGTAGTAGTAACATATGATACAAAGAAATAAACTAAATAAAAAATTGGGGGAAAGTTCTATTAATATCACACATTTCTTAAACCAATTTTAACCAAAAGTGGAATATGTCAATACATTGTAGTAGTCTTCCAGTAACAAATTTAAGGAAAATACATTTAGCGGCTTTTTGAGTCATTACACGTGCACAGATGGACAGACTAACAAACTGAAGCTAATAGGCGCATTTTTGCAATGCTTTGTTGTAAAAGCACCAACCAAAAACTATTACAATGGGTTTTTTGAAATGTTAACAATTACACTTTGATTATTCCATCCAGGCCTGACACATGATACTGTGGAGAATGGCATACAGTTTTGAAGAAGCTTACTGCCTTCATCTTCAGGGTAGTCCAAGAAGGCAGTGGTACCAGAACAAAACCTCCCATGCTGATGTCAATAGCGCCTCACCTAAGGTGACACGGCATTCCATGACAGCAGTAATATGTGAAACAATAAAAGCAATCATGTGTTATATTTTATACTTCATATATTTCTAATATGTATACAGCACGAGTGCATAACTACAAGTTTGTGGTACATGAATTAAACTCACAAATTTGATGCCTCTGTCAAAGACAATGTCTACCACTACCACAGCTGATGAATGTTGTAAAGAAGCACAGTGTCATTTAAAATACTTGGCAAATTTTAAAAGTGATAGTTGGGAGAGGAGGGAGTAAAATGGAAGAATTTTTATGTACAACTAACTAGGAATCAAAACATGTCAAACACAACAAACAAGTCAAATGGAAGAGAACTGAATCATATTTCTCTAGTGTAACAACTTGTGCAACATCTCTCCCTCCCCTCACACCTCCCGCTTCTCTCCCTCCAATACATTTGCTTCTCAAAGTAGCACTGGTTGTGTTGTGGCACAGCATCCATTCATTACATTCAATACTAAACCTCGTTTTCAAAACATCTGTATGGCACTTGGAGAAGGTAGTTTCAATGTCAGTACAAGATTAACAAAACATTTTCTTCTCATCCAGATTTACAGCACTTGGAAATTGGATGGATTACATAACAATAGCTGTAGTTCTGTTACTTCATTTTAGACATTTTCCATTATTTCAGATGTCAATAATTATAACATCAAACATGTTTAATGATTCTGTGTGACTGAAACACTCTGAACAAGACTCATGATTTTGTTCAATAAGTTTTCTTCTCAGCTTTATACAAAAGAAAACTCAAAACATATTCATATATTTACCACAATCTGAAAATGTTAGTCATTTTCTTTAACTACAAAATCATTGATATACCAACATTTAATATGTAATACCCTCCAAAAATACGATAAAAATACACGACATTGCATGAAGTTGACACTTAGAAATTTCTGCTCAAAAGCAGCACAAACACACTTAAGTCTATTTACATACTGAGAGGGAACACCAAATACAGCAACAGTCTTGTCTGGCAAATCAGATCTTTAAAATGTTGGTACCTCAAACCTCATTAGCTTAACATGATCCATTCATACATAAATTTGATTCATAGATATGCAAAATGCAAATGGTATAGCCTGGATCAATGCCTGCACATTTTGAATGACCCAAACACACATAAAGGCTTTGACCTTCCACTTTTAAATTTGATTTTGCATCATATATAAAGCACAAGGGCAGTAATCCTGTTCATACAGACATTTTATTATGCTATGCATATAAGACGCAAATGGAATAGAAATGTAAAAACAACCCAAAGAAACATGGCATGGAATACTATAGCTGCACACCATTTTGATTTGGCAAGAACTCCAGATCATATTTTCTCTGGCATCACCACTACAATATACAAGTCGAACACCTGCAGGCTTCACTAATTTCTCCCGCGTTCAGAGCGCACGCTCAATCAAATAGTTAACTCTGTGACTTTTATACTGGTTATAATAAAAACACCTATATTTATATATATATATATATGTACAATGATACCTTCATACATAAGCACACATCCCAACATATACACATACACACTACACTCAATCAATGATTTGGACAATATATGCAGGGGGGGGGAGGAAAAAAGGGGGGGGGGGGCTACAATAATTCATTATGAATTTTTCACAAGACATTCAAGACTGCTAATTTCTATGTGTATATATATATATCAATCCAAAGGAAATAATAAAACAGAACTAAGGAGATTCAGTTAATAAGGGGTGCTGTCTGTCTGATAAACGGGACTCAGCACATTGCATATGTAGGCCTTACTTCAATGAGGAGTAACGTAATTCGAGGCAATTAGACCTTGTAATATCTGTGCCCAGGTGGCCACACGGGACAATGTTCTTCCCTGCTGTTAACAACCACTGGTACACACTGTCACTTAGGCAGCACACACGTTCGCCCCGCTGCCTGTCAGCTTAACTTAATTGACCATAAGTGTATGTGATTCCATTGGAGCTGCCGAGTCGTAAAGGGTATCTGTGTCTTGTGTTGGCTCACCCTGAAGCTGACACTGGTTTGTCAATGTGCCAGCGCCGCAATCACAGAAGAACCTAAAACGCATCGTCAGAACAAACAATAAGACAATTATTATGTAACTCCACTTCATCCAGATGTTATCATAAACCTTCAAAACAAAGCTTTGCACCTATTAATTAAAAGGTTAGCTGGCTGAAATTCCTGATGCAGCACATGATTTAACTTTTGTTCTTGTGGTAAGTGTGGTCATCTGTCGAAGGCTCTCACAGCAACATGAAAACAATAATCTCCAAAAACCATAGCTATTTCTACGTATGTTACAAAATGTAGTTGCAACAGCTTATCTTTTGGGAAAAACAGCCATTCTAGATGGATAGCACGATTAATTCTTGGCCAAGTCAATAGAAAACATGAAGGATGTGAGTCCATGTTATGGCATTTCCCAGACTGATAAAATTTATGGAATTGGATCAGATATTTCAAAATTTCATGCTTTACTGTTACATTACATTAAAATTCTTCCTGTCATTTGCTCTGACCAAAAATGCACCATGCTGACCCACAAAATAAAGTGTTTAAAAAATACGCAGCTGTTTTTTGGATGAGCCAGGATAGCAAAATGAGCTTGGATAACTGGGGCTCAGCTTTCTGGCAGCAGCAGAACATTCATTCTATGATTCTAGGGCTCACACAGCCTCCTGTCCAGTGTGTACTAGGGGATATAAGTGACGTGTGTGAAGATGGCCATTCATCTGCATCTAACGCTGCAGTTAATGCATGCAGCTTTATCTTCACGCACAGTTAGTTCACCTTTTATTTTCTTCCAGTGGCCAAGCTCTGAAGCAATGGTCACTACATGCCCTTGTTATGTAAGGTACTTAGGAGACAGCAATGCACACACATACTGCGTGTAATTTTATAAAATATATATTTTTGCTCCTTTGGCACTCAAAAATCAAGAAAAGTCCCAAGTTTTTATTACTAAGGGTTTACTATGGGAGATGTAAAAGCATTAGCCTTCACACAACATTTTCTTAGTGGTGGCAATGGTATTATTTATGTTTGTACATTCTCCTTTTCCCAGCATGCTGTTGGACAAATTGGTGAGACACCACTGAAAGTAGGGATACTGCACTGCAGATATCTGAAATGTGTCCTAGCTGTCTTTTTTTTTTATTTTTCTCCACAGCCCACAACACTGGCCTCATTTTCTTTCTGAGGGTCAAGGTTCACTTTCATGTTGTCAGGTTGGTGGCTGTATGCTGATGCCACTTTTCGCAGCCATTCAGGATGTAAAATGGGTTAAGACACTTTTTATTTTCAAATTCACAGCCACTCACAATAGCAACTGTCTGCCCAAAAGAATGGCAATAAAGGACTCTAGGAAGGAAACAAGAGGCTGTACTTTTCAACCAACTATCAGTCCCTGACTGTTCTGTTCGGAATGGTAAAATATGCAAAATATGGTATGGTTGAATGCAAGCATTCTGTTACCAGCACAAAACTGTATGGACAAGATGTCTTCAGAGATCTGTTGCACTAAATCCACTAATGCTTCCTTATTTTGAAAGGAAACCTGATTAAGTGCAAGAAAATAATTGTGAATGAATGTAAACAAAGTTGTGCAAATAAGGACTATCTATTTTAGAACCTTACGTATAGTAAAATGCAGTCATTCTTAATGATCTGGTTTCTTACTCTTGAGTGTCCACCTTAAAAATGTATTAAATACAATTTACTTTATCATACACTGCACTATACAACATTACTAAACGGCAGTTTGATTTAGCTAAGTGTAAGCAAAGGAATTTAAATTCCTACATTCCTACACAAAAGTTTGGTTGCATATGACCAGCATCTAAGATAAAGCTTCCTCTCTTTAGATAAGGCAAATCTGGGCTACATGTTGCATCATTTTTTACAGGAGTAATTCCTTTGTTACAATGGAAAGTAACCAACATAAAATGACTCATGTGGGGGAGGGAGGGGAGAATCGTATGAATGACACTTCAACGTACCTGTCATGCCTAATGAATTCAACTTCGTGTCCAGCATGGCAGGTTTTAATGCAATTGACACAAATGGCATTGCGCTCAGTTGTGTTGCATGTCTGACATCGATAGAAGTCATGCATCGGGAACGACGTGTAGCTGGAGATCTTGTATAAACACTGACCATTGGCAACTGCTTTTTCTACTGCATCTTGATTGTTAAAGATCTTGTTAGCTGATGATAAAGCAAACATTTAAAAAATTACATTACATATCCAATGCAGAAAAGATACGGAAGTGAGAGCCATCCTTTCACTGCTGACATGAAAATACCATTCCAGAAGTGTGCGCGCTCAGCAGTGATTGCAGAGGATGTCACATTAATAAAAAGTGCAAGGGCTACAATTAGGAATGTAAGACTCAGCCTTTAACCCCTTGCTGCACCACTTAACTGTACTTCCTCTTAAAACTAGACAATATACTAGTTGAATGTCCTTCAATTCTCTACATTTGGTTATCCAGCAGTAACAACTTGTGTGGGTGAAGTCTCAAGTGTGAACTGTTTATCAGAATTTCAGTCCATTACCTTCCCCTATGCACTGTTTATTTTTCTGGTCCCTATACATCAGTGCTTCTCAAACTTTTTTCTTGCGTACCACTGTCACAACACAAAACACGTATGCGTACCACTAAGTACTGCAAATGCTAATGCCTACTTACAGGCGACTGGTCTTCTGGGATTTTTCACTGGTTGGCAGGTCTGAAGTCTTCAAACCTGCCAACCAGCGAAACAACAACACTATGGAAACCTTCTGAGGTTTCCATAGTGTTGTTGTTTCGCTGGTTCCGCAGTTGCTACGTTTCTAATTTAACGCCATTAGACAACAGAAGAGAGTCTGTATTTATATTCGAACAGTCAAACAACACCTTGGTATACACTTTATAAATGTCTGTCGCTATATTTCAACACATTTAAAACAATTTTAATAGTGCAACTAACATTTCTGAATTTTAAATACTGGAAAAAAAAAAATCCTGAATTTCTTTACGTACCACCAGGTGATAGTCCGCGTACCACCGTTTGAAAAGCACTGCTATAAATTGCCCATATAAACAATGTGTAATTATGTTGGATGCATAATTCTTTAAAGTGTCATTTCACCACATCAATCATTCAGAATTTTTGGTCCTGACCTACAATATTCATGGAATTATCATGCATGAGGTGGGTGGGGAGGGGAGTAACCTGATGTTTTGGAATGCATGGTAGCAATAAACTGCTCCCCATAAAAAGTTACCATGCACTGGCCAAGTGAGGAATGGAGGTGGAGTGGTGGGGATGAGGGGGAAGCTTAAGTTTTGAGGTGGTAAATCTTAAAAATAAGTTCTGCAGTTGTCAGTAGTGTTAATTTGCATCATCCTGATTGCTTCCCCTTCTTTGAGTTCAGCATTTTAACAGTTGTGTGATTTAGTATTATTATTTGTTGTTATTCCTGACACAGGAGGGAAAAGTGCTGAGAGAAAACAACAGCAGCACTGTGTGCCAACAGTGATGGCAATGACAAACAGGTGCTCATACAGTTGGAAAATCACTGGAATGTCTTAACAACACAAGAGAACTTCCTGCAAAATATAACACAAATAAAAAAGTGTGGATGACCTCGACCATTTCCATGGCTTTTTTAAAGGGAACTGAATGCCTCCACAAGTGTGCCAGGTACAAACATTTAGTCATTTGGGGAGATGGACTCCTCACCTTGAAGACACATCATTTCTAAGGAATATAAATGTTGTGCATTATCCACCAAACTGCACAAGCATGACAAAACCTCTTGATTTGGGCACCATAAAATGTTTAATTATCTCATGTGTTTCTGACATATTTAATGCTCTGGTGCCCAACATCAGGTATAACCATCACACAGTGTAATGCTCGGAACACTGAATATCAGGTACAGATGTCATTTAATGGCCTTTATTATACAGCTTTCATTTAAATTCTTGTTTCCTGCACATAATAATGAGCATTTAATTCCAACATCAAAGGGTGAATAACACTTCCCTGCAACTGTCATGTTCCTTCATTTGAATTTTTATTCCTTTCCCCCTGCCCCTTCAGAAATGATATATACCAGGAATACCAGGAGTACACCATGGTTGGGGTCCCACATTATCTTGTAGTTCCTCTCTGCTGGCCATCATTATATTCCTCACCATCATCCTAGCACGATGCAAATCCCTCCCATATTTATGTTCCCATGAAAAATGTGGATTCTTATATCTGCTCTAGCAAAGTGGATAGGGGCCTACAGGGTCTGAGATCATACCGGCAGGAAAAAGCCACAACACATTTTATCACGATGTGTCGGGAAGTTCCCGCCACACAACGGACTTCGGCGCGCGCATCGTTTCTTCTCCTACCCTAGGTTTCCCCGTTGTGTTTAGCGAGACGTATCACCACTCTGGTCCTGGCTTTGCTGGGGGTTACAGCTAAATTCCGTCTTGGCTTGGTGTCTAAATTCTGTTTGGAGCAGCGGCTGGGGTCGGAGTCCCTTGCCTGGTGCTGTGGTCCCGTATTGACGTTTTCGGTTGGGTTTAGCCCCACGGTACCAGGAAGATACCTTGTTTCTGGTATGTATGGGCAGGTAATCTCTATGTAAGCTAAGCAAAGTTGTGGTTTGTTTGCCTCATATTATGTTGTGATTATTCTTATTGTATTTTGTGTTTTCTTATAATATATATATATTTTCATTAGTTGGATTGAATTGTCTTTCTTGTGTAACTACCCCTTTCCTTGACTGAAGGGCCCAGTGCGTGAAGGAAGTAGGTCAACAAATCTGTTTTCTACTGTGTTAAGCATGGCAAAGGGTAAAAGCAGTATTTTCAAATCTGCTTGAGGTCATGACAAAACATTTATGGGACAGACACATCACAGCAGAATTCCTGTCAAGTGAAGGTGCTGAATAAAAGGCCACTGTAGGGAACAGAGGCACAGACATGGTGTGGCAGGATACACAGAAGAGTGATAAGACACAAAAGGAGTACTTACACGAGACAAAAGACAGCTGAGTGACAAAAAGACCTGTCTGGGTGGGTCAGTGATGGTCTTGATTATATGGTTAATACACAAGCAATATTTCCCATTACAAGACAAGATGCCAACCCATTTTGCAAATGAAACAGAGGAGGAACTTGCTGCAGATTGTAAAATTAGTTAAAAAGCCATAACACAATTTAAAAAGAATCAAATGTAAATATTTATTTTAAAGAGCAAATTTCATGTAGTAAAGGAAACAGTGTAAAATATATGTGGGCAGATAGTATAAAATTATATTGAAACTGATTTTTATTCTTCGTCACACAGTACAATGCTGTGATGAAATCTGCACAAGCTATCCAGCTTATGAAAATGGAACTAGTATCCACTGTTTTGGTGACTGTCTCTACCTCCATCATCAGGGCCAGGTGTGACACATGACAGCTCTCTGCTGGAACAACTGGACAATGGAGGCAGAGACCATTCCCAAAACAGCAGATCACACAGTTAGACTTCACTGCATTAACCATCAAAGCTTCAAATCATATGCAGCAAGAGGATACTGCAGCACAGAACACAAAGACATCCTCACACACACAATGTAATGTGTTATTACTCACCAGTATCTATAGGCTGAACACCACTTGCAAGACAAAGACCTCCAAAACGATTATTAAATATCTGGTTTTCTTCTAACGTTGCAGTAGCATTATTTGTAATTTCTACTCCTGCTGCCAGTCCATCAAATATCCGGTTCCGCCTAAGAATGGGGTGGCTTTGTGTGGATATAAGAACCCCAGCCTGTGCGTTACGGAAGATGTCATTCTCTTCCAAGATACCTTGAAAAGCAGTAAGAATCAGTAAAGAGTGATCTGCAAGACATCTACAGTAAACCAATGGTAATAATGATTTCATCATCATATGTGATTTCAACAGTGAAATACAACAATCTAAAACCTACATTTTAAACAGATATATTTAATGCCAGATCATGGACCCTTGCAAAGAGAAACACAAGCAAAAATCCAAGCAATGGACATTACATTTCTGAGAATTGGGGAAATAACAAGAAGGGCCCAAACTGAACACAATAAATTTATTATTATTATTATTATTATTTTAACTGCAATTGGGTTTTCACCCGGTGGCAGTAGTCCTTACAGTAGTACACACAATACAAATGGAAATATAATATACATAAAAGTAACAATACAAAACAAACTATACACAATTACAAAACAAGAAGAAGAGAAGACACAACAAAATTTTTTTACCGACTCAGGACAGGGATGACTGTAAAAGGTTTGGCCCCGTAAAGAGCATGGACACAATAAGCATACCAAAGAAAGGCCTTATAATTAAAATTTAAAGGAAAGAGACCTAGCAGAAAACCTAGAACTGCATAGCTGAGCCAGGTACTGGAAGATTACAAGATGCAAGGAAAGGGCTGGCAAGAAATCAAATAGGAAAATGCGAACAGAAAGAAAAGCATAGAAACATCAAGTCCACTGACTTGCATACAAGAAAAATGAAGTTAGATGAACACGAAATTATTTCAGATACCTTTGCCACCATTGAAGATGCATATACCGCCATCCCTGCCATCAAAAATTTTGTTTCGTTTAAGTGTTGGATTAGAATCTGTTTTGATCCAGACTCCTGCCATTGCGTTATCAAAGATCTCATTTTGCTCCAGCAGACCCAAGCCGCCATTATAGACCAAGACACCACCATTCTGACCGCCCCAAATTTTATTACCTCTGATTACTGGATTGCTGCCCGTTCTGGAAGTAAAGAACAAGCACGTTACTACAACATGGCAACATTCCTGACTGTTAACTGCAATAATTCATATGCTAAAATATAAAACAGGTACTTACTAACTAACTAACTCCATGGAGAAGAGTCCTTCTTGAGAAGCTAACAGGTTGTCAGCTAGTCAAGAAATTCCCCGCATTCTATGGAACCTGAAGGTTCATTACCGCACTCACAAGATCCCGCCACCTGTCCCTATCCTGAGCCATATCAATCCAGTCCATGCCCCACCCCCCCCAATTCCACTTCTTGAAGATCCATTTTAATATTATCCTCCCATCTACGCCTGGTCTTCCAAGTGGTCTCCTTCACTCAAGTCTCCCACCCAAAGCCCTGTATGCACCTCTTCCCTCACCCATACGTGCTACATGCCCCGCCCACCTCATTCTTCTTGATTTGATCACCCAAATAATATTTGGTTATGAATACAGATCATTATGTTCCTCGTTATGTAGTCTTCTCCACTCCCCTGTTACCTCATCCCTCTTAGGCACAAATATCCTCCTCAGCACCCTATTCTCTAACACCCTCAGCCTATGTTCCTCCCTCAGTGTGACAGACCAAGTCTCACACCCATACAAAACAACAGGCAAAATTATACTTCCGTATATCTTAATCTTTGTATTTTTGGATAGCAAACTGGAAGACAGAAGATCCTGCACCGAATGATAACAAGCATTCCCCAACTTCAAGCTGCTCTTAATTTCTTCCTCAATGGAATTTGGATTTGTTAGGGTCGTTCCCAAATATTTGAACTGTTCCACCCTTTCAAAGGCTTTATTATCTAACTTTATGTTGTGATTTTGTCCTGCATTCTGATTGTGAGACATGACCATATACTTAGTTTTCTCAGCATTTACTTCTAGACCAATCTCCTTACTAGCAACTACCAAAGCTTCTATGTTTTTCTTCATAGCATGTACGCTTCCACCCAATATATTAACATCATCAGCATAAACTAGAAGCTGATGTGTACCATTTAATTTCAAGCCCTCCTGGTTTGCGTGAACCCTCCTAATGGCATATTCCAAAGCAAAGTTGAAAAACAATGGCGATAAAGCATCTCCTTGTTTCAAACCATTCTTAATAGGAAATGTGTCAGACAAATGTTTGCCTACCCGGACTCTGCTATAGGTTTCATTTAGACACATTTTTACTAGCCTTACTAGTTTCATGGGGATACCAAACTCAATGAGAATATTATACAAGACCTCCCTCCTAACTGAATCACAGGCTTTCTTGAAGTCTATAAACAGCTGATGCACTACCTCACTGTATTCCCATTTTTTCTCAAGTATTTGACGAATGCAGAATATATGATCAGTAATCGACCTTCTACGTCTGAATCCACACTGATCCCCAATAATTTCCTCTGACAAAAGTGATACGCCTTGATAATTACTGCAAACTGTTTTATCACCCTTCTTATAAATAGGTACAATGATTGACTCCTTCCACTGCTCAGGCAATTCCTCTTAAATCAAAATAGAATTAATAAGTTTATGGATCTCAGAACAAATTGTCCTACCTCCTGATTTAATCAGTTCTGCTGCAATTTGATCAATACCTGGTGATTTGTGTCTTTTCAGCTTTTCAATAGCCATCTGAACCTCAGAGTCACTGGACTCAGGCACTAGTGGCTCTGCTGTATGTATTTCAGTCTGCTTAACATCATTAACCCCATGTACATTCAATAGCTGGGAGAAATGATTACATCACCTAGCCAGAATACTGTGGGAGTCTGCAACCAGATCACCCTTCTCATCCTTTACTACATTAGTTCTAGGCTGGTAACCCTTCTTAAAGTCAGTGATGCTCCTATACAAGTCTCTGATATTCTTGTTCTTACGGTTTGTTTCAAGTTCATTAATTACAGCTTTCAGATTTTCCTTCTTTTTGTTCCTGAAACATCTACTAGCTTCACATCATACATTGTTCAGATTATATACAATACTTTGGTTTGGATTCTGTAACCACTGCATTTTAGCCTGCTTCCTTTGATCTAAAAATTTTGAACATTCTTCGTCAAACATGGTTTATGCTGCTTCCTTTCATACAGCCCTAGACTCTCTTTAGCTGAGATTTTGATACTCTCTTTAATGTTTTCCCATGCCCTATTTATGTCCTCACTAACATTTAAGTTCTCCAAATCTGCAGACCTGTTTGAAATCTTTATCTGATACTGTTTCCTAACCTCTAGTTCACTTAGCTTCTTGAGATTAAGTCTCTCCGCATCAAACTCCTGTGCTCCTTGTTTAATTACCGCCAGTCTTTCCCTAACTTTTGCAACCACCAGATAGTGATCAGTATCAGTCAGCTCCCCTGAAAGATCACACATTGAGTATACTTGAATGCCATCTCCTATCTATCAATACGTGATCAATCTGATTATGAGTCTTCCCATCAGGAGAGGTCCAGGTGTATTTATGAATATTTCGGTGCGGGAACATCGTGCTCTTAACAACTAGATCTTTTGGAGTGGCAAAGTTTACTACTCTAACACCATTATCATTACCATCCTCATGTAGACTCTCATTCCCGATCGTCAGTTTGAAAGTATCCTCCCTCCCCAATTTTGCATTAAAATCTCCTAACAAAATTTTCATACGGTACTTAGGAAAATGATCGAAAACCTGTTCTAATTCCTCATAGAAACTGTCCTTTGAGTAATCACTTTTCTCCTCTGTTGGTGCATGTGCATTCAAAACAATAATATTACACCAGCGACCTCTCAGCACTATACATGACATCTTATCACTAACAAACTCTACTCTCTTAATTGTTGATACTATTCTCTGGTGTACAAGAAAACCTGTTCCCAATTGATGACTTTCATTTACTTTTCCACAGAAAAAAGTATAATCCCCTGCTCTTACTGTGCCTCCTTTATCCCACCTAACCTCCTGTACACCCACTAAATTAATTTATACCTCGCCAATTCCCTGGCCACTGTCATAAGTGACCCTGACCTATACAGGCTCCTCACGTTCCATGACCCAAATCTCATAGCCCTTTTCCATGGCTTAAGTTGTACCAAAGAATCAGTCCAGGTCCAAGGCATTGTGATATGTTTCGTAACATGGTACTTTTGAACGGTGAGGAGTTGTTAGCATCTCGCCCAACCCACAAGCTGGACCACCCCTTGTCAGCTGTCTGCGACTGCTTATTTAATGTATTCGCAGCTACCCTCCGTATAAAACAGGTACACCAAAATGTTATGTGCACATGAATTAAGCAGTGTTCACAGTACTTACAATTTGTACTAAAATTTTCGTCTTATTAAACATGGAATGAGCTGTAACAACATACTGCATTCACCATTACGGCACAGCGTCAATTATCCGAATGTCAATCATCCGAACTGTCAGCTACCCGAAACCATCGCCGGTAAAATAAACTTAGCATGTACTGTACTTTCCAATTACTGGTTACCATACTGAAATTTCATAAATCACTTATCTGATGACAATATTTCATATTTCAAAATACTAAACACTTAAAAATATAACCTTGTGTACACTAATTTAGTTGTGATTACACTTTGTTTGGTACAAATTGGGTATTCTCATGCACGTTTGATTATCCGAACAACATGATTAACTGAACTTCTTTGTCCCCATTAGTTCGGATAATCGACGCTCTACTGTATTACAAACACTTTAGTGGCAATTATCTTGTAAATGATCACAAAACCGGCGCACAAGTTTGAATGAGAAACTACAAATATTTATAATGGAGGTTATAAACACCCAAACTTTCAGAAGTCGCTTTGCGTTCGAACCAAAGTTTGTACAATCTGACTACTTGTGTTCACCAAGCCTGTCAAAGTTACATTTACCACAAAACTCAAATCAAACGTCTGCCACTACAACAAACCGAGCAATGATATCAGTTATGTGTGTGGTCGGCAATGGTAACTACTATCTCATAAAGGACTCAATATATCAAAGAAATGCAATATAACAATGTGAAATTTGAGGTCCTCACAGCAGTATACTGACATTGTGTCAGGTGTGTAGGTCAGATGTTTTGAAAAGAATCACCGATTGCTTGACACTAACACGAAGGCAAAACAATCCTTTGAAATTTCACTAACTACACACCCAACAAAACAGCGTCACATCCCAGAGGCACTGAATATTTCACATAACATTTTCTGTGGGGTTCTATACGATTCTGCCTGCAACATTTTTTTGTCCATTGACTATTTAACATTAATTTCTGACACTAAGCACAGGAAAAGGTGGTTGGTTAGCTCAGACTCCAAGGTGTTGTTTCATGTATTTATTTTGTATCCAATGACCATCAGCAGCCCACATTATATAATGCTGAATGGTATGACAACTATTGAATAATGAACTGGAAAGGACATGTAATGAAGCTGTCATGACATAATGCGAGGTACTATTCCATCACATGCCTCAATGGACTGAAAAAAATCATCAAAAACCAAACTTAGGACAGGTTGAGATTTGTATCAGGTATCTCCTCAATACAAAGCAGGAGTGCTAGCCACTCATAAAGGTTAGTTCATGCTTTGCTTTGACTGAGAGCTTATAGTATTACATTTTACTGAAATCTGTAAAGAGGACATGTAACTTTTTTAGAGTTACAATTTTATATTTCACATTAAGTAGTAATGTCAACTATTACACAGCATAACAAAATGCTGTCATACAAGTAGGTGTATCTACAATTAAATGTATTTAAATTTGTTTCAGCCAGCATGAAGGTTTCCTCTCGTGACAATGGCAAATGACTTCAGAGTTTAAAATTAAACAACTGCCCACCAGATGGACTCATTCTGAACATGTCCAGTGTTCAGATGATGTTCTACTGCAAATAATTTTTTTTTTTTGTAATATTTAGGCCCAACTGCTTCAGTACTTTCGTAAATCAGTTTTGAAACTGTGAACTCCATAGCTCAATCCTTGTTTGGGTGAGGCACCCGGTTGTGATGCATATACAAACAGATGCACAAAAAGACCATCAATCACGACTATACTGGACAATGTTTATTACCTAATGTGCAAAATGTTTCTGCCTATCTGTAAGCCATCATCAGGCACAGACTAAAAATATGTGAAAACCCCTTCCATACAACACAATTTGTATGTAGGGAATTGTCATGTATTTCTAACCTGTGCCTAATGCCACATGCAAGCTGAAACACATTGCACATTAGACAGTAAACATTGCCCAGCACTGTTAATTGGTGATCTTTTTATTCATCTGAATCCTTCTTGCCATAAAACCCTGTATAAACCACTTCTGGTTAAAAACACATTAGCTTGTCACTAACAACACAACTTCCACAACACTGTACTACATTTATGTCACTGCTGTTATACACCATTTTTAAATGGCAGCTGTAAATATTTATATATTATTATGTTCTCCCATTACTCAAGGCATTACCTTATTTGCACACCAGAGTACAGATGGTTGAAAATGTCATTATCTTCCAGTTTGCCATGTCCATTGTCATAGAAATATACTCCTACTTGTTTCCCCGAATGTATCCGATTTCGCCGCAGGACAGGCGTGCTACCGGTAGTGATCCACACACCAGCTAGCGTGTTAGCATATACTTCATTCTCCTCTATTAAACCTTGGCCCTTCTCGTGTACATATATACCACCGTGTTGACCATGGTGGATCTTGTTGTGACGCACAATGGATCACTATTTGTTCTGATCTGGATTCCTGCTAATGCATTTCCTGAAATACAACCAAAAATTCACCATTTCTGTACAAGGAAATTTTCTACGCATACGACAGAGTGATTGCTACCAACTTCCAGACAGCTACACTACACTTAAACCAAACATTAGAACACTTCTAATCATAAACTAAACTTTACAATATTTCTCAAGACTAAAAACATATATGTATAATTAAACTGCATAAGCAATGACAAAAAATCATCTTTATTTAAAAGCCAATTCAAACATTTATTCAAGGAAAATCACTAAAAGTTTAGGAACAACATCTATGTTAGTCCTTACCACAACATGTTTTCACATGTTTTTTTTTTGGAATCATCATGCGGATCACCCCTTACATCTTACAGCACCACAATGTTTACAATGTGTCAATATAAAATTTATTGTAATGAGTAGTGACCTGTGGTGCAAAGTACATTACAAGTGACTAGCTGATGAACTGAAAAACAGGGCAAAAAATTTGTGGTAAGAAGTAAATTATGTGTGGTTCCTCAACCTGTGTCAGTCTTTGAATGAATATATGAAATGGAATCAGCAACAGGAACCCTTGTTATAAGAATACACATAACTGATCTATGACAGATATGATTCACTTAGGGTTATAGTCAGTAAAGTTTGTCAGCATGTCACTAATTTAGCAGCCACAATGTGTAAAATAAGAATGGATTTCTAAAAGGTTCTGATGATGGTGTATAATATTGAGAACCATTATTATATTATATTTTAATATTTTATCCGGACGATGGACAAAGTCCAGAAGACAACTGGTTCTCAAGAATGGATTTGCCTACAAAGTATGTATTCTTCTTCTAGATGCAACTATTCCTACACTGTGTATGACTCGTATTTGAAGTGTCCTTAATTTGTTCTCATTTCAATTTATGACAAATTTTTCATTAAAAAACACAGAGAGAAGAATCAGAAAGAAAACCCCATCCAAAATGCAAGTAACAAATCTGACAGTATAATGACACCAAATCAAATGAAGACAGGAGTAAAAGCCATCTCCCAAAATATCATGCACATTAAATATATTCACATAATGGTCAATATAAAATGTGCATATGTAAAACAATTTTACAATAGTGTCATGCAGATTCTTGCACCAATATAGGTGCTTTAAACCAAAGATAATGTGTGAAACACCTTTATCTCATCAGTGGAAAAACATGCTTGATGATCATATCCATCAGGCAATGACATGCCCCGTATAATAAGAACAATTTCATATCCTGAACAGTAAAACCACAAGCCCTTTTGTTAAGTCCAGTCCAACACTCAAGTCCTGTTGGATATGACACTGTAAATTGGTAAATAGTTACTGATATTTAAATGTGCCAGCTGTCTCCATTCTCACAGTCCAAGCAGACATGACTGTTCAGACCCTTCAGATGAAGAAGGAAACTTTGGTAACTATTTAGTAACTGGCGTCATATCCCAGAGGACCCAAATCATCAGCAATACTGCTGCAAAAAAAAAAAAAAACCTACATGCACGAAACAGCATCCAGGACTTTTTGAAAACTGCTGCATATCCACTGCGTAGTTTCATGCATGAACGATGAGGCAGTTTTGTCTCTACTGCAATAGCATATTTAAACCCCACACAAGGTTGTTGTATGCCCTGCAATGACACACCACTTTTAGAATACACTGCAGTATCCTGTATAATGAACATGTGGTGGACTCAAAAGTGTGATTGCTGACTTTGTGTCTTTGAAGAACCTCAATTATAAGTTTTAAGACATGGCCACCATAAAGCAACATTAACCCTTAATGGCTGAATGGGAGAACAGTGTCCCAGTCATTTAAATTCCCTCAAAGGCTGAAAAGGAAATATTCACAACAAAGATACTTACTGCATTTTTAAAACATTCTGCACAATCTGCATTCTTCTTTCCCACAAGATTTCATAATTTTATTTTTTTGGTTCATATAATAGTCATGCTTTACACAAAGGGTGCCCTAAAATTTAAATGTCCACCCCGTTCTTTAAAGGTTAAAGGTATCAACAGCACACCCTTCATGTCTGTCCATGTGGAGTTATATTGTAAAATGGCATGAACTGTAGATTCTTATCATTAAATTAACTCTAAGAGATGAAAATGAAGCTTAACCCCTCCACCATTTCTATTCTAACAGCAGCACTTTCTCTGACTGCTCTAATTCCCCCAGCTTATTGATTTTGTACTGCTCTATAACACAACAACTGAAAAAAAAAAAAAACGCTTTAATCTCTTCCTTTAGAACGCAGCAGATATCAACGTTCCTCCTCCCCACAAACTACTACAGCATAAACAAAATTCTGAATGGTGCAGCAGACTGAAATATTACGTTGAAAACATTTAACAGGCTTACAGACTCTTGTACTAAAATAAAACTGTACTTACCGTAAATATTATTATGTTCAATAAGTCCCCGTCCCTCTCCAAATATATACACTCCACCCTGATGACCGTTGTAAATCTCATTGCGTCGAATGGTGGGATTGCTATTCGAGGTGATCCACACTCCAGCGAAATTATTAGAATGGATCTTGTTGTCAATGAATTGTCCTGAGCCACTTTCATGAACATATATACCACCAGTCTGCCCATGATGAATCTCACAGTATGCAACTGTTGGGTTGGCACCTGCCTTCACTTCAAAGCCAGCGATTCGGTTGTCATGAATGTCATTGGAATGAAAGTAGCCCTATCAAAATAATGCATATTAACATGAAATAATTTGAAAAAATGTTCCAACACTTCAACCAATATTTGTGGTGAATTAGCATGCTGATGTATATGTTTATGCTAAACTTTTGAAATGCTGCAAGTCTAACTGAGACAGCAGCATGATCATTCAGAAACAATCACAAGAATCATCGTGCCCTCATCAAAGCTCAAAGCATCTGTCTCACACAGCTTAGACTGGTGAGCCATAAGGGCATGGTCACTGTAAAATAATGAATCATTACAACGATTATTCTCACCATTCCATTATCAAAGGTAAAGATTCCCACATCTCTTCCATGGTGAATGTGATTCCTCCTCATAATGGGACTTGCATAGTTTTTGACCCAGATTCCTGCGAGAGCATTGCGGCTGATCTCATTATCTTCGTAAGTACCTTGGGGATAGTCTGTTACATACAGTCCCACGTTCTCACAATCACTTATGTCACAATGCATCACTAATGGATTTGCTTGGTCACCACTTACACACACAGCTGCACCAACTGCAACACAAAAGAGCACCACTATGCAGTCTCACCAGGGATACACCAACTAACTCCATAAGAAGTGCACTTCTTAACAGCTCACATTTGCTCAAGCGTTCAGCAAATTCATTACCCGTTACAGAACCTGAAAGTTTGTTACAATGATCACAAATGCCTGTCACTGAGCCCTGCCCATAGTTACATCAGTCCAATCAATACCCATACACCAAATTTTGAACACATTTTTATATTATCCTGCCAACCATGCAGAGCTCTCTCAAGAGATCTCTTCCCCTCACCAATAATTAATAAACACCATCACTGTTCACTTATTTGTTTCAGAACTAGCACTCAATGCTATGTAATATCCCAGAAGAGCACAGATCTAAATTCCAAAGTTATTTCATTCAGACTTAGCAGTTACAATTGTGTGTACATTTTTTCCCTTTCCCATGTGCTACATACTTCGCAGATCTCAACCCCCCCCCCCCCCCCCATCTGATCACCATTAATATTTTGTGCAAAGCAGAAATTATGAAGCTCTACAGTAAGAAATTTTCTCTAGTTATCTGTCATACTACTAAACACTCCTCAGTGTCCTGTTCTCAAGTACAGTAAAACCCCAACTTAATGTTCCCGCATTTAGTGAAATCCCGGATTTAGTGATGATTTTTTCATGTCCCGACAATAGCTCCATATAAACAACAAACCTCAATCTAATGAAAACCTCGATTTAGTGAAATATATTCTAATCCCCCGAGCAATTCATTAAATAGGGGTTTTACTGTATGTACATATCCAAGACCAAGGCCTTTTACAGCATTTTGTAACATGTCATCTTTCATGATAAAGCTGTTAGCTCCTCCCCAACATCCACAGATGGCTGCCCACAACTGCTCATTCAGCACTTTCACATCTACCAGAAACATGCCAAGCATAGGTACAAATTACATCCACTTTTGAAGTTACAATTCACACCTGCTTTTGCCTCTACCTTTTAATACTAAGAAGAATCCCTTTAATCCAGCACCAACAGGACCACACAAGTGCCAGAATACAAATATTCCCGTTATCAAACAGTACCTGTACTGACCTAGTTTCTTACAGGTGACTTTTTGTTACTTCAAAGCCAGCCATCAGAGAATGTGCACCTGTCAGTTATTTTCATTTCGTCATAAAAAGACTTAGCTTTTTAAATTATCATAGACCCAGTCATGGGTTTTCCTGCCAAATGCACTGCTGTAAACCACTTATACAACACCTTCTCTAAGTGCCAAATTGTCAGAATTTCTGGAGTATCAGTATCTGGATTAAAGGAATTCTATTGTACATACTCTTACCACCAGTTTCACTACATCTGACAGTTTTGTGACATGTTAATCGCTGTAAATCACACAGGATTCCTGTAATATATCCAGACCACATCATGTGTCATGTCAATTCAATTCACAAATTTGTAAAGTGCAATGTCCAAACAGTACACACAGCAGTTAACCTGTCATTTAAGTGATGTCACCCAACCCAATCAGTCGTGCTTGCATCTACACCACAGATCAGCTCCCACTCCAGCTCCGTACATCAACCCCGACGTTAATCAACATTCTTTACTTCAACTCAGTTACCCTTAGACCTGTCGCATTACGTGCATGCAGTAAGATATGTTCATCACATAAAAAGTTATCAATTACTATGGAACTGGGCTCTAGAAGTACAATTAAATGAACCAGCCACAAAAGAAAATGCATACAGCAATACACTAGCCAACATCCTTTTACACATACATTTTATACAGGTAGCCCTCGATTTACGTCGGGGATGCGTTCCTGGATGAACTGGTGTAATCAGAATTGGCATAAATTGAAATGATTTTATAATGTAAATCAATGGGAAGTCAATGACATGCGTTCCCGGCACCCAAACATTGACGAGTAATATAATGGCATTGCATTTAAAGCTCTGAAATAACGTAAATATAATAAAAGGGAATTTAAAAAAATATATTTTGTACACTTACAACCGGCAATGGCAGTCATCTCTGCTATTATGCAATAGTTGCATTCATGTAAGACGCTGACCTATAGAAAATCGCATAATAAAAATAACCCCGGGATCTCCGCAGAGATTAAATTTGTCCTTTGATAGCGCCGGGAATGAGATCACATAAGTGCAAACTCGCATATGCAAAAGTTTACATTTTACAAACAGCTTTAACCGATTAATCGATCTCATTAGAGCAAATTCGCGTTAACAAAACATACGTAATTGCAGAGATTACTGTATTTATAATTTTTATTCAAAATCAGCGATGTAAGAATTATGATTTAGTATAAGAAGCAGTACGAGAAAAATTGTAAAACGTTATAAATAATAGTAAAATATATTTTTTTTCACTTTTTGACTTCCTGGTTTCAAAATCGGCATTATTCTGAATTGGCGCAAATTGGACCAGCGCAAATCAAGGGCTAACTGTACTCAAAAGATTTAAGTTGTCTGGGATGTTATTTTGTGTCCTACGTTTTCAAGGTATTACAATCCCTCCAAACATTAGGAACTATTCACCCAACAACACACCACAATATCCCAGAAGACCTGTATCTTCAGCCACACCACTGTGAGAATCTCAAATCTAGCATTTTTACTCTAATTGCTGGTCTTTTAATTCACTGTGGCAAGTGTATGATCACATTCTGGAGTCTTGCTAAGAAACTGAAATGTAACCCAGTGAAACATCTCTCATTTTATTTATGATTACAGATCTGTGACTCACAAACAGCCACTTGCACTTACAGTTACAATGTCCATATGCAGTAGCCAGATAAATATAGCAAAATGAGGGTAAAATGCATCCATGAATGCCGAGCTACTTGCTGGGATTCCCCTACTGTACTACAGAAACCTCAAACACACACAATAATTACTTCATTCTGGATTCTGTAAGTTCTGATTCAGGCTCATGATAAAGGCATGTGTTCTGCTATACCATGTGTCTGTGATTGGCAATAGGACAGCATGTGGAGGACTGTGAATTATGCATTTGTCTCAGAGCTGGGACAGCCTAGTCAGTATTGTGACTATGCTACAGGCTGGATGACGAAGGAATTGTGGTCTGATTAACAGCAGAGGCAAGAGATGTGTCTTCCCCTAAATGTACAGACTGCTGTGCAGTACATCCATCCAACAATTTAGTGTACCTGAGGCTAGGATGTGAAGCTGACCACCCACCTCTGTCTAGCAGTAAGGTTAAGAATGGGTGGAGGTATACCTCTATTCCCCCATATGCCTTCTTGACATGTACAAGAAACACAGCCAAAATGCAAAGAACATGCAAAACAATAAAACACAATCGATTTCCACCCTCAACAGCTTTTCAATACTGGGACAGCCATATTACAGAAATCTATCCAGTATGGAATTACTAAATCCTTTTAAATAGAATTTGTGCTAATATCCAAATATTTATACATAACATATATTTGTCCAAGTGCTCTTAATTTTTCAGTGTTTATGGTAACTTTACCTATTCTTGGTAAACAAAAATGTAATAAATAATGTGAACAAGGAGGTATAAGGTTTTGGTAGGAAACAACTGTTCTAGGGATATTCTTTCAATCTTGCAAATCGCATGATACCAATATTGTCCCTTCCAGGTGTTTCAACACACATGTGTGCGTTTGTGAATAGCTTACCCTACTGGTGGTATTATGTATACATTATGTTCCCTAAGCCAGGTAGCCAGATTTACATACTGCTTGGGTAGAAGACTGTCATTCAAATACCTGCGTCAAGGGTTAGAGTGACAGCCATCATGTACGCCAGTGAAATTAACAACTGGCTAGCAATAGGGAAATACGGCAAAAGTACAGAGGAAGTTTAATGGCTAAGCAACAAAATTATTTTTACTGACATATACACCTGGTAAAGTATAAAGCTCTGTATACTGAGCATTAGTTTATCACATTTAATATGCTTACGATACTCACCAACAGAGGTGCTACGTATTATACAGTGGTCAATTGTTGGACTACAATTTTCTCCGACCTCCAGACAGTAATGCTTGTGATGTGGAACAGTGGATGTTACATCAGGAGAGAACTTGAGCGTGAGATGACCGGCATATGCATGCTTGGCTCCCTCAACGAACATAACTGTGGATTCTGATTCCCTCTCCAAGATGACTGATTCAGCCACATTGCCTGGGGCAGCCCCAATTAATGCAACATTTGAGTCTATTACAAGAAACTCTCCACGGTATGTCCCAGCATGGAGAAACACCAGAGCACTATGTCCATTGTTTCCATCACTGGATCCAGCACCTGCTGCTCCACGTTCATCTGCATAGTCCAGGGCTCCCTGCACTGTGTTGAAGTAAGAAATGTTGCGGCCTTGGAATTTTAAGTCCTGGTAGCCTGGCCGAACATGAACACCTCGATACAACTGACGAAAACTCTCTTTCCAAGGGTTGACATGTCCAGGGATGTCTCGAGACACAAACTCAAAGCGACATGGCTCTGGGTTGAACAGAGGCAAGTCGTACTCAAACACATTTTGGTACAAGCGTTTCCTGCAATACAAAGCTGTATCTAGTATCTTCACATTGTGCAATAAAAATATATATGGGCACACCCTCATTTTCATGACAGCTATGTTCCCGAGATGACTGCAGATATGGTCACTGACTCCCATAAATGTATGGTGTTATCAGTCAACCTGCAACGAATAATGTACTATTTTCTCTCTTCACAGATTTTACACTTCCACTCATGTTGCTAACATCACCACTTTCTTTTTGGGAGGCACAGATGTGAAGGGGTAAAAGTGGTGTATTTTCTACATTAAAGAACTTTATGGTTTAAATTAAAGAATATCATGGTTTCAATGAAGCTGGCCATGGTAACAATCTCAGAAATGGTCAGTACCAACCTTACCAAAAGACGATACAGAACTAAACAAACAAACGCACAAATGCACTCTGATCCCCCCCCCCCCTCTCTTATATGTGTGTGACAGAGAGACATAGCCCCAAGACCAATGTCACTATTTGGATAATATATAGCATTTAGTTCATATCTTTCATGTGTCTTTCTGTAATCATCTGTTAAAGGACATGACAGTTCAGCACATCTCCACAAACTGAGGATCTACTGATCTCCAGCATAAACGTCAACTCAGTTAACTAATTCAATTAAGATTAATAATCAACACTGGAGCAGAGGATGTTAGAAATCTAAGCCTGGGGGGAATCTGAAACTTAGTCAAATGACAGGGCTCCCATGACTCAGAATCTGGTTTAAGGGGCACAAACGGCCTATTTAAATGGCCTACGTGCACTGGAATCAAAGACGGCTGAAAACCATTAATTAATTAAACAATCAACATTACATGTGCAAAGCTACGAAAAGGAATGTATCCAGAAACTCACAAGTAATGAACAAAAAGGTAAATGCAACATGACGGATATCCGTGGAATTACTGTACTACTCCCACCGTCTTCAAATCCTATAATTCTACTAAAATACTTCTGGAAGTACTAATGTTAGCAATGTGATATGGGTTGACACATAGCACGCATGGTACAAACGAGAAATGTGTACAAAATTTGAGTCAGAAAATCAGAAGCGAAGACAACTTTTGTCTGACTAAGCAGAGATGGGAAGTTTATACAAAAATAGAACTTTCTCAAGGATTCTGTTTCATAGAATTGATTAGATTCATGGTGCAATATGATGTGCAGACTTGTACTACATATTACTAAGAGAGAGAACTGAGTAATGGTACCATTCCTTTGTCTTTCAGGAGTGCCTGAGATTTGAAAAACTGCAAAAACCACCTGAATTTAGAGCACAAATGATACATGACATCAGAAGTCACACGTGTTTCATGTACTTCACGCATGTTAAGAGGAAAGATATTAACCTCCTTACATAAGCATATAATTTTTCTGTTGTGTGAAGTACAACTGCCTTACCCACTTGGTATCCACAATACATTCAAAACACTGATAATAATGCGAAAGATGTCAGGATGTGTACGTCACAACAAAGACACTAAATACTAAAGGCAGTTGGACTTTACACAACCGAAATGCACAATATGCCACATGGAACACACAACAACGTAAATATAATTTTTCTGCATACTCTATCTTATTTAAGTAAGGGATGAAGTCTGTGATACAACAGTAATAACATACATTGCGTGACAACCTACCACAGTTTAGTGTCACTGGCAATAGCCTGGAAGCGCTTACAAACTTGGCTCACTCGACACAAATCCTGCTCCAGTAAGTAGCTAAATATTACTAGGAGTACTTCATCTGGCAACTCGTATTGTAAATAATGAGCTGCTGGAATGGCAGTACCACCTAAAACACAGACATGACACAATGATACGTGCTGTATAAGAGACACTTATAAGAAGCCAAAGTTCTTACAACAGTCACTGAAAAAAGACTATGGTAAAAATATCACAAATCATGCCCATAAACATTATTACATGACTAACGCTCTAGTGGGCAGTAACATTCACGTTTGCTACTTGACTGAGTGTCAAAAAACTTTTATATTCCACCCAGAAAGTTTCAATTGGTTTTCAGAATAAACAACAACAGTTTTCCCTAACATCCATCAGTAAAATTAATCTATAAACGACCTGCATTCACATATGCAAATGCATGTAAAAAAAACACCCCTAGAAATTCATTTTATATATTTAGGCAACAAAGAAATTTCCAGTATTTTTAAGATGTGCTGCATAATCTCTGTATTATTGTCCACAAAATTCTGTTTATTTCATACTTTTATCATTTTCTGTTCAAATAATAATCATATTTTTCATAAACCATGCACTAAAATGTAATTACCTACCTCAGCTGTTTAAGGGTTAACTTCATAAGTGATATTTAGTGTTTTATATAATAACTCAGCTCTTACATATTCCTGAGATCAGTTTTACCTCTAGATGGTTACAAGACATTAATGTAAACTAAACTAACACTTCTAATCTGAAGATGGAGGCAGAAGATTGCTTCAAAATGTATCTACCTATGCGACCACAATTGACAGTTTTCACTACCGTGAAATCCCCAAATCTCATATAACCTGTTATTCAATTACACAGTAATATTTTTGGGTTTATATGTGATACGGTTTTATACTGTAATAAACACATGAGAACATCCTCCTTTCCTGACATACAGTTATCACACATTCCCTTTTATCTGATGTGTCACGTTATCAGAATTTTAAACAATCATATTTTATCAACAATCACCTCAGCATGAAATGGAATAAATTACACTCCCCACGAATTCATGTGTCTACATTTTAATCACTTACATTTCTGTTTACATTGTTTACCATCTACATTCTATGTATGCACTCACTGTCAGTTGCTATAGTGTGCTTTCACTACTGGCTTTGATTACATGAGTGCAGGTGTGTTTAGTTTGTTGATAGAAGTTACTACACCCAGCCCTTGTTTTATGCCTTTTTTGCTTTAACGCCCCTTGCCAATTTACACCACTTCTTAATTTGCGGTCTCTCATTTTTGGTTTGATACCCTTTGGCTGGTTGCATTCTATTACACTAACCCCTTATTTCTGATGAGAATATAATTTTTTTTTATGCCTTTTTGATTTATGCCCTTTTACAGGAATGCAACTAGGGCATAAAACAAGGGCTGGGTGTAATTTCTCATCAAGTAGTAATTCTTTTCATTAGCACATAAAATGGAAAGAGAATAAAAGTGGTTGTTTCTCTAAGACAGAACTATGCAAAAAGTGGCAGAAAAATACGGTGTTGGCTCAGTAACTGACAGGAACTGGAAAAGAATCAAAACTGAAAAGCAGTGTTCAGCCAGAGCTTAAAAAGATCTGAAAGAAAGAAAAAATAAAAGGAAGGAAGGAAAAAAGAAAGACCCAAAAATGAGAATACAAAAAGGTGAGTGAAGCTTAATTTTTGGGGTTCACACAACAAAGAGAGACAGGCACTCCAGTAACTGGACCCATTCTACAAGAAAAAGTACTGATTTTTCACAAGGAGTATAAAGGAGAATCCACCTTCACAGCTAGCATAGGCTGGATAAATCACTAGCAAAAAACATTATGGAGTGAGGCAGCACAACATCTGTAAATAAGAATTATTAGCTGATTTGGAAATCATTTTTGAAATACAGAAAACAACTTCATTCTCTTAAAAAGAATGGTTTATCACATGACCACCTCTAAAATTATGCCAACACCAGAAGAAAATTTAAAAAGCTACCGTCAAAGACTCCAGCTTCCCGAAAAAAAAAAAAAATCAGCTCCTGGCTATAAGAGAAGCAAGGAACAAGCGATGCTTCCTGCCTGCTGTTAATGCTTCACGTAAATTTGAAGAAAATAAACCTAGGAGATGTTGTTTATTGGAGAGCGCAACCTTGGGAGGAAATGGAGCAAAAAATGTTGAGTAATCATGGTGAAAGTTACATAAAGAAGAAAACCAATTTGAAGATAAAGTGACGATGAAATGGCAGAAGAAAACTGTGAAAATCTTTCTCACTTGTTAAAACTTACATGACACTGTGGAAGAGCGAATAATGACAACAGCATACTTTGTGAGTCATGTTGGTGCTGACAACACAGAATATGATCATGAAGGAGAGAAATTTGACAGAACGAGTCCACTGGAGGACTGAAGACTACTGAGACTGCAATCTCTTAAATTAAAACTGAAGGGAAGGAATCACTAAAGATGTAGTGTTTAGATGCTAGCATGATCCTGCTGCAAAGAAAAGGAAGAAGGCTCAAAACAGATACTCATTACCCATTTCTTGAAAACATGACCCTTAACCTACATTTGGTTGATATTTATACTCTTGTCTCTCTCATTAGTCCTGACATTTGCAATTATCCAATTTTCCTTCAGCTCCATTTAGGTTGGATAATCTTACACTACTGTATTAATCATAGAGCCATTTTAAATATTTGTAACTAAATTAGTTTAGTCATATGTCCTTCCCTGCACATGAGTGCGACAACTACAACAATGTACTCACTTTCATTTGTGACTGAACACGTTCGACGAGGTCTTTTACGAGCAGGGAGCATTGATGCAGAGTAATTTGTGGAAGCCAAGACTGATGAAATAGGTGTACCACTGCTGCTAGCAGTAGCATAATGGTGAGGTGGAGATTTCCGACGCAGGTCATATGGTGAATGGTGGCTAGAACAACTGCCACTGCTGCTGCCACCACTTACATCAGGTGTATTTGTAATGCCGACTGCTGCAGAAGTGGCAGCTGTTGTGGCTGTAGAGGTTGCGGAACTTGACGAGGCACCTGCGACAGCAGAACTGCTTGATGTTCTGCCTGTTCCAGGCATACTTTGATTCAGTTCCTGACATGGCAGTTCACATGGTTCTCCTAAAATAAATGCATAACAATGATTACTTTAAAACTACAATAACATAATGACAAACAAAATAATTTCCACATTAAAACTAAAAGCTGTGTTTGACATTGCTACCTCACAGTAGAGTGGAACACCTGCAAAGACTGTTTTTGGTACATACTGCAACACCAATGTGGGCCAGGATAGTGTAGTTGATATAGCAACTTGTTATGGGCCGGGCAGTCGGGTGATTGAATGCCGGTGGGGGAGAAATTTTCTGCACCCGTCCAGACTAGCCCTGGGACCCATCCAGCCTCCTAAACAATGGGTACTGGGTTATTCCCAAGTGCAAAGTGGCTCGCATATGGTGTTAACCACCCAACCCCACCTCTAGCGCTGAGGTTAAAGAAAGAGTATGGCTATAGCTCTACTCCCCCTTTGAGCCTTCATGGCCTGTTCTAGGGTAAACTTTACCTTTTTACCTTTACCTGCAACACCAGTCTTCAAGATAAAATCTCTTTTTGTGCATATCTCTGGTACTATTTCGTACTAAGCACTTAAAATGCAATTCTGTTGACAGAAAACGATGTTGGATTTTACTACATAATATTATCCTACCTTGCATGAATATAACAAAAAACAAGGCACAAATTAATGGCAGTATGCATTCTTCAAATACGAAGTACTGCATCATCAGTATCATAGTACAAGAATAACTGGTGTCTCAGCTTGTCAAAATGTATCTGTATTCAAGACCGTGTGTAACACATGTACCAGTTTAAATATCAAGATATTATTTTATCTGGCTCCATGCATCACTCTAAAACACCTGGACCACTTCATTTGATGTAGACAAGGAAGCTGTCACCACCAGTCCAACTTGCTGAATCAGGGTCCATACTGTTCAACGTAATGCAGTTTCGTACGCACCATATTTTGTGGTCTGACCACCCTCATCTAGTGACAAGGTTAACGAAAGAGTAGAGCTATACCTCTACACCCCCTCTGTGCCTTCAGGGCATGTTATAGGGTGAACTTTACCTTTTTACCCACCATCTTTAAAAAAGATGCTGGAAATGGTACCTCTTGCTTGCAAAGAAATGTCACATATAACAAACAAATTACTCATTACACATCAAATTTCTTTTGGTGGAACTGAAAACACAGCATATTGAATGCTTTCATTCAGGTTGTCCTTGGTGTAAGGATTATTACCATAAACCATAGACCAATACCAGTTAATCTGAGAGTTCATGTATCCACTGAGATTAAACTAAGCTTCATTACCAAACAGATGAGTGTAGAGCCAACTTTCCTACCATGCATGCCCTGAAAGGGCTAGTTCACTAAAGTCAGACTTGCTTCATGATCTGCACCATACAAGTTTGTGAATAACAGATGTGATCTTTGCTCTTACGGGATGTTATGCAGAATTCATTGGTAGTTAGTTACCGACGTTTTGGGACAACCTATCAGTCCTGTCTTCAACGGTCAAGCAGTAGATGGAACTGATAAGCTGGTCTGAAAGTTCAGTAACTAACTACCAGTTAACGTTGCATTACATCCCCGAAGAGCAAAGATCTCATTTACATCATGGCTAAAGCCTGAAATCACGCAATGATGTCTTATACAGATGCAAATGGAAGAGTTTTGATGCATTTTGTGGTGATAACACCATTCCACAAATTTGTAAACTGTTTTCCTGTTCAGAACTGGTGCTTCAGGGAACTTCGTATGGTATTTATGACACTTCTTGTTGGAACTGCATTTAGCATATATATATATTACAAAGAAACACACACTGCTTTAACAGAATCCTCATAGTGACTGCAGATGTAATATACTGCAGCCTCCCCAATCAGCAGTTTGGTAACAAGCCAGCAAATGGCCTTGGCGTATAGCATAAGCAAACCAACGTGAAGTCCCTAGTTACTGGGGTCAGATACAACAATGGCAATGTACTTTAATTTACCACTGATGAACACACTAACATTATTTATTGCACAATTTCATACTTATCTAAAAACCTACATTACTATTCGTAAGAATATTGCCAAAAAACTAACATTAGCAAGACTACCAGGTCTCTTTCTCGGAGGTAAAGTGGCGGGGGCGTGGAGTTGACCACCCACCCCCATCTAGTGCCAGGGTTAAAGAAGGAGTAGAGCTATACCTCTACTCCCCCTCTGGGCCTTCATGGCCTGTTCCAGGGTGAACTTTACTTTATATTGATACAAGTCACAGAGGAATATCTGGCAAATACATCACATCTAGAAGCAAGCCTCGAAGAAAACTTTTAAGTAAACTGACTTTTACATCTTCTAATACAGACACTGCATTAAACATAAAAACCTTATCCTACATGCATTTCATACAGTGCTCTGTACCTCTGCTCACACAAAATAATGGCATCTTGAGGGAAATATCAGCTTACTTTTCCTGTTCAGACAACAGCACAAACATACACTTTCACTCCAGCATGCTATAGCACACCAGTGTACATTAATCTAAGACAGTAGGAAATCTGTACAATGCAGAAAAAAGACAGTCACAAAACACAACTAGTACTCTTACTGCAGAAACTTGATTTTCATTTACATAATTACCACACTCATCATTTTATACTGTGTTCTCTTCAAAAAGTGTTGTTACCATAAATATGAAGAAAAATATTGTCTGTGCAGTAAACATTAAGTATAAATACAGTGTAATAAAATTTAGCATACATTTTTTTCAGCAATGACAAAACAGAGAAAACTGAATTAAGGGTGAAAATTTACAAATACAATTCCCCCTAGTCTCAACATGGTCACAGGGCACAGTTTATACTCTATGTAGATGAACAGCAATGTAACTATACTTACTTCTACAATCTGACAATTGTGTAACAAGTTACATGCTATGGACTACAATTCAGGTGAAATTACATTAAATGGGAATGTAAATAGCCACAATAATATGTACCGCTGTTCCAAAAATACCCATGCAGTTCATCAAGCTCCTTCACATAACCTTATACAGCGCCTGTGCTTTTCAAAGAAACAAATTCCTAATGCTATAGTTTTCAAAAAAAATACAAACACAACAGTTTTATTAAAAAACAGTTTCATTTTACATAGTCTTTCTACATGTTTCAGTCATAATGACAACCATCAGGCAACACCTTTACAATATATAATGCAAGGTAAAATTATCAATGAGAGAACCCTCTTTCTTACAAAGTACTGTCATATCGAGGCTTCTCTTGTTGACAAGCGTACCTTCCTTTATATACTGCTGGAAAGGTTCACCTGATGATGGTCATTATAACCAAAATATGTAACAAAACTATGCAAAACAGAATTATTTTACAGCAAAACTGTTATTTTTTAATTTATTTATTTTGAAAACAGTATCCATAACACAACGGGATGTCTCCTATGTTCAGTTAATATGGACTAAATTATTTCGAGAATTAAAAATAAATATAAGAAGAAAGAACACATGATTACTCCACATACAGCAATGCCTGGCACCCAAAGCAAACTTCTCAATGACTGCCTCAAAAGAGCTATTCGGCAAATGGTTCATAGCCCACGGATTGTGGCCTCCTAGATCTCCAGATGTGAATTTGACGTGTAGGGAACAAAGAAAGATAGAGTTATGTGAACGATTCACATCCTTTTCAGCAACTGAAATATTCAAAGAGAAATAGCTAATATTTTCAAGACAAGAGCTCCATCATGTGTCAATATATTTTCAGAGGGTGTGTGGCATGCTCAGAAGTTGGAGGTTGGCACTTCAAGAAGGTAACTTGAACAGAAGGAAAAAGCTAAGCTGGCAAATGCAGGCTCCCTCTGTGATAAAAGCTCCCATGACAGCTACTGTGCTTTGGCACACAACTGAGATACAATACAAAATAATTATGTTATAAATATTTTATTAATTAATATTTACAATACTTAACAATTTTCAAATACAGTAAATTCTTTACCTAACAGGACATGAGAAATAACATTTCATTGCTTAAATGGTTTTATATCATAATTTAACCTTGTAACAGGTGATAAAAGATTATTGAATAATTTGATTCCTGTATAGTAAGCTTCTTTCTGGTATCTAGTGTGGTTAACATTCTTCATACTGAGGTCATACCTGTGTCTTGTTGTTATATAGCATATGTCTATAATTTGCTGAGAACTCTCCATGCTGTTCATACTGAGGGGCAGTAATGAGGGAATGAACACACTGGCAAGGGAAAATATATTAACTTTCTTGGCTAATTCTCTACAAGATACTGCTTTTAAACCCTATCATTAACCTAATAACTTTCTTTTGGATGTCACTATCTTGCCGGTCATTAATTTTTTTTCCAGACAACTGCAAAGTATGCTGTGTGTTTCACTTAATGATGCTGTCAACTATGATTATATAATAATTGGTGATGGATGCATGAATGAATGAGTATGGAACACTGGAGGAATGATACTAATAGGGAAAAATTGAAGTACAAGGAGAAAACTCTGCCCCAGTCCCTGGACCTCTGCAGGAAGAGGTCAGTGACTAACCGCCTCAGCCATGGCACGGCCTGCAAAGCATGCTAAAATCAACTTCGGAACACTATATGAAACGCGTGTTTTCCAACTCCAATTATTCTTGAATTTGTTGGCCACCAAATTTTGTCTTCCTATATATTTTCACACCATACATTTCTATTTACACATATATTTTGTCGCTAGTAGCAAATTTCTTATAGTTTTTGTCAATATTTAATGTAAGTTTAATAGTTCTAAACCATCTGCTCACGTTAGCAAACACATCATTCACGCAACAATGAAAGTAGTCGGTTTCTGGACGTCAAATAACAGTACTAGTAATATTAAGTGACTATCGAATGCTTTCATCACCTTGAAAGGCATATATTGTTAATTCCAAATTTGCTTTTAACAAAAAATGCTACTGGAAAATACACTCCTCATTACATCCTACATAACAATAAGCTGTCAATAGCAATGGGCCTCAGACGAGTCCAAACACTGAGAAGGAAGTCTTTCAACTTACCCGAACTCGATAAGGATACATGTGAGATCCTGTTTACAACTTTTCTTCGTGATCTCCTTACATATGAACGCGATGTTGTAAAAGATGCACTCGGCATTTTAGATTTTCCTTTATATTTCACCATAGAATGACCTAAACAAAGGACACCCTTCCACCAAACCAGGCAGCCATTTTCTCATTCAGAGAACAATTCAGTGACGGCCCAATAAGAGCATTTGATATCGTCACGTGATAACAATAATTTCGGTGTGGTGGGTCTGATCCGTGGTATGGAGGGCTGGTGGCATACGGAATATTCTTGTTTAACATCTGCAGGGGCATGCTTTCTTCTCTCTGTCGTTTACGTTGCTAGTTTCTATATATGGAACTCCCCACATAACAGGTAATAATATTAACACCTCTTGCCCATTTTATAATATAAAAGTTGCGACCCTTCGCACATGACAGGGTCGCCAACCATATCACTGCTGGGAGTAGTTTGTAGAAATGTAACTAACTACCAGTGACAAACGCAGTATGAGTAATGATATGTATGTGGCTTTAATGCACAATTTCCTTCCCAAAGAATTTTATAATATAATTTGTCTTTCACGTTGTAGGGATCATCCATCCACCATAAAGAAGAGATTCCTGAGCGTTTTCGTAATGATGTTTATATCTCCACTATTTTTGTATTATTTTTCCCAAGAACGTATTTTTCAGGAGGTGAGTGCAATTACCACACGATAAGTGTTATGTTTGTGTCATCATTTCATAAGAATTTCCGTAACTTTGTAACAGGAGTATTTTGACTTACCTGCCCTGCGCCAGTAAGCCCACACCAAGAACTGTTTATGGGGCAGTGGAGGTATAGCATCACACATTCTTAACCTTGGTACTAGATGGAGGTGAGTGGTCAGTATCACGCTCCGGCCACTTTACCCTCCAGGGAACGAGACCCCCAGTACCCACTAAATAGGAGGATGGGTGGGTCCCAGGGCAAGAGAAAACTATGCGGGGTTTAGATTGAGAATATGTTTATTTTAATGCAGTGTGTTGGTGAGGAATGTGAACTAAGTCATAGAAATGAGGTTGAGGGAGGATGTGGCCTGATGTATAGGCCACAACCCTCCACCCTTATTCCCACTGCAAGACTGCTTTAACACATGATGTGGCTAAACTTAAAAAACTGAACAGTTAACTGGTAAAGAGTGTTAAACACAATTATGTATTGAATAAGTACCTTTTTTGTCACAATTATGGCAGCTCCATGTTTTGTTTGATTTCATTTAAGCTATAATCTGGCTGTAGTAACAATTATATGCAAAGGAAGACCATGAAGTACTTTACACATTTACATTAAAATAATAATTGAGATCTCAATTTTACATTTATGTGGAGGATTGTCATCTTTAGTTGGTCATACATGTTTTAAAGTTATTAAAATTATTGTGATTTGAGATGACAAGGTCATTATAGATATTGTAAATATTTAGTCTGTATAGATATTGTGGTGATAGAATTATAAATCTGACGAAAACAAAGCAGAATGTGGTTTGTTTTAAGTCCTGTATGTGTTGATAGAAAAGAGAATGTGTACTTAAATAATGAAATGTATAAGGTGCTGAACAACATTTAAAGGCAGAGTTTCTTCCTAGGCAGCATAAAGCATACTAAATTTCTTGAAAATGTTGGTAATGATTTCCCAGTCAACACAGTGTAACATCCCTGAAGACCCAAATTTTTATCAACAACACTGTCAGAACCTCAAGTTTTTCATAGTTTGAGATTATCAGGATGAAATGAGTTTAAACAGCATTGCTAAAGATTATGTGGTGGATGCTAGCAGGTTTCTTTGCAAGAAATTATGCAGTAACTTCCACTCAGCTTATTTATTAATTCTTCATCAATTATACAGGATCTCGAGCGAGATCGTTGGTAATGAGTCTGCTGCACGTACAGAGTGCGCTTGTATGGAGGTGCCTTGAAGTGGAAAGCGGAGCTTACGGGAAGAGTGTTCTTGCTGACCAGTGCGCTGCTGCTGTGAATGAAGGCGGAGAGAGAACCGCTCATGGCGTGCAGGTTAAGCGTCGGTCTACTGCTGTATTCCTTTGGCTGTATGCTTTACTCCTTTGGGATGTGTGAACAACTGGCTTACTCCTTTGCTGACGACTGAATGTTGACTGATACTGGTTGGTGTAACTGTGCTCCTTTTATATCCAGCCAGCGCAGGACTGATGTGCTGTGATTGGCTGCTTGACGTAGGTGGGTCTCGCCCAGTGCTGGGTGGCTCTCTAGTTGAGGCAAGGGCCTTTTAGCATGTAGCCGTGCTCTTCTCCTGGTGCTGTTTTGAGAAGTGGAGCATGGCAAGTGTACTGTGCTCTGTAGTGGGAAAGTTCCCACAATTAAATGGAGCCACATGTCCATTCGTGTATTGCTTGGCAGGCTGTTTGTGTATAGATGACTGTCTGCTTTTTTCAGGCTACCCTGTGGCAACTGTTGGGTCTGAGGATCCATGGCCTGCTTCCTGCTCTTGTTATTCCAATGTTTCTTACAATGGTCCTGTTTCTTGGTCCACTCTGCATGCAGGGGTTTAGTGGACTGTGGAAATTATATACTGGTAGGTGTTTCAGATCAGTGCATATTAAGTTAATTAGATTAACTGAAATAAAAGTGGAAACATTGTTTTGGATTTGATGATGTAATTGATTGTACTTCGTGCCTGCACAATTTTAAAATATTTTTTTCTACTGTTTGCTGTAATGATAGACAGAACAGAGATATAAACCACATGTGCCTTTCTTCTCTGGATGGAAACTTTTGAAAGGTCAGAATTGTGACTGGATAGGTGGAAGACTCATATCAGATGTACAGCAGTAAAGCAAAATGCTTTGTACTGCAGCCATCACAGCATGAAAATAAGTTTTTTCCATTTTGTAAGTTAAAATCACTCTTCCTGTTACAGGCATGGGCACCACCAGGATTTCCAAAGGTTGGGGGGGGGGGGGGGTGCTTGAAAACGAACATTAAGCCATCTAAGAACATTTATATGGGTTGTGCTAGAAGCTCTAGTTTTTACATCCTGTTGTGATATATAAATTATATTATCAAAAACCGTTGATCACAAGTAAAATCTTTTATTATCAGTAGTAATATTTATTATGGCATGTTTCAGCCGGCTTTGCCATCCCAGGTAATACAAAATACAAAATACTTGTAGGGTTAATTGCAATTTTAGTTGTGATTGACAGTTTTTGTCATATGATTGTGCTAGAGTTGTGGGTATCTTTTTTAAAATATAGATGATTTATTGTTAATATTTAGTATGTGGTGTGTTTTCTTATCTTTTTCACTGTCAGTCTTTTACAAAACTTTGATCGGGGGAGGTGGGGGGCCCCCAGAGCACTGCTGGCACTCATTATAGGTTGAGACAGGGAGGGGGTGGAGTAATTACAAAAGTTTGTGTACTACATGTTTAGTAGGAGCAGGGATAGCTCAGTTGTTTTATTGACTAGGCTGTAGGCTGGATGACTGATGAATCATGGTTTAATTCCCTGTGGAGGCAAGAACCAACAACCAATCCAATGAACAGTGCCATATACATGTAACAGTACAGACATGTACTGCCTGAGGATGGCATATTCATGACGAAACATGTCAGAGTAATGTCTGTACTGTTATATGTATGTGATGTTGTGCATTTGGTTGGTTGTAATAAACAAAAATATAGAAAAGTACAGTCAACCCTCGATATAGCACAGTGTTTGTTCACCGCAGTTTGTGGTGGTGTATTGAAGTGGCGGTAATGAATATACAGTTTAGTAGGGAATTTATGTACACAGACTTTCATGGGCACTAAGTGAGGGTGGCAGTATATTGGGGTTTGAGTTATTTCAGTTTGCACAGAGTCCTCCAACTGGAAAGTTTGCCATTGCTGTTTTGGAACTATTACTCTTCTACACCTTAACATACTTTTTTTTAGAACCGATGTACTGGATGTCAAACTTAACAAATTTAATCTGGCTTCGTAACCATGTGGTGGCACCGCTGTCTGAAGAGTTCACCTTCAGAGCCTGCATGTTACCGCTGCTCCTACAGTGCTTCCGACCAATGACTGCAGTTTTTGTCTGCCCACTGTTTTTTGGAGTAGGTAGGACATTATTTCTGATATCGACAGGTATTAATTTTGAACGTTTTTGTGTTTGTTAGGTGGCCTTAATTAGTCATATGGAACTAAGCACCAGATTTTGGTAATAGAATGGGGAACTACCATAACATAAACTCATTATTGATAGTAAGTGAGACTGTATTAACATGTGTTAAAACAAGTAAGACAAAGTTGCATGTGTTAGGGAGACCACAGCATGCAGGAAATGCTGTAGATTAGTGGGTCATATTGTCATTTAGAATTTCATCATATCGGTGTGTTTCATGTTTAACTTTTTTTCTGGTAGAGGAACTCCCATTTTGCCCCTTCTCTTAATAAAAATAAATTGTCTTTTTATATTTGGCTTGTAATCTTTCTGTCTTGTTTCAGCCCATTTTCATCATATGGTAGAACGAATGAGAAATGGTTTGGATTTAAAAAGTGCTTTAATGTTGTCATGTAAGTATGCAGTAATATTGTAGCATTAATAATTAATTATTTAAGAATGCAAATTTTTAAAACTTTTTTGAGTTTTAAAACATATAATGTTTATGAATTTCATTTCAGGTTTTCAGTTTTCGTACACAACATTGTTTGGTGCCTATTCAGCATTTCTGTTTGCTAAAACTGGTATGTATAATTTTAAATCATTAGTCTGCATCTAAATAGGAATTAGATTCGGATGTGTTCAGTGATGTCAGAAGTTTATGAAATGGAGGGCAAGATAGAAACTGTGTGTATAGACCATGTTACTTTTATTTTGACAACACGTTTAGAAAATTTATTACTTGACTTTAAGATGAGTTCTTAAAATTTGTACTGAATTGTCATGTGTTGTCATTAATATTTAATGTAAAATTAAATTTATTAAACATTGGTTTCTTTCAGCTTGTACCCACTGGTATGCATACCAACAAAGTGGTGTGTACCGGCAAACTTATCTAAAGTTGCACACCTTATTGTGTCTTTTGGATGTGATGCTCATAGTTGACTGTTAATGTCATTTTGTGTTGTGTGTGCTTGGCATAAACTGTGAACTTGTGTAGTATCTTTATTTTATTTTTTAAAATTATCTGTAGAATAAGTGGCAACGTTCATTTTGCATCTTAGCTTCCCATATATGGAGGAAATATTAAAAGTATGACAGGGGATAACTTCAGGTGTACCATAAGGTGAACAAAGTGTTGAGAAGCAACAGTGGCCCTTCTGCCTCTCCATTTCCACTGGACAGGAGCAGTGATACCTCAACCACCCCTCCCCCAACCCCCCCGCTCCAAGGGGGCAGGAACTGTGATTCCTCTACATGCCCGTTTCCACCATCCTGTAGCTTTCAGTTCTCTGCTACATTTTGTGTCTCACAACATACTTATCTGAGGTGCTGCCTCTACATTAAATGTTTTGCGTTAATTGCAGGCCATTTTGTGGCACCATTTGCGGCCCATGCTTTCTGCAACCACATGGGATTCCCAGATTTTGCGGAGATTTTAACATATAAGGAACCTCAGAGAATGTTGATGCTGTCTCTGCTTGTTCTTGGATTGGTGGCCTGGTGTATGTTGCTTACGCCGTTAACAAACCCTGCATGGTATAGCAATCATTTATTCTGGAAGAACCACTGATACCCATTCAACTGTGTGTACGTCATTTGTATGACAGTACTTGATGTTACTAAGTCAGACACACAACTTTCTGTGATTAATATTAGGGGAAAAAAATAAATTTCATAGTATTCTAATGGAATTAGTACACTCATGAAGTCTTTCGATATAACCACGAATATTAGTATGACTATATCCATCCCAAGAAGGGACATCAAATACATGTTTGTATTAATCAAGTCTTTCTCATTTACGATTACAGTAATCTGAATATAGATACTTAACCGTTTTCTATGGATGATGATGAGCAAGCATAGTATGTTCCTGATTGTGTGGGTGTCTCCATGGCTGTGATCCACCAATTCTTCCAATTTTGTCATTACCATGGTTCTGTCCTACATGTCAAATGCTTTGGTATGATTTATGAGGACTGCATACAATTAAGAAGTTCATAATTACGTGCAGAGCTACTCTATTAGGTCGGAAGCTGTGTTCGGAGGGTTTCTCTTACTAGGCTAATTATAGTCTATTGGTGAGAAGTTTGAAAGAACAGCAGTATAAGCGATTTCTATAAACGTCTTCAAATGTTGTCTTCCTTATCGACTCACAGGCCGCCATCCTTGGACTATCAAGCAACAATGATACAGACTGCCAAACTACTATTACATGCCGACACCAGCTCGCTTCTATGGCAGAAGAAGGATGGGCTTTGCGGCTACAGTGGATACCTAGTCATGTGGGTACTCTCGGGAATGAGAAAGCCAATTACCTCGCTAAATTGGGCACCAACCTCCCTCAACCAACTGCACACGCATCTTTGAAATCAGCTAAAGCACATATCGATAATACCATTAATACTTGGACAAAAAATCAACACCTAGCTGCTGCTGCTGCTGGAAAGAGCTGGGAGGCAATAATGAAAAAAACCTATTCCCCTGCATTTATCACGGCAAACTAGTGTTGCCATATTTAGGACTATGACTGGCCATGACTACCTTGCATCCCATCTACATCGCATTGGCATGCTTCCTAGCAGCCAGTGCCTGTTCTGTGACCATGACCCGATGGACACTGGACATCTGCTTTCATGTCCAGAGCTTACAGAAGATAGAATGACATCATCTACACCCGTAATCGCATCCATTTACTGGGCAGCATGGCGCCGAATGGCAGAAATGTCAAGAGTGGGCATTGGATAAGAAGAAAGAAGAAGAGAGTATAAGCGATTTCTCAGTGTTATTTGTGTAATGGCTTGTGTCCTCTTCCTTTTTAGAGGCTTTGACTGTATTCATTTCTGGGGAACTTCATATTTCTGTACATCTATTAACCTTTATCCTGCTGGGGTGGGTATTTAAATTTTAGCACATGGTTTATGAAAAGTGTATTATTTGAACAGAAAAAGGTAAAATTATGAAATAAACGGCAGTGGAAAATGAAACAGAGAGTATGCAGCCATGTCTTAAAAATGCAGTAAATTTCCTTGTTGCCTAAATAAATACAATGAATTTCTAGGGTTTTTTCCTACGTGCGTTTGGGTATGTGATGTATGTCTTTAAAAGGTTAAATAGATTGATTCATGCACGCAGGAGCTGTGATAGCGAAGTGTTCAGGTATTCATCATAGAAGCAATCAACTAAACAAGCTCCCTCAAACAGTAATGCTTTGGACTTATTTGACTCTTGGCTGGGGCACCAGTTGTCATGACTAAGGGGTTTTGTGGTTTTCCTGGGTCCGTCCAGGCAAATGCTGGGATAGTACCTCAGATCAGGCCGTTACCACCTCCGCATCCTTTCCAATTCATTCATAAATCATTGTAGCATTCAGTGGGAACTGGAAGAGTGCATTTGGTATATTGACTAGGCTTGTCTCTGTTCAGATCACCGTATTATGTTTTTCAGATGCATTTACCAGCCTTGTCGTGTTGCATCGTTACTTTTTATGTAGTAGGCATTTTGAACAGCTATTCAGCGTATTCTCCAGCCTTAGATCTTACACTGCACACAGTCCCTGTATGTTCCATACTAGTATCCGTTTTTTTTTTGTTTCTTGTTTCTCACGCCATTTGACTAAATGTGAGTGTTGTAAGCCATTTCCTTTTGTTCAAATGGGATTCTAAATTTGAATGTGTTTAAAGCTCTGCTGGGCATCTTCAGTCTGTGATTTTAAATCCATTCCTTCTTAGAAGTTCGAGATGATCTTTCTCGTGGTATTCAGTTCTAACTGGATCCTCCTCAATTACACCACACATTTCATTTCTACCAGTGAAGTTTCAAATGGTCTTGTGTCTCTGAACACATTTTGGTTGTGTTTGTTATGATCAGAGGCACATCACAAAGACATGTCAGATTGTCCTGCCATTCAGCCTATGCAGTCTGTGTGCAACGAAGTGGCATTTTGCTTCAGAGTCCACTGCATTATCCTTTTCTGGGAATGGGTTTTCACAAGTTCCTGGCGGCGTTTGATCACCGATATTTATTTGGACTTTTCCACTGTCATTACCAAAGGCAACTGTCTTTAGTGATTAGTCTATATTTTATTAGGTTTGGTCAAGTTGGATTTTACTGATACTGTATGTTTTTATGGATGGCTGTTTGGTTTGTTTTTATACACCTGAAGAAGGAAACAGTTGAACTCTTCGCTCTTCTGGGATTTTATGTAGTGTAGATTGGTAGTTTGTTACCAACAACCAATCTACGCTGCATAAAGTCCTAGAAGAGCGAAGATCTCATTTACACCGTGGCAGAAGTCTGAAGATCTTGCAAGTAAACAGTTGTTTCTGGAACACTGAGGTGTGCTATATAGTGACAATGGAAAAAGTCCAAATAAATATCAGTGATAAAACTCGGTGTTAAACCATTGTCAAAAATGTAGGTGATCCTTGGGGAGTGTTGCCATCACTATTTGCTTCTCCCATTTCCCTGTCATGTTGTCTCTTCTATTTCTGATCTGTACATAGGGTTTCCATCTTCTAAGTTGTCAGTGTTAACCTTAAACTAGTCAGCTTCCCTTCCTCATGTTTAATGCACTGCTGTTTCAAGACTTGGGTGTTTTTGGCAGTGATGATACAGACTCAATTCCTGCAACATATGACACCATTCCAGGGTCCTTGTAGTCCAAAAACAGTAAGCTGCCTGGATAAATGGGTGTGTTATATAGTGAAAGGGTGATGGGAGTACAGTTGGGTTGGGCTGTAGATGGAACATGCAGGAAAGTTAAGGGTAGTTGACAAGGGCTGGGTGTGCGATACAGAAATTAATGTAATTGGTGGGTAGAGACAGGGCAGGTTAGTGATGGAGGTCTTAGATGTGTTTAATGTAGCCAAGGGAAATTGAGGAAGGTGACACAAGAAAAGGGTGAAGTAAGTGAAGGGAAGTAAATGTGGCAACTAGAAAGGGAGAGATCAGGGATGTGAATGGTCTTAAAAAGACCATAATGCTAAAATTGTGTGTCATTATTGGGAGGCTTGCTCTGTTAATTAAAGAATAATATTTTCGTAATTTGGATGCTGAAACCTTCATGTGTGTACTCTTCCATTACAAAAATATAAGATTATTAAAATTATGTATTAATATTTATAAAATCATTATTTATTGTTAATTGTAACCACCTATACATTTTTATGGTTTTCTGTGCTGTTTATCAATTTAAATATTTAATAGGAGGAGGGTCCCTAATCAAATAAATATTTAAATGTAAATGAAATGGAGAATTGCTCTTTCCATCAGACGAAACTGAGCGGTGCCTCTCAACCCATTACTGGAGGACAGAAATATATTGAGTTTGTTCTTTTTCGAACAGTACGTGATGGACAAAACCCAGAAAGCAAGTACTCCAAAATGTAATATGCTATTGTCTGAACCATACAGAACTGACACCAGCAATTGTATTGAACAGAATTCAGGAATTTTCTGTGTGGTGTTCCTTTTCACATTTCATCACCGACTTCATTGTCACCATATGCAACTATGGGATGAAACAAATCATCGACACAGTTAGATATTAGTTTCGTTATACATTCTTAGAACGAAATGTATATATAATGAGGTCTTACCTGTCCAATTCATAACGTAAAATATAAGACTCCTTAAGCCATGTGACTTTTAGATGAACCTATTGCCTCCGTATTCAGGTAGAAACACTATAATGTCTTGATTGAAAGGGATTCCATTCGTCCAACTGTATGCAGTGTTGCCTCCATATAAAGATTATCTTTATGAGATTTGAAGTTTTTATGGCTGTGAAAATTTGAATTGTGATCTTTTAGGTTACAGTGCCATGTAGCCAGCCCATTACATGGTTACAAACCTTTCACGCAACCTACTGCCTACATCTTCAGGTCAGAATGTGTGCAACTTAAGAATTTTTTCACAAACACCATTGTTTCATTGGTGTGTAACAATGCTAGGCATTTGGAGTGTGTTGGATCATCTTGATGGAAATGCTTCAAATTCCAACATGGCTAACGGTTTCTTCTCAAGATGCAGATTTATGTATTCCATAGGTTTCCACCTTGATGTTCCACAGTTTAACACAGAAATTGATGCACGGACATTTGTCTGTAGCAGCCATTTCATAAAACAAGCAGCCCTGTGTACATATATATATATATATATATATATATATATATATATATGCAAAACAGTACTTTACTTGCAATTCACATGCAGCAGCTGGCGTGAAGTCAGAAGTCTTGATAAAATCTGTGATTGATTATCTGTGTAGTGTTACTGACAGTAACATTGGTCCTGAAATGTATGTTAGGCACTTGTCTGTGCATAAGCCACAGGAATTGTTGTGAATGTGAAAAATATCTGACACTACAGGTGTATAATAATATCTTCCATATCATCCTCTTCCAAGTGAGAATTGATTCAGTTTTGTCATACTTTTTGATCAGTGTTTTTGTGTATGAGATTTGAGATCATCATAGCTGTGATGACGAACACTGCTGTCTTCTGAGCTGTAACACTGTGCAGTTCTGGTAGAAGTCCTGATGTTTCAGAGGAAGATTAGGAGTGACAGAGGCAGCAGGTTCCTCTGAAATGTTGGTACACCTCTACATGGCAGAAAACAGCAGTCTTCAACATTTTTAATGTCTGGATTTGCAACATATTGTTATTTGGTTGCAGCGACATGCAAGAATCAATATTATTTATTGTCTTCCAGAACTTTACTGTGGCTACAGAAGAAAGTCCCATGGATGGTGGGGATGACAGTACTTGAGGTGTCCCACTTTCTACTTACTACCGCATTCCTATCCAGCCCAAGTGTCTATTGCTAGTGAAGGGCATTATGTGGTTAGCAGTACTAATATTCATGTGAACAGAAGTACAAGAATGAATGGTAATATACAATACAGGGAAGTATGCTGGAGGGGGAAGCAGAACAGGATGAGGGAGATGCAGAGAGGATCAATACATGGGACTTCTTTTTGTGGCCACAGTAGAGCTTTATCAATATGCTGCTCACAAATCATGTTTTGTTCTGGCTCATTGTTTACCTCAGTTTGTTGTTAAATGTTGAGATGCACAACATAACATAACCATGCACAAAGAAACTCGTGGCCATATATAACTAGTCAGAAATGTACAAATACTACCTGTAAAATGAGTATCTTCAAGTATTCATGCTTAAACTGTCTTGATGCTTGATTACATGTGACCAGTTCTTTTGATATGTTCGTATAAAACAGCTTCACCATAAATACAACATAATACAGATCACTGTGTGAATTAGTTTAGACCTACTTTCCTGTCATCTTTTGGGGGCACAAAGCACACATGATAGAGGTGAGAAATGCATACAAAATTTTAATCTGTAAACTGTAAGGGAACAGACCACTTGGGAGACCCAGGAATAGATGGGAGGAAGATCGAGGTGTAGCTATTAATTAATGAAACTGATTTCACAAAAATACATTATTCTTGATTCATTCCATTGTGATGATGATGATATAGATAAACACTGTCGATCACAACTAAACATTCTTAGTTGTGATCGACAGTGTTTTTCTATATTATTATAAGTACATTATTAATGAAATGATTATATGTACATGTTGTCATCTTTCAAAGTTATTTCCACTGGATGCTACACACTGCTCCATACGAGCCTTCCAGGCCTCGAAGCATCACTAAGTCATCTTGTGAGAGTGCTATAAGTAACTCTGCGATCTTCTCCATACACCCTTTGTAACATTGAAGGTTTTGGTGGCAGTTTTTTTCAATCTCACAAGAAACTTGATGTTTATACTCATTTCTCTTTTTTTAATTGAGTATGATCATGACAAGTTACAAGAAGTTAGTCGGAGAAAGTGCGGCAGTGGACAGCGAAAGCACGGAAGCGTGGCTGGAAAGACTGCCATCTTTGTTGGAGGGCTACGAACAACGTGATATTTACAACGCGGATGAGACGGGGCTCTTCTACAACGTGCTTCCTGATAGAACCTTGGCTCTCAAAGGAGAGTCTTGTCATTGAGGGAAAAACTGTAAAGACAGACTTACTGTTTTACTTTGTGTTAACAGTGATGGAACTGACTAACAAGTGCCGATTGTTATCGGAAAATCTCCGAAACCGCGATGTTTCAAGAATGTCAAAAAATTACCCACCAAGTACCACGCGAACAATAAAGCGTGGATGACCACAGACATTTTTTCTTCATTTCTGCGTTCATTAGACGCAAGTATGGGTGCACAAAACAGGAACATTCTCCTCTTTGTGGACAATTGTGCCGCACATCCGAAGGATACATCGTTTCTAAGAAATGTAAAAGTCATACGGTACCCGGCAAATTGTACAAGTGTGCTCCAGCCCCTTGATTTAGGGGTAATAAACTGTTATAAGCAGCTTTATAGAAAACGCCTCGTGCAAACAGCTGTTTGCTTAATGGATGCAGGCAAAGATACGAAAAAGAAGATAAACGTGTTGGAAGCTTTGCACTACACTGTGGCAGCCTTGCAAGAAGTAACCCAGCAGACAATCGAAAATTGTTTTCGGAAAGCTGGTTACGTGCAGGGACAATCTTCAGGCGATAGTGACGTCGTATTTACCAACGATGACGACGATTTCCGCCAAGACTGGGAAAAGTTCAGTGGCATGAACAAAGATAAATTCGAGGACTACGTCTCTGTGGACAGTCACGTGGCAACCTTTGGTGTACAAGCAGTGCAGGAGCTGTGCGTGAGCCTCGTGACGTCCGGGAGTGTGGAGCGGGAAGAAGGAGAAGAAGAAGCTGGCGAGCTTTGCTGAGACGCATGAAGCGCTGATGGAAGTAAGATCTTTCTTTTATGCGCACAGCACGAGTGACAGTGGTCGTGAAAGTGTTCTAGGCCTTGAAAAATCGTACTTTGAATTGAGGAGGAGTAAAGTTTGGTCAAAACAAACGTCAATGAAAGATTTTCTCAGCAAGAAGTAATAATTATCATTAAATTATTCTTATCTATAATTTTTAATGGTTTCCCGGTACTATCATTTCCCGTATGTATCGTTCAAATTTTCCGGTCCCCTGAAAAACGATGGATAGAGGTTTCACTGTATTTCAAAACATTTATACTTCATTTAAACACTGCAATATCATTTACAAATGGATTTTGTACTTAATGGAAAGTACAATATAAATTTGACACTTTAACACTAATTTCAGAACTTTAACCCAATTAATATTCAGCAAACTCTTTTGAAAACGTAAGTACAAATTCATATAAAATACACAAACCTTCGTGCTGTTTACAACACATATTAGATAACCCTACTCTGTATTCATTTACTTTCATTTACTGCTATTTTATATAGCACGGTTAGACGTACTACATAAGCTCGTGCAAGATTTACAACTTCCTTTCCCTTTTCTTCTTGAAATTAATTTAAATTCTAACTCACACTGTCAATGTCAGGAGTGCGAGGGAGGACAGCTCTGTTAAAGTCAGCAGGCAGTCATACAAGCTTGCTTCCTTTCTCTCTCACATTCACTCATTGCTTCTTCAATAAAAATTTTGTGCGAACCAAAAGACAATCATATCATACCTTCCCTCCCCCTCTCAGGTGCTGGCATGAAAACACAAGGTTGCTCTGTAATATGCAGTTCTACAACACTCATTCAGTCCTGTCCAGTCAACTGCATCTCATGTAATATTCCCTTTGTAATGCAACGAAGACAGAATCAACAGCCACAACTGTTAAAAATGCTGTGGTGTTAGCAAATTCAGTTCCAACTGAATTCTGCAAATATTTTGTCAACAGTCCTTCAAGATTTATATTGAATGCAGCTTCTCTTTGCACTGTATCTTGTACTTTTTTCTGTTTTCAACAACTGTTTTTACTGCATTTGTTTACAAAGCTATTGCATATTAAGGATTCAAGTCTGCTGAGATGTGACACTGTGTTGCCAGGTTAGTGTTCCCTGACATCTCAAAGGAACGCAGAGCCTTCAAGGGTTGAGGAACTCATCAACCCTTAAAGATGACACTACATTCCTTCAGAAAGTTGGCAAACACTACCAGCAACACAGCTGAATCCTCCACAACATGGCTGTGGAAACATCAAACCTAATTCATATTCCCCAAATTTTGAAAATAATTCTTAAAATAAAAAATAATTAGGTGATGTTTGCAACAGACAGAACTGTATATAACACATCAGAAAATAGATAAATAACTTATGAAATCAAGCAACTTCTGTTGTTAAATGCAGAGAATGTACAGAAGTGTATATAACAAAATTATGCACAGGATCAGGAAGAGTTGCTCAGGTAATCTAAGTTCAGAACGTTGGGAAACACTGCCCTAGAATTTCAAAATTCACTTGCAGCAAGATTTTCTTATTCTTCATTGCCTCATTATAAAATCTCCATTATACTTCTTACAAAAGACAAGCAATTCAGTACAAGAAAAAATTCCAGCCACCTGTATAAAGAAGTTAAATGCCAATTCCTGTACCAGACTCAGCATGTTTGTAATGATAATGCTCCAGGCTTGTATTCAGCAGGTACCTGGTTCAAATCACAGGAGGCATTAGCCAATTAAGCTATATGGATTGCAAAATGTGAGTGATGGTCCAATTATTAAATTTGTCAGTCCATTTTTAGCTACTATTGCTTGGCCCAACAACAAAATAAATGGCGTAGCCATAAAAGGCGAGGTACGCAGTAATGTGGTTGGTTAAGGCACTGCACTACAAGCCAGAAGGTCGCACGTTTGATTCCTGATAGGGTCATTGGGATTTTTCAATGACTTAATCCTTCCGGCCGCACTATGGCCCTGAGGTCGACTCAGCCTCTAACAGAAATGAGTACCAGAGATATCTCCCAGGAGGTAAAGGCAGCCGGTGAGTAGGGCTGACAACCTTGCCACTTTCATGTGCCAACTGTCTAGAAATTCTGGGAGTCTCAACCTCCTGGAGCCCCAAGGGCCTGCCCAGGACTGTATAGGGATTGCCTACCTTTGTTTTTGGAGAATACAGAAAAGGGCTACAAAGGTAGGAACATCTATATTCTCTCTGATAGTTAAGTGGCCATTAAAGCACTTAACACTTTCCAGATAAACTCTACACTAATCTGGGACTGCCATCAGTTCCTGGTGAAACTGGCAGAACATAACAGGGTTCAACTGATATGAGTGCCAGGACATATGGGAATTGATGGGAATGAAATGGCTGATCAACTAGCCAGACAAGGCTCCTCACATCCATTTATAGCACCTGAGCCTGCCATGGGCATATCTTCAAAGGTTGCCAGGGAGGTGATCAGGGGCTGGACAAATAGGCAACATGAGGAGTACTGGCAGTCTATTCATGGACAAAAGCAAACGAAGGGCTTTCTTAAAAGACCCTCTGCTAAAAAAGCTGGAGAATTACTCAACTTGAGTAGAAACCAGCTATGAACAATGACGTTAGGACAATGGGGAGCAGAAGAAAATCTCGTGCCCCTGCCATAATTTGAACCCAGGATCATCCAGCCTGTAGCCTAGTTACTATACCAACTATGCTATCCCACCTCCATGGTGTAAGACATGATTAAACAAAATTAAAGTGGAGGATTCTGTTTGTTTACTGCTAATTGACATTCATCACTTCTGCTGGAAGACTTGGAAGGAAGGAAGGAAGGAAGGCTGTTATGATTTGTACAAAACGTGAAGTGTGTTGTTTAACGATGCTGTGAATTACTATGATTATGTAGTATCAGTGATGAAGGAACTAATAAGAAGTATTGGCGCAATTATACTGACAGGGGAAAACTGAAATACTTGGAGAAAAACCTGCCCCAGTGCTATTTTTTCCAACACATATCCCATATTGAACCTGGGCTTCTGTGGTGAGAGACAGTAACTATGGTATGGCCCTGTGTAACGTGAAGAGGAGGGAAATGTTGTCTATGTACTGAGAGCACAAAAAAAAAGAAACCTCAGTCAGATGTGATACTGTAGTCTGGTAGGCACATACAACTTACCTAACAGACTACTGTCACATCCCAGATGAGTGTAATCTTAATATTCAGCAGCTTGGGAATCAATTCAGACACTTTTCCACAGTCATACATGAAATGCATTGCTGGAATAAGACTGTAACCTTGTTATCTATAACAAATACCATATGCATATTAGCAATCTAACTACACTATTTATATATCAGCATGATGTCTAACATTATAAACATCTCTGTAACTTCAGTTACATAGATTGTCCCATAGCAATCTCTTTTTGAACACATTCTGCAAAACAGTATTACACAACAACTATGATTCTGCATCACCAATCAAGACAGGCCGTATCACTGTATTCCAGCATTATAAAATCCATATTCAATAGCATCCACAACAACTGCAGTCATGAAGATGTTCTTGCTTCATCAAATATGAATACCGTGCACTAAAACCTTCATGGGTGATTGTCACCCACAAAGATTTGATAACTTTTCGTTGCCATGAAAGTATCAAGTCTTACATGAATACTTCCAGACATATACAGCAGAACCCGGATAAGAAGTCCCCGTATTAGAAGTTTTCCCCTGTAAGAAGTCTGATTTTTCAAGTCCCGAAATAAAATCCATGTGTACATTAATTTTTCCCCGATATGAAGCTTCCTGCTTATTAAGTTTTCCCACCTAAGAAGTCGAATCTCTTGATACCAAGAGTATGCTTTTTTATGAAATCTTACCCGTTTAATAAGTTTTTAAAGATATGTATAAAAAAATGTAATTTCCAAAGTTTTATTTCCTTCAAATATGAGAAATCTTAAGTTGCTGTTGATTCATCGATCACTTGCTATCTGACTATCGATATAAGCGATATATACTATGTTGTGCTTTGTTCAGTGCAAACTATTGAACAAATATGTGAGGGGGACGAAAAAGTTTCAGAGAGTGAAGAAGAGGAGGAAGATAGTGTAGTGCCATCTTACAATGAGGCTCTAAATGCCCTAGCCACATTTCGAGCATTTATTGACAATGTTCCCGAAACTATTCTTAAAAGCATTAGAGAAGGAGAATCGTTTTCCATGGCACTAAGAAGAAACTTCACAAAACAATCCACTCTGGATTCCTTTTTTGTAAAAGAACTGTATGTTTAATGTACTAGTTACTATCATATTGCTTTTAATAAGCTTTCCCTCTTAATAAGACTTCCCGCTTAAGAAATCCCTAATCCTCTGGTCCCTTGAAAGATTTCTTAACGGGTTCTACTGTAGTTGTATTGTCAGTTCTTATGTATTCTGATGATGCTGGGGACACTTAGGATTACTGCGTTTCTGGAAATTGTGGCCTCATATTATCCTTTCAAAGACCTGCTTTTGTGTAGGAAAACACCCTTAGAAATTCATTTTATATATTTAGGCAACAGGGATGTTTACAAAATTTTTAAGCTATGCTGCATAATGTCTGTTTTATTTTCCACAAAATGACATTTATTTTATAATTTTATTTTATCTTTTTCCATTCAAATAATATGTTTTTCATAAACCATGTGCTAAAATTTAAATAAAGGTTAAATAAGTAACACATTTCAGAACCTGATCTGTTCCCATCCTTACGTAAATGTGTGAGGCATCACCTACTCATTTGGGTCTAACAGATTTATTTTCTCAATGCAACACTTCAGAAATAGATCCAGTTCCCAAAACAGCATGTTCTTTCTTGAACATACGACAGACAAATAAAAAAAAAATCTGTAGTTTTATTGTGACAGTTTGTATAATAAACTAACATCTCAATAAAGCAAAGTTTACTGTTCTCCCCAACTCCACAAATTCGAATTTAAGAAATACAGTCTTTTCACAGTTTCTGACTCACACAGAACAATGATTTAGGAAAAACAAATGCAATAAACTCCACTTTTTAAAATAGTAGTGGAAAAATACAGTCTAATGGAGTGTGTGTATTTTGGAAACCATTTTTTATGACTTTGCATACCTTATTATTTGCCTTCATGTTCATTTACTGCAGTTGCAATGTATTGCTGCACAGTAAAGAACACCAGTGACATCACACTATACGGTATTTGCTAGTATTTTTGTCTTCTGCTACAAAAAAGTTTAATCTGAGCTTCATTTAACACATGAGCTGTGCTTAACTGACACTAATGCTAAATGAAATCTGCCTGCCAACTCTTGGTGGACTCCTAATACTAAATTTCAAAGACATGCAATGAAAAGTTTTTGGAGATGAAATGTGTGGATGGCTAAGAACGAACTCCCCATCAATCATTAATTCCAAGCACTTTGTGTAAAGAATGAATAAAAATACTGTCAATTTCTATATGAAACTAGCCTCAGACTATGTAGCAGTGAAGGAACACATTTTTGTGTGCTTAGTTTTCTGTGATATGCCTTGTAGCTTGACAGAGGACAAACCTGCTGCCTCCACCTCCAGGGTAGAAGACTCCCTTCCACCCTGAAGATGAAGGCAACGGGTTCCTCTGATATGGTGGTACCTGTACACTAAATGGCATTAGCAGACAATAACAAACATAATTCATATGACTAAATCCATAAACTGGATCCTACAAACGTCTTGTATGTATGTGTTTATGGTAAAGTTCACCCTAGAACAGGCCATGAAGGCCCAGACGGGGAGTAGAGGTATAGCTCTACTCTTTCTTTAACCTCGGCACTAGATGGGGGTGGGTGGTCAACTCCACGCCCCGGCCACTTTACCCCCAGGAATGACCCGGTACCCATTGTACAGGAGGCTGGGTAGGCCCCAGGGCCGGTCTGGACTGGTGCTGAAAATCTCGCCCCCCACCGGGATTCGATCCCTGGACCGTCCAGTCCGTGGCGAGTCGCTATACCGACTGAGCTATCCCGTCCCCGTATGTGTTTATGATGTTGAGCATATTACAAGGCACATACTAAAACGCCAAGAATATGATTGGTCAGCACTCACACTAGTTGGAGAACGTAAAGCTGTCCCTGTACCCAAGCTCCATGCTGAGGTGTATCAGGGTCGAACAGATCACAGGCAGTTACTATAGTGACTGAGCTGTCCCATTCACCTTATGCACTAATAATCAATTCTCAGGTCTCATGTGTTAAGGAAACAGATTGCATAATGTCAACTCAACAATCTTCATGTAAAAGACAAACACAAAGAAATTTGAAGAGATATTGTTACACACGTACACTGATAGAAAAATTTGAAATTTCTGTTTGTAGTATGACCTCAGACGATAGCACTTTTCAAATTTACAATCTGAATTTGTGATTACAGATACTTCTTAATCATTATGTGATGCAACAGATTTGTCCAGCAAATCTATGCTTCTTGGCTCACTTTCTACCACTTAATATAACTGAATAACAATGGATAAAAAATAATTTTGCCTGATGGCTATGGGACAGTTGGAATGTAATCATCTTTCTATAAAGACATGCAGGAACAACAGGCTATCCCTCAGAGCAACACAAACGAAGAAACAGCCATCCATTACTAAATATATGAATAAGGTGTGGCAGATGAAGTTTGTAACCTTGATACTATACTTATGTTCCAAAATACATAATTAACCTAAGTATAAAAATAAACTTACTTGTTTTGGGTGTGAGATATACAGAGATTGCAGTAATGGGGTCATTAGAAGGATCGCGGTACAGTTCCGTAACTAGCAGATCATTGTCTTTCATGCGGAGCGGAAACTTCTGCATATCTGGAGATCATAAAACAGAGACATTCACCTCACGTAAAATCCTAGGCATGTGAAGTTTAGCCTCAAACACAATTTTACAGGGGGGGGGGGGGGACACTGCGACACTCACAAAATTTCAAACACCTATTCATTAAAATAAAAATGGAGATAATGTGGGTCAAATCTCGCACAACGTACAGTCACAGTCACTACAATGTACTTGCATAAAACTGATACGAGTACTTTTACCGCTTTTGATCTTCAAATATAAGCAATATACATAAAACAAAAGGATAATGGAAAACTGAACAGCAATCACGGTGAAATCTTGGGTCCACCACAGGTTCACAACATAGAATAAACCAAGATATCTACACTGTTTTACTTCAATGTCCACCTCCAATTAAATTTCTTTGATTATTTTACAAAGCCCAGCCTCATGTTCCCATAATCCCCACTTTCTATACTTCCCATTTCCAGTACATGTACACTGTACAGCATAAATCACTTTAATATTTATAACATTTCAGCCAATGTCCAGTAAGGGTATGTTTATACCTTTATACCTTGCCCAGGCAATACACTGAAGCCATGTTCAAGGCATGAATACAGATGGTGTGAGTGTTCAGCTTCGTGCTCTAAGACATTCTGTAGGTCAGCTCATAGTTCTTAGTGGTAAAATTTTCAAGCACAAGGATAGGAGCAAGTCTCTTGTACACTGGTGGCTATGGCAGATTGATGGACAAAATGAAACAAATACCCCGCCTTTGCCACATTGCATATAGGGTGTATCACGTATGGTGGGGCTCCATGTGGTGGCAAATGTATGGCCCTTTCTTCCCTTCTTTCACTTTCTCCATTACTTCTAGAGACATTTCACTGGAGACAGCAGCAATTTCTGACCTTGTCGGTGACCTGTACATTGCCTTTCCAAATTTTGTCTCCACACCTGTGTCTCAATCAAGTGTTTTTACTGTGTCTGTAAGGTCCAAATTCAAGGACCTGACTGGTACACTCTGGTAAGCCCTGTCTGTATTTTACATGGTTATTCTTTTTATTACCTCACATATCACACAGACAAATTGTTTTCATGTATGATTAGGGTTCCATTTCACTTGTTTTTCTTGAAGAGGCAAGTTCTTTTTTACATATTATCAGTGTGTCACAGATCTATTGTCTTTTATTAATCAAATGTTATAGCCATTTGATCTGTGAGGCATTACTAAACTTTCCATACATTATTTAATTTGTTTTCACACACACACACACACACAATATATATATATATACACACATATATATATATATATATACAGGTAACTCTTGTTTTATGTCCATTTGTTTTAGGCCTTTTTGCTGTGAAACCCCTGCAAATTTACATCACTTCTTAATTTGCGCTCTCTTGCTTTCAGTTTAATGCCCTCAGGCTGGCTGTGCACTTGGATGCTGCTGGGTGAATACACATCTCACAGTGCAGAAAAAAGTTGGAAGGATGTTACCTCACTGCAAACTACGTCAGTCACCGTGTGTTCCTATTTAGTTCAGGCCATGTGGTTTATCTGCAATAATTTTTTTTTTCATACCTACCAACGCCACAATGACACACCACATCCTGGGGGAGGGGGAAACAAAACACAAAAAAGCTGACATGACAGTGAATAACACTGCTCAACAAGAACTTGTTTATGTTACTTTTTTTCATAACTTCTAAATAAAATGTGCCTGCTGAACACATATCTGACATTGGTTTTCCTTTAGTTTCGATATTTCAACAGATATTTAGCATTTTAGGTTTTTAAGAAAACCGCCACCATCAAACGCTTGCTCTTCTTAGTTAGTGTTCCAGCTGCTATATGTCACATGAATACAGGCTTGTCTTCTTCCTTCAAGATCGACAGACTTCGATATATGGATTTCAGGCTCCATCATCGATATTTTCACACAAAGGAGTTTGATTGTGTACTGAATGTTAGCTGCAGTCGTGTGATTTCAGTATTTCTTCAGTGTTTTTCATTTTAAAGCAAGAATGTCAAAGGGAAGAGGTTGTAAATTTACAGTCGATTATTTTTTTTATGTTTGTGGTTTCTATATAAGCCCAAAGCAGGTGAAACATAACATTGTGCATGGGACAAAGTTCTGCACAGTGTACAAAGCATAATTCAGAGTCCTGTCAAAGACCAGGATAAATTTTGGGCTCCCCATGTGTGTTGTGGTAGCTGCCGATCTACCTTAGAAGGATGGCTGCATGGGACTAGAAAGTGTATGCCATTTGCTATACCACGAATTTGGAGAGAGCCTACAAACCACCATATTGATTGTTACTTTTGTATGATTGACATAACAAAGTACAAAAATTCCAGGTATGTACAATGTAATCCACAAGGCTTTAGTTACAAGAGAGAACATCTTGCTGCCACCCCTCCACATTAAACTGGGACTACTGAAGCAGATTGTTAAGGTTTGGATCCTAATTCTGCTGCTCTGCATCACATTAGAAAAATATTTCGTTTGGCTGATGCAAACGTGAAAGGTGGCATATTTACTGGACCACAGATTCGTGTGATGCTTGCATCTCGAGCTCTTGAACAAACAATGACTGTTGTTGAAAGGAATGCTTGGGAGGCCTTCAGAATGGTGGCGACATATTTTCTTGGCAAGAATAAGTGCGAAAATTATGAAGAATTAGTGGAATCTTTGATTCAACATTATGAAGTACTAGGCTATAGAATGTCAGTAAAATTGCATTACTTTCATTCGAATCTTGAATTTTTTAGACCAAATCTAGGAGACGTTAGTGAAGAACAAGGTGAACGCTTCCATTAAGATATTGAAGCTAGTGACAAAAGATACCAGGGACGATGGGATGCTGCTATGATGGGTGATTATATCTGGGGTTTGGTTCGTGCTGATGAGTCGTCTTCTCATAAGCGAAGAAGCACATCTGCTGTTCATTTTTAAATGATTGGTAATGCATGATCAATGTAAATATGTCATGTATTAATGTATATCCATGTGGTTTCTCCAGATTTTGTATCATTGGAATGTTTGTGTGAGTATTAAGAAGACTAACAATAATGTGTACTAAATTATTAATAAAATGACGATTTATGCATATAATGTGGAGTGTTGACATTACAGGAAAATGTTATATTCGTGATCAGCATCACAGAATTAAGTAATAAACACAAAAAAAAATTGGATAAACAAAAAGTCAGTCAAATTTTGTTGCCTAGTGTAATCGCAGCAATAATCTTAATGGTAGTAAAATGTGTGATCTGTGGTTAATAGAGTGACTGAGTAGTAAAGTCTGTGAGAATGAATTTGATTATCTGTGACAGAACATCTGTGACAGCAACGATATGGAAAATCTACCGCCCGTGACAAGCCTAGTAACTACAAACTAGGCTGGAACAAAAAACTGAGATGATGATGAACAACACAACCCCTAACCTAACCATCACCATATCTGCCTATAGTAAACTGGCATGACAAACCCTAACCTAACCACAACGAGAATCTTAACGATGGTAATAAAGTGACAGAGTTGTAAAAGCTGTGAGTGAATTTAGTCATCCATGACAGTGACGGCATGGAACATGTACCATCCATGACAAGTGCACCCAAGTTATTTACACTTCCCTTTCAATTTACATGAACCAAAAATTAATATTTTTGTCTCTATTAATATCAATAACAGAATAATAATATAATAAGTACATGTAAGTATACTACATACGAACAGGATGTCATTGGTATGATTGCCCCTAACCCCTACCTATTCCATTGCTTCTTACAGGAATATCATTTTTGATTTACACCTTTCTGATTTATGCCCACTTTTTCAGGAACACAACTAGGGCATAAAACAAGGGCTACATGTACAGTGTGTCCACAAAGTCCCTTCGGGGTTTTGAAAAATTGTGGCGCGCAAACAAATTGAGTTATCCACATTCGGTTTGCGGCAGATTACAGTGAAACTCTGGAAGTTTTTTTTGCCACATGCGGTTTGCGGCAGATTACAGTGAAACTCTGGAAGACCCGTATCAGGAATGCGATCTCGGCTATTCCAGCGGTGTCCACAAAGTCCCTTCGGGGTTTTGAAAAATTGTGGCGCGCAAACAAATTGAGCTAGCAACATGCGGTTTGCGGCAGATTACAGTGAAACTCTGGAAGTTTTTTTGCCGCCAACAGATGACTTGATGACCTGAACACCCGTATCAGGAATGCGATCTCGGCTATTCCAGCGGACATGCTCCACAGAACATGGCAAGAGCTCGAATATCGTCTGGACGTTCTCCGTGCTACCAAGGGAGACCACATCGTGGTCTACTGAGGTCAGTAAAAAACTTCCAGAGTTTCACTGTAATCTGCCGCAAACTGCATGTGGCTAGCTCAATTTGTTTGCACACCACAATTTTTCAAAACCCCGATGGGACTTTGTGGACACACTGTATATTCTTTCCTCCAAAATGCTTCCATGTTTTCTGTTAATTGGGTCCTACAGAACTTAAGTTGACAGTGTATATGATGACAGCCCAATACCAGAGGATGGAACATCAAAGTGTAAGACCATCTGCCAACTTTGCCAGGTTCTTCACTGGCCACAAACTACGAGGTAACCTATACCACCTAGAAGTGTCCATGGTACCCAAAGATCAGGAGGCTGGGCCACTTACCTATATAATATATGGCTCCATTATTGCAGCCAAGTAACAGGAATGAGCCTGCTGTATCAAAGGATGCAATAGGTACCACATCCTGAATCTGCCAGTGCTGTGTCATGGCATGCCACACTCCTATCTTCCCTGTGGGTGACAATGCTACCAACTGACTTCCAATGAAGAATAAGTACTCCACTCTTACAAGCAAGTTGAAAGTTCCTGGGAGAATAAAAATTGTGTGTAATATCTTCAACATGATAACCATAACACTGCATCCACAGCATTTGCGGAAGTTCCTTAAACTGACCGACTGGCTCAATGTACATTCAGTTACTTGTCTTGTGTAAACTGTCAATGTGAATGGAAATAGCAAAATAACAACCTACACTTACAAAACTAAAACCAAACTAACACCCTTCTACACTGTAGAGGGATCACCATACAGGTCTTCTGGAATAATATTTTGCCCTCTTCTTGAGACAGACAGTAAAGCATACATATATACAATTGTCCCAACATGAAAGTGTCAGTGCTTCCCATAATTATAATTCACATAGATTTCCCTTCAGTAACTTGCTACAAAGCATGATATGATTTCAGTGGCAATGCAACTCACCTACATCAGTCCGAGTTCCATCCTCTGACACCCCCCAAAGTCGAACCTGGCTACCATATGAGATGGCCACCATTTTGGATGACGCTTCCCCACCACCAGCCTGTCCCATCTTGGCATTGATGGCAATCCTCTCTATACAGTTCTCAATATGAGGACTGGTGAATGCATGCTGCCAGCCACTTGAATCTTTTAACCTTGTAACAAATCATAACCATAAAATTATACATCTCTTTCAAATAATACCAACTTCAAATTGCTGTGATTTAAACAGAAATTAAAACACAAAAATATGGAAAACCTGTTTCCATCTACAGTGAAACATACATTAATCTTGCAGTTCACTACTCACTGTTAACAGTCCCTTGTGCCATGAAGGACGTACTGTATTTACGCTAACACAGCGTTTCCCAAACTATGTTCCGTGGAACACTGGTGTTCTGCAAGATGTGAATATAAGAGTTCCAGAAAAAGAATCGAGAGAAAAAAAATAGATTTTTTATTAAATTTGAATTTAGCATATTTGTTCATAGTTTAAGATGCTGTTCGTATAAAAATGTTTATAAGAACCTATCATTTGGTTACTAATAGATCTTGTTGTGCCGACTTTTATTTGATAAATGAGGGACCACAAAACATACGTGTTCCGTAAATATTTACTAAGTTAAAAAGTGTTCCATGACCAAAAAAGTTTGGGAAAAGCTGCACTAACATAACATGACCTCATCACAATGTTCTATTTTCAATAAAATACCTATACAGAACATGTTTAACTTCATGCATGATTACATGGTAAACCCTCCATTTGTCAGACAACAATCATGGTAAATATGGCACATATTTCCAGAAGACTGCCAGATTACTATTTAGCTACCGGCACTATAGCAGTAATGACAACAGTTCAACACTATCAATACCGAAGCTCACCACCACACAGAGTCCTGAGCTAACTGTAACAACCATACACTTCCTTCAAACTCTTATAACCCCACCAAAATTCTATGTGCATTACCCACCTCCCCAACCTAGCCATGTGCAAATCAACATCGATTCACTGACAAAACTAAGTGACTCGCAGAAACCACAAAGTTCCTAATCATGTGATATCCTAAACCAATCATAAACTTCTATACTTCTCAAGTACAAACATTTTAATCAGCCATGTGTTCACAAGCAGTTGTAATTTGAATTTACCTGTCAAACAAACAATATTTTCATAAAATGACTAGCTATGAGTGTACCTCAGTTGCATTTCTTGAGCCCCGAACAGACATGAAACTGAAAGAAGCAATGAAAACTACGAACCCACCTATAGCAAGCCACAAAATGGGCATAAGCTACAGCTATCCAGTTGTGATGAGCCTTTACAATCTGAACTCTCAGTGGATCTGTCCAGCTGGATCCTAATAAATAAAAACACAAAGAGCATATTATAAATACCAAATGTTTCATTGTCAGTGCTTCAGTTTCAAGCCAATAATAACTACAAAATGATACCACCTGATGGATCTTCAAACACATTAAAACAAAGTGAACAAGCTAACATGAACACCACGTTTTGTTACATTTTATTCATAACTACTAAAACTTTGAATGGTAACATCTATTTCACGTACTACAAAGTGATCCATCAAACACAAATATTAACCTGCATGAGGGTAATGAAGCAAATTTATAACTGTGATGGTTACCAAACATTATTACAAAACACTCACTCCATGACTGTACAGATATGTTCTGGTCACATATCACTTTCTGATTAAATGCAATACAGCTGTCCAGTTATTAAAATGAAACTCAAGTGCTGACTTCTAACGATCTAGTCATTTTTACAATCCCACAGAAATTTCTAAATATTTTGACTGCATATTATCATATGGCAATTACAGAAATAATGTTCATTCTACCAGTCATTAGTGCGCCCAATGTGTCTTCCGTTATCTTCATTCCAACCACTGTAAATTTACAATTTATAATGCAACAAGTCACGGGCCCCTTACCGCACAGACTTGGATTCAATCCCAGCCTAGTCCATGTGGTCTTGGTAGTGGATGAAAAGGTACTGGGACAGGTTTTTCTCCAAGTACTTTCATTTTGCCATCAGTATCATTCCACCAGCACTCCATACTCATTCATTCACTCATCTATCACAATGCTATATAATCTTAGTAACTGAGAGCATCATTAAATAACGCATGAAAAAACATGAGCAAAAAATAGTCTCAGGTAAATTTAATACTAAGCTTTAACTGCTGTGTAGGAACATGTTTTGTGTGTAAGAGGCAAACACTGTATGAGAAATGTTAAAGTATAGAATAAAATGTTATAAAGCTAGTGTCTGTTACTAATAGCAAAGGCAGAATGCCAACCATCCAGAATGCTGTCTTGCAAAAGCAGTCTGATCCATGCACTGTCTTATTCCTCTCCTGTCATGCTTCATACGTCTTGCAAAATTGAAAGGCTGCAACACCACTCAGTGACATCAACATACAAGTGAGCATCACATTATTTTAGATCAACATTAAGTTAGCCTGTTTACCTTTTGGCTAGTTGCTGTGATGAAGGTCTGGTTAGGTATGTTTATCTTAGAACAATCATTTCTAAATTTCCACTACGCAAATCCTTCTTAAAAATTCAGCCCCAATTACAACTGCAATGTGTTTACACACACACACGCAATTTCCTCTGCACATATTCAAATGGATGTATGGACCTCTGAGAATCCCATATATACTCAACTTGTTTGTGAACTACCGATTTCAATGTTTTTTTTAAATCCCCTACTATTATTTACATGCTCAACAGACAACAAGGCATGATACAAAATAATCAACGCTTTGACTGATACCAGATCTTACCTAAAAACTTGACACTTTAGTTACACAAGTGACAAAAAAGTCCCTTCTTTATGGAATCCAAATATTCATCACTATTGTTCACAACCCGCCACTTGAGCCTATTCAGAGACTCTGCAATTAACAGCACATCTGCTATCTCTAAGAAAAGATAAAGTTGTCCCTATGCACACCATAAAGCCACACTGGGAAGCAGAGGTATAGCTCCACTCATTCTTAACCTCAGCACTACATGGAAGCAAGTGGAAAGCCTTGTGCCCCGGCCACTTCACCACCAGTACCCACTGAATAGGAGGCTGGGTAGGCCCCCAAGCTAGTATGGACATTCCAAAGAAAAGAAAAATCGCTTGCCCCTGCCAAATCAAATGACTCAAATTTAATGTTCCCTTCTGTATCTGCTTGGATTTCTGAAGAGAGATCTTCTTCACAAGTTTTCTGATTAAAATTTTGTATAATTTTTTTACTTCCCAGATGTATGTTCAATCCATCTCATCCTTCCTTGTTTACTTATTCCAACACCATCAGGTGGCACATACAAATTACAGGTATCCACTACATAATTTTGCCCACTTCTGTCACCTCATCCTTCCTACGTCAAAATATCTTTCCCAGCATTTTGTTGTTGAATATCTCAACATAATTTCTTCCTCAGATTAAGAGAAATGTAACTACCATATAAAACAAAAAATAAAATAATATTATACATGTAAACATAAGAAGCCAGGACAGTGCAGTCAGTATAGTGACTAGCTACAAGCCAGAAAAATGAGAAATCATGGTTCAGTGTCCACCAGGGACAAGAGATTTCCACAGCATTCAGGCCAGCCCTGGGCCCACTCAAACTCTCATTCAATGGGCACTGCGGGCTACTTTTACTTTACTTTATCGTGTCCGGACCATTAAATTAAAGATTTTTTGCCCAGTATTGGGCTACGTCAATTCCTTTTTTATTTGCAAGCCATAAATCCTCGAGGGTGCATTGGTGGGGGCAGTCCTTGCATCTAAAAAAGATGACTGCGGGCTGTTTAACCAGGAATACAGCAAACCAGGCACAAAGCTCATCAGTCACTTCCACTTAGTGCTGAGTTTATGGATAAGTGGAGCTACAACTCCACTCCTCCATCTGCCTTCATGGCACGCAAAGGGACAACTACACCTTTACCTTTGCATTATATACATTAACCTTCACATTTTCAGATAAGACTTCAAATAAAAAAATGGTTTACACTGAACGGTAGTAAGGACTTCCATATGTGCTACACTATGCTAAGTCCTACCTTGATGAGCGCCAAATACCAGACCAACATCATTGCGGAACAGCTTATTGAGGTCTGCCGAAGAGTTGCGTGTATGACGAAGATCTAAAGAAGCTGTCCTAGAATGACCAACAGCCGCTCGCCCAGCCATATTGCGGATATCAGTTGAGCTCCGAGAAGCTACTGCCGCACAGCCACTGGATGAAACCCGTAGATCCAAGGATGAGTTTCGTGAGTGGCCTGGCACAGGTCGTTGGGGAGGCTGCGGGTGTGTTCCATGAGTATGTGCACTGGGTATTAACATCCCATTGCTATTAATGGTTGGCAACATGGGGTTAATAGCTGCAACAGCTGAAACCAATGGTAAAGCAGATGGAGGTGTAACTATAGGTGTAGCAGGAACTGAGACAGGTGCAGATGCGGATATCTGGGGAGAGGCATTGAGCACAGTAGTAACAGATGATGCCAATGATGACAGTGTTGATGATGATGAGGAAGATGACACTGATGATGGTGGAGTTGTGTTCTCTGTGATACTGCCATTGGTAGATGCTGCTGACACAGAATTTGGATCTGCTGGAACACGGATGATCGAGCCTGGACGAGCTGTAGCATGAACAACTGTGGAGATGTCACCTGGTGGAGAGGATGAATGCACCACACCTGGGTCTTGCACAGGTATACCTATTACAAAATTAACAATGTTATAAATTACACCTTCTAGGATTAACTTACATTGATATAGTTTTTAATGACAGTGACCAGTAGCTTTTGTCTCCTTTTTCTTGCATTATGTTCCTAACTAACTCCATGGAGCACAGTCCTTCTTGAAAAGCTAACAGGTCATCAGCTAGTCAAGAAATTTCCCACGTTTTATGGAACCCGAACGTTCATTACCGCATTCACAAGAGCACGCCACCTGTCCCTATCCTGAGCCATATCAATCCAGTCCATGCCCCCCATCCCACTTCTTGAAGATTCATTTTAATATTATCCTCCCATCTATGCCTGGGTCTTCCAAGTGGTCTCCTTCCCTCATGTCTGCCCACCAAAACCCTGTATGCACCTCACCCATACGTGCTACATGCCCCGCCCAACTCATTCTTCTCGATTTGATCACCCGAATAATATCTGGTGATAAGTACAGATCATTAAGTTCCTCGTTATGTAGTCTTCTCCACTCCCCTGTTACCCCGTCCCTCTTAGGCCCAAATATCCTCCTCAGCACCCTATTCTTGAACACCCTCAGCCTATGTTCCTCCCTCAGTGTGAGAGACCAAGTTTCACACCCATACAAAACAACAGGCAAAATTATAGTTCTGTATATCTTAATCTTTGTATTTTTGGATAGCAAACTGGAAGACAGAAGATCCTGCACCGAATGATAACAAGCACTCCCCAACTTCAATCTGCTCTTAATTTCTTCCTGAATGGAATTTTGGTTAGGGTTGTTCCCAAATATTTGAACTGTTCCACCCTTTCAAACGATTTATTATCTAACTTTATGTTGTGATTTTGTCCTGCATTCTGATTGTGAGACATGACCATGTACTTAGTTTTCTCAGCATTTACTTCTAGACCAATCTCCTTACTAGCGACTACTAAAGCTTCTGTGTTTTTCTTGATAGCATGTACGCTTCCACCCAATATATTAATATCATCAGCATAAACTAGAAGCTGATGTGTACCATTCAATTTTAAGCCCTCCTGGTTTGCCTGAACCCTCCTAATGGCATATTCCAAAGCAAAGTTGAAAAGCAATGGCGATAAAGCATCTCCTTGTTTCAAACCATTCTTAATAGGAAATGTGTCAGACAAATGTTTGCCTACCCAGACTCTGCTATAGGTTTCATTTAGACACATTTTTACTAGCCTTACTAGTTTCATAGGGGTACCAAATTCAATGAGAATATTATACAAGACCTCCCTCCTAACTGAATCATAGGCTTTCTTGAAGTCTATAAATAGCTGATGCACTGCCTCATTGTATTCCCATTTTTTCTCAAGTATTTGATGAATGCAGAATATATGATCAGTAGTCGACCTGTTACGTCTAAATCCACACTGATGCTCCCCAATAATTTCCTCTGCATATGGAGTTAACCTTGACAGAAGGATGTTGGATAGAATTTTGTAAGTGGTTGACAAAAGTGATATGCCTCGATAATTACTGCAATCTGTTTTATCACCCTTCTTATAAATAGGTACAATGATTGACTCCTTCCACTGCTCAGGCAATTCCTCTTTATTCCAAATAGAATTAACAAGTTTATGGATCTCAGAACAAATTGTCCTACCTCCTGCTTTAATCAGTTCTGCTGGAATCTGATCAATACCTGGTGATTTGTGCCTTTTTAACTTTTCAATAGCCATCTCAACCTCAGTCACTGGGCTCAGGCACCAGTGACTCTGCTGTATGTATTTCAGCCTGCCTAACATCCTTAACCCCATGTACATTCAACAGCTGAAAGAAATGATTCCTCCACCTAGCCAAGATACTGTGGGAGTCGGCAACCAGATCACCTTTCTCATCCTTTACTACATTATTTCTAGGCTGTTAACCCTTCTTAAAGTCATTGATACCCCTCTACAAGTCTCTGATATTCTTGTTCTTGCTGTTTGTTTCAAGTTCATTAATTTTTGCTTTCAGATATTCCTTTTTTTCCTGAAATGTCTACTAGCTTCACGTCTTACATTGTTCAGATTATCTACATTACTTTGTTATGCTGCTTCCTTTCATACAGCCCTAGACTCTCTTTAGCTGAGATTTTGATACTCTCTTTAATGTTTTCCTAAGCCCTTTTTATGTCCTCACTAACATTTAAGTTCTCCAAATCTGCAAACCTGTTTGAAATCTTTATCTGATACTGTTTCCTAACCTCTAGTTCACTTAGCTTCTTGAGATTAAATCTCTCCGCATCAAACTCCTGTGTTGCTTGTTTAATTACCGCCAGTCTTTCCCTAACTTTTGCAACCACCAGATAGTGATCAGTATCACAGTCAGATCCCCTGAAAGATCGCACATCGAGTATACTTGAATGCCATCTCCTATCTATCAATACATGATCAATCTGATTATGAGCCTTCCCATCAGGAGAGGTCCAGGTGTATTTATGAATATTTCGGTGTGGGAACATCGTGCTCTTAACAACTAGATTTTTTGATGTGGCAACGGTTACAACTCTAACACCATTTTCATTACTATCCTCATGTAGAATCTCATTCCCGATAGTCGGTTTGAAAGTATCCTCCCTCCCCAATTTTGCATTAAAATCTCCTAACAGAATTTTCATATGGGCATTATGTTCCTACACAGTTATACTATTCTTCAACAGATGTCTGAAACATTACTAAAGAAAACTTTTACTTGTATTTCTTACATGTCTCTGACAAAATCTTAATTTAGTGTTAGCGCAAGACTATGCTCAACTTAGTAACATGGTATTATGTGAGATTTGATGATCTCACAGCAACATTGTTAATGATTCAAGTCTTCTGGGATGTGACACTGTCTTTGGATGACTAGTTCCCAACATTTCTAAGGACTGTGTTGTGTTCAAATTTTGAGTCAAGCAGTCCCCCCCCCCCCCCTTAAAAAATACTATTTTTCCCTTACGATGAAGGGAATATGACCTTCCACGCGCTGGGAACAACTCATCCGATGACACAGCATCACATCCTAGAAGACTTGAACCCTCAACAGAACATAATGTTATGACAGGTTAGGTTCAGCTGTGCTTGTATTGTTTGGTTTAATAATCATAAATGAAACACAACTGCGGTAAAACTGACCTCAGATGAAATACACGTTGCTGCAAACTTAAGGCTCAGATACACAGTCACCATATTGAACAGCTATCCCCTTATATTAAGACTCTGAACAGTTCACGACACAACTCAATATTCCATCACACACCAGTCTCTGATAACTTCCACATCTAAACAAGTACATGGTAATAATTAATTTGGGGGAATATACACGCTCTGATCCCCATGCACACTTTCTCCAATGCATCATCTAACCTACATTTATTTATGTCACACAATACCATGTATCAACATCACGGAAGCCAACCCAAACCCCTCAGACACACAACTATTAACTGCTAATTGTAGTCAGCACATATGTGTATGTGTGCATGCGTACATGCATGTGTCCCAGAGATGGAGAGAGAGACAGCAAGCATGTAGCTCACTCTCTATGACTATTCCTTACACAAGTTGCAGAATTCAAAATGTCATGGATCAAAGGATCTCATGATGAACTTTTGATGGTATACCATGCCCTTAATGCAGTCCCACATATAGAATGGAGTCTTGATTTGGACATAGGTGGCCAATGTTGTTGGCTAATCCACTGACCATTGTAAGCAATTACCAAGATATGTACTCACAGACGGGCACAGACATGCCACCATCTATACTGTGGCTGGCAGTCATTTTTTACATTTACTGTAAATTCAGCAACAAGAACTTTATAAAAAATATGTTCACTTATTATTTTAACATTCCTGTGATAACAAATCTGTAACCCTTGAGCATGTGTACTATGTTTGTATGGCATATCTGACTGGGAATGGTCCCATGAGTAAGTTCCTGAAGTTAAGGTATCAATTTGTGAATTAGCCTGTATGTACATGTGTACATGTACATGTATGTGCCGATGTATGTGTGTGTAGTAATGATACGAAACTCGTCCTGAGAACAGACAAGTAAGTTACAGACAGACAAGAAGCCATGTGGCAGAATGCATTTCCCAACACTGTCCCCAACATGTGTAACAAATGTCTTCATTTCTTTCATTCTCAGTCTCTCCTTTCCTAATGTTAGATTATAAAATGCTGTGTTGTAATAAATTTTCATTAATAAGTAACACCACATCTGTGTAACTTACTTTCTTCCACCTTCTTCAGTCACAACCATGCAAACCTCAAATCCCATGACATAGTTTTAATTTCCCACATCACTTATTCTAAAAACTGGCTTTATTTGCATGTAAATCTAAGAAACGTGGGATGCTGAAACAATTATGGTACACAATTGGTGACCTCTGGTAAGATCAAACACTTAATAAATAACAAGTCATTTTACAGTTCTCAACCTTACGAATATGAGGGTGAATTTAAACTGATTGTTCCTTATATTACTTCAACAAACTTCTGAAGTTGCACTGGATATTTAACGAATAAGATGCAAGATCCAAGTATTCTAAGTTTGTACATATATGGATAGAGGTGGTCATTGCCATAGTCCCATCATTCACCTGGACATGAGGAAAACCATAATGATCAGGCAGACTAACCAATAGCCCAGCTTCAATTCAAATTGGTTTTGGAAAGAAAACTACTGCATTAGTTATACAAATATGCCTGGTATCATATTACTGACAATGTGATGATCTCCATTACACAGTACAATTACAAGAGGTCAATATACTTCTTAAAAATAAAAGTTCATACAAAATAAATATACGTACATGGAGGTGGCAGATATCCATAAAACAAAACATCACCACATGAAGACTGACATAAATCTTCACATAACATCAGTCTCTTCACTAGAGGAGCAATCCCATAATATTCTGCTTCATGTCGAAATGCACGTATATCTACACTTAAGTCAATATCTCTAGTTCTTAAATAATTTAAAATTGTAGCAAAAAGTTTAGGATCTCGGTCTATGAATATGGCTCCCATTTCATCGCGCAAACTTGATATTCTGCCACTAAGAAGGGCCGTGAAGAAGGAATCTGGTACCCACATCAAAGTCTGGCGAGACGTTGAGAATCTAGAACGAAAAATAAAAACGTTACTGTCCCAGTAATGGAACCATGGCTCGTAACCATCCCATATAATTGAAAGCAAGCAGCATGTTATCAGATCCACAGTAATCAATCCATATAAGTTAAAACGCATGACTATTGTTTATATACCACTGTCAGAAGACACAAATAGTAATACCATTAAGTAACCATACCTCGTTCCGCCAACATTTAGGTGAACAATATCACCGTTATGAGTCGGGTGGAAGGCTGCCATAATTAATTACATACATCTAAGTTAATCAAACCATTCAAAAGTTCACCCTCAAATCAGCGCATACTACATTAACATCATCAAAGCCACAGATCATCTACTATGGATCAAACCATATTCTCCGGCATGCAACGCCCGTCGTCGAATTTTGTCGAGTATCGACACCGATCGTAACTGAGCACAGATTAATACCGTTAACATGCTGAAAATTCCGTGCAAACGTAACACTACATCGCCCTTCGCGGCGCCTTCTTGCGTTACTGTAACCGGCATGACTCACTGGCTGTGGGTAAAGCATGCTCCTGGTAGTAAGTTATGGAACTAAGTGGCATGACATCGGCAGAACAGCCTCCTTCTTTGCCATACCTTCACCCCCCACTCCATTAATAATGCCGTTAGAAAAATAGCGAACTTCGAAATTATTAAAATCCTACTAAATACACTTTTTAGGAAACATTATCTTACACATCAAAATATAATGTAAAATAATAAGGTATATTTGTTTTGTAATAATGATACAATGCACAGAAAATGCAGAATATTAAGATTCAAAATTATAGTGTTCAGAGTTATGGGACTGTGTAGTCTGACTGGTGGGTACCAAGGTTTCGGCCAGGACATACTGCCTCCATCATACAATGAAAAGTGATGTACCCTGTGAAACTGTGTATGTTGCATGCGGTACACATTAATTTTCACATTGTGTATTTTGAAGTTGTGTTGTAACTTCCCAATTCACTCATCTCCAAGGATTTATCAATCAGCATATGTTGAATTCAGAAGAAATTATCAGTAGTTGACCAATATGTTGTAACCAACATTGCACACTTAATAATTTGTATCACCAGTGGAATTCACCTTGCATTGAAAATGTAATGTAGGACATCAACCATATGAATGACAGTTTTATTTCCGTATTTTCTGGTTTCACTTTTACACAGGACTCAGCTGTGGCCAGACGGACAGGCCAAGCCGAGCAATGCACTGAATGTTGGGCGTCGGATGGCTCTAAATGGCGAGCAATTTACTTGTACTGCTAAGTGGGAGGACATATAGAAGCTGTATGAATTTGACAAACAGAATATGCTTTATGTTTTTATATTTTTGTACAAAATATACATAGAATATGCTTTATCACTTGCTGCCAAATGTGATACACAGATATCGGAACCCTGGTGACAGAGTATGAAGAAAGTGTGCTTGGCTGTCAAAGTTGTGAGCAGCTGTTGACGCTCTGGTCACAGTAAGGACAACTGCACTGTGAAGTTGAATCATGTCATTTTATCAGCATTGCTGTCATGTGGTTCAATTGTGTTTTGTTTTCTTTTATAGTGTACTCAATTGTGAATGGAATTTGTATCATTCTAACATTAAGTGCAGGTGAATTGGAAACCATGTGTCTCTCAACACCTGTGTTTGTCATGGAAGGTGACAGCCCCTTTGACAGCTTCTTTGGTGTCGCGTTCTACCATGACTGTTGTAAGGTTTTGCATTGGTGACTTAGACGTATAAGCAATCATGTGGAACTTTGGAGAAATGCTGTTGATAAGGTAAAAGGTTGGACCTTAATGAACAAGGAATAAAAAAACGGTGCCAAGATGAGAAAGTGCATTAGCGTACTCTGTGATTATGCTGAAAAATAATGGTACTTCAGTGAAATAATTCAGATTCATGTTATGTTTCCATCATAGTCATATAACTGTATGACTGTGACATACTAATTCTGTACATTACCATATATACTCTTGTATTACAGTTCACCATCAGAAATTAAGTTTTTTTACATATGTTGTCACAGTTATAACTTCTGTATTTCATTTATGTCATGTGGTGACAGTGGCATATAATGGAGGCAGTTGTTTGTGCGGCAAAGTCATTTATCCATCTAGAAAGTCTAACTTTATTAGTAGTTTTGAGTGTGTGTGATTGCCCTTGTGTTATCATTGCAGTAGAACTTTTAAATTCATCATACGTCATTGTGACTTTAAACGTGTATTTATCCTGATAATGTCTTGTTTCCTTGGTTTGTTTGAGAGGCAAAATTTGAAAGAAAGTGTGCACAATTGGTAGAAAGAGAATGTATTAAGCAATGTGCCTGTAAAAACAGACTGCTCTTTCTGTAACTCAGTGTATCCAATGTGACATTTCAATCCACATTTCGGTTGCTGTTGATATTTTTAGGTACAGAATTTGAGGTGCTCACAGTAGTGAGGATTCATAATGTGCTGTGGGTCAGGACACTGTATATTCTGGTACATGGTTATGAATGTTTTGGAGGAGTTTTCTGGGTTTTTATTCACAGCTCATTGGAAGATGGAGGCAGTATGTGATGACGGAAAACCTCAGTACCCACCAGTCAGATTATACAGTCCCATAACCCACAATATTTTGCATTTTCCATGTATTATACCACTATTTATTACAAACCAAATAAATGCACTTATTAGGCATGAAATATGCCACATTATTTTACATCATATTTTGATCTGAGCAGAAACATGTCAGAGAAAATATAGTGCAAAATAATAAGGTATATTGCTTCCTAAGTGTATTTAGGTAGTTTTTAATATAACTTGTAACATAATTTCAAAGTCTGCTATGATTCGAGTGCCTTAATCATTTGGCCTGGGTGATTAGGGGCTGGAGGAGAGGGTATGGTATAGCACAAGGATCTGTTACCCATATCATTCTACATAGTTTCATAAGTTACCACCAGGAGGATGCCTTAATCACAGTCACTGAGCCATGCCAGGTACAGTGACGCAAACCAGTGATGTAGTTGATGTACATTTACACAGTGTGATCAATTAATTGAAAGAACTGCATGACTGATTATCAAGTTTATTGTACATCAAATGTATATGCATTGTTAGAAATGTAGTTGTGTTGATGACGTAGTGATGATGCCATAAAGTATTGCGAGACATAAGCCAATGAAATAATTTCTTTGATATTCAGTAGGACAAAGAATAGTTCTCCGTGTATATATATATATGTATATACATTTGTATGTGTGGAATTGTCTGTAAGCAGAGGAGTGTTGTGAGTGGAAGTTAGTAAAAACTATTTACCTGTTGAATGTGGGATTCTGTCTTTTCCTTAACTGTAACTATGAACTTTGAGCCCCAACATATATTACCTGAGCAAAACAGTGCATGCAGCTGAACTCGCAAAAAGAAAACTTGGGCTGTTCAACTCTTTGAAAATGTAGTGAAAGTAAATCCAGGTCCATGTTGTCATTGAAACTGGGACACCAGTCAGATTGATTAATGGCCAAAACAGTTTTGGTCGACTAAATATCCCTCTGTTACTGTGATATTATTCATGATTTGTACTCCTCACTAGACATTATTCGGGTGATCAAATCAAGGGGGATGGGCTGAACATGTGGCACATATGGTAGAGAATAGTAAAGCATTCAGGGTTTTGCTGGGGAACACCTGAAGGAAGGAGGCCTCTTGGGTCACGTACCATAGATGGTACAGTACTATTACAATGGATTGTGAAGAAATAGGATGGGAAGGTGTGAACTGAATTAATCTAGCTGAGGGTAGGGGCAATGACGGGTTTTTGTGAACACGGAAATGCGCGTACATGTTCCGTATAGTGCAGGGACATACTTGACTAGCTTAAGAACTGTTAGCTTTTTAAGAAGGACACTGCTGCATGCAGTTAGTTGGTTATGTACAGTGACACGCACAATTATGTACTTTTGCCATCTGGAGGTTTACATTTCCATAATAAATTTACACAGTATATGTTTATGGGATCGTCAAAAACTCGTAACAAATTTGAAGCCATACATATAATCGGTTGATACATTTTACAAAAAGCAATAACTATGCTATGTAATGTTAAGTATATTTTTACATAAATAATGGCTTCATAAGTTTTAAAACTATACAAGTTTTAGGTGTTATCCCCTAATGATTGCGGTCTGCCGCCAAAACATATAAGAAGGAAAATCGTATGTGTATGCATTATATACTTTGTATGTGCAATTAGTTGGTTTGTTAATAATAATAAGTTGCACAGAATGAACAATATTAAAATGTTAAAATATCGTAGCGTTACACCACATAAGTGAAAGTTATAAAATGAATTATCGTATTTAATATTGTATTCACCGTGCATCTTGTAAAAATTAAAATTGAAATTAAAACCAACTTGATGCACCTTCACTATTAAAAATTTTAATAGTAGATTAATTAACTCTTAATTAACCCGACATGTTTCGGTAAGGTACCTTACCATCTTCAGGGGTTTTTTACTACATTTAGTTGCGTAGACCATATATAAAACATACACAAGATATGATCCCACAAAGTCTCGTCGCATATAAAGTTTTCATAAATCACTAAAAGTCACTAAAACTCGTTTAAAGAACTCTTAAATATTCTTAAAAACAGTCAACACCTGCAATAATTCCACCTTTGCAAAACTTATAGCACTGTTGTTGCACACTTTGTCATATCACCCACGCGTTCTGCATTTTCCATCGGAGTATGTCACGTAGAAAAGCAGTGTAGTGTATCTTCCACTGTAGATCTGCTATGATCTGATATTATGTCTGCGCGTTATTATTGGCTTATTGTTATTTTCGTGTGCATGGTTTTGCATTGCCGTTTTTTGTGTTTCCTGTTGAAGAATATGAAAAATTATTTCGTATAATAATTATTTTCTATACTGTGGCAATATTGTTGAATTATTTGATCAGACGTACCTGTTACGTGGATTGTGTGTTATGCGTGTTTGGGGTATTTCGGTTGCTTGCTGTCGGTCACCTGTTCTAGCTCGCCACCCGTGTTGTACCTGCCATCGAGGGAAGTGGAGGGGTAATGAATCTGAATAACAGGTTATCCTCCAATGGAATTTGTTCATCAATTAGTAAATACGAAAATAACAATAAGCCAATAATAACGCGCAGACATAATATCAGATCATAGCAGATCTACAGTGGAAGATACACTACACTGCTTTTCTACGTGACATACTCCGATGGAAAATGCAGAACGCGTGGGTGATATGACAAAGTGTGCAACAACAGTGCTATAAGTTTTGCAAAGGTGGAATTATTGCAGGTGTTGACTGTTTTTAAGAATATTTAAGAGTTCTTTAAACGAGTTTTAGTGACTTTTAGTGATTTATGAAAACTTTATATGCGACGAGACTTTGTGGGATCATATCTTGTGTATGTTTTATATATGGTCTACGCAACTAAATGTAGTAAAAAACCCCTGAAGATGGTAAGGTACCTTACCGAAACATGTCGGGTTAATTAAGAGTTAATTAATCTACTATTAAAATTTTTAATAGTGAAGGTGCATCAAGTTGGTTTTAATTTCAATTTTAATGAATTATTGTACTTCTTAAAAATGAAATTCAATTTGATTGTTCAGAAATATAGTCATTGTGTTCATGTATATAGTGGTGACTCCATGTTGTTACAGAAGCTGGAACACCAATCAGATTGGTTAATAGAAGTATGAGGCGTAAGCCAATGACAAATTTTTTCACATTTATTGGGGCTGCTGACTGTGATATAGAACTCAGTAGTAGTCACAGATTATCTAGTAGCACAGATTATCTATCTAGTAGTATAGTAGTAGTAATCTGTGGTTAAGGCGTCGGTTTTGGTTTGGGATGTGGGATTTGCTTTGAGCGAAGATAGTAATAACTATTTGCGTGTAGAAGAGGGAGTTGCCTCTTTGAGTAACTGTAAGTAAGAAATTCGAATTGCAACGTATATTACCTGAGTAAAAGAGTGCATGCGACACAAAAAGAAAACTTGGGCTCTTCAACGGAGAGAAAATTTAGTGACCGGAAATTCGGATTGGGGGAGGGGGGTATTTAAGCTTTCATTGTCGTCATGATGAAACCTACAATCCAGAGATTGAACTGTTTACAATCCACTTATACCAGTATTATAGCTAGGGGGGTGGGTGGTTGCGATCGTTGCTACAAGGGAAGTCAGATTCGTTAGTAGATATTTACATAGTGTTGAGTGAAATGGGACGGTAGTTATGAGTGATCAGTACGTTAGGGGAGGTAGCGGTTCTGCTCTGTTTTAATGTACTTTCCTGGAATTTGGAGGGACTGGAAAAACACGAAAAAGTCTAAGTCAGGAAAGTTTGAACCCAACTGACATTCGAACAGAACACCTTCCAAATACAGGTGACAATTGTTACATGTAAGGCGACTTTCTCGGAGATTAGCACTAATTGCATGAAGGTTTTGGAGTTTGTACTCCATGAAAGCAGTGCAGTAGCATTATTGCTACATCACTGTGCATGTTTTGGGATCTGTTGGTGGTTTCATTTAACCCTTTACAGTCCAACGCATGCAGTAAGCTCTTTAAATTGCTGAACAACCCATATAGGGGTTGCAAACAATGTCAAAATTATGGAAGCATCTTGTTCATTCCTGTCCCTTGTACTGGTAAGGATTTATATGCGGTAGGTCCCCTGAAGTTCAGGGCTACTTTATGGAGTCAGTATGGTCCACTTTCCCCCCTAACCCATCTGCAATCCTGATTTAGATGTGACAACACATTGCAATAGCACATTTCTCTCAGCTGAGTAATGAAGTTCCAGGCACATGTTTTGGTTTATCTCGCACTGGACTCTAGTGTTGGTGAATATCAACATTGACTTACGAAGCAAGTATTATTGATTTCAAACATTTTCAGTGGCGTACTGTAATGCTTATTGTTCAGACCAAACTAATACACAGTAACTGGAGAAATCCTCGAAAATCATTGTTTAAAGCTACAGGAGGGTTCACAGACATGCCTCTTGTAGTGCTGGGGCACTCTGTATGTGTTGTGGGGCAGTAATGTGCCACACACAACCATCAGCTTTACTAAAAATGTCTTTAGAACTCTTGAATAGCAATAATTGTACACAGCATTCACAGTGTAGCTTTAGATCTGTTTTGCTGTCACCATAGAAGTAACTCATATCTTTGTGGCATTAGGTTTCTGTAGCTAGCTGTGCCTCCTAGTCCAACACAGAAGGTCTTCTCAATTAGGCAGCCGTAAAATACACCTAACAATGTCCACGAAAAGAATGAAAATGAATGAGGAAACCATTGATGAGATTCTGGTTGCTGACAGTGAGTCGGAATCAGGTGCTGAGGTGAGTGATGTAGAAGATGAAGATGAATTAGTAGAAGAAGAAGGAGTAGAGGAACAACAGCAAGCCTCAACAGAAGAAGATGAACCACAAGCTGGAACAAGTGGCAGAGGATTGCCAACCTGGGGACCGCCTCAAGGAAGGAATATTCATCCATTTGTTGGTCCAGCCAAAGGTGTGGAAAAAAGTGAGGCTCCACATATCAACCAAGACAGCTCTCCACTGGCTGTGTTGATGCTGTTTTTCACAGAAATTTTTCAGCTGCTGGTAGAACAGAGCAACTTGTACTATCAACAACACTTTGACAGACAAGCAGGACCTAGCTGCCGACTGCCTGACATTACGTTGCCAGACATGATGACTTTCATTGCCTTAGTTCTGCAGATGGGACATGACTTGAAAGACACACTACATGACTACTGGTCTAGACTTAGACAGCGACACACTCCGTTTTACGGCGAGACCATGACACGAGACAGATTTTTACACATACTGCGTTTTTTGCATTTTGAAGACAATTCACAGAGACTGACCAAGGTGAGGGATATGACCGCTTTGGAAACTAAGGACCGTGTTTGACATATTGAAACAGGCCTATGCTAAATTCTATAACCCCTCGGAGCATTTGGCAGTGGGTGAGGTAATTGTAAAATTCAAGGGCAAGGTTATTTTCAGGCAGTATATTCCCAAGAAAAGGAAACATTTTGGCATCAAAATTTACAAACTGTGTGATGAATCAGGGTATACATGTGACATGGGAGTGTACTTGCGTCAGGACTCACACTATGCCACTGACAACGTGACTGCAGCACATGCAACTGTTAGACATTTGACTTGCAGAGTTGAAGGCTTGGGACACAAACTATTTATGGACAATTTTTTTTCATCACCGAGACTTTTTGACGACTTAGAGAGACATAAAATAAATTCATGCGGGACAGTACGGCCCAACAGAAAAGACATGCCCCCTGACTTTGGACCGAAGAAACTGAAACTGAAAAGGGGCGACGTAAGGGTGAGGACCAGGGAAAATTTGACAGCGTTAGTTTGGAAGGACAGACGAGACGTTTACATGCTGACTAACATGGACCCGCTACCGGCAGAAGGAAATTTTTGTGATGACAACAACCACCCTGTGAAGCCTCACATCGTGGCACGGTATAACCAGCACATGGGGTATGTCGACAATTCTGATCATATGGCCAACAGGTATTCTATAAGTCGGCATACTTTCAAGTGGACCACGACATTGTTTTTCCACCTTTTGGACCTAACAGTACTCAACAGTTGGATTCTGTTATCTTCCTGTGGGGCTAAATATACCCACCGAGATTTCAGGCTTCTTCTGGTGAGGAATTTGATTGAAGAAGCTGGAAGAAGCCAAATCACCCCACCCCCAGTTTGGTTGGAAGACCAAGTGCAGCGGCAACAAATGTTACGAGGCTCGACAGCAGCCATAACAAACACTGGCCGGCGAAAGGCAACACAGTCCGCTGCCGCCTTTGTTCAGCTCGTGGCCAGAGAAGCAGAACTGTTTATAAGTGTGCTAAATGTGAAGTGGGCCTGTGTGTGGTGCCTTGTTTCGCAGAATACCACACAAAAGTAAATCTGTGAAATACAGTTACCTGAATTGTAAATAGTAATTGAACATTGAATAGTGTGTGTGGTCATAATAGTGATGCAAGGCACCACAGATCTTCTTCAGCAACCAGAATTGTGTGGAGTAATACAATTTTAACACTACATTTTAGATAATGCATGCAATTCACAGGCCTAAATTTATTATAAAAATAGGTGAAAATTTTTTCCAGGCTTAATCAGCTCATAAACAGACGGCTAAATTTTATTCACTTAAATTTGAAGGTAAGGTGTATGAAATATGATATCTGCACTTTTCTGGGATATTATATACCATAGCATGGTAATTCTGTACCGGCATTTCAGGACAACCTATCGGTCCCATCTTCAGGGGTCAAGAAGTCCAAGAAGCCCCTTGATCCCTGAAAGTGGGACTGATAGTTTGTCCCAAAACATTGGTACTGAATTACTGAAAGAAATGTTGCAATTTGCAGATGCCAGATAATCTTCTCGTTTAGACTGGTTACTCCAAAGCATGTATATATGTCCTCTAAACTTGACATCACTTCGTACAGTCTGAATAGCCTGCCATGAGAATGTCATATCAGCTACCTTACATGTAACTGAGTAACTACGAGGAGCAGATTCCTTCTTGAGAAGCTGATAGTTCAGAAGCTACTAATCCGTAACCTAGGCCACATGAGTCAAGTCAATGCCCTTGCGGCCTGTTTCTTTAAGTTCCAATTTTAGTAGCTTTCTTCCATCTACACCTACATCTTCCTAGCAGTCTCCTTCAGGTTTACCCACTAACCAATAATATGCTGTCAGACACAACTGTATATGTTCTAATCATTTATTCAGCTACATGTTTTGACTTTCAGTTAAACCAAATCTCCCTTTCTACTGGGTGACTTGCTTGTGGTATGATGTGTTGAGTGCCAGACTCCCAGTGTCATACATATATTCTGTGAATAACTTGAGTTTTCTAAAACGTATTACGTCTTACAAAAAGAGTACTATCACGATATTTGACTCATTTCTATGACAACCTATAACGTATGGTATTTCTGACCATTTAATCTACATTGGCCCCAGCCATTATTAAAACACTCCACACACACTACTACTGCATACTAAACTTCTGAACATTTTGTGTGTGAATTATTACACATATAACAGTTTGTTTTGCACCAGTCTTGTAGACATGTTAATCATACTTCTGTTACTAAAACAATAAGAGACTGATGGTCTAGTATCAAAGTAAATAAGTTTTAGCACTTACATTCAAATGCGCTGTGAATGCCCCTATGTTTCTTAGAAATATGTACAGACATTTCTTCATAAATGCATGTTTAATCACCACTTATTATGTTTGTTTTCAGATGTGGGCAGCTATTTCTGTGAAACTGCATGAGGAGCATTCTTGTAAGACGCCTGCTAACAACCCAAAACCCATGCGTGCTAAATGCTTGACAAGTCTACAAATCACTTTGCAGTTGCTTGCAACAAGAATGCTACAAGAATAACATGAATTGAGGAAATATTTCCTGGTCTTAGGAGAAGCTATAACAAACCATAACAAATTTTATTGGAAGGCATTTGATGTTGAGAAGGTTAATGCCTTCACCATAAAAGAACAGGTACATTGAAGTCTCAGACAGGTTTGCAGCCTCGGAAAATATGGATGATAATGTGGACAATAATATGATTTGAGTAAGTATTAGAGAACGTATTAAAACTTCAGCCCAACAGAATCTAGGTAATTTTGAAAAGCTGCATTAACCATGGCTTGAAGAGTGGTCAAAGTGGTCAGATCAGTGGAACAGGCTAAATTAAGATAACTGCAGAATCCAACTCATGAATGGAGGCTTTGTGAATAACATACAGTTTGGTAGTAGTAGATTGTACATGGGCTATTAAGGAAATATTTGGAATACAAAATTAATGAACTTCTAAGCAACACAACACCCGTGGATTAAGTGATACAAATAGGGTATCCCATAAGACTGGTCTCAAAGGGAACTTAAACTTATGATAATGCAAGAGGTACACTGTTTAGGAAAGGGCAGAAATTGTCCTTTCACGTGACACTGGCCTTAGCCAGTGACAGACAGCTGAGGGAGCTGAAGAATTTCACTGTCATAACAGACCATACCCACCCATGTACATTGACCCTAAAGAAAATATCCATGCTGCTACTGGAGACATTGCATCTCAGACTGTTAGAATGTGCACGATGCTGCGTGCAGCATCTTGTCTACCTGTGTGAGCATCAGGAGGGACTTTAATTTAAGCGTTTGTGTTACTTTTGCTTTGTCCTGTGAGATTGGAGATTTAACCTGATCTTTCTCTCTTTTTTTCTTTTTTTACTCGAGTACTTAGAATGATGTCAACATGTACATGATGTGCATTGTCCAGGTCCCAGTGGTGTAATACAACACTCAGGCAGCAGAGTACTGTGCAGAGACAGCAAGGTATGTGTAGGGGAGGGCACCTGTATACCTGTGATGTGTGTAGTAGGTTGTGCAAGGACCAGAGTAAACTGCAGGTACATTTAGGCAGATATAATGGGGAGCAACCCTACACCTGTGATGTGTGTAATAACTCATTCAGGCAGCAGGGTAGTCTGAACACAACTCTATCATAATGGAGAGTGACCCTACATGTGTGATGTGTGCAGTAAAACATTCACAGAGCGGAGTACTCTTGAGGTACATCAACGCACACATACTTGGGAGCGACTGTGTACCTGTGATGTGTGTAATAAATTATTCAGGCAGCAAGGTAGTCTGAACAGACATCAACACATACACAGTGGAGAGCATCCATACACCTGTGATGTGTGTAATGTCATTCATTGTGAAGCATAATCTGAAAAGACATTGTCGTTTACATATTGGAGGGCTTTGATATGCCTGTGATGTTTATAATAAATCATTCAGTGAGCAAGGTAATTTGAACACACATCTATGCATACATAGTGGAGGGTGACCGCATACCTGTGGTGTGGTAAATTATTCAGGTTGCAGGGTCATTTAAAGAGACATCAACACATACATAGTGGAGAATCTCCATACACCTGTGATATGCATAATAAGTCATTCACTTTGAAACATAATCTGAAGACACATGCTCTTATGTTGTAGGCAACATCCATAATCCTGTAGTGTGTATAATTCACTTTGTACTGAGCATAATCTAAGGAATCATCAGTGTATAAACTGTGTTGTTTCTCCATATTTCTAGGATATTCTAACAAGTATTTCCACGGTGCAGAGACAAAATTACATGTACATAGCAGAGCATTTGAGTTCTGTCAGATGCAAGACAGTTTTCTGGTACAGGAATCTGAATGACTAAACAAGTGTTACGTATCCAGTGTGTACAGGAAATGTTTGAGGACTGCAGGAGTTACTGAATCTGGGGATCCTCAGATGATGGAGTGGTAATTTGTGACGTATACGTTTGGGAATATTTGTAAGACCTGGCTTAGCAAAAGTTGACTGGCTTGTGGTATTCTGTGAGTTGTAGAATGAATAACTCAGTGGAAATTGAATATATGTTATGTTATCAAGAAGTGACTGCTGTATGTTGCACTTTGAAGTCTTTCCTTGTATAATAGAAGGGGGAGTAAAGTAGCACATTATGTTGTTCTGTCATTTGAGACACACCTTTGTTATAAAATGTGGTAATTGTATGTGATACATCATGGTTATTTCTACATTATGTATTTGGTTCTCTGTTCCTGATCCTCCGCTTTCTCTTCATGTATCCATAAATTGCAGAAAGTTGTTGTAACCAGCAGGTTCAGATTGTATTAACATAATGAGCAGTTGATATTTTGTGATGTATTTTGAGGAAAGTCAGTTCAGTTGTCTGCTTATTTCCATAATATTCATATGTCTGTTTTATTATGATTTTTAAGCTAAGTCTGTTCCTGACTGTGGCATGATAAATCAAACTGGACCTTTGTTTTGGACATTGACCATTGGCTTCCTTCAAACACGTACAGGTCTGGTTCAAAAATGCGTTGTCTGAAGAAGCTTACGATGTTTTTCAGTGTCCAGTTTAATGCAATCATTGTTTGCATCACATGATTCATAGTTGTTAGTCTGACTGGGTGAGTAAAAACAGGTTCTTGTAATTCATGATTTCATGGAAACTGAGTAGGCTGGTGCTAGTGGCAAAGAGTAAAGAATCTGAAACTGGTTTGACAAGGAAATGTGATCATAAAACTCACCAAATGTATTGTATGTGAATCCTAATTATAACAAGCCAGATGAAAATGTGATCATACACATACTATATTCTGCATGCACACTTATTTTTGTATACAGTTGCACACAGAATTTGATGATATAATGACTTGGGGGTAGCATGGAATAAATTTTAACACGTATTTGCATGGACATGATGTCTAAAGATTGGAAGATACGGGACTGATTTTGTGTATTGTGTAGTATAGGTATAACAATTTGCCTCTTATACCGGCCACATCTGTTGTTAAATCATTGAAAAGGCAGTGAAGGAATTTTCCAGTTTTCTGGATACTTTAATAATATTAGAGATTATGGTTATGAAGACACAAAACAGTGTCTGTAAGGATATTATGAAGTCTGACATGCTTCAGCAGTCTGCTACACATGACACGTAAATTCCATTAACAGTATTGAAGAGTTAGATTCTGTCTGAAGCATAGTGTTCCACTAAGGTAACCTGCATTACCATTTACTCATGCGCGCAACAATTTACACTGCAGAAAGTACGTCCTTACTCGGTAGGACACTGCAAGGCTGCAAGCATGTCAACGTATAAGCTATAAAGTAACAGTTCTCAGTAGTGATATACATCATTGTTTATGTGCAGATACATTATCATCAGTAAAGGTACCTTTGTTGCAGTTTAGTTTGTGAAAAAAGTGTTTTCTGTATCCAGAACATTTTTCTAACTGATGTAGGCTGCTGTGTTTGGAAACCAGCCACATATTGAGTCAGCAGTTTATCCACATTCAGTGGACTAGCAACATCTACAGAACACTTTGTAATAAATTCCCTATATATATAATGGTGAAGTTGTCCCTGTAGATATTGTGCAGTCACATAGGAGGAGTGGGGGCATTGGTCCACTCATTCTTAACCTCAACACTGGATTCAGATGAGTGTTTATCATTGTGCCTTGGCAGCTTTATTCTTGGGGAAAGAGCCTCTGATGTCCAGTGAATAATGAGCTGATTGGGCCCCTGTGGTGGCCTGGATTTTGGAGATAGATAAATTATGCCCTTGCCAGGATTTGAACCCCACAATTCCCTGACCATAGGAAAGAAAACTATGTTTGTTCAAGGGGTCTGTGAAATTAGCAGCAGCAGCTTTTCCAAATGCGTTTGTGTTGTGACTAACAACACACCATAGTACCACAGTAGACAGCTGATCAGTGGTTGGTAACAAGCAGATGAATGAGGAATTGGGACAGCATTTCACTAACCGATGGTTTCGACTCGGGGCTTGCAAGAGTCGTTTATTTTTGTCACAGTACTCTGGATATATGTAAGAAGCTGTTCACGTCACATATTAAATACAATTTATGCTGAAGCATATTTTCGAACCAGTTTTCTCACCATGCAGGCGTTGTTCACATGACACATCCTAAAAAGTATATTGTCCAGTTATTCCATTTATTGATTCAGGAGACAGCCTTTTAATTGCTTTTGTCCATTCTGCATTAGAAAACTCAATATTCCCATCATGTACATGCTTACAGAATGAATTCAAGTAGGCCTACACTTTGTACTATGTGTCTAAAACAGTACTCAACTACTTGGAAGACTGTATTAAAATGGATGTTAAAGATGTCTGTTGGCAGGGCATGGACTGAATTGATGTGGCTGAGGATAGGGGCAAGTGGCAAGCTTTTTCATGCGATGGTGAATCTTCAGCTTTTATATAATACGGCTGCCCTATCCACCTCACGCAACATTAAATATCACGGCAAAAATATTTTCATTTTGGTCTGTTTTGGGGAATGGATCCTTAATTCTCTTTGGTTTCCAGTAATTTTAAAAACTCAGCCTTCTATTGAATGGCGACACGGTCACATCCATCTAGTGTCGAGGTTAAGAATGGAGCTGGACTTGTACTTCCCATACATGCCTTCATGGTGTGGACATGAACAACTATACCTTTCAGGCTTGTTCGCATAGTTTTGAAAAGCACCTGTTAGTTTCGTCGTGTTTGTCTTGCTGCATATATTTTTCCGTGACATTCGATACTGGAAACATTTTATGAAAACCTGTCGAGAAAACCCAGATGTAATTAGAATGAGGAAAAATATTGGGAGACTTTACATGAAGGTACAAGTGAAAGTCTAATAAAAGCTTAACACGTGCTACAGCAGATGCTGAACATATTGCTGTCGTGACCAACTGCTCTTGGTATACCCGAGGAACATGCGTTTTTGTTAACTCTGGAGTTCTTTGCCGGAAATTCGCGCAATACCAGTGTAGTATTAATACTGTGCTGGTAATGAACTTAATGCTGTACTTGTAATTCCGTTTCCCCATAATGAAACGTCCACCTGTGGTCATTTATATTTTTTCATTCTTAATGTTTTCACAGTAGTGAGGATTTATAATGTGGTCTGATGTATGGTTCTCAATGCTGTATATATTTATATTTACATTCCTATTTCTTAGACCCATCTTCTACCATACACGGATTGAATTCATAATTGGTCATAATGCTTAGAGAGGAACATATTGACTCAGTCTGTCCTTTTTGGATTGGAGAGGTAGTGAAATGGGTGGGGTTGGTGAGGAATAGTAATTTGGGATTACGATGTTCCATTATGTTTGGTAATCAGCGTAAGTCTATAGGAATAATCTTTGTTCTAGCCATTGACACAACTTTAAGTCTGTATATACTGCAGTTTCTGATGACGTGTTTCGCCTGTCACTGTTGGCCATCTTCCAAGTCACTGACTTATTAATAACATGTACAGGCATTAAGATGTTGATTTCACACTGCAATATTTTATACATGTGATTGTTTTTTATTTTTAAATTTTATGATCATTATTTACTTTAAAGGAATTGTTATGGTGTGTAGTATTGTTGGTTTTTTGGATGTGAAGAATTAAATGTAATTAACATTTCCTTTAAAGCATTATCTATGTGTTGGACTTGTAAAACTGAATTTAATCCTAAAAATGCAGCACATAATAATTCATGTCAAAGTAAATGAACTATTATCTGTATATAATATTACAGTGTAAATGGATTGAGATCTTAATTCCTCAGGTAACAAGAAATGGAAGTATGTATTTCATATTATAATTTAAGTTCCTGTATATATTGATAAGTTACAGACCTGAAGATCTCCAACACCGAGGGCCAAAATGTGTGTAGTATATACAGAATTGAAGTTGTGTAAAGGGCTAGAAGAAAACGTTTTCTCTAATATTGCTGGAATAGTAGTGGGCTGTGTTACACGTTGCGGAGCTGAGGCCCAATAGGCATCGAAGTTTTCGATAGCACGGTTGAATAACGTCCAAACTGCGTTACACCGATGGATGGCAGCACATTCGGACGCATTTCCACGGATTAGTACTGGCCGACGTGTAACTCCAATCTATGATTATGGCAATAGTCGATAGCTATGTAACCGTGATCGATACAATGTATTGACAGAGGTGTTGTCATGGCAACTAGCGTAGATATTTTAGTAAATAAATGCTTATCCAAGTTATAACTAGTTCGTTGTCGTGTTATAGTTATGTTCATTCAGAATATACAAATCAAGGATGGAGAATATACAAAGACAATTTATACGATGGTAAAATCAGTATCGCAGTCGGTTTTGAGATATCATTCGTTTCGAGATAACAGTAAAATTGTTAATATTCAGCTTTCTCTGTACTCTGTCGTGCTACCAATGAACCGCAGAAACTACCGTCCAAGACGTAAAAGGCAGAGGAATGAAATGTTCTATTCCTTATCATCAGGGAAATTCAAAGGATTGTGATAGTTGCTAATAGTGAGACTCTTGGACATAAGTTGCGTGGAATTTTGACATTTAAGATAGTCAAATTTTGGTTAATTTTATGTCTGATCCATAGGACGTTTTCATACATTGGGTGTATCAGTTTTCTGCACCAGTTCTGAAGTGGTGCTTCCAAAAATTCTCAAAGGAATTGAATGAACTGAATGTATATGTATGGTTGGTGTACTTTCAATTTCTGTTGGATTTGCAGCTTGGATGAGGGTCACATAAAATACATATACATTTTTTATGAGTAGATGTAATATGTATGAGTAGATGGTGGTCACTTACAAGATAAAGAATGGGTCTGGTAGATAACATCAAGAAGAATTTCAGTGAAATAGGTTTCTGAAGACAGTCTGTCTCCATGATAATATGCACTTTTGATTTACTTTCAGATAAAGGAACAGCGATACAATGATGCAATACACGTGTTAACCAATGTACTGGAAACAAATGAATCAGTAAGATCAGATTCATATCTTTAAATATATTGCATGATATATGCGTATAAAATACCATACCATTAGTGTTGAAAATATTTATTTATATGTGAGAAACATGTATCGCATGTAAGCATTTTTTTTTGAGTAGCTGTAGAACACTCACCAAAGTCTTATATTTTGGTTTTATTTAAAACAAATGTGTTATGACCCTTTATTTAAATCTTACATTTCAGTCAAGAGCAGGCCTCTCTCTCCTGGCATACTGCTATTTCTACACACAGGACTTTGGAAAAGCGGCTAAGTGCTATGAGAAATTGACCCTTCTCTTTCCTGATGAAACAGAATATCGCCTTTATTATGCTCAGTCTCAATACCAGGCTTGTTCTTATGATGAAGCATTGAAAGTTACCTCCCAGATTGATGATCCAGCTTTTCAAGGAAAGGTAATTAAACTATGACCTGGGTAACGAACAATAATTTGTATGACCAGGGTGTTGTAGAGGTAAAGAATGAATATTATTTTCATATACTATAAACATAAATTATAAACAGGGAAAAATATGTTTTTATGCATTGTTATCAGGGTTTCTGTGAATTTAGCTTTCCATATAAAAGCAGTCACAATTCATTGTCAGTACTAAGAGATAATGTTAGAGAAATAGTTGTACCTGTACCTAATTAAACACCATGCCATGAAGATGTATTGGGGAGTGGAGGTGTACCCAAGGCAGTCTTAACCTGTCACTAGACAGAGGTGGTCAGATTCATGCACCAGTGACTTTACCCCTTGGTACCCGTTGGATAGGAGGGTAGATAGGCCCCAGAGCCTGTTGGGAAACTGTGTAGAAGAAAAGAGTCTTTTTGTCCCATGCTGGGGAGCAAACACCAGTCCCCTGGTTATCCTGCCTTTTGCATGGTCACTGTACCAACCTGTATTATCAATACCTCAATAATATTAATTTTTTTCAAAGTACTTCCATTAAACCCTTATTACTTTTGTGTGTCTGGTGTCTCTGCAGCATCATCATCGTCATCATCATTCTTTACATTTTTAACCCTTTCAAGCATATTGGTTACTATATGTATCATCTGTGTAATTGTCAAAAATCTCTGCATTTTGGTTTACAGATTCTATTTATGGGTTTTGTATGATTCTCAGAATAAAGGACAGTATATATATTTTTTCACTTAAACAACATTAACTATTGGTGTTTGTAATGGAATCATAGTGTTTTCTGTGAGGTAAGACCAGCCTTTGAAACATCCTTTAGGTGAATCTTAGACCTCAAAAGGTTAATCCTTGTGGGCTCATTGCTGTCATGATTTATGTTACTTATATGGCATTTAAAAATTGCCGTAAAAAGTGTTGTGCAATATTTTTAATGACGGAAGTGTCCAAATGAAGGGCACACATAAACTCTTCAGTCTCCAGTAGTGTAATGGATCTTCGTAATAAAATAGCCTGATAATACTTTGAAACACGTTTTCCCCTCACTCTTATCTTCTGTGCAAATAGATCACAAAACTAAAAGCAGCTATAAAGTATGGTGAGGAAGACCTGGCTGGCGCAAAGAGTCTTGTAGATAGCAGTGCAGAGGATGATCCAGACACTGATATCAACCATGGATGTCTTTTATATAAGGTAAGATTATTGAAACTCAAAGTTTTGAAGCTCCTAAGGAATATTAATTATTTCTGTACATTTTTTCAATAAGGCTTAGGAGTTGTGTTAGTATTCTGGAAAATACCACTTAAGTTTACAAAGTAAGACTTTTACTGCCGTGCATCCATACTAGGATTTTACCTGCTGAACTAGGCATTTTTACACAAAAGCCGTTATTTGAACTTGTGACACTCGTGATGGAAATTAAAGAGAACATGTGCAAGGCAACAAACAGCCACCATACAGTATTTAAAGTGTTGTGAGATTTAACAGTCTGTACCTTAAATTGCTTTGAATTTGAGTGACATCGCTACTGTTCTCCAGCAAAGAGAAGTTAAGACATCAGATGAGCTGGCATATACTGGGTAAGCTGAAGATGGTAGCATGATTTTTTGGATGACTCATACAATTGCTACTGGTCAGTGCCGAAGGTCAGTGTGTACATAAATTAACAGTAGGATGGTGAAGGTGAACTATTTCTACCTGGCGCTCATGTTGCTTTCTGTAGGAGGGATGGCATTTGTGTAAGTTAACTTCCACTTCCACTAGTAGTCACTGGCACACAGTAAACTTAACCTCTCAGGTTACAGAGTTGTTGGTGATGTGTTACGGTCCAGCTCTTAATATGGAACATTAGGTCTCTGGAATTGAATTGGAGATTTGATTGCATAGCAGAATACTTTAAAGTTTTTATAGATAGCAGTGTGTTAGAATACTTGTTGAAGGGAATTGTAACTAGAGTGAATTTAACACTGAAGTAGTAAGTCCACAGGATCTAAACACTATCTAAGGGAAATATTGTCTGTGGGTTTCATTGTATATCTTCAATTTTTATATTTATATACTTTATTATATGTGTTCTTCTACACTTGATTTATTTGCTATTTATTAATAATAAAACTTCAGGCAATGTGATTCTGTCTTCTAGAAGCACGATTACTGTCTTGTTAGATGCTTTTATTTCTTAAAGGCCATTTAATTTCCTATGGGAGCTGCTAGTAACTTCATGCATGAAAGAAACAACCCTCTATTAATGACTCATACTGGAAGGAAAAGGAAAATAATGTGTTAGTTCAAGGTTTATGGAAGGTTTTATGATTCAGGAGAAAAGATTTATTGTAACAGTAATTACACAAGGTGTTATTTGGTTTTTATTTGTGTGTGTATATTGCCTTTTATCCATGGAGGTATTATCATCTGTAATTTATGTTTTTCTTTAACAAGTTTTATTCACAAATATAGAAAAACAGTGACACTCTTGCTAGAAATTCGAATTTCTGAAATGTTTGTAATTGCTGTGAATTTTCTTGCAGTTGTTAAATGAGGTTACTATTGCATTTGTGCAACTCCTGTTGAAAATTTACATTTTTAGGTATTCTTCTCTTTTATAAATTATTATTTTAGTTCATTCTGTTACTTTGCATGTGTATTTTCAGGAAGGACGCTTCGAAGATGCATTACAAAAGTTTAGCACCTCTCTTCAAGTGCTTGGGTACAATCCTCATCTTTCGTACAACGTTGCTCTGTGTTACTACAGATTGAAGGAATATGCTCCTGCACTGAAGCACATATGTAAGGATGTTGTATCTGCACTATTTTCAACCCTTTGTCACGACCTTTAAACCACAGTTACATTCATGGGAAGCATAACGATGATCAAATTCAGGGAATGCTTCCTGCCATTCAGTTCAGAATCCTTTGTCTTTCCATCTGCTATCTAAATAATGTAAATATTAAAATACATGAAACTATAATTTTTTTTGCCGTTGTGTGTGGGTGTGAAACTTGTTGCATACATTAAGGGAAGTATATGGACTGAGGGTGTCGCAGAACAGGGTGCTGAGGAGAATGCGTAGACCTATGAGGGAGGAAGTGACAATGAGCTGGAGAAAATTGTATAGTGAGGATGTTTATAGTTGGTACTCTTTAGCAGGTACTATTTGGATGGTCAAATCAAGGAGGGTGAGATGTGTGAGGCATTTAGCTTGTGTGGGAGAGAAGAGATGTGCATATAAAGTTTTGGTAGGAAAATTTGGATGAAATAAACCACTTAATATTCCTGGGCATGGACAGGAGTGTAATATGTAAATGGATCATAAGGAACAAGATGGCACAGTGTGGACTGGATTCATCTGGCTCAGGAGAGGGACAAGTGATCAGCTGCTATTTTCACTGCATTGACCCCTCAGGTTCCATAAGATGTGGGGAATTTGTTGACTAGATGAGGAACTATTAGTTTTTGCCCCATTGGCTTTTGTAGCAACAACTTTTATTTAACCCATTATCTTCTGAACTGATTTTAGATCTTCAACCATATGATTGATTTCTTTTTGAAGGATAAATTTGGATTAAGAGAATTAGAAGGTTGGAGTATGTAGAACACATGAGAAGAGATGATAAATACATATAAAATTTTAATCATAAATCCTAAAGGGAAGACAGAGACCTAGGCCTATTTTGGAATGTGGTATTTAAAGGGAGTTTAAAGAAACATGATAGGACAATGATGATTGGACTTGTATGGCTAAGGATGTGATCCTAATGTGGGCTGTCATAAGCATGGTAACAAACAATAAAAGTCAGGAAATTATTGACTTGCTGAGCAACTATTAGTTTTTCAAAATTAGTTTTTAAAATTTGGTTTAGGTTTTAACATACAGAATTCTGTAGTCTGCTTGATCCATTTTCTTTTACAGATCTAAGTTGATATTATGGTATTCCCTCATGGGGCACTCCTATGAGGATGAGATTAATGCTGAACATGTCAATGACAGCTTCTTGTGCACTTACACAGCCTAATACAGAAATATCTGTGGACATTGAAGTGATCCTCAGCCACTGAAAGGCTGATTATGTGTTTTTTTTAATTGCAAATTTGTGTGAATTAAACGGTTTTATGCTACATTAATTTAATTAACAGAATCCCCTGCATCCAGCAGCTGAAGTAGAGACTAAAGCTATAGAGACATAAGAAGCCAGCAGTGCTGTTCTGTTTTTAGTAAACACGTTATTGTACAAAGAAGAAATAAATTAAATGGTGAAGATCTATAGGAAGCACACTTTCAAGAGTAAAGGTTCTTGAAATGATTATAGAGGGAGCAATATCTTTTGTGACTTTCTGACTGCACTGGAGAAGAGAAAGAAGCCTTAGTTTCTGTTATTGAGGGTATAGAATCCATAATTCTTATAAATGCTTTTATTTCCATTTATATTTTTTTAGCTACTTTACCCCCTATGGTTTTGAAACTGAAGAAACAAATCCAAAGTAAAAATGTCTGCAGGAATTAGTGCAGTGTTATGTGTTAATATATAGGTAACTATTTGAAACTTTAATATTTTAGCTGACATAATCGAGCGTGGTATCCGTGAACACCCTGAGCTGAGTGTAGGCATGACAACTGAAGGTATTGAAATGAGAAGTGTTGGTAACACCCTGACATTGCATGAAACTGCACTTATTGAAGCCTTTAACTTAAGAGCAGCCATTGAATATCATCTAAAAAATTGTAAGTAGCAAACTAAGTTTCAAATTTTGTATTCATTGACATACTATTTATTGTTGAATAAATAGGCACTGTTCACAGCCTAATACAGCCACTATAACATAACGGTTGTATTGGCTGCTTAACAATGCCTATTTTAAAGTTATTTGATCATGGTATGACATATCATTTAAGGCTATTCGTTAGACTTTGTCCATCATCTTAGTTTTTAACATAAAATCCACAGTTAGTGGACAATATCTTGCGTTTGACAGTGGCTCACCAATCAACCATTAATGTTTAAACATACAGTTCTGTGTGGCAGTGACTCACTAGTCAATGAATTAATATATAAACATAACAGTTGTGTTTGATGGTGACTCACTAATGAACCAAAATCCACAGTGTTTCAGAAATGGATCCTATTTTCATCTCAAAGTGGGGAGGATGTAAAGAAATTCCTACTCTGTTAGGTCCGTTTGTAGGACTAGAGCTGGGTCCAGGGCATGAGATAATTTACCAAAGGTTCCGACAGTGTAGAGATCTCTTCATATCCTCCCCACCTGAAGATGGAAATGCACAATCTAAAGTATTACTATTTTTTAATGTAAGGACATGAAAGATTAAAATAACACAACTGGAGGCAATGGGATAGGAGAACCTACAATATAAACATAATAGCTGGCGTTTTTCTGTAGTTGAATCGGCCAGAGAAGCCCTTACAGACATGCCACCTCGCTCAGAAGAAGAATTAGATGCTGTCACACTCCACAATCAGGCACTCATGAACATGGAAACCAAACCAACAGAAGGCTTTGAGAAACTTCAGTTTCTTCTTCAACAGAATCCATTTCCTCCTGAAACATTTGGAAATTTACTTCTCCTGTACTGCAAATATGAATATTATGATCTGGCAGCTGATGTTCTGGCAGAAAATGCCCATCTCACATACAAATATCTTACACCAGTAAGTAGCTATCACGTGTGATATATTTTAACATGTTTACTTCTTCACATATGTGGAGAAGGTACTTACTGTAATCGTGGAAAGAGATTATAGCATTGAAGTACGCTAAGTTCTATGAAAGAATTCTTTTATTTACATGTCCATTCCAGTATTCTTTTGTTTACATGTCCATTCCATTATTTTTTTGTTTGCATGTCCATTCGAGTATTCTTTTATTTACATGACCATTTCAGTATTCTTTTTTTACATGTCCATTCCAGTATTCTTTTGTTTACATGTCCATTCCATTATTCTTTTGTTTACATGTTCATTCCAGTATTCTTTTGTTTACATGTCCATTCCAGTATTCTTTTATTTACATGTCAATTCCAGTATTCTTTTATTTACATGTCCATTCCATATTCTTTTATTTACATGTCCATTCCAGTATTCTTTTATTTACATGTCCATTCCATATTCTTTTATTTACATGTCCATTCCAGTATTCTTTTATTTACATGTCCATTCCAGTATTCTTTTGTTTACATGTCCATTCCAGTTTACACAGTTCTGTGTTCTATTGATCAGTTTGTAACATTAACTATTTGTGAAAGCTCCAAAACTTATCACTGAAAATATGAATATAATAAAATTCAAAATAGAAGATTTAAGTCTTCTGCGATGTGATGTTGTGCCACTGGGTAAGTAGTTTGCAGTGTTTTTAAGGATTGTAGTTCTTCCTCTCTGAAGTCAGACAGCCTAAGAACCATGATTCTTCAAAACTTTGGGAACTACTTGCTCAGGGACCCAGTGAAACATCCTGAAAGATGTAAATCTTTATCAGTGCTGCTCTGAGAACCTCAAGTCTTGGATCTAAGTAGAAGCTTGCAGGAGTGTAAGACCATCTCTCTATTCCTCCACGTGTTATTTCTTTCAAAAGGTGGTGTGTTTAAAAGAAGAGGTCTTTTATGTATGCAAGTACAATTTACATGGCACCTAAATAGATGCATTGTAGATTATTCTTATGTTTCAGTATCTCTACAATTTCTTGGATGCTCTAATAACACAGCCAACATCACCTGAGGAAGCATATCGCAAGTTTGATGAAATTGCATCCAAGCATACAGAAACCCTTCGCAAGCTGACTAAACAGGTGCAGGAAGCGAGACAAAACCATGACGATGAGTCGGTAAAAAGAGCAGTAGGTGAATATGAAGATGCTTTAGAAAGGTAGGGGCATAAATAGATGAGTGTAATATATGTAGAGTATATCATGAACTGACTGGTGTGGTACACACCGAAGGGATATGACTGATTTCTACATGCCCTGCCCGTTATATAAATTGTGCACATTGTCATAGTGCTAGCCATAGGTGATCATAGTCTGTAACACGGAATTGCAGGTTGCCACCTGTCAGCAATAATTATTCTCTTATTTATGTTCTGCTGTTTCTGTTCATCTTCTTTATCAAATGTTCCAACTTACCCACATGTTATTCTTTATGATTGTTTTTCCTTGCAGAGTAAAATTGTAAAAATTCAAATGAATTTTTACAGTGATATGGCACATCTTTTGTGATGAGTGTGTTAAAGGAGAAAACTGTGGCCCTATAAATACATTATTATTATTATTATTATTATTATAGGATTATATGTAACCATATACATATGGTAATACAGTAGAACCCGGATAAGAAGTCCCCGCATAAGAAGTTTTCCCCTGTAAGAAGTCTGATTTTTCAAGTCCCGAAATAAAATCCATAATGCGTACATTAATTTTTCCCGGATATGAAGCTTCCCACTCTTTAAGTTTTCTCACCTAAGAAGTCGAATCTCATGATACCAAGAATATGCTTTTTTATGAAATTTTACCCGTTTAATAAGTTTTCAAAGATATGTATAAAAAATTTCATTTCCAAAGTTTTATTTCCTTCAAATCTTAAGTTGCTGTTGATTCATCGATCACCTGCTATCTGACTATCGATATATGCGATATATACTATGTTGTGCCTTGTTCAGTGCAAACTATTGAACAAATATGTGAGGGGGACGAAAATGTGTCAGAGAGTGAAGAAGAGGAGGAAGATAATGTAGTGCCATCTTACAATGAGGCGGTAAATGCCCTGGCTACATTTCGAGCATTTATTGACAATGTTCCCGAAACTATTCTTAAAAGTATTAGAGAAGTAGAATCGTTTTTTATGGCACTAAGAAGAAACTTCACAAAACAATCCACTCTGGATTCCTTTTTTGTAAAAGAACTGTATGTTTAATGTACTAGTTACTATCCTATTGCTTTTAATAAGCTTTCCCTCTTAATAAGTCTTCCCACTTAAGAAGTCCCTAATCCTCTGGTCCCTTGAAAGACTTCTTAACAGGGTTCTTCTGTGTTTGTTACTGTATTATGCTGTGTTACTTACATAAGGATTGTATTATACTGTATATAAATGGAATACAAGTGAAATTCTTTCTGCTTTGCTTGAGAATGTTGATGTAAAATATTTATAATGTCATATTTTGCTTCGTTCAGATACATCCCAGTACTGATGGCGCAGGCTAAAATATATTGGGACATGGAGAACTACGCGCAAGTTGAGAAGATCTTCCGCAAGTCTGTGGAATTCTGTAACGAGAATGATACATGGAAGCTCAATGTTGCTCATGTGCTCTTCATGCAAGAGAATAAATTTAAGGAAGCTACAGGTTTCTATGAGCCAATTGTTAAGAAGCATTATGATAATGTAAGTATGTAATGTGATGAAACATCTGGCACTTTTATCTTTAGGCCTGCTGTTCTTTTGCTAGGCGGCCGGGATAGCGCAGTCAGTATAGCGACTCGCTACGAGCTGGACGGTTCAGGGTTCGAACCCTGGTGGAGGCGAGATTTTTCGCATCTGTCAGAACTGGTCCAAGGCCAACCCAGCCTCCTGTACAATGGGTGGGTAAAGCGGCTGGACCGTGGCATTGACCACACACCTCCATCTAGTGCCGAGGTTAAAGAAAGAGTAGAGCTATACCTCTACTCCTCCTCTGGGCCTTCATGACATGTTACAGGGAGAACGTTACCTATTACTTTGCTACCTTTTGTTTTATTTTACTTAATAGCGGTGATGTGAATTGTGTTTCAGATTTTGAATGTGAGTGCCATTGTTCTTGCTAACCTTTGTGTCTCCTACATCATGACCTCACAAAATGAGGAAGCAGAAGAAATGATGAGAAAGATAGAAAAGGAGGAGGAACAGCTGGCATATGATGACCCAGACAAGAAAGTGTTTCACTTGTGCATTGTAAATCTTGTAATTGGGTGAGACTTTTATCAGAATGTGAACAGTTATTTTGTGTATCTATGTATGCATGATAACTATGTAGACTGAATGTCACAGCACATAGTCAGGAATTCTGCTTTGAGTCTGGTAGGTCTCTGATTTGAATTTGGGTCATGGAACTGACTGTCCAGAGGATATCTGTAATTGTTCTGAGTCCAAGGTATACCACCATTGATAATTACCCTGTAGTTACTTATTAAATGTGAAGAATATACTGCATCACATAAATGTAAAACAAGAAAAAGTTTGTAATGTTAGAAATCTGAAAACAGTAGTAAGGCTGTGAGGTTGGGAAGGATTTGCTGACTGGACAGAACACTCAGAATTTAATAACAAAGTAAATTCATAAGGCAGTGAGTTTAAAATTTCTGTACAGAACACTAGGAATTTTATAACAATATAAATTCATAAGGCATTGAGTTTAACATTTCTGTACAGAACACTAGGAATTTAATAACAAAATAAATTCATAAGGCATTGAGTTTAACATTTCTGTACAGAACACTAGGAATTAATAACAAAATAAATTCATAAGGCATTGAGTTTAACATTTCTGTACAGAACACTAGGAATTTAATAACAAAGTAAATTCATAAGGCATTGAGTTTAACATTTCTGTACAGAACACTAGGAATTTAATAACAAAATAAATTCATAAGGCATTGAGTTTAACATTTCTGTACAGAACACTAGGAATTTAATAACAAAATAAATTCATAAGGCATTGAGTTTAACATTTCTGTACAGAACACTCAGAATTTAATAACAAAATAAATTCATAAGGCATTGAGTTTAACATTTCTGTACAGAACACTAGGAATTTAATAACAAAATAAATTCATTGGGCAATGAGTTTAGCATTTCTGTGATTGCAATGTGTCTTAAATATTTTGGTTGTTACGTTTCACCCACATTGCCTTTGCAACAAAAGGAGTCCTCACAGTTAAGATGTACATACTCAAAACACGTGTTTTAGTGTTTAGTGCCTTCATATTTGGTATTACATTAATATTAGGTTTATTGTTTCTGTTGTTTCAGAACATTATACTGTGCGAAAGGAAATTATGAATTTGGAATCTCACGTGTTATAAAAAGTTTGGAGCCTTACAGCAAGAAACTAGGTACTGATACATGGTATGTATTTTATTTTTTTAATATTATCATGTAATATACTGACATGTCCTTTTCTCTACATCAAGAAAGATAGGTGAGTGATAGAGAATCTAATGGGTCTTTAGTATGATTATTATCACTGTCATCACCATCACTGCTGCCACCATCACCACCACCACCACCACCATCATGTCTTTCCTTTTATGCTTCTCACACATCTGTGTTCAGCTTGCTGCATAATGTGACATATGTATCCAAAAGACAAATACGTTTGCTGCTTTGTGTGAGGCAGATAGAGTGCTGGGCCTTTCAGACACTTTGGACATGAGTCTGAATGTTACTGACATCAGTATATGGATGTGTCTCCATGTTTTGTCATATTGTGTAGCTAGAGGCCTTGCAGTGCATCAGTTTCCTGCCCAAGGAGTCATATTACATGTCTAAAAATTAATTGTTTTTTAATTAATTTGGAATTAGTACAGGTTTGACAGTGTAATCTCTGGTAGCTGAATTTGTAAATGATGTACATCAAAGGTGATATATTTGCCTCTCCTCCCTTCCCCTCTTCCCCTGCCCCTCCTTCGTCTCCTTCCCCTTGTCCTTTTTCTGTAATTATTTATATCGCTGCAATGACAGAAGTCTCCAGTTTGTTGGTCCTGTTTACGGCTTTCAATACCTGGTTGTTCCATCTTGTTCTGGGTTGTCACATAGGTCTCTGTCGCTTAAATCTTAATGTAATTTTGAGCTAGTGAATAGCTGAAACAAGAATTTTCTTTGGTATGTACCTGTATTGGGAATAACAATTCACTAGCATGCTGGACAATAAAATGCATATTTTTCTGCATGTTATGTGGTCACATTCATAATATGTACTTTTTCATGCATGTGTTGTGTCCTCTTACATAATTTTGAAACTATTGCGGCTTAATTGACATAAATTGATAGTTGAATTTTTTATTATTTATTTGGTATAATTGTCATTCATATTTAGTATTATTTTTATTTTCTTCCTCTGGACACATAATGTACTGTAAGTGAAGTGTTACTTTTTTTGGTAATGATTATTAGTATTATGTATACGCAGGGGCAGAGCTAGGAGGGAGAAAGTGGTGTGGCCGACCCGGACGGTTGAGTCGAAAGGGTGGCAAAATGAATATTTTAAATAAAAAGATGTAATTTTCTGTGTTCAACACATTACAAATTACTAAGCGAAATAAAAGGAAATTCAATAAATAATCATGATTTTTTTAAAGTTTATAGTTTCTATTAGAGGCGGCCATAGTGATTACTTGCCCCAAATGCCAGGAAATGTACCTACACAACTGTATGTATGCACACAGCAAAGCAAATGTGAAGATCATTTATAATAATAATAATAATAATAATAATAACCATGGCTCGACAGCCCTATATGGGCTTGGGCCTCCTCTTTCCGAGGTAACGAGGTCTTTGTGCATTTGCGGCAGTGAGGGACCGGCCCACTGCTGCGCTTTTCAACTCGATCCTGATGTGACTGCCAGAGCCATCTGGCAGTCAGTCAGGAGACTTGGGTGAGAAATGGCCGCTTGAATTTAGCTTACGGACACTACTGGTTCTTCTTCATGCCCGAAGGTTCTTTTACATGCCGTAAATCTACAACATGGGACTGACGGCTTTACTTCCCCTCCGAAGGAAGTGGTGCTCCGGATTTTTATCACCCTTAAAAATCCATTGATCTCGGTCGGGATCGAACCCGCGAACCTTGGGTCCAGTGGCGAGCACGCTAACCACTAGTCCACCGAGGTCGATGTGAAGATCATTTACTGTACTAACATTGTTTTTTAGGTTCTATGCAAAGAGATGTTTCCTCTCACTGATTGAGAATCTAGCAAAACACATGATTGTGGCAAGGGATTCAGTTTCTCAGGAGTGTGTTCAATTTCTGGAACACTGTGAAGGTATGCATTACACATTTCTTTGTAGTCTTGTTTCCTTATCTTGAACACAGAGGTCATGCTTGCATATCAATACGCTTTGCGGTAGGTGGGTTAATGTGTTTTGCTACAAACTGGTTATACTATTGCAGTGTTTGGGAAAGATGTGAAGACCGTTATTGAACAACCTCTGGAAGAGTCGCATCTCCATCAGGGCAAGAACACAGTCACATACGAAGCCAGACTTCTCAAGGCTTTGCTGTTACGCTTGCAGATGTACTGATGGTAATCCTTGCATGACATGGTCCCCTGCGTACATGCCTAGGTAACAACGGAATTGCACTATACACCAAAGTATTATGTTTCAACACATACATTGCCAAGCATTTAAATGTGAGTTTAGACCTAAGCACTAAGTGTTTTCAGTTAAAATCAATAATGTTTGTATTCCAAAAATCAACATGTTTTATTTTCCCAGTGTTTCCCAAGTGCTGATAAATCTTGTGAAACATATTGTACATATCGCTCCAGATAGAACTCTTCTTTGGAGCAGATTGTACTGTGTCAACACACTTTCACCATTGGGAAGGTTCATTAATATGTTTGTTAATAATAAAAGGTGTGTTGATGGTATTTACTGTTTGTTGTTATGGATAGCACAATGAAATGTCAAATATCAAAGTTACATCAAAATTACTTCACCAGACTGTGTGTTGCCAGCATGAACCACATTTAACCCTTTCCTGTCTTTTACTGGAAGACTTTGGACATAATGATTTTCCCATATAGGTGTGCCTTCTGCTTCCAAATTTACGAATTTATAGCCACATTATAATCACATACTGAACATTGTATCTTTATTCTTTATATTTTCTGGATTCTGGAATCTTTGGAACAACTGCATGTTGTGTAGTATAAGCAGTAGTGTAAAACTTTTAGTAGCCTAATTTTGAAACCAACTTTAAACTTATGAAATATATTTAGAATGTCTAAACGTGCATATCCAATGCTAGGCTCATGTATGAATTGCCTCCCTCTCCCAACGTTCACCGACTAAACTTAAGTATCGGGCACAAGTTCAGCAATGTAATTGTAGCATTTTCCACAAGAAAACATTTCAGTGATCATAATTTTGCTTCCTGCAATTCACTGAATTTCAACAGTATTATCAACCTACCGTATATTCTCGAATCTAATCCGCACTTTTTTTACAGTTTTAGAGGGCTAAAAAATCAGATGCGGATTAGATTCGCGTGCGGATTAGATTCGCGGTCTAGAGCTGGATTTTGGAAAAATGATTGAGCTGCTGTACAATATAACAATAACGTAATTAACGTAATTAATAAACAACGTAAGAACAATACAATACAATAATCTATTATTTTATTATTTATTATTATAATTTATTATTCATCAGACTCGCCGTCATCACTCATAATTCGAGGAATGTTCAAAGATCTGGCCTTCTTTATCGCCTCCTCGCGAGTAGATCATAACTCACAAACAGTCCAGTCTTGCGTCTCTCTTGAAAAAACGTGAAGACTGCATCATCAATTTAAGGAAATCGTCCTTTCTTGGGTCCAGTGAATTTCCTTCGTGACACCTCACACCCACTGATCGCTGCCTTGTGTTTCCGCCATAGTCGAACGTTGCTTTCATCAACTCCAAAAATTGCAGCGGCTTTGCGGTTTCCATTCTCCTCTGCGCACCGAATAACTTCACGTTTGAACTTTGCCGTATATGAGAGTCGTTTAGATTTCAGGTGTCCCTCTTCCATAACTACGTTACACGACAAATTGGAACAAGCACCTCCCACGTTTCAACAACTAAAGATCAGCTGGCTTCAGACGAGATTGCGCACGTCTGTTGAGAAAGACCTCGCCTCTATCGGTATGACTCATCGGCCACAGGCGTAGCGTCGGATTTTAACGCATTGGTAACATCCAATATTATTCAATCAGTCGCCCCGTGGGCAAGGGGTGGTTGAAGGAAAGGTGCGGATTAGAATCGCGAACTAACTTTTTTTCGTTTAAGAAGTCGCTAAAAACTGGGTGCGGATTAGATTCGGGTGCAGTTTAGATTCGAGAATATACGGTACTTGGATATGAAGCAGTTTATGTACCTTCTTTTTCCCTGGTTTTTCCACAGAAGTGGCTAGTTATTTTAATAAGGTAACTTTTCTTTTGAATGCTAACAGCAGTGCTTTTTTCTTTGCTACATTGATGACAGTACTTGCAAAACAAAATATGTCAATATTTAGCCTGATTTCCTTCCTTAAAGAAAAGTAGTGTTCAGTAGTAATACTGATTTCAATGTAAATTTATGATTTTCTGCCTGTATATCTGTATGTTTAATAAACTCTGCGGTATAACTCCAGGCTTTCTGGAACATTAAAAAATTGTGTCAAAAGCTGTGATCAAAGGTACAGTATTGCAAAGTGTAATGTAAATACACATATAAATATATTTGAATCATTGCAGGTATGCTCATTGGTAACATGTTGTTAAATGCACATGTGCTGTAATTTTGTCAGTGTCTCAATAACTACATGTAGAAGCCTTGTTTTATATATAAGAAGAGTGTAACCTTGACTCTGTCATGAAACATTTTGTAAGAATGCATATAAAGTTCACAGGCTCGAATTTGCCGGTTCTCAAACTCCTCTACTGGTGTACCAGTAAATTAAATTTAACAATTGTTTGTGCCACCAATATCTTTTTTTGTATTTAAATAAAAAGGCTGATATTGGAAAGACTGGCTGATGACAGGAATGAGTCGATGTTGTCAGCAGTGCGGGCATTAGCAAATATATGTAGCCTAAATTTTATTTATTTTTTTAAATTTTTATCCTTTATATTTATGAGTAGTAGTAGTTTTTTTTTACCCCCGATCCCAGTGGCCATGCGGTCTAAGGCATGGGTCTGCGGCCGCTCGTTTGCTAGGATTGTGGGTTCGAATCCCACCGGGGTCATGGATGTCTGTCTCTTGTGAATGTTGTGTGTTGTCAGGTAGAGGTCTCTGCGATGTGCTGGTCACTCGTCCAGAGGAGTCCTACCGAGTGTTGTGTGTCTAAAAAACTGTGATCGTGAAGCCTCGGGGAAAAATGAGGTGGCCTAGGCCCCCAAGGGGCTGTCGAGCAATTGAAAAAAAAATTTTTTTTATTAATGCTGTATACCAGTAAACAATGGTAGGCATACCTGTAGTGGTATGTGTACAACAGTTTGAGAAAACATGTGCTAAACTCTTCATGATATTCCATGTGCATTATAATTGAACATGTACATGTACCAATAATGTATCATTAATAATTAAGTATATGATCAGTTTCACAGAAGTGTTGAGTTTTCCATACCATTAATAACTTACTGTATATATTTGTTGCTGTTTGTGGGAGTCTTGAACTGTAAATAAAGTTTATTGTGTCATATGTAAGGCCATCAAATGTTCAGAATCTTTTAGCCCTTTAAGATGTGTTTAATCTTTCTGTGATGCATTCTAATATTTTTTCCCCCCGTCTTCTCTTTGTGTGCTATGTGCCCTCTTTTATTAATGTTTTCTACCCAAAATTGTGTATGTATGTATTATTTTGCTGATTCATGCTGTGTATCTTGTCCATCTAAATTCAGATATGTGTGACTGTTATGATTTAATCACTAGTGTCTACTGAGAAACAAATGTGGGGAAGGATTTGGGTCTTCTGGGATGTGATACCGTGTTGTTGGGTGAGTTGTTCCTGACATTGGAAGGATCGTGGTGCGTTGAGGATGAAGGCACCACGATTCTGAATTCCCAGCAACACCGGTGTGAGAACCTCAATTTTCAAATTGCAAGGAACATTTTGTCCTGTGGGATCAATTTAAAATGTTGTACTTCCAAACAAAGCCTTATGTTAAATGATTGTATTATCATTTACATTCTGATGAATTTGGTTGTGATGACACATATTAAACTCAGAAGGCTGGAATGGGCTGGACACATCTGCAGGATGGATGGATCAAGAACACCAAGAAAAATCTTAGAAGGAAATTATACAGTAGTCGACCAGCAGGGAAGCCAGAGGACATGTGGATAGACGTGGTGAACAGAGATGACAGACAACTGCTAGGGACGGCAGGATGGAAAAATTGGCATTGGGCCAGAATATCTGAGGAATAAAAACTGAGGTGCCTAGGACCCAAAATTGGGCTGCAACGCCATAGTAGTATTAATAGCAGCAGCAGCAAAAGTAGTAGTAGTAGTGTAGTAGTAGTAGAATATATTTGTAAGTATTAGTTTCGTGATGTTACAAGTCCTTACTACTGATACAAGGAAAATAGATTCACATTCTTATGGACACATTTTTAGTTGTATGGACAGAAAAATGTAACTTCCCCTTCTTTGTAAATACAAATTTTGCTAATGAAGTCAGTCTGCTAACCACATTGAACAGTCCAGTGGCACTGTGCATACTTTGCACTAACTTAAACAGAAACTGAATAGCAAACTGTACAAGAACTAAGACTCTGCATGAAGGTGGGAGATGACCACGTCACAGCACTCTAAATGTAAAATGTCATGGGGTGGTAGAAATGGTGCTTCATATCTGGGATGTCTGCTGCTGCAATTTCCTCTGTTTCTTGAAGCAGATGTCTGAATAGTGCCTTAAAATGAACCATTACCACTTCAAAATTCACTGTGTGTAACCATCTTGTCATTTCTCATTTAATTTTGTATAAACCCATGTTTTGATGCAGCATAATTATTGAAAAATGAGAATTTGAAGGCATTGACATGACTAATAACAATGACAATTCTCACATAACCTGTGAAGTGATCTGTGACCAAAATCTGCTATGCAGTAGCACTGTATAATGAGCTGGGTGACGTATTTGGTTTAGTGACTAGGCTTTGGCTTGGAAGAGCAAAGAACGAATGTATCATTGTCACTGGGGGTGGAGATCATTCTCTTCATATTCATATTAGATCATACCTGGGGCTCAAATATCCTGCTGTCAAATTGATACTTGTGGCTATTTCACTGGAGGAAAGAAATCAGTTGAGCAACTATCACCTCCATCTGGTGCTGAGCTATATCTAGACTCCCCTATACATTGTTCCTGGTGTGGTACTTAAGGAGTTAAATACCGTAAATAGTCATTAACTACTTTGAGGGGTTGCATAAATCCCAGGTGCCAGGTTATCCTGGTGAATTTTGTACAGTGGCGCCTAATATTTGTGGGTTCTCAGTATGGAACTTGATTCATGTCACCCTTCTGGTGCCTAGAATTTTGAGGTGGCTCTTAGTTCTTTGGAAAATTTGTGCACCCCTGACTATACCTGTTGGTATTGTTCTGTAATCCTCCATTGTTACTGAGGAGGTGTGCTGGTGTAGTCATCAGTTCTGCAGTATGTGCAATACCAGTATCAGATTGCAGTGCTTCTGAGTTGTGGTGGACTGAAATGCTGTGAAGAAAGTGCCAGTGATGACTGTAGTAGTTCCTGTGTAGTTGCTAAATTTTGGTTTGATTTCATTTATTGACAAGTGCAAATAATCTGTGCACTTCAGTCCACTTAAAATCCATTGCTCAGTCGTTTTATACCCTGAAGGTGGAGGCAGTATGTTCCTCCGAAACGTTGGTACCCACCTGTCAGTCTACATTTTGTCGTAATGCAGAAAACAACAATACAAATCAATCATCGCGATAATGAGCACCGTTGGATTTCTTGCAAGGTGGTGCACATTACCTAGGCAATGCACATTTCCTAGGCAGTGCCCATTATCTGGGCGGTGCACTTTACCTAGGTGGTGCACATTACCTAGGTGGTGCACATTGTCTAAGTGGTTCATATTACCTAGGTGGTGCACATTACCTAGACGGTGCACATTACCTCAGGGGCACAGATTACCTAGGTGGTGCACATTACCTCAGAGGCACATATATACCAAGGTGGTGTATATTACCTAGGTGGTGTACATTACCTAGGTGGTGCATATTACCTAGGTGGTGCACATTACCTAAATGGTGCATATTTCCTAGGTGGTGCACATTGCCTAAGTTGTGCATATTACCTAGGCGGTGCACATTGCCTATGTGGTGCTCATTATCTAGGTGGTGCACATTACCTAGGTGGTGCACATTGCCTAAGTGGTGCACGTTACCTATATGTAAAGCGACCAAATTTTTTAATAATCAGTGCTGGGTAAGATATTAACATAATTGTTGTTTGATTAAATTATGTTTTTGTGGAAGTTTTTATCGTTGGATGTAATAAATTATTAAATGTGGAAAAGTAAATTATTTCACAATCCAAAGTTGATGTCGTGCACCAACTTACACCTCGCTGATCGCGATTGCTGCAAAGACTTAGATATTTGCATATTTTTACATTACGAGTCTTAACACGCTGTGATGTGAATGGCTTTCACTTAATTGCAAATAGTACAGGTGTTCCCTTTTAGTGTCATATAATTGACTCTTCTGTCACGAATCTCAAAGATTAAACTTAGGTATTGCAATCAACACGCTTACAATCTTTCATACTACTTAACATTATACGTTGTTAACAAACAATATTAACGCGACCGTATGACTTACTTTTGAAATCTAACAAGACAAGTAGCCATCTTACAACAGGATGTAATTTAAACTCTCATAAAAACCCCGTTACCCTTCCTGATAGCCCTGAAGTCATCTTGATACGCAGATGCGTTCTTCAAGAACGTCTTAAGCCGGGATTAGACGGCGCGTGGCTCGGCTCGTTTTACGTCATAACTGACGTCATTGACAAAGAATCGTATTTAAACGCGCCGTGTATCCGGCCTGGCGCGGCGCGGCTTGTGATTGGGGGAGCGAGGCTCGTTGGATCGCCGCAGAAGCGGTTTTTTCACGATCCTCAAAGGGACTCGGCGCGGGCAGCTGTTGCGGCTACACGGGGCTTGCAGTCTACGCGCCAAGCCAGTCTCGTCCAAGTCTCTATACACTTAGGTCTGGTCTTTGTTTTCTGCTGTCGGGGTGCGCGAAGAGTGACATTTTCTGTCCCACAATTGGTATTGGCTAGAATGGAGTGGTCAAACGAGGACTTTTTAAGTTCATAGAACAACACGACTTATTCCACAAGCCGAACCTACCCGAGCAAGGCCGCTGGTCCGCCATTTGCCGAGCTGCGCCGCGTCGTGTAGCCAGATTGTCTTTTCTGTTCCGATCTGTTGGCCGAGCAAATGACGTCACGTCACTCGACGAGCAGCGCACCGTCTAATCCCGGCTTTACACTGTCTCCGGATTGTGACCAGAGCAACTATACTAGGATTCAAACATGATGACGGGTGAATCTCAGGTTGTCAGATACATTTGTATTAATCTGCGAAGGGGGCGAGTGAGATTTTATGTTACGGATACCCAGAGGTCAGTGATGCTGATTCATTTAACTTTCACCAACTCTTACTACCGAGGAATTAACAGCCATCCGCCATTTTATTCAACTGTTAGAATAGATATTGTAATGTATATCATTTGATCTCCGGTAGTAATAATGACTCCCTTTCAATGAACGTTCGTTTATAAACTTCTTGATGGCGTCTTGATACTCTGTTGTAATAATATGCAGCGTGTTTTAAGACATGTCGTCTTCGATGGCTATTTGTACTTAAATAAAATTCAGGTTGAGACGTTTATTTGGTTACAGGTTAAAATTAAGTATAGCTCTGACGTACGTAAAGTTGTGACGTATTTGTAGACCGCACAGAGCACTTAGGACAGTATGATTTTGAAACTCTAAGTAAAGAACAAGATATTGTACTTATAAAGTAACATTAAGGCGTGTTCACGTAACCACTGTTGCTGTGGAAAAGCAATAAGTATTACATATTCTGAGTGTGTGTCTGTAGCCTTAGTTATCCAGCATGCAAAGCGCATGCGCCGTATTATATTGTCATCTGTGGCCTTAATGGCTGTACCATATTTTTCCACTATCTCTTAAAAGGTACAATTTTCGGAAAAATAGTTATTGAACATGAAATGTGTGTTTTGATTTTCTGTTCAACTTTTATCCGAAACATTTCTCATTCTAGAGAAGATTTCAGCGAGATATTGTCATAAATGTACATACGTCTTCATGTAAAGTACCCGTTATTCTTGTCAGATTTAAATGAAACTTGAATTTTCTCGGCAGATTTTAGAAAAAAACTAAAATACAAAATTTCATGAAAATCCGTCCAGTGGGAACCGAGTTGTTCCATGCGGACGGACGGACAGACGTGACGAAGCTAATAAAAACACACAATACTCAAACCAGCAAACTGCACTCTTATTATTTTTAGATGTTCTATATTACAATATCTGTGGATTAGTCTGCTGATATTGTAATATAGAATATCTAAAAATAGTAAGAGTGCATTTTGTTGTTTTGAGTATTGTGTGTTTTGATTAGCGACAATGCACGGTATGAACAATATAAAAAAATGACGAAGCTAATAGTCACTTTTCGCAAGTTTGCAAACGCGCCTAAAAACGAGACCTCTAATTGGCATCCTAAAATAACAATACTAATAAAATGAGATGATTACAAAGATTTATACAACTGCGTAAGGCAGAACAAATCCTTGTTACATTGAACTGTGAACTGGTCACAATAACAATGGCTCCCTTTCCGTGAAATCCCTTTCACAAAGACGGCTGCAGATGGAGGTGGACGCAGATGGACGCTATGTAGTACCAAAAATTTAATTACAGAATTTATAACTGGGATCCTAACAAACAGACGGGTCGACTCGACCGAAGATGTACGTTTGGCACTTTTTTTTCCATTTATGATATGCGTCCATCTCTCGCCGGGTTATCTTAACTCATGGCCGGCTGTCTACGTAGCTTTTGAAAAGTTATTTTCACCCCTCCCAAAAGTCTCCCATTACAATCAAGGCACATGGACACGCCCACCCTCTCCTACGTTACATACAATAACGTAACATTACGTTACTAACCTTTCCCTTCTAATTCTTGTTGCTTCATTACAGGTATGTGTCAACCGACTTACAATCGAGCTTTAAAAAATCCTCATGCGGTGAAAGTGTGCAAGTTTTAAGCAGACCGCATTATTCTATTACGATTCGCTTGGACGCTTGTTCCCCGTTCAGACAATGCTACAGTTACAGATGGTCATGGTGGAGTTAAGTCGATGGAACTGCTTCAGTGCTTTTATCTTGTTACTGTTGGCAACACATATTGAGGCAGCTAACGTCACTGAAGTTACAAATAATGCAGGTATGTCTTCCTCAAACTAACTTTAATAAAGTTACAGATAATTCAGGTGTGTCTTCATCAAACTAACTTTACTGAAGTTACAGATAATTCAGGTGTGTCTTCATCAAACTAACTTCACTGAAGTTACAGATAATTCAGGTATGTCTACACCAAACTAACTTCACTGAAGTTACAGATAATTCAGGTATGTCTTCACCAAACTAACTTCACTGAAGTTACAGATAATTCAGGTATGTCTTCACCAAACTAACTTCACTGAAGTTACAGATAATTCAGGTGTGTCTTCATCAAAATAACTTTACTGAAGTTACAGATAATTCAGGTGTGTCTTCATCAAACTAACTTTACTGAAGTTACAGATAATTCAGGTGTGTCTTCACCAAACTAACTTCACTGAAGTTACAGATAATTCAGGTATGTCTTACCAAACTAACTTCACTGAAGTTACAGATAATTCAGGCATGTCTTCACCGAACTAACTTCACTGAAGTTACAGATAATTCAGGTATGAATTTACCAAACTTTGTGGCATCTCTATTTCGGTAAGTTAAAATTAATTTTCTCCGTTTAACATCATTCATGAGAGCTGAAAACTGTATTTGTGAATTTAAGTACGTGTGAACCCAAACCCAATTATTGTACGAGACAGTACTGTGTCCAGAGTATTTAAATAACAGGTCACAATTTCGGAATTTGAAATATTGAACAGTTATATGGGTTTAATATTATACATTTTTCCGTGCCATTGATAAACATAAAACAAGTTTATAACCAACACATTGCATATAGTACTAGGTACGCCCAGAAAGTAATGCAACACATTTTTTTTCTCATTCACAATTGATTTTATTAAAACTTCAAATATGTCACATCATTACATGAATCTTTGGCTACCTAAACCTATTTTTCAACATAGTCTCCTTCTAAATCTTTGGCCTTACGCCACCGAGATGCGAGAGCCTGTATGCCTTCGCGGTACCACTCTGCAGGTCTCTGTCGCAACCACCTCTTTACTTCAGCAATGACTTCCTCGTCGTCCTCAAACCTCTTTCCGCGGATTGCACCTTTCAAGGGACCGAAAAGATGGTAGTCGGAAGGAGCCAGATCCGGGCTGTACGGTGGATGAGGCAGGACAGTCCACTGAAGTTTTGTGATGGCCTCTCGGGTACGCAGACTTGTGTGTGGCCTCGCATTGTCGTGTTGAAGAAGCACTTTTGTCTACGCTTCCCTTACCAATACCGAGTACAGCGGCCAGTTCCCTGGTTGTGATTCTCCGATCGTCTCGAATAAGACTGTCGGCTCGTTGCACTGTTGCAGGCGTCACAGCTGTTGATGGGCGGCCCGAGCGCGGGAGATCAGACAGAGTGCCCCGTCCTTGTTCTGATAACGCCAATCGCTTCGCCTAACGGCTGACGGTGCTTTTATCCACTGCCATGTCTCCATAGACCTTTCTTAAGCGCCTGTGAATTGATTCACTCGTTTCGTTTTCTGCCAAAAGAAACTCAATTACTGCTCTCTGTTTAGAACGCACGTCACTTGCAGACTCCATTTTGAAAGCTCACTACTGCGCTGCTATCCAGCGGGAAACATTGCGCCTATGTGCATAAACGCGGGACATTTTAAAGATACAGCACGCAAAATATCATTTTTATCCAACAAAATTGGGCCGAGAAAAAAAATGCGTTGCATTACTTTCTGGGCGCACCTAGTAAAAATAGAAAACACCCCTACATGTTTCGGCTATTGTCTATAGCCATCTTCAGGGAGTATTTCAATAGGTGTCTTGCTATATAATACTTTTAACATAATTTTATATAACACTGTACATAGATATTTTAATTGTTTGCTGCCACTATATATTTTACCATCTACATATGACAAAGATGTTTAACAACGCTGTATATGTCTTTTAGCATTGATACTCCCTGAACATGGCTATAGACAATAGCCGAAACACGTAGCAGTGTTTTATATTCTTAGTATTTGCAGTTTTTTGGTTACAAACTTGTTTTATAGTTTATGGGTGTCTTGTTTCAACTTAAAAAACCAAGAGATGAGTTTGGATAAAATGTTATTTTAGAGGCAGAATAAACACCGTCAGGATAATCACATCTTCATTTATATTCATCCTTTTAACACCCTTACATTATATATTGATACGCTATAAATTAATTTGCCCATGCACTTAACTACATCTCAGCCAGTATAATGACCAATACTGCGCCATGACACTTGGGTTTGTTTCCGGCGAGGCAGGACACGCCAAGACTCCTACCCAATGGGCAGCCCGGGTCCTGTCCCTAAGGACAAAGCTAACCAAGCGTAAAGCTGACCAGTCACGTCCATATAGCGCCTAAGTCATGAATATGTGGAAGTATACCTCCACTATCACATTTATTCATGCTTCATTAAACAGAGGGAGAGTACATTTAATTTTACACAAAATCGATTGATGTAAGGTTCGGATGCATCTATGTAAGCATTTCTTATTTAAATGTCGAAGGCAGTTTTAAGCGCTGAACGCCTTCATCACAAACTAGATCCTAAATGAATGAGACTTCATAAAATGGGCATATAACTGCATTTATGAGGGGAGATTTTATTTGTGTGGCGCAACTCGGGTCTAGGCCGCCTCATTGTTGAGGTTTCTAGATCACACACAGACGCACAGACCCGTTAGGAACTCCCTGCACGAGTGATCAGTCCGTCGCAGAGGCCGCTACCTACACAACACACGACAAACGCAAGAGACCAACATCCATGCCCTCAGCGGGATTCGAACCCGCGATACCCCCAATCGAGCGACCGCAGACCTACGCCTTAGACCGCACGACCACCGGGATCGGCAATGCAAGAAATGAATCTCCAAAATTTAGGCTAAGTTTACTTTTTATGTGTGATTAGATGTGGTGGTAGTCACGAGTGAACTACTGAGGACGAGTCAGTGTTAAATCGTTTAACTTCAACCACAAATTGAAATATATTTCAAACAATTTCTTATTTACAGCTTAAAGTCCTGTGGAATAAAAGTGATATTTTACTGTGGATATTCGAACTAACGTTGACATTCCTGAAGGACAACACAGGAAAGTTCGAAATTGTATGCAAACTTTTACAAGGGCTGTCCGGAAAATTCCCGAACTTTTTCAATAAAACTTTATTTCATTTACCTAGAAGTATTTCGGCTTTGTCCCCTTCGAAGTAGTTCCCTCCACTCCTAATACACCGCTCCCAGCGTTTTTTTTCCCTCCAGTTTTGGAAACATTGCTGGAATGCTCTTTATGGAAAACCGCGCAGCTTCGCTGCTGGTGGTAACCAAATTATAAATCGCAACAACGGAAGGTACCATAGTTTAGGTTCACTTTACCTCAGGTGTATGTTGCGAGAGTTTACAACAAAAGTTGTTAAACGATTTCTATTTGACTCAGTTTTATTTAATCCATGTCAACAGTCACATACGATTGTGTGACATCCACGATACTTCAGAGAGTCACGCGACCGGTATCACACGCAATGTGACACACACACATTTATGTACTGCTAGACGCTTATGAAAAGTTTGAAAGTAGACAGTGTTGTAACTATACACTTCTTTTTCCTTTAAGGCGAGTTCGCAAAAAATTGCGAAAAGCGACTATTAACTTCGTTATGTCTGTCTGTCCGTCAGCATGGAACAACTCGGCTTCCACTGGACGGATTTCTATATCAAATAAATGTGATAGAATAATAGTATAAATGTGACATTAAAATACGCCGCTAGTTACGATTAAAATAGTGTAATAGGACTTCCGGTTGTAAGTGCAGGTTTTCTTGTAAGTAACAAATAATACATCAACCAACTTATGCACTTAATAAAATAAATTTCAATAACAAGTATAAAACTCCTACATGTTTCGACACCGGGCTGCCATCATCAGGGAGTTATTCAGAACAAAGTAGTACAAGCCCAACACGCTAGGTATTACGTCGCCCTTATTGAAATGATTAAAATATTAATCTAATTTTAATATTTGATCCGAATTTAACTAATAGCTTCATTGTGACGTAACAGCAGCACTCTTTCATGACTATCAAAGGCATGTTTTAGAGACCGTCAGGTTTAATTTGAAATCGGGTATTACGATCAATAATTGGAACTTGATGGGACCCTGCTTCCAAATTTCTACAAGTTTAAAATTAAAGATAATTTATTTTTTGTGTCTCTGTTTGTAAAACATCGCAAATGTGTCGTTAAATGTGAAATAATGGATGATTTTGAATCATTATTTGAAAAGAATAGGCCTATATAAGGAGATCGTGCCAATTTTAGAATATTACATCAGCATCATCCTGGAGGAAATGATACAGTGCGTGGATAGTCGGTACCCATGTCGAGATTCGAAACCTGGACTCACCGACTATCAGATTTACAGCAACGGTGACGTTACCTTCGTTCTAAAATCTGTAAAACACCCGCATTCATGTAAGAAATGCAGTTGCGAGCTACGCAGATACTGCTTATAAAGCGAAAGGAGCGCCTTTAGACACGGTGAGAGTAATGGGAACTCTTTTTATTTGCCTGTGTTATGTCAGAATTCTGCCGGAAGTACGTGATGGAATGTGTGGCGTAGTTTCCCGTCTTGAAGAATCGCATCGCATATTTACAGTTTTGACCACCAACTGTTTCCATGAACAATAAAACGTCTTAAATATGGATACTGCCATAGCCAATAAATGCTAAACTCTCCGGGTTTCGATTCCCGACCGTACCAGCGATTTCTGTCTGTGCCACCATGTCCAAACCTCCTGTGACGCCATACAGCGTCCTTCCTGACGCGTCCTTGGGGATGTCCGAGAGTAAAGCGGCCGGAGGGTAAAGCTGGCAACTGCTTAACAAATTCTCCAAAACTGATGAGTTGGAACAATTTAGGCTATAGCTGCGTAATAGTGCTAACTCGTGAGATTTATGGTGGACAAAGTGGCACTGGGACAGGTTTTTCTCCGAGTTGTCGGTTTTCCCCTGTAAATTTCATTCCACTGGTGCTCCATTAATTGTAAAACTTGGTAAAAAAAAACTGCTCATCTTCATCATAGGGTTGCACAAAAAGCCTTAAGGCTGTGGTGCGTCCGTAGCATCTGCTGCGGGGCCCTTCGCCATGTAAAAAAATAGTGCTAACTCCATGGAGCAGAGTCTTTATTTGTTTATTTGGAGGCGGGATAGCTTACTCGGTATAGCGACTAGCTTCGAGCTACACAGTCCGGGGTTCGAATCACGGCAGGGGCAAGAGATTTTTCTCTTCTCCAAAATGTCTAGACCGGTTCTGGGGCCCACCCAGCCTCCTATTCAATAGACACCATGGGCTCTTCGCCGGGCGTAAAGCGGCCGCGGCGTGAAGTTGACCACTCACCTCCACCTAATGCTGGGGTTAAGAATAAGTGGAGCTATATCTCCACTCCTTCTGTATGTCTTCATGGCATGAACAAGGGAAACATTTATTTATTTATTTGTGATTTATTTAACGAAGCTGTCAGTGCGTCATATCGTGTTACGTAAAATAATGCAACGATCAATGATTGGTGAATTGGCTGTGATTTAATTTGAAATACTCTCAAGACATTCGCCTGGAGTAAGTTAGGAAAACTACGATGACAACAATCAGGATAGTGGGTCTGTGAAGCGAGATTTGAACCTAGAACTCCGAGTACGGCAGCAAAAGTGCTATACGCTTGACATTTCTTTAAGTGTGTTTTAACGGAGCTGAAGATTGATTATATCGCCCCTGTTTTGTAAAAAGGGGCTGACTGACACTTTGAGCTAAACTGAGTTATGTGTAGCGAGTCATTCAACTAATGGTCCTCTATGATATGTAAAAAGATGACAACTTGCATCTTCAAGAATAACCAAGACAGGTGAGGGATATCGTACCTCTCAAAGCATTTGTCATATATAAAACGGAGCGATTTCTTGCTTCTCCTGTAAAATTGATATTTTGTGGGTTGTCCCCTTTTTACAAAATAGGGGCGATGAATGAATAAGTGTAGAGCATTGGTTGATATACTGATAGGGGAAAACTGAAGTACTGGGAGAGAAACATTATACAGCGTCGGTGGTAGATGAATGAATGAGTATGGAGCATTGGTGGAATGATACTGACAGGGGAAAACTGAAGTACTGGGAGAGAAACATTATACAGCGTCGGTGGTAGATGAATGAATGAGTATGGAGCATTGGTGGAATGATACTGACAGGGGAAATCTGAAGTACTGGGAGAGAAACATTATACAGCGTCGGTGGTAGATGAATGAATGAGTATGGAGCATTGGTGGAATGATACTGACAGGGGAAAACTGAAGTACTGGGAGAGAAACATTATACAGCGTCGGTGGTAGATGAATGAATGAGTATGGAGCATTGGTGGAATGATACTGACAGGGGAAAACTGAAGTACTGGGAGAGAAACATTATACAGCGTCGGTGGTAGATGAATGAATGAGTATGGAGCATTTGGTGGAATGATACTGACAGGGGAAAACTGAAGTACTGGGAGAGAAATATGATACAGCGTCGTGGTAGATGAATGAAGGAGTATGGAGCATTGGTGGAATGATACTGACAGGGGAAAACTGAAGTACTGGGAGAGAGACATTATACAGCGTCGGTGGTAGATGAATGAAGGAGTATGGAGCATTGGTGGAATGATACTGACAGGGGAAAACTGAAGTACTGGGAGAGAAACATTATACAGCGTCGGTGGTAGATGAATGAATGAGTATGGAGCATTGGTGGAATGATACTGACAGGGGAAAACTGAAGTACTGGGAGAGAAACATTATACAGCGTCGGTGGTAGATGAATGAATGAGTATGGAGCATTGGTGGAATGATACTGACAGGGAAAACTGAAGTACTGGGAGAGAAACATTATACAGCGTCGGTGGTAGATGAATGAATGAGTATGGAGCATTGGTGGAATGATACTGACAGGGGAAAACTGAAGTACTGGGAGAGAAACATTATACAGCGTCGGTGGTAGATGAATGAATGAGTATGGAGCATTGGTGGAATGATACTGACAGGGGAAAACTGAAGTACTGGGAGAGAAATATGATACAGCGTCGGTGGTAGATGAATGAAGGAGTATGGAGCATTGGTGGAATGATACTGACAGGGGAAAACTGAAGTACTGGGAGAGAAGACATTATACAGCGTCGGTGGTAGATGAATGAAGGAGTATGGAGCATTGGTGGAATGATACTGACAGGGGAAAACTGAAGTACTGGGAGAGAAACATTATACAGCGTCGGTGGTAAATGAGTGAATGAGTATGGAGCATTGGTGGAATGATACTGACAGGGGAAAACTGAAGTACTGGGAGAAAAACCTGTCCCAGTGCCACTTTGTGTATCACAAATCTTGCATGGACTGGCGTGGTAATTAGTTAGGGCCTCCGAGGTAACACACCAGCAACTAACAGTCTGAGACATGGCACGAGACAGCCTCGTGGGAAGCTGACAGTCACTGACCCGTCGACGGATTCCCTGTCTTTAATGGAGCTGTCTTTGTTACGACATACACAGACATAGAGGATATACAGTTTAGAATGAGACTTGGGATCCAGGCACGAAGTGACTTAATCCTGAACAAAATCTTCTATTCGAAATCACTTACAATAAATATAACTTTTGCGTAAAATTTTGCCTCACTCGCTGCATTACATCATTCATTACAGTGCAAGTGAAAGTTAAAAAAAAAGAAACTGGCAAAATGGCGGCTATCAATGAAATGGCGTGTCTGGACGCTTAGTTCTGCATAGCTTTCACTGCCGGCATTTCTTATAGACTTAGCACAGCAATCACGACAAATACCTTCACAGCGAAATGTCAATAATAATGATAATCTAATAACTTTACATCGGCCTACACTCGTATTGTTATACACCGCGTAGTGTGGTAGGAAGTTTTCAGTAAGAATCGTTACTGTCGTGAAAATTTGGCGACTGGCTACAGCTGGACGGTTCGGGGATCGAATCCCGGTGGTGGCGAGATTTTCCGCACCCGTCCAGACCGGTCCTGGGGCCTACCCAGCCTCCTGTACAATGACTACTGCGCCTCTTTCCCGGCGGGTAAAGCGGTCGGAGAGTGGCGTTGACCACCCACCTCCATCTAGCGCTGAGGTTAAAGGAAGAGTAGAGCTATACCTCTACTCCCCCTTTGGGCCTTCATGGCCTGTTATACGGTGAAATTTATCTTCTTTTTTTTACTGTCGTGAGAAACTTAAAACCCTGCAAGTTGAGATACACTTCCTAAGCTCGAACTTTGCTTTCAAAAAGACTACCGCTTTGATTTCGTGTTTGGGAAGTCTCAGGTGCGATTCTTGGCATGAAGAGCAACGTTCTTGGGAAAGGTAAAGTTGTCCCTGTCCACGCCATGAAGGGAATGGAGGTATAACTCCACTCATTCTTAATCTCGGCACTAGATGGTGGTGAGTGGTTAACTTCACGACTCGGCCACTTTACCCCTGGGAAAGAACCCCGGTACCCATTGAATAGGAGGCTTGGTGGGCCCTAGAGCGGGTCTGGGACGTTTTGGAGAAGACAGAAATTCTTTGGCCTCTACCGGGGTTCGAACCTCATACCTTCCAGGTCGTAGCGTAGAATTCTGAGGTGACGCCTAGACTTTTGAAAAACGTGTGCGCCCCTTCTCTGCAGGGAGTCCTTTGTAGGTGTTTCGAAGGGCAGAAGCAGCTATCCATGGAGCCGTACTAAATGTCTGACAGATTAAATTAAATTAATTAAAAAAACATGAGAAGAGATTTGTAAAGATTACGGGTTTCTCTAATACGACGCCGTGTAGTTTCATAGCTAGGTGGCCTACTGACGTTTCGGAGGAACCTGACCTATTTTGGGCAGAAGATAATGGCAGCAGGTTTCTACAAACATTGATAGTCTGTACCAGATTAAAGTTGTCCCTGTCCACGCCATGAAGGCATATGGGGCATATCACGCCCCGGCTGCTTTAGTCTCTGGAAAGAACGCCTGTAACCATTGAATAGGAGTCTGGGTGGATGCGAGATGTGGTCTGGACGTTTTAGAGAAGAGAAAACTCTTGTCCCTGTCGGGACTCGAACCCCGGATCGTCCAGCCGCAATAGCACCGACTGAGCTATCGTAGCTCCGTTCTACCAGGTTATATCCCATAAAACTAATGGCGATGACTGCTGCCCTGAGTACCTTTAGTGTAACAAAGAGATTAATGGTGTTACATCTGCTAGACGCAGTGCCGTGGACTTGTAGTCAGAGGATATGTGGTTCGAAACTGAGTCCAGTTATATATCGGCTATTTAAAGGCAGGGGCCGCTATGAATAGGGATCCCATTTGTAACGGTTTTATGGATATTTTAAAAAAACGGGATCCCTAGATATGAAACGTCCGAAATTTTTCTGTCCAAACACATTTGTTATACATATTTTTTATTCTGTATTTAACGACTGCCAGTAACTGGCGTTAAGAAGCGTTGAATTATGGGATAATAGTGAATAATGAAGTGGAAAGAGTATGGAATTATGGCAGTATCCCAACATTTACCTGGGAGGACTGGAGAAAACCACGAAGAACCTCAGAATAGCCTGTGTCACGGCCTAGGTTTGAACCGGGCACTTCCCGATTGTAAGTCCATGTGAGCCAACTTGATTACGTTGTCTTGGCCTTTCAAGCAGCTTGTTCTTTGTTCGTTTCTGCAGCAGGCTGAAGCGACTGTTTGATAAGTACACGTTCGTACAGTAAAAAGTACGTAATGCACTGTATTGCGCCATTGCTTGCTTCAACTGATGTTCTGCATTTCGCAATGGAGATTTGTTAAAGTGTCTAAGCTGGGAATGAGGTCTGAAGGCATTACAAGACGTCGCATAAAGGTCACTGTTCACTTTCGGTTTAAACACAGATATACACTTAAAGATGCGGTCTTCTGGGATGTGATGTCCTGTAGTCTGGCAGAAATTTACAGGCGTTTCGGGCGAACGCAGTGTCTCCATCTTCAGGATAAAAGAGTAATCCGCGTGGAAGAAGTCAGCTTAAGATCCGCCGCTGTGAGAATCTCACGTCTAAAACGATAGAAATGTAGACACAATGTTCCCTCGAGTCCATCTGTCGACTCTTCTAGTATTTAACGACACTGTGTCAACTGCAGTCGCTACGTACCGAATGTGGTGATAGGGTTATCGCATGAAGGAAACGGTGCTGTCATATAGGCTACAGTCACTCCGGTTCCTATGACCTAATTGTTTCTTCGACGGCTGTCGCAAAGCGAGCCGCCTTAAGTCGAACCTTTATTTTCCATAAGCGCAATGTCATAAATCGGGGTTTTGTTCCCGGGAACCCGGTTCATACTTGTTGTACGCATAAAAAAAAACACTTAATACAAAACCAGAGAATATAAAATGCATTTGAAAATTATTAAACACGTGACGAAAAATAATATTAACGAATTTCCTACATCTTTAGCTCTTTACGGGGGGTGGGGGGTTATTGGAGAAATTTTGATGGGGCGGGGAGCAGGGGGTCATCCGAATCATAAAATTTAATTTCATGACAAGAATAGTGGGAGGACTATATTGGGGAGGGACTCGGTTAAGACTTGGGGTGACTCGGTTGAGATCTGGGGGGACTCGGTTGAGACTTGCGGGAATCAGTATATATTTGGGGGGACTCGGTTGAGATCTGGGGGGACTCGGTTGAGATCTGGGGGGACTCGGTTGAGACTTGGGGGGACTCGGTTGAGATCTGGGGGACTCGGTTGAGGCTTGGGGGGACTCGGTTGAGATTTGGGGGGACTCAGTTGAGATTTGGGGGGACTCGGTTGAGACTTGGGGGGACTCGGTTGAGATTTGGGGGGACTCGGTTGAGACTTGGGGGGACTCGGTTGAGATCTGGGGGACTCGGTTGAGGCTTGGGGGGACTCGGTTGAGATTTGGGGGGACTCAGTTGAGATTTGGGGGGACTCGGTTGAGACTTGGGGGGACTCGGTTGAGATCTGGGGGACTCGGTTGAGGCTTGGGGGGACTCGGTTGAGATTTGGGGGGACTCAGTTGAGATTTGGGGGACTCGGTTGAGACTTGGGGGGACTCGGTTGAGATCTGGGGAACTCGGTTGAGGCTTGGGGGACTCGGTTGAGATTTGGGGGGACTCAGTTGAGATTTGGGGGGACTCGGTTGAGACTTGGGGGGACTCGGTTGAGATCTGGGGGACTCGGTTGAGGCTTGGGGGGACTCGGTTGAGATTTGGGGGGAATCAGTTGAGATTTGGGGGGACTCGGTTGAGACTTGGGGGGACTCGGTTGAAATCTGGGGGACCCGTTCGAGATTTGGGGGACTCGTTTGAGACTTGGGGGGACTCGGTTGAGATTTGGGGGACTCGTTTGAGACTTGGGGGGACTCAATTGAGATTTGGGGGACTCGTTTGAGACGTGGGGCTCAGTTGAGACTTGGGGGGGACTCAGTTGAAGCTGTTGCTGTTTGGAGGGGGTATTTTGTACTGTTAGAAAGTCGCCGAACCGGGTGGGAAGGGGGCGACACAGTTCGAGCCATTGTAATTCGGGAGTCTACTATATACATACAGGGCATACACAAAAGATTGGTGCGGTTTCAAAAGTGAATAAAAAATTTATGTCTTATATTACACGGGCACAACATACACCGTCAGCGGCGGCAACTGTCCAAGTTTCTCATGCGCTACAGCAGTTCGCTTCCCCCCATTTTCATAGGAATGTACGAGTGCGTCTCAATCGTGTTCTTCCACAGCGCTGGATCGGACGTGCTGCTGCAAATGGAGACAAGAACCTTCTCCCTTGGCCACCCTGTTCGCCAGATCTTACACCGTGCGATTTCTTTCTTTGGGGTTCGTTAAAGACAGCGTTTATGTACCACCATTGCCCACGTCCATCCATGAAATTCGTGATCGGATAACGCATGCACTGCAGGCCATTACAGCGGACATGCTACACCGGGTCTGGGATGAGTTTGATTACCGTGTGGATGTGTGTCGTGTGACCCAGGGTGCACACATTGAAGGATTGTAATTACCAAATGAGAAACTTGGACAGTTGCCGCCGCTGACGGTGTATGTTGTGCCCGTGTAAGGTGAGAAGTAAATTTTTTATTCACTTTTGAAACCGCACCATTCTTTTGTGTATGCCCTGTATATATACAGTCTCCTGAATAAACTGAGTAAAGACACGGAAATATGAGGATGGCCATAGAAAGTTGCGGCAGAATCGATAGAAACGCTACTGCACATTCCGAAGACCGAGTGTCAATTCCATGTTGCAATGACCTCTAATGCCAGGTAGCTACCATACATACATACATGTAAAGATTACCTCTGTTCATAAGCACCACACCATGGACATTGATGCCAAGAGAGGTCACTTTTTGTTAGAGACTTAAGCAGGAAACACACGAATAACGGAAGTCCAGCGAGTTATGGTGAAATGTACTGCTTTGAACTACCTCATTAAGCTAATGACACTGATCTTTTGGTTCTAACGCCAGAGGCTTAGAAATTTAGGTACAGTGGATTACAAAACTAAGTTTATTTCTCACAGTAACCAAACAAACTTCAGAGAAGGATAAGGAAGAGTTGGTGTGTCCACCTGCGTCAGTCACATTTCCTGTCTTCTCCTTTCCCTGCAAGACACGAAGTGACTGTGATATCCTAGGGCAGCTCTGCTGTAATGTTGATGGGAAGATGCGCTGCAGGAAGGGTGTACCAAGGCCTACCCCAAAACCAGTACACATGCGTAAGAATAGTTATAGTATGTAATAATAAACAGTACATTCATAAGAATTACGAACAATTGTCTAGAGCAGATAAATATCGCTGCGTGCATTTGTAAAGCACTAATACTCAGGACAAGTAGAGTGGAATGTCTTCGGTCTTTTGAAAGGAAAGTATACACACTAATACAATCAACAAGGAAGGTTTTCAGAAGCCATAACTGCATTAATTTCCTTTAAATCAAACTGTATATTTTAGATTTTCAACACAGATTTTGAACACAGGCGAGTGGCTCTCACGCTAAGCATTTTCTGTGGTCACATTCATGAAGCTCAGCAAATTGGTGCAGAAAATGCTCCAGAGCAGTGGTCCTCAGACATTTTGAGTAAAAGGGACCCTTAAATGATGATGATGAAAAATGTGGACCTAAACACACTAGGATTTGTTTTATGTCACATGGGTTGAGAAAATATGTGACAGAAACATATAAATTCTATGATCATTGTAAATACATTCACATTTGTTGCTTAAAATCTTCTGGGTTATATAACCCGGTGCCATTTTTTGGTGCATCTTGGTCCCATCTTCAGGGTCTAAGACCCTGAAGATGGGACAAACAAGTGATCCCGAAACGTTGGTCATACACCAAAAAGTGACGCCGGGTTATAACCCAGAAGATTTTAAGCAACATTACGACCACGGCGGAAGCCTTCAATTACACATTCACATTTTATTCATTACAAACATAATAACAGAGGAAACCAAGCATTGGCTGGAGGAGAAGACTTGCTGTGAAATGTGTGAATTTGCAGATCCCTTAAAATAATCTCTTGGGTTCCAGGTTGGGAACCACCACTCTAGACTCCAATTTGAGAGGTTCTGTGTTCAAGTATCAGCCACTGTAGCAGGTTATCTGAGGTCTCACTTTTGCCTCCTTTCAAATTATACTCAATTCTCATTCTTCCATTTTATACAGTGATATACAACTTCTGCATTTGAAGTGACATCAGTAAATACCTTGAAAATTGCAAGTTACCATCTTCTGGGATGTGACACCATGTAAGATTTCAGGTTCTTACAGTGGTATTACTAAAGATGCAAGTCTTCAAATGCCTGACCCTGAAGATACACACACTACAATCTTTCCAGATGCCAGGGACTGCTTAGCAAATGACACAGCGTAACATCCCAGAAGACGTGAATCTGATGCCATGTGGTTAAACAGAGGTACCAACATTTCAAACAAACCTGTAGCCTCCACTTTCAAATGTGCAGTATGTACCAAAGTAGTAGACTGCATCACATCTGAGAAGACTGTAATCTTCACACTCATCACCACGGCCACCTCAGTCTCGCAATTTAAGAATCATTCACATTCAAGTGGGGGAAAAGTGAAAAGTAATTGTGCCATAATTCAGTTTTAAGGAGTTTTTAATATGGAGACTTAGAAACATGTGAGGAGTTTGTTACTGGATGTGGATTGTTATTAAGATATGTAAAAAAAAAAACTCTCTGTCATACACACTACCTGAATATGGAAATGTAGCTTCCATCTTAAAAGTGGAAGAGCCATTGGTGTATCCATGACCGGTCAACCTCCAACAGCCAGACAGCATTAACCTTCAAGACCAATTCTGAGAAGTAGCTAGTAATTTCCAAGTGTAATATTTCACCCTTATGTGAAACTGACGACAGGATGGCTAATAATGTGGTACACCCTTGGCACGTTAATCTAATGCTGGGAGAAGGATTTATGTTACAGATTAACAAATGGGCTGGAGAAGGCAGAAAGCAAGGATAAAAACAACTTCAATCAATCCTTGCTAGCCATTGATAAGTGCCTAACAAGAATGCCAAACACGAGGGTACACATGTTAGAGAAGATTTACGAGATATGTGAATCCAGGTTGTTATATGGGGTTGAAATCTGGGAATGGAGGGGGGGGGGGGGGGGTTGGGTGGGAAATAGTGGACGGGGTACACGGGGAATTCTGCAAGAAAGTGCTAAGTATCCCTATAAATGCGACCCAGGGGGCAGCCGAGAGTGAGCTTGGGAGAGACAGCAGGACAGGAAAGATTCTGAGTGCTGTGACAAAACACTGTTAGGGTCAAGCAGAGTGCGGAGGAGGAACCAGTGAGACAGTGCTACGAATGGCAGGTTGGACAGATGAGGGTAGAGTGCTGGGTGTAATGGCCCACCTTCATGTGTCTCTTCTGCAGAGGGTTGGCTGTGTTTTGATGTTTATATTAATACCGTATATTCTCGAATCTAATCCGCACCCGAATCTAATCCGCACCCAGTTTTTGGCGACTTCTTAAACGAAAAAAAGTTAGTTCGCGATTTTAATCCGCACCTTTCCTTCAACCACACCTTGCCCACGGGGTGACTGATTGAATAATATTGGATGTTACCAATGCGTTAAAATCCGACGCTACGCCTGTGGCCGATGAGTCATACCGATAGAGGCGGGGCCTTTCTCAACAGACGTGCGCAATCTCGTCTGAAGTCAGCTGAGCCTTAGTTGTTGAAACGTGGGAGGTGCTTGTTCCAATTTGTCGTGTACCGTAGTTATGGAAGAGGGACGCCTGAAATCTAAACGACTCTCATATACGGCAAAGTTCAAACGTGAAGTTATTCGGTGCGCAGAGGAGAATGGAAACCGCAAAGCCGCTGCAATTTTTTGAGTTGATGAAAGCAACGTTCGACAATGGCGGAAACACAAGGCAGCGATGACATTGTATGGGAGGACGATGTTGAAGATAAAGATGATAGTGACTGGGTGGAGAGCACGGATAACAATTCAGTTATGAGTGATGACGGCGAGTCTGATGAATAATAAACTATAATAATAAATAATAAAATAATAGATTATTGTATTGCATTGTTCTTACGTTGTTTATTAATTACGTTATTGTTATATTGTACAGCAGCTCAATCATTTTTCCAAAATCCAGCTCTAGACCGCGAATCTAATCCGCACCTGATTTTTAGCCCTCTAAAACTGTAAAAAAGGTGCGGATTAGATTCGAGAATATACGGTATATGCTTGTGGCTCTGCTGGGGTTTTTTGTTTTTGATAGTGCTCGAACGTTAGCTGCCCGATATTTTAGGCAGGAACAAGGGACAGACACCATGGTGCTATAGAAGGAGACTGTCATAATTTTGCTGGTGTTCAAGTCTTTAGTGTGAAAATTGTATAGTGTTTAGACCGGAGTTGCTGTTTATCTTCAAACCGGTAAGACAGCCATTTGTTGCCATTTACCAAGAGAAATTGCTCAGATTCGGCAAACTGTGGAGTATTGCTAATTTCCTTCTTCAAAATTATGAGCCAAGGCATTTTGGCCCTGGAAATATTCCTGTATTGGCTGACTAATAAACTGGTAACAAAACATGTTATTTGTGTTTTAAGTTATTCTGTTTGTCTCACAAATGATATGTTTACAGACAAGGACCCTAGTAACGTCTCTAGGCATGTTACATTATTTTTATAATACACTTTCCAACATAATGATTTGTACCATAATATATATATCAAAACATGGTATTTGTGTTTTAAGTTATTCTGTTCATCTCACAAATGATATATTTACAGACAAGGAACCTAGTAGCGTCTCTTGGCACGTTACACTGGGCTACATATGGCAGAATGCGAGAGACAGAAATAAGGATCATATACCACATTCTCAAACTCAGATGCGCTGATATACAAAGACAAAGGTGGCTAGTGGAAATGAGAGAGAAGAGATTGTTATCACTGTATGAGGATTTGAATCACTCCTGGGGTAGAGAGGTGTACAGATCCTACTGTACTATGAAAGAAAGAAGTGGTATACATGGTTCAGGCTGGGAATCTGGGAACTGAGAGGAGCAAGGGTGGGTACAGGGAGGGACAGATGCCTCCTATGCACGGGGGAGGAGAGCAAATCCCACCTATTGTTGCAATGTCCAGAAACACAGAGGTGGAGAGAGGAGTTCTGAACAGCATATGGCCACATATCAATGAGGAAATAGCACTGGTACTCACTGTCAAAAATGCCACTGAACAGAGAAATTTAGGTACTCTCACATACAGGATAAAATGTAAATGGGACAAGCAGGCCAAGAAAGCAGAACTGAGGTTGGGCAGAGAGCAAGAATGAGATTGCGTGTAGGACCGAGAGATTGTGTGTAGGATCGAAAGGCTATAAATAACATGGATAAGACAAGAACCTTTCAAATCATAATAAATAGCATAAAGCCATAAACTGTAGTCATTAGCAATATAGTGTATGTGCACTGGCAAAAATTTGGTGTCACCAGGTACATCCAAAGGAATGTATTTGAAACTCACCTAATAAATCATAAATTATTATTATTTGTAATAAATGGACAAATGCAATTTGTTATTGTAATCCATATGCTGTACTCCATGCTCATTCAAGACATAGATTAACTTAAACATTGATGTCTGCCAGCACTGTTGGGATTCATCCCTAGAGAATGTCCAACAAACCCAGTAATTGAAATTCTGCCAGTGAAGAACTGTACAAGTGATTCAGACTGTTGGCCTCGAATCTGTTGTCCAGATGGACAACAGAGCTACTGCCGGACTTCAGTGCAAGAGTTAGAAGAGACGTCAGGATTTAATCGTGAGTTCAATGTCTTTCCTTAGTACTGCATGTTAGTTTTGGAATATTAGCATCAGCATAGACATAATAATGCTATGGGTCTCATGACGCTTTCCTTTAAAGCTGAAGGTGTTCTGGAGTTTTGCACGAGTTAAATTTCTGACTAATTCTCAACACCTCCAAACACCTGTTTGATGTATTATTAAATGTGATCACTTTTAAACTTTCATTATGGTGTCAATGTTCAATTTTAAGAGTTTAGTAAGCACAACAGGAAAATAATATGGCACAAATAAACAACTTCTAGCAAGATGTCACTTGAAGCACCATACATACATACATACATACATTATGCATTCGATGGACCCAGAATATAGTCAAAGTGGCATGAAAAGTGGAATAACTCATGAAAATACAAAATATATGTATTTCACATACAATATTCACATGTTATACCAAATTCATTATATTATGGCTCATAATTTGATTATGAAATATTTTTAAATATCTGAAATTCACCAACAGAACAAGAGGTACACAGAACACAGAAGTAAAGCTCCACACACATTCTGAATTTTGACACACAATTGAGGTTATGTCTTCCAACAACAATTCATACTCACATCATGACATCAGAAGTGTGCATACCATCGGTGCTGTATTTTCTTTTTCAGTATCTTCAATATTTTTCCCTGCTCGTACAATTAAAAAGTTCTTACAAACTGAACACTGTTTAAAGAAACTTACGTAACAGAACACCTTCGCTCCTTATTTCTCTATTGCTTGGTGTAAATCCAAAGGAATCTTCAGGTAAGCAGTGAAAAATGACTTATTGCTGTAAATTATGGAATTCTAACATCTGTGTATGTCCTTTTTCACAGCTTTGAGAAGCATGATACCTTACCTGCAGTGTACTCCTCCACCACCACTACTCTTTGATCTTTTCCCCAAACCCTGTAGAACTCCTATTGATTGTTTCCCAAACCTGTGCTGCCAGGAACAAGGCAAGAAATTCTGTCGACCACCCAGGAAGTCTCTGCTAGCTCTGATAGCAACAGTCACACAGGTAATATAAACAGGGCTTAAACCTTTTGGTAAGCCACGAGAAATAGCCTTATTGGAGATTTCATTAATTTTCATAAGACTCCACAGCTTCTAGAGAATCAAAACTAAATAAAACTGTTTGATTGTTTTTGAATATTGTAACATCTGTTTTAATTATTTCACATAGCCTATACTTTTCAAATCCTTCCCATCTCTAACCAAATGTATCCCAGACCAATTTTGTATAATTCCTCACTCAGGTTTCCCACCTGCCACTGGTAATACCATTTTAACAATTTATCTTTTTCCATTAACAAAATCATACACCAGATTTTACTGTACTAAAAAGCACTTGCATTTCCTACTTTCTCTACTAAGTTACCATTCTGCTGCTCCATTTGCTGAGTTCCTTGGGCTTCTTATGACCTTCTTACAAAATGTTCCGCAAAGTTCATCAATAAAACACTACATTATGTTACACACAGAACTGTGCATGAATACAATTTTTTTTACATAATTTTTCAAATTTGCTTGTGGAACTGAGGAAAACAGTGCAAAATCTCAGACACAAAATCTGGACTGGGGTTCTCCTGAATACAAGTCTGAGATGTTACTGCTTGAGCCATCTGCTCCTAGGATTAAAGGATAAGCAGATGACACCCTCTTGAGGACTGCACCCAAATATTAGCTTGGTTACTGACGGTATACACAATAAATTGAATTAAAAACAGGACAAGCAATGTATGTATAAACATAACATTGAGGTGTGTTCGCGAAACCACTGTTGCTGTGGAAAAGGAAGAAGCATTAAATATTCCAAGTGTGTGTCTGTAGTCTTACTTATCCAGCATGCAAAGCGCGTGCGCCGTATTATATTGTCATCTGTGGCCTGTCTGGCTGTGCCATATTTTTCCACATTATCTCATAAACGGCACAATTTTTGGAAATTGAACATAAAATGTGCATTTTGATTTTCTCTAAAAGCTTCTGCCTGAAACATTTCTCATTCCAAGAAGAATTGAGCAAGATATCATCATAAATGTATATAGATCTTCATGTAAAGTACCTGTCATTCTTGTTCGATTTTAATGAAACTTGAATTTTATTGACATATTTTCAGAAAATACTCAAATTTCATGAAAATTTGTGCTGTGGCAGCCAAGTTCGTTCCATGCGGACAGACAGACAGACAGGACGAAGCTAACAGTCGCTTTTCGCAATTTCGCAAACGCGCCTAAAAGACATTACACTTTTCATTTCAGAGATTGGGATGAAGACAGACACCAATGAAGAATGATCAACAGCAAATTTACTTTAAACTTTTATTTCTTCACCAAAAATCATTACATGAAAGTGTCATATGTGCAGTACCAATTACATTCATTTTAAACACCTTTTCTGCTGGTGTGTCATCTTGATATTTCAAAACAGTCTCTTCCATGAACAGTCTTCGATGAAGAGTTATACACTGTTTAGTCCAGCTGGAAAACAAATGAAATAATCCAAATGTACAATGTTATATACCAAATATTTTATTTACAATGGCTGCACTGTTACTATCATCATAAATTATGTTTCTAATAATAAAGATTTCATATATTTGTATCAGTTATTTTCAATCATGAGACATGGTCAACAATTAAGTTTCCCTAGTCTGAAACTTTTTGTGTTAATCACATATTTTATTTTTGGGTACAAGGTAGCACCCGCAGTAGTAGTAACACGCAACACATTGCACAAGTGTCAGTCAGTCAGATGCTATTCATGGGGGTAAGTTGATGTGCAATGGCACTGACACTGGAAACTTCATTCTGTGAACTTCAATTCATGTTTTATTAGCAAAACGTTTCCTCAATTGAAATTCATTGCCAACTGATAGGATGGCATAAGAGAGCATCAAGTCATAAAAGTGTTGCATAAAGGTGGATACTGGACCACACAACAACATTTGGAAGGTTGCCAATTCCACAATAATAAGGGACTGGAAAAAGCTGTTTGTGAGTAGCTGCAAATGCAACAGCCCAATTTGTACCATGATGGACTTTTAAACTCGTGTCAAGGGGGATGAATGCATCGATGTTCTTGGGGATTACAATAGAAACTAACAATACTCTGATAAAATAAATTACGCAGGAATGTTACTTACTGAACATTCGTTGCACCTTGTAACTGTTCACTATTTACACGCGTCATCAGCCTATTACCATGATACACTAAATGTTTGCTATAAAACACAGAATGTCACGTCACATCACATCTCTCATGTCATTGGAAGTTGAAGGTATTCCTTATACTGCTTCCAATTTGTGTAAATTAGGATTAATAATGTTTTTAAGGACTCATCAGTTTCATGAGATTTGCAGCTTACTATGGTACTCATGCATGACAAATAACATACTTCACAAACTTTGTGTACTGAAACGTGACACTGAATAATAAAGTAACGCAACAAATTAAATTTCATTATAATATTGGTGGGAATAAAATTATCGTAAATAAATTATGCATTTCTTTTATGCTGTTTCCATTTCTGCCAGAACATTTCTGCTATCAGGCCAGTGGGTAAGGGTTAAGGATAAACTATATTATAAGCTGTAACAATACACACAGGCAATAAAACAGATCCACACTTCAGTCAAAAATATCCCTAATGCAAATTCTGATTAACAGATTTCAATAACTTTACATTACACAAACACACAAATTACCTTCTTGAAACCAATGTCACTTGCATACTCTCTGAAGCACTGTCGGCACAGGTTTAGGCCGTATTTCCGAATTAAACCATGGCCATTGGCACACGACCGACTGAAAAAGATTTAAATGTTAAGAGCACGAAACACGTATATACACGCAAATACTAATATGCAGTAAGATTTCATCAAAGAAGAGTGTGGTTTAAAATATTTGGATTGTGTTATATGGCATCCACGTGAACATTTTCAAATAGTTTGAAATTTGACGCCAAATTATAACTGTTAGGGCTGTTTAGTGTGGATAGAACAGTTCCTTCTTTAAATAATGTCTCCTCTTGTCCTGGGCAAGTCTTTTTGTTGTACCCACTTTCAAAATGCGGCAGACAGTTCACTGCACGAACACTAAATTAAAAACAAAGCAATACCATGTGTTTTCATTGTACTATATTCTAATCTAGGGCATCCTGCTGTACATGGAACGAGACAACCCACGTGTGCTTTCGGCAAAACCTCACCATCGTGGCGAAAAAAAGTTACACATCTCTTTACATTCCTTCCACATATGTACAAGGAAATCTCACTACTCACCATGATCTTGAACCCTGACCATATTTCCTTGGATGTGAATACCAAATATTCTGGAAACCCATTTCAACGAATGTTCTACCTCACTTGTCCTCGCACGGTACACCAACGCAAAGGCTTGACCACAGAGTCTCTAATATAGGTTAGAGCCACAGATCATGCACACATACAGCGGAAGCGGCTCAACGTGTGTGGTTTTCATTGGTGTGCTGTATGACTCAGAGTACGCAGGGGTTCTCGATTACAAATTTCTTTAAAATTACGTAACTCATTCTTCGGCATACGTTTAAACAATAGCATTATATTTGGCTATATCATTCAGTTTGATTGGTCTCCAAGCATTAAACACAAAGTAGTGTTTAACAAATTGCTGTTATTAGTATTTTACGGTCTAACGCTCTGTTTATGAACGCAGACAACAATCGCTTCTAATCTGTGACTGACCACAATTGACCACAATGTCAAGGTATGTACCGCGGTAGTTGATATCTCCCACCAATTTTCAAGTTCAGGTCAAGTATGTGGGTGATTATTGAGGTCAAGTTTTCAGATGTGGCAGAGGAAGTTTTGGGACGTGGAAGTGTCTTTGTAATTTCGACTTGAACCTCAAAAAGGTATGATAAGTAGAGAATGCTTGCAGTTAGGCATTCTACATTTCAAAATGCAACGCTGGATGTTCAGATCAGCTTCGAAAACAAAGTATAATTCTTCGCGTCAAAGCGAACAGGTATGAGAAAGTTATGTATTATATTTCTGATGTTTGTTGCAGTAGTGTAATATGACAGAATGTTGTGTCAGAGCATATGAGGAAACATATTTTGATGGAGTGGAATACGCATGAAGTAGTTCCCGAACCCGCGACTTCGGGTCATTGAAATTGTCACAAGGATGACATGCGTAGCATAAAAGGTACAAGTTGTTCTAGCTAACAGCTCACCATGGGGTAGTGAGATAAAACTATGCTCATTTTTAGTCTTGGCACTAGATGGAAGTGTACTGAGCTTCACGTCCCGGGCAGTTTTACTGTCGGGAGGTGCAAACAGGTACCCGTTAGATAAGACCGTGGGGTGGGCTGTTCTGGCTGTGGTGGTGATAAATTTATGCACCTGTTGACAAGTAACTGCTGGTAACCCCAGTTGTCAGGTCTGCAGTGAATCACTTGGTTCAGCTAGGAAATTTGAATTGCCAGAAATTTTTCTGGATTGATTCTTGTGGAGAAATATGTTCGTTATTTAGTTTAGTTTAGTTCATTTAGTCACCAAAAATGCGACATTGGACATGTCAAATTCAGAGTACAATGTAAATTACAAAACAACTTATAATACATCTACATCAATACAATATATAACAAACAACAATACCATCTTAAACAGACACAATTTATAAGACACATACATGTAACCATAATGACATACATTCATCCACTAAATAAAATACCTGTTGTAACAGATAGATATAACCTATGACACTCGCATAGTCACATAAAACACATGAAATTAGAATGACTTATATTCATCCACTGAATAAAATGCCCGTTATAACAGAAAGGATCTCAACTCTCTTTTAAAAGCATTGTCTTTTTCCAATTTTTTTAATGTAATATGGAACCTTGTTATACAGTCTAATTCCTCTGTTTATGACACTTTTCCTAAAAAGGTCCATATTGCAGAAATGAACATGTAGATCCAATCTTCTTCATGTATCATATTTGCGAATTTGTGCATTTTGTTCCAGAGATTGTTTATATTGTTTAATGTAATATACTATGTCAAGTATGTATAAACAAGCAACTGTGAGTGTACTGTGATCCTTAAGTATCTCTACAGGACGTACATTTACTAACACCACTCATTATTTGCAGAATCCTTTTTTGCAATTTAAATATTTTAATATTTTCATTATCCCCACCCCAAAAAATTATACCGTATGTCAGGAGTGACTGAAAATTTGCATGATAAATACTTCTTATTATATGTGGGCTCATCACATTCTTTAGAGATATAATAATACAGCATACTTTACTGAATTTTTGGCTTAAATGCCTTACACAAACATTCCATTTCAGATTTTCTGTGATATATATGCCTAGAAATTTTAATTCTGATTTATAGCCAGTGTCCATCTTATTAAAAGTAACTTTTGGTTTGAAGGGATTTCTATTTTGTTTAGTATGGAATGACACTGCTTTTGTTTTATCAGTGTTTGTGAGAAGGTTGTTTTTGTAAAACCAGGACTCTAATTCCATCATAACATTTTTAATTTTATGTTGAAGATCACCTTCATCCTTTTCAGTAACCAGCAAGCTGATATCGTCTGCAAATAATACCAGTTTTGCCCTCTGAATATTTACTGGGAGATCTTTTATATATAGTAGAAACAATAGCGGTCCAACAATTGAGCCTCGCGGTATGCCATGTTTTGTTCCCCTGCACAAAGAAATATATTTATTCTGAAAAGAGATTCTGCTATCACATTGGTTAATTTCAACATATTGTTTCCGCTGCTCTAGGTATGTTTTAATCCACAAGTTTGATTTGCCTCATATACCATATGAATTTAGTTTATCAGTTAGTATGGCATGATTTATGATATCATATGCTGCTGTTAAATAAAAAAATATTCCAATTACACGTATACATTTATCAATAGCATCCTGTATACTTTCAAGGAAAGACTGGGTAGCTGTTTCTGTGGATTTCTTCACCCTGAAACCATTCTGGGCTTCTGTTAATATTGAACTTATCCTTCGTTGAATGTTGAAATTGATGTAAATGATACATGTGATTTCAAATCAATCAGTATGTGAATGGTGGGTATACTATGGTTCATAATTTTTGTTGAATTGTGATGGATTAGAATGTAATAGAATCTATGAACATTCCATAGGTCCCTGTTTGGGCTAAGGCAAAGATGTAGACCATGTCATAATGAAAGTGCAATACATATTTCACATATAAACTGAAATAACTGCTTGGTACCATTGTGAATATACACTGTTTGACAATATGCTTCACAACTTTAAAAGTTGTTTCTTATACAGAGCACCAGTACCAACATACCATGCATGTAACTACGTAATTCTAAAAACTGTTTACAAATACTGTTAAGAATAAGCATACAATATTACATAAAGTCAACATACATGCTAGTCCAAAAACTGTTTTACAAATCTCCTTATAAAGCTTGAGTACCTGTAATTCAGCTAAATTCTCAACACAGTTGGGGGAGCAAGGTAACAGATCCTGTTTTAGTGTGTGTGTAGTGCCGACACATTGAAATTTCAATCCACCAAAATCAAAATATGAGTTTTGATTTACAGAAAAACACATCATGTTGAGCCATAGACACAGATATTCTTCTAAATATATACTGTTAAATGTTATATTTGTAGTATCTACATAGTGGGTTTCATTCACCAAATAGGTAATGGTGAAAAAATCAGTGGCTCCAGTGATTCTGACTTGTATTCAGGAGGTGCCTGGCTGCTGAAACCTCTGTGGGGTGCCAACTATTCTATTAAGGGTTTTCATTGTTTCCTCAGTCCTGAGTTTTACATTTTCTTTGTTTCTTTCATTCCAGAAGATCCATTCAGGAAGGTGTGACAAATGTTTGAACACTCACTATGTGTATGGTTTGGGAAGAATCAGCAATAGAGGTATTTTTGTGCTGTGTGTCTTGCTGTTTTGTGTGGCTCTGACAGCACTCAATGTTTATGAACTACACAACACACAGTCAGACGCTGGACACGTTTTGCCTCATCCAGGTCAAGTTACTGAGAAGAATTCAGTAAAGAAGCCAAGTTTTGCAGTTTACGGAAGAAATGTTAGTGTATATTTTTTCAAATTTTGAAATTGTTAACTTAATAGTTTTGACCTATTTGGTAGGGTAACAGGCATTTGTACACAAGAATTCAAGGATTTTTTGATAAATTTTATATCAAATGGAGTTTCACATTTTTCCAAAATATTTAAAGGTGCTGAAGTAGGAAAGAATGGCTGAAATGAAGGCTTTATATGCATACTGATTTGCATTCCATGGATCCAGAAGTTAGAATGAAAGCAGAATGTGGAATAAGCCATAAAAATGCAAAACATGCAATACAAAATATTATCAATATTTCACATGAAGTGGGTGATAAATTCCTCAGTTTAAAAATGACCCATGGAGCGTGTATTTATGATTGTTCTGAATGCTGCTTTAAATTGTGCTCTTTAATTCCAAAGATTTATGTGCCTAAATGGTAAATTGTTTACTATCTTGATGCCAGCATAGTTTGCACTTTTCTGAAAACAGGCCCCCCAGATTGAATGGTACTTTGCAAAGCAAAGTGTTTGTGTGAGATTTGAGGTGCACATGGCAATGAGTGTCAAGATTATGCTTCTCTGAGGTGTGACCTTGTGTACAAACATTTCATTAGAACCAGTTGGCCTCCATTTGCTACTCTGAAGATGGAGGCAGTAGATTACTCTGAAACATTGTACTCATCTTAACTACACAGTCATGTTCCTGAGGACCATAATTGCAAGGTGTTAATGTTTCCATGGCAATGACTGCATATGGCTGCATATGCTTGTATCTTTGTCAGCTCAGGTGACAAGTTGTAATACAGTGAAACCTCTATCCATCGTTCCCGTTACCGTCGTTGGCCCGCATGTATCGTCTGCCTTATTTGGTCCCGAAATTAGCCCCATATAAATAACACTATTTTTTCCCGCCTCCATTGTTCCTCGAACTGTCGTTTTCCCGCACCATAGTTGAAAAATCACGGTCCTGACGCAACATTTTCCCGCACTGATAGTTTTTTTTTAAAATTTGAAGCGATGGTTTAGTGCGCTGTGCGTGCATTGCTTTCTTAGTGCCACCTGGATTGGCTCCATCAAAAGTATGGAGTGCATTCTGTACTCTTTGCTCTCCATCCTTTTCTTTGGACTAGATGAAGACTTGGCAACTCTGTTGTGGAGCTTTACTTCATTGCAAGTGGTTCTGTGCGTTCTGGTGTGCTTCATAGTTTCATACGTTACCCTGGTTTAATCACTTCCATCCTTTATTATCCTTTTCCTTAATATTTTATTTCTGTTATTAATTCATTCCTGTTTTTATTACTTCATTATATTTTATTCCTGCTATTTATTTTGAAATCCGTGGACCATGTCCCAACCTAAAAAGCAAGTGAGAACTCTGCACGAGCGATTGAAAATAGTAGAAGAGGTGGAGAAGAATCCTGGAGAGAAACGTGTCGACATTGCCAAACGCCTTGGGTTGGCTCCAAGCACACTAAACTCCATATTCGCAAAGAAGGACGAAATCCGAGAGCAGGCAGAAAAATGTGGTAAGCCAGTAAGAAGAGGAAAATAGGTAGGGAGTCGACATTCGCCGAGTTGGAAAGAGTACTTTTGTCGTGGTACCAGCAGGCAAGGGCGTCGAATATCCCAATTGATGGAACCATTCTTCGTGGAAAGGCGAAGATGATTGCTGCGCAGCTGAATATAGAAAATTTCACTGTATCCAACGGCTGGATAGCGAGGTTTAAGGACCGGCATGGCCTAGTATACAAGAAGTTAGTCGGAGAAAGTGCGGCAGTGGACAGCGAAAGCACGGAAGCGTGGCTGGAAAGACTGCCATCTTTGTTGGAGGGCTACGAACAACGTGATATTTACAACGCGGATGAGACGGGGCTCATCTACAACATGCTTCCTGATAGAACCTTGGCTCTCAAAGGAGAGTCTTGTCATGGAGGGAAAAACTGTAAAGACAGACTTACTGTTTTACTTTGTGTTAACAGTGATGGAACTGACAAACAAGTGCCGATTGTTATCGGAAAATCTCCGAAACCGCGATGTTTCAAGAATGTAAAAAAATTACCCACCAAGTACCACGCGAACAATAAAGCGTGGATGACCACAGACATTTTTTCTTCATTTCTGCGTTCATTAGACGCAAGTATGGGTGCACAAAACAGGAACATTCTCGTCTTTGTGGACAATTGTGCCGCACATCCAAAGGATACATCGTTTCTAAGAAATGTAAAAGTCATACGTACCCGGCAAATTGTACAAGTGTGCTCCAGCCCCTTGATTTAGGGGTAATAAAGTGTTATAAGCAGCTTTATAGAAAACGCCTCGTGCAAACAGCTGTTTGCTTAATGGATGCAGGCAAAGATACGAAAAAGAAGCTTTGCACTACACTGTGGCAGCCTTGCAACAAGTAACCCAGCAGACAATCGAAAATTGTTTTCGGAAAGCTGCTTACGTGCAGGGACATTCTTCAGGCGATAGTGACGTCGTATTGACCAACGATGACGACGATTTCCGCCAAGACTGGGAAAAGTTCAGTGGCATGAACAAAGATAAATTCGAGGACTATGTCTGTGGACAGTCACGTGGCAACCTGTGGTGTAGAAACAGTGCAGGAGCTGTGCGTGAGCCTCGTGGCGTCCGGGAGTGTGGAGCGGGAAGAAGGAGAAGAAGAAGCTGGCGAACCCGAAGTTGTGCCGAGCTTTGCTGAGACGCATGAAGCGATGATGAAAGTAAGATCTTTCTTTTATGCGCACAGCACGAGTGACAGTGATCGTGAAAGTGTTCTAGGCCTTGAAAAATCGTACTTTGAATTGAGGAGGAGTAAAGTTTGGTCAAAACAAACGTCAATGAAAGATTTTCTCAGCAAGAAGTAATAATTATCATTAAATTGTTCTTATCTATAATTTTTAATGGTTTCCCGGTACTATCATTTCCCGTATGTATCGTTCAAATTTTCCGGTCCCCTGAAAAACGATGGATAGAGGTTTCACTGTACATATTTAAGTCATAATTCCTGCAAAATGTTGATTGTTTTATGAATTATTTGCTGTGTAGCATTTTGCATACTTACGACAAGTTTTTGTAATTATTAGACACATGGTGAGTGATTACCGTATGCTGTTTTAGGTGGATGCTGGATATCTCAAGCATGTGTACCTGGTTTTTGAACGTTTGGGCTTTGAACGACGTAATGATTCAGACTGGGATGTTCTGTGGGCTCATATGTATCCGTTCCGTGTCTTATATTCCAGTCTTAGAAGTCTCAAACCTCATCAGAAGGTACGTACTCTGTTAGCGTGGCTGCGGTTTTTATTTTTATGTGTGTTATTCATGCCAGTGCTGTCAATTGCTAAGGTTATAGAACATCAGTGACAGATGACTGAGTGAGTACTGAGCATTAGTAGAGTGATACTGATGGTAAAACAGAAGTACTTGGAGAAAAACCTGTCTCACTGCTGCTTTTTCCATTGTTGAAGAAATAAGGTGTTGTTTCCAACTTTTCCAATACGTTGGTGACGGAAAGTCAATTGCACATGGTACTCCTCTTCCTGCAACCTTTGGTGCACTTAAAATTTAGAAGGCTGCTGAGGCAATTTCAGTCTGAGAATTTTGTGCACTGTTCTTTGAGGAATGTATAGTTCCAGAGCTGTGTGGTTTACTGATTTTGTGGTCTTGCATACAACCTTTTCCTACAGATGCCTGTCTCACCTAACCCTGGCCTTCCACTTCATGGTCTGTCATTCACAGAACCAGTCTCTTTATTTTTTCACCCACTTTGAAATTACATTTCTGTGTGGTGCCACCTTCCTGTATTGTGTAGTGAATCTTCTTCTGACGCTTATAGGCATTTCAACTCTGCTAGCCAGACCACACAGTCTTTTCTGGTATCGAAGCCATTTAGTGTAGGGGAAATTATCTGAAGTGAAACCAAAAAACAAACTAAAACCAAAGCTATAAAAGATTTTTATACACCAAAAAACTAGAATAAATACTCATTTAGATTTATTTTACAGATTATACTCCTCTGGAATACAGCTCAGTGCAAGATTAAATGCTGAAAATGCTCAAGGACTTTATGAACTACCTGTTTGTGTGTGTGTGTGTGTGTGTGTCGCTGTCACACACAGTGCTGTTTTTGTAGAAAAAAGGTTTCAGTACTGAGGTGTAATGAATTAACAGCAATTTTCAAGGTTTCTCTTCTATCCCCACAAAAATTAACTTTTAAATTATTGAGTGAGGCAGTGTAGAATTTTATGTGTGAACCTACACTATTCTGTTAGTGTTGCATGACACCAAAATGAACCACCCCATGTTTGTTTGTGTGTGTGTGTGTTTTTTTTTGTTTGTGTGCATGCACATGCACGTATTTGTGTTTTCTTTCAATGCTGCATAAGAAAGTACGAACTGGAGTTTGGGGACTGTTACCTGTTTTCTGTTTAAAGCACGATGAATACTGTATTTTACCACATGTCTTAACACTACAAGAACTCGTGTGTTTGCCCACAGATTGTATTAATGTGGTTTATATGATGCTGACAAACAGTGTTTATTTTTCTGTACAGCATTAATCAACTGGTCTTAAAAATGGAGACACAGCATATTTCCTGTGATGTACAAACTGAAGCTTGAAGTATAATTTGTATGAATTTTGTGCTTTTTGGGGTTAAATAATTATTGGTCTCAGGCACCACTGGGAGAACCTCAGATCTTGCAATTACTAGCCCATTTTTTTATCTGATCTCTCATCACCCAAGACCCATGTATATGGACTTTGCGGATGTGTCACTGTGCAATAACAATAGTGGGCACAGAACTGTCTAATAAAATTAGTGGACATGGAACGGTTTCATGAAAGTAGTCGGCATGGAGTGGGGGCATGTGGTGGCACAGTTTTTGAGGCACTGAGCTACAACCGGAAGGTCGTGGGTTCGATTTCTGATGGTGTCATTGGAATTTTTCATTGATTTAATCCTTTCGGTCGCACTATGTCCCTGGGGTCGACTGAGCCTCTAACAGAAATGAGTACCAGGAGTATTTCCTGGGGGGTAAAGGCGGCTGGTGCGTAGGGCTGACAACCTTACCACCTTCATGTGCCGATTGTCTAGAGATCTGGGAGCCTTAACCTCCTGGAACCCTAAGGGTCTGTCCAGGCATGTAATGGGATTGCTTTACCTTTAGTCGTCAGCATGGAGCTGTCTAATATAAGTAGTGGGCATGGAACTAAGACAAGTACAGGGCACAGAACTGTGTAACAAAAGTAGTGGACATGTAACTGTCTAATAAAAGTACAGGGCACAGAACTGTGTAACAAAAGTAGTGGACATGTAACTGTCTAATAAAAGTACAGGGCACAGAACTGTGTAACAAAAGTAGTGGACATGTAACTGTCTAATAAAAGTACTGGGCATAGAACTGTCTGGTAAACAGTTTTTAGTTGGGAGATTAGAGGTTCTCATGGCAGTGATTTTGAAAGGGACTGCCTTCTGGTATGTGATGCCTGTACTCTGGTAGATGTGTGCCATTGTTTTAAAGATACATGCTACCAACACTGTAACACAGGTGAATCTACACTGATGATGAGGGCACCTGATTCTTCTGAAATATTATGTATCTAACAGACTGTGTTGTGTCACATCCCAGGTCAGTAATATTCATGATTTTTATTTAGTTGTCATATTAGATACAAGATAAGTAATGTTTGTTTTGTCACTGCTGTGCCTCTTGAGTTATATCTGCAATGAAGTGCACTTTGTTTCAGGTGAATCACTTCCCTGGATCGGGATTATCACACACAAAAGGTTGATCTTGCTACTTCTGGCATTCCCTACATTCCACCTGCATTCCGGATCCCGCTGATGTTCATAAGCTGTTCGAATATGTAAGTCAGTGCTGGAGAATATCTGATGAATTGTACAGTCACATCAAGGATTTGTTTTAGTTGTGTAGGTGACAAATGAAAGGAATAATGGTTTAGAAGGATAAATGTGACAGCATTTTGTCAACACTTTCTACTGCAATAGTAACTAAAGAAGTGCAGCAAATTTTTTATTTGAAATATTTATTGCACTTTTTGATTATTATTGGATTATTGCCTGTGATGCTAGAGTTACAGCACATGTTGAAGGTGGCCACAGTGGCTAGTTTTCAATACCCAGTTACAAAAACATGGGGTTTGAACTCTTTCAGTATTATTTATCAGAATTTGGTCTTAAAACCCTCTTGTTGTCTTCATTTTTTGCACAGGTATAATTTTTGCCATGCTGTTTACTGCCGAAGCTAATGCTCAATCTCTCGCAAAGAGAGAGAGAGAGAGAGAGAGAGAGAGAGAGAGTGTGTGTGTGTGTGTTGTCAGATGAATACTGTACATGAGTAGTTTATGTAAATGCTTCATCCGAATGTCATATCCTTTTATAAGTCTTAAAGATGCTACATCTCTTTTGTAATATTAATTTGCAACTCTGTGCAGATCTGAAAAGTATGCCTGTATAATGTTAGGAGGGAGATTGTGAAGCAAGATCCTTCAGAACAGGAGTGCATAAATTTTCCAAAAAATCTAGGAGCCACATCAAAAGTTCTAGGTGCCAGAAAGGTGACACAAGAAGTGGACCCACAAATATTGGGTGCCACCTTACAAAATTTAGTCGCCGTGGTGACCTGGCACCCAAGATTTGTGCACTTCTGTTGTACAGGATTATGTGTTTGTAAAATGTATGTCGTTGGGTTCTGTTCGTGTGGGATATAACACTGTATAATGTATTTGGATCGTGACATTTCAAAGGAACATTCTGTTTTCCCTGTCAAGGATAGTTGCTACATTCCTTTGGATCGTTGGGATCTGATTACCCTGTGACACAGCACTGTATCGCATAATAAGAGAATCCTCAGCTGCACTGCGGCAAAAACCTCAAAACTTCCCTTCTTAAAAAACCTTTGTTGTCATTTCTTTCAGGCAAAAATAAATCCAGAGTCATTATTTGTTCAGAAGAGTAATGACCATCGGGGTGTTAGTATCAAAAAGGTGGTAGATTTGAACCTGAAAGCAGAAGGTACATTTGTTCAGGAGTATGTTGGTAGACCCTTGCTTGTTGATGGACACAAATTTGACATAGGAGTTTATACAATTCAGACATCCATAGATCCTCTGAGAGTGTACATTTACAATGGGGATATGATATTGAGGTAAGGTGAATTGTATTGTTATAAGAGCAATAATTTCTATGCCTTATATGCTGGGGATTATTGCATTAGATGAATTGATCCTGGAGTTGGAGAGTAGGTATTGTACTTAATCGTGTGATACATTGGATATTTACAACCAGAAGTATTTAGCAAATGAAAGTTAGAAGACTCATACTGAGATAAGAAGGTGTCTGAAAATTTTGCAGAAAATTTTATGTTTAAAACTAGTATAACATCTGTTGAAATTTTGATGGAAAAATATAAAAATTGCTTTCCTTTGCTATGATTTCCACAGAAACTCCTTCAGTTAAATCACATGTGTATTTTATGGTCCTAGAGGAATGCTGTGAAATCACAGTTTCACTGGATATTCATGCCATGAATTTCAAAGATGCTTTAAGAAAGAGCTTGATAGATTTTATTGTCAAAGTATGACACTGCTAGGCTGACTGAAGCAAGGGTACTTCTTGGCTGTTTCACAACAACAGATTGTTTTCATGAATCACTGCCATCTGGTATATCATCAGCCATAAGAACAACCTAGGTGTGACTTCACTCACAGACCAAGTGTTTTATGTATTTCGATAACAACATGGTGATGACTCACCTTGTAATGACATGAATGGAAACTTTGCTTTGCCAAGCCAGATCCTGGTTGATATAATTGATGGCATTTACTTGAATAGAATCAAAATATGACTATTATGAAACAGTTGTGTGTATTTTTCATTTATCCCTCCTTGGCCTATGTTGTCATAATCTTCTGACTAGTTAGTAGTCACATTTTTTGTTACCAGGACTGTCCTAAATATATACCGTATATTCTCGAATCTAATCCGCACTTTTTTTACAGTTTTAGAGGGCTAAAAAATCAGATGCGGATTAGATTCGCGTGCGGATTAGATTCGCGGTCTAGAGCTGGATTTTGGAAAAATGATTGAGCTGCTGTACAATATAACAATAACGTAATTAATAAACAACGTAAGAACAATGCAATACAATAATCTATTATTTTATTATTTATTATTATAGTTTATTATTCATCAGACTCGCCGTCATCACTCATAACTGAATTGTTATCCGTGCTCTCCACCCAGTCACTATCATCTTTATCTTCAACATCGTCCTCCCATACAATGTCATCGCTGCCTTGTGTTTCCGCCATTGTCGAACGTTGCTTTCATCAACTCAAAAAATTGCAGCGGCTTTGCGGTTTCCATTCTCCTCTGCGCACCGAATAACTTCACGTTTGAACTTTGCCGTATATGAGAGTCGTTTAGATTTCAGGCGTCCCTCTTCCATAACTACGGTACACGACAAATTGGAACAAGCACCTCCCACGTTTCAACAACTAAGGCTCAGCTGACTTCAGACGAGATTGCGCACGTCTGTTGAGAAAGGCCCCGCCTCTATCGGTATGACTCATCGGCCACAGGCGTAGCGTCGGATTTTAACGCATTGGTAACATCCAATATTATTCAATCAGTCGCCCCGTGGGCAAGGGGTGGTTGAAGGAAAGGTGCGGATTAGAATCGCGAACTAACTTTTTTTCGTTTAATAAGTCACCAAAAACTGGGTGCGGATTAGATTCGGGTGCGGTTTAGATTCGAGAATATACGGTACATAATTATCAGTGTTGTCGCCCCGTTTTGTGGTAACAGTTGCAATACATTAAGTGACATGTGTTTCATTATTTGTTACAGATTTTGTCCAGAGAAATATCACCCTTTTGACCCTGCTGTGCTTGATAAGTATGTGGTGGGGGATGATTACCTTCCCACATGGGAGGTGCCTTCTCTACAGAAATATTATGTAGACTTAGGTTTTTCCATGAAAGAATCACTAAGTGCTTATATAAAAGACATGGGTAAGTAGTGGTTTGATTAATACTGAATACATTGCGTGCAGCATAATTTGATATTTAAAACATTTTACAATTAATTTCATGTGCTGTAATACTGGACCTGATTTTTGGACATTGTGAAAGGGCAAACAATTTTCCTGCCTTGTTGTCTGGGAATTTGCAGTTCTAGATTTGTACTGTGTAGCTGGCAGCTGGGATAATAGTACTGGTACTGAAAAATTCAGTGCTCAAGCAGCAGGACTGAGCGCATGCACTGTTACAGTACTGCAACACCCAGCCAATAAACACTAAATTTGGTTGTCAGACCACGCAGTGTGACGCTTTAAGTACACAAAGTGTTATAGTGTTATGAATTCATTATTACTTCATTTTCTATTATGTTACTGCTTTGGTTCTTAACAGAAAAAATGTTATATGTAGATATTTGCTTGGCACCAAAGAAAAAAATATTCTTCCGCGTAAGAAATATGGAAAGATTGTCAACTTTAAAAGTTTCTTTTGGAACACTTGATGTTGATACAGTACCTGCAGCAAAGACAGTGTTGTTTCGCTGTAGCATGGTTTTCTTCAATTTTATGGAATGTATTCTACTTATACAACAGAGACACTTACTATTTTGCCCTAAAGATCATTAATTATCTATGTTTTCAGTGGCTCAGGAAATGAGCTGTTGATATATTATATTTTTTTCAGGAGTTTAGGTCTCAAGCGGATTTTGAATTTGTCACTGAACGTTTTATATATGTCAGATTTATATGTGAAATTATAAAATAGATATTTTCTTTGTTTTGAATGAATGATTTATTTGCTCAGCTGCATAGATGTAAAATGTGCAATTTTGTCTTTTTTTTTTTTTTTTGTCATGTAGGTAAAGATCCAAACAAAATATGGGACCAAATAGATGATGCCTTAAGGCATGCCTACTTGAAAACAGAGCCACTGATGATTAAGTCTGCTTCCAATTATAGATCAAAACGAAACTTTTTTGAGATGGTACGCTTTGATTTTGTTGTTGATGAGGACCTGAATGTTTATATAATGGAGGTGAGACAGATTCAGATTACCATATATATTGAGAATTAAACTGTTCTGTGTACAGGGAAGTTAACCTTGATTGAAGTGAAATGTTTTTGAAATGGTACGCTTTGATGTTGTTGGTGTGGTCCAGAATCTTTATGTAATGGTGTTGAGAGAGGTGCAGATTTCACTGTATTATATACTGAGAATTAAACTGTTTTCTTATACAGGAAAGTGCAGCTCTTTGCTTATGTTTTCGTTGATTCACTCAGTACCTTTTTTTAGTTTCCCTTGCACCTTCCTTAATATAGTTTGGCTCAAAAGTAGCTTACAAAGGGCTGGAAATTTGGCCATACATCATGACATGAAATCCTGTGTTGCAGGCTAACATGTCTCCAAACTTATCCTCACAACATTTCCCTCCAAACAGGGTACTCTATGAACAAGTCCTCTTCAACATGTTAAGCCTAGTTGGAGTAGGACAGAGAACACATGGAGATTCTCTTCGTCCAAGGTAATTACAATGATATGCAACTGTTCTATTTTGGAATCTTATGCAGACATTTAGGACATTTGGAATTTGGTATCAGTGACGAATCTTGATCCGGCGGTCAGGTCTAGCAGAAGGATAACTGGAAGGCATTGTGTTTCTTATACCTGACCTCTATAGCGGCGCTGCACTAGCTATGCCGGAGAATTGGCTGCTGTTTGGTACAGTTGTATAGAATTGTTTATCTCTACTGAAATTGGGAGTTCTGCAAAACCCGTACAGCGCCAACTTATTAATGAATGTCAGGTTAGCAGTCTGTATAACATTTCTAATTTTAGTAGAATGAACTTCATATGATATATTTGGTAAGTAATGTATTTGTTCTGCTGCACACAATTTTGATGTGACATTTCTCATATTTGGTACGAAACTATGTTAGTGATTATATTATCTTGATCACTCTTATGAATGAGTTTTTAGTACATCAGACTCGGTGTTTATTGTTATTATCTTAACTAAACAGAAGAAAAACAGTTGAAGTGATCTACTTTAGAATGTGCCAGTTTGATTTGAAACTTTACAGTCATGCTTTACACTGTAATGGAAAGTGTTTTCATTAATAATTCCCCTGTTGCTGTTTTGAGACTGCCATTTGATTGTACATTTTTAATATATGGTTAAGAGGGGAAATTTTTATCGTATTATGCATTTAATGCGCTCTGTAGCATAATTTGACAAAATTTGCCTCTGTACACAGTAAGGGAGAGTGACAATTGCATACTTTCTGAATTAAATTAAATTCTGAATTTAGTTTTAATGTTATAGATGTATTTGCATGTTTTTATCAGATCAAGTGATGAAGAAGCTATGCAGGTAACAGACAAGAACCTCATGGTGTTTCCTGCTGTGTGTGCAAGAAAGCTTTGTCGCAGCAGTTGCATGTCACCTGACTGCCAGCTGTGCAGACCGTGTCTCACTCCAGAGACCGTGGATGTACTGAAGGCTGCGTACATGGAACACATCAACCGCCAGGACTGTAAGAGAATCTTCCCCCACACATGGTGAGATTTGCTTAGTTGGGGCCTTTTCAACCAGAGTGTTATTCAGAAATACCCATTTAGTACGTTTAAGAGATACAGTGCAGCATGTCTCAAAAAAATTCAGTAAGTCTATTTGTTGACTAAATATATAAAATGTGGTCACTGAGGGTAGCGGTACGCCCATCCTATATATACGATGCATGGTTGGTAGAGGTTAATATTGACATGGAATTCATGTAATTGTACGATGACACTGGTGATGGTTCTTGGGAGCTGAAATACATGTCACAACTATGTAATACTTGTGATGAAAGGTTGGTGAGTGTATTCTATGTATTTATTTATTATTTATTTATTATTGTCTTTATATTAAATGTTGCTGTGTAACAACCATGTATAACTCCGCGTTCTGTTAAACTGTTCCAGACCGAAGAGGATGCAAAGAAGGGCATCAGTCTGGACGAGTACTCGCCCGAGAATCAATTGATGTACCGATGGTTTCAAGGGAAATGTCTCATGGACCGCACATGGTGTTGAATCACTTCTGTATTCTTCTGATGTCAGATGAGGTATAAAAATTTAAACAAAGCAGTAGTACAGACGCACACCCCTACTTATACAATGCAAGACTTTGCAATTCCTTCTCCCCCCAAAAAAAGAAATTGTAAAAATTATTATGTATATATGTTATAATATTACTCACAAACCTTCACCCTCAGTAAACAAGACTGACACCATGATTAATGTAAATGAAATATTATTGCTTAATATCTTTCAGGTAAATTAATGTTTTGATAGAGAATGATTAGAAATATGTTTGTGATGATTGTTAATGGTGCAGTAAGTATGGTATGTGTGGAACTACATATATACTGTATACAGTATATAGTTGGGTATATACTCAGTGCTGACTCATGCAAAATTTGACTTGCACCATACCTTCAGGTACCCAACTATTGTGTAAGCAGGGGTGTATTTGTGTATGGTTTGTGTTGTCTTGTAAGTAGAACGGTATTTGCCATATAAACAGTGGAGCCTGACCGTTATGTTGCATTTCCAACAACCCTGTACACTAACGGAAAGCAAGCTGGGCAGCTCAGTATAGTGATTATGCTACAGGATGGAGAGTTGAAGTTTAATTCACAGCAGGCTGAACTTCATTTTATTCACCACCATGTCCACGCTTCCTCTGGGGCCCATCTGGCCTCGCACAGTGTGTACCAACAGTTCTTTCCTCAGGGGTAATGTGACTGGGTTTAGTTCCTCATAAAAATATGGTATATATTTCTAAGAAAATTTTTAAATTACTACATTTTTTGTTGCTGCTACTGCTGATTACAAAGATATCATGATTGTGATCATCGTCGTCAATAACAACAACAGTAATAATAATGGTAATACTAGGCACCTTGTCAACTTCTAGGAGGCTAGAAGAGCTAATGCAATCAAATCACACGGCTTCAATTTATTCCCAGCAGCATCAGCAGCAAGAGAAATGTTTTAATTGTTACTATGCCTCTGGGACCCACTGTCCCTCCTTTCCAGGGGGTACTGGGGACCATTTTCTTGGGGATGAAGCTGCTTACTTTTATCTTGTAGCAAGGTTTAAACGTTTGGAGCTTTAACTCCATGCCTGTGCAAGTATACCTTCCTTTACTATATCTGCCATGAAATTTCTCTTTTGATATTAGATCTTAAGCCATTGTGTTTATTGTTCAAACGTCAGTGAGGTTCCACAGTAGATTTATTTGGTGGAGGGTGTAATGTTGGGATGGTTTGAGTTATAGAGACTTTGTATGTTGACAGTAGGTGTTTGATTTGAACAGTAGAATTGAAAGATATGTGCTGTAGTTAGAATACTGTTACAGAAATTTCAGCTGACCGCTGTCCATTGTTCAGTGACTCATTTATGTATGAAGTATGATACAGCAAGTCAAGGAAAGAAAATTTTATTCTTATTGTGCAGTTTGCTATTAATTTAGCAGATACTAAGTAGCAGCACTTCACTGTAGGTGTCCATGCAGGTATTACATAGTGGGAATGTTTGTGATTTATGCAGCCTGCCTAGTAGGTTGCAATAGGCTTGGCGAGTGGTTCGGATGGGGGAGCAACAAGTGTGTGTAATATTAGGTGGATAAACCTCTTGGAAAGTGGCAAGTCTGAAGACCAATGAAACATGAGGGATGACTGCTGCAGTGTGTCCAACTTCTGTGCATTTATCAGCTGTATAGATGTAAAGTCTGTTCAACTGACAGTATTATCACTAGTAAAACTGTACCAACACATGCACTTTTTATTAAAACAATAATAGTTTTAAAAAACAAGCCCTACATATGTTTCAGGCCAGCTAACTGGCCATCATCAGCTGGCCGAAACATATGTAGGGCTTGTTTTTTAAAACTATTATTGTTTTAATAAAAAGTGCATGTGTTGGTACAGTATTACTAGTGATAATAAACATGCATGGTGAAAATAATATTAAGTGACAGTATTATATTTTACCTAAAAAAATATTTGTGATCATCTTACAAGTATGTTACAGTATTTTTATTGCTTTTCGGAATCAGTTTACAGGCCCATATACAGCATGACATGTTGTTGTTGTTGTTGTTTTACTTCCAGCACATTATTTTTCTTTAATTAAACATGCTAGTTTCACTACCATTTGTCTCTCACTCCCATTTTACAGTCTTATATATGTGTACATAGTTGTACTGTGGGTTATGTAACACACTTTTTGACTCCAAATTTTTCAGACACAGGTTTTTAACCCTCCGTTCTCCCCCCCCCCCCCCCCCCCCACACACACACACACACACCACACACGCACACGCGTACAGAACACAATTCTAAAACCACTTCTGGGTCTGAGATGAATGAAGCTTTGAGTAAGAATCATCCCTCTTCCCCCCCCCCCCCCCAAAAAAAAAAAAACAGTAGTGTCAAACCATCAGCTGCTGTGGTATGTTGCACATGTCATAGGTGGTAATAGGGGAATACAAAGTATGTTCGGAATTAGAGAAGAAAGGAAAGAAAATACTTAGAGTGATGTCTTCAGTCTTGGTTTCTCCACCACATACTAGTATTAATGCTGTGAAGTCATTTTACAAAATATTTGTCGGCTCTTTATGTATGAGCGACTTTTTAAATCTCCTGCATTGTAGGGGTTAAGTGAATTTTCATGAATATATGTCATAAGGCAGGATGATTTAATTGGATTTGAATTTATAAGTTCTAAAACTATACGCAGTCTGGTTTGATTTTAAAATATTTGGAGACTTTTCTGCGTCAACATTTGAGATAATGAAGTCTGTTCACGATTTCTGTGTCTAATACTGACATAGCCATATATGAGGACATTATTTTATTTGACAACTGTCGGTTGATACTTCATGGTGGCTCGTTATATCCCATTCAGCCAGCAGCCCACACATGCAGTGCAGTGATGGCACTAAGTGACAAACAATAGTTGTCTGATAAAATAAGCATCCTGTGTTTTTCTCATTGGTGCAATTATTACAGTAACTTCGACTGAAGGAATTTAAGATTAGAGCACGTTGTAAGGAGCTACACTGCATGACCTACTGGTTTCAACAATTTTAAGTTTGGGGTTCCTGGTATAAGAAGGGTTCATCTTGGGCACAGCATAATCACATTGTCTGTGATCATAGTGTGTAAGTCATTTGAGCCAATTTTTCTACATGAAGTGCATGTGTGCTGACATATAAAACCAAATTCAATTTATTTTACACCAACTAATGCACACGTAAAACCACTTTTTGTAGTTTTTATTGTAAAATGTCACCCCTACACGTGTTTCGATCCTAGGATCATCATCAGGGGTTTTTTTAAAAAGCCACTATCACTTCAACTGCATATTTTGAAGGGTCAAAAGTGATAGTGAAGTTGAAGTTGAAGTGATAGTGGCTTTTAAAAAAAAACCCCGACGATGATCCTAGGATCGAAACACATGTAGGGGTGACATTTTACAATAAAAACTACAAAAAGTGGTTTTACGTGTGCATTAGTTGGTGTAAAATAAATTGAATTAGTGAAAATGCACGGTGATAGCATTATAAAAAAAAAAAATATAAAACCACAGTCTGATGTCATGTTTTGGCAATACAGTCATTACATGATGTGAGTCTGTTTGGGGTTTGTTAATTGGTGTCAGTATGAGCCTAACTATTTATTACTGGATTTTGGGAAGTTGAACTTGATCTTGGAATGCAAATATTTAAAATTATATTTATATGTTTTATACTAAAGGAATATTTTTGTTATGTTAAATGTACTTTTGGATAATTTTTTATATAATTTTATAATAAACCATTTTAAGTTTGCATTTCTCTGTTCTGTTTGGTTGTTGCCACTGGTCATTCCACATATTCCACAGTTGTTATTTCTTCTGATAACCTTCATGTACTCATGTGGACTCCATTGCTTTGTTTCCCCTCCATATTTCTTTTTTTATTTCCTCCTGTCCTCAATTACCCATTCTTATGATCACATTTGTGTACTCCTGTGGACTCCATTGCTTTAAGTTTTCCCCACATATTTTTCTGATTTTATCTTCCCAATTTTTCATTCCTGTGATCACCTTCATGTACTTCAGTGGGCTCCATTGTTTTGTTTGTTTTCCTCACATACTTTTTTACAGTTTTTTCTTCTCCTCAATTTTCCATTCTTATGATCACCTTCGCTTACTCCAGTGGATTCTATTGCTTTGTTTTCCCCACATACTTTTTCTGATTTTAACTTCTCCTCAGTGTTTCATTCTTATGATCACCTTTGTGTACTCCAATGGACACCATTGTTTGATTTGTTTCCCCCAGATAATTTTTTGTGATATCCGCTTCGACAGTTATTTATTATGTTATGTTATATTATGTTATTGTGCATTCAGTGAACTGTCTTAACAGTAAGCAAATGCACCAACAGTGAAACTGTCCATGTCTCAAACTGCTCTTAGAACTATGTCATGGACCATTTGCCTTATCACACAACAATCTTGATTTTGTATATACGTATTTCATGTGAAGCTCACACTCTAACCTTCAGTCTCAAACTTCATTTAAACAATACGTCGGATAGGTACCTCGCAGCGAGGCGTGACAGCACAACAGTTAACAGCCCGCCCACCGACTTAACTGTTTGGGCACTGATTCTCCCTGCCGCGGAAGGTAGAAAAACACGGGACAGACAAGCAGTATGTTAAATCAGTTTTGCCTGAGGTTGGGGACGGAGCTAGTCCCCGAAACGTTGTATTCAAACGAGTTGATGCGGCTGTGCGCCCGAGAAAACTATATTCAATCATGTTGCCGGCAAAGTTTTAAAACTTATATTCATTTAAACAAAGTTATTTTTGCTGTTTAACTGTCATTACCTGATATGGAATATAGGAGTGTATGTGTGACTAACTGAACTAAACATTGTGATTGAGTGAGTGGCACTCTACTTGACACTCAGGACTTCCTGGGTCTTGGCCCTGAGATCTGTTGTCCTGAGGTTTTTCCTAATACAGAGAATTTGTATCAGTCTAAACACAACTATATTTTGACAACGGAGTTTATGTGTCTAAAAGAGTGACATGTTTGGACCTAGGGTAGGACATTCTGAAGCTCACAATTCTAAAAACACATGACCTATCCTAGGTCAAAACATGTCACTCTTTTAGACACATAAACTCCGTTGTCAAAATATAGTTGTGTTTAGACTGATACAAATTCTGTATATTATACTGTCATAACACAACGGGATCTCACTTACAAAGATTGAGGTTTTTCATATTTTTTGTCAGTCCCTCCAAGCAAATATATCTCATATTAGGCTACATTCACATCCTGTACACTTTATTATTTGTTAATCACCTTACCATTTGATGTATTAAAAACAAGACCAACTAGATGCACAATCACTATTAAAAAAACTTTAATAGTAATATTACATTAAACCCGACATGTTTCGGTCAGGTACCTGACCATCTTCAGGGGTATACTACATTAATATGCTATGTCCATATGTTAAACACACGTGAGATGTGAGCCTATAAGGTCTAGTATATAAAGTTTTTTAAAACACAGTTTTAAAGTCACTAGAAAATCACTAAAAACTGTTTTAAAAATAGTCAACACTTTTTAAAACAGTTTTTAGTGATTTTCTAGTGACTTTAAAACTGTGTTTTAAAAAACTTTATATACGACTAGGCCTTATATGCTCACATCTCACGTGTGTTTAACATATGGACATAGCATTTTAATGTAGTGTACCCTGAAGATGGTCAGGTACCTGACCGAAACATGTCGGGTTTAATGTAATACTACTATTAAAGTTTTTTAATAGTGATTGTGCATCTAGTTGGTCTTGTTTTTAATATATACAAGATGCACGGTGAAAACAATATTAAGTAATTACCATTTGATGTTACACTCTCTCAGCTGTGGAAATTGTCATCATATAAACTGAGAATGAATGAGTAAAAATAAAATGAAGGTTGAGTGATGAGAAGAGAAAATATAGAACACTAGCAACTGAGCAGAGAGTGCAGAAGAGACGAAATGTGTTTGAGCATGCTACATCTGTTTGAGATTTGACAGATCGTTCTGTAGTTGATTAATAAGCAGTGTAGCGCACAGTATGTTGCATTGTGCAAGATATGGCATGAGTGGCTAACTTTTGTACATATTTATTAATGCAAATCAAGCACGTAAAAGTAAAACTGTGCACTCAGACTGAATGATTAGCTTCAAGTATTTTCGACAAAGTTTCTTACCTCATTGGTTTGACGATTCTATAAACAGTGACATGGTAATCCAGAAGATGAAGTTCACTTGCTTACTTAAGTACAGTATTTACTCTATGCAAACAGTGGATGTTACGACATACACCGACACAGGCTTGGCATGTTCACTGACAGAGGTGGTGATGACAATGACTGTGAAAGTGCATCGGAGTTTCAAAGAGCCGTCATTCCTTAATTTTACCTTTAAATGACCGGGTTGGCATTTAAATTTTACTGCATGGTTTCTGAAAAATGTATCGTTTGGACAGAAAAATATGAAATATTATGAAATAAACTGCATTTTGTTGACAATAAAACAGATTGTGCATCGTGTCTTAAAAATGCAGTAAAGTTTCTTTCTGCCTAAATATATAAAATTAACTTTTAGGGGTGTTTTTTAGGTGCGTTCGCGAACGTAGCTTGTTTAAAGGTTTATGTGAGTTTTGAATATGTGTTGTAAAGTTAACAGGACTGAACAAGTTGCCTCAGCGTGTACCACTTCTGACGTGGTGTCCGGAGGTGACCGGTTTGTCTCGGGCGGTACATACACCAAGCTGAGGTGTCCCGTGGTTTTACTCAGACCCTTTCCGGTAAATACCGGGCTAGTATCTTAGAGCACGTAACGACCGCTGCGTGCCGGATCCTTTCAAATTAATTATTCATCAGTCATTCTTTCGAATTCGTTATTCGCCAGTTATTATATCATCCGACTCTTCAGTTACTAAGTCCCGTTTTCCACGAGTGTGTACTTAGCGCCACAAACAGTGGCTCGTCTGAAGCGACTAGAACACGCTCGTGGGAACGGCGCGCGGCGACGACGTATCGCTAGCTGTGGCGCTTCAGTGGCGGGGACAAATGACCTAGAGCGTGAGTAGCGCTTCAGTTTCTGAAGCGCTTCTACGTCGAAACACGCCGGTTGTAAACTATATTTGTTTCCTAAGCCGCGCTCCTATTTGTGGCGCCACAAACAGTAGCGCGTCTGAAGCGAGTAGAACACGTTCGTGGAAACAGCCATAAGGGACAGTGTATCGCTAGCTGTGGCGCTACTGGTAGTGCTTCAGTTTCTGAAGCGCTTCTACGTGGAAATACACTCGTTATAACTAACGGTCGCTAAGTAGCACTTTTATGTGTGGCGCCACAAACACGCTTGTGGAAAAGGGCTCTTACCACTGTCGCTAAACAAACCACATGTTAAATATAAACGTAATGAGATAACCAGACTTTCGTTCCGTTTTACCGTCAAGCGCTTTTTTTTTTTAATTTTTTACACAGCTTTATTTCCTTGACATGTACATACAACAGTATACAGAATATGGGCTAAATTGTTCCTAACACCAATTTTGAGGTTCGTGCATTTTACACTTTGGAACATAATAGGTACAGTGCACCAATGAAAAGTAGTTGTAGTGAAAACTAGGACACGTGCTCCCTTAAAAACACTACCACACCAGAGGCTCTACTTAGAGCAACACGTGTCGAATTCTCTTGTACTTGTAACAACCGTACATCTCGTGCAAGCGCTGCTTCATATTCGAGAAGCGCCGATTCAAATCTCGGCTATTCTGAGCCCTCAAGGTTTCCTCCTTTCATGCAAGCAAATTTCCGGATATTACATTCAAAGTAAAAACAATAGAGTTCTAGTGCACGCTGTCAAGGCTTGCAGGAAGGGTGCAGGTCTAGCGCTAGTAATTTCTAACCTCGGCACTAAATGGAGGTGAGTGGTCAACTGCACGCCTCAGGCGCTTTACCTCCGGGGAGGAACCTCGGTACCCATTGAACAGGAGGCTTGGTAGACCCCAGAGCTGGTCTGGACGTTTCGGAGAAGAGAAAAATCTCTTGCCCCTACCGGGGTTCGAACCCCGGACCGTCTAGTCCGTACCGCGACCTTGCTCGTATTAGGCCACTGTCGTTTCCTTCCACATTCTTTCCTATTTATTATATATAATCTTCTTTCGCCATATAAGCTAAGCCATTGACAGCATATTTAAATAAGGCATAAATAAATAATGTGGTGCTGGAGAAGAATGGAGAAGATCAGTTGGACCGATCGTGTGAGAAATGAAGAAGTATTACATAGAGTGAAGGAGGAGAGGAATATCGTACATACAATAAAAAGAAGAAAGGCTAACTGGATTGGTCACATCTTGCGTAGGAACTGCCTTCTAAAACATGTTATTGAAGGAAAGTTAGAGGGAAGGATAGAAATGACGGGAAGACGAGGGATAAGACATAAGCATCTACTGGATGACCTTAAGGAAAAGAGAAGATACTGGAAATTGAAAGAGGAAGCACTAGATCGCAGTCTTTGGAGAATTCGCTTTGGAAGAATTTGTGGGCCTGACGTAAGACAGACTACGTGGTGATGAATAAGTAAATAATGTAAGTATTTAGAGGTTTGAGGAGGAACTAACTACACGGAGGAGAGTACTTTTTGAGAAAGTAATAAATAGTACGTTAGCTGGTCAATAAATTCTCTATATTTTAGGAAAGCCTAAGGTTCATCGACATGTTTACTAGAGCCAGCCACATGTTTCTATCCAGAGGTATAGCTTCACGCGTCGGCCCTTATACCTCGCGAAAGAGCTCCCGGTGACCGTTGAATAAAGAGGCTGGATGGGCCCCAGAGGGGGTCTGGACGTTTCTGGGAAGAAAAAAGTCTGTGCATCTGTCGCAAATCGATACCCCATTCATCGATCGTCACCATGCCGATTGAGAATCCCGGCTCCTAATGAATACAAAAACCAAGAAAACGCAATATAGAGCAGAGTCCTTCTTGAGAAGATAATATTTCTTCAAATAGTCAAGAACTGTCTCACATTTTATGTAGCCCGAAAGTTCATTACCGTGTTCACAACAGCCCGCCACTTTTCCCTATCCTGAACAAGATTATTCAAAACCGCACCTTCCCTTCCTGTTTCTTTTAAGATGGGTTTTAATATTATCTTTCCATCTAAAGGTAAAGGTAAAGGTAAAGTTCTCTCTAGAACAGGCCATGTAGGCCCAGAGGGGGTGTAGAGGTATAGCTCAACTCTTTCTTTGACCCTGGCACTAGATGAGTGTGGGTGGTCAACTCAACGCCACGGCCGCTTTACCCCGGGAATGACCCGGTACCCATTGTACAGGAGGCTGGGTGGGCCCCACGGCCGGTCTGGACGGGTGCTGAAAATCTCGCCCCCACCGGGATTCGATCTCCGCACCGTCCAGTTACGCCCATAAATCTATAAATAATGTAAAATTACGTATTGTATAACAAAGTATCCCGGATTATAAGTTACAATGGAAATATGTCCTCCAAGGAAATATATTTGTTGTAAAAAAATAAATAAATAGGCATATTTAGTTAGCAGAATTGGCGTCTGGCTGAAGGACTGGAACTTACGTTATTGCTTACATAAGAAAAGTAAAAATCCCTGCTAAATTTAATTTACACGTGAAAGCTAACACTTTCCATGAAGGACGACATTGTATTTTGTCCTTAGAAGTATTGAAAGGGAATCAAACCTCAAGGACCCGTCGTCTGGAGTAACAAATAGTAACAAAAGTTAAAAATTTCAGGGTCAATTTGTAACTGAGAGAAAATCCAGACTGATAAAATCGACTGCAACATAACATTTCAAAACTTTTATTTATATTTTCAGATTTGGTTGTATCTGACAACATAAGGTACTCCCGGATGGTGACGACGACGACGACGATCATGATAACATAAACAGCAACACGTCACGTAATAAAGACAGGAAGTTTTGACATCCTACGCAATAATTAGGTTATTACATTACGTTTATCCGTGCACGTTTTCTCAAAGTGGAAGTGAGTTATGTATCGTGAGCTGGCGTAAACAGAGGCACAAATAAGCTTCTTTCTAACGAATTGGTCATTAACCCTTAAAAGACTGAGATTAACCTGAATTGCATATAAAGACATAGTTCGTACCGCGCAGTAAACAATCTCCGTTTGGGTTATAAAAACCAATCTGTTAATGCTCTTCGTTCATTCTGTAGTTTGCCTTACGACAGGTCCATAGCCTCTTCCACAGCGAGTTCTTCAAAGCTTGCGATCTAGTTCTTCCTCTTTCAATTTCCAGTATCCTCTCTTTTCCTTAAGGTCATGCAGTAGCTGCTGACGTCTTCTTCCTCGCCTTCTCGTCACTTTTATCGTCCCCTTTATCAATAACGTGTTTTAGAAGGCAGTTCCTACGCAAGATGTGACCAATCCAGTTAGCCTTTCTTCGTTTTGTTAATGCTCTATAGGGCCTAATCGCTGTTTGTTCTGAGATCCACACAAAACACATAAATACACTGTGTGGGCAGAACGTAGAATTGTTGAATGTTAAACCTGGTGGTACATATAGTAACTACTGGGCTTTAAAGATCCAGTCCGTACCGCGCAGTAAACACTCTCCGTCTCGGTTATACAAACCAGTCAGTTAATGTTGTACAGTGAAATAATGCTGTTTGTTCTGAGATCCACACAAAACACATAAATACAGTCCATACCGCGCAGTAAACACACTCCGTCTCAGTTATACAAACCAGTCAGTTAATGCTGTACAGTGAAATAATCGCTGTTTGTTCTGAGATTCACACAAAACACATAAATACAGTCTGTACCGCGCAGTAAACACACTCCGTCTCAGTTATACAAACCAGTCAGTTAATGCTGTACAGTGAAATAATCGCTGTTTGTTTTGAGATCCACACAAAACACATAAATACAGTCCGTACCGCGCAGTAAACACACTCCGTCTCAGTTATACAAACCAGTCAGTTAATGCTGTACAGTGAAATAATCGCTGTTTGTTCTGAGATCCACACAAAAACACATAAATACAGTCCGTACCGCGCAGTAAACACACTCCGTCTCAGTTATACAAATCAGTCAGTTAATGCTGTACAGTGAAATAATCGCTGTTTGTTCTGAGATCCACACAAAACACATAAATACAGTCCGTACCGCGCAGTAAACACACTCCGTCTCAGTTATACAAACCAGTCAGTTAATGCTGTACAGTGAAATAATCGCTGTTTGTTCTGAGATCCACACAAAACACATAAATACAGTCCGTACCGAGCAGTGAAAACACTCCGTCTCAGTTATACAAACCAGTCAGTTAATGCTGTACAGTGAAATAATCGCTGTTTGTTCTGAGATCCACACAAAACACATAAATACAGTCCGTACCGCGCAGTAAACACACTCCGTCTCAGTTATACAAATCAGTCAGTTAATGCTGTACAGTGAAATAATCGCTGTTTGTTCTAAGATCCACACAAAACACATAAATACAGTCCGTACCGAGCAGTAAACACACTCCGTCTCAGTTATACAAACCAGTCAGTTAATGCTGTACAGTGAAATAATCGCTGTTTGTTCTGAGATCCACACAAAACACATAAATACAGTCCGTACCGCGCAGTAAACACACTCCGTCTCAGTTATACAAACCAGTCAGCTAATGCTGTACAGTGCAATAATCGCTGTTTGTTCTGAGATCCACACAAAACACATAAATACAGCCTGTACCGCGTAGTAATCACACTCCGTCTCAGTTATACAAACCAGTCAGTTAATGCTGTACAGTGAAATAATCGCTGTTTGTTCTGAGATCCACACAAAACACATAAATACAGTCCGTACCGCGCAGTAAACACACTCCGTCTCAGTTATACAAACCAGTCAGTTAATGCTGTACAGTGAAATAATCGCTGTTTGTTCTGAGATCCACACAAAACACATAAATACAGTCCGTACCGCGCAGTAAACACACTCCGTCTCAGTTATACAAACCAGTCAGTTAATGCTGTACAGTGAAATAATCGCTGTTTGTTCTGAGATCCACACAAAACACATAAATACAGTCCGTACCGCGCAGTAAACACACTCCGTCTCAGTTATACAAACCAGTCAGTTAATGCTGTACAGTGCAATAATCGCTGTTTGTTCTGAGATCCACACAAAACACATAAATACAGCCTGTACCGCGTAGTAAACACCTTCCGTCTCAGTTATACAAACCAGTCAGTTAATGTTGTACAGTGAAATAATCGCTGTTTGTTCTGAGATCCACACAAAACACATAAATACAGCCTGTACCGCGTAGTAAACACCTTCCGTCTCAGTTATACAAACCAGTCAGTTAATGTTGTACAGTGAAATAATCGCTGTTTGTTCTGAGATCCACACAAAACACATAAATACAGTCCGTACCGCGTAGTAAACACACTCCGTCTCAGTTATACAAACCAGTCAGTTAATGCTGTACAGTGAAATAATCGCTGTTTGTTCTGAGATCCACACAAAACACATAAATACAGTCCGTACCGCGCAGTAAACACACTCCGTCTCAGTTATACAAACCAGTCAGTTAATGCTGTACAGTGAAATAATCGCTGTTTGTTCTGAGATCCACACAAAACACATAAATACAGTCCGTACCGCGCAGTAAACACACTCCGTCTCAGTTATACAAACCAGTCAGTTAATGCTGTACAGTGAAATAATCGCTGTTTGTTCTGAGATCCACACAAAACACATAAATACAGTCCGTACCGCGCAGTAAACACACTCCGTCTCAGTTATGCAAACCAGTCAGTTAATGCTGTACAGTGAAATAATCGCTGTTTGTTCTGAGATCCACACAAAACACATAAATACACTGTGTGGGCAGAACGTAGAATTGTTGGATGTTAAACATGGCGGTACATAAAGTAACCACTGGGCTTTAAAGGGTTAATAAAGCCGTTATTATTCTTCCCCTGAGGGTGTAGAAGATCGTGTTGTATCTTATACATTGACAAATTAGGCAGGGCTCTTTGGCCCATCGTGAAGTCTCCATTTACGCAGGTTATGACGTAACCCACAGGCGGGTTTTTCAGACCTTCCAGATCTGCATCGTAGGAGGCAAAGGCTGGGCGGAAAATTGTTTCACGGTAACTTGTCACACGATACCATGATACGTATGTGAGCAATATATTGCACGGGTCTCTGATAAGCACGACTCCCACATTACATTGCCTGCTTTGAGGTAAACACGTCCGTTTGAAAGTATTGTAATCGTCGTACGTAACTTTGTTGTGTTTAGAGGCCATGGTTGTTAGCCACTTCCGTGAGATAACTGCAATATGTGACGACTTCAGCTGATGTTTGTGTTGTATCGTCATTGTACAATGAGAGGGTAGGAACTTTATTCTGTGTACGTAATAATATTAGCTGTTTGATTCTATAGGCTCTTGTGAATAATAGGTATAATGTATACGTGTCTTATTTTTTTTAAAAAGTGAGGGTACGTTGGCGATGGTCTTGAAAGTGGTAATTTTTTTTTAAAGATATGATGTTTTATGTGAAAATTGCTTTACAAGTTTCATGTTGTACCAGTATGGATGTCAAAAGGTCTGAGATAAATAACTAATAAATAAATAAATAATTAATTAATATTTTTCACCATATTTGGTCTCATTTTTTTGCAATTCTTTATAGAAACAGTACCATGCATCAGCACATACTAGGATAATACTAAATTATTAGTAATATAAGAAACATAAGTGACTGTGCACAATAACAGTGAAAGTGAAAAACTGTGCTTACAAATTGAACCAAGTAAATTACGCTTTTATTATAAATTATATGCAGTTTTAGCAAAAAATCCCTGAGGATGGCTCTGTACAGAGCCGAAACATATGTCGGGTTTCATTGAAATGTTTTAAAGATCTACACATTTTTAGAACAAAGGTGCATCCAGTTGGTGTTTTAAATAGTGATTGTCAAAGATGCACGGTGATTTTAGATTAAAGTTACTTTAATAAAGTTTAATTTCTACATGTTTAACTTTATATGCTTCTTCCGACAGAGCCCATCGGCGCAAAGAGGCTGTGCACGTATGCAGTTGTTACACGAAGCAGTGGACGCAGCAAAGTGGTGGGAGAAGTCCCTCACTCCCCACTTCATATTACAATACCTGTTTGGCATTTTCCGATCACTTGTCAGTGTGAGCAACTCTATTGGAGCAGTTGCTACGATCGTCAAACTCTGGACCGTAGATAATGCACTAATTACGAAAAACTCGTTATATAGTGAGGTCTGCTTATGCCGCAGCGACACTCTCTGGAGCGCCGGCCAGAGACACAGACCCGCCAGAAAAAACCGACATCGTGCGTCGATACATCGGAATATATTAAAATCAATGCGAAGACACGTTCATTTATCTTCTACAAAGAGGACCAAGTGTGCCTTATCAGAATATTCCACATCCAGCACATATGAGAAACACGTTGTTTAGCCTACGTTCTAGAATTACATTTGAAAGAATCTCAGGTTAAACTATTGTTATCAGTGGTTTATACAACACGTTGCAAACATGTCGGAAGTGAAAGAAGAGAACTCAGCAAAGATGTACGGCGCAACAGGAGTTACACCTCCAGTGAATGAGGATGGACCTGCGCCACGACCTTGTAAGTTAATATTTCTCTCACTCGCAGTAGTCAGGATACTAAGGTAATTGTGTGTGTTTGTGTTTTTGTAGATATTTTAGAGGCTAGTAACGAGATCTGTTGTACAAATAAGTGAACTAACCTTCTGCTGTGCTTAATTAAACACTGGGTCATGAAGGCATATGGGGATGGAAGTTTAGCTCCACGAATTCCTTACCCTGGCTTACAAATTGGTCAGCTTCACGCCCCGACAGTTTTATGCCCGGTACCCGTAAAATAGGAGGCTGTTTGGACCCCAGAGACGGTCCTGAGGCTTTGAAGATAAGAAAATCTCCTTTCCATTTCGTGAATCGAACCCCGATTTCTTGGCCGTCTAGTGCTTGGCATAGTCGCTGTACCAACTGAGCTATCCCGCGCTTTTGTGTAGAACGTAACTCTGGGGAAACAAATAGGATCTGTCAGTTGATGTATCGTCATCGGTACGGACGGAAGACACCTGGTTGAGTCTGATGTGTGACCAAGTTCAAACATGTGGGAAAGACACCAGCATTTCGGAATTTTATTCACAAAATAGTTAGAGGTTAAAAACGTAAATTTCATCCTAGAACGGGCCATGAAGGCCCAGAGGGGTAGTAGAGATATAGCTCTACTCTTTCTTTAACCTCGGGGCTAGATGGGGGTGGGTGGTAACACAACGACCCAGCCGCTTTACCCCCGGGAAAGAGACCCGGTACCTACTGTATAGGAGGCTGGGTGGGGCCCAGGGCCGGTCTGGACGAGTGCGGATACTCTCACCCCCACCGGGATTCGATCCCCGGAACGTCCAGCCCGTAGCGAGTCGCTATCCCGGCTCGCACAGAGCAGTTAGAGAACAGCTGTAACTGAGGGGATGTCTGGTGTCTTCCTCACTGCTAGCGTGCCGGCTTGGAGACTGGGGGTTCGAGTCTAGGCGAGTCGATGTGGGATTTGTGATGGACAAAATGGTCCTGGGAGGAGGGGTCCCATGATACTTTTAAGGAAACCCATGACATTTTCAGAAATCTCTACTAAAAAACCTAGGACATTTTGGAAAATGGGAGTGCTTAATATATTTCCATTGTTATTGCGTTGTATTTTGTGTACTGCTGTCTTTACGACAAGAAGGTCTTGTGGCAATAAGTTCAAGGCGGAAATTTTATCGATATCAACTGACAATTACAAAATATTTGAATAAATTGTAAACTGCTGTCAGATTTTAAATACAGTTGACAAAATCATGGAGTGCTGCTTAAAATGTCCATTCCATGCACCATATGGCTGCAGAGGACTTTGTTGTGTTGTTCTGTTGATTACTGTTGGTGACTCGTGATTTCACGTTTTTTTTTTTTGCCTCGTTTTTCGTGCGTATGGATTCTGGATAAATATTGATAAAGAAGTCGTATAAAACAGAACTGATAACATGGATAACTGAGTAATCCAGCGACCTTCAACCGATGTTTTTGTTTGTGACAATAGTGCTCTGAAAATGCAGTACAAATTAACACGTGTCACTGGAAGCTAAATCGTCTATGAACTCGGAATTTCCTCTATCAAAAAGAGCATCACGTGATTGTGAAAGTATATCGATTTTAAAAGGCGAGGCTGAAATATTAGGATAGCTTTAGTAGGTTATGTGTCATACGTTGAAAATTTGTCTCTTCCGAAGTGAGAGTAATTTGTTTAGAAATATTAATTAGCTCAAACGTTACTTAAAATTAAACGCCCTCAATGCGTGTACAAATTGAAAACTATTTTAGAGGCAGGGATGTGCGTTTGAATCCCAAAAATAACATTATTTCAGCTTTGTATAAAAATTTCTCACAAACTACTCAGCACATTGTTAAAAACTTCCTATCTAGCAGGCAAAACAATTAAATTTTAAGAGATTTATCCCCGTTGTATTTTGGATAGTAAGAGTCACAGTAAATCCAATAAAACACAACACTTTTTATTATAGTGTTAATTCGACAACATGTTTCGGCCTGACAGGCTATCATCAGTTTGACCAAGAATGCAAGACTATGTACACAGTTATACGGAAATTCGGATCTCAGCTTCCTACTTTTTATGTTTTTAAGTTGAGTGTATATAACATAAAGGAACAACCATGGGAATGGAAATTGAATAATTTATATAGGGTGTTTCTTTTCCCTGCTTGACCGATAAGCGCCAGCCCAACGCTCTGCCAGCGTTGCGTCGTACGCCGCTTGTCGGGGAGATTTAACAGTCGATGACGGGAACTAGACAACCGATCGCCGTGATAATATCCTTTAGAAAGTCTAATAAAACTCACTAGATGGTCGGACCGTGCTTATCTGTCAAGTAGGAAAAATACACCCTATAGTTTTAGGATTGAATCTGGAAAATATAATACATTAAAATGAATGCAGTAGGCGCTGACAAAATAACGGGTACTTTACATGAAGTCCTTTATGTATTTATGATAATATCTTTCTCTTAAGATATAATCATTAAACACCAACTAATGCACATAAACTTTATTCACAATAGTTTATTCTTAAAATTCCCCTATACGTTGGTGTTTAATGAATATATCTTAATTGAAAAAATGCACGGTAAATACAATGTTAGAATAGAATAGAATTATGGGTCGGGCCCTTTATGGTCCCGATGCACGTAGGCCTTTAGCAGGCCCTTTGTGCCCCTTAACCAAATCTAAGTCAGGAGCCCTGTCCTTATGATAAAGGTCCAGATCGCCCCTAGACCTAGTTCTTTGATATCTTCAGGGTGTAAAAAGAAGGAACCCAGATAAATGTGTCTATGTGTTGCCAGAGCTTCACATTCACACAAAACATGAGCTGAGGTTTCCTCCTCTGCTCTGCATTTCCTACACAAGGGGCTGTCACTTAGTCCCATTATGTTGAGATGTCTTCTCAGAGTGTTATGTCCAGTGAGTAGGCCAACAACCACTCTGGATTGTGTCCTATTAAAGGACAGCAGTTTGGTCTTAGCGAAATACAATGTTAAGTTCAATATCTCTCTCATTTCTTCTTAGAATGAGAAATATTTCAGACAAAAGTTGTAGAGAAAATCAAAACATATTTTATGTTCAATAACTTTTTTCGAAAATCGTACCGTTTATGAGATAATGTTGAAAAATTTGGCAGAGCCAGACAGGCCACAGATGACAATATAGTATGGCGCATGCGCTTTGCCTGTCTTTTTACTATTTAATTAGAATTCTACGGAAACAGCTACTGAAGAAGTGAGTACTCCACAGTATGATAGCAAAGGGACTTTTGTTATGTTAATAATAATAAATAATAACCATGGCTCAACAGCCCTATATGGGCTCGGGCCTCCTCTTGCCTCCTCTTTCCGAGGTTACTAAGTCGTGTGCATTCGTGGCAGTTGGTGACTGGCTAACTGGCCGCGCTACTATTCTATCGATCCTGATGTGTCCGCCAGAGCCATCTGGCAGTCAGGAGACTTGGGTGAGAAATGGAGGCTTTGAATTTAGCTTACGTAACATTTTTATTCATGCCCGTAAGGTTCTTTTACATGCCGTAAATCTACGACATGGGACCGACGGCTTTACTTCCCCTCCGAAGGAAGTGGTGCTCCTCGGTCGGGATCGAACCCGCGAACCTTGGGTCCAGTGGCGAGCACGCTAACCACTAGTCCACCGAGGTCGACTTGTTATGTTAATACTGGCCCCCTATTTGTGAGTAGTTCTGCGTGTTGGACATGCTGGTAACCGTGAAGTAATCAGCAATTCCATAATTGCATGACATAGGAAGAAAGACAAGCACTAATCTATGCCATCTTGTCGTAAGTGTAAGCACTCATTGGTCTCTACTCATTCTCGTAGATGCATCCGAATAAATGATGCAAGGTACATCCAAGTGGTATTTCTGATAAAACCAAGACGCTTTCGTGTTGTGATAAATGGTCTGTGTAATTTCTAGGAAGAGAAAGTGAGGAAATCTCCATTTACGTGATATAACTGATGTTTTGTGTAGGTGAAATTTAAATAAAATAATACAAGGTACAAAAGTGCCCTACGTCGCCCCCATATTCATAAGTCGACATGTTACGTTTACCTGATGTGTCACATACGAGTATGCTGACAAGCTGACACATGCATAGCTACTCAAGAAATTCATCGAATTTTATAGTAACCGAAGGCCCATTTCTGTGATAAAAGAGGCGCTATTACACCTGTCCTATGATTAATCGACATTTGTATTTTTTTTTTTTTTTTGTGTATGGCTCGACAGCCCCTTGGGGGCCTGGGCCTCCTCGTTTCGTCGAAGTTTCATGATCACACTCAGACACACCATATTCGGTAGGACTCCTCTGGACGAGTGACCATCTCGTCGCAGAGACCTCTACCTGACAAAACACAACACTCACAAGACAGACATCCATGCTCTCGGCGGGATTCGAACCCACGATCCTAGTAAGCGAGCGGCCGAAGACCCACGCCTTAGACCGCACGGCCACTGGGATCGGCACTCTCTTTCCTTAACATCCGTTTAATATCATTCTCCCATCTACTTTTAGGTCTAGCAAGTGGTCTCTTGCTTTATTTTTTCAGAATAAAATTTTGCATGCATCTCTCATCTCTGCCGTATGTGAAATTTAAGTTTCAAAACGAGGGGCACGTGAAGTTGTCACTGGGAATTTGGCTGTGCTCACTGCAGACGTTTCAAAGGAGCTGAACTGCACCCTGTAGTGACAAGACTGCTCGAGATTTGTGGCCAGTGATCAACAGTACCCGCAGTCCTTGTTTTACAGCCGTTTGTTTTTCGCCTTTTTGCTTTAACGCCCCTTAAAAATTTACATCACTTCTTAATTTACACTCTCTCATTTTCGGTTTAACGCCCTTTGGTTGGCTGGGTTCTATTACGCTAACCCATTATTTCTGATGGGAATGTCATTTCTGATTTACGCCCACTTTTTCAGGATCACAACTAGGACGTAAAACAAGGGCTTGGTGTATTGAGATATTCGGGAGATCCGGAAAGAGAGTGTATTGAGCAAACAACTGCTTAATGTGCTTAACAAAGAGTGTATTGAGCAAACAACTGCTTAATGTGCATAACAGAGTATATTGAGCAAACAACTGCTTAATGTGCATAACAAAGAGTGTATTGAGCAAACAACTGCTTAATGTGCATAACAAAGAGTGTATTGAGCAAACAACTGCTTAATGTGGATAACAAAGAGAGTGTATTGAGCAAACAACTGCTTAATGTGCATAACAAAGAGAGTGTATTGAGCAAACAACTGCTTAATGTGCATAACAAAGAGTGTATTGAGCAAACAACTGCTTAATGTGCATAACAAAGAGAGTGTATTGAGCAAACAACTGCTTAATGTGCATAACAAAGAGAGTGTATTGAGCAAACAACTGCTTAATGTGCATAACAAAGAGAGTGTATTGAGCAAACAACTGCTTAATGTGCATAACAAAGAAGTGTAGAATGCAGAAATCCTGAAGACAGTTTAGGCATAATATAAGTCCGTTATGGGGGGAAATCAAGGCCAAATGTAGCCCACCAACGGCTGATATATTTGACATTTTTATCACTACTTATCACTTCTCAGATCATTTCTCTCTAATCAGAGGCCTTCGTAATACCCTAGTCGACCGTTAAAAACAGGTGACCTACTGGGCGACTAAATATTCCCAGAAATAAGTAAACTTGGAAAATCCGCAGAGGAAACTTTCAGAGGAATTATAAGTTATGTGACTGGGAAGTTTTAGACGGAAGAGTAGTCCGGTTATCATGTAATTTGTTACAAGTGGACTAAGTGGGTCCAAGGGCACGTCATTTCAATTCAGAAGAAAATGTAGGACATTTTTTCGTCTTTGGGCAAACCATTCTACTTGACCAAGAGCGGATAAGAAAGTAGGTCATCCCTACGATACAGTTCGCTGCTTACAAAGTACGAATGCAGCCTTATTTCAATGATCATTTGTGAGAATTCTATATATTGATAATGTGTATTATTTGACCAATGACAACTTGAGATCTGTACTTTGTGCCTTTGAGTGGAATTTGCTTCTGAAGATTATGTCATATTTGTGATCGTAAGTCCCAAGGTACTAAATTGTGTTTGGGACGGTACAACTGATAAAAATGAGGAAAGAGAATTAAATGATTTTAAAAGTAATGAAGAGGGATAGAAGTAAGAATTGAGAGAAGACGAAATGGAAAGGCATGGGAGAAATTAATGGAGAGTACATCCAATGAAAACTTCAAAAGTACAAAAAAATCGAGACCCTACTGTGTGCAGCTGTAGGCACAGCAAGTCATTAGCATGGGTTAGAAGCGTGTATTCTGTATGGAGACGCTACTGTGTGCAGCTGTAGGCACAGCAAGTCATTAGCATGGGTCAGAAGCGTGTATTGTGTATGGAGACCCTATTGTGTGCAGCTATAGGCACAGCTAGTCATTAGCATGGGTTAGAAGCGTGTATTGTGTATGGAGACGCTACTGTGTGCAGCTGTAGACACAGCAAGTCATCAGCATATGTTAAACGCATGTAATGTGTATGGAGACCGTACTGTGTGCAGCTGTAGGCACAGCAAGTCATTAGCATGAGTTAGAAGCGTGTACTGTGTATGGAGACCGTACTGTGTGCAGCTGTAGATACAGCAAGTCATCAGCATAAGTTAAACGCATGTACTGTGTATGGAGACCGTACTGTGTGCAGTTGTAGGCACAGCAAGTCATTAGCATGGGTTAGAAGCGTGTACTGTGTATGGAGACGCTACTGTGTGCAGCTGTAGGCACAGCAAGTCATTAGCATGGGTTAGAAGCGTGTACTGTTTATGGAGACGCTACTGTGTGCAGCTGTAGACACAGCAAGTCATTAGCATGGGTTAGAAGCGTTTACTGTGTATGGAGACCCTACTGTGTGCAGCTGTAGACACAGCAAGTCATTAGCATGGGTTAGAAGCGTGTACTGTGTATGGAGACCCTACTGTGTGCAACTGTAGGCACAGCAAATCATCAGCATGAGTTAGAAGCGTGTACTGTGTATGGAGACCCTACTGTGTGCAGCTGTAGACACAGCAAGTCATTAGCATGGGTTAGAAGCGTGTACTGTGTATGGAGACGCTACTGTGTGCAGCTGTAGACACAGCAAGTCATTAGCATGGGTTAGAAGCGTTTACTGTGTATGGAGACCCTACTGTGTGCAGCTGTAGACACAGCAAGTCATTAGCATGGGTTAGAAGCGTGTACTGTGTATGGAGACCCTACTGTGTGCAACTGTAGGCACAGCAAATCATCAGCATGAGTTAGAAGCGTGTACTGTGTATGGAGACCGTACTGTGTGCAGCTGTAGGCACAGAAAGTCATTAGCATGGGTTAGAAGCGTGTACTGTGTATGGAGACCCTACTGTGTGCAACTGTAGGCACAGCAAATCATCAACATGAGTTAGAAGCGTGTACTGTGTATGGAGACCCTACTGTGTGCAGCTGTAGACACAGCAAGTCATTAGCATGGGTTAGAAGCGTGTACTGTGTATGGAGACCCTACTTGTGCAGCTGTAGACACAGCAAGGCATTAGCATGGGTTAGAAGAGTGTACTGTGTATGGAGACGCTACTGTGTGCAGCTGTAGACACAGCAAGTCATTAGCATGGGTTAGAAGCGCGTACTGTGTATGGAGACCCTACTGTGTGCAGCTGTAGACACAGCAAGTCATTAGCATGGGTTAGAAGCGTGTACTGTGTATGGAGACCCTACTGTGTGCAGCTGTAGACACAGCAAGTCATTAGCATGGGTTAGAAGCGTGTACTGTGTATGGAGACCCTACTGTGTGCAGCTGTAGACACAGCAAGTCATTAGCATAAGTTAAACGCATGTACTGTGTATGGAGACCGTACTGTGTGCAGCTGTAGACACAGCAAGTCATTAGCATGGGTTAGAAGCGTGTACTGTGTATGGAGACCCTACTGTGTGCAGCTGTAGACACAGCAAGTCATTAGCATGGGTTAGAAGCGTGTACTGTGTATGGAGACCCTACTGTGTGCAGCTGTAGACACAGCAAGTCATTAGCGTGGGTTAGAAGCTTGTACTGTGTATGGAGACCCTACTGTGTGCAGCTGTAGACACAGCAAGTCATTAGCATGGGTTAGAAGCATGTACTGTGTATGGAGACACTACTGTGTGCAGCTGTAGACACAGCAAGTCATTAGCATGGGTTAGAAGCTTGTACTGTGTATGGAGACCCTACTGTGTGCAGCTGTAGACACAGCAAGTCATTAGCATGGGTTAGAAGCGTGTACTGTGTATGGAGACCCTACTGTGTGCAGCTGTAGACACAGCAAGTCATTAGCATGGGTTAGAAGCTTGTACTGTGTATGGAGACCCTACTGTGTGCAGCTGTAGACACAGCAAGTCATTAGCATGGGTTAGAAGCATGTACTGTGTATGGAGACACTACTGTGTGCAGCTGTAGACACAGCAAGTCATTAGCATGGGTTAGAAGCATGTACTGTGTATGGAGACACTACTGTGTGCAGCTGTAGACACAGCAAGTCATTAGCATGGGTTAGAAGCGTGTACTGTGTATGGAGACCCTATTGTGTGCAGCTGTAGGCACAGCAAGTCATTAGCATGGGTTAGAAGCATGTACTGTGTATGGAGACACTACTGTGTGCAGCTGTAGACACAGCAAGTCATTAGCATGGGTTAGAAGCGTGTACTGTGTATGGAGACCCTATTGTGTGCAGCTGTAGGCACAGCAAGTCATTAGCATGGTTAGAAGCATGTACTGTGTATGGAGACACTACTGTGTGCAGCTGTAGACACAGCAAGTCATTAGCATGGGTTAGAAGCGTGTACTGTGTATGGAGACCGTACTGTGTACAGCTGTAGGCACAGCAAGACATCAGCATAAGTTAAACGCATGTACTGTGTATGGAGACCGTACTGTGTGCAGCTGTAGGCACAGCAAGTCATCAGCATAAGTTAAACGCATGTACTGTGTATGGAGACCGTACTGTGTGCAGCTGTAGGCACAGCAAGTCATTAGCATGAGTTAAACGCATGTACTGTGTGTGGAGACCGTACTGTGTGCAGCTGTAGGCACAGCAAGTCATCAGCATGAGTTAAACGCATGTACTGTGTATGGAGACCGTACTGTGTGCAGCTGTAGACACAGCAAGTCATTAGCATGAGTTAAACGCATGTACTGTGTATGGTAGATCTGGCAATATGTTGAAGAATGACTGAGGTCTTACACTTGAAGAGCGGCCTCTTTGATTGCCTAGCATAAAAATAAGATTAATCTCAGAGAAATAGTTTTATGGGGTTCGGAGGTTCGTGGACCCGTTTCATGATGCTGAACTTCTGGTTATGCTATCAGGTTTTTAATCACGTGACTTGAATTTGTTTACGAAGTTGGAATCGTATATTTTGCGCTTAATGTCGCTGTTTTGACGCAGACAAGCGCGAGAGGCCTTATCAATCATGTTCAAGTAGGTGTACCTATTTCGCGATTTATGTAAAAAAACCAGTTTTTGTGGTTACAGTTGTGGATTTCCCTGCACTTTTTTTTTTTCATTTTTGTCACTAAATTTTGCTCACTACTTTGAAAAACAGATTATTAGAAAGTTTAAGAAACACTGGATCAGCCGAATTAAAAAAAATATTTGTAAAGCGACCGCCTTGACAATTGGCATCACGTTATAAACCTAGGGGAAGATGAAACTTCGGACGACCTGAAAGATGAAGAACAGGCCAAGACTTTTATATGATTCGTGGGAACAGGCCTTATTGATCAAAACTAACAACGTTCACGATTATGAAACTTTGGTTTTTACGAGGAACTGGTGTGGTTTTGAGAAACAGTTTCTGACTGTCCAGATCAGAGCTCGCACTTTGTTTTCCTGAAAGTGTCCATTTTAATTGTGGATTCCCAACTTCATCCTTCTCATGCGGGCAGTTATTAGTTTAGAATTATATTCAAGGACCTTATTAATGCCGGCCACACACGTTCAGTTAGGCCTGTCAGTTTTGCCTGCTCAGGCCGCCTGAAGATAGGCGGCCGGATAAACTGAAGTCCTCACACACGTTCAGGCGAATCGCGGTAGTCTTGATCATGGCCTCAACAGACGACGACACGCTCGCTATTGTTGGCTTGCTAATAGCTATGAAGAGTAAAAATAAGCGCAAAAATAAGCGTAAAATGTGGTGTAAAGAGTGGTTACAAAAATGAAACACGTATTCCCATGTAAATTTGTTGACTGAGTTGAAGCTGGCCCCTAAAGACTGGCATAATTATTTGCGAATGGATGAAGAAACATACTTACAACTCCTTTCATTAGTGGCGCCATTAATTGAAAAGAAAAATACAGTGATGAGGCTTCAACACGTGGCCTGAACTGACGCCGTTCCGGCCGGCCGGAACCTACAAACGCTCCGGTACGCCTGCGCAGTCCTCAGGCCTGCCGGTTGGTCGAACGAGTTTTTCGTATTTGCTCCGGCCGCCTGTACAGTTTTAACTGAAAGGTGTGCCGGAACCTACACACGCTCCGGCGGCCTGTCGCAGGCATAACTGTGCAGGCAAAACTGACAGGCCTACCTGAACGTGTGTGGCTGGCGTAAGAGGCACAAATGACAATTACATTACGCAGCGCGGGAGGCTAGTAAACTAATTGATCCGGTTTTCTTATCGCTGGATTTCTGTGACGATTTTTACGCTTCTCTGATAAGCTATATCATACCGTATGCGATAGGCATTCTATCATAATATTTGAATTTGTTTTTATAGGCTACAATTGTCGTCGATAAAGTATATGCTCGCTGAACTGTCCAAACTACAAGCATTTCTTATTACATGTACTTTTTATTACGGTCTTTTATCTGGACCTCTTATTGGTTGGCAAACAGTGTGTATGACTGATATTTTGACTGATGGAATAGTTGACAGATTGATTTGCTGGCTATTGACTAAGGTGATTAACTGCCTGGATGGCTCCCTAGTTTATATTCTATAGCCATGGCTACAGCAAGTGCCGTTTGGACTAATTCCCATTTGTTGCCAGATATACACCGCTGAAGATACATGTACAAAGCAATGGAGCAATAATCAACAGAATGAAAGGTGCTACAATAAATGCAATAACATTATCTGTATGCAGGTGCGAATTTACATTCCTCCCAGCTGTGTTTTCGATTTCTTTTCACTCAAAACTGAGAGAAAACCGCAAAGATTCAGACCCGTACCTTTGCCATCTGTTGCAGAGTCCTGGAACCATTGACAGATTTTGATTGAATTTTGTATAATGGAATATGGCATAAATATATAGAACCATATCAAATTTCAAGATTTCTTTTCTGAATATAAGTGATACTGCGCGTTCGAAAAATTGTAAATATAGAGGCAATAACTGAGCCATCCTGGAAGAAGTTTTAATTTAAAGATACATATCCTAACTTCTTGCGTGTCTCAGAAGAATCATTACAAGTAATGATATCGTTCGGCGTGTTACGAAATTTGAAACCAGTAGGGACAAATGACTAACCAGTCTTCATTGCCATAACGTTGTATTATTGAGTAACTGATCTTAGTGTTGTACCGTTGTATTATTGAGTAACCGATCTTAGTGATGTACCGTTGTATTATTGAGTAACGGACCTTAGCGCTGTACCGTTGTATTATTGAGTAACTGATTTTAGCGTTGTACCTTTGTATTACTAGGTAACTGATCTTAGTGCTTTACCGTTGTATTATTGAGTAACTGATCTTAGTGCTGTACCGCTGTATTATTGAGTAACTGATCTTAGCGCTGTACCGTTGTGTTATTGAGTAACTGATCTTAGCGATGCACCGTTGAATTATTGAGTAACTGATCTTAGTGCTTTACCGTTTTATTATTGAGTAACTGATCTTAGTGCCATGCCATTGTGTTATTGACTAACTGATCTTAGCGCTGTACCGTTGTGTTATTGAGTAACTGATCTTAGTGATGCACCGTTGAATTATTGAGTAACTGATCTTAGTGATGTACCGTTGTATTATTGAGCAACTGATCTTAGTGCTTTACGTTGTATCATTGAGTAACCGATCTTAGTGCTTTACCGTTGTATTATTGAGTAACTGATCTTAGCGCTTTACCGTTGTATTATTGAGTAACTGATCTTAGTGCTTTACCGTTGTATTATTGAGTAACTGATCTTAGTGCTTTACCGGTGTGTTATTGAGTAACTGATCTTAGTGCTTTACCGTTGTGTTATTGAGTAACTGATCTTAGTGCTTTACCGTTGTATTATTGACTAACTGATCTTCAGTGCCATGCCATTGTGTTATTGACTAACTGATCTTCAGTGCCATGCCATTGTGTTATTGACTAACTGATCTTCAGTGCCATGCCATTGTGTTATTGACTAACTGATGATAATGAAATACCTAGGTGTGGATGGGTGGATAATATTAAAATGGATCTTAAAGATAGAATGTGAGGCCGTGGACTGGATTCGTGTGACTGAGAATAGGGATGATAGGCGGGCTTGTGCGAAAACTTGAATTAACTTTGGGTTGCATAAAATGCGGTAAATGTGTTGACCAGCTGACTTTTAGCTTCTGGAGTCTGTTCCGTGGAGTTAGGACTTTGTTTCAGTGATCGCCTCAAAGTGTGCGCACGTGTTAATTGTACAGTATGTCACGTGACAGTACGTAGTTTGGTGCGGAGTAATTTTAGCGGCGTGGGCAGGCGTGGTGGAAAATTAGAATATTTGTCCGTGTAGCGAATTCAGCCAGCATTTGCTGACCCCTGATTACCAGTTGTATCTGTTTACAGCATACCACTATGACATGTGGTATGCAGTCTTGAAATATTGTGAAAATGATATTTAGCGATAAGGGAAACTTTTTTTTCGCGACGTGAGGACAATAAACACTTGTTATGACGTCACAGTATCTGGCTTTGTGCCTGTCACGTTTATCAGTAGGCTAGTGATAAGGAATTACTTTGCTAATAGCGACTGTAAACAGTTGCGGAAATGGATAAATTACAACTACTGCTCTTGGCTCCCTCCATCGTGTCCCTTTTCTAAAACCAGTACTTGTCCAAAATTAACTTCTTTACGTTATCGGTTGAACAAAACTGCTTTAGAGTCCTACTAGAGGGGGATTTTGTCTGCCTGAAGTAGAGGGTCAATTCCCAAAATGTAGTGATTTTGAGAAACAGTGATGGGCAAAGTCTAAATCTTCTTAATCAGTTTGTGTAAAGCCACTGTATTTATGTAATGTTAAATAAGACGCAAGAAAGAGCATAAATGACGAAAAGAGATTTGGAAGGAGTAGTTCTGGCCTTTTAACGATACTATCCAAACATTCTCCAGGGCATTATGAGGAAACAGGAAGTGGATGCCCTGGCGAAAATTCGAACTCAGAACCGACAGAATACCAATCAGATGCGTCACGTTGAACTAACCTGGTCAGTCTCACTCACGTGGTTCTGAAGTATGGTGACACTGCTCGTTGTTGGTTCTGAAGTATGGTGACACTGCTCGTTGTTGGTTCTGAAGTATGGTGACACTGCTCGTTGTTGGTTCTGAAGTATGGTGACACTGCTCGAATTGTTGGTTCTGAAGTATGGTGACACTGCTCGTTGTTGGTTCTGAAGTATGGTGACACTGCTCGTTGTTGGTTCTGAAGTATGGTGACTGCTCGTTGTTGGTTCTGAAGTATGGTGACATGCTCGTTGTTGGTTCTGAGTATGGTGACATCCGTGTTCTGATTGTTTGGTTCTTCACTCCTGAAGAAACATATCCGGATATCTGAATTTTGGTATCTTTACTCCGAGAATAGGAGATTATATCCGCTTTGCTAGCGTGCTGTCCTATTACAGTCGAACCCGGTTATAACCAGTGGCGGACTGGCCAGGGTGTCAGCTTGCCGGATGGCAAATGGGCCCCTTAAACATTAGACAATATGTTAAAAATGTTAATGACCTTTAGTAGCTTGAAAATATAATAGAAGTTCCAATATTATTACTGACTGCAACTAAAATTTACGTTGTATTACTATTTAATAAAAAAAATGTAATAAAATCCACCATTTATTTAAAATTAAAAATAATTTAAAATTCAATTATAACATCTGTATTTACATTTAGTATCTACTGTATACTGCCAGTAATATGTACAATATATGTACACTGTAATTACTAAAAAATATACATTTATTTCGCAAAAATTTTAATTGTGCCTTTTTTCCACTTATGTATTTTTTTAAAATTTTATTTATTTCTTATAAAAATTAAATTATAGCCTTATAGTGGTGGGTTGGCCCCCTTTGTCTCCTGGCAACCAATATTTTTAGACCCAGTCCGCCACTGGTTATAACGACATCGATTTATGCGACACCTAGTCTACAGCGCCAGATATTCTGTGGTACCAATTAATTTCTCACTGTTAACCATAACATTATACTCCTCGGTTATAACAACACTCGTTTATAACGACACAAAATATTCAGTCCCTTTCATGACGTTATAACCGAGTTCGACTGTATATGGAATGAAGTGGGATCACGAAGTGGTTATGCTGTCAGGGTGTTCTTTATAGGCCTTTGAATGACGAGGAACAGGGATAACTCGCTCTTTAGGCCTGTTATGATTAGGCTACGGGCGGGTGTTCTGAGGAGACGTGGTTCGATTCCAGGCAGGGAAGAGAATTCTTTCTCTTCTCCAAATCGTCTAGATCGACTCTGCGGCACACCCAGATTCATATTCAGTGGGGACTGGAGGCTCTTACCCGAAGATAAATCGGCCGGGGCTTGAAACTAACAACCCACCTCATCTAATGCCGAGGTAAAAACAAGTGGAGCTATGCTTGCACTGTCACATATGCCATCATGGTGTACGCATGGGCAATTGTGCCAATTCACCGATTAAAAAAAAAAAAAATTGGTGTGACATTTATGCAACTGGAAGCCTCCCCAAACTTGTAATTTCTGATTTCCTAATATGAATAACAACATGGCGGAACTACTTAATGACACTTCTTGTACGCTCCTGGAAATACACATGATAATATGTCTTCACAAATGATAGAAATTTTTTTGGCGATAATTTTCTTCTTTTTGGGTACAGTGTGAGACAACAACGTGGCAGCTGCGCGTACATTTTCATTTGGCTTTTATTTTGCTTTTGTTTTGACAGCTATAATTAAAGTACTGTTGAGGTCAGCGATATGACATTTCTTGCTATGAGACATCGCGTTGTGCTGACCGCAGTGGCCGCGCGGTCTAAGGCGTGGGTCTGCGGTCGCTCGCATGCTGGAATTGCGGGTTCGAATCCCGCCGGGGTCATGGATGTCTGTCTCTTGTGAGTGTTGTGTGTTTTGCAGGTAGAGGTCTCTGCGTCGGGCTGGTCACTCGTCCAGAGGAATCCTACCGAGTGTGGTGTGTCTGAGTGTGACGGTGAAGCCTCAACAATGAGGAGTCCCTGGCCCACTAGGGCTGTTGCGCACAGGAATATACATCGCGTTGAAACAAGTACAGACGCCATTCTGTTCTAACGCAAGTGTATTAATAATGGCCATATTTCAATAACATTTGGTGTTAGACTGGGTCGGCTTCTTTTACGGTATTTGGTATGAAAACAGATCATAAATAGTTCTGCAGTTACAAAGATAGCGATATTGCGAGCCATTGGTTTTATAATGTAGTCAACATGTGTACTTATGTAATGGCGTATTTACAAAATGGCGAAGGTCGTGGTAATGATGATGATCATTGCCGACGGGAAGAGGGGAGGGTAGCCGGTACAAATTACAGGGTCCCGACCGTTCGGAAGGGGGCTGGCGGGCCGTCTTTCTCGGAAACATCAAATGTAATTAGGTACTGATTTGTCATGTTGACGGCACTTGCGGCCGGCGGCCATCTTGCCTACTAATCTCTCTGATTCTTTTTTCCTTAATTTTCCTCTTGTCAGTCCGCTCTTGCTGGGGGGCCCGAAAAGAAATTTTTACCGGGGTTCGACCTTGCTGTTTGCTGCCCTGATGATATTATTGTTATTATTATTAATCTTTACTAACATATTTACAAAAATGAATTACTGGCCCCAGTCGGGTCACGATGTCTGCACGCTAATATAGCAGTTAAATGTATGGCAATTTATTGCTGGAACATCACTAGTGTTAAACACACAATATACGTAGCACTGAAGAACAAAACATGCAATAAGAAGGCAGGCGTAAGCCCTTCTTTGATACAGTAAGCCGTCTGTTTGCGAGCTTTAAATCTTTTTCGAAAACTGTTCATAAAGACGAAAATTTATTATGCATCCGGCGTGTGATGCGTAATAATAACTTCAGATTTAATGGATGCAAAATGATTAACGTCGATAACAGCGATTTTCACAAAAAGAAAAGCTGTGACAGCAATGAGAGGTGCTGCGATGCTGCTGCTTCTGCGCAGACCGCTCAGTGAAGTCGTGACGTACTGAGCATTCGACAAGATTCGGCAACCGGAGTTAGCCGAGAAGATGCGCCAGGAACAGCGATTGGTTACCGAAAGAAAGGAGCTCGTGTAAGCAAAAAAACCGACTGGCAAATATAAAAAATGGTTTATTTTCATACCAACTTATGCACAAAATCTTACAATATCATTAATTAATTTACCCCTATACGTATTTCGGCGTTTAAATCGCCATCTTCAGGGGGTCACAGTGTTAAAAGCATAAATTATACATCCATTGTATACGTTGTTACATCCATATGAGTAAAAAGTTAAAACATTAAATTACTAGTCTATTGTTATCGAGTTCCAGTTGAGCTCGTACACTATTTGTGTATTAAAGTATTGAAATAATATAACAATAGACTAGTAATTTAATGTTTTAACTTTTTACTCATATGGATGTAACAACGTATACAATGGATGTATAATTTATGCTTTTAACACTGTGACCCCCTGAAGATGGCGGTTTAAACGCCGAAATACGTATAGGGGTAAATTAATTAATGATATTGTAAAATTTTGTGCATAAGTTGGTATGAAAATAAATACTTTAAATTGTGATAAGGTGCACGGTCAATACAACGTAAAGTAAAGTAAAGTAAAGTAAAAAAGGGTATTAAGGTGTGCATCACGTATGAGCGAAAACTCTTAGACCGATTGCTCGTATATCGACGGATTACTGTATTGTGTCGCACTGTGTGGGTATATGCCTAGCGATGGACCTCTACCTGTCCAGGGATAATACCGTCTGTCTAAAAATACATGTTTCTCAGAATCAGTTCTGAGTGAGAAGATGGCGTATTGCGTGAAAAATGAAAAATACTTCCCTTGTTTGTAATTGGTGCCACAGAATAATTACCGACGTTTCGGATGAACTGCTATCTCCATCTTCAATGTGGAAGTATCACATGCAGTGTATAACGTAAAGATGGAGACATTAGCTTTATCCGAAACGTCGGTAACCCTGTAGAACACTACACGTTGTCTTAACACAGAAGTATACGATCTTATTACCGCTGTTGTAACTGAAATTTCGTTAAAGAAACCTGACTCCTTTGAACTCGCTTTCGAATTAACATTTCTTTGTATCCGGGAAGTCGGTGCGGGCACCAGCTATCTTGACTGAGATATTTCGTGTTATTTCTCAGTACCTCCAGGGAAATTTATCGATATTAGGCCTGCTTTCAATTATAGCACGACCGTGTCCTTCCACATCCCTCCTAGTCATTCATTCAGTAACAATTCTATCATTTGACCCTGTGGCTTTGTTGTTCAGTAAGAAGGGCTTAAGTCAGTTGCTATACTTTTGATTTGTATTAACACTAGCCCCTGAAGGCTACCCACTTGCTGCTGTTTGAAGCACCATCAAAAGCATGAGACTAAGCTCTACACAATAAAAATTTCAAGCAGACCACATGGGCCTAAAGTCAGAAATAACGGCTTCTTAATTGTTACAGATAATCTCAGTCAAATTGTGCCCTACTTTTCTTAAGCCCCACTTACTCAGCAACAAAGATGTAATCTGGTTATCGTTAAACAAGTCAAGAACAAGCTGTAGACAACGCCTTGATTCCGTAGGTCAATTTAATGGAATCCATACCGTTGTGTCTAATCATCATTCACATAAACATATTGTGTCAGACGGAATAATCTGTATCTATGTGATTGTTTGCTCCTTTAGGTCCAGTTTAGTGTCTTTGTCTTAGTCCGTCTTCATCTTCATTCCCATGTCCGATACCGTAACCTTAACAAACATTTATATAGGCCAATTTAAAGTGTGTGCTGCTGGCCTTTATTTTGGATTATCAGCACAATTGATGGGATATACGACGGAAAAAAACACTGATTGCTTCTATCTTGTTATATCTGTTTGTTTTTGTTTTTAAAACAATGCAGATAATTACGTGTAAGAACAGTAGCCTATCCTGAGCCATATCAATCCAGTCCATGCCCCCCCATTCCACTTCTTGAAGATCCATTTTAATATTATCCTCCCATCTACACCTGGGTCTTCCAAGTGGTCTCCTTCCCTCAGGTCTCCCCACCAAAACCCTGTATGCACCTTTCCCCTCACCCATACGTGCTACATGCCCCGCCCACTTCATTCTTTTTGATTTGATAACTCTGTGAAGTTATATCCAACAAATTTTACATATTTGTCTAGAGAACTTGTACTTAATTAGTAATTTTCATACAAAAATGAAATCGAACAATAACAGTACAGTACACTTGTGTGATTATAAAGCTACTCAGTAGGACAACAGTCTTTATGAGTCCTGCCCATAAGCGTTTGTTTGCGTAGTGTCCAGCGTATAATGTGCTAGGTCAGGCATAGCAAGGCAGTCACAGTGAAGGTGACAAGCGAAAGTGTACCTGCAGCAAATAGGAGTCTGATCAGGACAAACAGATTGTTTTATAGCGCGGAGAGCGTCCTTGGGGAAACAACAGTCGTGGTTGCGTTCAGTGCGTCATTGTATCGAGACTGACCGTGTCACGGCAGTAACGTGTCCTCATTTCATAAAATGACCGTCCGCTCAAACACTGGGGGTCGTAGGTTCAGATCTCCATAGAGACATGGGTGCATGTCTGCAGACTTCTTGCAGACACTGTTGCCTTGCGACGGAGCTGTTCCGCTACTAAGATTTTGCAAAATGCCTAAAGAAAAATTATTGGGATCACGAGATGGAGACTGGCTCGGACCATGGTTCAATGTCTTCGCTATTAATTAATTAATTGTTTGTTCAACAACAGTTTCGTAACTCGGATTATAGCATCGAATGGTAGAGTGATTAGCCGATTCCAGTGGCCGCGCGGTCTAAGGCGTGGGTCTGCGGCCGCTCGCTTGCTGGGATTGTGGGTTCGAATCCCGCCGGGACCATGGATGTCTGTCTGTTGTGAGTGTTGTGTGTTGTCAGTAGAGGTCTCTGCGTCGGGCTGGTCCCTCGTCCAGATGAGTCTTACTGAGTGTGGCGTGTCTGAGTGTGATCGTGAAGCCTTGATAGTGAGGAGGCCCTGGCCCACTAGGGGCTGTTACATCATGGAGTGTAATTGTAGGGTGATTAGTCAATAATTAACCGGGAAGGATAAGGAAGGAAATGATCGAGGTGAAGTTCAGAGATACCATCAGGTCGTTTGCCTGGAAAGATGGAATAAAACCACGTAAAACCAAGTAAAACTTTAGTATAAACGGTGCACCCGTCGATTTCGAACCGGGCACATCAGGAACTGTGTCGCTTTGCTGGATGATGTCTGGTGATGACATGATGATAACCGAAACACACACGGGGTTTGTCATAAATGTGTGCCTGAGGAAACAACTGGTAACCGCAGCGGTAAATGAGTGAATACTAATGAAAAAGGATATTTAAAATAATTAGATACGAAGCCTCCGACTGCAGTCATCTCATACATACATAATACATACATAAGTACATACATACATAATTTCTTTGGGAGGTCAACGGTTCATAGGCAGCGTGTAAATAAGAAGCAGTAGCTTGCTACCACGTTTATATAAGAAACAAAACGTTGAAATTGACAGTCTTGCCTCGAGCGGTGGCCAAGGGAAGTACACGAAATATGTTAGCTTCCCTTGTCCTCCAATTAAGGCAGCACTGCCAGTTTTTAACGTTATCCTTTTTTTTGTTTAATTTTTTGAGAAGGGATTAATAAAAAGAAAGGAAACTGCCATCAATGCCAACTCATAAGCTTTCTCAAAATCTACCTTGAAAAGATTCGTTCGGTAGTTCAGTAGACCATGTCGGCATACAAATCTGACCTTATTAATATGTAGGATATAGGCAGTGTCGGCCTTAGCAAAGGTGGAGCCCGATTGCGATCTTTATGGTGGGCCCCTAAAATTTGTGTATAGCAAAAAAAAACGACTAACGTTTTGGTGTATTGACGTAAGTTAGAATGAAAAATTAAAGTGGTTCATTTTTTAGCGTTTTTAAAAATTACTAATGTGCGAATCTGATGAGCGCGGGGCCCCCGTAATTTGGGCTCTGACTGCGTCAAATGGGTCCAATCGGCCTAAGGCCGGCCCTGATATAGGGACGTGATGAGTGCCCCTAGGTTTCTGTGCGAGACCGGAGAACAAGCGAAGTGAAACACTTTAAGGAATAGCGAGCATAATGCTTAAACTTTGGCATCCATACGTCGCGTTTTGGAGATTACTTGTGCCAGATGACACCATGACATTCGACATGTTGCTGTACTCGCTGCTTGAAATTCTGCATTACTTGCTGCAGTAAAGCACCGATACTTGCATTTTCTGACGCCACACGAAACCGTTACTTCTTCGAAGTGAAAATATAAACCGCTTGGTGTGTCCAGGCCTTATGACTTTAAGGAAAATAACCAGGCGAAAATCAAGACAAAATCCGTCCAAACATACGTAAGTTCCATTTATTGTACAGAATATGTTTGGACCCATTTTAGGCCATCCTTTCTTTCACAATTTGTGTTTTTCAAACGTATTGAGGAAGGAATATATTCCTTCCTCAATATGTTTTAAAAACACAAATTGTGAACATGAGGATGACATGAAATAGGTCGAAACATGTTGTTTGGTACAATAAATGGAACTTAGGTATGTTTGGACGGATTTTGTCTTGATATCTATTATAAACAACACAAGGGAAAGACATGCTTTACAATAAACAGGCAGTTATTGTGGGTTTTTAGTGCTGTTGGATCATGCTGCAAATATTTTGGCTATGCAACTGCGAAAAATGAGAAAAAAGTGAGAATTGTACAGTGCGGCGACCGACAGCATGGCTTCTTTAGGGAAATAATTCCAGTCAGTCATTCTGTAGTCTGTCTTACGACAGGTCCGTAGCCTCTTCCAAAGCGAGTTCTCCACAGGGTGCAATCTAGTGCTTCCTCTTTCAATTTCCAGTATTTCTCTTTTCCTTAAGGTCATCCAGTAGCTGCTTACGTCTTCTCCCTATTCTTCCCGTCATTTCTATCCTTCCTTCTAACTTTCCTTCAATCACATGTTTCAGAAGGCAGTTCCTACGCAAGATGTGACCAATCCAGTTAGCCTTTCTTCTTTTTATTGTATGTACGATATTCCTGTACTCCTTGACTCTGTGTAATACTTCTTCATTTCTCACACGATCGGCCCAACTGATCTTCTCCATTCTTCTCCAGCACACTTAATTTAACGATTGCGCAACGTTTCTTGGCCAGCACGTTCACCGGGCCTGACAGCCCCAGAATCTTTCATGTGGCGGTGTCTTGAGTCAAAAACTTAAGATGCTCGCTCCTATGTCCCTGACACATTCCTAAAGAACTGACAGAATTGGAATTACAGCGAGTTATGCACAACTTCAAACAGCATTTCAAGCAATGTATCGAATGTCATGGAGGTTATCTGGAGCAACTGATATTTAAAAAATAAGATATCGATTCTATACTGCAGCCATTGCCCTTGATATGCCTTTACCCTTTTACTGCATTTGCTGTCTGGTCTCTCGTAGTAATAGGAACAAAAGATATCAGAAATATATCTCTGTGGAAAATACGACTGTGTTTATGTTGCAGTGCCTATCTTTGCCAAACAAATTATTGCCGTACCTGGAGATGGCAGCACCGTACAGTACATATTAATATTCTGTCTATTTTAGTATAAACATGTACGTGTCCTTCAGAGCTTTACATGTTGTTGAGGTTATGTGTTTTTGACCAAGTGTATTACAGGCAAGAAACGTTACAAGCGCACAGTAATTGTTTGTTCAAGAGATTTTATGCTCCAAATTCAATAGTGATATTCATAAACATAACAGTATTTCGGAAATACAGCTGAACTCGGTTATAACGTCTTGAAAGGGACCGGATACTTTGTGTCGTTATAAACGAGTGTTGTTATAACCGAGGAATATAATGTTATGGTTAACTGTAAGCAATTAATTGGCACCACAGAATGCCTGACGTTGTGTACGAAGTACCGCATAAACCGATGTCGTTATAACCGGGTTCGACTGTATTTTTCACGGGCTGCATATTACTAGGTTCTCATAAAATGCGGGGAAATCCTTGACTAGCTGAGGGTTTCAGAGCAGGACTGGTTTATGACGTTATTTCTCCCCCCCCCCCCCCCAATGTTTCGACAGCCCTAGTGGGCCAGAACTTCCTCTACGAGGTTCCTCGATCACACTCAAACATACCACACTGGGTAGGACTCCTCTGGATGACTGATCAGCCCGACGCAGAGACCTCTCTCTACCTGACAACACACAACACTCAAAAGAGACAGGCATCCATGTCCCAGGATGGATGCGAACCCTCAATCCCAACAAGTGAGTGGCCGCACACCGACGCCTTAGACCGCGCGGCCACTGCGATATGACGTTATTTAGTACGTAAAAATTTTAACTGCGGCGCGTCGTAATTGCAGATCATCTTCATTTATTTTACGCAGTTTATACTTCGCAATCGGCATAGCACCGACGGTTTCTAAAATGCAGTTTTCCATTACTTTGACTAAATATTTGATCAATGATGCCTGCCCTTTCAGAATGAGTGGAATTGTTACTTTTTTGTGAAAAAAAGTCACAGGTTGTTTGGGTTATGTAAGCGTGATGAATGCCATTAACTTAGCATGTGGACGATCTGTAGCCTGCTTTCCTTTCTCGTTTCGGTCTTGAATGTGTAATTCATTATGGTTATGACTCAGATATTTTACTTAGACCACCGTTATTTGTTGTCGCTGTCCACGCCATAAAGGCTTAAAGGGAGAGTGGAGTTATAGCTCCAATCATTCTTAGCCTCGGCGCTACGAGTGATTAACTTTACGCCCTGGCCGCTTTATGCCTGTAAAGAATGCCGGTACTGTACTTATTGAATAGAAGGCTGGGTGGGCTGCACGTTTTTGAGAAGAATAAAATCTCTCGCCGTTAACGGTATTCGAACCCCGGACCGTCCAGTGCGTATCCCAGTCACTGTACCAACCACGCTATCATTCCGGCACTAGTAGTGTACTTATATATGTTTTAAAACTTTCGCGGCGACGTGATTCAATATAGTCTTCTCGGGCGCACAGCCGCGTCAACTTGTTTGAATACAAACGAGGTGACGCGGCTGTGCGCCCGAGAAGACTACAGTAGTGTACTTATTTGTTGTTCATTTCACGGTGCTTTCAGTATCTAACACTGCATGGCATCTACTGACATGATGGTCAGTAAATAAAGAACCGAAGAAATATGAAAGACAGGGGTGATGGCGTGTTTAAGTTACGATACCAACACTTGCGTGCAGAGGCTGAGAAAAAGTATGAATACCTTAGGATATGGGTCTCAAACCTGCGGCCCGCCAGACTGTGTTATGCTGCCCGCGGCCACATTTGTAAATTGTGTATATACTATCAGGTGAACATCCAGAATTTTTTTATTGGGGGGAGGGGGGGTGGGCGGCTGACCCTGAGGCTATATGTAATTTATGTAATTAATGTATTTTAAAAATTATTTTATAAAAATCATGTCGTAAGTATAATTGTAACGTAACACTGTTTGCAACTGCATTTATATACATACAAATATAACTACATGTTACATGACTCATTCACAGTCTCCTGTCTTCTTGTTTTTAAAATTTTATTAATTTATTTTTCAAAATTCTAATATACTAGTCATCAGCCGATTTTAGTGGCTGATTTCAGTTGAAGGGTAAGTCACGTAAATGTTTTGATATCATAATGTCTACAAAATCTGTGTTTTTTTCAATTTCGATTTTCGGGAATTGGGGGGGGGGGCCTGCAGCCCGACAGCCCCCCCCCCCACCCTTGGGTGCGCCTCTGTACGCTATAAAAATTACACAATAATTTATGCGGTTAGGTATACCATTTACTGTTATTTTTCCACGTGCGACCCACGAACCAGCCAACAATAACCGGTGTGGCCCTTTGTCATAAAAAGGTTGGACACCCATGCCTTAGGACATCCGGTCTCCGAGCCGATATTCGACCTCTCGACCTCCAGAGTGCAAGTAACTCGACATCGATTTGTGGGAGGTCGGAAACCTGAATGAAATACGCCACTTGGGAGACAGACAGATGGAAATGTAATATTAAACAGTATCTCATCTAAATAGTGTGTGATTTGGTTTAAACTGGTTCAGAACAGGGGCCAGTGTTTGGTTTTGAGCCTTAGGGTTACTAATGGGCGGGGAATTCCCTTACACTGACGAGCTGCAACTTCTGCAAGTAGCTGACATGTTGGTTTGTTCCAGCACAGCTGTTCGGAGTGAGGCACTTACAGGTGTTTCTCATGTTCCTGTGTCTGGCTGTCGCCTACGCACTGCGTGTCGACATGTCGGTGGCAATTGTGGCCATGATGGACAAGAACGGAACGGGCGTCGACTTTCCTGTAAGTATTCGTGTTTAGAGGCAGCCGGGACAGCGACTGGCTACAGGATCAACGGCTCGGGGTTCGAACGTCGGTGGGGGCAAGAGATTTTATCTTCTTCACACCCGTCCAGAGCCAGCCTCCTGTAAAATGGGCACCGGCTGTCCTTCCCGGGGGTAAAGCGGCCGGGGCCCTGTCTCTATGTGTGGTTCCCATTGATGACCCTTCAGTTGAGACTTTCACATATATTATAGCCCTAAAGCAGAAGTATCAGACACTTGGCCTGCAGTTTCATATTATGCAGTCCCCTCAGTAACCTTATTCAGATTACAGAAAGTGGCCTATCTCAGTCTCAAAGAAGATTTTGATTTAAAATGTGTTTTGTTACTGGCTTGAAGGCTCAGAACAGTTTTCTGTTCCTGGATGGTAAGGTACCACATACGTCAGCAGAGAGAGAGAGAGAGAGTGATAATAATATTGCATTAAAGTTTTGAATTCAATAATCATTACACATTTTGAATTTGTTATTACAAGTGTGAAGCATTCTTAATGCTGTGTTTAATTTTACTGCTTAAAAGGAGTTGTGACCAGCCGTGAATTTCAAAATTATCCGTTTGGCCCATGTACTGTTTGAGTTGAGACTCCTGCCCCAAAGGGATTCAGTGAAATCAAAATTTAACTGAATAGTCATGCCATGAATTTGGAAAGTACATAAGAGACACCTTGATAGATATAATCAGCAAAGTAACACTCTACAATGCCGACTGAAGCATTGGTACCCCTGTCTTAATTGTATTTGACACTGCTGATTCTATAACCAAATTCCAAGTTCCTATCTTTATGTTCTGATGTTCTCATCAATTATGACTGCCATAGGCAGACACTCCAACTCCTTTCTTTATATGAGATTTCCATTTTGCTGATCATTATTCAGTCCCTTTCTCTTTCAGGAATATCACTGGGATAACACCATAAAAGCAAATCTGTTGACTTCTTTCTTTTGGGGCTACGTAATAACACAATTACCAGCAGGACAACTGGCCCAGAGGTTCGGACCAAAGATACTCCTGACAGGATCCTTGTTCATTTGCTCCCTCTTCACCATCCTGATGCCACTGGCAGCTGAATATGGTGACTGGGGTCTGTTGTGTGCAACAAGAGTGGTTCAAGGACTTGCCCAAGTAAGTCATTTATTTTGTACCATTTTCCATGTTAACAACTGAATACAGTGAGGATAAAATATTTACATGAAACATGCTAACAAGAACAATGTTACTGATTTGTTTTTAACAGACTTTTAATTAGTGTAAACATTTCTTGATGAGTGGACTGATTGTTGAGTAATCTGTGGTCTTTTGGGTAATTACACGGCATTGTGTGGTAATTATTTACTGACGTTTGTTGAGTGTTCACAAAAGACTTTATATTGGGGGGCTGTCTGGGCCAGGTGAGTGAGGCACTTGCCTTGGGCACACAATGCTGAGGGTACAGAAAGGAATCACAAAATATGCATCTGCTACCCCAAACACTATTTGTAACTGAAGTAAATGCTGTTGTGTTATTCGTATGTCTTAGTTGTCTTTTTACCGAAATAATTACTGAGAATTTAAAAGGGGGTACAATTTTATATTTTTGCCTTAGGGTGCAAAATTTGCTATTTATGGCTCCAATTTGTACCATTAAGCTAATGTAGGGAACAGTTTACTTGCTGGTTGTTGGTGTCGCATGAAAAGGCAAGCTGATAAGAGCAGAAACACTGCGCATGTGTCACCAAGCTTTTTCTGTTTCAAAAACATCCACAATTGTTGAAGCTATGAATGTCCTCCCAACAGGGTAGATATTTTTGAAAGTGCTAAAGGCTGCTTGGCCGATAAGAGGTAAGTTTAGCAGCTACTACACTGTGCTGACTACAGCTATTTGCAGTGTTCAGGAAGCTCAACTAGCAAGTAATCAGCTCCTTACAGTAGTTACGACTGATGTAGACTTCCAATGCTTTAGAATCTTGAAGCAGAGTTTGTTAATGTTTCAGATTTGTTTTTATTTAAAGTTGCAAATTGAGTGCATGTATGCTTATGTGACCACTCACATGTGCACAAATGCACCAATATACCTTTCACACAAAAGTGTAAATGTATCATAATTTAATTGATTATGTCAAATTTCAAAGGCATTGTTACAGTGGCTTATCATTCAGTAAAAAAAGGAAACATATGCAAAGATGAAAATATATTCTAGACACGCAAAAGTCACACATTCTGTATATTTATAGTACTTGTATATAACTATACAAATTTCAGTTATTCTTCACAAAAGTTGAGTTATTGTGATGAAACTGCAAAATTCTAATATATTTGTAATTATTTCAGTGCTCTACACAGTTACAGATCATGTTTCTTGTCTGCAGGGTTTCGTATTTCCTTCTCTTCACACTCTTCTATCCAACTGGACTCCCATGGAGGAACGAGGCAGATTTGGCACATACGTGTATGCTGGTGAGCATAGAGCATGGTGTAGAGCAAGTGCATTAGGTTTATTTATTTCTTTAGAGTCAACTCAACTGTGAAAGCTATGGTCACAGGTTTTAAACCTACTTAAAGCAATGCTATTTGTGAAGATTACTGCCTTGAGGTGTCACTATTCCAGCAGTTTCTGCCAAAGTGCGAGGGTTATTCAGAAAGTAAAGATACAACACGGGTTGGAGGGGAAGGGAAATCACCGCAGACCATCCCGCTCACAGCCCAGACCTCGCTCCCAGCGATTTCCATTTGTTTTTGCATTCAAAGAAACATCTGGCCGGCCAGAAGTTTTACGAAGATGAAGAGGTGAAAAACGAAGTCACTACGTGGTTGCGTGCACAGGCGGCGGAGTTCTATGACATCGGAATACAAAAACTCGTACCCGGGCCAAACAAATGCCCTGACAAAGTTGGTAATTATGTTGAAAAATAGCTAAAGGTATGTGTTAAGAGTTTTTTCACTCGATTTTGTTAATAAATATTTTTAAAAAATCTTATTGCTTTTGTATCTTTACTTTCTGGATGTCCTACGTACACTGTGTCACATCCCAACAGGCTTTACAGTCACTGTTCTGAGAACCTCAAATCTCACAGTGCCTTCAGTGCTGTAATTTTATCATTCACAGTCATAAGATCATCACCATAATCCGTGTATTTTAGGGGTTCTGCCATACACTACCTCATGGTGCAGGTAGAGTGGTTATAGTTTATGTCTTTTTGAACTTTAACACATGAAAGATTTTGTTTCTTCTCATGGTCTCTATTCTTCTGGGAAATGGGGCTGTGTCATTGGATAATTGGTTCCTGAGGTTTTAAGACAGCGTAGTTGTCTGATCTTCAAAGATAAAAATGTTCAAGAAAGTGAGACAGTACTTTGTTTCAAAACTCCAGGAACGAATTACCCAGTGACATGGCACCATATCCCAGAAGAACATAAACTTCAACTGCACCACTTCCAAAGCCTGAAAACTCACATGTTTCTTCTAGTTGTATAGCAGTATTTACTGAAGACCCATCTAACTTCTTGATGATTCAGTATACTGCATGACAAGTTGGCTGCACTGCTTTAATTGCTGCCATTTGCTTAATTGTGACTGTACTATATATAAGACAGCGGAGACTGTGGTGATACTTCTGGGATATGATTCTCAGCAGCTTCACAGATACGTACCAGCATTCTGCCAGAACCAGGGCCAGCCTGATACATGAGGGCACCCCAGGAAGTTTAATAATTTGGCATCCTGGGCAGACTAATAATTTGGCGCCCCTTCAAACCGATATTCTTGAAACTTTTTTGGCTTAGGAAAGGGCTGTAAAACGTTTTTTGAGGGGGCGTGACCAAATTGCGGATAATATTTGGAGAAATTCGTTTGCATGTGGAAACCTGAGTTTACTAGCACCATATTTCTGATTACTCCAGTGACGTCTTAGTGCCCCTTATGGGTTGGTGCCCCAGGCAGCTGCCTGGTAGGCCCACCCCTTAGTCCAGCTTTGACCAGAACTTTTATGTACATTCACCAGAGTACATGACATCAGATATCGGACGACAATAATGTGTGTGAATATAGTTTTGAAATATTTAAGAATGCTGATACTTGAATCTCAGAGTTGAATTCGCTTTGAAAACAGAAGGAAGAATTCCTTAAGAAGGAGAAGTTGTAATTATTCTTGTAAGGCACTGGCTTGAAGGATAAAGTGCAACCAACTTTGAAAATTATAATGTCAGTATCTTCTATTTGTACAGGAGCACAAGTTGGGACAATCGTAACCATGCCTGCATGTGGCGCTCTGGCATCTTCATCGATAGGCTGGCCGTCTATCTTCTACATATTTGGTGCAGTGGGTATTTTGTGCGGTTTCCTCTGGATCTTCTTTGGAGCAGACCGTCCTGGTACACATAAGTTCATCTCAAAAGCAGAACAAGCATACATTGAGACCAACCTTGGTTCCAAAGTATCCACTGACACAGTATGTGGTAATTCACGTTTATGTAATACATGCATGGCATCTACAGCAACCATGCATCAGGATTAACATAAAATAGCAACGAAATACATAATAAATTAAAATAATATCTATAACAGTATGTAAGACTTCAGGCGTTCAGGGCAACTAGAGGTAACAAAACCTCCTTCTGGGATGTCATCATTCTGTGATGACAGAGACAGGGAAGGTCTCTGACAAGCAGGGGCCATTCACCCAAGAAAATTTTATTAATATAACAGTATGATTAAATAATTATGTGTTTATATAGAAAATATTGCTATCTTGAATACAGGAGTCTGACAGTATGTGAACATCTGTGTTTGGTACTTGGAACTTTCATTATCACCCATTTTAATGATCTTTTGCAACTGATTCCCATGAATCAGGATGAGACCACGTGGCTGACGAGTCAGCATCCCCTACTCTGCTACTGTTGCACAGATCACTCTCAGCTCAGTCTAGATCTGTCTTTCATTGAGTAAGGTTAATTGCATTTGTGCTTTATGGAATGAGACATTCTTTCATTTATGCCTCCCAGTGTTTGTATTTGCTAGAACTGAACTTTCATTGTTATTATTCTTTTTTACGCTTTTTATATTTTTATTACTGGTATTTCATAAGTTGTTAGAAGCCACAGGTGTTTTGCATTCAAAAGAGATTCTGATGTTTGTAATCTCAATGCTCATGACTTCACTGTCTGTCACTGTTTTGTCAGCCCCCATGAATCACAAACATTGACACTCTACTGTACTTATTTTTCTGATGGCCTGCATTTTAAACTTATGTTACCCTTAAATGCCATTCACAATAGTTGTACCATCTAAGGCATGTACTACTGTCTTTTACCACGTGAACACTGGTATTCTGGGTTTGAATCATACTTGAAGCATGGATGTATGCCTATGTCTTTTTCTGTATTTGTATTGTTCTGTGTACTTAGATGCCTTGAAGTGGGCCAGTCCTATGTCCATCATGTGTTGTCATATGCCTATAAAAGAAGATTCATAAATCTGTAAAATAGGAGGTCCTATGCCACGTGGACCTGTAGGACAGTAGACATAGGTCAAACTAACCTTAAATTTAAACACTTGTTCAGTCTATATTGGTAGCTTTTCTGAACAAGATGATAAAGTAAAGCTCAAAGAAACCTTTCATGATGGAAACAATTGGATAATCAGTCAGTTAAATTAAAACATTATTGAATGTTACTAAATTTGAAATTAATTTCACTCAATAAGTTTCTGTTTTTTGACTGCTTGTAGTTTGTTTGTTTAATATGTTGCATTTTGTGTTGGTAAGCTCCTGATGATTGGTTTTCAAAAGTCTAAACATGTAGTGGAGTAGATTCTACCAATTTCTAATAAATTTTTAAACATGCATATGACCGAAATGATGCATCTTCGACTTTATAACATCTGAGGTTTTCACAGCCCTGAAAATTCATATTGTGGTCTTGTGGGTTATGATACCGTGCAGGTTGGTAGTGGGCACCAACATTTCAGGAGAACATACGTGTCCACATATGGAGTATTTTGCTTTTGGCCTTCAAAGCTTTGGTCCCTACGTGTCACTCTGCTTTGTGTTGTAGCTCAAAAGGTTGCAACATGGAGATGTGCATGATGTTAATAAAATTACGAATGCAAAAGTTGAAAGAGCAATGAGCCATTTGATAAGTCACCATCATATAACAACTTAGAGAACAGATGGCATTTCATGTTAGATTATGTGTTTAATTGCTAAATATTTCTAATTAATTGAGATACATTTGCTGTCACTGTATTTGTTTGGCAAGGTACCAAGGAAAGGTTATTAGATTTGTTGCACATATGAGTACCTGTATTTCTAAAAGGCATATGTAAGTGTGAGGCACTTTGTAGATGACATTTTCTCTCATTTCCTAACCTCCTTTGTTTAGTTTTTATTTCTAGGGCCCCTTGTTTCTGTTGTTTGTTCTACATCATGTTCTCACATTTTTTTTAGGTGTGACACAGGGTATCATAGAAATACTGATATTACGTGTTACAACAAATGAAGAAGCATATGAACATAGTTTAGCACTTTACATTTGTTCCAGTTTAGATGTAATTAAGAGAGTGAAAGTAACAAGAGGCTGAAGAAAACTGCATAATAAGGAGCTTCACAATTTGTACTCCTTAGCAAGAATTATTAGGGTGATAGTGGTAAATCAAGGGGGAAGAGATAGGTTGGGTATGTGGCATGTATGGGGAAGAAGAGAAATGCGTACTGGGTTTTGGTTGGGAAACCTGAAGGAAAGAAACCATTTTGAAATCCCAGCATAGATGGGATGATAATATTAAAGTGGATATTAAAGAAGTAGGCTGGGATGTCATGGACTAGATTCATCTGTTGGAGTATAGAGACAAGTAGTTGGCTCTCGTGAATGTGGTAATGAACCTTCGGCCGTAACATGCAGGAAATTGTTTTGACTAGCTGGGAAATTATTACCTTCTGAAGGACTCTGTTCCATGGAGTTAGATGTAATTATACTGCAGATTTTGTTCCGTGTTTCTTGTTTACTTGCCGTTCCATCTTTCCCCCTGTGAACCAATACTATTATTATACATACTGCTCAATACCAGACAGCCATCTCCGACATATGGCCACTGCATTCCAAGCTGATTAACAGCTATCATGATTAAACTGAAACTAAAGAAGATGGTTCAAATAGTAACACTTCTGATACATATCAGACAGATGACAATTTTGAATCTTGATTGGGACACCAGCTAATCTGAATAAAGGTTTCATGGCTTTTCTCAGTCCTTCTCAGACAAAAACCAGGACAGTAACCCAAAATAGCCCATACTTGCCCCTTTCCAATTTATTATTTACTGACCATCCCACCAGTTTATGTTCCATTTTAGTTATTTCTTAAGTTAGCCTTAAAAAATAAATATGTCTTTAATATTAAACTGAAAAAAAAAACACTTAAATCAAGAAGCCGTAAGTTGTAATTCTGCTGTCAGATCATACAGTACGTGTATTTAACTACTGGAGTACTGATTGGAAAGTCTGCACATTGCAAAATATTGCTATTTTACCATGTGGAGTCTCATGCGTAATGTAAATGTATTCTGATGCAAGTAATTTTTCGTTAGCCATTATTGTATACTTAATGACATCAATGGTGTTTTCAATTTACAGAAACGCCAAACTCCTTGGATTGACATCTTCACTTCACTGCCCATGTGGGCTGTGGCCATTGCCCACTGTGGTCAGAATTGGGGGTTCTGGACTTTACTTACAGAGATGCCATCTTACATGAATTCCATTCTGAAGTTTGATCTCAAAGCAGTAAGTCGTAATATTTAGTTTCAAACGTGTGTTGTGTTTCAGGGCGGTGCTGCTGAAGATTAAAGCCTTCTGAGATATAACGGTGTGTCACTGGGCGAGTAGTTCTTGATATGTAAAGGACTGTGGTGCCTTCGAAATGTCAGGAACTATTCACCCAATGATGCAGCATCCTATCCCAGAAGCCATGAATCATCATGTATTGTGTTTTACATCGGAATCCATGGCTTTCATTTACAGAGCGTATGGAATAACAAGGTCCAAATGCAATTGGCTAAGAGAAACTTAAACACTAAAATAAATGTTCTTTGGACAGGTGCACATAAATTGAGAAGTTAGGTGCCAAAAACCGAGTGCATTTAGTTTTATTTTTTTTCAGTTTTACTGCATTAAAACTTAAATTTATTATTCTCAGCATTTTGTCCCCAAATGTTCTTACCTAACTAAATATTTCCATGCAGCAGAGTCCTTGTTGAGCAACTGATGGGTAATTAAATTCCTCGCCTTTTATGAACTCTGAAATTTCATTATAGTGCTAGCAAGAGCCCCCCCCCACCACCACCAAGGCGGAGGTCCAGTGAAACATTTAGCAACATGATAGTTTTTATGATGAGACATTATTCCCTTGTACAATCTTGAAGCTGGAGGACTACCCCTTGTCATCTACCCTCTACTGCTTACTCAGTACATCTGTCCATTTCGGGATGCCGTCAGTTCAAACCTCAGCCTGGGCTTGTCATGCTGTGGTGACAAGAGGGCCACTGAAGGTGGATTATAATTAGTAAAATGAAATGTGTTTTATTAAATTCAACACATTAATGCAAAGGTCATAAAGGACATATTATTTAATTGGCCTGAACATGCCAGGATACTGCAAACTTGAATGTTGCAAAGGTGGCTACAAATTAGTTGACAGTGTGGATGGCCTGTAACTTTCTATTGAGAATACATATGGAAAGTGTATCAGTACAAAGCTGTCTCGAAACAATGATGTTTCTTTTGACATATGTGTAAGATTATACTACTTTTCTGTACTGGCATAATGATTGGACACACTGTGATACCGTAATACAGATACCCACAGATGTACAAGTTTTTTCACATGTGGTCACAGGTGCTCTATGTGGGCTCCTGTCATAACATGACACTCGTCCCACCTGCAGGCAGTATCACCCACCTCCTGTTGTAGCATATCATTGCTGTAAAGTCAAAATCTGCTATGTGGAGTTTTTTTTAATTTTGTAATATTAATACCGCTTAGCAGGTTTCACACTTTCTCATACTTCAACGACACCAGGTATGTTTATCCGAAACAAATTCACCTAACTAGTGAACAAAAAAAATATATTATTAGAGGTCACCTATCGCCAATCACCCACTGTTTTCTTTTTCTCCTGTAAAACTCCATAATTTCCACGTAGTAGTTTTTTGACTTGACAGTGGCGATATTCCGGTCGACTGTCATTACAACATTTCAAACTCTGTTTCTGTGTGGATTATGATTATCTGAAACATTATGAACTTGGACCTATGCAGGGTAAATTTGAATACTGGGCGACTGCTTTGTAGTAAACAAGTTTTCCATATGTGTTTTCATTGGAAAATGACAGGCTTTCCAAATCATCCCCTAATTTGTAGCCATGGTATGTTGTTACAGAATGGTCTGCTGTCAGCTCTACCATATCTTGTCATGTGGCTGACAAGTTTCGTCTTCAGTTGGGCGTCAGATTTACTAAATACAAAGCAGATACTGTCACTTGGTACTTCCAGAAAAGTCTTCAATAGTATTGGTAGGTTTTATTGCATTTTATCTGAATTTTAAAATACCATTATTATCTTCAGCTACCTGACATGGGCCCATGGTCTGTTACTTTTTCATAACGAATAATCTTATCTTCTCACTTTCACCTTGAATAACCCACATTTCTATGTCCTTTAGGGTCCAGGATAACAGCTGTGTTATAATGCAGACATCTTTCATCCTTATAAGATGTTGATGCTAGTATTTTTCTGATACTTCTGTCCTTCTTCTTTCTGTCTTTCTTTTTTCTTTTTTTATGGTTAAAGGATTTTGTTCTCTTCATTTTTCATGCTAAACCCTGTCCATTGCTGTAGGAATTAAAAATCTCACCTTTGAACATTATGTTCTTAAAATATGTTTCAATCCACCTTGACCATCTTCAGGCCTTTATCTGTACTTTTTAATTTTGATAAAGGCCTGAAGATGATTGAGGTTGATTGAAACATGTTGCCAAATAATAAAAACTAATAAAAGACATCACTAAATAGTTGTCAACAGAATTAAGTCTTTACATTGTGATAAAAGGCTTACATTTGTCAGTGCATATTTGTATATTTACCGCAGAAGACAAAAATGTCTGCCCAGCCAGGAACCCAACTCTCCAGACTGTGATCAGTCATTGCACTGATTGTGTCTCTTTTAATTGATTTTATCTGAAAAAAAAAACACCTGCAATTTGAGGTCAGGTATGAGATTTGAGATTATTATGATGGCCAAATTTCATATTTTGATCTTTTGGGTCATGATGCCACGTAGTCTGGTAGTTCGAGAATCCCCTTTTGTTCCTCAAAATTTTGGTATCCACCTATCAGACCACATGGTACTGTATCACAGAAGTCTACAGCTTGAATTAGTTTAGATGTTCCGCATATTTGACGAACATGTAACCCATGTTTACACGTTGGTCACAGGACACTGGATCCCCGGGTTGGCTCTGATTGGACTGAACTTCTCCAGCACGACAGATTCCACAGCAGCAGTGGCACTGCTCACACTTGCTGTGGGGGTCAACTCGGCCGCTTATCTGGGTTTCCAGTTGAATCACATTGATTTGTCTCCAAATTATGCTGGCACAATGATGGGAATCACAAACTGCCTAGCAAACATCATGTCTATTGTTGCTCCACTGCTTGTTGGATTTATAGTCACAAATGAGGTGAGTTTGCTGTAAAACTCTCATGTATCCTGGGCTTACAATGAAATAGCCTCTATTTATTGAGAGTAAAGAACATAATGGGAAGCTTCATAAATTGTATGCTTCTTTGAATATTGTTAAAATGTTTATATTAAGAAGGATGGAAAGGATGAGACATGTAGCACACATGGGGGAAGTCAGAAATGTATAAAAAATATTGGCCAGAAAATCTTAGAGCAAGAGACCACTTGTGGGACAGAGGTAATGTAATGTAAAGGGGTAATGTTAAGGTTATCTAATAGAAATATATTATAAATATGTGGGCTGGATTCACTTTGCAGCTTGTGTGAACATTGTAATATACAGGTATAGGGTCATTATTTTATCTGACAACTATCAATTACCACTTGCTGTTTGTTCATTTATTGTACTAATGTAGCCCACTCAGCTGACTGTCCACACACAAGGCGGATTAGGGGTGGGAAGTGACAAACGGTAGTTTTCCGATAAAATAAGGACCCTATACACTTGAGTTAGATAACAGCAGGGTGTTTCTTTATCATCTGAGTTAACTATCAGCTTATCAGTGCAAGATGTGCACCATGGAATAGCTGCAATACAGACGTAAATCCATATCTTGACATATATATATATATGTGGGTATGATTACAGAATGATGAATCACAGTGGCACATCGTGTTCTATATTGCCTCCGGCGTTTACTTTGCTTGTAACCTGTTCTTTGTGCTATTTGGGAAAGCTGAAATCCAACCTTGGAATGACCCAGATGCACCAAGTAAGTGAATACAATGAACTGTGCACATTATTCCTGTTATAATGTAAGCTATTTTTGTCATAAGCAGCTTAAACATGTCAGTCTGTCTCTACCAGAGGAATTTAGCCAGAAACGTCACAGGACTTCTCTGTGACTCCCTAAAACCAGACATGAATATTTTCAATTTTGAAATTTCGTGTAAGCAGCACTTAAGAATAAAAAGCTTATATACATATCAAATCAGAGCATACAATTTGGAGGGGTTTTAGCACCTGTTTTGAGTTAGGATGACTATATATTTGTGTCTAACCTTGTCACAAATTTGTAACCATATTTTTAGCCTGAAGATGGAAACCCATCGTGTCCCCATTATTCAGTGTTCTGTTGTTTTTGTTTTTATTTCTAACATGAGAAGATGGGCAAAGTTCTTAAAGTAAATGATCCTAAATGTGATATACCATCAACAGAATCCTACAGAGCTGTATGGTCGTAATTGTTTAAACTAGAAAATAATTCATGACAACTACATGAAATATATGTTTATAATTTTGTTTTGTGAAAAATAATAACCCAGTGTTTGAAGTTTTGTTATGGTGGGACATTATAAATATGGCAACAGGAGCATTATGGTTATGCTTAAACAGAAGAGATTCCTTTATTATGTTGATCCTACCAACACTGCTTGTTTTCATTGCTTCAAGCACCAGTTATAACCTAAAATTGGATTGCCTGTATTGGAATGTAATGCTTTGTTGGGTTGCACAGGTTAAAATTTGAAGACATAGGTGACAGCATTTTACAGTGACCTGTGATTTGGAGAACTGATGATCAGTTGTTTTTAGATGTATAATTTTGTAACAATATTTGTTACCACATTACTTTGTGGCATTCTTTGTTCTTGAGGGGAGAAAAGGTGACCAATAGTAGGGGGAATTCATTTCATACAAGTTATGCAAAAATACGTGAGAACAGTTGGTCATCGCAAGATTTGAGGTTCTCACATCGGTGTTGCTGAGGATTCAAGTCTGCTGGGATGTGGCGCTGTGTCATTGGGTTTGTGGTTCCCAGCATTTCAAAGGATCATGGTGCCATCCATCTTCACAGGTCACGCAGTCCAAGACGCTGTGAAGGCACAACAAACCTTCGAAATGTCAGAAACCACTCACCCAACGCCACAACATCACATGCCAGAAGACTTTAATCCTCAAAGTGTCAGTGTTGGAGAGTCTGATATGAAACAAGTCTGATATGAAACAAAATTAATGCTTGTAATTTCATATTAATTGTCAAGCTGTTCCCTTAAATTTGATTTGTTATAGCAATCAGTGATTTGGCACGAAGTGCACAATAGTCACAATCCCCCTTCACTTGTATTACAGGAGACATAGAAGGGGTGAGCGGCATTGCTATGAAAGAAACAGATGCCAAGACAAGTTCTGAGAAGTACCATTGAACTGCTGTAAGACAGTACTCTCTGCTAATGGTGAAGCTGCACAGAGGGCAGGAACAATGTATGAAGTGAGACCTGATGTACTCATGCAGCTCAATTTAAAGTATATTATTATTAATAGCCACACCATACCAAAGGATTTAAATCCCTGCAGCTCTTCATACCAAGTACAATGTAACAGGAAACATTTTTGTACATATTGTAAATATAATGTACTGTAAGAAATATTATTTTGAGATTTTTTGAGCGACATATTTATCGTACTTTCAATATTCCATAAAGAATATTAAATTTATAAAATAATCATGTCTTTATATGTATGTGTGTTATGTACAGTCCACTCACAATCGTATGGTACTGTGCAGAGACCTGATTTCAGCCGACGTACATGGACCCATCCACAGGTGGTACTAGAGGGATGTCAGGTAGCTTTGTTACAAGATGGTGTAAGTTGCACTTCATTTAGTGTTGCCTGCTATTACATGAACAAAAACATTGTTCTTCATAAAGAACTTAGACTATACTCTGGCATTGTCTAAGATAGGAAAGCATAAAGTTATCTGCGACAAATATCCAGTACCTCTGTTATCATAACTCCAACTGAAGAAATGATGTACTGAGGTAAAAACATAAATGCATGTTTTCAGAAACAGGTGAGAAAGCTGCCATCATATTTGCCCCCTCCAAATACCGTATATTCTCGAATCTAATGCGCATCCGAATCTAATACGCACCCAGTTTTTGGCGACTTCTTAAACGAAAAAAAGTTAGTTCGCGATTCTAATCCGCACCTTTCCTTCAACCACCCCTTGCCCACGGGGCGACTGATTGAATAATATTGGATGTTACCAATGCGTTAAAATCCGACGCTACGCCTGTGGCCGATGAGTCATACCGATAGAGGCGGGGCCTTTCTCAACAGACGTGCGCAATCTCGTCTGAAGCCAGCTGAGCTTTAGTTGTTGAAACGTGGGAGGTGCTTGTTCCAATTTGTCGTGTACCGTAGTTATGGAAGAGGGACACCTGAAATCTAAACGACTCTCATATACGGCGAAGTTCAAACGTGAAGTTATTCGGTGCGCAGAGGAGAATGGAAACCGCAAAGCCGCTGCAATTTTTGGAGTTGATGAAAGCAACGTTCGACTATGGCGGAAACACAAGGCAGCGATGACATTGTATGGGAGGACGATGTTGAAGATAAAGATGATAGTGACTGGTGGAGAGCACGGATAACGATTCAGTTATGAGTGATGACGGCGAATCTGATGAATAATAAATTATAATAATAAATAATAAAATAATAGATTATTGTATTGTATTGTTCTTACGGCAAGTACAGCAGCTCAATCATTTTTCCAAAATCCAGCTCTAGACCGCGAATCTAATCCGCACGCGAATCTAATACGCATCTGATTTTTTAGCCCTCTAAAACTGTAGAAAGGGTGCGCATTAGATTCGAGAATATACGGTACATACACTAGCAGCCACACCTCTCAGAAGCCAGCCTGTATGCAAGCTGCCGCTGCAACAGGTGCCGTGGAATTGTGATCAACCACTATCACTGAGAGATTGCTTTTTATAAACTCGGTGCAATAAATTTCCTTGTTGCCTAAATATACAAAATGAATTTAGGGGCGTTCTTTTTACATGACTTCGCATATGTGAACGCAGGTCTTTTAAACGTTAAGCAACACTGTAACACAAATTAAATGTTAATACAACTTTATTTTTACATATATATTGTTTTTAAGCTTACAAAATGATATTCATGTTGGCTGGATTAACAGTTCGTTCTGATCTAAATGCAATACTATCAATACAAGTTACACATAACAGACACCCATGGCATGCCTAAACACTCATGTTTGCTACTCAAAAACAGACACAATTTGCAGTTAATAATGCAGCGCTAGACCTTGCCTAACATGGAAGTCATTATACTGAAAATGGTCAAAAAATATATTCATTATGCGTAAGTATTAATCTTTCATTATTGTCTCTGATTGTCTTTAACACATGAAAACTGAATGGCTGATTTTGCAAAGAAGCCTGATCACCACAAAATGCTGATCTACAGGAAGTTGTCTTCAGTTCCCAATATGTAGCCAATGAAGGAAAAGCAATCTCCGTGCCTAACACCGTTTCGTGATGACATACACGGACTATTGCGGTAAAATCATGCACGAGTAGATGGCAGTGAATGGTCAGCATCTGACCAGCTACTATGAAGGTTACTGTCTCCTGGGGTGAGATCCCCCTTAGCCTCAATGACAAGTATGAATGTTTTGGATCAATCCATTGCCTCCACTTTCAACCCTCACTTCTTACCAGAAGATGGAGGCAACACGTTCCTCCAAAATGCTCTAGTAGCTGGCACAAATCTAGCAAGTGGGTGTAGGCAAGCAGAACGGTGCAAGGGGAAATAACAATCACTTACTACCAGACCTGCAAATTGTAAGTCAAGAGCATTGCTTAGCCCGTCAAAGTAAAGGATAGTGTTGCCTGGTCCAATGTTTTCAGGTTACCTCAACTGAAACAACACACAATGATGTTAAGCTCACAGATTTTCACCAGCTGCTGCACCTGACTACCAAACTGCATGTCAGCACATCCCACAAGACAGTAACTGTCCTAGGCACTGCTGTGAGAATGTCAAATCAGGCCACTCTGCCTGTTGTATCAACTTGGTTGGATGATGGATGTGGTGAACAAAACTGCCCAATGCCCCAGTAACAAATCTGGTCAAGGCCATCCCATCTAGCTTATAAATACGGACTGTTCAGAGATATTTAAATACAGCAACACTATTAACATCTCTGCTGCCGTTAACTGACAAATTGTGGCTCAATTTCATCTGAAAACCTGAACACACGCTTTACTCATATTTTGACAGCTATTATGAGGATAAAAAATGCAATAACAGCTGAGTTCTTAAAAATATATTCATACAACAGACTGATTTTCAAATTATACCTGTAAAATACATACACAGTCCGACAATTATATAATGAGACTGAGGTTATAGAATAAAACTGGAACAAAAGACTTGAGTACTATCTGTATTTTATTCAAAGTACATCCCTTCTGCATCGATACAGCGAGTGGCACGATCTAGCAAAGACTGGAACGACCTCTGCACGTCTTCTTGTGGTATGGCCCGAAGACTCGATGTCACAGCTCCTTGGATGTCTTGAACATCTTCAAAGAGGCGCCCTTTCAATGGTAACTTCAGTTTGGGGAACAGAAAATAATCACAGGGGGATAAATCAGGGGAGTAAGGCGGATGATTGAGCACGCACACTTGTTTTTGGGCTAAAAATTCTTGTACAGCAACTGCCCGGTGAACCGGTGCATTGTCGTGAAGAAGAAACCAACTGCCTGGTGCTGAGTACTCGGGCCGGACACGGCGAATCCTCTTCCATAGGCGTTCCAGAACACTCAAATAAAAACTTCCAGTGACAGTTTGTCCCTGAGGGACAAACTCGTGGTGAATAATTCCCTTGCTGTCGTAGAAACACACAAGCATTGTCTTCACTTTTGACTTTTGAAAACGAACTTTTTTGCCTTTTGGTGATGCTGGTGACTTCCATTCAGCACTTTGGCGTTTAGTTGTGGGATCATAGCGAAAACACCAAGTTTCATCCTCTGCTACAATCGAATTCAAGAAAGTTTTATTTCTATGAGCAGTTTTAATGATGTCTTTTGCGTACTGAACACGCTCGTGTCTTTGATCATCATTCAATGAATGCGGCACAAACCGGGAAGCGACCTTTCTCTTGCCCAGGTCTTCCACTAAGATTTGACGAATCGTCTCCCTGTTAACACCAAACTCATCAGCCATCATTCTCAGTCACACAACGTTCTTCTTGTATTCGTTCTCTCACTTTCACAATGAGTCCCTCGTTACGAACAGAAAATGGACGCCCAGGCCTGGCTTCATCTTCAATCGTTTCCACACCACTTTTGAATCGTGCATACCACCTGAATATCTGTGCACGAGATAAAGAATTATCCCCATACACTTGTCTCATCAATTTCACAGTCTCAGCTGCAGTTTTCCCGAGTTTAACACAGAATTTAATGTTCGCTCTCTGCTCCATGCTGCTACTGTGACCGCGTCCTCTCACTACCTACACAACATGGCGCCGTATTTCCCGTCATGCTCAGCGTGGGACGTTGCGGTGTTGCCAGATTACAGATGAAGGTTGGGCACTTGGATGGCATGCATTGCTTCATAGATGGCACTTCTATCTTGGTCAAAATAAAATCAGTCTCATTATATAATTGTCGGACTGTGTATATTAAATGTGCGTACTTATGGACTCTGTTCATAGAGCCATGTAAGTCATGGAATGCTACTGCTTGTTACAGTTCTTACTATTTTGACTGCAGTCACCTTCATTTCCATAGGGTTCTGGTACTGCTATGTTACAGTTTGGCTTCTGCACCTGTCCACTGTCTATGGTTCCAAAAAGCGCTAAAATGTAACATGTTTCAGAACCTGAATTTGTTTCTGTCCTCAGATTATAGGGCTGGGCGCATGTACCTAGCTGGACCTGCCAGAAGGGAGCTATTCACAATTTCTGGATCAGACAACCCACCTTCTTATCTGACAACAGTAACATATCATTTCCAAATCAATGAGGTTACTTTCTCATGCTCCTTGGACCAGCAGGTGATGGACCAAGTGCAAAGGCCAGTCACAACTGGCTAAGGCAGGGGTGCCCAATTACATACATATATATAAATATGCACATAATTTGAAAATTACACAATAACTTAAGACGTTAGGTATACCACTTATTGTGATTTTTTACATGTAAAGCATGTGAAGCAACCCACAACAACATATGTGGCCCTTTGTCAAAAAAAGGTTGGAAACCCCTGGTCTAGGGTCGTCACATGCTTTACGTTCACCCATGATGGTTATTAACATACAGATATGAGATCTGAACTCATTAAGCACTTGTCATGCTAAACAATGTTCTGGCTAGATATAAACCAAAAACTGTAATATATTTCCATCCACACTGTACAAGACGATAAACAATATGAAACAGGGTCATTTGCTATCAGTCTGCAAACTCTTCACAAGTCACTTCAGTTATGTGATGGAATACAGGAATCTGGCCAATGAGATAACGTCGATGGTCGAGGGGACTGTACTTCAGCGTGCGTTGTCTTTGTCACATTGACAGTGCGAGGCCAGGCATCAGCTATTGCAGACAGAATATAGAAACATCCTGCACATGTCACTAGAAGAGTCACTATTATGACTAGCACGTGATGAGATGAGTTGCCCACTGGCACAGGCAGGCTGATACTTGGAGAATTCTGTCCACAGGAGGAGAGACATTAATTCAACATCAATATCCCTTGCACTTATTGGTCAAATAAAACTGAAAAACAGTAGTCAAATACCCCACCATGGGTTACAAAATGTTTCAAAATGGGTTCATTACATAATGATAGTCTTTTCTGGACATGCTGATAAGCCGCCAGTGTCTGTAAAAGATGGAATTTTTTAAGATTCAAGTCTTCTGGGATGTGACACTGTGTCATTGGGCGCCGTGACACAGCGTCATGTCCCAACAGACTTGAGTCTCCAGCAACACTGCCGTGGGAAACTCAAATCTTACTAGGAATGTCCTGTCCAGCTGTGTAATTACTGATTGCTTATCATGCATTAGTTAGTGGGCCAATACAGGCCAGAATAAAATTCATGTGACAGTTTTGATTTCTATGTATAGTACGACCAACGGCTCTACAACCCACAATAGGGGTGACAGTGCTACCATACGTTTCACAGCTCAGGGGATCTTTCCCTCGACCTCCTCCAGTAAGAATGGCAGTATTGTTACAGTATGTTTAGCTGCCAGATCATGCTGACAGTAGACACTTTTACTATGCACTGAAAAATTATGATGTCCGTTATGTCCTCAGACAACACTGTCAGATGCGAGGTGACAGAATAGAGAGGGAGATGCGTGGCTTCGCAGAGTGGGAAGAGAATCTTCCCAAAAACAAGGGTGATGGTGAGGTTTTTACATCTACTGGCCATAGTATATAAGGGCTGCTTATTTACATTATTTACTTGTCATTTATTTAAAGATGCTGTCAGTAGCTCTGACTAAAATTTATAGTGTCAAATGATTGGATTGGTGAATACTGAACTGGAAAGGATGCAGAAATAAATAATCATGGTGTAATTTACATTACTATCCCAGTATCTGCGTGGAAGAAAAGAGTGAAACCATGATGGTTGGTGACCTGACAGATTCAAGCCAGGCACCTCCCAAACACAATTTGGAGACATCACTGCTTGATCCACCTTGCTTGGTGTAAAGATCAAGACTCTTATTTCAATTTCACTTACTGTCTTGTATGCAAGATTGACCCACTGGCACAGCTCTCGACTACAAGGCCTGCAGGGAGCACGGATCCTTTTCCCTTGCACACACTGCATATAACCGATATTCTTTAACGGTTTTAAGGGGCACCAAATAATTAACCTGCCCAGGGCGCCAACATGTCTCGGGCCAGCCCTGCTCTGTCAAGTGTTGAAGGGTTCAAAATGTTTAGATTAAATATGACGGTGATATCAATGCGAAATGACTGCATTATGTTTAGGTACTTTTTGTAACACAGAATGACAGGACAGTGTTTTTGAAAATATGTTGGTGTGTGAACAAAATGAAAAGCTACTGATATAATTATTTCAGTTCGCTTTTTTTTTAGTACATTCAGATGGTATTCGCTAAAATTATAACTTTGACGCTTCGTCTGTCTCTACCCAGGCTTAAAAATCTTATTTTTCCAGTGGACAGCGGATTAGGCTATAGGCTGGGCGGACCGGGGTTCGATTCGCGACAGGGTCAAGAATTTTTCTCTTCTCAAAAACGTTAATACCGGTTCTGGAGCCCACCCAGCCTGCTGTTCAATGGGTACCGAGGATTCTCTCCCAGGGGCTAAAGTAGCCAGAATGTGAAAATGACTAATTACCTCCGTCCAGTGCCGAGGCTAAGAATGCGAGGAGCTATATTTCCACTCCTCCACATGCCTTCATGACGTGCACAGCGACTTCACTTTTTTTTTTGACTTTGTACAGGGCCTCGGCATGAATAGAGATGTTTCGTAAGCAAAATTCAGCGGCCATTTCTCACCCAAGTCTCCTGACTGACTGCTAGATGGCTTTGGCAGTCACATCAGGATTGAGTAGAACTTGTGCAGTCAGTGGGCTGGTCACTCACTACACCTATGCACACGACCAAAGAAACCTCCGAAAGGAGGCCCTATGCCTCACAAGGAGCGACAGGATAAATAATAAATACAGGGCCTCGGACTTCAAAACTGGGGCATTTAGTGAATAGTGAATCGACAGATATTCAATAACAACTTTGTCCGAGCGGATTTTGAATTGCTTATTCAATAGTTCGATTTAATGTCGTTATAAATAATTACACGAAGAAATCATACCTTTAATGACATAAAAATAACAAAAGTAATGTGGTACAGACACGTTCAAACAATGGCATTCGTTAGGTGGCGTATACAAGTGGACAGCAACAGGAAGGAAGACGGGTGAAGGCAATTGTGATTCAGAAGCTGATATAGAACAATGGCGATCTGCAATGAGTAGGCGTCCATGACCATGAATCACACTTGGCCCGGTTCTCCCGAGACAGTCCCTGTTTTATGGGGTTTTAAGGGCACTGTCCCGGTGTCCAGCAAAATTCCGTTTGGGGAACTAAATGTCGCGGGTTTTCCCAAGTCATAAAAATACGGCATTTCTCACAATACGTATGAAGATTTTGACTTTTCCCCGGTGGTAGAAAACACTTATAGGAGTGGGACAGCCACCAGCATACCACAAACAGGAAGGAATAGGAGAGGGAGAGGAAGATGGTGATTAGAGAGTGTGGACTGAGACTGCGAAGGATGAGGAACGGATATGTGAAGTAAAACTAGCACGTGAACTGGGTGTCTGAGTTACATTATTATTATTATTATTATTATTATTATTATTATTATTATTTCATTTAACTGTGTCAATTTTTATCTCAGCTATCTCGTTTGGGGCAGACACGTTCAAGAGAGTAGCAGGAGGACAGTGGTCACGAACAGCCAAAAACTGGAGCGAATGGAGCAGATACACACAACATTCGTAACACCAATGTCACGAACAGCCAAAAACTGGAGCGAATGGAGCAGATACACACAACATTCGTAACACCAATGTCACGAACAGCCAAGCGGAGCGAATGGAGCAGATACACACAACATTCGTAACACCAATGTCACGAACAGCCAAAAACTGGAGCGAATGGAGCAGATACACACAACATTCGTAACACCAATGTCACGAACAGCCAAAAACTGGAGCGAATGGAGCAGATACACACAACATTCGTAACACCAATGTCACGAACAGCCAAAAACTGGAGCGAATGGAGCAGATACACACAACATTCGTAACACCAATGTCACGAACAGCCAAAAACTGGAGCGAATGGAGCAGATACACACAACATTCGTAACACCAATGTCACGAACAGCCAAAAACTGGAGCGAATGGAGCAGATACACACAAAATTCGTAACACCAATGTCACGAACAGCCAAAAACTGGAGCGAATGGAGCAGATACACACAACATTCGTAACACCAATGTCACGAACAGCCAAAAACTGGAGCGAATGGAGCAGATACACACAACATTCGTAACACCAATGTCACGAACAGCCAAAAACTGGAGCGAATGGAGCAGATACACACAACATTCGTAACACCAATGTCACGAACAGCCAAAAACTGGAGCGAATGGAGCAGATACACACAACATTCGTAACACCAATGTCACGAACAGCCAAAAACTGGAGCGAATGGAGCAGATACACACAACATTCGTAACACCAATGTCACGAACAGCCAAAAAACTGGAGCGAATGGAGCAGATACACACAACATTCCTAACACCAATGTCACGAACTCCGCAGACATAAGCAGGTAGTGGCTACACCAGTGTATTTAGCGATGCAAGTATCAGCCTACCAGAAACTGTATTACATGCTCCAAGTGTCAATGCCACATCTCTGGGAACAGCTCACCTAGTGATAAAACACTCGAGCTCTCCCTGGTTCCACCACGAGGCCGTTGCCCTCACGGGATTAATTAGGCTTATTTATTTATCTCATTGTAGTAATATTCATGAATAACTCTGCTTTTTCCGTTGCGTCACAAGTCAGAATATTTATCTGATACGCCCCCCGCCACAATTCACGTAAATGTTATTAAGTGCCCCGGCTTTGGTTTTTTTTTAAATGGGCCCCCTAGCCATGAAGTTAACAATAAACTCAAGCTTATAGACAAACACCATGTATATCCCAGCAGAAATGTGAAACTGTGGGTGTGTCGGTCTGTGGCTTGACCTCTCCTCTGACCCTGCTATCAACACACTCACTGTGCGTGCTCATTAATTGTTCACAATTGCGATGACCTTGACTGTGTGGTGTCATGACTGGTTTAAGTGCGTGTATCAAAATCGGGAGGACAACGCGTGAAAGCAAACTCTGATTGTCATACAGGTTCATTGTATTTTACGCTTGCAAGACTCATAAAAACATAACTATTCATTATCGGGATTATAAATGAATTGCAATAGCATTTGTGGTGTGAATAGGCAAACAGCGCGTGACGTCACAATACATGGGTCCGCTGCAGTAATGTATTAAATATTTCTGCCTCACAGATGGAGTCTGGAACATACTTGGAACAACAAGTGGCATCACCAGGTTATCTCGCTATCCAGCTTTTGGTGCAAATACTGAACGTGGCACTGCACACTTTGTGCCCTCACGTCAAAGAAAAGGATGCGGAAGCTGGACAGGTGTGTAGATATCAGTTAGAATTGTAAGGTTGGGAGCAGTGGCAATATTTACAGCATGGAGTTTATAACTGTAATTTCCTGGGTTTATCGACACATGGATTCAAGGTAGTCTTCTACCAGCGTTATTTTCTTGTTTGAATATATAAATTCTTCACAAAATAGAGCAGACACTGTTCTAGAGCCTACAAGATGTTTGTTTAAAAGTTAATATAGATGACACTAAACAGGTGCGCACCATGAATGTTTCGCTGGGGGGGGGGGGGGGGGAGGTAAGAGCCTGAGGCTACATATACTTTATGTGTAATTTTTAAAACTATGTTATAAAAATCATGTAAGTATAACATAACACTGTCTGCAACTGCATTTGTACACATACAAATATAACTACATGTTCCGTGACTCACTCAGTGCCCTATCTTCTTGTTTTTTTTAATTTTATTAATTTATTTTTCAAAATTCTAATTTACTAGTCGTCAGCCGATTTCAGTGGCTGATTTAGGCTGAAGGGTAAATCACGCAAAACGTTTGATATAATATCTACAAAATCTGTATTTTTCAAATTTCGATTTTGGGTGGTTTGGGGAGGGGCTGCAGCCCGGCACCCCCCCCCCCTTGGGTGCGCCTCTGACACTAAATATAGGCCTATACGAGCATGTTTCCAAACCAGAATCCGAAACATAGAAATGAGGTGCAAGAAAAGAATAAGAATAAAACCAGTATTTTTTTTTTATTTTACGTCCACAAAAAAAAATTGTAATAGCTTCCACCGTTTTCAAAGTTGTAAAGATCCATACACATGGCTGTTAATAAATGTTCCGGCTTCTTTCGAGTAACACGTGATAATCTCAAATTTAGACAGAAGAGAAAACATTATTTGTTAGATAACAAAGTGCTCCCTAAACATATTTACACATTTGGAATGTGGGGGTTGGGGGGAGTGGCACACAGCGTGCAACGCTATGAAATGTATATGGGGTTTATGGTGGGGACGAAGAATGCAAACGCTTCGTTTTCCCATTTATACTTCCGGTGTTCCATGCAAATGGAAGGACGTGCTGTGTTCTCAAGTTACATAATTTCCCACGCCTCTTGTTGTAAGTCCATTACAGTGCTGAAGGATAGAGTATGTATCCCACAATTGTTCTCGCTCATTTTAACGAAAGATACGAGTAGTTGTACAGATATGGCCGGCGAACTTTAAAGTGAAAAGGCACATTAAGTGGTCCAGGGATGCAAAACGTTTTCCAATAATCTAGGAGCCACCTCAAAATTCTAGGTGCCAGAAGGGTGACATGAAGCAGGTTCCATATTGAGGACCCATTAGAAGCAACGGCAGGAAGTTTTAGTCGCCGCCGGCACCGGTATTTGTGCACCCCTGGAACAGCCTATAGATAGACGGAAGGACAATAGGCTCTAAAGGTGGATCCTAAGCAAAAAAGGCATGAGGGTGAGGACAGGACTCATGTGGTTCAGTACAAATGCAGTGGCGGGCTGTTGCGGATAAAACTAAAATTAAACCTTGGCTGCCATAACAGACGGTGAATTTTATGACCATCTAAACCACTATGAGATTTTCACGAAGGTCACTGGTCCAGCAACCCCGTAGATTAAAAAAGTATTTAACATAACGTTTTCATTCCCACAGAAAACTTTACATGAAGCTGCCATGTTAGGTGACCTGAGTACAGTCGAGCTCTTGTTGAAGGCGGGTAACAGGCCGTCAGAAGAAGACGAGGAACGCTACACACCGTTGCACTGGGCCGCTGCTAAGGGGCATGTTCAAGTCGCACGGCGACTTATTGAATTTGGTGCCGAACTGGAGAAAAGAGGCGGCACGTTCCTACTCACTCCTCTACATATGGCAGCAGGAGAAGGTCATTTGAATACAACTCTGTTACTCCTCGATGCAGGAGCTCGAGTGAATTCTTTTGATAGGTTCCGTAACTCTCCGATGCACTGGGCAGCTTGGTTCAATCGTCTGCCAGTAGTGCGTTGTCTGGTTGAAAATGGTGGCAACTATACGCTTACTAACAGAGACGGCTACACACCGCGGGAGATGGCGTCTGTTAGAAGAAGTGTGGATATTGTACAGTGGTTCGACAGACTGAAAGATGTTGCTTAGCACAGTCATTGCAATTTGGTGGGTAGAGACACTGTGTAGTCAAATGTTGTTCTGCACATTTAAGAAGTCCACGACGTGACGTGATGACAATGACGTCACCTTGCTATCTCGTCAGCAGTACTGACGATCTGCCTGTATACTTTACCGCTTCATTATATCTGTTACGCAGTGCGCTTTGTCAGAATAATTTGTAATCTTAATATTTTATGTTTGCTACTCTCGTCACTTATAATTGGTTCTTATAATTTTGTTCATCTATGTGTAACAACTTGAAACCTTCCCAAGCTTCCACGTATCCTAACAACATTCAAGTGTTTTGTTAATTTCGTTTTATGATAACTTATGAACGAAAGTTTATTACAATGTAAACTTGAAGGTTCGTTACAGCGCGGACTGAGGGCAAACTTTCGTCCTTTCAGCGTTAACATACCATTAAATTGTTTAGCGGACACGGGGAATTGACAGTCACGCTACCCTACAAGTTAAAATATTGTATACCCCCTTTCGACCCACTTGTCATATGTATGTGTTTATATTAATTCTCACTTCGTCCCGGTTTGTTATTCGTGATCGTCCAGCCACTATTGCTCAAACTTACGTCATAAACTAACTTCGTAATATACACTGTTTCTCGGGTAATGGCTGAGTTTAAATAGTTACTTAACGCAGTGCGATGACGGCTGTTAAACTTCTTCTTGACGATGACGACTGGGTACCCCATATGTGAGTACGATACACACATGGTTCGGAAGCGCTATACGTTTCGCGAATAACTCGCACATGAACACCACGTTGTTATACTTGTTAGTGATTTGTTTATAGGTGGCAGCACGTTCAATAATAGCCAACTAATATTTTGTGGTTTGCAAATTTTTTTATAAGCAGTTATATAATTTGAACATTAAGTTAAGAAACAGAGAGATATATTTATACATACACATATAGACACACCAACGCACATGCACGTATGCAGGCTTACGTTATAAATTTACTTTCTTTACTCTCTTCATGTTGACTGCAGTTGGCGGGCCTGCATCAGAAACAGACGATCCGTGGGGTATGTCGTGGTTTGCGTAGTGTTTATAGCGCGTTGTTAGTGATTATTGTGTTGGAGATAATTATGGGGTGACAAAATCTGAAATGTAACTAAACGTTCTATATGGTTTGATATACGCATCCATGTGTGAAATGGAAACAAAAAAAGTCGAGTGCATTCTTGTAATACAGATAGTATTTTTCATTTTACCTGTTGTACAGTGTAAGGAAGTCTGCGAAGTACACGCAACAATAATTCGCCGTGTTGAAAATGAAGGTTTCCATAGGTAAGAATCCATAAACGTAGCGGACAGCCAACATACTGATGGCTTTAATTCATAAATGGGGGCCGGGGTAGGGTGGTCGGTATAGCGACTTGGGTACACGCTGGACGATCTGGAGTTCGAATTCCGGTCTCGTCTCTAGGGCCCACCCAGCCTCTCCAGTGGGTACCGACATTCTTTGCCGGGGGTAATGCGGCCGGAGCGTGACGACCATTCACCTCCATCTAGCACCGAGGTCGAGACTGAGTGGCACTATGTCTACTCCCCATCTGTGTCTGCATGGCATGTGTGGGACAATTTTACCTTTACCTGTAATTTGTAATTAGGCTTGTTTCATAGCGTTTTCACTAGAGACATATTTTATCATTGACTTATGGACTAAGGTACAAGTGTTATAATTGTACTGAAATTATATGTACTGTTGTAGGGACATACATTCCTTGGTGGAAATAGTAACTGGTTATTCCACCCCATGGGGAGATTGTATGGTGATATTAGAAGAATCTATGCCTAGTGGCCTCTACATAAACCCTGACCAGCTTTCAGATTTGCGACATTTTGGACAGGTATTCTAGAATATGAGACTTTGCTTTAGCAGATGTCCAACATTTGTACCAGTCTTTCTTGAATGGCTTATCAGGCAATTTGAACAATCGGATTTGTGTCAGCCTGTACACAGATGAGCTGAGAATTGATGTACTGAAACAGACAAGAAGGAACTAATGCTGAATAAGGGAGCCACTCTGATTTCTCATCAGTGTGATTTATCATCTTGTTCCACAGAAACAAGAGGCCTTAAAATAATATAATAAGGATAAAAATATGTGTTTGTGCGTAATTTATTATTTGATGCCCTAAGCTGCAGCTTGTGTGTCTTATACATAAATCTGTCGTTGCTTATGCAGTCTTCGGTTTATTGTGGATGACTATGCTGTCAGCTTAAATCTCATTAAGTTCGCAAACATTTATGGTATTTCTTATTACAGGTCCAGGCTTGCCCTGTTGGCATGGTTGACATAGAAGCACCCGAGAAAGATTCCCTCCCACACTCAGTGCATGTGTATTCCAGCCTCAACCGCACTGAGAACCTCTTGTCTGCCTCACTGACATTACCATTTCATATACGGTATCACAGCCCTATTCCACATGGGGGCTATTCCACAGTACGACTGGGAGCTCCATCCTTGCTGCTGAATTGCCAGAATGGTATGCAGTGTGTGCAAGGGAAAAGGATCCGTGCTCCCTGCAGGCCTTGTAGTCGAGAGCTGTGCCAGTGGGTCAATCTTGCATACAAGACAGTAAGTGAAATTGAAATAAGAGTCTTGATCTTTACACCAAGCAAGGTGGATCAAGTAATGATGTCTCCAAATTGTATTTGGGAGGTGCCTGGCTTGAATCTGTCAGGTCACCAACCATCATGATTTCACTCCGTTCTTCCACGCAGATACTGGGATAGTAATGTAAATTACACCATGATTATTTATTTCTGCATCTTTTCCAGTTCAGTATTCACTAATCCAATCATTTGACACTATAAATTTTAGTCAGAGCTACTGACAGCATTTTAAAATAAATGACAAGTAAATAATGTAAATAAGCAGCCCTTATATACTATCGCCAGTAGATGTAAAAACCTCACCATCACCCTTTTTTTTGGGAAGATTCTCTTCCCACTCTGCAAAGCCACGCATCTCCCTCTCTATTCTGTTACCTCGCATGTTAGCGTTGTCTGAGGACATAACGGACATCATTATTTTTCAGTGCATAGTAAAAGTATCTACTGTCAGCATGATGTGGCAGCTAAACATACTGTAACAATACTGCCATTCTTACTGGAGGAGGTTGAGGGAAAGATCCCCTGAGCTGTGAAACGTATGGTAGCACTGTCACCCCTATTGTGGGTTGCAGAGCCGTTGGTCGTACTATACATAGAAATCAAAACTGTCACATGAATTTTATTCTGGTCTGTATTGGCCCACTAACTAATGCTTGATAAGCAATCAGTAATTATACAGCTGGACAGAACATTCCACATAAGATTTGAGTTTCCCACGGCAGTGTTGCTGGAGACTCAAGTCTGTTGGGACATGACGCTGTGTCAGGGTGCCCATTGACACAGTGTCACATCCCAGAAGACTTGAATCTTAAAAAAAATCCATCTTTTACAGACACTGGTGGCTTATCAGCATATTGAGGAAAGCCAATCATTATGTAATGAACACATTTTGAAATGTTTTGTAACCCATGGTGGGGTATTTGACTACTGTTTTTCAGTTTTATTTGACCAATAAGTGCAAGTGATATTGATGTTGAATTAATGTCTCTCCTCCTGTGGACAGAATTCTCCAAGTATCAGCCTGCCTGTGCCAGTAGGCAACTCATCTCATCACGTGCTAGTCATAATAGTGACTCTTCTAGTGACATGTGCAGGATGTTTCTATATTCTGTCTGCAATAGCTGATGCCTGGCCTCGCACTGTCAATGTGACGAAGACAACGCACGCTGAAGTACAGTCCCCTCGACCATCGACGTTATCTCATTGTCCAGATTCCTGTATTCCATCACATAACTGAAGTGACTTGTGAAGAGTTTGCAGAATGATAGCAAATGACCCTGTTTCATATTGTTTATCGTCTTGTACAGTGTGGATGGAAATATACGAGGGCTGTCCAAAAAGTATCCGACTATATTTTTTCCCGCGGTAAGTAATGGCGAAAGGGTGGGGAAACTGAGCGTAGTGGTAGAAGGGACTTTCATGCGCATGCGTGATTTTTTGCTGCCTTGCAACACCGCCGGATGCGTCTGTCGCTGCCAGATAGCGAAGTGGTGTAACACGTGTTCGTCGCATTCTCGTTTCGCTCAAGATGACAGAATGTTTGGAGCAGCGATACTGCATCAAGTTTTGTCAGAAACTTGGGGATACCCAAGCGGAAACAATCCGCAAAATTCAGCAGGCTTTCGGTGATGATGCAATGGGGGTCACTCAAATTAAAGAGTGGTTCAACCGCTTTAAAGATGGCCGCATGTCGGCGGACAGTGACCAGCGTTCCGGGAGACCGTCAACGAGCCGAAATGCTGATGTCATTGACAAAGTGCGGACATTGATCATGGAGGACCGTCGTTTGACCGTCCGGGAAATTGCTGATGAGGTTGGGATCAGCAGAAGTTCCGCAAACACGATTTTAACTTAGGATGTGGGCGTGCGAAGAGTGGCGGCAAAATTTGTGCCCAAGCTGCTTTCGCCGGAGCAGCAACAACTCCGCCTTGAGGTCGCGCAGGACATGCTGGAGTGCGCCAACAGGGATCCTGAGTTCCTGAAAACTGTGATCACTGGTGACGAGTAGTGGGTGTACGGATATGACCCGGAAACCAAGGTCCAGTCGTCACAATGGAAGCATCCAACATCCCCGAGGCCCAAAAAAGCACGACACGTTCGGAGCAATGTGAAGGTGATACTGACTGTTTTCTTCGATTACCGGGGTGTTGTGCATCATGAGTACGCACCACTAGGCCAAACTGTTAATAAGGAGTACTACCAAGAAGTCCTCCGTCATCTTCGTGATGCAGTTCGGCGCAAGAGACCGGAGCTGTGGGACGCACGCAACTGGCAGCTGCATCATGACAATGTCCCAGCTCATTCATCACACCTGATCCAGGGTTTCCTGGCTAAGCACGGCATTTCGCAGGTTCGCCAGGCTCCCTACTCTCCTGACATGGCTCCTTGTGATTTCTGGCTGTTCCCGAGATTGAAGACACCGCTAAAAGGCTCCCGTTTTGACAGCCGCGAGGACATCATACAGAACGCGACGGCGCAGCTGCACACCATTCCAAAACAAGCCTTCCAGAATTGCTTCCAGCGATGGAAGGACCGCTGGGCTAAGTGTGTGGAGTCACAAGGGGCCTACTTTGAAGGGGATTAGGTATTGTAACCACCCAGATACAGAACTTTTTTTTCCCGGCCCAAGGTCGGATACTTTTTGGACAGACCTCGTATTACAGTTTTTGGTTTATATCTAGCCACAACATTGTTTAACATGACAAGTGCTTAATGAGTTCAGATCTCATATCTGTATGTTAATAACCATCATGGGTGAACGTAAAGCATGTGACGACCCTAGACCAGGGGTTTCCAACCTTTTTTGAGAAAGGGCCACATATGTTATTGTGGGTTGGTTCACATGCTTTACATGTAAAAAATCACAATAAGTGGTATACCTAACATCTTAAGTTATTGTGTAATTTTCAAATTATGTGCATATATATATATATATATATATATATATGTATGTATGTAATTGGGCACCCCTGCCTTAGACAGTTGTGACTGGCCTTTGCAGTTGGTCCATCACCTGCTGGTCCAAGGAGCATAAGAAAGTAACATCATTGATTTGGAAATGATATGTTACTGTTGTCAGATAAGAAGGTGGGTTGTCTGATCCAGAAATTGTGGATAGCTCCCTTCTGGCAGGTCCAGCTGGGTACATGCGCCCAGCCCTATAATCTGAGGACAGAAACAAATCCAGGTTCTGAAACATGTTACATTTTAGCGCTTTTTGGAACCATAGACAGTGGACAGGTGCAGAAGCCAAACTGTAACATAGCAGTACCAGAACCCTATGGAAATGAAGGTGACTGCAGTCAAAATAGTAAGAACTGTAACAAGCAGCAGCATTCCATGACTTACATGGCTCTATGAACAGAGTCCTTAAGTACGCACATTTAATATATGTATTTTACAGGTATAATTTGAAAATCAGTCTGTTGTATGAATACATTTTTCAGAACTCAGCTGTTATTGCATTTTTTATCCTCATAATAGCTGTCAAAATATGAGTAAAGCGTGTGTTCAGGTTTTCAGATGAAATTGAGCCACAATTTGTCAGTTAACGGCAGCAGAGATGTTAATAGTGTTGCTGTATTTAAATATCTCTGAACAGTCCGTATTTATAAGCTAGATGGGATGGCCTTGACCAGATTTGTTGCTGGGGCATTGGGCAGTTTTGTTCACCACATCCATCATCCAACCAAGTTGATACAACAGGCAGAGTGGCCTGATTTGACATTCTCACAGCAGTGCCTAGGACAGTTACTGTCTTGTGGGATGTGCTGACATGCAGTTTGGTAGTCAGGCGCAGCAGCTGGTGAAAATCTGTGAGCTTAACATCATTGTGTGTTGTTTCAGTTGAGGTAACCTGAAAACATTGGACCAGGCAACACTATCCTTTACTTTGACGGGCTAAGCAATGCTCTTGACTTACAATTTGCAGGTCTGGTAGTAAGTGATTGTTATTTCCCCTTGCACCGTTCTGCTTGCCTACACCCACTTGCTAATTTGTGCAGCACTAGAGCATTTTGGAGGAACGTGTTGCCTCCATCTTCTGGTAAGAAGTGAGGGTTGAAAGTGGAGGAATAGATTGATCCAAAACATTCATTCTTGTCATTGAGGCTAAGGGGGATCTCACCCCAGGAGACAGTAACCTTCATAGTAGTTGGTCAGATGCTGACCGTTCACTGCCATCTACTCATGCAGAATTTTACTGCAATAGTCTGCGTATGTCTTCATGAAACGGTGTTGGGCATGGACATCGCTTTTCCTGCATTGGCTACATATTGGGAACAGACGACAACTTCATGTAGGTCAGCATTTTGTGGTGATCAGGCTTCTTTGCAAAATCAGCCATTCAGTTTTCATGTTGTATAATATTTATATCACTAGCTTTTCATTTTGTTCCACACACCAACATATTTTGAAAAACTGTCCTGTCACACTCTGTTTTACAAAAAGTACCTAAACATAATGCAGTCATTTCGCAGATAATATCACCGTCATATTTAATCAGAGGATTTAGAACTCTTCGACACTTGACAGAGCAGGGCCGGCTCGAGACATGTTGGACCCCTGGGCAGGTTAATAATTTGGTACCCCTTAAAACCGATATTCTTTAAACTTTTTCGGCCTAGGACAGGGCTGGCGAATATCTTTGAGGGGCGTTCCCAAATTGCAGATAATTTTCGGTGAAATTATTTTGTATGTGGAAACATGAGTTTCCTGACACTATATTTCCAAATAGCACAGTGACGTCTCAGCGCCCCGGGCATCTGCCCTGCTGGCCCGCCGGTTAGTCCGGCGCTGGGAAAGACAGTTGATTTCTAGCGCGGATATCACCATGTGGTTTGCCATAATCAGGCAACAAATAAGAAGTTATTATTATAGTTTAAACTTCTCCCTAGAGTATGCGGTTCACTCCAAATGCATCCGCAGACACTGCGCACGCGTTTATCTCATAGCTGAGGGTTATTTCGACGTGGACAACAGATGGCGACACACATCGTGAACGTAATGCAAACTTTCGGTGACAAGTTTTTAAGGTCATATTTACACGGTTGAATGCATGAACATTGAACTATTTACGTAACTAAAGTTTGCGTACAGTTATATTATTATTAACTTTGAATCCCAGGTTAACAACATATCAGAAGGGAACCTTTATATGGGAATTAGGTGTTTTAATAACTTCCTTTTGAAATAAAGGCACTTGTCAATAATGTCAAACTATATAAAGTAACCTTAAAAAATTTTCTTTATCTCCATTCATTCTATTCATTACAGGAATATTTTGAACAAAAAACTTATAAGTGAATCGGACATTTTATTGTATCTAGTTTTGTATAAGTTCAATGCAATGTGTTTATTTTTTTATCTTATTTTGTATATCATATTTGTTATTCCTTTTGTATCTTATTTTATTTCATGTGACCAATTCTATTCCTTTGTTTTTTGTAAACTTGGATTTATGGAATGTGAATAAATGATGATGATGTATTATTTGCGTAAATGGACATTCAGAAATATACGTTGGCTAACCTGTCAATCAGCTGTTCCGTAAAGGGCGTGAGGTTGTTACGTGAGTTGGTTGTCGGTATGAGTAGCAGTGGGTGCTATTATCCTTGTTTATGTAATATACACTTTTATAAACGACCTCATTTGTAATGGGGGCACTATTTGGTAAAAGTAAGAAGGTGCAGAGTAGGGTTACAGAGCATGACAAAGCTGTGTTGGTAAGATACGGCATTTTTGGTACTAGGTTGTAATGTTTGTATGCTAACATGGTAATGTGGAAGCCAACTTTGTATATAATTATATCTTGTAATACATGAAGATTAAATGAGGTGCCGGCGTGTATCATTTAAAGTTGGTTATTTACGCGTCTTTACATTCTGATGTGAAGTTCTGATTCTGAGTTTATTTTATTAAATTACATTACATTATGGAGGTTATGCTGTATTCATACTTTAATTTTAGCAACTTAAGCAGCAGAGGGATAAAATAAAGCACTATCAGAAGAGAATAGAACAGACTCTGGAAAAAGATAGACAGCTTGCAAGAAAGCTACTTCAAGATGGAAAGAAAGAGTGAGTGTTCTCTAACATTGTGATGTGCACTTACACATGTTATATCTGATAGCTATCAGCATGTAAATTATACTTGAAGTCGTTAAAGTACAACTCACTGTTTATAGCATATTACTGTATGCTCTGTTGGTGTATGTCTATTTCGTACTTTTACAAGGTGTTGCTTAAATGATGGTGTGATTCTTTGGCTTGCATGAGCGACACAGTGAATAGATGTTGTATTGAGCAGCAGAAGCTGAAGTGTGAAAAAGAGGAGAGATGTTAAATTTATTACTGCATAATATATGAGTTGAATATACTGAAATTATATGTGGTATATATTGTAATATTGAAATTCATGTAAGCTGACCTGGCCAGTGCAATGATTGATTGTGTTATGTACAACTGGGATTGATTCTTGGTAAGGACCAGACTTTTCTCTTTACCACCACATCCAGATTGGTTCTTGGTGCACTAAGCTTTCCATGCAGTTGAATACTGAGGACTTTCACAATGGTGAAGTCACCAGAGATTGAAGCTGAACATCACCTGGTGTGAAGATTAACAAGGGATAAAGCTTTACTCCACATCTCCTGTCATGGCATAGTGCATAGGCACAAGGACATCTTTTTCAAATTTGAATTTGTACAATGGATCATATTTTGATTAAGTCACAGATTTTTGAAAAACTTGTGTTAGTAATGTTTAATTTATGTTGATATATAACAGTCTTTGCAGACTAATGTTAACATTACATAGATGTACAATCTTGTTTTGTCTTTATGTATTAGTCGTGCAAAGTTACTGCTGAGGAAGAAGAAGTTTCAGGAACAAATTCTTCAAAAGACTGATGGCCAGTTAGAGAACTTGGAGCGTGTTGTACATGACTTAGAATTTTCCACAATTGAAAAGCAGGTAAGAATGGCATTCTGTCTTTATGTATATTAACACATAGTTATGAAGAGGAGCAGGATGTAGCAGCATCTCTGTGTTATTCTGCCATTATGTGTGGTGGTTATGGGTTGGTGGCTGTAATGAATAGACAGAGAATAAATAGCAATGGAAGGTATGCTGTAGTTATCAGTGTAAGTTTGGTATCTTTGTGTCTGCATTGACCGATAGACCACAAAATTTGTGAGTTTGCTGTTAAAGTGGATTACAGACTTCTGCTGAGATTGGATGTTTTAAAAAGTTTTGTTTGTGTAAGCAAAGAATTTTTAATGTTCACAGAACTGATTTCTCAGTAAGCTTTGTGCTCAGTTTCTGACTGAAATTTCAGTTGGCTGTATACTACAGGGTGTCTGTTGTATCATGTCCCTGAGCATGGCAGCTGTATTACATAGAAAGTCTGTATCCATTGGGGCATCCCATGACAGCTGAGGTGCTCAGGGACACAATAAAAGGGACGCTTTTTACTTTTGATGTAAGGAGCTGGCATGTGTAGGCTACATACAGAGGAAGATCTCTGTTTTTTGTTTTCAAAACATGCGGTAAGTAACACGTGGCTTTTACTGCAGACTGTAATTTTTCACAATAGCACATTTGTTTAAAAACAGGAGTTAACCAAAACTATGCTTTATTGCAGGAATCTACATTTTAACTGCCCTCTTGACATAATTGTGTATACTTTACTTACCAGTTCCTTTTCCTAATTAACTTTGGAATTTTGTAAGGTGAGGGAGCTGACAGGAAGTGACTACCAACAGGTGTCGGATAAAATAATGTTCCTGTATATGATCACTGTATTTTGAATTTTGTATGGTATGGTAATTTGGATACGGACAATTAATAGAGAGCCATTTTTAGACTTCATGCAGATTTAGACATATTAAGATCATATTATGATATGTGCTTGTTCATATATGCAATAAAGCTGTTTTTTTCCTTCCAATTACTGAATTCTGTAAGGTATATTTTTATTGTAATTATCTGATTTTTGACAGGTTATAGATGGGTTGAAGGTTGGCAATGAGGCTCTGAAGAAGATCCATGAAGTTCTGAATGTTGATGAAGTGGAAAGGATTCTGGAAGAGACAAGAGAAGGAATAGAGAAGCAACGGGTATGCAGAGTTTCATGTACCCTGAATGTGATTATTAGCATGTCATAATAGTGAAATGCATGTAGACAGTTCACAGCATTGGTCTGTATGTCTGTCTGTCCGTCCGTTCGTTAATCATGCTCTTCATTTCATAAAGTAATGCTTACAGCAGAAAAGTGTAATTACATAAGTTGGTGTTTTAGGAGGAAAAGTAAGGTGGTTGTTAATGCATGCAGGGGTTATAAAATTTTCTAAAAATCTAGTAGCCACCTCCAGATTCTAGGTGCCAGACGTGTGACATAAAGCAAGTTCCATACTGAGGATCCATAATTCTGGAGTGACCTGTGAACCTCACTGTTACCTGGCGCTTTCTGGTCGGTGCATGTGAACCGATACACATTCTTGTATGTAAGGGATAGACTGCGATAATTATATTGACAATGTTAGGCACTACCGTACACACTTACCCAGGCAACCAGGTGCCCTGGATTTGCCCAGTCCTGAATGCCCAAGTTTGAGTCCAAATAAATTTATTTTTGTACTGTGTCATATAATTTCTGTCACGTCTGGACAAAACCGAAACTAGTGCTACTGCTAGGATATGGGGAAGACCTGCCCAGACAGTCCTTACCATACTTGAGGAAAACAAAACCCTTGATTGTGAAATGGTTCTTAGGGTGCAGGGAAAACATGGACTCATGAGTGCAGATTCTTCTTCATGGATATGCTGATTGCGATTTAGTGATTGTCAGATGCTGTATATTGTAGTTTATCGTGGAGTGTGGGAACATTTTGAAGCATGATGTCACTAAAATCTAATTTTAAAATGTTATGGGACCCTTAAAATAATATGTGGAAAGTAAAGTTGTTTGTGTGTATATGCACCATGCCTTAAAGACGCAAGAAGGTGATGACAAAAGCTGTACACATCACTTGGAGTTGGATGGTCAGTTTCATGCTTTGGTTTAACTTCCCACGAGAAAGCACTGTTGGTACTTACGGACAGCAGATTGAATGGACCCAATAATTTGTTGTCTTCACTGAGAAAATTGACACAATGTAATATAGATACTTATTAATAACATATTTTTTATTGAGTGGCTTGAATCATTTAAAAATCATTTTTGTCAGTTGCATTGGATGCTGACAAATTACTGTTCAATCCAGGAAATGCAAATATAGTAAAACACATATATGCACAGTCTGACAAAATGTACAATTCAGTCACATTAATTGTGCAATTCCACTGTCCTACATGTTTCGAACCCTTAATTTGGGTTCATCTTCAGGGACTCATTACACACTGTTCACATCAACTGGTAGTCTGTGTTGATTTGATATCCTGTATTATCGGAGAAGGTTGTCTGCTGGGTGTTGGCCAGTACTGTTCTCAACACCCAGCAGACAACCTTCTCCGATAATACAGGATATCAAATCAACACAGACTATTCAAATTTTATACAACTTTTAGCATTTTAACCAATATAAAACAATTTTAACTTTTTATTAATTTTGGACAACGTACATACACAGATGTAAAGAGTTCATGTAAACAATTGTACCAGTTAATGTGAATAGTGTGTAATGAGTCCCTGAAGATGAACCCAAATTAAGGGTTCGAAACATGTAGGACAGTGGAATTGCACAATTAATGTGATTGAATTGTACATTTTGTTGGACTGTGAATATAAAGTTAAAATGTACGGTATGAATAATATTAAGTTTATAGTAAAACACAGTTGTCGAGCTTCTTTACGCTGCATTATGTAAAACTACATGACAAGTTTTGATCTTTATTGGGATCAAATAAAGGGTGCCCTAAAAGAATATATTGATTTCTGTATATTACAGTAGTTACAGTTGTATGTTTTGTTAAAAATTTTGTTCGGTATTGAATCATTTAAAATTAAAATTAAAAAATCTTCAAATTATGTTATCAGACCATGAAAAACATCTCCTTTGATTGTGAAATGTTATCCCTGTTTCAGTGTCTTAAACTTATTTGAGTTTGTTATCTGCACATTTTCTTTTCCTTTATTTGTAAGTCTTTTGCTTCAGTCACATGTAGGTAATTCATTGTAAAGAAACTTTTCTTTCTGGGCTAACTTGATAATGATCGAAATATGGTGGGTGTTTTACATAACACTGTCTAAGTAATCTGTACAGGTAAATGTTGAAAGTTGCAGTAGATAGACTGGAATGTAATTTTGTACTATAAATCACATTTAGTTGTGATTGTACAAAATGTTTTTAGCAAATTTAACAGTTGACTGTATAGCAGTACAGCTTAGATTTAGAACATCTTGGGTTATAGTCTCTCCTCAGACACCAGCTACTGTGACTGAGTTATTGCATGGTTTTACTCATTTGTACCTGGCTGGTGTTAGGACATGTCTTTCAATTAGGCCATGACTGCTTCCTTCCAATTTATAGTTCATGATTACCCAATCATTTGGCATTATATAAAATGTGAAGTTTAAAGATCATTACTAAACAAACAAAGATTCACTGGGTGCTTTTGGTTATTTCAAAGGCTTGTCAGTGCACCGTACATGATAATTATTATCAAGCGAGTGTGCATAATGTTGTAAAAGTGAAAGTTTTTTGTGACAAAACAGAGTCGCCAACAGCTATGACTGTGCAGACTCATGTTGGATACTGATAATTGTTCGTTAAAAATATGTATGTACATGGGTAAATGAAAGGAAAGCCTTAGAAGTGTGAAAAAATTGAGATCCTACAGTGTGCATTTGTAGACAGAGTGAGTCATCAGCGTTGGTTTGAAGTGGTGTATGGTAGATCTGGCAATATGTTGAAAAATGACGGAATGTTCCGAACCTATGTGCAGTGAATTAGCAGGTAAAAATTTTTCAGGGTTATTGTTTGACTGACCTGTGTAAGGCAGATAATATTGTTTCTTCTGTTGCAGGAGATTGATGACCTACTGACTGGAGCTCTTACACCTGATGATGAAGAAGCAGTGGAGGAAGAACTGGAGAAAATCATCCAGGCAGAGATGCCAGAGGAGGCATCTGATGTAGTTTTACCAACAATGCCAGATGTGCCTGCTGAACCAGGTAGTCACTGTGTTCCTTTCTGTTTATTCAACGTTTTAATTACTGTGCATTTGCTGCAGAAGCTGCACTTTCTGTGTATGTATTATTGCAGCTCCTATTTTACAGTGCTGCTGAACAGTTCACTGTTGTTCTTTCATGTGTATCAACGTTTTAAATTACTGTGCATTGGCTGCAGAAGCTGTCTTTCTGGTGTACTGTTATTATTGCATGCTCCTTGATTTGTACAGAAAAACTGAACATCACAGTCAAGTAGTTAGCACTCCTACTTTGTATTTTGGACGTCCCAGGTTCAAAGTACGAGCCAGAAAATTGGCTAGCCTGAGGTTCACATGGACTTCTTCAGTGCATTCAGGCAAATGCTATGCTGTTGTTTTATGACCATTTTCTCCTACATCCTCTCCAGTTTACTGTTCACTATCCCTTGTCAGACGGCTTTTTAAATTGTGAGTGAAAACATGGAGCCTGATATTTAAGTAATTTTTTAATTCCCCATTGTGTCTATGTCATAAAGTGAATATATTTGTTGCATTATTTAAGTAATAAAATCCAAATGATGACTGGAAACATGTTTTACACACACACACATACATAAATTATTTATATGCAATTATTTTGAATACTTTATCAACATTGTATTGTTTATTATTTAAAAATAAGCTCTCCATTTTGATAGGGACAGGTGGCAGGCTCTTGTGAGTGCGGTAATGAACCTTCGGGTTCCATAAAACGCGGGGAATTTCTTGACTAGCTGACGACCTGTTAGCTTCTCAAGAAGGACTCTGCTCCATGGAGTTAGTTAGTTAGTTAAGCTCTCCATTTTATGTTTAGCTTGAGGAGGTGGCTGAAACTTGTGAAATTATGAAGGATGCCCAATAAGTAAGTTTCCCTGTACCATAAAAATAAATGAGAACTCATTATAATGTTCAGTGCAGCTCATTTATTCCACTGAAATATAATTATTATTCAACATAATCCCAGAGCACATTGATGCATTCCTTCCATTGTTGCACAAGCTTGCAAGTTCCAATACAGTATAAATGTGGCTCTTGCATTCACAATAATTCATAGACAAGGTTGGGTACAGTTTGATGTACAGGTACTCTGCAGGAGATAAAAAGCATGTTGTGTCTCGTTAGTTTTCTGGAATAATTTCCTCCTGGAGCTGCGTTCACATACATCCTTGACGTACTGAGCCGACATGGTGCGATCAGTATCATGGTTGTCTATTTGACCATTTATTAACTCTGCACCATTTTCTGACATGCTGCAGTCTCTTTATGTTATCCCTGTACATGTCTGTCAGTTGATGGTTAATTTTAGGTGGGAGGGGGGGGGGAACATATTCCACCCATAACAACTATATCGCACTACAAATTTATGTCCAGGACGAAGTTTTGATTATTGTTGCCAATGCACATGAGCCTATCCCCAGATAGGATCTGAGTGACTGAATGACTCGTGTGCCATCTGTTGCACGTCACCGCTACTACAAGTGCTGTGACCCACTGAACAATAAAATGCTTGTTTACCACAAAATTGCAGACTTGGAAACCTTACTTATTGAACATGCCTCATAGCTTGTAAATTGTCACCATTCTTTGCCACTTTGTTTAGAATGAACTGCTGCGGCAACCACAATTACAAGTGGCATTTGTATGGTTCTTTTTGGAGACAAGAAATGACATGATAAATCATATTGTGAATTAATTAAAATTAAAACCAACTTGATGCACAATCACTATTAAAAAAACTTTAATAGTAGATTAATTAACCCGACATGTTTCGGTCAGGTACCTGACCATCTTCATGGGGTATACTACATTAAATTGCGTAGTCCATATGTTAAACACACATACGATATGAGCCTATAAGGTCTCGTCGTATATAAAGTTTTTCACAGACTTATTAGGACTTTATGGCTCATATCTTATGTGTGTTTAACATATGGACTACGCAATTTAATGTAGTATACCCCTGAAGATGGTCAGGTACCTGACCGAAACATGTCGGGTTAATTAATCTACTATTAAAGTTTTTTTAATAGTGATATGGCATCAAGTTGGTTTTAATTTTAACTTATACAAAATGCACGGTGAATACAATATTAAATACATATTGTGCATAGCCAGTGTTGTGTAGCCATCTCTTAGTTTTCTGCCAGTGAAGAACCTAGCAGAGCTGGTGAACGGGCTGGCCAGCTTTGTATTTGAGGTGGCAGAAGCAGAATGCATGTTTTGTTTTATCCACCGCTATGTTACTGTCACTGTCAAAGATTCACTCCTAGCTTTCTGCTTGAAAATTTTGCTGGCAAAAAACTAGGGGATGACTTGTAGAAAGGTAAAGTTTTCCCTGTCCACGCCATGAAGGCATATGGGGGAGTAGAGGTATAACTCCCTCATTCTTAGGTTTCGTGCTAGGTGGAGGTAAGTAGTTAACTTCACACCCCAGCTGATTTTATCCCCGGGAAAGAACTGCAGGTACCCATTGAATATGTCGCTGGGTGGGTCCCAGAGCTGGTTTGGATGTTTTGGAGAGGAGAAAAATCTTTGAGCCTGCAGAGAATTGAATTAAACAATGATTCCTCGGTTGTCCAGCTTGCAGTCTCGTAATTATACCGACTATGATATTAAAGACATATTTATATTTTGTGTTTTATGAAAGGAATGGATGCTGGTGTGGCATACCATTTAGTACTGCCAGGAAAGAAAACCCTGTTTCAAATTATTTCCAAAAGATGGCATATATTTATGAATATAGTTAGACCATATCAAGTAATTGGACCAACATAATAACTCTACAGTGTTTTGATTGTGTCTGCTTGACTGCAACAAAAGAAAAGCACTTTGACAAAATCAGGTATATACCACCGTATTTGGAAGATTAGTTATGACTGAAGTCAAAATTATCATGGATCTGTAACCTGTTACATATACCAAGTACAGAATGCATTATCTCATTTGCTTCTACTTAAAAAAAAGTCTTGTAAGTGGAAGGCAGGTTACTGCGGGTATGTATTTTGGCCAGTGATGGTGACTTTTGTAGTCTTGCCTGTGGCGCTGTTCTTTACACTTCTGTCATATTTAAATTCATCATATTAACCCTTAATGAGGGATGCAGGCTATTTCTGTAAAGTGTCCCCTGTCAAGGAGTACATTTCAGTTCAAATGTACCACATTTAGTTTGTCAAGATGACTGGACTTGTACCAGAATTCGTTGTAGCTTGTGGTCTACAAACAGCAGTAACCTTCAGAGACAACAGATGGCAGCTTAATATGGATTTAAGTAATTCTAATAATTGACTTTAAAATAAAATCCACTCACAAAGGGCTATGATTTCACTCTAAGAATGATATTATGGTGACAGTTCCAGAGAGAGCAAGACGACAACGCAGAAAAGAAAAATTGGCACTTGAAGCAGCTTGATACATTGTGGCCAGAGCACAGTGATTGAAGTGTTAATGTGGACAGATTTGGCCGCTGAATATCGTGAACTGTATGGAAACTTGTTGTGTGGTACAGTATTTTCATAGGCTAAATCAGTATTGTTCACTTGTGGATGGTCCCATGGTATGTAATTGTGGCTTTTGTAAGTACAGGGCTCTGTAGATGCTCTTGGAGTGTCTTGTTCATATGTTGGCAACTTGTATTGTTGTATATTATTTATTTCTGATGTTTCAAATCACAATTCTGTAACACTTGTATTAAGAAGTATATATTGTTAAATTTTATGTCAAACATTGCGTTATATTGTATAGAATTACAAAGGGTTAAATACCGTCAACATAACTAATTTGTATTATTATTATTAATTTATTTTATGGCAACTTGTTTCCACCGATGTTGGTCATCTTCAGGCCACTAAAATTGTAAAATTGCTTACTATTCTGCTTATAATTTTAGTGACCTGAAGATGATCAACGTTGGTGGGAACATGTTGCCATAAAATAAATTACTAATAATACGAATTAGTTGTAATGACGGTATTTATCCTTTATAAGTACATATTCTTGCCTAATATAATTATATCAGTGAAGTATGTACAGTGGTATAGTTACATCTGATATCATGATGCTAAAATGCCAGCATATTGTACACACTTTAGCATTTATATTCTTTAAGGCCATCAGAAACTGTGGATCTACAGGTGTACAAGAAACTATCTTTGTGCTCTTGTTGCATGAGATGGCATCCCCCCAGTACTCAGTACTTAACAAAACTGGAAAAGAAAATGATGTTGAAAGTGCAAGTTACAAGTTACATGTAATGTAGCGTGATATAGCCGTCTGGGGTGAAAGAGAGCTTAACTGCAGCGACCAGCAGTACTATCTGTGCTAAATAACATTTCTTGAAAGACATTTCAGTATAGGGACAATAGGATTTGAAATAGTTTGTGATGTTGGTTGGTTTATGATGTGAACATTACAGTGGACACTGCCCATTGCAGTACTTATACTTGACAAATGAGTATGACATTTCAGAAGCTGACCTAGCGTGTTGCTGTCAGGTAAAACTAATACAGTATTGTAAAACCTATGGTGTTTGGTCCATTAGATGAAGCTTGATGTGGAAAGCACAGGCAGTTTGTTATGTCTGTTACAACAATGCCTCTGTATGTACATATGTAAGACTGCAATATACATAAAACTTTTTTTGATTGAACTGATAAACAGTGTTTGTATGATTTCTAATTCCTTCCTGTATTAGAAAGATATTTGTTAAGTTTATTATGTTCATTAATCACTTTGTCACTGTAAGATAAGAACAAAGATTGAGATCAGAAACTCCTTAGAAGACTTCTTTAATTGGCAGACTGTCTGCCCTTGAGGCTGTATATAAATGTCAGGCAGTATCTGCAGTTGTAGTGTTGTGTTATTTTTGTACGTATATTCTTTTGTGTATGTCAATAAACAAATTTCAGTCTGGTCACAGTAGAGCATCAGTCTGTCATCTGTTGACAAGATGAAATATTAGCACAGTTTGAGTGCAGGCTTCAAGACATGAAGGATATATTGTGCATCTGTTTGGACAGAGTGGCCGGCCACTTCTCTGTTGCATTGTTAGTTGCTGATGGGTTAACAAAGTGTCGTATCACTCTTGAAACAGCAATTTGTTGTAACCCACCGATACACAATTTTGCAGGAGACAGAAAAAACTTGACAGATCCTCAATAGACCAACACGTAAGCATGTTATGTTTTTATGAAAATATAAGGACAAGCAGTTTTTTTATGGACACAATGATTTGACATAAGGTGTGTTTTTAACACAGCTGTCTAGTAACGCGGGAATCTCAGTTTGACAAATTGTATGGGTTACGACAAATTGCTGTTTCATGAGCGATATAGTGTTTGGAGGTGGAAGGTAACAGGAGGATGGAGAAAATTACATCATTAGGAGCTCCATAATTTACATTCTTCACTAAATATTATTAGGGTAATAAACTGAAGGAGTGTGAGGTGCATGTGGTAGAGGTTCTGGGCTGAATAGATGTGGCACATGATACGGTCATGTGGCAGGCTGTTGTAAACACAGTGAAGAACTGTCTGATGTGTTAAAGAGGGAGGGATTGTTAATTGACAAGCTTAATGATTGTGTATGAAAATGTGTGCACGTTTTTCTGATCTTTGAGGTGCATAAGTTTCTGATGTGTATGACAGGTTTGTAAGTGAAAGTGTAGCGCTGTAGTTTAAAACGTTGCCAATATTATGATTCATATTCGCAGTGTGCTGAAGGTGAATCAAATTGTTAATTAGATGTTAGATTTGTTAATATACCTTCTTCTTCATTTTCAGGTTACTTTACATGTATAAAGAAAGTCAGTCACTTGATATTGTACATTTTCTGTGCAATGGGTGTATGTAAAAGTCTATTTATTTCTAACTAATTGCAACTTTTGTTGATTAACTGGCCAGCATATTTTGGCTAATAGCAATAGCCATCCTCAGGGAGACTGTTGACACAAAGTAGCATTTTAATGCTAAAGTATATCGTTTTCAGTTGTATTTGATTGTTTAATATCAAATATTGATAATTCAGCTTTTCACTTTTACAATCTACCATTTACCAAATACAATTGACAACGAGATGCTTTAACATTAAGAATACTCCTTTGTGTCAATAATCTCCCAGAGGATGGCTATCATCATTAGCTGAAACATGTTAGAGAGTTAATAATGTATATGTTAATTAAAAAAAGATGCAGTTAGTTGGAAATAATTATATTTTTACAAAGTGTGTCTTGTGTTGGCTTTAAAACCACATAAGAGCTAAGAAACTGACAAAATGTGTAAAAATGTGCAGCACCCGATGTCGCATTAAGTTGATCATTCAGTGCTGGAACGGTAGGAACAGCGAGCACTCCTGGCAAATGTAACTTTCATGGCACCAAACAGGGAGCAGCTTTACTGTGCCTGACCTTTGTCAGTTAGCTAGTTCTAATGATGCACAGCGGGATGAATAACATAGAGATGGATGTCTAATATTAGTGATGTAATTTATGTTATATATACCGTGCATTTTAATAATTAATTAATTATTTTATTCCAACAAATGCACTACACTATTTTAGTGTTTTCTTGTCCCTACATATGTTTCGGCACTCCTTGTGCCATCCTCAGGGGTGTCGTCGAGAGTTCACAAGACACCACAGGGCGGTCAACAACACAGTAAAAGGACATGATCAAATATGATCGCACAACTAAGATACATAGCCAGCTGTCGAACAAAGTCTTAAAAACTTGTAATATTTTATACCATGACTATCTTCATTTATAAAGTTTTAATTATTCAATTTTAATAAAACACCAAAGAAGATAAGCTAACCACCATGAACAAGAAGATAAGTGATATTCAGTGATAGTGAATTTATGTTGTGAAAGTGAATTGGGTGCATTTGAAAACTCTGAACTCTCGACGACACCCCTGAGGATGGCACAAGGAGTGCCAAAACATACGTAGGGACAAGAAAACACTAAAATAGTGTAGTGAATTTGTTGGAATAAAATAATTAATTAATTACTGATGTAATTTGCACCATCGATAGCTGTATGTGTTTATTCCTTATGTCTTCTCTACCATTGTACAGCTGTGTTCCTCCTAGGACCATAATAACATTTAATGTATTCAATTTATTATACCAAGTAAATGCACATTATTAGTTACATATGATTGTTAAACACGTAACTCCGACATGTTTCGGTAAAAGCATACCATTTTTAGGGAGCTTGTACCGAAACATGTCGGAGTTACGTGTTTAACAGTCATATGTAACTAATGATGTGCATTTGGTTGGTATAATTAATTGAATACATTGATATCAAAATGCACAGAGTGGACAACCTAAACATAATAGCAGTTGTCAGATTTATGTTTTTATGTTTATTTATACAACTTTGTTAGGGTCCAACTTTTAGGGTCAATATCTCATATTTCTGCCCACCAACCAGCTTCCTTGAGGCTGTATGCCTTACACCGCACATTTTTGCGTAACATGGTAGCCATTTCTTTATCCTACGTCATAAGGTTTGCTCTATCATTTAAGGATCTTGCCTTCACTCTGTCCTGTTAGAAAATTAAATAAAATTTTTATCCAGGGGCTGCAGAACAGATGTTTGTTGGCACAACTGCTAGGTGGATTTGTTACTCGCAGATTTTTTTCTGTTAGCATATATTCACTGATATTATAATATCGCTCATGAAACAGCAATTTGTCGTAACCCACCGATACACAGTATTATAGCAGACAGAATAAACTTGACAGATCCTCAGTAGACCAACACTTAAGCATGTTATGATTTTATGAATATATTTTTTTTTGTGGACACAACATTTTGACAGAAAGTGTGCTTGTAACCAAACTGTCTAGTGGTGCCGGAATCTCAGTCTGACGAATTGTGTGGGTTATGACAAATTGCTGTTTCATGAGCGATATGTTCGTCATCGTGTATGTAATTTTGATATTTTGTTTAACCCAAAATGTAAAAAACCTGCCTCCTCCTCCTTATTCTTGTCTTACTTGCTTTCACTCTTCATTCCATTTCCATATTTCTGTTATTTGTCTCCATGTTTTGTGGTATCAGTTTCATTATTGACTTTGCATGTGATGCTGATATATTATGGATTGAGCAAATACAAGGTATGTTTTCCATGCTTTGTATGGAATATGTGTGTGTAGGTGGACAGTCAGAGATATATCACAGCTTGCAGACGTTCGCTGCATCCATATATCAACTAGTCTTCAATTACAAGCCTGCAGGCCCTCCGCCATAAGTTTGATTGTGTTGGCGATAGTTCAGGGTCACAAGGATTTTATTGCTGATGGGCATACGACCTTGGTATTAGAAAGCAGGGTGTGGGACCTCGGTAATGTTCATGTTATTTGTTTGTAATACGCGCAATGTTTGATCTGCAGTTATGTTGCGAGTGACTTGTACCCGTCTTTGTTATGCGAAACTGATTTGAAAAGCCCTTCGTGTAGCTCTTCTTGGGACAACAGTAGGTCTCAGCTGCGTCTGTCAAATAACTAACACCATTGTTCAGAATGCTTGAGAAGCTGATAGTCGTGCAGACAGTCAAGATATTTTCTCTCTATTTATATATATTTCAAAGGTTTGTTACTGTTGAGGATTGAAGTCGTCTGGGATGTGATGCTACGTTGTTGAGTGGGTGGTTACCGACGTTTCGGAGTAACGAATTCTTTAATTATCAGATTTCAAGCAGTCCAAGAAGAATAGAGAACATGAAAGAAAGTGTGGTAATATGTAGGTTTGGTGGTAATGGTTAGCGGAAGGTCGGAGAGGGTGCAGGTATTTAATTATGACTGTTATTTGTTAAAGTGGCAAACCAGGTGGAGGGAGAAAAAAAGGAAGACCAAGATAAAGGTGGATGGATGATGCTGAATTGAACTTGAGGATGTGGGTGTGAAAAGGCGGAGAACAAGAGCTTTGGACAGAACAGAATGGGCATCTGTCGTGAGGGAAGCTAAGGCCAAAATTTAAAGAGCTGTGGAGCTGAAAAAGAAGAAGTGATTTATTAAAGGGTAAACCGGACATTCTTCAATTGCTGGGTGGCCTCGTTTTAACTTCACGTTGTATTTTGTCGCTTTACCGGTCTGATGTATTAAGTCCAATATAAGATATAAACTGATATTCGCGCCAGGCTTGCCTGTACAGCGGTAGCCCCCTCTCCAGTATTTGCAGTATCATAAAAGTAAAGTTCAACCTAGAACAGGCCATGAAGGCCCAGAGGGGGATTAGAGGTATAGCTTTACTCTTTCTTTAACCCGGCTCTATATGGGGATGGGTGGTCAACGCCACGCCCTGGCTGCTTTACCCCCGGGAAAGAGACCCGGTACCCATTGTACAGGAGGCTGGGTGGGCCCCAGGGCCGGTCTGGACGGGTGCGGAAAATCTCGCCCCCACCGTATTCGATCTCCGGACCCTCCAGCCGGGGATCGAATCCCGGTGGGAGCGAGATTACGAAATCTGCATGATTTAATATCCTTCTGTCATTGGAATTGGTCAGGTTCCAGGGGAGATGCAAATGCAGATAAATGAGCCTCGGAATAGTGTCATACTGAAGGGTTCTATCATCTAGGGAAAGGCACAGCAGGAGTTGATTCAGGGCATTGTCTTGCGACTGGTCCATGGCGTCTTCCAAAGCGAGTCAGTTCTGCAGTGTGACTAAGTGCTTCCTCTTTCGAACACCAATATCTTGTCTTTCCTTAAGGTCCAGTGGTGAACCTATGTGGACATCTAGCGTAGTCTTTAAGAGTTAAAGAAGGAGTAGGAGAGGAAGAAGAAGAAGGCAATAGGGAAGTTCTACAAGGAGATATTTCCCACTTTTTTATTTTGACTGTAAGATATTTTAGAGTCATATATTATACTAGCTGATTAAATACTTTATTAATTTTAATTAATTAAATTAATTAATTATAATTAGGCATATAATGATAATATATATGTAAATTAAACTGGAAGAGAAATTTTTTAAGGGATGGAGGGAAACTAATGCCAGTACTGATGCCAATCCTGCTGACAGCTAGTTCTCTCCCTTCCTCCTCCCTTCTAGCCATCAGTAGTGAACACAGATATTGCTTCTTGGCAGGTGTCTTGCAGTTGGCGCGAGTTGCTTGCAATATGGTGGAATTGGGTAACTAATTTGTAATTCGGAGATTACAAGCGTAACAGGTTTGAGTTCGTAGTTTTAGACACAAAGTGTTGGTTTTTGATAACGCGGTATTCACTATGTAGGGTATGCTTCTTCATTTAGAGCAGTGGTATTCAACCTTTTTTGTTCGCGTACCCCCAGATTTAATTTCTCTTCAAGTACTACCCCTAAAGTTGTTGGTGCATAATTCAAGTTATACATAGTCTATAATCTACATCTAAAATAAGTTAAATAAATTACATCCAAAATAATGTATTAAATAACAAGTTTTAAATGAGAAAAAGGAGAATCAAGCTATTAAATAACAAATATATTATTGCATATCATATAAAAATTAATAAAGGAACAAAGGTATTTTAGCAAAGCAAACTTATATGCACTATGTGGAATAAAATGAAACTAGCCGCCCAGATAAGAATCGCATAAAGGAGAGAGAGAGAGAGATAAATGGCGCTCCCAAATCGCATGTCCTTACGTCCGGGTCTCTTGTGGCTAACCCTAAATCTGGCCCTGATTATTCAATGTGTATCATGAAATAATACTTATTTCTTTTAATTTTACGTACCCCTAAGATGTCTTCGCGTACCCCCGGGGGTACGCGTACCACAGGTTGAATACCACTGATTTAAAGGAAGCTGACATAGTTGATTGAATTGGACTTTCAATAGGAGTGTTACAACTTGTATTTATTATTCTTTAGTTATTTCAGTGACTTAAACTCTGGGATGATCAGTGGATGATGTATTAGGAAGGATGTAGAATGAAACCGTCGTAGCTTAATTGGAGGTAGTGTCCCGGAATTTGCCTGGACGGAGTGAGGAAAACCACGAAAATCTGTGAGGGCAGTAGATTTCAGGGCTTGGAATTCAGGATTTTCTAAATGCGAATTAGGAGTTCTAGCTAGGTCGTGGCGATGTACATGCCATAATATACGATTGTAGATGCACAATAGTCGATTATTTAGCGCCACTGTTTCAACTACAGGATTTATACACCATCGAATGAAATTAGAGTTGTTTTTATTTGCAGTTATTTCAGAGTGCGTTCAGTAACAGGCTGCTATGGCGTTGAGTAGTTGGATGGTAGTAAATACTCCACTAGGAAGGACGTGGAAGGAAGTGGTCGTGGAATTATTTAATGTAGGACCCCGGCGTTTGGAAGCACTAGGAAAAACCACGAACAAACTCAGTTAACAATTAGTAGTTAATGATTTGGAAGGAGTCGATCGTTGTTATTATATCTTGGGGATTAATTTGGAGGCACTGAGGAAAACGTCAGCCAGGGGAATTCGCACGCCGGCTGTTCTACAAATCAGAGCATCTCAGATCTGCCCTGATGTTGGAAGCAGCAAGCTTATTCGAAACGTCGTGCACCTCTTCATGGTCACCTCGATGAGAACCTTAGATTTCACGTAATTATGTATTGATTTATTTAACGACATTTTATAAACTGCATAGGATATTTAGCATTCACAAAGTGGTTATGTACGATGAATGGGGAAGAATGTGGCAATATGAGGTAGTGGCCTATTTAAACTTAAAATTGCAGAATTTGTTTGTACGGAACAAAATAAAGTTCCAGAGAGGACGGAGGATACAAATTCGAGTTGGAACGTCATAAATTCGAAGGAGGAGTGTTGATCGCAGTGCAGAGACACACGGTTGTTGACTGTAATGACAGCAGCAGTGGTTACAGACAGTTTGAGATGCCATTTTGTTTAACCTCAGCAGACTGCAGTGCTCAAGCTGTCGCAGTAACTTGCTCCCGAGCCCCAGTCGATTCATACTTTCATTCCATCCCGGTACAATATTTGTGGCTTTTATAAACACTACTGTGCCTGTAACGGTCAGCACGCACGTACACACACACACATACACTCTCTCTCCCCCCCCCCTCCCCCTCACCTCTCTCGTTACTACTGAGTCCCTTTGCCCTAACCTTGGAATCAAGAGCGCAGGCTGGTCTAACGAAACAATTTGTCAGACGTTCGTCTTCCAAGGACAAAATTCCGTCTTCCGGTTTCGGAAGGTCAGAGACTGACCCCAAAGTCCATGTCCTTTTCCTCAACTCTCCGACGGCCACACCACGAAACATCGCTAACGTCGGGGGAGGAGTTTGGTAAAAGTTAACGGAAATTTAAGAATGTCAGTTTTTTTAAAATATGAGATTTTTGAAGGAGCCTAGATAGCTCGGTTAGTGTAGTGATTAGGCTACGGGCTGGACGATACGGGATTTTTGTCTTCCCCGAAATTTCCAGAATGTCTCTTGGACCAACCCAGCCTGCTATTCAATGGATACCTGGGGTTTTTTCCTCAGGGGGTAAAGCGGTCGGGACGTGAATCCAACCATTCGCCTACATCTAGCTCATTCCTTAATGACGTGCACTGGGAAACATTAATCAGATTTCTTTCCCAGGACGTGGAAATGTAAATCGTGACGCTGCGCGTTTTAGCACGTGATTAACAATGTTTCGAAGGAACATGTTTCCATCTTCAGGGCAGACTTAAAATAAGACTTTGAATAATAAGAAAGTAGTTTGAGGACAGGTGGTAAACTAACTCAGAATTATACCCGATGACGGTGTTAGGCATGAAGTGCTGAGCATATTAGTGCTTTACTGCAAGACGATCATTAGCGGAAGATGTTATATTGGAGTCGTGGTTGGTGAGTTAGGAGGGGTATACAAGGAATGGACATACTTTTGTGTTGTTATTCGGCTATTTGACTGGAGTGCCTGGGAAAAATTCCGCCACAATTGCAGGTGCCTGCCGTATTTCGAATCGCGTACCTCCAGAAGACAAATCAAGTGTTGTGCTCCTGTTTGATAAACTGGTGTAAGGTGTAGTGTTTACAGTGTGTGTGATTTGTGAGCGAGTGTCGTGAAGTGTTCAGTGATTGTGCCTGGCCTATCAATGCAGCAACGGAGCGGTTGACCCCCGCACGTGCATGGAACGCAACAGGATCCGCTACATAAGGTCAGTACAACCCTACGGAAGCCGGAACTACTGAGGGACAAATAGCAGCCATTGTTTTCCTCTTGAAACACCTAACACCGAGTTGCAGAACCTGCAGTGTTTCGCTTTGCCCAGACTTGTCTTTCACTGTCTGTATGTGAAATGGTAATGTGGTCTGGACATGCAGATAACTGGGTTAGTGTTCGAGATTATAAACTACAATGATTTCAGGCTTCCGCTGCGATGTTGATGAGATCTGCGCTCTTCTGGGGTATTACGCTGATTCGTGTGGTAATTGTTTATCGACGTTTCGGGACAACGTATCGTTCCCATCTTCACGGGTCACTCGGACTCTTGACCCATGAAGATGGGACCGATACGTTGTCCCGAAACGTCGGTAAACAATTACCACACGACGCCGTGTAATATCCCAGAAGAGCGCAGGTCTTATGAAATGCAATTTATGTAATATTAACCAACAAATGCACTCAATTGTCATTAGATCCACAGTAATATTTTTAAAAACACTAAACTCCTACGTGTTTCGGACCTTACTGGTCCATCATCAGGGAGTAAATTAGTGTTGTATAAAGCAATCCCTTAACAATAGTTTGATATCTTGCATATGTACAACTGATGGAAAGTGTTGCGTGTGTAGTAAATATGTGTGGGAGACAGAATTGTTACACTGAAAATATAAAAATATATAAAAATATTTAGTACAATAAAAATGCATGAATATGGTATAATAAAACATGTAGAAAATAACCAATAGTAAATATTTTTATATATTTTCATATTTTATATTTTAACTTTCAGTGTAACAATTCTGTCCGCCACACATATTCACTACACGAAAGAATTTCCATCAGTTCTTTTACATATCCAAGATACCAAAATATTGTTAAGTAATTGTTTTTAAAACAACAATTGTTGTACTCTCAGATTATGGACCAGTAACATGTAGCAGTGTAGTGTTGTGTAAATATTATAATGCATTTAATGACAATAGTGTGCATTTGTTGGTTAGTATTACAAAAACTGAATTATAATACGCGAAATGGAAAATACAAAATTATAAAATACAGTTTAACACTATCTCCGTGCAGTCACTGGAATACGGGCTGGACGTCCGAGATATCGCAGTTCGATTCCCGGTACAGACAATTTATCTCACTCTTTAGTCTTAACTCACCGTGCATTTTTATTATTTTAGATATACACCAACAAAATGCACAAATTAATAAAGGTGCAAATTAGCTCCTTATCATAATTTAACCCTACACGCGTTTCAGCTCTTTATGAGCCATCATCAGGGGTTTCTCACGTTCTCACGTTCGAAGCGTCCATACCGCATCTGGGGCCCAGTCAGCCATCTTCTTCCTAGAGGTAAAGTGGCCGGCTCGTAAATCTGACAACTGACTTCCATCTAATTCCGAAGTCAAGAATGAGTGGAGCCATAACTCCACGTTTGTGACGTGCAAAGGGAAGCTGCACTTTTACATTTATCCTTTACACGATCAATATGGAGTGTCAGAGCTATTTGCTTTAATTTATTGAGGCAAATATGAATACGAGTATTGCATTTGCAACAACTTTTCTCAGACGTCTCGTTTTCAAGCATTTCGGGCTGTGAAAAAAAAGCGCGTTGCTGTTATTTTGGTGTTTCATGTAAGGAAAAGAATAAGAAGGGGGAGCTGTATGAAAGAGTGGTACAAGAAACATTAAAAATACTTATAAACTTCTGTTTGTCATCCGTTAGTTTCTGTAATGCACTGTGTAGCGTCCTGGTTACGGGCTGGATGGTCCGGGGCTCGAATCCCGACACGGGCAAGAGATTTTTCTTTTCTCCAGAACTTCCAGACCGGCTCTGGGGCCCACCCAGCCTCCTTACCGGGTCTTTTTGGCTGGCGCAAAACAAACGTTTTCCACTCACCTGCATCCAGTCCCGAGGTTAAGAATGAGTAGAGCTATACCTCTATGGCGTGGATAGCGAAAACGTTACCTTTTTTTACATTTCTGTAATCGTGGGACGCGATAGCTCAGTCGGTATAGCGACTCGCTACGGGCTGGACGGTCCGGGGATCGAATCCCAGTGGGGGCGAGAATTTTCGCAGCCGTTCAGACCGGCCCTGGGGGTCCACCCATCCTCCTATACAATGGATACCGGGTCTCTTTCCCGGGGGTAAAGCGGCCGAGGCGTGGAGTTGACCATCCACACTCATCTAGTGCCAGGGTTAAAGAAAGAGTAGAGCTATACCTCTACTCCCCCTCTGGGCCTTCATGGCCTGTTCTAGGGAGAACTTTACCTTTACCTTACATTTCTGTTATCAACTAAACAGATATTTTATTCTGTACTTTATTCTGTAATCACCGTGCATCTTTTCACAGTCACTATTTACATACACCAACTGGATGCAACACTATTTAAAAAACTGTATAGTTTTTTAAAACATATTTAAAAACTTTATAAAACCCGACATATGTTTCGGCTCTTATAGAGACATCTTCAGGGGTTTATTGTCGTCAAAACTGCATATATGAAAAAGACGTTTTAATATATGCAGTATTGACGACAATAAACCCCTGAAGATGGCTCTATAAGAGCCGAAACATATGTCGGGTTTTATAAAGTTTTTAAATATGTTTTAAAAAACTATACAGTTTTTAAAATAAAGTTGCATCCAGTTGGTTTATGTAAATAGTGAGAGATTTTATTGTTACTTGGACGTTCAGGCGAACGGTCCGTCGCGCCACTGTTGTGAGGCGCAACTTACGAAAGTTTGGCTTTTATTTGCTGACATAAATGGCAGAGACTCACGTGATAGTGCCAAGTACAAGCTGCGTTGTAACAAGTCTGGGCTTTCCTGTTACTTTAGCACAATGCCTGTTAGCACAGTACCGCCATCAGTTTTCATCACGTCACATCGAGGTTTAAACTGTTGCTTACGTTACAAATTTCACTGAAATTTTGCTTCTGTTGCAGAATTAACGGTATTTAGAAGCCTTTGTAAATTAACAGCGCTAGACAGTTAACATCAACATAGCGACACACTAATGCCATCTGTTTTCCATTCACCACACTTTGAACTGTGCGTTTCTGTAGCAATATTTATGGACGAAAATTGTAATATAATCGAAATATGTGCTTGTTGCGGGCTGTGATGTATTTCAGTGTGTCATGTAACAGAAATAATGACTTCAAAACCTAACATTTATGTATTCTGCGACTTGTTTGTAACTAACACGAGATATCCGAGCCTAATGTGTATGTATGTATGTTGGTAAACATCCCCGATAGTGTAAGCAAAATGAAACCCTAAACCCTGAACATTATGCTAATTGACAAGCGTGACTTAGGCTTCTGTTGCTAATAAAAGAAAACTCCCAAAAGTCCCTTGATCTCATTGTGTGTGTGTTTTTTTTATCAAAGTTGGCAACCGTGAGTTGAGTTTCTGCAACTCTATGTTGCGAAACCTGATCAAATATGATATGAATTGTATAACAAGCAGGAAGAATGTAAGGTGCAGTTGAAAATGTGTATTATGATTGCATACAGATATTACTTCTGTTAAATAAATAATAGTAGTTTGAAGTGTTAAAGAAAGATAAATCGCACACAGTTGAGTCTTACGTGGGGAAGTATAAACGTCCCCAGTTAATTATGCAATAGCGGTGTAAAGCCGATCCCAGTGGCCGCGCGGTCTACGGCGTAGGTCTGTGGCCGATCGCTTGTTGGGATTGCGGGTTCGAATCCCGCCGGAGGCACGGATGTTTTTCTCTTGTGCATTTGAGAGTTGTGAGGTAGAGATCTCTGCGTCGGGCTGATCACTCGTCCAGAGGAGTCCTACCGAGTGTGTCTGTGTGTCTAAACTGTGTGATCAAGTGCAACAATAACCCTCTACACCTACAATGAGTAGGTAAAAGGGGTGAGACTAAATAACATTTGTGGAAACTTTATTTCTTCACTGAAATGGTAACAATCGAACCCATGAAAAACACTTCGTGGAAGCTTACGTCCTCGCGGGACACAGTTTGGGAACCACTGAATTAAAATTTTAAAGGATGTCGTACCTTTGTGTTTTTTATAACAGAAATCAACTCGAAATGCATGCAAACATAACTAAATTATATTTATTATACAGAACTACATGTTTCGACCTATTTCAGATCAGGAATATAACTTAAATTCCTTCCTCAATATGTTTTCCATACAAACTGTGAACATGAGGATGACCTAAAATAGGTCGAAACATGTAGTTCTGTATAATAAATGGAACTTAATTGTATTTGAACGGATTTCGACTTGATTCTGACTGAAATAAAAAAAGTTATTTCTAAAATTAAGTAAATGTAATTTAGGTTGAAGTCGTCATGGAACAACAAGCAAGCGAATTCTTTTAGGGAACTAAATTCCAGAGTTTCACTGAAGGTCGAAAGAACCTGAACTGAATTTAACTAACAAATGTAGACATTTCATTGGCAGGTGAGGCCAAGTTTGGCTGTTGCAAAGTAGAAAGTTCTTCTGACCTTGTGCAATGCTTATTAACTGGTGGGGTAGTGAAGCCTGCTGGTGGCCACACTCTTAGCCTCTCTCTGCATATGGGGAACATATCTGGACCTCAGAAGCAGAAGGTTGTAAGTCCAATTTCGTATTTGAGTTAATAAATTATTGTTTTAGACCAACACGTGACTTAATTCCGTTTAATTCTTGGTCTACCTACACTGGGGCAATATTTGGACTTAACAGGTATCTGCATCTGAAAGAGGTTGAAATTATAAGGAAAATTATGTACGTATTATGTCTAAAATGATAAAACTGGACTTACAACTTTCTGCTTCTCAGGTCCGGATTTGTATCGGCGTGGCTTAACGGAGTATTATGATTTCGTGTACTGTGTACAGTTAACAAATAAATTAGTTTTACTCTGATCCCTTGGCCTATTGAAGGTCACTCCCACACATGAACATACGATATATTATGTCTTCTTTCGTGTTTTCCGTAAAATAAATTGCACCGGCATAATGAAATTGCACATTTCGTGTTTCAGATATCCAGACATGGATTTTAGTTAAGGCAAAAACTGTATATAGAATGCTCTACTAGGAAAGAAAGAAATGGTGTGGAATTGCTGTTAGCAGAATTGTCGAAATTGAGAGAAGTTAGAAAGAAAAGAGATAAAGGAAGATAACCAGTTGTGTTTAGGCGAAGAGGATTTTAGGGGCGGTTCGTCCAGAAGGGCTGCAGGGCTCCAGTCCTTCCAGAAATTTTGAGAAAAATTACTCCAAATATATGAACAAAAGTTTTCTTTAGGTCTCCTAATGAAAAATTTTACTGAGATATTTAGCTTAATTTTTCTCAAAATTTCTGGGAGGGCTGGAGCCCTGCTGTCCTTATGGAAGAGTGACCTCCTGATTTCAAACTTATATTGTTGAGACGTTCAGTAACTAGGAAATAGAGAAAGGATATTTTAAATTAAAACGAATAAAATGTTCTCGGGCTGAATGAAAATGTTTGGATATGAAGGCGTTCGCATAAGGAAACATTACGATGCACTAACAAAACTGTCGTTATGCAACTGTGCACATATTTAGACAAAGCTGAATATGCGTGGTTCAGTAAGGTAAAACGATATGTAAATATTATTATATGCGTTTAATGGTGAAGGGACCATCACTTTGATAACCGGTAGGTAGTCCTAAGGAAAGAAGGATGAAGTGAGTTCTATTATTATTATTATTATTATTATTATTATTATTGTCGTCGTTTTTGTTATCCACATTCCCTATTTAACAGCAGTTTAGCTGGCTTTCAAAAAAATATGGGTGTTACTGGTCAAGCACTTCATATTCACTGTTGTACCAAAAATTTTCTGACTATACGGCATGTGTTAAATATTACTGTTTTCTGCATTAAATATATAGAGCAGGGCGGAGATTAAACCATGTTAAACTTTCGTGCCTTTTATGCGATGACGTTTCCGTGCTCAGGAAGGTGATAAAATATACACTCTGTAGATTGTCAATTGAAGGAAAGAGGTTTGGTTGATTCGTCGCGGTTATTGAACAAGAAATTTCAACGAAGTAAATTAAATTTCATTGTACAAAAGGAGTCTTCCAGTTTTCTGTCCAAAAATATGAAGATTAAGATATGCAGAACTGTAATTTTGCCTGTTGTTTTGTATGGGTGTGAAACTTGGTCTCTCGCATTGAAGAAGGAATATAAGCTGAGGGTGTTCGAGAATAGGGTGCTGAGGAAGATATTTGGGCCTAAGAGGGACGAGGTAACAGGGGAGTGGATAAGACTACATAAAGAGGAGTTTCATGATCTGTACACATCACCAAATATTCGGGTAATCAAATCAAGAATAATGAAATGGGCGGGCATGTAGCACGTATGAGGGAGGTGAGAGGTGCATACAGGATTTTGGTGGGGAGACCTGAGGGAAGGAGACCACTTGGAAGACCCAGGCGTAGATGGGATGATAATATTAAAATGGATCTTCAAGAAGTGAAATGGGGAGGCAAGGACTGGATTGATATGGCTCAGGATAGGGACAGGTAGCGGGCTGTTGTGAATGCGGTGATGGACCTTAGGGTTCCATAAAATGCGGGGAGTTTGACTAGCTGAGGATCTGTTAGCTTCTGAGGAAGGATTGTGCTGCATGAAGTTAGTTTTAAAAGGCAGTGAGTGGCCTAAGGAAGAGCCGGGTGAGGTATTTCTACGTTATTTACCGGACAACAGAGTAAGACCACGAATTCCATATCATTAAATGCTGTAGCCTGGCTGAGTTTCTAACTGGGCAGCTTAGAAAGGAGTTCTGAGGTTTACCACAACACCAGCCCGCTGTACGACAGACTGCTTGATTGCGAAGTAAACTGTGACACATAAATTAATAAATAACCTACGGGATGGAGGTCCGGAATTCGATTCCCGACGGCGTCCAGGAACTTCTTTCTTCTGCGTCGTCCAGACCGGTTCTGGGGCCCACTCAACCTCCTACTCAATAGTTACCGGAGGTAAAGCGGCCAGGGCGTAAAGCTGATTACTCTTGTCCTTATAGTACCAATGTAAAGTGTAAGAGAAGCTATGCTTGTACTCTTTGAAATGTTGTGCTGGAGAAGGACGGAGAAGATCAGTTGGACCAATCGTGTGAGAAATGAAGAAGTATTACACAGAGTGAAGGAGGAGAGGAATATCGTACATACAATGAAAAGAAGAGAGGCTAACTGGATTGGTGACATCTTGCATAGAAACTGCCTTCTGAAACATGTGATTGAAGGAAAGTTAGAGGGAAGGATAGAAATGACGGGAAGACGAGGGAGAAGACGTAAGCAGCTACTGGATAACTTTAAGGAAAAGAGAAGATACTGGAAATTGAAAGAGGAAGCACTAGATCACACCCTGTGGAGAACTCGCTTTGGAAGAGGCTACGGACCTGTCGTAAGACAGACTACAGTATGAATGCTGGTACTCTCCCCCCATACACTTTCGTGGCATGTACAGGACAACCTGACTCTTTAGCAACTGATATAGTTGACAACAGGCTTTAAAGCGTTAAGTCCCATGTAATTGGTAACGGTCTAGGCTTGTATTTAGCAGATGCATGGTTCGAATGTTGTCCGGGTCATCGGCCATACTGACATTTTTTGTGGTCCCCCTCCTTCCCCCGGTGAACTTTCGTGGTAGTACATCAATCAGTTCATGACGGTTATGTTCCAAAGGCTTTACAATACGTCAGTCATCAATCAAGATACCGTTTGACGCTTTGTAACACTGAGTCACTAACTGTCGTGAAATAAAGCGTACAGAAACGAACGTAGGTGAGACACCAAGCAGCTGGCCCTGAAGTCTTGTTTAATTAATTTTCCGAAGCATGTAGTTCATATAAGAAATATGTTATAATTCATCTCTTACCTCACAGAAGGCACTGCGCTACAAGCCGGAAGGTCGCGGTTTCGATTCCCTGGCGTCAATGGAATTTTTCATTGACATAATCCTTCCGGTCGCACTATGGCCCTGGGGTCGACTTAGCCTCTAACAGAAATGAGTATCAAGGATATTTCCTGGGGGTAAAAGCGGCCGGTGCATAGGGCTGACAATATTACCACCTTCATGTACCGATTGTCTGGAAATCTGGGAGCCTCAACCTCCTGGAACCCTCACGACCTCTCCAGGTCTTTACAGGGATTGCTTTACCTTTACCTTACCTCACGGAAAACACATTGCTTCCGCATTACAAAGACCAACCGGCTTATTGCTGTTTAGAGAAATAGTAACAATAACAATAATATTACTATACAAAACCCATGAATATGGGTAAAGTACCGATTGTTTAGACGCTTTGGCAGAATCGCAAGAAACGCCTCTTAGCTTCGTCATGTCTGTCCGTCTGTCCGCATATATCAGCGAGTCTGTGACTGCACGGATTTTCCTGAAATTTCATACTTGGGGACTTTTACGAAAATCTGTTCGAGATCAAAATCGGACAAAAATACCGAGGAATTTACTTTAAGACCTAAGAATGTTTCATTGTTGCCGGAGACATAAATTCTCCATAAAGCATTGTTGTGCCACACTCAGTATTGTTATATTGTTGACAGTGACATGTAACTCAGCGATATACAAAGAGCGCTCTGTTGCCTTCCCATTGCGACGACGATTATGCGAACGCCCCACAATGCTCGTTATACGAACATTGCCTATTTTCTTAACTTTAAACAAGTGATGAATATAGTGACCACTGTAATTTCAATTGTTAATTGTTGATCATACCCCTTTTTGAGAAGTTAATAATCGCCTAAGTAGGCAATAATATGCTCTTTTTAAATGGAACCTCAACTTTCATTGGCGTGTCAAAAATAGACAGTCACTTGTTCGTATCCTGTGCCATATTAATTCATTTCACACCCTCGCAAACTGTTCTTTATAATCCATGTTAATATTATTCTCCCATTTACTTCTATATTATTTTATATTTTTAGGGAACTTCTTATTCCAGTATTTGGAATAATTTTTCCTGTTATATATGAGTGCGAAACTTGGCCTCTCACATTAAGCCAAGAACGAAGGCTTTAGGGTGTTTGATAATAGGGTGTAGAGGAAGATATTTGGGCATTAGAGGGAGGAATTGACAGGAGACTGGAGAAGACTGTATAACGAGGCGCTTTATGATTTGTACTCCTCATCAAATATTATTCGGAGGGTCAAATCAATGGGGATGAAATGGGCGGAACATGTAGCACGTATGGAATAGAATAGAGGTATATACGGGGTTTTGGTGGGGAAACCTGAGGGAAATAGTCCACTTGGAACACCTAGGCGTAGATGGAAGTATAATATTAAAATGGATCGTAAAGAAATCGGTTGGGGGGTGGACTAGATTGATGTGGCTCAGGATAGGAATAAATGGTGAGCTGATTTCGTAAAACGCGGGAAATTTCTTGCTTACCTCAGGAAGTGTTAGTTTCTCAAAAAGGACTCTGCTCCATGGAGTTAATAAAAATTTGGAAGACCGGAAAGTGGTGCGAGGCGAAAAACGTTAAGAGCTATTAGTACCGAGCTACCCCGGTAGAGTGCATCCACCCTTGCCGACCTGAAAACGAAGTGGAATTCGGAACGAATCGTGAATATTCGTATATTGCGTGTGAACTTGGTACTAATCGATCAGCGTTGTTACTTCGAATGTCTATACTTATCACGGACTTGTTTAATTATTAACGGCGTAACAAAGCTTGCCGGAAGTTGGGTCGTGATGTCCGCCATCTGCAGCGACAGGTGCAATGAACGCGGAAGAAGAAGAGTAACAGCAACAAAAGAAAACTGTACACACACAAAAAGAGTTCAGTATTTATTTTTTTGTGATTCACCTTCACCGGTTCTCAGGCTGTTCAAGATATTCAACCGTTGTTTGGTAGTTAACACGACCAAGTACTAATTTCATGCATAATTCAGTTCGTACCTCACAGTAAACGCCTACGGTCCGCACTACGAAGGCCAGCCAACCACTTAATGCTGTATAGTGAAATAGTCGCTCTTTGTTTTGGGATACACACAAATCGGACAAATGCGCTGTGTGGAGAGTAGTCAGTGTCTTAAACCCGATTCCTGCTGCTTCTCCGCTCACAGCTCACGGTCCGCTCACAGCTCACGTTCCGCTCACGACCGTTTGCTCACGGTCCACTCAGAGTTTGCTCACGGTCCGCTCAGGGAAATTTAACCAACCCACCACCAAGGGTGGTTACTTGTATGAAGCTGAAGTCAACATCTAAATAGCCCGTTTAACCATTTCTGCCTACCGAGCGCATCGCTGGCCTTGTGTGACCGAAAATATAGAACTGGGACTTCGGTCAGGGAAAGTATGCTAGCCTGTATTTAAGTGCGTGTATTAATGACCGTACTGTGCCTTGACCGTCATTGCTAGTGTGGAAATTGCTATTGAAATACAGCGAAGAATATCTGACATCATCGCGACTGTACCGCGACTGGGGGCTTAGTTCTGCAGTAGGTGGTACCTATAATAATAATATAACCATGGCTCAACAGCCCTATATGGGCTCGGGCCTCCTCTTTCCGAGGTTACTAGGTCGTGCGCATTCGTGGCAGTTGGTGACTGGCCAACTGGCCGCGCTACTGTTCTATCGATCCTGATGTGTCCGCCAGAGTCATCAGGCAGTCAGGAGACTTGGGTGAGAAATGGAGGCTTTGAATTTAGCTTAAGTAACATTTTTATTCATGCCCGTAAGGTTCTTTTACATGCCGTAAATCTACGACATGGGACCGACGGCTTTACTTCCCCTCCGAAGGAAGTGGTGCTCCGGATTTTTATCATCCTCGACCTTTTTATCGACCTCGGTCGGGATCGAACCCGCGAACCTTAGGTCCAGTGGCGAGCACGCTAACCACTAGTCCACCGAGGTCGACTCCTCTGATAGCCTATATATTTACGATCGCTGCACAGCCTTTTGTTCACATAAATGTCCAGATCTCCTGGGATCACGCAGCCAGTGCCGAGGTTAAGAATGTATGGAGCTCTCTTGTGTCCTACGAAAAATAGTGGCTTGGTGAACCGCTGTACTATCAAATATCTTCAGATATTAACGTAAAATTAAAGTAGTTTAGGTAGAAATTTCTTTTTACAAGACCGCATGTAAACGTGTGATTGTTGTTTTGTTGTTTGCCCCTGTCGCTCCAACGCGTAGCATAGAGGCCTCCTTTCGGAGGTTTCTATGGTCATGTGCGTTGGTGTAGTGAGTGACCAGCCCACTGACCGCACAAGTTCTACTCAATCCTGATGTGACTGCCATCTGGCAGGCAGAAATGGCCGCTGAATTTTGCTTACGAAACATTTCTATTCATGCCCGTAAGTTTCTTTTACATGCCGTAAATCTACGACATGGGACCGACGGCTTTACTTCCTCTCCGAAGGAAGTGGTGCTCCGGATTTTTATCACCCTTAAAAATCCATCGACCTCGGTCGGGATCGAACCAGCGAAACCTTGGGTTTAGTGGCGAGCACGCTAACCACTAGTCCACCGAGGTCGACGGTACCTATAGTAACCATTGTAATTTAAAGGGTTAACGACCAACTAGGTGGATGTACTTTCCTTGAACTGATACGAGAGTATTAACTGTTTATCAGATGCAAAATAAAAGGCCACACGCAGTGCAGGAGACACTTAAAGCTGTGGGATGGAGTAGGTAGGTGATGCGTGTTCTTTACACTAGATTCCTTGCCTTTATATCAATTTTAGTAATTGTAACCAATAAAACACAACATTGATTAGAGTTCCGTTATTACAGTGGTATTCAACCTGGGGTAGGCGAAGACATCTTACGGGGTACGTAAAATTGAAATATATATATATATATTATTTCATGATAAACATTGAATAATCAGGGCCAGATTTAGGGTTAGCCACAAGAGACCCGGACGTAAGGCCATGTGATTTGGGAGCTTCATTTCTCTCTCTCTCTCTCTCTCTCTCCTTTATGCGATTCTTATCTGGGCGGCTAGTTTCATTTTATTCCACATAGTGCATATAATTTTGCTTTGCTAAAATACCTTTGTTCCTTTATTAATTTTTATATGATAGGCAATAATATATTTGTTATTTAATAGCTTGATTCTCCTTTTTCTCATTTAAAACTTATTATTTAATACATTATTTTGGATGTAATTTATTTAACTTATTTTAGATGTAGATTATAGACTATGTATAACTTGAATTATGCACCAACAACTTTGGGGGTACAAAGTTGAAGAGAAATTATATGTGGGGGTACGCGAACAAAAAAGATTGAATACCGCTGCGTTACTACATACGGAATCAACATGATTTGTTTACTTTTTTAAGTGGGAAATACTGGCCCAAGCAGTTTGGGTAAAGAGGTGGCATTGTCGAGGAAATTACGCATGATAGCGTATGGAACTCAACTTAGGCGCAAGTCAATCCCTTGTGCTCTGGAAAATAAATTGTTCATCGCTTTTCTGAAAGTTTGGTTATTGGTTTCTGTGTGGGTCTCAAAAACAAACAGGGATCAGAGGTTATTTCCCTACACAGAATTAAATGAATGGTTTTTATAAGCTTGACGTAGTGTTTACTGAGCGGTACGGACTGAAAATTTAAATGTAATTCACAATAATCGTAGTCCTAGGATATGACGTGTCGACCGGTACAACTGCAATGCGTGTTTAGAAGAATGTTGTCATTTATTGTAGAGAACAAATGCTGAATATCTCTACCGCGTCAACATCCGCGATTATAATTCGTGCATCAAGAAGAGGTAGTGATCAGAAGGTGGCAGTGCGAGGTATGGTCCTCTGGGATGTAAAGTAGTATAGTTTCGTAACAGGTACGAAAGCTTAGTTCTTGAAAACGCTCTCAAACGATTAAATAAAATTTTGCACTTGCGGGCTACCCCTTAATTTATGTCCTTGACGATTTGCTTAACCACTGTTTTACCTTACTCATAAAAGATTTCTCATGCGGAAAATTATGCGTGATTTGAGGCTTCCGCCGCGGTGTAAATGAGATCTTCGCTCTTCTGGGGTATCACGCAGCGTAGATTGGTAGTTTGTTACCGACGTTTCGGGACAACCTATCGGTCCCATATTCAAGGGTAAGATAAGTTGTTCCGAAACGCCGGTAACCACGGATCTACGTTGCGTAACATGCCAGAAGAGCGAAGACCTACTGCAGAAACTTGACACACAAAAGAATTATGGACCTAATTATGGGCTTACGGTTGTATGTGAGATATTTAAGGTTACGTGGTGTCATAACATTTAACGAAGCATTAGACAATGTAACGTGATTCACGAAACACACTGCTGATAAGCACTGTCAACAGAATGTATTTCTGTTACGCAGCATATCAGTAATTTTGCAACACAAAATTTTTATCTGAAATAAACAAACACCAGGGCCAATTAAGTGCAGGTCCTGACCAGGCCGTACAAGCGGCCGCGGCCTATTTAAATACTATTTGCAGCTGACCTTAGCAGTGGCTTGCAGTGGGGAAAAGCCGACCGTCCCTTGTCTCTGATCAGTAATCGATGTGTTCCAGTTAAAAATACATTGGCCTGAAGTGCAGTCGTGTTTTGTGCGTGTGAAATGATAGTTATTTTCTATAGTGTTGTGTGTGGTTGTAAGGAGATTGGTCTAGAAGTAAATGTTGAGCAAACTAAGTACATGGTCATGTCTGGAGATCGGAATGCAGGACAAAATGACAACATAAAGTTAGATAATAAATACTTTGAAATGGTGGAACAGTTCAAATATCTGGAAAAGCCGTAACAAATCGAAATTCCATTCAGGAAGAAATTAAGAGCAGATAGAAGTCGGGGAATGCTTGTTATTATTCGGTGAAGGATCTTGTGTCTTACAGTTTGCTATACAAAAATACAAAGATTAAGATATACAGAACTATAATTTTGTTGTTGTTTTGTATGGGTGTGAGACTTGGTCTGTCACACTGAGGGAGGAACATACGCTGAGAGTGTTCGAGAATAGGGTGCTGAGGAGGATATTTGTGCCTAAGAGGGACGAGGTAACAGGGGAGTGGAGAAGACTACATAACAAGGAACTTAATGATCTGTACTCATCACCAAATATTATTCGGGTGATCAAATCGAGAAGAATGAGGTGGGCGGGGCATGTAGCACGTATTGGTGAGGGGAGAGGTGCGTACAGGGTTTTGGTGGGGAGACCTGAGGGAAGGAGACCACTTGGAAGACCCAGGAGTAGATGGGAGGATAATATTAAAATGGATCTTCAAGAAATGGGATGGGGGACATGGACTGGATTGATATGGCTCAGGATAGGGACAGGTGGCGGGCTGTTGTGAATGCGGTAATCAGCCTTCGGGTTCCATAAAACGCGGGGAATTTCTTGACTAGCTGAGGACCTGTTAGCTTCTCAAGAAGGACTGTGCTCTATGGAGTTAGTTAGTTTAGTGTTGTGTGTGGTTAGAGCTGTGTATAAATTTGATTTTAGGCTTGATACAAACGAAACGCTTTACAAAAGGCGACTAGTGGAAAGAAGGTCGCACTTACAGAGACTCATGTTATTAACAGGTGGGCCGCGATAGCTCAGTCGGTATAGCGACTACGCTACGAGCTGGACGGTCCGGGGATCGAATCCCGGCGGGGGCGAGATTTTCCGCACCCGTCCAGACCGGCCCTGGGGCCAATTCAGCCTCCTGCACAATGGTACCGGTCTCTTTCCCGGGAGTAAAGCGTTCGGGGCGTGGAGTTGACCACCCAGCCTCATCTAGTGCTGGGGTTAAAGAAAGAGTAGAGCTATAACTCTACTCCCCCTCTGGGTCTTCATGGCCTGTTCTAGGGAGACCTTTAACTTTACCTTTTTGATGTTATTGACAGGGTCTATATGTTTTCCCCCCGACCTTTGTGGAGGGTGTTAGGGGACTCTACCCATGCTGTGCAGGTCAAATGCATTCTCTTGAGTAAAGGACGGGGTAATTGAGCTGGGGACCTCCCGAATACAAAGCAGGAGTGCCACCCTCTCAATCGTGACACTCGCCAAGTTGTTTCACGTGAGATGATAATATTAAAGTGATCTTCAACAACTAGGTTATGAGGATACACAATGGCTTTATTTACGAAGATAGCCGTCTTCTGGGATGTGACGCCTGGTAGGGTGGGAGATACGTGCTGACGTTCCAGAGGAACGTGCTGCCTCCACAATTAATGCAGAAGGATTAATGTAACCCTGGCCAGGTATTAGTGGCTTTATTTTGTATACATGCTAAAGAGAAACGGCGGAAGATTCCTGGACCAACTGACAGCCTACTGACTTTCTAAGGAACACTCGTCCTCATCGCCAGCTATGTCGTTCTCTGAATATGACGCATTAGGACTGCAGATGTGAATAAATTGTAACAATTGAGCATCTATCAGTAACAAATTTACATACTATGTAGCGAGCAATCTTGGATCGTGTGGGTGTAGACATGAGAGCAGGTAAAAAAAGGCAAAGTGTGTAGAGGTATAGCTCTACTATTTCTTTAACCTCGGCGCTACATGGGGTAGGTGGTCTAATCCACACCCCTATGGCTTTGCCCCCGGCGAAGAGACCCGGTACATATTGTACAAGAGGCTGGGTGGGCCCCAGGGATGATGTGGACGGCTGCGGAAAATCTCGCCCCCACCGGGATTCGATCCCCGGACCGTCCAGTCAGTAGCCTAGGTATGAGGACACTGCAAGAAAATAATGCTGTATTTCAATCGGCCAAATGGGCCGTAATTTTAAATCCGACAACATGACTTTTTGGGATTTAAAGTACTTCACCCTGACACCGTACTTGCTGACGTAACCGTTACCCGTGGACTTGCATTCAGGAATTGTCTGATCTTGGGCCAGAAGGCCAGATGTCCTAACTGATCCGCTTTTGTGGGTTTCCTCAGTGCCTCCAAAGAAATGCCGGCAAAATGCAGTCATTAAATTATGCTCGGTTCCAAATCCTTTCCAACTCACCATCCATCATTTATCTGCACATTTCACGCTCTGCACTGATAGCATTGTTAAATAACCCACAACAAGAGCTTCATTTCGAAACGTGAAAACTTCCTGTCAAGGTCGGCTTTATGTTTGGCTGTTTTTCCTACACTGACACCTGAAGGTGAACTTAAGCTAATGTCAAGTCATTTAAGGAACAAATATCAACATCGTTTTGCATTACGGATGTTATTTGTCGCACTGGTCATATTTCACACCGTACGAGGTGACGGAGCTATTTGTAAATGACATGAATATAAATTAGGCGAATTTGTTTTCTTCTCACAAATTCGTTTGGTCTTTACGTGTCAAGTAGTAAGGCTGGTTGACAGATTCATTGTAGTAAGTGTAGTAAATAACATGCTAAATATTATGACACAGTTATCAGAACATGATAATGAAATATACTGTCCTGTCATCTTTACTCACATGCGGAATGTTACTGCGTATTAAGAAGTGATGGTTAGAATGTGGTTTTCAAAATGGTCTGAGAGAACGAAAAAAAGATAGCAAGAGAAAATAAGAAACGGAAACAAAAGGTAATAAATAAATAATGGAATTTCGAAGAAAAAGTTGAAAAATTTTTAAAGAGAATATACGTTATATGATGATGAGAGGACAGACCGTAAACAGCTGAGCCAAGTCTGTGGCTTGGAAGTGAAACTTGGGTTATGAGAAAAAGAGAAAGCGTAAGAAGTCTAACGTGCACGTAAGGGATGTCTTAGGTCAGTGTCATTGCAGCTACTACCTACGGGCTGGAAGGTCCGGGTTTCGAATCCCGACATGGGCAAGAAATGTTCTCAAGAAAGGGTTCAGACTGGCTCTGGGGCCCACTCAACCTCTTATTCAGTGGGTACCAGGGCTCTTTTCCGGGGGTAAAGCGGCCGGGGACTCAAGTTAACTGCTCACCTCCATCTAGTGCCACGTTTAAGAATGAATGGAGCTATACCTCAACCCCCCTTGCATACCTGAATGTATTTTTTATAAATGTGATATTTGTAGTGACATTGTAGCAATACGGGCTTCAGTGCCATGTTATAAAAATAACACAGACTGTTGACTACCAGGGTTGCCAACCTCTCAACGAAAAATCAAAGGATCAGCCCAAAGAAATTATTTTTTTTTTCGCGGAAGTTGTCATACTGTTGTCAAAATTTTCTCAGTTTGAATAATTCCTCGAAAAACACCGAAAAATTTAAATTTAGAAGAATATGAAGACTAACTCTAGATATAAAAGTCATAAGAGGAGACAAAGTATTAAAATCAGGCTCATGTAGAAGTATATAAATGCATATATATATATATATATATATATGTTTATCTTTATCTCATCAAATAATTACAAGGCAGAAAATGTACGTACAATGCAACATTGAGGCGCGTTGGCGTGACAGTTGTTGACGTGGAAAGCAATAAGTATTACATATTATGAGTGTGTGTCTGTAGCCTTAGTTATCCAGCATGCACAGCGCATGCGCCGTATTATATTGTCAACTGTGGCCTGTCTGGCTGTACCATATGTTTCCACATTATCTCATAAACGGCACGGTTTTCGAAAAAAAATAATTACATAACATAAAATGTGTTCTAAGAAGAATTCAGCGAGATACTATCATAAATGTACATAGGTCTTCATGTAAAGTACCGTTATTGTTGTCAGATTTTAAAGAAAATTGAATTTTCTCGACAGATTTTGAAAAACTGAAATACCAAATTTCATTAAAAACCTTCCAATGTGAGCCGAGGCGTTCCACGCGGACAGACAGACAGACATGGCGAAGCTAACAGCCGCTTTTTGCAATTTTGCGAACGCGCATACAAACGTGACATTCGCTATACGGATTCACGGTTTTTATTTCACAGCTATCGTTATTTGTGTCTCGTGAGTAGCGAGACACAGCCATTGGCCTAATCTGGGTCACGGCCCAGAGAGGTTGAGCAACGCTAGTCCAGACAAACTGTCTAGTCTTGCCGCGTGCAGCACGTCAGTGGTTCTGCTCATCCCCACTTCCTTGTTGCAGCAGCACCAGTAACATTTATGTACATCGCTCACAGCAAAGGCTGAAAGATTGATTAAAGTTTTATTTAACAACGATTTGTCAGATGTATAGGTTTTATAACGACAGCCGGTATAGTGTAGTCAGGCTACGAGCTGGATGATCCGGGGTTCGAATCCCGGCAAGGGAAATTATCTTTTCTACAAACTTTCCAGACCAACTTTGGGGCACAGCTGGCCTCCTATTCAGTGGGTGGGGGTCTTTTTCCGTGAGAATAAGGCGACCGGAGCGTCAGACTGGCCACTCACCTCCATTTAGTGCCGAAACTAAGAATGAGTGGAGCTATACCTCCACTCCTCCATATACCCTCATGGCATGAACAAGGGGACATTTAATACAGGTTATACATTTATACAGGTTATACTGTATAAATTTGGAATGTTATGACGACAGTAAAGATCTGACATCGTGGCCAATTTCAGGGCCACAGTGGGGTGGTAAGAACAGCTAGGAGCGGGAGAACGCATGACACGTAAGTTTCAACACACGAAAGTGTTTCAGCTTTTACTAGACGCACGTTTTACGTAAGTTTAAGTAACAACGCATGTAAGGAGCTTGTGCTAATGCAGAGAGTTGAAGTAGTCGCATTTAAATTTATTGTGTGAAGGACACGACTGGTGTCATAACACAATACATTCACAAAGTATTTTCTAATCATTCATTCATTCATTCCGTAGTCTGTCCTGCGACAGGCATTACACTAAATCGTTTCGTGACTGGAGTCCAACAGTATCTCGCACAATATTCTGGCGTTCATCTGCAGCAGGTGTCATTACCGTCCAACTAACATGGATGTTCAGTCAGCAACATCCATGTTTTATAAAAATTAAAAGACAAATAATTACGACGTTAAATTTAGTTTACCTATTGTACTGCATTATCATTATCTTTTAACATATTCTACAAGCACATTGATGCATTTGACCCATCATAACACATTCCATGACTATGAGTAAGTGGAAATGGTTTTTCGTGAATGGTTGAGAATGCAAGAGTCCTATATCTACGGCGACGAAATTATTAAACTCGTAACAAAACTGGACAGATGACTCAATGTTGTGCTCTGGGATGTTGACAAATAGTGATATTTCAGTGGAATAAATTAGCTACTTTTAAAGCTGTGAAGACTTCTCCTTCCGATTTTATAACTTAGGAAGCCTTATTTATTGATATCTTCCGTAAGCTGAGTCGTCTAAACCAGCGGTCGCCAACCGGTGGTCCTCGGACCACTGATAGTCCGCGAGAAAATTTTGGTGGTCCGTGGAGAAATTTGGACATTATTTGCAATTTTTATGTTTATTATACTTATTTAAAAATAAGCAGCAACAAATATAACACTAATAATTTTGTTATAATTAAACAAGTGCATTTCATATTAATAAAATGGAAATTTTATGATCATTATTTTATAGATGTTTGTACCATTTTAAAAAAAATTCATGTTAGTGGTCCGCGGGATTCAAAATTGTGAGTTTAGTGGTCTGTGAGGTCCGAATGGTTGGCGACCGCTGGTCTAAACAGCGAGTCAGTGAAGCGCTTTATGTATGCTTCGTGGGCGGAGGACTCCACAGACGTTCCTTACCAGTCAACGCCCACAAACATGGCCGTGTTCAAATAATCTGATGATAAAATGTCAGTGCAACTTTATAATTTACATATAAAATAAATTCAGTTATAATTCCCCAACTATATGAATGCATTACCCGTTTCCATTCAGATTTTTATTGAATTAAAGTTTCTTTTGTTATCATGTTCTTGTAGAAAAGTCTAATGTTTACTTTTCTAAAGTCTGTTGAACGGCTGAAATAGTTAAAAGATAGCAGGACACAGCCTTTTCCCTTCATTCTCATACACAAAAATAATCCGGAACTGAAGGGCCGAACTTCTGAACGAGTTATCTCGTGCGTAGCATAGAACAGGTTGACATACTAACAGACCAGACATATTGTAGATGAGATCTGCGCTCTTTTTGGGATATTACGCGGCCGACACGTTGTCCCGAAACGTCGAAAAACAATTACCACACGACGCCGCGTAATATCCCAGGAGAGCGCAGATCTCATCAACATCGCGGCGGAAGCCTAAAATCAAGGTCAGATATATTTTAACATATTTTGAACATTAAATATATGCTTGGAATAAAACAAATATTTCATGATTTTGGGAAATTAATAAATACAAAAAATGAGAATGTTTCTACTATTCCCGATTTTTATGTTGATTCAGTTCGTAGTTACACACAGAAATCTTGAATTCCAAGTTCTGGTATTTATAAAGTTCCAGTTCTTATATCATTTTCAAGTATAAACGTTTTCTATATTCTTCTTTTTGGGTTAATAGGTATTTATCTTATTTTCATTAATTTATGTGAAATTTTAGGATCATATTATTATTATTATTATTATTGTGCTATTTCTGTAATTGGCCATCTGGTTGTTGACTCGGCACATTAATAAACTAGAATTGAATTGAATTGAATTATTTTTGTTACTAGTATTATTATTAATTTTCTAGAAACAACAGAAGTTGAAAATCTGTGCTGAAAAGGAAATTTCCAGTAATCAATAATTGTACAGTATCATTAAATGGCACATTTATTTTAATTATTCTTTAAATTTAAATATAACATTTTCTTCTTTTCATTTGTGTGCGGTATCAGTGCACATAGACATTTAAATTAGAGGTTACATATAATATCAGTTAAAATCTTAAAATTCTACTAGCAACGCCTACCTTACGAGGCATTGGTGTAATACCGGAGTTTTCTTTTGTTATTAAAATTCTGTTGTGCAAAAATGTTAATAGTGTCACGAAACTATAGCCCAGAAACTTGCTTTGACTTGTTCACACTATCAATTGCCAAACGAACGAAATCACTTATATTGTCTTACACACAAAGGACACAGGATTGATACAAGTAGATAACATCTACTGAAATCACAAACGTCTCTACTCTTCTGATATAAATCTCCTAGAGTTATCACAAAGTGTGTAGACAGTTTCGGAACACACTGTTGCACCCCAGAATTTCGTCATTAAAATTTCGCGATAAATCGAAGATTCAAGCCTTCTGGGATACGACGCCGACGTTTCGGAAAACCTTACTGTCTGTACCTTCAGGTTATACCATTCTTCTTAGATTGAGGCAACAGTGTCCTTTGCAATGTGGAAAATAACCAGACGAGGACTGCTGTATCCTGAAGATGTAGGCAGCAAACTCCTCCAAAAGGCTGGTAACGATTTACCGGTTCACATGATGTCATATGCCAGAAGGCTTTGAATCTTCATCATCACTGCTAAAATAGCCTATTCACGACAAACTTCTGTCATTTCAAGTTCACAAGGTTGTCGGACTTGTGTATCCGTCCAATTTCTCTATCTTGTAGACAGTACCTGCAGATATTCGGACACTCGACTACAGGGCCACATGTCTCAGCAGATTCTAATGCAGTTATGCCGTGAGAACACACCACTTCTCTCAATTTGTATTGGGACACGATTTTTTCAGTAACGAAAGGAATATGAGCGAAAATACTTCCGGGTTTTGACAAAGCTTCAAGCACAATGGTTTATGGCGACATTTCCAAAGACATACCAGGCTCTTTTGTAATCCCAGCACAGCTCAATCCATTGTTAAAGACAAACGTCATATCTGCTTTTTGAACTTCAATGCGGGTCTGCTTAAAATTTGTTGGAATGGATGAAAATTAGACAAATTCAAACTGAACATCTTTTTCAAGAATTTCTGGACGTTTTAAAACGATCTGTACGAGGATTTACATTAAACAAGTCGTTATGACTAAATTGTATATCACACGCATGTTGTGTTTCACATATAATTACATTGTCTTTGTAATACATTGCGTATAATGAGTAGCGCCCTATTGTATACAGTGACACTGTCACGTTTGGCAAACAATCGACATGGAATTCCGTTCAAAATGGTGGTACCCGACTATAGTCAACTCCTTGCTCTGTAGACGTCAGACGTCGCTGAAAGAGCAGAAGAGTGGCAGGGAGACACACTGACATCTGGTTGCTGAAGCAGGAATTAGCTGTTACAGCCCTTGAGGTTCTGTAAGCAGGGTCACATCGAGCTGAGTCCGTCGAAGCAGCCTCGACGAGGTTGTGTTAGGTTTCAGCTAAAGGCAGGATTCTGGGCTTCCTAACACATCACCTCGTCGCTGCATAAGGCGGTGGAGGCGTGCCTGGAACACCGTGTCCATCAACTATGACGTGCGACAGCCTGCTGATGGTTTGCCTACTGGTTGAGCTACTCGTTCTACTGGTTGAGCTACTCGCTGAATGAATGTTAGAACTGGTCTCGGAACTACCCACTGAAACTACTTCAGAAGTGCTCGTAATTTCTGAGGGACGGCTAGCGGAGCTAGGGGCTGACGTTGATGGCGTGGAGAGCAGTGATTGGTCGTGATGTGCGTCGCTGACTGTGGTGGTTGCTAGGAGCAGGGACGGACTCAGTTTAATGGCGTCTTCGTAGCAAGGAGGCGCGTCTGCTACCGTGTCGTAGTCCGGCGGTTTCTGCTGCATGACACTTGGTTCCAATGAGCATGGCACCTCGATCACGTGGATCTGGTGATCCAAGTCGGAGATCTGCAACAAGCAAAGATTTATCAAAATGTAACGTTGTGCAAGTTCCGTGCAACTGACGAAGTATACATATCTGTTCCAAACAATTGCAAAGATTTATAATTATAAAAGGTAAAGCAACCCCATTGCAGGCCTGGACAGACCCTTAGGTTTCCAGGAGGTTGAGGCTCCCAGATTTCTAGACAATCGGCATATGAAGGTGGTAAGGTTGTCAGCCGTACGCACCGGCCGCCTTTACCCCCCCAAGAAATATTCCTGGTACTCATTTCTGTTAGGGGTTGAGTCGACCCCAGGGCCATAGTGCGACCGAAAGGATTATATCAATGAAAAATCCCAATGACACCATCGAGAATCGATCCCGCGAGCTTCCGGTTTGTAGAGCAGTGCCTCAACCAACTGCGCCACCGTGTGCCGTTTATAATTATAAATAACTATTTGTTGTTTCGTAATATTCCTCCTATAAATTTCGACACACGAAGGCCGTCTTTAGGGAGAATCTAGTTACAAAGAAATACGCTTATGATAAAAGTGATTAGTACCGTCCGGCCCTTAGCTTAGTCGCTGTACTAAGTATGCTACTTCGGCTGTTATAGGAAATGTAACATGTCTTTTATTTGAAAAGAGTGCAATTTAATCACACTATTAACTGCTGGGGTACTGGCATTTATATTCCACCTCAATTTCCAAAAGAACATTACGACAATTGAGTCAGCCTTAAGGCAAAATATTTTCCCCTTTACCTGCCTACTTTAATATTCTCGTCACATTTCATTGTGAAAGTACATCCCACTTATATTAAGGTTACACTCAGATGCGTACGCTATACGGAACAAGACCCGCTACGTACTTATAACGGTATCTAGGCGCGTTCGCGTAAACATTTTTGCCGTGGACAAGCAGTATTACATATTCTGAGCTTGTGTCTGTAGCCTTAATTATCCAGCATGCAAAGCGCATGCGCCCATTATATTGTCATCTGTGGCCTGTCTGGCTGTACCATATTTTTCCACATTATCTCATAAACGGCACGATTTTCGGGAAAAAAAAAGTTATTGGGCATAAAACGTGTTTTTTTTAATTTTCTCTACAATTTTGCATAAAATATTTATCATTCTGAGAAGAATTTGGCGAGGTACTATCATAAATGTACATAGGTCTTCATGTAAAGTACCCGTTATTCTTTTCAGATTTTAATGAAACTTGAATCTTTTCGACAGATTTTTGAAAAATAATTAAACATCAAATTTCACCAAAATCCGTACAGTGGGAGACGAGTTGTTCCATGCGAACGGACTGACGGACGGACAACATGACGAAGGTTTTCTAACGCGCCTAAATATGGCATGAAAATATTTAAAATTATTAATATTAAGTGAGTGTACTTCCCTTCTCCATTATTTCAAGAAGACATATGATACGACCAGTTTATAAGACTTAACCCTTTTTGTGCATTTTTATTTGGACACAGGAATGTAATTGTACGGTCTCATGTTGACAACACAAATCATTAGTCTGGTATCCGTAGCTATTTGCAGGTTGTGGGAGGCTTTCCTTTTCAAACACGAGATAAATGTAGGCCATTAGGGCCAGTGGTCTTAAACGAGCTGACTCGCGCATAACACAGAAAATGCTAAAAAATTTCTTGTTTCTACCACAATTGGAGGGTCCAAAATCCAAGCGAGAAATATATCGATAATATATGCGACTCTGTAAAAGCCTGTTTTGTGGGTCGCTGGAATATATAGGAACTGGTTTCTGTTTTATGTAACTGTAAGCAGTTTTCCATTCTTCGTTACATCACCGGCGACTCTCGCATGTAACGTAACTCTGTCTACACAAGCGGCAGTCTCAGTGATATGGCATAGAAACTGTTTCAGATTTTAAACACGAACAAGTCCAGAGTGTCCAGTTTAAAGCTGAACAGCTCAGAACATTTACATTAACAGTCTAGGCGAGAATTTTTCCATTTTGTCCTTCTGAATTCATTGAATCCGAAAATAAGATGGGTCCGATTATTCTTGTCGCACTGACAGCACACCATACGCCAACGTTAATGTCATGTAACATCACGACAATTAATAGTCTTAAGATTTTCTGCCGTCCAGTATTTTTTATTTTTAGTATTCACTTGACCGTTTTAGTGACAACATCTGTAAAATAACTTATCAATCCATCTATTTCACCGGTACCCACTACTTCACAAAACCAGTTACAAAACATTACTCTCGCAACAAAGTTTTTCTTAGACACTTATTCTGAACGGAATTGAAACACTGAGAAGCCGACTTATAAATTTGTTTTGATGCTTCTTGTACGATTTCTTCCTTCAGAAGTTTCCACAACCCAAACCCTCTAAATTACAATCACAAATACTACTACTACTACTACTACTACTAATATAATAATAATAATAATAACAATAAAATAATATTTTACGTCACAAAAATCTGTGTTACACTTTACTGTATATTCAACAACGACAAAAATTGAAGTTTGTCACGCTAAGCTTCTGAACCTGGACTCTTCTGAAGACATTTTGATACTCGTAATTGTGACTAAGCCTACAGAAGTGGTAAAGTAAGGGGAAGGCGCGGGGTTCAGACAATCGGCAATGAGACGTACACTGCCGGATAAAGCAGCCGTCGGCGCGGGTTCCACTTTCAAATGGAACAACATCATTGCGAATTTTGAAGTTGTTCACAGATGTGTAATTGAGAATTTCAGTCGTCTGTCGTGTAACGTTGTCTTCGGGTGGGTGGTTTCCGACGTTTCGAAAGAACGTGTTGTCTTCATTGTCAAGAGTCAAGTGGGATCAGAAGAATTCTTCATTCGTCTTAGTTCACTTAATCCTTGAGAATGAGGCAATACGTTCCGTCGAAACGTCGAGAACCACTCATAAAATGAAGCAACGTCACTTCCGAGAAACCCTGTATCAGGCTCGCAACCGAGAGGAGGGTATTGCTGCCAGGCTGAAGCCCCAAATCGAAACTTAAAAAATAAAAATTCTGTAGACATGATATCATGGATTTTACGTGATTTACCCTTCGGCCACTGAAATCGGCTGATGACTGTTGCATTGAAATTTCGAAAAATAAAATAAAAAAAATTAGCAATATGTAAACATTTTTCTAGTTTTAATTTTCTCTGTAACCTAACATGCTGTCGGCTCGCAGATTTTGAAGTGGGTTTTCTTTATGTTATATTTACGACATGATTTTTATAACATAATTTTTTAAAATCAATCATAAATTATATATAACTTCAGGGTCAGCAAGCCCCCCCCCCCCCACAATGAAAAATTTTGGGTGCACGCGTGGTCGGAATCCTCAACAATTGCAATGGTTCTGCAGCGTCGAATTACCTCCGTAGTGTGTCCTCATTTCATGTACTTTAGTTCCAAGCTGGTAGGCCATTAAATTACCGAATACCAGTATAAGACATATTTCTTGTACCGATTTTAGACTGCGATTGTTTTGACAAACTTCATACTTTTGGTAAATCTTTTTTACTTTTGGCGATCACCAGTCACTTCGGTGTTCAGTAAGACATACGCGTAATTTGGGCGGGGGGGGGGGGACAAGGGGGGTCAACTGCCCCCCCCCCAAAATATTTTTTTCTACCTAATAATAATTTTTTTGGCTACCAAGTTGAAGAGGGGAAAATTAAAAAAAAAATTGGTATGAGAGTGTGGGAAAGTTGGTGTATGTATACTTAGTATTGTATATATTACGTGCATTTGTTTCACATACGAGTATATAAGTTTATTTATACAACAAACGCACACAAATTTGTTTGCAGTAGTTGCATAAATAAACTTATATATGGGGGGTATGTACGAGTATATGAAGGATTGGTTCAAACCAATCTTCCCCTGTTTCTAACCTGACTCCTTGACTTGATTCCTAGTACCCATCGTCGATTTTACTAGCCAAGTTACGTCTATGCAGTAAGTTACGCTGTGACGTGAACATTGGCAGTTTATGGTAACGCTTTTGCAAATTAAGTCACCGCTACGACACAAACAGACGACACGTGGTTGTTCTGTTTTTGTTAACGCAGACAAAACACCTCGCCACTCCAAACAGGAACACCTTGTATCGTCAGAATTCACGTCGTTAACCGGAACACACAAAAGTGAACTTCTCCTTACATCGTTGTGTAAATATTTGTCAACTTGCCTGCTGCTGCAGTGTCAAGTTTAGCCTTCGTACGCCGTCTATTGAAATGTCGGGTCCCTGGGTCTACAGCAGGGTTGCCAACTTCAACCCACAGGAGGGCCACATAATTCGTTAAGGGCTCGCCTGAGGGCCGCAAGTGCGTATACATATATCGAAAGGGTAGGGGGGGAGGACTGAATTCACTATAACGCCGGTATTTACAAACAATAAGTTACACTAGAAGTACGTTGAATTACAACGTAATAGGCCGTACTGAACTGTGTAAAACACAAAGGAATATTGGTTTACCGTGTGCTGTCTTGAGAGTGATAAGTTGTAGTCTGTAAACATTTTCTCTGCTGAGAACTGCGCTCTTCTGGGATATTACGCAGTGTTGACTGGTAGTTCTGTACCGACGTTTCGGGACCTTTCTGTTTAGACTTCTTGACCCTTGAAGATGCGATCCGATAGGTTGTCCCGAAACGTCGGTACAGAACTACAACTCAACGCTGCGTAATATCCCAGAAGAGCGCAGATCTCATCTACATCGCGGCGGAAGCCTGAACTCACGCAATTTCTTTGTAAATAAAGTTGCCATAACATGTTCTGTACGCCTGTTATATTGTGTTTTGTAAACTGTGTTGCTGAAGTATTCACGTGACAAAGGGCCGCATGTTGGTCAGCCCTGGCCTAGACTTCCTGGACTTCCGGCAGGTCCGACGCAAGTTGGAATTGAGTATACATATGAACATATATATATACGCGCACACATACACACACACACACACACACATATCCACACAAGGGTGTCCATTTGAAATCCAAATTTCTAACATACTGAAACCTGATCGGCCGCAACACGACCGCCCTGCCGGCTGTTATCGCCCAGTAGTATTCTTCCGCCACCTCCGTCTCATTGTGCTTTCACTACCGTAAGAAAAAAAATTCGGCGCCATTCGAAAAACGTTACTATTCCAATTTTTAAACTTGTTTTAAAATTGCGTAAGTCGGGGAGTGTCTGCACTGATATCGAGGTTACCATGGCGCCGTGACAGACGGCGCTCGGCGTCTGTACGGTCTCTGCTTCGATTCTCCGCCACCGAGCAATTTGGATCGCAAGGTAACATATCTCATTTGTTTTAAGGAGTGCCCCTTTTGGTATCCTAGCCCCAACACCGATTTTACTAACAAATTTTTCCTGCTTTTCCTCAGCCTCACCAGATACGTGCCCCGTATAGTACCTCGAATTATGCATCGACTGCTTCCTTTCATTTATACATCCTACCCTTCGACAATGGGGGCACGCGGTGGTGCAGTTGGTTGAGGCACGGCGCTACAAGCCGGAAGGTCGCGGGTTCGATTCCCGATGGTGTTACTGGAATTTTTCATTGACCAAATCCTTCCGGCTGCACTATGGCCCTGGGGTCGACTCAGAAGACCAAGAAGCAACACCAGCGAACTATGTTCTACAAGAATACGAAGTTTTGCTGAAATTTGTAACAGATTTTACGATATTATCCAATCAAACGTATGTATTTACAAATTCTAGTCTTCGAGCCTTATGAAACGTGTCGTGGGTCGACTTTCCTACAATACAAAACGTCAGTTCTTGAAAGTTGTAAGTGCCTTCCATTTTAAAGCCGAACTCTTTGGTAAGTATTTATATTCGGGAATTACCGTGTTGAAATCGAGCCGGGATTACCGTAGTCGGTATAGCGACTCGGCTGCGGGATGGACGGTCCGGGCTTTAAATCCCGGTAGAGGCAAGAGATTTTTCTGTTCTCCAAAATATCCAGACCGGCTCTGGGGATGATCTAGCCTCCTATTGAATGCGTACTGGGGTTATATTCCTGGGTTAAACTGGCCGGGGCGTGAACTTGAGTCACCTACATCTAATGCCGAGGTTAAGAATGAGTGGAGTTATAATGCTACTCCCCCTATACGTCTTCATGGCGGGTTGAAATCTCGGACGTGTTATTGGCCGCTGGGACTTAGCTTGTTTCTTTGATATTACTCAAAACTGTAGAACAGGTAACCTTACAGATAAAATAATTCAATTCTTGAAAATCTCACAGTCGTTAGTCAGGAAATGGCCCGCTTTTCATTAAAGTGTTCTCAAAGTAGCCCGCTACAGGACAATAAGCCGAGCCAGACAAGTTCAGTGCAAAACATTATAAGAAGAGTTCACTCCTATGCAGATCCTTCTAACTCTGACATTGCAGGCAAAATTTATTATTCTCTGGGTAATGTTTTTCCTTCAGTCTAAAGAAATTCCTCTTCCAAACTGCAAAATTATTGATATAATGGAGATAGTATTTTTTTTTCCATGGCGCAACAGCTCCTAGTGGGCCAGGCCTCTTCATTATCGAGGCTTCACCATCACACACAGACACACCACACTAGGTAAGACTCCTCTCGACGAGTGATCAGCCCGTCGCAGAGACCTCTACCTGCAAAACACACAACACTCACAAGAGACAGACATCCATGCCCCCGGCGAGATTCGAACCCACAATCACAGCAAGTGAGCGGCCGCAGACCAACGCCTTAGACCGCGGGAGATTATAATTACGTATTTCAAAATATATGATATAAGCATATTTGAAATATAGGTCTAAATCAGTTTCATTTTTAGGGAACAGAAGTTAATGAGGTCGAGTGTTAAATATTTCCGTCTTGTTTTATGGCGAAGGACAAATGATTCTAACATATAAGCCAGGACAGCTGAGCTTGACTTAATGAATAAAGCTCGATGGCAGGAATTTTTTAGAGGAATGCAGTGATTGTAAATATTCTTCGTATATTCATACAATTACAAAATTATTATTTTGAGGAAACTGAACTGTGGTTGACTAGTGGAGGAAAAGTTTCTATAATCAGCCATTCTGAGACACGAAATACATTTGCGCTTAGTGATGCAACATCTGAGTGCTGAAAAACGTTTCTGAAAAAAAGAACGATAAAGGTATAGCAGCACGTGTTCAACAGGACGGCTTTTATTAAGCAGGTTCTGTACGTGTAAACAAGGTCATTAATAGTGCGTCAAGTGGGTGAATCTTAGAAGATGGGTCGTGTGCGGATAGCGTATCGGCACAGCTGTTCAATACTTACGCAAGCAAATCTGTTTGTGACGCACAGTATTTACTGAAACGAGTCGGTATTGAGTGCATGAAATAATTCATGACAGAATTAATCCTAGACAGTTAATTGTCTGACGAGTCGCTGAGATGTGGTGTTCATATATCACATCATATCATATGTTATATATATATCATATGTTATATATCTAACACTAACTAACTAACTAACTAACTAACTCCATGGAGCACAGTCCTTCTTGAGAAGCTAACAGGTCGTCAGCTAATCAAGAAATTCCCCGCGTTTTATGGAACCCGAAGGTTCATTACCGCACTCACAAGAGCCCGCATATATGTTATATATCATATAATATATGTCATATCATATATTGTCACATGTCATACATCCTATATTATATGTCATATATCATATATTATATGTCATATATATGTCATATCATATATATATTTATCATATATATATTTATCATATATAATCTTTTCATATCATATCATATATAATATATACCATACGTCATGTATATCATATATCACATATAATATATATCATATATTATACGTCATACCATATCATATATCACATATATATATCATATATCATATATGTCATGTCATATATATCGTATCATATATATAATCATATCATATATCGTATATACGTCATATATATATAATATATATCGCATATCATATATACGTCATATATATCATATATCACATATATACCATATATATCTTATCATATATAATATATATCATATCATATATATATATCACATATCATGTATCACATATATACCATATATATCTTATCATATATAATATATATATCATATAATATATATCATACGTCATATATCACATATATATTCATACGTCATATATCACATATCATATATCACATATCATATATCACACCATATCAGCCATCAGCACCGTCCAACTCAAAACAGCAGCGAGCTGCCGTCACGTATTGGTCAGATCTAATGCCATTGCTATAGTTTACTTGGGAGTTCTGTCAAGCCCGTTCCCACGACTGGTACGTATGGTAGATATCTGTCACAAGTGGATGCTTGTCAAGTCGTGGGAGCGGTGTATTTGTAAAAATACTTACCACTTGTCCGTTTTCCACCGGCAATCGATAAATATGACAATAGTCAAAGAAATCGCCAATGTTTGTTTACACCAATTCGAGATTTGTCGCCTTCCAACGACTCGTTTAAACTTGACAATGCAGATAGTGACTTTGTGTGGGCAATCAGCATTATTTGGGTACGTCGAGTAACCAAGTACACGAGTTGTGGGAACGCGAAAACAATGATGAGGCAAATATTTGGCAAGCGTACCTGGGTACAAATTATTGCAATATAAACCAGTCATGGAAACAGTATGACAACCATCGACTCGGCTCATTGTAAAATTCACAATTATTGGCGCATTTGTCAAATACACTAGTCGTGGGAACGCGGCTCTACACCGCAATACTACGTTCATTGCTGTATTCTGACTGATATGTGTGTTGTGTGTGGCGTGTGCGTGTGCGTGCGCGCGGGCGGGCGCGTGTGTAAACCGTGAAGTCGCACAGAATGCAGATCTTAAACGCCCTGTTACAAGTATCTTCATACTCAGAACAATACAATTCACGACCTTACAAATTATTTCACTGATAAGATTATTTAAATATTGTCCTCTAGCCAGTGAATTCGGATTGCTTTTGTGCCCTGATCGCTACGGGCTGGACGGTTCGGGGATCGAATCCCTGTGGGGGCGAGATTTTTCGCACCCGTCCAGACCGTCCCTGGGGCCCACCCAGCCTCCTATACAATGGGTACCGGGTCTCTTTCCCGGAGGGTAAAGCGGCCGGGGCGTGGAGTTGACCACCCACCTTCATCTAGCGCCGAGGTTAAAGAAAGAGTAGAGCTATACGTCTAATACCCCTCTGGGACTTCATGGCCCGTTCTAGGGGAACTTTACCTTTTACCTTTACCTTTTGTGCCCTGAACAGTAACTTTATGACGCAAAGTGCTTACTTTGCATGGCCTTACAAACGCCTCGAAGCACGTCATCTGGACAGGCTTACTGAAAAATACGGAATGATTCAGCGCCTGCTTGGTGGAAATTGATTTTTTTATGTTTATATCACTGAATAATTAATGATCCTTCCTTACCAACAACAGATTGGACGTATATTTGTATTGAACCGGTACGTCGATAAAGCTAGTACACGAGACTGATTTATATACGTCTTCACGCATGCGTACAGCTTTACTTCGTAACGTAAAGATAGGGCGATGGGTAACAGACAGCTGCCGTGTATTTGTAAGATAATTACATAAATAGTAGCTTATAGTTTCATTACTTCATCACATAAAACTAAGGGAATTAAAAGGAGGAGGATGAGATGTGTAACACGTGTAGCACGCACAGGGAAGCTGTGGAAATATGCACAGGTACAGCATGCGCCAAATAAATCTGCCGCTGGGCGAAACACGGGAATTAAAAGGAGGAGGAATAAGAAAATGTGCCAAACACACGTAACACGCCAACAAGGGAATAGTGATGGAACTATGCACAGGTACAGCATGCGCCAAATAAATCTGCCGCTGGGCGAAACACTGCTGCGTCTCTCCAACTCTTCCACTATCATAGATGCTTCAGTGTCAGTCAGCTCTTAGCCATGGCGCTGTTAACATATCTTAGTTGTGCAAATGCCTTCTCTTTGTTCAGTGACGACGTCGTAGCGCTGCTCTAAAAGACTGCACTGTGTCATGTACAGCCAAATATGCGCAGTTGCCAACTTTAGAGAAACTTCGCGGTAGCTAATTCCGCATATAATGGTTGCCACCATCAGGACTACAGGCAAACCATAGGCCTATGGTGAACGTGGTGACTGTGTCTCTCTCTGTTAACAAACACAAACGCCGTCTGCTGGAACACTCACGTTCAATGACACTAGTTCTGTAAATATTGTCATGTTATTATCTTTTTATGTTAGGCAGTAGATCCTTTTACTCCCCTGCTCTCTGATTCACACTTGGACCTTCTCTCAAGCGTATCGCGGAAAATTTATCTGACTCTGTTTCTACACAGTTTTAGTTAGACAACATAAAGGGATACGATCATTAGAAAAATTAAGAGTAGATGGGAGGATAATATTAAATTGTAGAGCACCTTAAGAAATAGGATATGAAGATGTTGAATAAATTCAATTGATTTAGGGTGTGACAAAAAATTGTGTTTTTAGTGATCACAGTAATGGATATACGTAGTATTTTGGTTCCACAAAGGGCGGGGAATTCTTGACCAGCTCAGCGCCCGTCAGCTTATCAAGAAAAACCTCACAACGTGGAGTTATACCGTCAATTTAATATGATGACTACAGAGTGTCATGAGAAACATCTTTTTACAAACCTTAAATCTTGTCTTAAAATAATTAAATCATTCCACTGCAGTGGAATGATTTAACTGTTGCAGTATGTGGTACATTTCGCTGAAGTTTGTCGTGGTTTTAAACATAACCTTTAAAATTTCGGAAAGATCGGGGAAGCAGTGTGAGGAGGAAGAGGATAATGCATGATCACGTATAGAAGAAAACAGAGTCAGGATTTAATGAACAGATCCAGTTGAAGGATCATGACCTTGTTGATGCAATAAAACACTTGTTTACCCGATATGCAATCTGGTGTCACCTCGCGTCATCTAAAGATCAACGAATTCCTTAAGCTCGAGGACAAATATAACAAAGAGACACGCAGATTGATGCTCGGCCAGACTGTGCGAGCTGCCGTGTCGAACTACTTGGCTAATTGTAACAGTTAATTAAAGAGGTAATTAAAACTATAACGAATATTAGTGGCAGCAGGTGGGAACGACCTCTGAACTCTGAGAAAATTCTTTATGCTAAACACTGTACTTCCCATGTGGTGGCCGGGAATTAGAATAGCCCCAACGTACCCCATCGTGTCGGTAAGAGGCGACTAAAACGGGGACCCAGTGCTGGGCCACCCTGCCTCCCGGGGACATAAATACGGAGACACTGGAGAAGGAAAACTCATATAAAACCTGATCCACCAGAGTGGTGGTTAGGCAAGGGGCTAACAACCCATTCCTGTAAAACATTTTTTCGTTCAGAAGCACAACGAAATGAGAGGCTAAGGTCAAACTCAAAGGACCGTAATGCCATAGAAAAAGAAGAAGAAGAAACACTGTACCCTAAGGCGTGGGTCTACAGCAACTCGCTTGCTGGGATTGCGGGTTCGAATCCCGCCGGAGGCATGGATGTCTGTCTCTTGTGAGTGTTGTGTGTTGTCAGGTAGAGGTCTGTGCTTCGGGCTGGTCACTCGTTCAGGAGACCTACCGAGTATGGTGTGTGTGAGTGTGATCGTGAAGCCTCACAGAGGAGCCTAGGTCCACTAGGGCTGTCGAGACATGAGAAAAAACACTATATCAGGGGTGGCGAGCTACAAGAGCTTGGAGAGCCGCACTTAGCAGGAAACTTGAACAACATCATGTTTTCATTCTTCAAGTCAACCGTACGGTAGCAACATTGCTCAGTGTATGCGAGAACGCAGCCAGCGCTGTCTGTTATCGCCTCAAGGATCTACTGCGTGTTGGGAATCCGTTAAGTGCGGCAGTGTTCTTTACGAGTAATTTCGATTGTTATTTTTATACAGGAAAATATGGCGCACCTTACCGGTTGACGTGCGTAAACCGCACTGACGGTTGTCCCCCCACGAACTAGACGACTGAGATGACTCGGACACACTTTTAGAACTCATGGGTAAAACCACGGGAACTCATGGGTAAAACCACGTCCTGCTAAAGATTCTCTAATAGGATTTATTATCACTGGAGTACCACGAAATATAATCTCTGGAAGGACTGATAAAAGAAATGATGACAGTGACTCATGCCATTTTTTGGAATGCCACGTCGCTTTTATAAATGCGGAATTAAAATCTGCGGTCTTCTGGGTTATTACGCGGCATAGTGTGGTAATTTTTTACCGACGTTTCGGGACAACGTATCAAGGTTAGTACACCTCTATGGGGAGGATATTTTTCGTCACGTCCAGAGATTCGAAACACTTCGATGTTATAGGCGTTCTTTCCCACTCGGACTCTTGACCCGTGAGGATGGGACCGATACGTTGTCCCGAAACGTCGGTAAACACGACGCCGCGTAATAGCCCAGAAGACCGCAGATTTCATCAACGTCGCGGCGGAAGCCTGAAATCAATGCGGAATTAGTTTGCTGGACAATTAATTTCAGAAACGTAATTAGTGAGAGGAACGCCCTCTGTGTCTAGACAGAGATAACTGAGTGGAAATACGGACACGCCATATTGATAGAAACTCGGGTTAGCCTGTTCGTTGTTAACTACAAATTTCTAGAGCAAGGCTATTCGCTGTACTTGGGCTTTAATGAAATACTAGTCACTAGGTTACTGGGCAACGAAACAAGAATATTACACTCGTGTTTAAATCATGTACTAATCTTTTAAAAATATTAATTTCAATAATGCGAATGATAACGCATGGGCAAAGTAGATGATAAGTTAAGGAAAAGCCTGTCATTTTCATGTGAATAGAAAAAAATACAAAAGGGAACGGCCGTGTATTGGCGGGAAGTGGCAAATTATATTTGTCAGCTGAAAGAAGGATGCTGTATTATTAATATCATTTTGGGCAAGAAGTCGCAGTAATTCGAATATCTTCCATGTCTCTATCATCTCTCACTGATCATTCTCTGATAATAGGGAGAGAGAGAGAACGACTTTGAAACATTTGTTTGATATTCTCATTGGCGTCGCAGATCGCCCGTTAAAAATTTATGAATTTTAGTCTCCTTGAGAATTTAAAAATCTTATATAACTTACGCAACAACGCACATTGCCTATTATTATTATTATTTGAATATTAGAGGTTAGCAGGTAGATCGAAGGTGAACTTGAAACTTGTATTTCAGCATAATGTAGCCCAATGACAGAAGGTTATTTCCACATTGAAGGTCCTCGTATTTAATATGTCATTTATATGCGTTTCTGCTTTCATAGCTATAGGCTTCATTTACACTGTCAGACACACATTGAGCGTCTGTAATAGGTGAAAGTATGTACATATCGAGCCCATTTTGAATATTAACGCCATCTGTAAGACAATGAGAGTAACATATGTTCTCTGTGGGTGACACACATACATATTCATATACTGACTTTTTTTTTGTATATAAACCAATTAATTGTAGATGTACCCCCATGTCCGGAACGGGATTCGAACCCGGAATCTCAGTGGGCCTGTTTGCATTATGAATGAATAGAAAATTACGCGACATGTTTAAAGCAGAGAAGGAGCGACCAACGTCGGGAAGTACTCTTGAAGGCCAGTTATAAGGAAACAATTATATATGGTAATGTAATGGATTTAACTTAACCAAAAACTTCCCCACACACACACTTCCACGAAGTCTGTGCTACATGTTCAAGGTTAGTGGGTTCCAAGATGTCCCAATTACTTGGACCCGACTAACCTCGAAGATGAAGGCGATACGTTTTTTCGAAACGTCGGTAAATATTAACCCAGTGCCACACCGACATATCACTGAAAGCCTGAGTCACAGTAAACACCACTGTGATAACCCCAAATCTGGCGTAGAGAATCAACTCATGTTAACGGTGGTCGCATACCTCTCCATGTTTTACGTTCGGAAGTATTCGGTGGATTCTAATGAAATTTCGTAGTTGGGATTTTACGGTGAAAGTGTTCGGGTGAAGTTAATCACAATATTTACTGGCACAGTGTCAACACCCCCCTACTGTGCGTTAACGCTCAGACCAAAATTTATCAATTTCTGAAGAAAGTCGTCATATAAGGATTATGCTGTTGTGTTTAGTGGAGCAAATGTTTAGAAGCTAGCAGTCACCAGAATCTTCATTAATATTTTCACGACAGCCCGTCAAAAGCCGGAAGAATCCAATCCACATTCTTACTCTGTAAGATCCAGTTAAATATTATCTACCCATCTACGCCTAGGGCCCATAATTTTTCTCTCCTGTTTGGGGTTCATAATTACAATTTTGTATGCATTTCATATTTCCCTTATGCATGCCACATTCCTTCCCGTCCACCTCAGCCTCCTGAACAATAGAGTCTCGATGTTCGTGAATCTCGATGTTCGGGATTTAGACCTTTCGTGATCACCCATTCTAATATATTTGTCTCGACCTATTGTGACGGTTTCCGACGAATCGGGATGAGATCATGTGATTGGCGAGTCCGCTTCCTCTTTCTCTCCTGTACCTGGGCAGATCACTCTGAGCTCAGACGAACTCTGTCTTTCATTGACGTTGACAGCTTTTCTGCTTTATGGAACGCCACTCTTTTTGCACCATTTAATGTATTGTATTCTTCCAAGAAAGTGTTTTAATTTATTAGAATTGCTTTCATCGGGTTGTTAAATGTTCTTATTACTGATATTTCACAATTTCTTGTTACGAAACAGGCGTTTTACTTTACAAGTGGGCTCCGATATGCATGACGATTTTCACGTTATGTTCACCGTGCATCTTGATAACTAATTAAAAGTTTTAGACACCAACATATGCACTGTATTCTCATAAGTAAGTCAATTACCCCTACATGTTTCGGCCTTTAACAAGCCATTTTCAGGGGTCAAAGTTTTACATATGCTTTACATCCATTAGTTCAATTTTAAACACCTCTTACATCCACAAAGAATAAAATCAAATCTTGATGCCCAATGCATTATGGTATCATTACGTCCAGCTGTCGAATTATGTAAAATCCAGGGGATGTGTTTTACTGGTCTTTCATAAAAGGTTAAAAGTTTCTTTAAAAATTACATATCTATTGTTGTTCATAAATTAATGGCAGTCCTGTTTTGTATACAGGTTATCTCAAGTAGGTTGAAGTTAACCTGTGGAAATATTTTTATGAACAACAATAGATATGTAATTTTTAAAGAAACTTTTAACCTTTTATGAAAGACCAGTAAAACACATCCCATGGATTTTACATAATTCGACAGCTGGACGTAATAATACCATAATCCATTGGGTATCAAGATTTTATTTTATTCTTTGTGGATGTAAGAGGTGTTTAAAATTGAACTAATGGATGTAAAGCATATGCAAAACTTTGACCCCCTGAGGATGGTTTGTTAAAGGCCGAAACATGTAGGGGTAATTGACTTATTTATGAGAATACAGTGCATGTGTTGGTGTCTATTACATTTAATCATGACGATTTTATTTGTCCTAAGTAACCACGAAAATCTAGGCTCTACTGTGAGTAAACACTGTAACTTATCACCTAAAGGTCCATCTTATGCCGTTACATCTCCTCAGCATTAAAACCATTAGTTCCTAACATTCTGCAACCCCAAGATGTACCATAAGGAAGTTTACTATCTCATTTGAAGGAACAAAGCGCGACTGGGACGTTGTGACGTGAGACTTATTCATACAGCGTGACTCACAACGTGTTCGGAGATTAATGGACATTACGGACTGCGTGTGGCCTCTACAGTCATTTGTTACAAACACATATGGCGAACAGGTTTCATACTAAGTCTTTCATCAAAAGTAATCCATTATTCAGTTGAAGAGAATGAGGCTACAATTTCGGACTAAACGAAATTCAGTGCGAGGCCATTTGTACGGAAGGTAAAGCTCGTTTTATAAACAAGTGATTCCGACGTTTCGTCCAGGAAGTCATTAAGGTCTTCTGCATTATGGGTCATTTCGGATTTGGCACCTGTTTTGACCGCAAGTGATAGTGACCAAAGAGCTATAATTTAGTCACGACATTGTCATGTTCAATAATAATATAAACAGAAAGTTATCGAAAGTTATTAGTAGAAGTAGCAAGACTGCACATGGTGTACTCCGTGACGTATAGTATAGACTTTACCACGGCGTTCTTTACTTTTAAAATGTCATACGGTTTCTCGGTACACGTGTAGATGTAATTTCATTTACGCTCATAAAGAACGTAAGGCCTTCCACGTCCAAAGCATTTGCGGAAAACGACAGTTAGCTACGTCATACCTGTCCGTCCGTCTGTTTGTTTGAAACTGTGCCGCTCCGGCCAGAAGGATTTACGTGAAACATTATACTACATTTGGCATATTTAACCTACATTTAATACCATTATTTAGGAGGTCAGCTATGCCGTTAAGGCTTATTATCTGGATAATATCAGAATCATTCTGTTTACCGTGTTATATTGTATCTTGACTGCCTGTTTGTCTCATGACACTTTTTTTTTGTAAGAGTTCATTTAGAGACGCTGTCAATATATGGAGCATATATCGTTGATAGTGGAAGGAAATATATGGAGCATATATCATCGATAGTGGAAGGAAATATATGGAGCATATATCATCGATAGTGGAAGAAAATATATGGAGCATATATCGTCGATAGTGGAAGAAAATATATGGAGCATATATCGTCGATAGTGGAAGAAAATATATGGAGCATATATCGTCGATAGTGGAAGAAAATATATGGAGCATATATCGTCGATAGTGGAAGAAAATATATGGAGCATATATCGTCGATAGTGGAAGAAAATATATGGAGCATATATCGTCGATAGTGGAAGAATAAATACGAATATGGATGTGATCTAGAAACCTCAACAATGAGGCGGCCTAAGCCCTACTTAGGCTTTTGCGCCACAGAATAAAAAAATAATATGAAAATAAAAGCTATGAGTGCGGGTGTCCGGATTGAGATTCGAACACGGGACCTCGGGAATATGAAACATCAGTGCTGACATCTACACCGCAACGTTATGTAGGCGATCGTATATCGTGAGTGATAAATGTCACGTTTCTGTGCAATGTAATACTGACATTGTAGTCTGTGTACTCCAAAAACTGACGACTAAACACGGGGTACGTCACGTCGGTTTGTAATTGTGATATGGATTATTGTTGACCCTAAAATACAGTATTATGATGCTCTTAATATTCCTGCTGATGACACATTTCAATTTCCTCAACCCCACGAGTTCATTGTGAAGTTTAATTAGACTATATACCTGACGACCTGACAGATGTCAACACGATGATGTAAAAACGTAATGAGATATTTTAAACCAAGCATAAAGCAGGGGATGACCATAAATTTGGTATATGCCTTAAACCAAGTGCTTGTAGTCATAACTGCTAGTCTGCAGGCACACGGTGATGACATTGCTGGGCTTGGGGTGGTGATGTGGTGAGGAATAGTTACGATGAGATTTTCTTTAACAATTATTGGTTCAATGTCGAGTTGAACTGGACAGTGCTTTCCTTCGTACCAGGTCCAATGTCGAGCTCAGATCGACATGTTATTGTACACTGTCTTATGTTAATTTTTTTCCTAAGCTGCTGCCACATAATGGCTGTTTTTGAAATTCGAAGATTAGAGATTTTCTGGAAAATTAATTTGGAACACACTGTTGAAAATCACGATAATAATTTGGACGGAACAGAGTTTACGTACAAGAAGCCAACAGGTAAGATGACAGATTCTTTAACGTAGAGTGTTATTATATAAGTCAGTAAGAGAATACCATGATAAGTGGGTCCCTGTCACCATGATAAGTGGGTCCCTGTCACCAGATAAGTCGTTCCCTGTCACCACGATAAGTCAGTCCCTGTCACCATGATAAGTCGGTCCCTGTCACCATGATAAGTCGGTCCCTGTCACCACGATAAGTCGGTCCCTGTCACCACGATAAGTCGGTCCCTGTCACCATGATAAGTGGGTCCCTGTCACCACGGCATGGCGCGTCCTCAGGTTGCGGATGGAGGAACGGCCTTCAGATATTAAGGGTAGCTACTAATATATTGAGTAAGCAGTTGCGGGCAGCCGACAAGGGGTGGTCTTCCCGCTTGGGGTTGGGTGAGGTGCTAACAACTCCTCACCGTAAAAAATTACCACGTTACGAAACATTTCACAAGGCCTCGGACATAGACTGATTTTTGGTACAACCTAAGCTGAGGATAGGGACAGATGGCGGGCTTCTGTGAATGCGGCAATGAACCTTCGGGTTTCCATAAGATGCGGGGAATTTCTTGACTAGCTGACGACCTGCTAGCTTCTCAAGAAAGACTCTGTTTCATGGAGTTAATTAGTTAGTTATTAAGAGAATAGTAGGGCTTAGAACAGATGTCAGTTCTCCGTTTGTCTTGAATATTGTGGCGCATCACTGTAAGACTGGTCCCCACATTTTCGGGACAGAGTGGTTGTACCATTTTGCACGGTCGACTATCCCTTGCAGAGAACTCAATTGTACCGCTGCGATAGCTTAAATACTGCCATAGCACTGCGTATAGTAACTGGGCTTTGGAGTGGAAGAATGTGAAATCAGGGTTCGGTTGCCGGCAGGAGACAGAGGTTTTTATCTTTTTCACATGCAAACCGCTTCTGGGGGCCACATCCAATTGGGAACGGGGATTTGTTTCCGGGTTAAAGCGGATGGAATGTGCAGCTAACCACTCAGCTCCAAGCAGTGCCAAGATTAAGGAAGCATGGAACCACATATCCACTCTCGCTTGCATGCTCATGGTGTGGTGCATGCAAGAGTGGAGGCATGGTTCCACGTAAGTTGTGTACATGTTAATACACCGAACTGGGGAAAACTTTAAATGATGTCACAAGGAGCTTAAAATATTTTACTGCGAATTTCCGATACTACGCTTTTATAGGTGGAAGTATCAAGTTTATTTTTGTTATGATTTGATTTAAGCTGCAAAGAGAGTGTCCACACACATTTCTCAAACCAACAAAATGCACACTTCTTATTTATTAAACAATACAATTTTTGCAGTAAAATCAGTCCAACATATTTCGGTTCCCTATTTTGGGACCATCATCAGGGACCCATATCGTGAATTACACAAAATTACAAATCAACAAATAATGGTACATATTAAAACTTCAAGAGGTGAAATGTAGGTTTTCTCAGTCGTTCCTTAGGTAAACACAACTTCTGATACACAGCGGACCCACAAAAAACGACGGAGCTATATATGTAACATTCATATGTGAATAGTTGTGTGCATTTAGTTGGTACAATAAATAAAAAGAGAAGATACTGGAAATTGAAAGAGGAAGCACTAGATCGCACTCTGTGGAGAACTCGCTTTGGAAGAGGCTACGGACCTGTCGTAAGACAGACTGCGGAATGAACATTGATCAGAACAATGCACGGAATGAACAACCTTACGTACACATAAACGTATTTATGTCCTTGACTCGCCGCTTAACACGTGATCCCCTGCTCCAATATGCACAATTTAGAAAGCGAAACGCGCTGTTGGTAGTCAGTCGTCTGTCTGTACAGTGTTCAGTGAACAGCAGCGATGATCTGATTGGAACATTTAGCTAGCAGTTCCAACGAACGACTGTAATGTCTGCGTAGGCAAGGATACGGCCTCGGTCAGACCTTGTACGTTGTTGAAACATGAAAACGGACCGGAACGCCGTGATATAACCTCTGCTCTTTGGAGTCGTTCATTTGTTTATAACCTCCACAAGACTTCGCCAGATAAGAATTTCCTCTCCATACACAAGGAAACTGCATTACGTTATCGGGAATTGTAGACGAGTTACAGACGAACACTGGAGTCATGAAAATATTTGTTTCTCATGGAATGATTCACTCTTATTCATTCAAGCATTCATTCATTCTGCATCTGTCTTACGACAAGTCCGTAGCCTCTTCCAAATCGAGTTCTCCACAGAGTGCGATCTAGTGCTTCCTCTTTCGATTTCCAGTATCTTCTCTTTTCCTTAAGATCAAGTAGCTGCTTACGTCTTCTTTCTCGTCTTCCCGTCACTTCTATCTTTCCTTCAATAATATGTTTTAGAAAGCAGTTCCTACGCAAGACGTGACCAATCCAGTTAGCCTTTCTTCTTTTTATTGTATGTACGATATTCCTCTCCTCCTTGACTCTGTGTAATACTTAATTTCTCACACGATCGGTCCAACTGATCTTCTCCATTCTTCTCCAGCACCACATATCAAAACTTTCCAGATACTTCTGATCTACTTTCCGAAGTGTCCACGTTTCAGCACCGTACAAAGCTATTCACTTTTACACAGACTAATAAAACTGTTAAACATGGAGGCCCTCTCACTTGTCTAATACACCTCTATGGTCTGACGATGGTGTATGACTCGCTGACAAAATCCTCCTATTTTGTACTTTATCCATCGTCTAATTCTTTTAATGAAGCACGACGTTTCGGAAGCCGGCTCTGCTTCTGTCTTCAGGGAAGGAAAGTACCCCTTAGCTACAGCTTAGGTAGAGTGACTGAAAATAACTAAGGGGTCCACAGATTAGGCGCGTTCCTTGCCTGAAGACGGTTGCCAGCTTCCGAAAAGTCGTGCGTGATTAAAATTTAGACGATGGACAATGTCCAAATAAAATGACGTCAGTCTCACTAGTCAGTTTCAAAGTCACTATGCAACTCCACTCACAAATACAGCGGTAGTAAGGTGCTTGAGTTCGAACCCTGAACAAGAAATGCCACTTTTATTGAACGCAAGGTTTATTACCGACGCTGGCCACTGTACCCGGCCAGATAAATCCAGTTAATCATTTCACAGTTTCATTTTTATACGCAAATCTTGTTTCATCACTCCACCGTATTCATGACCTCGTATACATTAAGCTGAAAACGTGTATGGAGAGGAGAGGTAAACTACACGTTTCTAACCTCGTACGGTCATCCTCACGCTCGGCTCGCTTTATCCCCGGAGATAGATTCTCCTTCATGGTTTGAGTAGGTGGTTGAGTGGCTCTCAGAATCAGCATGATCGAAGTGGAGATGAGAGAAATCACTTACACGTACCGGGAACCGAAATCCCGACTACATAACCTAGTTACTATACCGACCGAGCTGTATCTGTTCACTCTTAATGTTATCCTCACATCTACACCTAGGTCTTCAAAGTAACTTTTTCTCTTCAGGGTTTAGAACTTAATATTTTGTACGTATTTTACAACATCATGCCCGTTGAGTATTCCTCGTACTCAAGTTTTGTTGATTTCTTCACAGACCTGAACCGAAACACTGCCCCGTTACTATTCGAAGCTAATTTGTTGGTGTTGCTTATTTAACGACACTGTCAGTAACTTGGAGTATACAGCGTCGAACGTAGGAATAGGAGGCCTGGTGGGCTCCAGAGAAGTTGCGGACGATTCTGAACAGGGAAGAGTGTCTTTTCCTGTCGGGATTCGAACATCGGACCGTGCATCCAGTACCCTAGTCACTACACCGACTAAGCTATTGCGTGTCCTAACAAATTAGGAAAGAAGAAGATACGGGAATCGAACACCGGACCGTGCATCCAGTACCCTAGTCACTACACCGACTAAGCTATTGCGTGTCCTAACAAATGAGGAAAGAAGAAGATACGGGATTCGAACACCGGACCGTGCATCCAGTACCCTAGTCACTACACCGACTAAGCTATTGCGTGTCCTAACAAATGAGGAAAGAAGAAGATACGGGATTCGAACACCGGACCGTGCATCCAGTACCCTAGTCACTACACCGACTAAGCTATTGCGTGTCCTAACAAATGAGGAAAGAAGAAGATACGGGATTTGAACACCGGACCGTGCATCCAGTACCCTAGTCACTACACCGACTAAGCTATTGCGTGTCCTAACAAATGAGGAAAGAAGAAGATACGGGATTCGAACACCGAACCGTGCATCCAGTACCCTAGTCACTACACCGACTAAGCTATTGCATGTCCTAACAAATGAGGAAAGAAGAAGATACGGGATTCGAACACCGGACCGTGCATCCAGTACCCTAGTCACTACACCGACTAAGCTATTGCGTGTCCTAACAAATGAGGAAAGAAGAAGATACGGGATTCGAACACCGGACCGTGCATCCAGTACCCTAGTCACTACACCGACTAAGCTATTGCGTGTCCTAACAAATGAGGAAAGAAGAAGATACGGGATTTGAACACCAGACCGTGCATCCAGTACCCTAGTCACTACACCGACTAAGCTATTGCGTGTCCTAACAAATGAGGAAAGAAGAAGATACGGGATTCGAACACCGGACCGTGCATCCAGTACCCTAGTCACTACACCGACTAAGCTATTGCGTGTCCTAACAAATGAGGAAAGAAGAAGATACGGGATTCGAACACCGGACCGTGCATCCAGTACCCTAGTCACTACACCGACTAAGCTATTGCGTGTCCTAACAAATGAGGAAAGAAGAAGATACGGGATTCGAACACCGGACCGTGCATCCAGTACCCTAGTCACTACACCGACTAAGCTATTGCGTGTCCTAACAAATGAGGAAAGAAGAAGATATATACGTAATGACAATAAAAAGAAAAATAAATAGGCGTATAGAATAAGGAAAAGTGACAATAATGCAATATCCTTATTTTTCTCTGACAACTATAGCTTGTCACTTCTTATGGGCTCATTTGTCGTATTAACGTAGTCAAGTCATCCGATCGCCCACACGTGTTGCGGAATGGCGGTGGGAATTGACAAATGATAGTTGTCAGATAAAATAAGGATCATGTAGAACGGAAGATAGATTAAAGGGAAAAAGGAGAAAAATAATGAAGTAATAATCAAAGAAAAGACAGTTAAAATGAGACACGATAAGTAAAAAGGTAAATACAGAAAGTAAGAGAAACATAGCCGATCGCAGTGGCCGTGCGGTCTTAGGCGTGGGTCTGCTTACTGGGATTGCAGGTTCGAATTCCGCCTACGGCATGGATGTCTGTCTCTTGTGAGTGTTGTGTGTTGTCAGGTAGAGGTCTCTGCGACGGGCTGGTCACTCGTCCAGAGGAGTCCTACCGAGTGTGGTGTGTCTGAGTGTGATCGTGAAGCCTCGATAATGAGGCGGCCTAGGCCCCCTAGGGGCTGTCGAGCCATAGGAGAAAAAAAAGAGAAACATAATTTAATGTGAATTAATTGTATCAACCAAAGACTACACGTAGTCCCTGCACCTAGTGACGCACTGGTGTCCACCAGTACGTTGCTGACGGATGGTCAGCTGGGACTTTAGCGTGTGCCTAAAGTTCTGTGTAAGGTAAGACAAATAACCCTAATGGCGTGCAGTGTTCATCGCTTTGCGTCATTGAGACTGTGCCACTAAGGGTCATCATAGCGTTAAGAGTAGCCGTGATATTGAACCTTAGTTACAGCATAGATGGCGCAGCCTGGTTGCACGGATGTGACTTAACCTCCTCGTGCGGTTTAGCTAAGAATACTCTAGTGTTCAGGAACTACTACGATCGATTAAGTTGCTGCCAGCAGTTACAATGTTTAACGCCCACAGATTTGAACACAATTACACGCAAGGAAAATCGCTGGGCAATGACCACATTACTCGCCAGTTGTATGGCGCGTAGGCGAAGGAACCAGCTGGTAAGAAGGGAAGCACTGCGCATGCGCCATCCAACGTTTACTGTCAGTTTCAAAAACGTCCGCAGTAACTAAAGCTATGAATGTGCTCCCAATACAGTAAATGTTTTTTAAAGAGTTATAACGCTGCCTGGCCGTTCCGAGGCGAGGCTAACAGCGGCCACGCCGTGCCGACTGCAGCTATGTACAGTGTCAGGGATCTCAGTAAGTTATTTGGACACCAAAATAAACTGTCTGTGGTCATGACACGCGACTTGCAAACCGAATGTTGTACTTAGTGTATGATTTAAGTAAACGGTATTGAGTGTTTTAAGATGCTGTGATGTCAATGTGGTGAGTAATACTCCTAATAACAAGGACAGATATCTCACACTGTTCTTAACAGAACTGAGGACACTGAAATAAGTACCATGCCGGCTAGAAGATGACACATTTAGTTACCCTTCTCAGCCTGCCGTCGTATTTCTCTCCAGCCCACTCTGACATAAGTCATAAAGCCCAAAGCGCTGGTTAGCAAATGTTTAACGCTACCAACAACCGTACGAACAAAATGGCTAGACGGATAGAGGGAAATAAGGGAAGAATATTGTAGGGGGGGGGGGGGTAACAATTGGAAGGAAGATGTGGAAAGGGGTTAATGGATGGAACTTTTTTTCCTTGCCGCCAGTACTCTTTAATACCATCCACCGCCAATTTGCACAATCTGTTTCCCCAAAATATAGCATAATATTCCAATAATTGTAATATTGACACTTTGATTTCAAATTATTCTTTACTGTTTTTATAACAAGTTCGGCATTTTTAACATTTACTATATAGTTATACAGTTTTAACACTTTGCTTAAGCCTTATGAAAAAACTTTACTTGTTTTATATATATTTATAATGTATATTTTTATGTAAAGGGGGAGATCTCCATCCTGTGATATACAAGATATTTCCATTTTTACCGTTTTTATTAGTGGCCTGATGATGGCTCATTTCCGCAGCCGAAACTAGTCCCCAAGATAACGTGTGTAATATAGATTGTTGTATGTGATTGAAGTGTTAAATAAACATACATTTTGTAATAATATTTCCCTTCGTCATCTCGGTCTTTGAAGTGGACCTTTCTCACAGGTTTCCTTACCAATTCTCCGTCTGCTTTCCTTGTTTTGCCATCCCAGACACTTGCCGAACCCACCACAGCCCCCCAAATTTTATTCTTCTAACTTCACGTTCTTTGTGCACATTACAGCGTCCCTCGTTGTGCAATATCCTGGGTTGTTTGCTTATCGTATTTCTCTTGTCCCAATATTTCTTCTTCAAACATTTGTTAAGACTTGTTAATTCATATCGTTTACTCAAAAGTAAAAAAACCACGTTTCAAGGTCATAAGAATAAAGGTAAAGGTCACGCCATAATATGCCATAGAAGGCAGAGAGGGGGAGTAGAGGTATAGTTCTGCTCATTCTTAACCTCGGCTATAGATAGGGGCCGGTGCGCACCCAGAATGTTTCGCTGGGGGGGGGGGGCGACCCTAAGGCTATATATATAGTTTAAGTTTGATTTAAAAAATTGTTATAAACATCATGTCGTAAGTAGAACATAACAGTGGCCGTGCCATGGCTCAGGCGGTTAGTCGCCGGCCTCCCATCGCGGAGGCCCAGGTTCGATCTCGGGTCAGTCCATGTGGGATTTGTGGTGGACAAAGTGGCACTGGGACAGGTTTTTTTCCCGAGTACTTCGGTTTTCCCCTGTCAATTTCATTCCACCGGTGCTCCATTATTTGGCAAAATGAAAAAAAACTAATCATCTTCATCACAGGGTTGCACAATAAGCCTCAAGGCTGCGGTGCGTCCGTAGCATCTCCAAAAAAGCAAAACAAAACAAAACATAACAGTTTGCAACTGCATTTATATACATACAAATATAACTACATGTTCCATGACCCAATCACAGTGTCCTATCTTATTGTTTTTTCAATTTTATTAATTTATTTTTCAAAATTCTAATTTACTAGTCATCAGCCGATTTCAGTGGCTGATTTCGGATGAAGGGTAAATCACATAAAACTTTTGATATAATTTCTACAAAACATGTTTTTTAAATTTTGGTTTTTGGGGGTTTGGGTGGGGGTCAGCAGCCCGGCAGCACCCCTTGGGTGCGCCCCTGGGTGGGGGTGGGTGGTGAATGCCACGCCACAGCCGCTTTACCCCCGGGAAACAGCCCAGGTAACCATTGTATCACACGACGTACCGGGGAAAGTTATATTTCAATATGTGCATATCCTGATGTGCATTTAATGGAATTGTGGGGGGACATTACACTACTCGGACAGAAGGAGATAAACGGTAAAATAGGACAGCCTGACGTGGAGGAAACTAGCGTCGGAAGGTAAACGTGCAGACAAAAAACTGCGAGATTTAAAAGGTTATTACGTGCGTCACACGCTTGAATGTTAGATCGATCAACAGAATGAAAGCATCTAATTTTGTGTACTCTTTTTTTTTTTTGCAGCGCGCACAAAGAAGAAACTGGTTCAAGCAATTAGTTTCATTCGACGAAAAACTAGGGCACTGATCCCGATATTTAACAGGCAAAATATATGCGCTGGGTTCCAAGTAGGAAATTGTAGTTGTTTGAAACTCGATGTACGCTCCGTGCCTTTTTTTTTTTTTTGCCATATCGAGAATCAAAGCGTTAGTTTCATGCAAATGTATATTTACGTTGCATGAAACTAATTGCTTGAAAGCAGTTTCTTCAATGTGCCCGTCGCCATTAATGTTGTGTGTAATGTGACGTTTAAAGAACTAACCGTGGTCTAACACAAACCTACTGTAATATACGGTAGCAGTAGTTATATGGACTGTTGCATGTGATAGGATTATTGATCTTGCATAAATAAATTCCCGTCGTCTCAGTGCCCCCCCCCCCCCCCCCCCAGTATTTGCTGCTGTCACGAAAGTCTATCGGGCATGTTACAGTATTTCAGTCATAAGAAGCGCTTGTCTTTTTTTTCGAACGCTGCTCCATGGGGAATAAGAATCATCGCACATACAAACTGAGATCTTTGATCTTCTGGGATGTTACGCATTGTAGATTGGTAGTTAGTTACCGAGTGACCCTTGAAGATGGGACAGATAGGTTGTCCCGAAACGTCGGTAACTACTAATCTATGCTGCGTAAAATCCCAGAAGAGTGAAGATATCATTTACACCGCGGCGGAGGCCTGAAATCACGAGTCTACAAGCTGCTGATGCAAAGTTTTTTTTAATGCAAAACCAAGGAAGTTGTGAAGATCTTATTTTCTCAAATTTCTTCACGAAATCCTAAAATGATTCGTAACAGGTCTTGGGATGTGTTAATTGAATTTAAAGCTTAGCTTAAAACGTGTAAATATCCTTGTGAGATGAGAGTGTAAGGAGACTAGATTAAAGTCACTGTGCGAAGTGCAAGGTAAAAGGTACAGCTGTCTCTTTGCACGCCATAAAGAGATATAGGGGAATGGAGGTAAGGCCCCACTCATTCTTAACCTCGGCACGAAAAGGAAGTAAGTGGTCAGCTTTCCGCCGTTTTACTTCTGGGTAAAGAGCCCCTGGTACATTGGTCATGCAATAATGTAAAACACACGATACCTTTGTGTTTGATTTTAAACGTTCTTTTCTGCTTTCGAGGTTGTATATATTTTTAAAGAATGCCGTGTTAGTATAAATTGACAGAAATTTCATAGGAAATTAATGTCTTATCGCCAGCTAAATGCACTTTATTTAAAAAACCAATATAAGGTTTGTTTAAAATATATTAAAAACCCCTACATATGTTTCGGTTCTATAGAAAGCCATCTTCAGTGGGTGTCACTCAACTGCATTTGTTTAAAAAACACGTCCGTTCGTCCAGTTGGTGATAAGACATTGATTTGTGAAAAATGCACGGTGATCTTAGAATAAATTTCATACGAAAGTTCATGCCTGTATTGTCTTGCAGGTTCTGTCGGAACTTGGGGCGCAATGTGTCGTATCTCGGAGTACAAAGTCCTCAAAGTGGGTGCCCCCCGCCCCCCCTCCCCCCCCCCCCCCGGCCAAACATACAACATTAAAATTCACGGAAAACCACAGCTTGACGTGAAATGACACATTTTATCCAATTCACTTACTCAGCAGTCTATTTTCGAATGAGTCACTTTCTCCGGCAAAAAGGGGTGAGGTTAGCTTAGCGTAACTAATTAGCAGATCATGACGTCGGAGTGACGTAATACGTACAGTACTGTTTTTTTTTTAAAGATGAAGCTAAATACGGTGAAGTGTGAAGTTCCACTGCGCAAGCGCATTAAAGGTTGTTGACATGAATATTACTAAGAACTGGTTTTCGCGGTTTAAGAGATTACAATGTGGAAATCTGTGTCCGGTAGATTTAGTGCGGAATATTCCTTGTGCTGGTTCGTCGCACTGAGAAAAGAAAATTGGTTGTTGAATTCCGAAATTATGCCGAAAGATGTGCTTGATTTATGGGTCTGTGGCCTGAGTAGCTTCTTGGATTAAATTTGAAGTTCTCACAGCGGTGTTGCAGTAAATGCAAGTCTTGTGGGATATGAAGCTTTGTCGTATTTGCCGACGTTTCAGACGATCGTTTTTGCCTTCATCTTCAGGGCCAAGCACTCCAAAAAAAAATTGCTCGCACTTTTTTTTGACTCTGAAGATGAAGGCACTACCATCCTTTGAAACGCCGTAAAGTACTCGTTTCACGACGCGGCCACACGTTCCGTAAGACTTGGCTAATTCAGGTTTTACTGTTTAATTGGCTTATTACGGGCGTGCGTAGAAATAATGCAGACAAATTATATTTTTTTCACAAAAATTCTCCTCTCTGTTAATCTATTCTCTGCTGCTACTAAGAGTGTAAATTATGTAATTTATTGTGTGTACAGTATTTTGTGTTATTTAAATACGTGGTGTGCAAAAAGTGAAGTTTGCATTACTTAAGCTACTGTTTTTATTGGTGTAGTTTCGGCCATTTTGCAATAAGGAAAGAAGGAAAGAAAGAGGAAAATGAGGGATAAAAAGAGGAAGAAAAAGAAGGAAATCAGAAAAGAAAAATTTGGGAAAAAGAAAAGAAAATTAAAACACATAATCAATAGAAAAAGAGTTCGATATTTGTCTATAAGGATCACCAGCAACTGCGCTGAATTCTCTCTTAGTCTGTTGAAGTTTTACAGACGAGGGGCGTTGGTTTTGCGGTTTCCGCAGTTCGTTTCCGTAGGTAAATGGCTTCGTTTTCAGTCTGTCAATTTCTTTTGGCGATTTCTCCATCGTTTAAAACACAACCTTTAGTGATTGCGTGAGTGAATATCGTTATTTATTGCAATAATACACTTTGTTATTGTTAGAATTTTCTGGAAATAAGAAAATAGAAACATACAAATACTTTCAAATACAAGTGACAGAGAATAACGAAATAAATGATCAGCCGGTTGACTCGCTGACTGATTGACTAGGCAAATAACACACAAGTTGTGACTAACTCGTTAAAGGTCGGGGATTATTTTAGTCCATTGCATCCAACAGAATATATTCCATAAATTACTTTACCAAATTTATTTTACCTGACGATGGAAGCAGAAAAGACATTCGAAACACCGACTAGACAAATAAGAGACACAAGTTGTGACTAACTCGTTAAAGGCCGGGGATTATTTTAATCCATTGCATCCAACAGAATATATTCCATAAATTACTTTACCAAATTTATTTTACCTGACGATGGAAGCAGAAGACATTCGAAACACCGACTAGACAAATAAGAGACACAAGTTGTGACTAACTCGTTATAGGCCGGGGATTATTTTAGTCCATTGCATCCAACAGAATATATTCCATAAATTACTATACCAAATTTATTTTACCTGACGATGGAAGCAGAAAAGACATTCGAAACACCGACTAGACAAATAAGAGACACAAGTTGTGACTAACACGTTAAAGGCCGGGGATTATTTTAGTCCATTGCATCCAACAGAATATATTCCATAAATTACTTTACCAAATTTATTTTACCTGACGATGGAAGCAGAAAAGACATTCGAAACACCGACTAGACAAATAAGAGACACAAGTTGTGACTAACTCGTTAAAGGCCGGGGATTATTTTAGTCCATTGCATCCAACAGAATATATTCCATAAATTACTTTACCAAATTTATTTTACCTGACGATGGAAGCAGAAAAGACATTCGAAACACCGACTAGACAAATAAGAGACACAAGTTGTGACTAACTCGTTAAAGGCCGGGGATTATTTTAGTCCATTGCATCCAACAGAATATATTCCATAAATTACTTTACCAAATTTATTTTACCTGACGATGGAAGCAGAAAAGACATTCGAAACACCGACTAGACAAATAAGAGACACAAGTTGTGACTAACTCGTTATAGGCCGGGGATTATTTTAGTCCATTGCATCCAACAGAATATATTCCATAAATTACTTTACCAAATTTATTTTACCTGACGATGGAAGCAGAAAAGACATTCGAAACACTGCTTGTGTTTTAAATTAATCAACGTCATGAAAACATTCCAGATTGCCTAAAAAATGTCGCCTAGATATTGCGTTATCCACTACTTCTGTTCAACTCGTGGCCTGTAATGCAAGCATGATCGATTCCTAAATGGAGACAATTTGCATAACGGCGCAATTCATTAACCGAATTACAGTGCTGCGATTGCTCGAGCCGTAAAATGTATGTAGCCGGCGCCGTGAGCGTGTCAAACTGCACAGTGTTAAGTACAGTCACTCTTAAAAAGACGGCTACCTTTCGGAATATCCGCCGGTCGTTACATTCGCGAACGTTAATTTTTTTTTATTTATGTATATTGAAGGATAGGGACAGGTTGGCGGGCTCTTGTGAGTGCGGTAATGAACCTTCGGGTTCCATAAAACGCGGGGAATTTCTTGACTAGCTGACAACCTGTTAGCTTCTCAAGAAGTACTCTGGTCCATGGAGTTAGTTAGTTAATTATGTATACAGGGCATACACAAAAGAATGGTGCGGTTTCAATAGTGAATACTATTGAAACCGCACCATTCTTTTGTGTATGCCCTGTATTGAAGTACCACCAGAAATGCAGTAATACAGGGCATACACAAAAGAATGGTGCGGTTTTAATAGTGTTCACTATTAAAACCGCACCATTCGTTTGTGTATATCCTGTATATTGACATCGGCCTATTTGCTTCTTGTTGTTAGCACATCTGAAAGACAGTACTCCCTATGATGGTGATTATTTGAGGCAGATAAAACAGTCACGGATATCGGGATACATTTTCAATGTAATAGACCAATTAGTTTCCAAAAAGGCCAAATGTACCGATAATAAAAACATGATGTAAACTTGAAAAACGCTAAACAACATGAAAGTTTATTTTTCATAAAATATACTCTTTGAAAGCATAAAATACGTTAAATAATCGAAGGAGAGTTTAATTCCGTAAAAGTATTAACGGAATTAAATTCACTTAATGAAAGACAGAGCTTGATTCACGTGACAGTGGTTTGTGCAATGGCAGGAGAGTGGGGGGAAAGCCGAATCGATAGTCACGTGTTCTCATCCTGATTTTTCGGAACCAGTCACGATAGGTCGAGACTAACTAACTCCATGTAGCAGAGTCCTTCTTGACATGCTAACAGGTCGTCAGCTAGTCAAGAAATTCCCCGCGTTTTATGGAAGCCGAAGGTTCATTACAGCACTCACAACAGCCCGCCACCTGTCCTTATCCTGAGCCATATCAATCCAGTCCATGCCACTCCCATCTCACTTCTTGAAGATCCATTTTAATATTATCCTCCCATCTACGCCTCGGTCTTCCAAGTGGTCTCCTTCCCTCAGGTCTCCCCACCAAAATCCTGTATGCACCTCTCCCCTCACCCATACGTGCTACATGCCCTGCCCACCTCATAGGTCGAGACAAATGTATTAATATGGGTGATCACGACAGATCGAAATCCAGAACATCGATCTTCAGCAATACCAGTGAAAAGTATGTAAAAAAAAATAGCATTCAATGCAGTGTGTACAGGAAACATGCATGTTTTTAGAGTGACATTTCAAAATTTGGATCTTTGTTGTACACTGACTTATTGGTACACAAAATTAGAGCAAACACGTAAATGAAAATTTTGTATCTTATGTTAAGTAAGAGGAAAGGTAAAGCTTTCTGTAACAAATGATGAAGATTCAGAGGGGGGATGGGACGTTTGGCTTCCATCATTATTTTGACATTCGGCACAACTAGGCCGGCAGAGTTGTGAGCTCTACGCGCCGGCCGCACTGTACCTCCAAGGGAATTTAAGGTAGGAGTCTTGAACTGATAAAAAATGGAGGACATCGCAAGACGTGAAATTTTGTAGTTTTCTGCCGGTGTGATACCTTTTGGGACCCAATTTTTGTTTGGGATTTCACGCCGTGTCGATTCCTAAATACCGACAGTTTGGAGGAGCTGCTTCCAACTTCAGGGCCTAGCAGTTTTATTGAAATTTCTCAGAAGATATGTAAGCTACAGAACCGCAAATCTTGCAACTTTCTTTATCGTCACCTTTGACAAACAGTACTTGAACGGGCCCTGTCTACATCTTTTGATACCGCTAGGGTTCCAGATGCACTCGTAAGTCTTCCGTGGACTCTTGTAGCTCTGGCGGGCACGACTAACAGTATGTCCCCCATCATCCGCCAGTCCACAACATACGGTATGATGTAGAACACACTTTGTCAGCCACATCTACCTAGGGCACACGAGTTGAAAGCACTTCTACAATAGTTTTCGTCCAGACCGGCCCTGGGGCCTACCCAGCCACCTGTACAATGGGTACCGGGTCATTCCCGGGGGTAAAGCGGCCGGGGCGTAGAGTTGACCACCCACCCCCATCTAGCGCCGAGGTTAAAGAAAGAGTAGAGCTATATATCTGCTCCCCCTCTGGGCCTTCGAGGCCTGTTATAGGGTGAAATTTACCTTTACTATAGTTTTAGGAGCGTTGACATTTTTTCGGAGCGCCAGCTGGAGGACTGCTCCGTGGATTTGTTTGTCGTTTAGTGGACAAGCTCCCGTTACCGTCTAACAGTAAACAGCAGGCGGAAATGGGAGGCAGAATGGCTCTAAGGGGAACGTACTGTAGCCATCCGAGATGCATGGCCGTAGCGTGGGACCACAGATTACAACCAACACGCTACTGTGTAGGTCAAAACGCGGTCCGGTGCCATGCGTTGAAACCCCTACTGTACCGTGGTGAGACAAGTAATGTATACAGTAAAATGGTGCGATCATGGCGGCTCCTAAAGCAGCCTACCGAGGGCAGAATTTTGTATTCAGTAAATCCCCATTCATAAACCACTAAACTGGAGTCCTAGGGTGCGTGGTTTCTCATATATCTCAAGGCATATAATCGTCGAGAGTGCAAGGCCGTGTAGTAATAACCCTTTCATTTTTACTGGTTAGTACTTATACCGCCAGGTGACAGAATAAACAGTCCATATTTCGTACACATACTGTATTTATATGCTCCCTGTATTTCACACAATAAACGGTCTATATTTCGTACACATACTGTATTTATATGTTTTCCTGTATTTCACAATAAACGGTCCATATTTCGTACACATACTGCATTTATATGTTCCCTGTATTTCACACAATAAACGGTCTATATTTCGTACACATACTGTATTTATATGTTCCCTGTATTTCACACAATAAACGGTCCATATTTCGTACACACACTGTATTTATATGTCTTGCACACAATAAACAACTGTTATTTGTCTATTCATTCATAGACTTGTCTTCCTAATGGAAGCACATCGTGTTTTCTGTGAGGTACGAATTAAATCTTTATGTACAATCTAAGCCTTGAAACAAGGAAGAAGTTTATAAAAGCATATGTGTGGAGTGTCATGACATATGGAAGTGAAACATGGACATTGGGAAGGCAAGAGAAAAAGAGGCTGGAAGCAGCTGAAATGTGGTTGTGGAGAAGAGTTAATAGAACTAGTTGGATGGATAGAAAAAGCAACGAAGAAGCGCTGAAGGAAATCAATGAAAAGAGAACAATATTAAGAGTGGTAGGAATGAGGAAAGTCAAACTTATTGGACATTTGTTGAGACATAATGGTTTTGTTACCAACATCATGGAAGGTAGAGTGTTGGGGAAGGAAAGTAGAGGACGACCAAGGCTCTCTTACATCAAGAATCTGATGAAGGAACTCTTTTGCAACTCCTACGCCGAAATGAAGAGACTGGCACAAGACAGACATCTATGGTTGCAGCGACAAGGCTTAGCCTTTAGAGAATGATGATGATGTACAATATGGATTGGTTTTAAAACAGGCCGTGCCGTAGCTTAGGCAGTTAGTCGACGGCCTCTCACCGCGGAGGAGCGGATTCGATCCCGGGTCGGTCCATGTGAGGTTTGTGTGTGGACAAAGTGGCACTGGGACAGGTTTTTCTCCGAGTACTTCGGTTTTCGCCTGTCAATATCATTCCACCAACGCTCCATACTTATCTTCATCTACATGTTGCTCTTACCAGGAGGACAAACGGGTGAAGCCTGGGAACCTTCAAAAAAATAAATGCTATTCCGTATGTTGGGAAACATTGGAAAGAAAAGTACTTTCATATTGTCTTTCAATATAAATTCGTTTTAGTCTTCAAAGGTACAACCGGCATGTAAATGCAGTTACAGTAACTGAACTGTCAGTAGCAAAACGGACGTCTGACACTCCTTTATTCATGGATCGAATCCGGGCGCTGGTGAAACCCCGTAGAAGGTTCTGCTTATTCCATAATCAATACTGTAGAGGTGGGGGTGATGGTGCCAAGCCGCGCAGGTTGGCTAATAAGGTAACGATTATGATTTGTATCCGGGAGATAACATTCATATCTCGCCCAGGATAACGCATGTGCTGACAAGTGTTTCTCGGTGTTCTTCACTGTCTCCTGGCAAGCACCGGCATAATACATCCAGTCCGACCATAAGCCTCTCCTTTCATATTCTTCTTCTTTTTTTTTTTCAGTCGTCCTCTTCTACCTACTCCGGTTTCCCGTTTCAGTGTCGAGGTTTTTAATTCCTTTTGATCACACTGAGAGACACACCACAGTAGGTAGGACTCCTCTGGACGAGGGATCGGCTCGTCGCAGAGGCCTCTACCTGACCACAACACACAACACTCACAAGAGACGAACATTCATGCCCCCGGTGGGATTCGAACCCACGATCCTAGCAAGCGAGCGGCCGAAGACCCACGCCTTAGACCGCACGGCCACTGGATCGGCTTCATATTCTTTACAAGTCATTATTCATTAACCATCCTAGCTTGCGACGCTATACATTATATACTACGACCACACCTTTCACCGGACCACAAATTGCGACACACTGGGAACTCGGCAATTATTTATGACAGCAAAATATGTTTAGGTCTAAATTATATTTAACCCTTTGAAGTTTAGTCGTTACTGTCTGTGGTGATTAATATATTAGTCTATTAATAATGCTATTAATTAATTAATTATATTAATAATACATATTAATATATTAATAATATATTAATATAATTAATATATAAAACAGAGAATACAAAATCCTAAAATGAGGTTCGTCAATTTTCGTAATAAAATAATAAAATGATGCTATATTCTGTATATATATATATATTCTGTCTTTTATATATTTATATGCAGAAATTGTAAATAACTGTAAGTTATAAATGATAATTGAACTTGACTACCTGTGATACATAACATAATAGCAGACATAAACAATGGATGTAAAGTAAATGTACATTACGAGCCCCCTGAAGACGGCCTTGTAAAGGCTGAAACATATGTAGGGGTTAAAGAATAAAAAGTGAAAATATAGTGCATTTTGTTGGTGTGTAATTTGTGAGTTGTTAAAAAAATACACGGTGAAGATAATATAAAAAAATTATAGGTATAATTGTATGCATAATTTTACCTATGCGTTTTTCTATACAACATGCGCAATAAAATAATATACTGCTAGTAACAGGAAATACTTATAACAAATTCAGTCGACAACCAAAACTAAGATGTCGTCGCTATTTCAGCAGATGTTTACTCCAGTTTGAACTTGCAACAAATCTCCAACGACTTACCAAGTTGATGAACATGCTATGACAACCTGTAGCAGCGAAACATATTGATATTGGCACAGGATATTGTAACAGTGTGGTGGAGTTTTCTCCACACACATTATTTTCTGGTTCTAACCGTAACATTTTAAATAGTTTTATCGCATTTTATAAATTTTTATCCATTCCTCAGTATGGTTTGAAAAATTACAACTGTGAACCTGAAGATGACCTAAAACGGTCGAAACACGTTGTTTTGTAAATAAATGGAACGTAGTTGTGTTTAGACGGATTTTATCTTGATTCTAATTTAAATACTTTTTGTTTTTCGTTTTGAATGTCACCGCGGGCAACATGTTGCCCGCGAACTACGGGTTGAATAGGCCAGCTCTTGAATGCTCGGAGTTTATTGAGATGGCGGAAGTGGTTCATTTCGTTTATTTTCTTAAAGGGCAAATAAATCCAGACCAGAAAGGTCAATGTTTTCTAGGGAAGTAATTGCACGGGTAGCGTGAAAAGATTCTAACAACAGAAAATAATGTCGCTGTCTCACACACAGCCACTACATAAAGGTACTTACACTTCCCTAACTGCTTCTAACGGTACTTTTCTTTGTTACTAGCTACAAAGAACTTGTCCCAGACGCGACCGACAAATTTTCACGGGGAGTTTATGATCGTCTGTGAATGTAAGACATTGTACAATGAGTTCATGACCGGAAAGAATAAGGTTTGTCCGCTCCAGTTTCAGAAAACCGGCGTCTTCAGATAGGATTTTACGATTTTTTCTCGGACTCTTTCGTAAAATGCTTATAGCTGAAAGATGTCTGCTGTAAATGTTCGAAAATGCGTCCCGAAATGCTAGTTACCGAAATTTCACGTTGTATTCACCGTGTATCTTGATAACTAATTAAAAGTTTTAGACACCAACATATGTACTGTATTCTCATAAGTAAGTCAGTTACCCCTACATATGTTTCGGCCTTTAACAAGCCATCCTCAGGGGGTCAAAGTTTTACATATGCTTTACATCTATTAGTTAAATTTTTAAACATCTTGTAAATCCACATAGAATAAAATAAACCTTAATTCCCAATGAATTATCGTATTATTACTTCCAGCTGTCGAATTATGTAAAATCCAGGGGAATGTGATATACTGGGTTTCCATAAAAGGCTGCACACAACGCAGCCAGCCGGTGCAGATCACAACACAGGACACGTAACAACATAATACAGGGTAACTTCAACCTACTCGAGAAAACCTGTATACAAAACAAGACTGCCATTAATTTTATAAACAACAATAGATATGTAATTTTTTAAAGAAACTTTTAACCTTTTATGGAATACCATTATAACACATTCCCCTGAATTTTACACAATTCGACAGCTGGAAGTAATAATACCAAAATCCATTGGGAATTAAGATTTATTTTATTCTATGTGGATGTACTAGATGTTTAAAAATTGAACTAATAGATGTAATGCATATGTAAAACTTTGACCTCCTGAGGATGGCTTGTTAAAAGCCGAAACATATGTAGGGGCAATTGACTTACTTATGAGAATATTGTGCATATGTTGGTTTCTGGTAAAGCAATCCCATTACAGGCCTGGACAGACCCTTAGGGTTCCAGGAGGTTGAGGCTCCCAGATTTCTAGACAATCGGCACATGAAGGTGGTAAGGTTGTCAGCCCTACGCACCAGCCGCCTTTACCCCCCAGGAAATATTCCTGGCACTCATTTCTGTTAGAGGCTGAGTCGACCCCAGGGCCATAGTGCGACCGAAGCGATTATGTCAAGAAAAAATTCCAATGACACCATCGGCAATCGAACCCGCGACGTTCCGGTTTGTAGCGTAGTGCCTCAACCAACTGCGCCTTTAATATGCTAGTTACCCATAAATTACAAAATACTCCCTGAGTAATGAATACTATAACATCTAGATACTGTTTACATATTATGTGCTAATACTGATAAGGTAAAGTCACCATGAACACCATGAAGACATATGGGTGAGTGGAGTTACTGGGAGGGGGGGGGGTTTGACTTGTCAGCTTCACATTTAAATCTCGACGCCATTAAAATCACAAATATGACATAACTGCAATTTATTTAATCGTTCCTGTTATTTTAATATAGGTTGTCTCTTTTAATCATGCCCCTGGGCAGGGCAGCTGCCACGGGATTTATCAGTGGAAGGAGGCTATGTATGCGATAAATTTTCTGTGCTCGGGGACACGATTAAAGGGACAAATTGTATTCAAATGGTGCCATTCGCAAAGGATGTGCGATCTGAAGACCGTTAGGCACACTTTCTGTTAACACCCTCTATTTCAGAGTAGCGTGTATTTAAAACACCTTCATCCGTAGTGATATTAATTTACCTTTTCCTTCAATAAAACGCAGTTTTCGGATAGAAATATGCGAGACAATTTGCTTTTATTTTTCAAAAAGGAAAAGTAAAGAGGAAGATAATGCCTTTTTCAGAAACAAGTGTTAAATATTCATACGGAAAATCGATGCTCACGTCGTTAGTGTACTCATATTCTCTCGCTCATACCAGCAGAAGGCAATTTGTTAAATCGTAGCTAGCTGGCGTCTATATCACAGAAATTCAGAGGCGTACCGCTCGTGGGTTCAATATTCATTTCTGACTACAGTCAATGGGGGGAGAACACTTTGGGCAGGCACTGTTGTCTGAACGTGCTGACATAAATGACGAAAAAACAAAACACAGCGATAATTTATAAGAACTGAGGTTCTGATAGGGGTGGGAATTCATATCGTGGTTTCAAAGTCGACAAGGCGTAAGCTTGTGAGTACAGACGTTTCGGAAGAACATACTCCTTCCAAATCCTACTCTCAAGATGGAAGCAGTGTGCACTTCTTTTGCTTCATACGTCTTGCTACCATTTTCTTTCTGCTGTTACAGAAATCCTTTTATTCATATTATCTTTTTCTTTCTCATAATTATTAATATTTACATCACATTCTTCATTGATCTGACCCACGCAATTGTGCTCTCAGATCTCCATAAACAAACCCGTGTGTAGCGTCCGACAGCTACTTAATTCATTCCATGGTAAGGTTTCCAGCTGAAGTACAGTCAGTTCTGCTATAATGCGAAAGTTGTGTTCTTGTGAGACCTGGCTTTATGAAAAAATCGCGTAATAAAAATAGGGCAAATCAAAAAAATAATTTGCCCGTCATCCAAACTTATATCTTCACACTGGTCGCTGAAATCGCGTAATAGCCAAGAAGCGTAGGTGAAAGTTCGCGTTATACAAACAGCGTTCACCTATTCATGAATCGTGTTATAGCCGTTCGAGTTAACAAAAAGCGTAATAGTAGAATTGACTGTACCATTTCTGTATTACATTTTCATGGGGGTGCACTGACTCAGTTTGCAGGATGCGAAAAACCGGTGATTCGGAATATCTTCAATGGCAGGTAGTTTTTATTGTTACTGGTAGCTAGCTCTAAAACACCAAATATGCAAAAGATATTAAACATTATTATTGGTAGGTTTTTAATTTACGCCAGAATTAGATTTCAAATAATGACCGTCTTATTTTCTTGCTCGAACTGGCTTTCAGTAGCCTTGAATTTAGCTCGGACAATGACCACAAACTTGGGCAATGACCACAAACTTGGATAGTGAAAACAAATCGGACAATGACAACAAAACTTAGACAATGGAAACAAATTTGTATAATGACAACAAATTTGACAATGACAACAAATTTAGTCAATTACAACAAATTGGACAGCGACAACAAATTTAGACAACGACAAAGAGTTTGGGCAATGACAACAAATTGGAAATGACAACAAACTTAGTCAATGAAAATGAACCCTGAATATATCAAACTTTGAAAATGACAAAAAGACTTAGACAATGGCAACAAAGTTGGGCAGTGACAACAAATTGGAGAATAACAACAAAATTAGACAATGGCAACAAACTGGCAAAGGAACATCAAATTGGACAATGACAACCAACTTAGACAAGGGCAACAAAGTTGCTCTGAACTGCCGATTCTTCTTCCGTCCTTCCTGAAGTAGTGCAAGAGCGTACAGCAAATCTGACAGGAAATGGAGTGACGCTTGTGAGTCACTTGTGGCTAGGTCGGTGACGTCACGAACACGTGCCATCCACTGAAGTACTGGGAAAAAGTAGAAGTAATTATTCCTCGAGATACAAATGTTCTGGGAAATTCAAGAATTACTTCTTCTTGGACTGCTTTAACGGGAAAGTGAAAGCATTAATATCCTTCGAATCGTCGAGAAATGTAAACCCAACAACACAGCGTAAAACCCAAGAAGTATTGAAAGAATTGAATCTTCAACACCGTTGTGAGAACGTGAAATCTTGCAGTAAACATTCGTGATTTTGTTGATGCATCAACAACTTTAGTTCTTCTACAAAAACATCATGCCTACGTTGTTTATGAAACGAAAATATAGTATTTAAATACGTATGTACGTCAACATACCAACTTCTTATACTTTAAGAAATACCAAGCATACGTAAAAGAAACTAAGCTCTTTTTAATAATATAACATTGACATAGAACGTTTTTGTTACTTGTTATTTTTAAATTATACCAAATAAAAATTATTGAAAAGAAAAATTGTTTTATAATAACACAACTAAATGTATAAGAGATTTTTACAATATATATAATTCAGGCCATGTTCAATTAATGTTTATACAGCATGACATATCGCAACAATAGATGATTTTTGTAAGGAAGAGATCTCTTGCACGAAAACAAATATTAATTTACATTTTATATGTTGTATAATTTTTGTCTGACGATAACTTCTTACATCACATTACATTCATACATTCTTATTACACAGAGTCAAGGAGGAGAGGAATATCCTACAAACAATAAAAAGAAGAAAGGCTAACTGGATTGGTCACATCTTGCGTAGAAACTGCCTTCTGAAACATGTGATTGAAGGAAAGTTAGAAGGAAGGATAGAAATGACGGGACGACGAGGGAGAAGACGTAAGCAGCTACTGGATGACCTTAAGGAAAAGAAAAGATACTGGAAACTGAAAGAGGAAGCACTAGATCGAACTCTGTGGAGAACTCGCTTTGGAAGAGGCTACGGACCTGTCGTAAGACAGACTACAAAATGAATGAATGATAACTTCTTAGGTTGTAACATGTAACGAATTGTAAAAACAAATATTTTAATACTAATAATAATGTGGTTGTGTTGACTGAATTATTCCCTGATATATATTAAATTAATTGTGAATCAGAACACCCTACAGAATGTGATCTATGGAGGCTCAGAAGGAAGGGAAGAATAGAAAAAGGAAGAGAAGATGGACAAGATGAAGAAATGGAGGATATGCGTGAGGATTAATATGAAGAAAACGAAGAGGAGAAAAAATAAACAGAATAGATAAATTAGTCTTTAGACAGAACATTAGTCTGTTTAGGGCTAAAGAAATGCCACTGCTGTGCTGCTATTATCGGCGTGTATTCTGCTTCGAAACGATCATTCATGTACGTCTTACGAAGAAGAATGGAGAAACATTTATTGTGTACTAGAATGGCGTGGGCTTTACGTTTTGGGTCTTCTATTGTATTTTGTGGTTTGTCTTGTACTATGTTGCAATGCAGTACTACTGTGTAATTTACTATTGGAGTTGATAATATAGCAGCAACACATTTTCCGACTCAACATTATTAGAGACTTTTTCTTAACATCGATTTCCCATTAACGGGGCTACATATTATGGATGGACGAATCTACTGGTATTGCTGTTAAATTCTCCCTTGAACTTTAGAAACATCATGTTTAATTTTTTTCATACTTACACTGATCTGTATTACAAATAAAGATCCAATCCGTACCGAAGAGAGAACAGGGTGCGTCTCCACTTTAAAGACAAGTCATTTAATGCTATATAGGGAATAATGGCTGTTTATTGGATAATCCTGCACAATACGAATATACACTAGAAAAAGTGTAGAGCTGTTTAAGCGTGTTCGAAAAATTGCGAAAAGCGACTACTAACTTTGTCATGTCTGTCCGTCCGCATGGAACAAATCGGCTCCCACTGCACGGATTGTCATGAAATTTGTTATTTGAGTATTTTTAGAAAATGGACATCGGGGTATCTTTTCGGGGGTACAGCGGCGGGTGTGTTAAGCTAACCACTCCCCTCGAGAGTCAAGTTTAAGAATAAATGGAGCAATACCTCCAAACATCCGTATACCTTCATGCTGTGAACACGGACAATTTCAAATCTACCTGCTGTACTGTGGGTGACAAAAGAGAGATTACTGGCCCTCTGACGGATCACTGCTATTTAAATGGGATATGAAGCAGAAAAGTCAGAGAACGGCTCATTCATTCTGTAGTCTGTCTTACGACAGGTTCATAGCCTCTTCCAAAGCGAGTTCTCCAAAGACTGCGATCTAGTGCTTCCTCTTTCAATTTCCAGTATCTTCTCTTTTCCTTAACGTCATCCAGCAGCTGCTTACGTCTTATTCCTCTTCTTCCCGTCATTTCTATCCTTCCCTCTAACTTTCCTTCAATCACGTGTTTCAGAAGGCAGTTCCTACGCAAGATGTGACCAATCCAGTTAGCCTTTCTTCTTTTTATTGTATGTACGATATTCCTCTCCTCCTTGACTCTGTGTAATACTTCATTTCTCACACGATCGGTCCAACTGATCTTCTCCATTTTTCTCCAGCACCACATTTCAAAACTTTCCAAATACTTCTGATCAACTTACCGAAGTGTCCACGTTTCAGCACCGTACAAAGCAATGCTCCAAATGTAGCACTTTACTAGTTTCTTCCTTAAATTTAAGTCCAGTTTGCTGGCGAAAAGAGTCTTCTTCTTGTTGAATGCTGCTTTTGCCATGGCAATTCTGGATTTAATTTCACGTGTACACCTTGCATCACTTGTTATCACGCTACCCAAATATTTGAAATATTCCACATAAGAACGGCTGCCTACGCTGAATTCTATACATTGCTAGAACTTTCGAACTATATAATTCGTGGAATTTAATGCGGAAATATTTTATCGTTCGTTACATTTGGCTGATTCGGTCGTATTTACTTTTATGTGACGCAAATGACAAGGTCGGCTACTACGAACACAGAAGGTAATGGCTCCAAAGCAGTGGGTCGCGAGCCCTGAGAAACCGCGAAGTCATGGCGAGGGTTCCCCGACTCCACACTCGCACCAAGCAAAATCTCGATGTGGAACTATGACTAAGATTAAAATTATCATCGCTTCAACTAGACTGCCGATCTCTGAAAGCCAGAGAAAAGCAGCAGGCATCTCATTAAATGACACAGTATATATATATATATATATATATATAGGCCTACACGAATGCCTTCTGTGGAATGTATGAATAATATGCCTCATATACACAGGTATTGAACTTTAAAGTGTTTGTACCGCGCATGTCCATCTGATCACACATTTTTTCAACCAAAAAAGACACACTTTTTATTACACCATACAACTTATTTTTATAAAAAAATTTAATCCAACATGTTTCGGTTCTCCAATGGAACCATCATCAGGGATTTAAACATTGATTTTACACATATTTATAACATAACAAACAATTGGCACATATTAAATGTTAAAGATGTAAAATGTGGATTTTCTGTGTTGTTATAAGTAGGTCCACTGGTATCGGGAGTTTTGTTGTCTGTGGAAGGCTGGGGCTCAGGATAGGGACAGGTGGCGGGCTCTTGTTGAGTGCGGATAATGAACCTTGGGTTTCTATAAAACGGGGAATTTCTTGACTAGCTGACGACCTGTTAGTTTCTCAAGAAGGACTCTGCTCCATGGAGTTAGTTAGTTAGTTAGTTATGGAAGGCTGGGACTCAGGATAGGGACAGGTGGCGGGCTCTTGTGAGTGCGGTAATGAACCTTCGGGTTCCATAAAACGCGGGGAATTTCTTGACTAGCTGACGACCTGTTAGTTTCTCAAGAAGGACTCTGCTCCATGGAGTTAGTTAGTTAGTTATGGAAGGCTGGGACTCAGGATAGGGACAGGTGGCGGGCTCTTGTGAGTGCGGTAATGAACCTTCGGGTTCCATAAAACGCGGGGAATTCTTGACTAGCTGACGACCTGTTAGCTTCTCAAGAAGGACTCTGCTACCATGGTTATGTTAGTTAGTTAGTTAGTTAGTTATGGAAGGCTGGGACAGTACAGTATATGAATGATGGATGTTCCATTGGAGAACCGAAACATGTTGGATTAAATTTTATTATAGAAAGAAATTGTATGGTATAATAAAAAGTTTGAATTTTGTTGATTGAAAAATGTGTGAACACAGGTATTAGTACACGAACATCTCAAGTATACGTCGATGATGTCGTGAGAAATACAATTAAAATTTATTTAATAACCGGATTACCGAATTAATAGTTTCTTTGTCATTATCATATTTTCTGTCTCAATCAAAGGAATACAAACGTACAACCTTTAATGTCTGGGGGGCCCGCAAAACTTTGTGACGTTCAGAAAGAGAATTTTATATCCGAAAATATCAGGAAACACAGCTTTGCACGTAACACCAGCTGGGCATATATAATAAACACAAAAGCAGCAGAGTCAGTACTGCCAACATAAGCGGAACAAATTACATTTTCATGAACTCGGAGGATTCTTCATTACGTCTTTTGTTAATTGTGCAGATTAAAGCAGCTTTGCTAAGAATGAAGACTGAGTCATTTGCAGGCGATGTGTTGGGGTCACGTACGAGGAACTGGCATATGGTATTTCTCACGCGCCCTGCATCCAGCACATTTGTACGTAACCTGAAATATTTACACACGCCAGGTGAAGGAGGCGCCATTGCGCAAGGGAAATTAGCATCGACTTTTCAACTTCACGTCTATATGCAAACAAATCAAGTGACAATGCTACACGTGACCTTGGTCAAATTTTAGCTAGAATTTCTTCCTTACAGGAAATGAAGTGTGCTTACGATATTACCGTGCCGTCTGTATATCGCCACATTTCAACTTTTGAACCAGTTGGCCGCTTTTCACGAAAATTTATGCGAACGTTATGCCATTAGCGTTATACCTTCTAATTTTCTACAATTAGTAGCAATAAAATGGCGGACCCTTGAAGATCTGAGGCGAAAGCAACACTAGAGCTATATAAATTAAGGTTATCAGCTCAGTTACAGTAACATACTTTCCAAAAATACGGCCGGGATGGCTCAGTCGGTATAGCCACTCGCTAAGGGAGGGGACGGTCCGGTGTTCAACCCCGGTGGGGGCATGATTTTCCGTACCCATCCAGATCGGTGCTGAGGCCCACCCAACTTCCTGTAAAATGGGTACAAGGACTTTTCCCGGGGGTAATACGGCCGGGGCCTGGCGTTGACCTCACACCCCCTTTTAGTGTCGAAGTACAAATGGGTACAACTATTCTTCTGCTCAGCCGATCCCGGTGGCTGTGTGGTCTAAGGCGCAGGCTGTAGGCTTGCTTCCGCTTAATTCTTGGGATCGCGGGTTCGAATCACACTGAGGTCATGGATGTTGGTCTCTTGTGTCTGTTGTGTAGGTAGCGGCCTCTGCGACGGGCTGATCACTCGTTCAGAGGAGTCCTAGCACGTGTGACTGATTGGGATATAGAAACCTAAAAAATGAGGGCTCCAAAAACAAATTACCAACCAAAACGGCGTCACATACCAGAAGACTGTAATCTTCATCAACAATACTTATTACGTTTTCATTCACACGTGGTTTATGTAACGATATCAACAGCTCAGATTGTGCAGTGGAAACTGGAAAAGGATAGGGAAAGACATGGCATAACAAGATGCGTGGGATTCATAATTTTAAGGCAATTCATCCCCGTTGTGCTTTTTAACAATTAGAATTCAAGTCCAGTCAAAACAGAATAATTTATTCTGTTATTCGCAACTACATGTTTCGGCTCAAAAGGCCATCATCATGCTGAGCACAAGATTAAAAGAATATACATATATATGTATATATATACATACACAGGGTATACACAAAAGAATGGTGCGGTTTCAATAGTTTTCACTATTGAAATCGCACCATTCTTTTGTGTATACCTTGTATATGTATATACAGGGTATACACAAAATAAAGGTGCGGTTTCAATAGTTTTCACTATTGAAATCGCACCATTCTTTTGTGTATACTCTGTATATATCCATGCACAGTTTTATATGGAATCGAGATCTAGAAACCTCACAATTTTTATTGTTATGTGTTTATACATAACATTGGTAGAATAGCATTGGGAAACATAATTTATATAACTGTGTTTATAGTTATTAAAGGATTGGCTCGAGAATATATCAATATGAAAATAACTCCATCCATGGAGCAAAGTCCTTCTTGTGAAGCTAGCAGGTCGTCAGCTAGTCAAGAAATTCCCCGCGTTTTATGGAACCCGAAGGTTCATTACCGCATTCACAAGAGCCTGCCACCTGTCATCAATATGAAAATAAATAAGTAAAAATGTTAAAATGTAAAATCAGTAACATTGGCCGTCCTCTGAACAATAAGCTAAGCTTTTACTGATTTTGCCTTTTAACATTTTAATGTTGTAACATTTTTCTTGTTTATATTCATATTCACATATTCGTAATCCAGTCTCTTTTAAAAAATATATAAAACATAGTTATATAAATTCTATTTCTCAATTCTATTCTACGCATTTTATATATATCGACATAACAATAAGAATTGAGCGGTTTCGAGATCTCAATTCCATATAAAACTATATTATATATATATATATATAATCTTTTAATCTTGTGCTCAGCATGATGACGGCCCTTTAAGCCAAAACATGTAGTTGATAATAATAAGTTTTGTTTGGACTGGACGTATCATCGTTATAATAATTCGTGGCACCGCTCTGGCATTTTTCTGGAGGCACTGAGGAAAATCACGGAACCTAACTGGCCAGTGTAGGCAATATTCGGGACTACATTTGGAACTAGTATTGTCCTCTGGAAATTTCCATCATTTGAGCTTTATGTACGCCTCAAGTAGGAATTGTATTGGACTGACAAAGCGGGTAATTACCATTTCGTGAGGGCGTATTGCGCAGCGGAGGCAAAGGTTCACGTAGTTTTAACCTCGGCAGTAAATGCAAGTGGGTCACCAGCTGCACGCCCCTGACGCATTGTCTGAGGCTAGAAAGAACACTTGACTTTGTGTGGGCACCAAAACCGACATGCATGATGTAAAGTCACTCTTACTACCGCGAATCGAAACCCTGTAATCCAGCTAATTAGGAAGTCAAATAAGACAGTGAGTTGTCCAAGTCTCAAGCAACATTTTAAATATTTGTGGCTACGTGTTTCGGCTGTATAGGATATTGCATTTAGTATCGAATGCCCATATGAATGCATGACAGCGTTGGCAGCCAGACTGGATGCTGGAAACTCCCGAATATGAATAATTAACCGTGAAATTCCATGTCTTTGTTTAAGAAAGTATGGGTGTGAGAATCAGGAAGCACAAGGGAAATGAGAGTGAAACATTGACGGAAGACAGAAACAAAGAGAAATGGTGCAAGTGGTGCATGGGAATTAAAAAGCATGACGTAGACACTGATAAAAATTCAGAACATCAGGTAGTTTATTTGGGAATTGAAACGGAGATAGTTGAGTTGGATGACATAAGGAAGTGAAGTCACACAATAAGTATGACAAAGACAAGTAAACAATAGAAGGAAGCGAAATGAGGCAAGGAGAAAGACTGGAACTTTGTGGAACAATGAAAGAATAAACGTAAAAGAAAAATAAGACAGGAAGCGTCATACATTTTGGAGCCTTTGACGTGAAACAAAACAGACAGAAAAATAAAGTTTAATTTGTTTCTTCCACCGCGATACAGTTACAGTATTAGCTTCAGGTCAGGGCGCTGGCATGGAGACTACACATACTTCCGGTGCAAAGGCAGCGTGGCATGGAGACTACACACACTTCTGGTACAAAGGCAGCGTGGCATTGGTAAAGGCACTCTAACACACACACTTCGGTGGTCAAAGGCAGCGTGGCATGGAGACTACACACACTTCTGGTACAAAGGCAGCGTGGCATGGAGACTACACAACACTCTGGTACAAAGGCAGCGTGGGCATGGAGACTACACACACTTCCGGTGCAAAGGCAGCGTGGCATGGATACTACACACACTTCTGGTACAAAGGCAGCGTAGCACGATCGCGCTGACCGTTTCGTATTGCATGTAGGCTGCACATTAATACGCAGTTAATATTGCGGCTGCTAGCAGTTTTAAAACTGCATCCACCTTGAGAACATAACCACCAAACGTAATGTTGCAGCTTTATTTTCGTCTGTCTGCATCTTCCATTATACGTGATTACGTCACAGTTTACTGGCTTTTCGCAGGATTGAGTTACGGTATTGTATCGATGTTTGTTGTTAATTGGGACCGATAAAACAATCAAGGACAACAATCACAGTTTCTGTAAATTGTTACTACTGAGTAACGGCCTGGATGTTGTGGTTTGGTCAGTTTCTGTCTTTGCAGTATTACAGTGCAAATTTGATGTCCTCATAATATGACCCCTGCTTCGTATAGGGGACTACTTGGGTTAAACATTGGATCATGTACCGGCTAGCTTGATCAAGACCTTCCGTGGATTTACTTAATTATTTCTGGACAGTACCTAAATTAGGCCACGACCACTTCCTTCCACATCGTGTGTAATTAACTGTTCATTAATCACGCTGCTGTTTGATGTATATAACTTTAGCTATGAAAGTAGTCAAATAAATAAATAGATAAATAAACAAACAAGTAAATAAATAAATAAGTAAATAAATAAACAAGTAAATAAATAAATAATAAACAAGTAAATAAATAAATAATAAATAAGTAAATAAATAAATACTCTCTCATAAACATTTAAATGCGTTAGTCTTTGTAATCTGTTCCTCTCTCGTCGCTTTGGTTTATTGTTAGGTCAAGCTGTTTACCTTCTTACGCATAATTATTTGATATCTTTACACTTTACAGCGAACTGTACTATCCGTTTCAGAATTGTAGTTACCAGTAAAGTGTATTCACAGGGTTCAAACAGCGATTATTATTATCTTATTGGCTGGTCATGATTTTGACAACTCTAAGAAGGTTTCGTTTTGGAGGAACTTTTGAACTTACTTTTGCTTCTCACGTACCTCACACCACCCCCCCCCCCCAAGAAAATTAATTTCAGAATTTCCGCCCAAATGAATCCCTTCAAACTTTATCAAAATTTCCTCCAAACACAAAATTCAGCCCAAATCTTCAACTTGTTTCCTCTGCGGCATATTCCAACAGTTCGCTTCTCATCACAGTTCATTTACTTCAGGACGCTGTACCCTTGCCCCTAGCCACCTTTATCGGCAGGGCAAGGCACAGCCTAGAAACTTTTAGAGCAGTAAATTTTCTGTACACACAACAGCCCCCCCCCCCCCGTATTTAATTTCACTGTATACCCTGTGCCTTTTACTTTATTTTTACTTTACTTACTCAGCAGCCCTATATGGGCTCGGGCCTCCTCTTGCCTCCTCTTTGCGAGGTTACTAAGTCGTGCGTATGCGCATTCGTGGCAGCTGGTGACTGGCCAACTGGCCGCGCTGCTGTTCTATCGATCCTGATGTGTCCGCCAGAGCCATATGGCAGGCAGTCAGGAGACTTGGGTAAGAAATGGAGGCTTTGAATTTCTATTCATGCCCGTAAGGTTCTTTTTACATGCCGTAAATCTACGTCATGGGACCGACGGCTCCGAAGGAAGTGGTGCTCCGGATTTTTATCACCCTTAAAAATCCATCGACCTCGGTCGCGAGCACGCTACCCACTAGTCCACCGAGGTCGAGTTAGTCAATATTTATCCTAAAAAAGCCTTAATTTAGGAAATCTCTTGAATATTTGTGGTAAAGCCACGTCTTGTATTCCTGAGAAAACTTTTTGATAAATCTGACGAACTTTGTAAATACGTGAATGTTTCTTTCCTTCATGACAACTTTGACACTTACTGCCGTCAGTCCTGCATTCAGCTTCCACAAACTGAAATAACTTTGAAACAATTCGTTTAACATTTTCCATGTTAGGCTAGTAGATTAGGTTTTCTTCCTAAATTCCTTAATTTATGTTTTTTTTATAACATCATTTGCCACAAACCCTGTAGCCTGATGGAAGATCAGAGGTGCTCCTCTCTGATTTCGAAGCGCATATGCAAGGTACTTCGTACATTAGATCGGTGGTGAAAACTGTGTAAGAAAGCGGGAAAAGAGAGAGTGAGAGAGATTGAAAGTAGTTTCAATTCAGGCAGAGCAAGGCGTTGCTTCGATAATTAGATAAAGTTAAAATTTCCATAGGAAAAACAGATAACGAACTTCAGAGTGACAGAGTTGTAACTTCTTCTATAAAGTTTAAACAGTTGTGTTAGAAAATTGAATCACTGCTCGACTGCCAACTGCTGCTCGCAGCCCAAAAAAATATAATTCTGTAACGACACTTCAAGTTGCTTGTATTCTCCGCCTCTACACAATTTGTCGTCAATAAACTTATAATTAAAGCATAACTATTCTTCCTAACAAGCAATAAGCCCCCACGACATTTCTCGTATTCATTGTACTCTCCTGTAAGCGAAGTCTACGAAATAATAATTTAGAAGTGTCAGGTTGGGAAGTTTTGACAAACCATTCAACCAGCAAAATATTGCGTTCCACTCAATGTCGCAGTCGAGTGACACTCCTGCATCATATTCTAGTGGTTTCGTGTTCGAAATTCAGTCCGGAGTCCGGTTACGTTGGGCGAGGTTCTGCCAAGTAAATTTCGGTTTACTGTCTTAAAATAAGCCACGAATGTATGCAGTCATACTTTCTAATTAATCTCTCACAGTCGTACTACCATTCAGCGCTATACTGTACAGGCCTAACTTATGTACAGGGTGTCCCTTTTATCGTATCCGTGATCGTGGCAGCCGTCACGAAATGTCCCGGCAGACACGAGGAAAGGGACAAAATGTATTACTGTCCCTTACACAAGAGAATGTAGGTAACCTGCACAGAGTGGTTAGAATCTTTTAACAATCGCGACGACGGTCGGGAGAAAACATATAGAGCCTGTCACAACACGAGTCTCTGTCACTGCACGACCTTCTTTCCACTGGTCGCCATTTGTTAATTGTTTCGTTTACAAGAAGCCTAAAGTCAAATTTATACACAGCTGTAACCACACAGAACACTACAGAATAGAACTGTGTTTACTCGCATGCACAAAACACGACTGCACTTCAGCCAAATGTATTATTAACTGGAATACATCGGTCACTGTTCACAAAAAAGGAACGGTCGGCTTTCCCGAGCGCAAAAAACCTGCCAAGGTCAACTGGAAACTCCTCGGTCGGCATCAGTAGTTGAAGTGTAGGTTGTATGGCTTTGGATGGTGATAAGGTTCTGAGTGATGAGTTTGAAAATTATGGCTGGAGGAAACAGTGACGTATTTTAAGGTACTGGCCTGAATTTGATGTGGCAGAAATGAAGAAATCCACAAAGAACTTCAAGCTTAGTCTGTCAATGAGTGAAGATTTGAACTTGGGACCTGCGCAACCCGATACAGTCACAGACTTTTCATAGGCTGATTTTGAAAGAGGTGGATTGGGCGTGGGTCCTCGAAATTGAAAACATGTAGAAATTGGAAACACATACAGTAGGGCACAAAGATTTCACAGAAGATTTTAGTTGGATGGAATAATCAGCACACCGTGTTTCCCACCAATAATATTCTACAGGCGATAAGACACACCGTATAATTATCAAGGCAATTTTGCTGGTTTAACAGCCTACACCTTTCGGTGTTAAAATGCAGGTTGATTTTTGGGGAATTTTTAAAGAAAATACGTCTTTGTGAGGTGGGAAATACGGTTTACACTTCCTACATGTTATTCATACCGTGCATATTCTTAAAATCAATACATATCCAAATAAATTTTAAAAGGGTTCTGACGACGGTGTATAATATAGAGAACCAATTGTCTTCTGGACTTTGTCCATCGTCCGGATAAAACATTAAAATATAATATAAAAACCCGACGTTTCGGAAGTTGGTTCTCCTTCCGTCTTTAGGTGATGGGAAGGGAAACACCTACTCAGATGGGTCCTTTTACAATGAGATAATCTCAATCAATTTTAATATTATATTCGGACGATGGATAAAGTCCAGAAGACAATTGGTTCTCAATACATAATCAACTTACGCACTTAATAAAATACATTCAAAAGTATAAAACTCCTACATGTTTCGACACCTCGGTGCCGAAACACGTAGGAGTTGTATAGGCGTTTTATACTTCTGAATGTATTTTATTAAGTGCATAAGTTGGTTAATTTATTGACGGTATACACTGTGTTACGTGTCACTGTCCCAGAAGAAAGTGTAACACGTTATATATGGTTGCACTTACGGAAGCCAGGCCAAAGTAGAGAGAGAGTGCAGTTTATACTGGACAGAAGCGTGTGCGGGCAGTTAACATAAAGCACGTGTAATTCTAGACACTCTATATCGTGTTGAATTGCAGACACGTGTAAACACAGTAACAAGGAAAAGTAGGCTCTGCTGGGTTTCAAACACCTAATTAATTGCACTATTTACAGGGTGCGCCAAAAACACCTGACGGTTTTTGAAATGTGAAAACCAGCGTGCCCGCCTGATCTTGCAGTACCAGACTACTTCCTTTGGGGTTACGTCAAAAGCAAGGTATACGAAACACGTCCTGCCAATAATGATGACTTAAAGCAGCGAATTCGTGAGTGTACGCAAGGGATCCCTAAGGAAATGCTACAACGTGTTATGACAGCCTTTCCGTCGCGACTGCAGGAGTGTATTGAACGACATGGTGGTCACCTACAAAGTGTCATATTCAAACAGCAATCATTCAGATGAATTTTCATGGACATGGAATGTACCTGATAGTCTTAATAAAATTTTTCCACTTTGCCTTAAAATGTTACTTCATTTCAAAAAGCGTCAGGTGTTTTTGGCGCACCCTGTATAACGGAACCATTTGTTCTGTTGGTAAAGAAACTATTGACAACTGCTGTAACACAAAAACAGACACATGCTTCCTTCCGGCAGCACCATTTAAAGCCCAGTGGTCACTATATATACCGCCATGTTTAACATTCACAAATTCTACGTTCTGCCCACACAGTGTATTTATGTGTTTTGTGTGGATCTCAGAACAAACAGCGATTATTTCACTGTACAGCATTAACTGACTGGTTTGTATAACTGAGACGGATTGTGTTTACTGCGCAGTACGGACTGTATTTATGTGTTTTGTGTGGATCTCAGAACAAACAGCGATTATTTCACTGTACAACATTAACTGACTGGTTTGTATAACTGAGACGGAGTGTGTTTACTGCGCGGTACGGACTGTATTTATGTGTTTTGTGTGGATCTCAGAACAAACAGCGATTATTTCACTGTACAACATTAACTGACTGGTTTGTATAACTGAGATGGAGTGTGTTTACTGCGCGGTACGGACTGTATTTATGTGTTTTGTGTGGATCTCAGAACAAACAGCGATTATTTCACTGTACAACATTAACTGACTGGTTTGTATAACTGAGACGGAGTGTGTTTACTGCGCGGTACGGACTGTATTTATGTGTTTTGTGTGGATCTCAGAACAAACAGCGATTATTTCACTGTACAGCATTAACTGACTGGTTTGTATAACTGAGACGGAGTGTGTTTACTGCGCGGTACGGACTGTATTTATGTGTTTTGTGTGGATCTCAGAACAAACAGCGATTATTTCACTGTACAACATTAACTGACTGGTTTGTATAACTGAGACGGAGTGTGTTTACTGCGCGGTACGGACTGTATTTATGTGTTTTGTGTGGATCTCAGAACAAACAGCAATTATTTCACTGTACAACATTAACTGACTGGTTTGTATAACTGAGACGGAGTGTGTTTACTGCGCGGTACGGACTGTATTTATGTGTTTTGTGTGGATCTCAGAACAAACAGCGATTATTTCACTGTACAGCATTAACTGACTGGTTTGTATAACTGAGACGGAGTGTGTTTACTGCGCGGTACGGACTGTATTTATGTGTTTTGTGTGGATCTCAGAACAAACAGCAATTATTTCACTGTACAACATTAACTGACTGGTTTGTATAACTGAGACGGAGTGTGTTTACTGCGCGGTACGGACTGTATTTATGTGTTTTGTGTGGATCTCAGAACAAACAACGATTATTTCACTGTACAGCATTAACTGATTGGTTTTTATAACTGAGACGGAATGTGTTTACTGCGCGGTACGAGCCGAATATTTAAATGTATTTCAGGTTAGTTTTCGTCTTTGGAAGGTTAAAAAGACATGGTCTCTCTCTCTCTCTCTGCTGTCGATAAATGTATTCGAACTCGGTGAGACGGGGTAAATCAAGATATGCCGACACAAACTCATTTAACGGGGTTGGTCACGGAATTTCGCGTGACATCGTATTATAACCAACAGATCAAAGGATACGAAACGAGTACGGTGTTGTCTTATAGTACAAACGTATCATTAACTCAAAAAACAAGCCAAGCACGCATTTTTATCAAAATGTTCCCTGAGTGAAGGCTGAAACACAAGTGTGTGTAGTGAAAATACTTCCATGAAGTCCCTGTCATTTTGCATGACGACCTTCAAGGTTAGTCTCACCAACTGCCCAGACGAGTACACATTACACGTGACAAAACCAGCCACAGTAGGTCTCATTGTAGCAAGAGTGATGGAGGCAAGAGCTCTTCGAATTCATAGTTGTGTAACGCGACCGAAACTCCTCCAACTTGAGTCACGTGACTGTAGCTATGTAAGCTTTAGCAGAAGCGCATGACTTCGCGCTCTTGACTGCCGTGACGTCAGCCCAGGTTCCTTGACCTAAAGCCAGGGACTTTATGAAAGTAGTCCTGTTATAATTAACGTGATCTAAACTCCTCCAACTTGAGTCACGTGATTATAGCTATGTAAGCTTTAGCAGAAGCGCATGACTTCGCGCTCTTGACTGCCTTGACGTCAGCCCAGGCTCCTTGACCTAACGCCAGGGACTTTATGGAAGTAGTCCTGCTATAATTAACGTGACCTAAACTCCTCCAACTTGAGTCACGTGATTATAGCTATGCAAGCTGAAGCAGAAGCGCACGACTTCGCGCTCTTGACTGCCGTGACGTCAGCCCAGGCTCCTTGACCTAACGCCAGGGACTTTATGGAAGTAGTCCTGCTATAATTAACGTGACCTAAACTCCTCCAATTTGAGTCACGTGATTATAGGTATGCAAGCTGAAGCAGAAGCGCACGACTTCGCGCTCTTGACTGCCGTGACGTCAGCCCAGGCTCCTTGGCTTAAAGCCAGGGACTTTATGGAAGTAATCTTGCTATAATTGAGAAGGTCTATGTTTCGATTACAAAGCTGTAAATGTTACCAGATTCACAGTGTGTGAGAGTAACTTTATTAAATGTTGCGCTGTATCAAACCGAGCAGATATGAGCTGTAGACCAGGGCTATTGCATGAGGCTTGGCAATGCTGTCGATTTTGTGCTTAAGAGGCGCCGTAATTTTGTTAGTGGGTTTCACGAAGTCACTGTGTTCGTGTACGGGAACACAAAACGTACGTATCTTATGACCCTAGAGCCGGTCTGGGCATCGCTAATAGTCGGCCTATCTATATATCATTTATACACACACTAATTGTGTATAGCCCACACAGTTGAATCTTTCTTTCTTTCTGTCTTAGTATGACCTCTTTCTGCCTATTAATTGTAGGTGTAGAGGGTTACTGTTACACCTATTACACACACACACACACACACACACACACACATACACGGTAGGACTCCTCTGGACGAGGGATAGGCCCGTCGGAGAGACCTCTATCTGACAACACACAATATTCACAAAAGACAACCATCCATGCTCCCCGGCGGGGTTTGAACCCGCAATTTCAGCAAGCGAGCGGCCAACGGGATTGGCCAGTAATGTTATGTAATTAATATTTTGATGTGGCATACTCCACTGGACTGTTCATGAGCTGGTCATTTACGATGACAAACAGCGGTACCTGTCGCGATGACTGGAAAATACACGAAGTTACGGACGTTTAGAGGAAGATTAGTGCAACCGAAACGTTCGGCGAGATATCATAAATGTACGTAGGTCTTCATGTACAGTGCCCGTTATTTTTGGCAGATTTTTCGGTAACTTTGTCAGTCGACAAGACTTAACATCGCAGGACACCTGTATGTTCATCAGTAACTTTGTCAGTCGACAAGACGTAACATCGCAGGACACCTGTACTTTCATCAGTAATTTTGTCAGTCGACAAGACGTAACATCGCAGGACACCTGTATGTTCATCAGTAATTTTGTCAGTCGACAAGACGTAACATCGCAGGACACCTGTATGTTCATCAGTAATTTTGTCAGTCGACAAGACGTAACATCGCAGGACACCTGTATGTTCATCAGTAATTTTGTCAGTCGACAAGACGTAACATCGCAGGACACCTGTATGTTCATCAGTAACTTTGTCAGTCGACAAGACGTAACATCGCAGGACACCTGTATGTTCATCAGTAATTTTGTCAGTCGACAAGACGTAACATCGCAGGACACCTGTATGTTCATCAGTAACTTTGTCAGTCGACAAGACGTAACATCGCAGGACACCTGTATGTTCGTCAGTAACTTTGTCAGTCGACAAGACGTAACATCGCAGGACACCTGTACGTTCATCAGTAATTTTGTCAGTCGACAAGACGTAACATCGCAGGACACCTGTATGTTCATCAGTAATTTTGTCAGTCGACAAGACGTAACATCGCAGGACACCTGTATGTTCATCAGTAACTTTGTCAGTCGACAAGACGTAACATCGCAGGACACCTGTATGTTCATCAGTAACTTTGTCAGTCGACAAGACGTAACATCGCAGGACACCTGTATGTTCATCAGTAACTTTGTCAGTCGACGAGACGTAACATCGCAGGACACCTGTATGTTCATCAGTAACTTTGTCAGTCGACAAGACGTAACATCGCAGGACACCTGTATGTTCATCAGTAACTTTGTCAGTCGACAAGACGTAACATCGCATGACACCTGTATGTTCATCAGTAACTTTGTCAGTCGACCAGACGTAACATCGTAGGACACCTGTATGTTCATCAGTAACTTTGTCAGTCGACCAGACGTAACATCGCAGGACACCTGTATGTTCATCAGTAACTTTGTCAGTCGACCAGACGTAACATCGTAGGACACCTGTATGTTCATCAGTAACCCCTGTGAGAATATCAGACCTCCCGTAAAGACTTGTTCCCTAAAAGAGGACCCAGATTTTGGCTAGCTTATGAATATCTTTATTTCTAAGTAGGACATCCTGTTGTGATGATATACAGATGTAAAGACAGTAGCTGTAAGTCACAACTATCTGTTTTTATATGTTTTAAGGTATTACTGCTACATGTTTCGGCTCATATACAAGCAGCTGTCATATTTTTATAATTGTTGTAAGTTGATATCTCAACTGTATACACGGATAATGTAAAATGATATAAGGTGATTAACATAATTTTTCTTTGGTACCTTCTCAGCCTGATGATGGCGTATTCTGTATGAGCCGAAACATGTTGCAGTAAAGCGTTACAACATATAAATAAAAACAGTTATTTGTGATTGACAGCTGCTATCCTTACATCTGTATAGCATATGATTGTTCAGAAGTTTCTGAAGACGAATAAGGCTAAATAAAAATCTGTAATTTGAATCTTTTTTTTTTCAGGTATGGTTTGATGGCAATATGACCCTTGAATTTTGTGCAGTAAAAATAGTTCGTCACGTCAACACGGTAAGGATGACGCAGTACTGCTCTTCCTATTTTATGTTCTTATAATTTGGGTTTAGTAACTTTAACGTTTTAACATCAAGTAGCAAACATATTACGTAAAAAATTATGTTTTTAAAGTGCCTTTCAACCAGCCTAGTGAAAGGATCTTCATATAATGTATGAATGTATAAATCTACTGCTTTCAAGTCTTGACGCGTTATGTAATTTAATGCATGTGCCGGCCTCAGAATCTCCTTACTTTATAATCTTTGATCGTTCTATTCTTGGCACTGTGCGCTCTTATAATTCTTCTGTTTTCACGCATCTGCTCTACACAGCATACAGCAATCTCTTTAACCTTATTAAATGACGAATTGCGTACTGTGAGACGGAGCGATCACGGTATAAAAGGAGCTACTTTGACATCTCCCTGAAGGTTATGAGGAAAACCACGGAGATCCTCATTCAGGATGTTCGGTGTGCCGGCATAGATTCAAACTGCGCGCCCCCCCAATTACAACTCAGAGATGTTACCGACTGAGCCAACGTGCTCCGTCTGTCCGTGTCTCCGGGGAATTCCCCTACTCCAAACCTGCTCAGCCTTTTATGTGTAGCGGGTAACATAGGCAAAATTTGGTCTGCATGCGGGAAAAATTAAATTCAGTACACAGAATAAAGAGTGGATAAGTACACGTATAATTATGTACACAAGTTACCCTGTGTATTTTTCTATACACCAGCAGTAACACAAATATAAAATAATAGGAAGACTGTATTAAGAAATGCAATCCACAACCTAGGGTATTGTGTCACTGTATCAGCACAGTTTCACAAAATGAATTTGTAATTCAATATGTGTCCCCATGAATAAACAACTAAAATGAATTTGTAATTCAATATGTGTCCCCATGAATAAACAACTAAAATGAATTTGTAATTCAATATGTCCCCATGAATAAACAACTAAAATTAATTTGTAATTCAATATGTGTCCCCATGAATAAACAACTCATAAGTTTTCAAAATTTCTTCGGCGTTCTAACTCGTTTTTGCGAGGGTAAGGGTTACCAGACATTTTCGCATTTCAAACGTCTCCGCTCGCAATCTAACGCTGTGTTACGGTCAACATGCTGCCCGCAAGCTATTGGTTGATCGGCCCTGCCCCATTTATTAACAGCGATGCACGAAGCCTGCGTGTTAAAATGATCAACCTGTTTATGTGATATTGCTTTGGTCTCATTTTGTTAGCTTCTATTTAGGATCCATTATCTGTGTCTCTACAAATAATCGTACACTACCATAATGGACAGTGGCTCTAATTCACGCCAGACCGGTAATCCTATGACGATTTCTGCCAGCCTCGCGAGGGTTGAAAATTGCACTTTGCTCGGTCACGTGACCCCATACAGGTAATCTACATTAGCGTGTGCCCTGATGATGGCACCCCGGTGCCGAAACATGTAGGAGGTTAATACTTGTCATGAAATGTATTTAATTAAATGCGTATGTCGGGGGATGTATTAATCGCTGACATAGCGAATCATTGTACAGTTCATCTGTTGTTTTTATCAACATGAGCAGTAGTGGTTTACCTGGCTGATATTATCGGGGTGATCAGTGGCGGGTCGTTGTAGCCAGCAGCACATCGCAGCACATATAAGCAAGGCCCCCGCAATTATGCAGGCGACTCCGATATACCGCACCGGTTCGACGTAGTTCTCTGCTAGACCGAGCCAGTTTACGAGCGCTCCCACGCACAGCAGGATCATGCCGTAGCGATATGGCCGCTGCGATCTCCGGGCCGCTTCCAGCGATGGCAGCGTCATCCTTGTGGATGAATCTGTTGAACAAGTAGAACTCTACCTTACAACATGGCCAGAGATTGTAAAGATAATAATATTTTATTGCATTATTTACGTATTTTGACCTAATACATCAAGTTTCGACGACAGAAAGCATCAATGACCACGTGGAAAGACGCTGGGCTTTGCTTCTCACTCAAAGCAGGCAAAAATAAATTACATAAATAACACTACGTATTCCGTCTGACACAACTTTTACTTGTTATTAATTTTTTCAAACAAAATTAATAACAAATAAATATTGTGTCAGACGGAATATGTAGTAAATTTTAGTCTTAATTCACCGTGCATTTTTGTATTATAGACAGTCACCAACAAATGCACAAACCAAATAAAGGCGTAAATCAACCTTTTATCATAATTAAAACCCTACACATGTTTCGGCTCGCGAGGAGCCATCATCAGGGGTTACAGTAGTGCTTAGTAGTAACATTACGAGTGTCGTCAACGGACCTAACACATCATTTGATAAGCACTACTGTAAACCCTGATGATGGCTCCTCGCGAGCCGAAACATGTGTAGGGTTTTAATTATGATAAAAGGTTGATTTACGCCTTTATTTGGTTTGTGCATTTGTTGGTGACTGTCTATAATTTAATATGTAGTGTTATTTATGTAATTCTATATACAGAATGTGACGGATAGCGTCAAATTGCAGAATAAATTAAAACCAGTGTTCAAAGTTAACAGATAACCCCCACACATTTCCATTATTTCATTGTCTCATCTTCAGGGCGGTCTGTTCCATTTCGGACATCTCGATTGTGTAGTCTGTGATACACGAGGCAGAGCTGCCTGACTGTATTATTTTGCTATGTTGATTTGAGGTACATTTTTATGCTCGAATTACTTTTCATATCTCTAGTGCTTGAGTTGTCCAGTAATATAATTCTGACTTGGTAGCTGGAATAAAAGGGATATGAAATTTGGGACATGGAATGTGAGGAGCCTGTATAGGTCAAGGTCACTTATGACAGTGGCCAGGGAATTAGCGAGGTATAAATTAGATTTAGTGGGTGTACAGGAGGTTGGTGGGACAAAGGAGGCACAGTAAGAGCAGGGGATTATATTTTTTCTATGGAAAAGGAAAAGACCCAGGCGTAGATGGGAGGATAATATTAAAATGGATCTTCAAGAAGTGGGATGGGATGGCGTGGACTGGATTGATATAGTTCAGGATAGTAACATGTGGCGGGCTGTGTGAGTGCGGTAATGAACCTTCGGGTTCCATAAAACGCGGGAAATTTCTTGACTAGCTGACGACCTGTTAGCTTCTCAAGAAGGACTCTGCTCCTTGGAGTTAGTTAGTTAGTTAGTTAGTTAGCTGGAATATGTGCCCCGAAAGGTAACTGCTCTGTCTTTTAGTTATGTAAGGTAAATTTATGCTGGTGACCTTTCCTGGTAACCAATAAGCTACGAGATGGGGAATCTTGTTATCCAGCAAGGACATCCGCAGATACATGGCCTTGACATTTGTTAACGGGCCCTCTCCGCCTCTAATGAGCTATTTTTCCCTTTGACTTCCCAGTAATCCTAAGCTTCCCTATAGGAACCTTCCGGGTTGCAGGATCCTTTCATTCATGTAAAAGTGACAAATCATGGGGATGAAATCTTTATCCAGTAACGCACCCATTATTAAAGTGATTAAAATAAGAGGGGTGAAACTGTCGCAAAACAGCAGAAATTTCTGGGGGGTAAAATGATAAATGCTTACATATTTTTAGTCGGGAACCTCGAAAGAAGAGGTTTCGTAAAGACGTAGGCGTATATGAAAGTACATTATTAAATAAGATAGTAGATTGGATTGAACTAGCTGAGGAGACGGTTCGGTGGCGGCCTGTGGTGAATATCGTGATTAGGGTTTTGCTGTGTAGAAGTCAGAAGTGTCTTTGACCGCACAAGGAAAGCAACTGACTTTTTAAATCAGGTCCTGCAAAGGGCTTTAGGCCCATTTCAGCTCTCTAGAAAATTGCATATGTTCATATTTCACAGTTGTCAAAAGTAGTTAATGTCATGACGTCAGAGCATGACAGTTGTATTCTGTGTGCTAACCAATATATATATATATATATATATATATGTGTTAGTTTTAAACATGTGAAGTTAATTTTTTAGATAATTAATCCCCGTTGTGTTCTTAGATAAACAGAATAAATCCAGTCCAAACACTACAATATATTTAGTTCACAGATCAGCTACATGTTTCGACAAAACATGGTCGTCATCAGGCTGGCCACAGGAAAAAAAAATATATACACAGTTGTTACCTGATCAATGAATCATACGAGTATTAATGCTGATATGTATCTAAAATATAAACTCTTTAAAGCCCAGTGGTTACTATACATACCGCTGAGTTTAACATTAAAACCTGCACGTTGTCCACATAGTATGTTTATGTGTTTTGTACGATTTTTATAAACAGTGATTGTAATGCCCCTGTACAATATTAACAGATTGGTTTTTCTAATGGAAGACTCTGTTCTCTGTTAGGTACGAACTGGACGTCTACATGTAATGAAAGGGGTGATCTACCTATAGCGCATTATTTCGCATTAGCCAGTGCTCACTTACATCTTAATAAAATCACTTAATAAAGTTTTCAAGCATTAAATTTATTCGAAATCGGTGTATCTAGAAAGGTATTATTGCGTAACGTTGGTGTGATAGACAGATGGGTATGGTGTCACGTACCCTCCGTAACTGCTGTGAAACGAACCTAATATTGAGAATTTTCGGCTATATAATCTACGAGGGTTGCCCAAGAAAAATTTGCAATACTTTCTATACTTCAGTCAAAATCAAGAGAAAATATCTGCAATTATTGTTCTGTGGCTAATTTTGAATATCCCGCTTCCATTGTAATAATAATTCTCCCTGAGAATGGCTGTTAAAAGTCGAAACATGTAGGAGCTTAAGCAGCGAAATATTTTAATAGAATTGTAACTATTAAATTTGTAATTAGTATTAAATATATGGGGGCACGCGGTGGCGCAGTAGGTTGGGGCACTGCTCTACAAGCCGGAAGGTCGCGGGTTCGATTCCCGATGGTGTCATTGGAATCTTTCATTGACATAATCCTTTCGGTCGCGCTATGGTCCTGGGGTCGACTCAGCCTCTAACGGAAATGAGTACCAGGAGTATTTCCTGGAGGGTAAAGGCGGCCGGTGCGTGGGGCTGACAACCTCACCACCTTCATGTGCCGATTGTCTAGAAATCTGGGGGCCTCGAACTCTTAGAACCCTAAGGGCCTGTCCGGGCCTGTAATGGGATTGCTTTACCTTATTAAATATATACAATATGATTATTGCACGAAATATATAAAACGCTAAACAAGGAGTTAAGGTTTTTTTTTTCGATCGGAGAATTTGCGTGTTTTTACGATTCGCATAATAGAAAGCGACTAGATGAGATCTGCGCTCTTGGGGGATATTACGCGAAATATCCCAGCAGAGCGCAGATCTTATCAACATCGAGCCGAAGCATGAAATCAGGATAAAAAGCGACGATTTTCGTGTACAGCATTTAAGCGGTTGTATTTCGTAAGAGAGACTCTAGGTGTTCACCATGTGGAAAGAACTGAACTTGTTAAATATTTGTTAAATACAATTTGTTCTTCAGTGTGCAGTAACTTGCTTTACAAAACCTGGAGTGACATAAGTATTGTATAAGCTTTATTCTAAGCTTTATTCTACAGAGTATACACAAAAGAATGGTGCGGTTTCAATAGTTTTCACTATTGAAACCGCACCATTCTTTTGTGCATACCCTGTATATATGTGCCACTGTAAACAGTATTTTATTTGCTTTGTCCCCTTCAGAATGTACATATTTACGTAAGTACACTTGACAAAGACCAAGACAGGAGAGACCCACAGTTTCGACACAGAGGACGCTCGAAGGAGACGACGACTGCGTAATGACGCCCGACAGAGTGACTTGGAATTGTGCTTCACTTAGTTACGCACAGGTTTAAGGCACTGGAAAAGTCTTAAACCTGAAAAATGTAAATAAATAGCGAACGCTAGGTTCGTTAAACATGTTCCAAGAAAGTGTTCTTAAAATAATAACAAGAAATTGAGAGATGGAACAAAGGAAAGTGGAGAATTAAGAAGAAATTGGAAGGAAAAGAGTTGTTCGGTATCTTACAAGGCAAATTACAGAAACTGTACATAAAACAGCTTTGTTATAATTCTCTCCGCTACCTAAATTGCAGAGTTCCTTTCTGGTACTAGCGACTGCATCTACAGCCGTGTTTAAACGTACAGCCAAAGTTCAATAGCCCAACTCGTCTGCTGCGCATGCGCATGCGCATCATTACAAACACTACGAACGTAGCACCTGCTTGTTTTTTATTATCCAGCTGAAAAGAAACTTTATCATTGATTAACTGCTAATAGAAAAGTGCCAAGCCGAGCCAGGGACCAAATGTATCGGCAGTTTATATGTATAGTTAATTATACACAGTTTTATATGTTGGGGGGCCGCGATAGCACAGCCGGCTAGGCTACGGGTTGCATGACCGAGGATTAGGGGTTCAATTCTCCACAAGGGCAAGACACTTTTCTTTGGGACCCGCCCAGCCTCCTAGCTGAAGGGTAAAAGGGTGTAGCGTCTGTGGCATGCTACTAACTAAATTATCTACATGCACAGCCAATGTTACGAATGCGTAGAGCCATACCTTCATGCCACATACGTCTTCATGCATTTTTTTCCTATGGCTGGACAGCCCCTAGGGGGCCTAGGCCTCCTCATTTTTCGACGCTTCACGATCACACTCAGACACACCACACTCGGTAGGACTCCTCTACCTGACAACACACAACACTCTCAAGAGACAGACATCCATGCCCCCGGTGGGATTCGAATCCACAATCCCAGCGAGCGAGCGGCCGTAGACCCACGTCGTAGACCGTGCGGTTACTGGGATCGGCAGTTTTCATGATATATACTGTACTTAATTAAATACGAAGATCATCATTATCACCACAACCATCACCAGGTACGCCTTAATAGACCTGTTTCGGCCTTGTCTAACAGTCTATTCAAAGGTCTTCCAAGTCGTCTTCGTCCATTGGTCTATAATTCAGCAGTACTTTTGGCATCCTGCTGTTATTCGTACTTGTTACATGTTGTAGCCAATTTGATTTGTATGTTCTTAGTTTCTGGTCAACTGGTTGTACTTTCAACTCTTCCAAAATTTCTTCATACCTTTTGTGTTCAAAAAGTGTGTATCCTGCTGTTCTTGCTAAATTGCCTTATCCTTCACTAAGACAGCGCTTGAGGGCAGTTAATTGTTACTGCCTCTGTCACAGCCTTATCCTTCACTAAGACAGCGCTTGAGGGCAGTTAACTGTTACTGCCTCTGTCACAGCCTTATCCTTCACTAAGACAGCGCTTGAGGGCATCTGGAGTGATGTCAAAATACAAAGATAAATGTACCTTACTTTTACATTGTAAAGTTTTCTCACCTTGGACATTCCGTTTTGTTTGTATATATTACAAGATAGTTATCACTGACATTGTAAAGGTAGAAGTATGGAGGGAATGATCAGAATCCATGCTTTCATGATCTTGTCACTAGTGAGAAGTGATTGGTAAACGTCGGGTCCCGGATTTCCTTTTTCTGAAGAAAGGACACAAAATACCCATTAAATTATAAGTCTGCCCTACGCTTATTTATATGATAGTTGTGAAGACAGAAACCCCAAAGTATTCCTCTTTGAGCCTTTATAGCCCGTGACGAAAAAATGTTTGTAAATCCTTAAAAATGAAAAGAAGTTTTCAGTACTGTGCCGAGCTCCCTTCGACAGTTGCAATAAGCCCAGATGAAGGGTCACACAAAAGAGCTGGCGGGCCTCATGTGTCGGCTTGTCTATGTTGGATAACCCTGTTTTAAATAAAACAGGAAATGTAGTTTTCTCTCGATCAGATGCTCATCATACCCATTATCAGAGTGACCTTTTGATGTGATATCATAACTGAGGTCAATTATTCGTTCTCTTAATGCACAGACCTTCAGGTCTATAGTCTTGTGTCCACTGCTATACTGCATTTCCCTTTTCTAAACTGTGAACGACTTTCCTAAATCTTGTCTTCACGAGAGGAACTAACGGAAGATCTCTAAAGGTAAAGTTCTCTCTAGAACAGGCCATGAAGGCCCAGAGGGGGAGTAGAGGTATAGCTCTACTCTTTCTTCAACCTCGGCGCTAGATGGGGGTGGTTGGTCAACGCCACGCTCTGGCCGCTTTACCCCCGGGAAAGAGACCCGGTACACATTGTACAGGAGGCTGGGTGGGCCCCAGGGCCGATCTGGACGGGTGTTGAAAATCTCGCCCCCACCGGGATTCGATCCCTGGACCCTCCAGCCCGTAGCGAATCGCTATACCGACTGAGCTATCGAGGCCCACACGGAAGGTCTGTACCGACCACCAAAACCCCTTTGTAGTGTCACCTCGGTCCTCCTTGTCACTTAGGTTTATAATTCACAGACATCTTCGGTGTTCCTTCTTTACACTCAGCATCGAGAGGTTTCACCGTGCAGTCTGTGTCCGGTCATTTGCCTACATTCAAAGTTCCGTTAAATAACGGATCCTACGCTCCTCTATGTTAGGATCTTTTCTCTATCCCTGCAAATATGGCTAACAGATTTAATTTCCTATTTCTGCCTCTTATATTCCCCAATTCTCTTTATTTCTTTTTGTTGGTCTCAAACATCTTAAACGTTGCGTGACTTAAGGCTTCCGCCGCGCTGTAAATGAGGTCTTCGTTCTTCTGAGATGTTATGCAGCGTTAATTCGTAATTAATACTGACGTTTCGGGACAGCCTATCGGTCCCATTTTCAAGGGTCAAACAGTCCGGGATGCTTCACCCTTGAAAATGGGACCGATAGACTGTACCGAAACGTCGGTAATACCAATCAACGCTGCATAACATCTCAGAAGAGCGAGGACCTCGTCTTAAACATTTCTAAGAGATCTTATAAAGTAGACGCAAGTACAGCCTACGAATGTGAGATCCAGTACTCACGTGACTTGCGTCCTCAGTTTTGTGGACAGAGAAGTGCACTTCGGATGGTCTGTTTTAGATTCGCAGGACATAAATAAAAAAAAATTTTCGGACCTAAGAAGGATAGGTAAGACATATTTCCCGAAGTGCGAACCAATAAGCTGCTGAAATAATTTTAAATCTTAACAGATCAAATTAATTTACAGCCACAGAATTTAACAGACAAAAGAACTACATATTTTAAATTAATTTTAAAGCTCGTGGGCTTCAATGTTTCTTCTTCATATAAAGCAGCCTCAATTTAACCTTTTAAAGCTTAATGGTAATTTTATGTACCGCCCTCTGTAACGTTAAGAAACTTTGCACTTTGCTCCCAGAGTGTGTTTCAGTTTCGTGCGACTCTCACACAGAATACCAAGCATTTCCCTGTAAAGTATTAACAGTATGGCCGTTGTAATGGTTACAGGCTGTTATCTGAGAGGTAAAAAATTAGTAAATATGACATAGATTAAATTCCATCTTCGCCCTCAGACTTGGCCGTGCCGTGGCTCAGGTGGGTAGTCGTCGGTTTCTCACCGAGCAGAACTGGGTTCAATCGCAGTTCAGTCCATATGGGATTTGTGGTAGACAAAATGGCAATGTGACAGGTTTTTTTCCTAGTACTTCGGTTTTTCGCTGTCTATCATTCCGCCAGTGTCACATACTCAACTCCATTTACACGTTGCTGTCCACACACAAAAACGGGCAAGGCCTGGGAACCTTCCCAAAAAATGTTCTTCCGAATATCGGGGAACATTGTATAGAAAAGCAATAACATTTTTTTTTATTCTTCAGAGGATTAAAAGAGTTTACAGGGGAAACTGATGACACGTGGATAGAAATGGCAGGCTTCCATACTAGCGGTGTTGAGTCGTATTCTCCTTCCAGATCTCCATTTATAGAAGCTGTCCTTGGGCCGTTTTGGAAGGTCTTGCAGGCGATCTGCGGGTCTAGGTTTGTCTACACTGTCCATACACAAGGCCACCTCACTGTTCAACTCTTGTAGACGAATAAGGTTATAATATAAACCATGCACACTACTTCACTAATTGATTCTTCAGAGCTAACAATTCTTTCAAGAACGTTGAAATGTGACATGCCGTATGACGGGATACCGTAATAATCACGCGTTACTCCACGGCATCTTTCATCGATCAGTTCTTTATTCTTGTGACACGCTTTAATTTCATCTATGGGAGTGCTGCCATGTGATTGTGCTGTGTTGTGTTACATGCTCGATGCTCAACTGTTTTTGAGCCCCAGCCCGTACCTCATAGTGAACAGAGCTTGTCTCAATTATAAACGGTGTTTTCACGCCAAGGTCACGTACCTCGTACAGAACACGCAACTCAACAACAAAAGTTGTCACATATTTAGTCACTCAACCACATATATAAGTTCTTCTTCCAATGGCTCGACAGCCCCTTGGGGGCCTAGTTGTTGTTTGTCCCTGTCGCTCCAACATGGAGCATAGGGGCCTCCTTTCTGAGGTTTCTATGGTCATGTGCGTTGATGTAGTGAGTGACCAGCCCACTGACCGCACAAGTTTGACTCAATCCTGATGTGACTGCCAGAGCCATCTGGCAGGCAGTCAGGAGACTTGGGTGAGCAATGGCCGCTGAATTTTGCTTACGAGCATTACTAGTTCTATTCATGCCCGTAAGGTTCTTTTACATGCCGTAAATCTACGACATGGGACCGACGGCTTTACTTCCCCTCCGAAGGAAGTGGTGCTCCGGATTTTTATCATCCTTAAAAATCCATCTACCTCGGTCGGGATCGAATCCGCGAACCTTGGGTCCAGTGGCGAGCACGCTAACCACTAGTCCACCGAGGACGACTTGGGGACCTAGGCCGCCTCATTTTTCGAGGCTTCACGATCACACACTTTAGACACACCACAGTCGGTAGGACTCCTCTGGACGAGTGATCAGCTCGTCGCAGAGACCTCTACCTGACAACACACAACACTCACAAGAGACATACATCCATGCCTCCGACGGGATTCGAACCCACGATCCCAGTAAGCGAGCGGCCGCAGACCCACGCCTTAGACCGCACGGCCACTGGGATCGGCAATATATAGGTTAGATAAGTTAATTTTAGTTCCGGAAAATACACAAGTGTACAGACGTGTTATGATGCTTGTGTCAAAAGCTGTCAAAAGCATTTGTGTCTCACCTGTTTGTCTACGTGATAAGGCGCACGGCCACTGTGCACTGTGGGCTGTTGTGTCAGCAGTAGGTCAGCACACAACGGCCACTCTTGTCACCGTAAAGCGTTATCAGCTGTATTTTTGTCTGTCGTTGGGCTTCATGACTAAGGGATGTGACCATTTCAATGACAGCCGGAAACAAGCGAGAATAGGAAATGTCCAACACTATTATTTCACAATTACCTTTCCGTTATTGAAGGCTGACTTGTAAAGTCAGTGTTTCACGTTATTTTCACCGTGCGTTTTGATTCAATTAGCAGTATTATAACCAACAAATGCACTTTTTGTATTTCTGTTACACTTTTACGCTACATATGTTTTCGGCTGTGGTCCAGCCATCATCACGGTACACTAGTAGGTTCACCTCACTGTCACTGGTTCATTTGGTATTATCACGTGTCATCACAATGTTTTTGGTTTTTGATGATGGTGGCTGGACCACAGCCGAAACATATGTAGGGTAAAAGTGTAACAGAAATACAAAACAGTGCATTTGTTTGTTATGATACTGCTAATTCTAAGTCAGTGTTTCACAGTCGATGGTTAGCAGCTTAATTTATGTTTGTGTGCAAAATCTGTCTACAGTATCTTCCCTTGAGGCTTTCCCGCTACTCTTTCGTGCAGAGTTTCATTTTTGCGATGTGTGAAGCATGTTCTGGCGATATACTTGTCTTACTCGCAGTCAGCATATTTGTGGAGCTCACAAAGACTGTTGCTTCTCGTTATGCAACTGTCCGACGGTTATATTCGTATACTGTCATCATTGCTGTGTTACGCAAGACATCGAATATCTGTCGGATCTCTGAGTTAGGAACTACGTTCTAAGCCGTTAAAACAAGCGGGTAAAATTGGAATCGTTTATCCTACACATGGACTAATTCCGAGCGCCGATTCTTTGAAACGTATTTTTATATCAATCTTGATTTCAGGCTTATGCAGCGATGCTGATGAGATCTGCGCTCTTCTGAGATATTACGCGGCGTCGTGTGGTAATTTTTTACCGACGTTTCGGGACAACGTACCGGTTCCATCTTCACAGGTCAAGACTCTTGACCCGTGATCCATAGATAACCAATATTAAAATAAATCTCACTCCGACAAATGTACACAGTTACGTTATTCAACACAATTTTCATTAAAAAATACCCGACATGTTTCGAACCAATTTATGGTTCATCTTCAGGGGCTCACCTTTCTCAAATTACATCAGCTATACATTCATGGTACACATTAAAATGCAAGTTAAAATAAATACATGTTGGCAACTGTGTAGTATTTTTGAATAACTGTGCAGTATTTTTGAATAACTGTGCAGTATTTTTGAATAACTGTGCAGTATTTTTGAATAACTGTGCAGTATTTTTGAATAACTGTGCAGTATTTTTGAATAACTGTGCAGTATTTTTGAATAACTGTGCAGTATTCTTGAATAACTGTGCAGTATTCTTGAATAACTGTGCAGTATTCTTGAATAACTGTGTAGTATTCTTGAATGACTGTGTAGTATTCTTGAATGACTGTGTAGTATTCTTGAATGACTGTGTAGTATTCTTGAATGACTGTGTAGTATTCTTGAATGACTGTGTAGTATTCTTGAATGACTGTGTAGTATTCTTGAATGACTGTGTAGTATTCTTGAATGACTGTGTAGTATTCTTGAATGACTGTGTAGTATTCTTGAATGACTGTGTAGTATTCTTGAATGACTGTGTAGTATTCTTGAATGACTGTGTAGTATTCTTGAATGACTGTGTAGTATTTTTGAATGACTGTGTAGTATTTTTGAATGACTGTGTAGTATTTTTGAATGACTGTGTAGTATTTTTGAATGACTGTGCAGTATTTTTGAATGACTGTGCAGTATTTTTGAATGACTGTGCAGTATTTTTGAATGACTGTGCAGTATTTTTGAATGACTGTGCAGCATTTTTGAATGACTGTGCAGCATTTTTGAATAAATGTGCAGCATTTTTGAATAAATGTGCAGCATTTTTGAATAAATGTGCAGCATTTTTGAATTACTGTGTAGTATTTTTGAATGACTGTGTAGTATTCTTGAATGACTGTGTAGTATTCTTGAATGACTGTGTAGTATTCTTGAATGACTGTGTAGTATTCTTGAATGACTGTGTAGTATTCTTGAATGACTGTGTAGTATTCTTGAATGACTGTGTAGTATTCTTGAATGACTGTGTAGTATTCTTGAATGACTGTGTAGTATTCTTGAATGACTGTGTAGTATTCTTGAATGACTGTGTAGTATTCTTGAATGACTGTGTAGTATTCTTGAATGACTGTGTAGTATTCTTGAATGACTGTGTAGTATTTTGAATGACTGTGTAGTATTTTTGAATGACTGTGTAGTATTTTTGAATGACTGTGTAGTATTTTTGAATGACTGTGTAGTATTTTTGAATGACTGTGCAGTATTTTTGAATAACTGTGCAGTATTTTTGAATAACTGTGCAGTATTTTTGAATAACTGTGCAGTATTTTTGAATAACTGTGCAGTATTTTTGAATAACTGTGCAGTATTTTTGAATAACTGTGCAGTATTTTTGAATAACTGTGCAGTATTTTTGAAAAACTGTGCAGTATTTTTGAATAAACTGTGCAGTATTTTTGAATAACTGTGCAGTATTTTTGAATAACTGTGCAGTATTTTTGAATAACTGTGCAGTATTTTTGAATAACTGTGCAGTATTTTTGAATAACTGTGCAGTATTTTTGAATAACTGTGCAGTATTTTTGAATAACTGTGCAGTATTTTTGAATAACTGTGCAGTATTTTTGAATAACTGTGCAGTATTTTGAATAACTGTGCAGTATTTTTGAATAACTGTGCAGTATTTTTGAATAACTGTGCAGTATTTTGATAACTGTGCAGTATTTTGAATAACTGTGCAGTATTTTTGAATAACTGTGCAGTATTTTTGAATAACTGTGCAGTATTTTTGAATAACTGTGCAGTATTTTTGAATAACTGTGCAGTATTCTTGAATAACTGTGCAGTATTCTTGAATAACTGTGTAGTATTCTTGAATAACTGTGTAGTATTCTTGAATAACTGTGTAGATTCTTGAATAACTGTGTAGTATTCTTGAATAACTGTGTAGTATTCTTGAATAACTGTGTAGTATTCTTGAATAACTGTGTAGTATTCTTGAATGACTGTGTAGTATTCTTGAATGACTGTGTAGTATTCTTGAATGACTGTGTAGTATTCTTGAATGACTGTGTAGTATTCTTGAATGACTGTGTAGTATTCTTGAATGACTGTGTAGCATTCTTGAATGACTGTGTAGCATTCTTGAATGACTGTAGCATTTTTGAATGACTGTGTAGTATTTTTGAATGACTGTGTAGTATTTTTGAATGACTGTGTAGTATTTTTGAATGACTGTGTAGTATTTTTGAATGACTGTGTAGTATTTTTGAATGACTGTGCAGTATTTTTGAATGACTGTGCAGTATTTTTGAATGACTGTGCAGTATTTTTGAATGACTGTGCAGCATTTTTGAATAACTGTGCAGCATTTTTGAATAACTGTGCAGCATTTTTGAATAACTGTGCAGCATTTTTGAATAAATGTGTAGTATTTTTGAATAAATGTGTAGTATTTTTGAATAAATGTGTAGTATTTTTGAATAACTGTGTAGTATTTTTGAATAACTGTGTAGTATTTTTGAATAACTGTGTAGTATTTTTGAATAACTGTGTAGTATTTTTGAATAACTGTGTAGTATTTTTGAATAACTGTGTAGTATTCTTGAATAACTGTGTAGTATTCTTGAATAACTGTGTAGTATTCTTGAATGACTGTGTAGTATTTTTGAATGACTGTGTAGTATTTTTGAATGACTGTGTAGTATTTTTGAATGACTGTGTAGTATTTTTGAATGACTGTGTAGTATTTTTGAATGACTGTGTAGTATTTTTGAATGACTGTGTAGTATTTTTGAATGACTGTGTAGTATTTTTGAATGACTGTGTAGTATTTTTGAATGACTGTGTAGTATTTTTGAAAGACTGTGTAGTATTTTTGAATGACTGTGTAGTATTTTTGAATGACTGTGTAGTATTTTTGAATAACTGTGTAGTATTTTTGAATAACTGTGTAGTATTATTGAATAACTGTGTAGTATTTTGAATTCTGTGTCAGTTATTGAGTTGCTGGTGGCTTACTAATTTGAGAAAGGTGAGCCGCTGAATATGAACCACAAATTGGTTCGAAACATGTCGGGCATTTTTTAATAAAAATTGTGTTGAATAACGTAAACTGTGTACATTTGTCGGAGTGAGATTTATTTTAATCAAAAGAATGTACGGTACACGTAACGTAAAGTTAACCAACAGTTTCGAAGAAACTGCTGCCACCATTTTCATGGTAGAAGACGCGTTGTACCCTGAAAATGGTGGCAGCAGTTTCCTTCGAAATGATGGTAACTATCTTCCAAAACACGCTGCATTACATCGTGATAGTTGATGACGTCAGAACGTCAAATCCCATTAGAAGGCACGCTTAGTGGCTCAAGTCATCACAGGGATGAAGACTGACATATGACAATTATGTTGGACAGATTGGGTTAAAAGGGATAGGCCGGTTATCAGTCCAGTTATCTCGGCTTATGACTACGTTATTGGTAACAATTTCAATCAGAAGACAAATATTGGCTTTATTTAAGTAGAGTCTCTACAATGTGGCACGATATCTTCTTGAGTAAGTATATTTGTCGACCTGAACACATTTATGAACATATAACGGTCATCGCCTACCATTTCGCCTATTAAAACGGGTTGGTATAGCAGTAAAACATGTCAATTGTATTACCGGTATATTACATTAGAATTTATATTTGAACATTCCATATTGATGGAGTTTTCGCGAGAATTTTTGCTGTTTTTCCAAACGGTCGCTGGGATTAATTATACACAAGATGGCAGGTGGTGTATCCGTGACGTGGTATAAAAGTCACTAAGGCACATTTTTAGGTTGTCATAAGCTTACACGGTACACGTCTGTGGGCAGTTTAATTTATGCCCGTCAGAAACGTACGGTTATTCCAGCGCAGATTTTCGAGTTAATTCATAAAGTTCAAGAGAAGTATGTGAGGATATATTATAGCGAATTTCACCCAGATTGGATAATGAATGTGGAAAGTATGGATACAAATATATTTAAGGCCATACGTAAAGCATGCCGATCCCAGTGGCCGCGCGGTCTAAGGCGTCGGTCTATGGCCGTTCGCTTACTGGGATTGTGGGTTCGAATGCCGATCCCAGTAGCCGCGCGGTCTAAGGCGTCGGTCTACGGCCGTTCGCTTACTGGGATTGTGGGTTCGAATGCCGATCCCAGTAGCCGCGCGGTCTAAGGCGTCGGTCAACGGCCGTTCGCTTACTGGGATTGTGGGTTCGAATGCCGATCCCAGTAGCCGCACGGTCTAAGGCGTGGATCTACGGCCGCTCGCTTGCTGGGATGTGTGGGTTCGAATGCCGATCCCAGTAGCCGCGCGGTCTAAGGCGTGGGTCTGCGGCCGCTCGCTTGCTGGGATTGTGGGTTCGAATCCCGCCGGGGGCATGGATGTTTGTGTTGTGTTTGTTGTGTAAGGACAGTAGTATGGAACGTAAAGTGACATGAAGGACGAAAGGATTTAAACAGTACAAAAATGGATCAAAGGGGAAAAACCCCGGACAGACAAAAAAAAACCACCGGGGGCATGGATGTTTGTGTTGTGTTTGTTGTAAGGATGGTAGTATGGAACGTAAAGTGACATGAAGGACGAAAGGATTTAAACAGTAAAAAAATGGATCAAAGGGGGAAAACCCCGGACAGACAAAAAAAAAACCACCGGGGGCATGGATGTTTGTGTTGTGTTTGTTGTATAAGGACGGTAGCATGGAACATAAGTGACATGAAGAAGGACGGAAGGATTTAAAAGTACAAAATGGATCAAAGGGAAATAACGGGACAGGAAAAAAAAATATCCCGCAAAGGGCATGGATGTCTGTCTCTTATGAGTGTTGTGTGTTGTCAGGTAGAGGTCTCTGCGACGGGCTGGTCACTCGTCTAGAGGAGTCCTACCGAGTGTGGTGTGTCTAAAGTGTGATCGTGAAGCCTCGACAAATGAGGCGGCCTAGGCCCCCTAGGGGCTGTTGCGCCATTAAAAAAAAAACTTAAAGCATTGCTTTCACTGTGCCAATTTTGACACAACTCATGATCATGCAGTAAGTTTTTGTGGACACTTTATAACCGTTGGAGATAACTGTTTACTTTAGGCGAATAAAAGTTAATTCTGGAATGTAGCGACAGAGAATGTGGAAGTTAGTGGGAAGTCAGTAGCGTTTGGTAGTTAACAAAGAAGGTCAGTATGGAGGAACATAGGTTACAAGAGCAGAGAGTGAGATAGAGTGATATGTGGAGTAGGATGGACAGATAGCTGAAGAGTGAGAGAAGTAGAGGTTAGCATAGGATAGGAGATGTTGCATGTTAGTACAATGGTGACTTTAGTTTGCCACACATTTGTCATTGTCAAATTTAATGGGGTCTTGGAGTTTGTTGGGTGAGTCAAAATTCGAGGTTTTGACACATCTTCGAAGTGTAAATCACGAGAGGTGGTTGCCGTGTTAGTAACGGTAGCACATTAGAATTGTCCGGTAGACGTCGCTCATACGGGGTTTACATACATTACGTTAAGGGATACCGCGTCAGTCATTAGGAACCAATGAGGAATTGAAGTACAAAATTAAATTAAGTTATAGACCAACTGATGCACACTAAAACCACTTATTAAGTAGCTTTATTATTAAAATTGTTAAAATTGTACCCCTACACGTGTTTCGATCCTAGGATCATCGTCAGGGGTTTTTTTTTGCTAAAAGCTACAGTCACTTCAAACACATGATTTAAAATATTCTATCGGCACTTTAAAACTTATATATTATAAGTTAAAATCTTGTAAAAAGACTCGTTAAAAGTTGTAAAATTATAAAAGTACTGTTGATGGTAGATTGCGGAAGTGCTGGCTTGTGGGATCGTGGTATTAAAGGCATGTGATATGTTTTTGTGGGGAGCGGAGTGTACTGCCTGTTGTACGGTGATGAGTACAAAAGTTTAAACTTTTGGACCTATTGGGGGATTGCTAAATTTAAATATGACCAACCAGACTAGTTAGGAAAATTAAGAGTAGGGAAGATTTTGAACAAGGGAACCAGGTTTGTTTACACAACACGGCAGTGATTAAATAAGTGTGTTAAATTGGACTTATGTGGTTTATACCTGTTGCGGAACATGAAAATGATTATCAATTAACAAATTTGTGAAGTACAGTGACAACGCCAAACAACAAAGTGATCCGTGCAACGTTTATTATCATACACCATCAAAACACGTGACCAGTTAGCGCCATTGAGTTATAGTAAATCAAGTAAAAGATACTTCAGGTTACTATGAAAAACCTAAATCATCCTAATGGTTCTTCTTCGCCAATTTCCCGACACTCAAACCACGTTAATCCCTGTAAATTAGGTTTCGTGCAAAACCGACTGAGATAGTAAAGGTGTGCCGGACGGTTATGACCTTCTGCAAAGAATTTTATGCAAATTGGACGAAACGTGGAAAATAATAACAAAATTTCATTCATTCCCTTAAGTAAAGTACGGATTTTCACTCTTAACGGTTTTCACGAAACTCTCCAGGGCTCAAACGGCATTGCATACAAATCTTCTGTACCGAATTTCGACAAAATCGCTCAATAAATATGAAAAGTTTGGGTAGAAATTCATTGACGCGTGTACGTGAAGTATGACTAATCAACAAATAAACAGTCACATTACCGTCTAACACAACTATATATTTTATATTGTTATAGGTAAGCTACATGTTTCGGTCCCTTTAGATCATCATCGGGCTTTTGTGTAAAGATTTTTAAAATAAAGGCAAAAGTGTAAACACGAATGTACACTATCTTGTGAAATCTCAGATTTAAGTGTCATTTGTTATAAAAAGAGATATAAAACAAAAAATAAAATTTTGTTATAAAAATAAAAAATTAAAACGTAAAATTTTAATAAATGACACGTAATTGTGATGTCTCACAAGGTAGTGAATATTTATGTTTACGTTTTACCTTTTGTTTTAAAAAGTTTTTTTTTACAAAAACTGATGATGGTTCACAGGGACCGAAACATGTAGCTTACATATAATAATATAAAATATACAGTTATGTTAGACAGTGATGTGACTGATTGTTGAGTGTTGAAAACACAACGAGATGTCATCCATAAAGTTAAATTACGTCTGTCACTGAGCCGATTTTCATGAAAATTAGGCTTAACGACATTTTGTAAAGAACTCTTACACGAAATTTCATGAAAATCCGACAAAGGGTTCAGTCGCTTATAATAGGCCACAGACGGACAGACGGCCGTGCTGTCCATATAAGGCGTTCTTTGCGAAGTATAAAAGGCTCCTCTCAAATCAGCATAAAAGCCAGTAGACACAAACGGACGGACTGTCTGTATAATCAAATAATAAGTACAGACAACTAAATATAAAAGTACGTAATGCCGAGCATTATGTATTTTATTCCTTAATCATTATTTTTCGGATCATCAATTAATGAGGAACAGATGAACGAAACACGTAGCACGCATGTGATATAAGAAATGTATCTAGTTCTTTATCGTGAAACCTGAAAGAAGTAAATCACTTGAAATAAGCAGGCGTAATTTTTTGGATAATATTAATGTGGATCTTAAACGCATATGGCATGGCGTGAACTTTATTCATTTATATCAGAATTCGAAAAAAACGTGGGGCTTTTGTGAAGACGACGACGAACCTTTATATTTAATTACACGCGGCGTTTTGTTGGGATAGATGAACAACGTTTAGGCTCTCTAGAGGGGTTTTTCTTTATTGAGAAAGTTCATGTTTGTTTTATTCTCTAATGATTGGGGGGAATACAACGCTAAAAATTGGGGGGAATACAACGCTAAAAATTGGGGGGAATACAATGCTAAAAATTGGGGGGAATACAATGCTAAAAATTGGGGGGAATACAACGCTAAAAATTGGGGGAATACAACGCTAAAAATTGGGGGGAATACAATGCTAAAAATTGGGGGGAATACAACGCTAAAAATTGGGGAATACAACGCTAAAAATTGGGGGGAATACAACGCTAAAAAATTGGGGGGAATACAACGCTAAAAATTGGGGGAATACAACGCTAAAAATTGGGGAAACACAACGCTAAAACACAGTTCACACACATGTCCAGAGCTGTGAACAGGAAAACGTTTTATAATGGAATTACAGTGTAATTGCCTTTGGATCAGTGACCGGAACGCTATTACACTCGAGGTTACTGATCTACGGAAAAACCTTGTCTTCAGCGGAAAAGAACGCGGCGTGTATATCTATAGAGCGGACAGTAGTTTGTCTGAAACCGGCAGGTGGCAAGGCCGACCTCGGCCGGTCGGACCGGACCGGTTAACACTGCATCGGCATGCAAGGTCTTTTCTGATACGTCGCTCAGCAAAGCGGTTCCACCTGCAAATATCTGACATTTCTCTCTGCTCTCACTATAAAGTATTACATTTTTAGGCGCGTTCGCAAAATTGCAAAAAGCGACTATCAGGTTCATCGTGTCTGTTCGTTCATCTCTCTCTCTCTCTCTCTCTCTCTATCTCTATCTGTCCGCACGGAACAACTCGGCTCTCATTAGACGGATTTTCGTGAAATTTGTAATTTGAGTATTTTTAGAAAATCTGTTCAAGAAAATTCAACTTTCATTAAAATCTGACAACAATAACGGTACTTCACATGAAGACCTATGTACATTTATGATAATATCTCGCTGAATTCTTCTTAGAATGACAAATGTTTCAGACAATAGTTGTAGAGAAAATTAAAGCAAAATTTTATGTTCAATATTTTTTTCCGAAAATCGTGCCGTTTATGAGATAATGTGGAAAAATATGGTACAGCCAGACAGGCCACAGATGACAATATAATACGGCGCATGCGCTTTGCGTGCTGGATAACTAAGGTTACAGACACACACTCAGAATATGTAATATTTATTGCTTTTCCACGGCAACAATGGTTACGCGAACGCGCCGCAATGTTACGTTTATAGTACATTGCCTGTCTTGTTTCTTCTGCATGACGTCGAGATCCACACGGCTCGCATCCCAAAAGGTACAGCGGCTAAAACTCAGGAGACGTGAAGTTAAGCAGTTATTTCCATTCCATCTAGTACGAAGGTCAAGAATATGTGGCGCTATCTCCAATATGTTATCACGGCGTGTTGTTTAATAAAGGACAGGCAAACATATTCTTTATTTACAAGTTATCTGTGGGAATGTGTGTAATAAAATGGTATTTGCTTTAGCTTTTTCCTTGTATGTGTTTTCTTATTGCATTTTCCTTCTATTTTTCCCTTCATTTATTTTCATAGTTATTTCGTTCTCCCATTATTTATTTCTTCCCTTCTTTGTTTATTTTATTATCTTTACCTGAATCAAGTTTTATTCCTCCCTGTTCCTTCTCGTAGCAGTTTTCTTTGTTTATTTTGAATCACCACCAAACGCCCGCACGTTTACTGATTGTTCCGGTTCTTAGGTCCGGCGTTTTTTTTGGGATTTTGCGCGGCGTAGGTTGGTAGCTGGATTATAACGTTTCGGAAAAACCTATCGGTTCCATCCTCAAGGATCAGATCAAACAGTGCAAGAATGACTACACAGCGGCGCAAGCCTGAAATCTGCATTTTCTGCCTCTGTTCGTAACTACAGACAATAATAACTATCTGTAATTCAAATTATAAAGAGTCAGTTCGGTAAAGAGAAAAGGGTCTGCTCTGAATGTTACACGTCGCCTGAACGAACCGTCGCCTGAACGGAACACGTCGCCCTGAACGGAACACGTCGCCTGAACGAACACGTCGCCCTGAACGGAACACGTCGCCCTAAACGGAACACGTCGCCCTGAGCGGAACACGTCGCCCTGAACGGAACACGTCGCCCTGAATGGAACAAGTCGCCTTGAACGGAACACGTCGCCCTGAATGGAACACATCGCCCTAACGACAAGTCGCCCTGAACGGAACAAGTCGCCCTGAACGGAACACGTCGCCCTGAACGGAACACGTCGCCCTGAACGGAACAAGTCGCCTGAACGGAACACGCGCCCTGAATGGAACACGTCGCCCTGAATGGAACACGTCGCCTGACGGACAATCGCCTGAACGGAACATGTCGCCCTGAACGGAACACGTCGCCCTGAATGGAACACGTCGCCCTGAACGGAACACGTCACCCTGAATGGAACACGTCGCCCTGAACGGAACAGTCGCCCTAAACGGAACACGTCGCCCTGAACGGAACACGTCGCCCTGAATGGAACAAGTCGCCCTGAACGGAACACGTCGCCCTGAAGGAACAAGTCGCCCTGAACGGAACAGTCGCCCTGAACGGAACAAGTCGCCCTGAACGGAACATGTCGCCCTGAACGGAACACGTCGCCCTGAACGGAACATGTCGCCCTGAACGGAACACGTCGCCTGAACGGAACACGTCGCCTGAATGGAACACGTCGCCCTGAACGGAACAAGTCGCCCTGAACGGAACATGTCGCCCTGAAGGAACACGTCGCCCTGAACGGAACACGCCGCCCTGAACGGAACACGTCGCTCTGAATGGAACACGTCGCCCTGAACGGAACAGTCGCCCTGAACGATCATGTCGCCCTGAACGGAACACGTCGTCCCTGAACAGAACACGTCACCCTTAACGGAACACGTCGCCCTGAACGGAACACGTCGCCCTGAACGGAACAAGTCGCCCTGAACGGAACATGTCGCCCTGAACGAACACGTCGCCCTGAACGGAACATGTCGCCCTGAACGGAACACGTCGCCCTGAACGGAACACGTTGCCCGGAATTGAACACGTCGCTCTGATCGTAAAATCACACAGGCAGAAACCCGTTACGCTTTGTAAATTCTCTTTGCACGGAACATAAATGCTACCGTGTACAATTAGAGTGAGACTCTTGCCGTACGATGTAAATGCGTACTACAGACCGTGTTGTATGGAGGCCGGTACGTTTTGGCTGGGAAAGAAACCTTTAGCATCTTACGGGGTTTGTGTTCGTGTGCTGATAGCTGAATACGAGAAATGTTACTAGCGTGGGACGTTTGTGGTGGCGCCAAGCATAAGCTTGTTTTGATGCGTGCTATATTGCATAAAATCACACAAAAAAACTTATTGCTGAAACTATTTTTCCTGTGTGCCGCTAAACGAGTAACTGTCACGGTAATTTACACTTAAATATTCATCTAACGTTAGAGTCGAGTGCTTCATATCTTGGAGCTCCAGGGTTTAAATCCCAGCTCGGCGGAGACTAGCTATGCTTAGCGGTTTTTCGTGGTTTTATTTGGCATATTAAATTTGGGCACGACCGGTGCCTTTAATTTCCTTTCCAGTTGATCAACGAGCAGCCAATCAATCGACGCTATACTTCTTGATTTAGTGACAGTACCGTCAAATAAAAGTTAGATAAATAAATAAATAGATAAATAAATACGAGTTTAATATTTCTCACGTTTCAGACGTTTAGCTTCCACTGTCTTTACTTTGCTATTAATAACTGAACTACCTTGTTTTGATGCAGCTACTCCTGTCTTTATTCCCCTCTCTCGCAGGCCACCAGGCAAGTTCAGTGTCTTACTTTTCTTCCATTGTTTTCACTCATGTTTTCTTCTGGACATTGAGGTCTCTCAACACGGAAGCTATCACGGCATATACCGATGTTTGCAGACTTGTTATGGGATAAAGCTGCTTTGTTCAGGGACAAAATAAAAGGGACACTGTATAATTTACAGTTATGTTTACCATTTGAAACCTGACATTCATTTAAATATTATACACAAGAGTGTTTCTTACCTTACAAAAACATTATATTTCCATTACAAAACTCAACCGGTTAACACTGTGTAGCGATATTATGTTATTTACTGTCAGAGTCACAATAAACAAATAACTGTACTCTGTGGACAACATGCAGGGATTTTGAACGGTAAACGATGTTGAACTATCGTGCTGTAAAGGGTTAACAGTAAGGTGCGAATTGCTTATCTTGAAGATAAGCTACATGCTTTAAATATTTCCTGGTAGGCTGCCACGTGGTTGTCCGTAACAGGCGAACACTTGAACAAGTGATGCTTTTTGTCCATGAGTAATAACTAGCAAAACGGTCTATCATAAAATATATCATTGCGTTAAAGACAGCCAATATAAAACTATTTTCCTCCATTTCCCTTGCATTTTCTTTCGTGAATGAAAAAAAAAATTGTATAGACAATGTTTTTCACCAACTAAATGCACTTGTTATAAAAACACTAAAATATTCTAAAACTGTTTGATAAAAAGCCCCGACATGTTTCGGCTCACCAATGAGCCATCCTCAGGGGGTCACAACTGTTTATCACTCCGTAGATCGATATCGATATCGATCTACGGAGTGATAAAGTAAGATTGGTGAGATAAGACGTTGACCATATACCTCTACAGAGGATTAACATATGTACGTGTTTTGAGAACAGACAGTTGTGACCCCTGAGGATGGCTCATTGGTGAGCCGAAACATGTCGGGGCTTTTTATCAAACAGTTTTAGAATATTTTAGTGTTTTTATAACAAGTGCATTTAGTTGGTGAAAAAAATTGTATATACTCGAAAAATGCACGGTGAAAATAGAATAAAGTTTTTAAAAAAAATTGATAACACAAGGCACGAAACAAATGAAAGAACCCAGTTTTAAAATGATCCACAACCGTGTACTGAACAGTTATGTATGGTAACTAAAACAAATGCACACAAGTTTATGAAAATATATTATAAAGGTAGTAATACCTCCTACATGTTTCGGCCACTCATGTGGCCATCCTCATGGAGGTGCGTTACGAAGAATAAGTACATGGTGATGTTACAAAAGTTTGTTAACCAAAGCACACACAAAACATTAAACATTAATGTAATTTTAATATTTAATATTTTGTATGTGCATTGGTTCACATGTATTTATTCTTCGTAATGCACCTCCCTGAGGATGGTCACATGAGTGGCCGAAACATGTAGGAGGTATTACTATGTTTATAACATAGTTTCGTAAACTTGTGTGCGTTTGTCGGTTTTAATCAGCATGTCTGAAAGAACCCAGCTTTATAGGGGTGTGTAACTTCTGCGCCACTAACCCCACAGTGCCATGGCTCAGGCCGTTAGTCACCGGCCTCTCACCGTGGAGGCCCTGGTTCGATCCCGGGTCAGTCCATGTGGGATTTGTGGTGGACAAAGTGGCACTGGGACAGGTTTTTCCCCAAGTATTTCGGTGTTTCACCGGTGCTCTATTATTTGGAAAGACAAAAAAACCAATCATCTTCATCATCATGTTGTTAATCATCTTCATCACAGGGTTGTACAATAAGCTTAAAGACTGCGGTGCGTCCGTAGCATCTGCTGCGGGACCCTTCACCAAAAAAAAGTACGCGCACTTGGAAAAATACAAAGAATAATAAAATAGATGTCACAGATAAAAGGTGAATCTGCTTCTGAATGTTGCATTAGGGAAGTGCAAGTAAACCAAGAGAGACTGACATTGCATGGGACATATCAGGCCATGTTAACTTATTGGGTAGAAATATAATTATATGCTATAAATACAAACACAGGGGCTTTATTAGTCACTAGTAAGGAGATCTGCTTAAAGAGTAGATGCTGAGAAAAATACAGGATCATGTTTCGTGGACAGAATGCAGGACAATCACAACAAAAAAGAAATGTGACATACAGGGCATACACAAATGAATGGTGCGGTTTTAATAGTGAACACTATTAAAACAGCACCATTCTTTTGTGTATGCCCTGTATTTCATACATTTGGGAACGACACAAAAAAAAATCGAAACTGCATGCATGAAGAAATTAAGAGCAGATTGAAGTCGGGGAATGCTGGCTACCATTCGGTGCAGAATATTTTTTCTTCCAGTTTCCTAATTAAGAATATAAAAATTAAAATATACAGAACTATTATAATTTTGCCTGTTTTATATGGGTGTGAAACTTGGTTTCCCACATTAAGAGAAAGCTATAGGCTGAGAGTATTCAAGAATAGGGTGCTGAGGAAGACATTTGGGCATAAGAAGGAGAAAGTAACAGGGGATCGTAGTCAATTGCATAATGAGGGGCACCGTATTTTTTACTACTCACCAAATATCATTCGTGTGATAAAATCAAGGAGGATGAGATGGGCTGTGTATATGGAACGTTGTATATGGAACGTATGGAGAGAAGAAAAATAAACACAAGGTTTTGGAAGGGAATACTGAAGGACAGAGACCACTTGGAAGACCTCGGCTTAGATGGGAGGGTAATATTAAAATGATCTTCAGGAAATAGGATGTGGCGTGGGCTAGATTGATCTGGCTCAGAATAGGGAAAATGGCGGGCTGTTGTGGATAAACGTGTAGGCTCCATATAACCATAGGAATTTCTAGACATTCTAAGGAACCAATATTTACTCAAGAAAACTCTGCTGCATGGAGTTAGAAATGCAGTATTAAGGGTGGTCAGTGGCTTGTGTGTGACCAAGGTGATACGTCTCAAATTTCCTTAAAAGTATGGGATTTCTTGACTGAGATGACAAACTATGAACATTTGATAAACATCCTCTGTTATGAAGTCACAGCATGTCCTTTGTTAAGTATGTGCAAAGCAACCAGTTAATGCTTGCTTACTGCAAATTCGAAGCCTTGTATTTAGGCTCCATAAGCGTGTATATAGCTAAAGGACTTAAGTACTGTTTCGTTACCAAGGTTAACACAGATGCAACACGTCTATTGCGCCGTATCACACGGTTGAAGCCCATTAGTTCCTAGCGAATGTTATAAACTGACTGTCCGAAATCTTTTTTTTTTTTTTTTTTTTTTTAATTGAAAGCTTTATTTTCTGGCTTAGTTGGATACATCAAAACACGTCCTACAAATAACAAATTGTCCCGTTCACCAATTTCCTCGGACGTAACACAAAGCACTCAGTTTGGACAATGCACCTTAAAAAGAAAATTTGCCGTAGTGAAAATTAGGTAGAAGCCCCCATAAAAACAGTACCAACGCCGAAGCTCTTAATTAGATCAAAGCATGTTTTATTCTCTTATGGGTATATCGCCTATACATGGCGTGGAGTTCTTGACGAGAGTAATTTTCAATGTCCCGAATCAAGGGGTTTGAATGATTTGTGCATTCGGCATAAAATTTCGTTGATAGATGAAGTATACAAGTTTTGAGGGAAACCATTCCTACCGAGGCATGTAGAACGTTGATAGGCGTGTTCCGCGGGGAATCCGAGAGGACTCGGAGACATTTGTTTAGCACCGTTTGCAGCGTGCGGATGTTTGTGTCACTTGTGGAGCACCATACTGGGGCCCCATATGCTCCGAAAGCTTTGCAGTTATTTCTTTAGTTCTGTTTGTTAGGTTACAGGTGTGACCTCCATGTCGTGACAGTTGCATCAGTGGAAAACAAGAGGTTGTACTTTATGGTGCAGTGCATTTTACCATATGTTCTGAAGAACGTGTTTGTATATGGGCATAAGATCTACGATGGCTGCTTTCACGGACAAATAAGTTACCACGGTAACAAAATAATTTTCCATTGCCACATGCATGAAAAAATTTTTTCAGAGACTTTCCGTCTATGCAATTATTTTTTTTTCCAATGGCTCGACAGCCCCTTGAGGGCCTAGACTTCCTCATTATCGAGGCTTCACGATCACACTTTTTAGACACAACACACTCGGTAGGACTCCTCTAGACGAGTGATCAGCCCGTCGCAGAGACCTCTACCTGACAACACACAACACTCACAAGAGACAGACATCCATGCCTCCGGCGGGATTCGAACCCACAATCCCAGTAAGTGAGTGGCCGTGGACCCACGTCTTAGACCGCACGGCCACTGGGATCGGCTATGTAATTATTACCATGGTTTATTATGACTAGGTTACTTTGCAGTGTCTGAATTTTGGAAATTGTAAGTTCTCATGGCCATATTCATTAAATAAAAATTTATGGTGGCCACGTTTATGAAGATAATGATTTGGCGTGGCCAAGTTAATTACAGAAATTTGCTCTAGCCACACTTATTAAAGAAATGCCGTGGTAACGTGTGTTAATGAACTCTACCCTAACCACAATCATGAACAAAATAATTTTCCGTGGCCAAATTCATGAATAAAACAATTTTCTGCGGCCAGGTTCACGAAAAAAATAATTTTCCGTGGCCAAATTCATAAATAAAACAATTTTCTGTGGCCAGGTTCTTGAAAAAAATAAATTTCCGTGGCCAAATTCACGAATAAAACAATTTTCTGCGGCCAGGTTCTTGAAAAAAATAATTTTCCGTGGCCAAATTCATAAATAAAACAATATGTCGTGGCCACGGTTATATACAAAATTTTCGTTGCCCACACTCATGAAAAAATGTTGCGAATATATTCAGTTTTAAATGACTCTGTTATCACACAGCTCAAGTTCTCTCTGTATGTATTCACTAAGTACTGCTCGGTTCACTATGTATTGCTCTATTCTTCACCATGTGCTACGTCATTCACTACGTAACACACTTCACGAAGTGTTACGCTAGTCACCATGTACCAAACTATGCTTCACCACGTTCTACGCTATTCACTACGTACCAAGCTATTCGCTACATAGTACACTAGTTGCCTAAGATATCTCTATTGTTACAGTGAAGACGTCGGATACATTTTCTCTGATTCAGACCCGCCAACTGCGACTAAGATAGCGTACCCGTCATGAAATTCCGTGTGACAAGGCAAACGTAAATTACGTTTCCTCTGAGTAAACAAACACTAAATTGCTGTCAACATAAACATTCACTTAAAATGTCAAGAATGGTAATTACTTCTAGTCACAGGACTGAACAATGCGTTATGTAGTGTAGCATTAAGTGACACTGTCACTTTAAATCCCAAAACAATGGAAAGCTGCGTAGGAAGAATTATTTGCACAATAGAAAATATGCTAGTAAATTAGACCGGTTAATTGTGGAAATAACCGTAAATAACTGTACTCCTCTATCTCAGTTGAGATCTTACCTGTTATAACCCCACCACTCCTGTTTTGGCTACAAAGGGGCATGTTGTAACAGACAGAGAAAGAGAGAGAGAGACTAGCCTGACGTCTAACCTCAGACCCTCTCGTACGGCGACACAGTGTGTGTGTGGGGGGGGGGGGTGTTATAACAGGAAAGGTCCGTTAAGTGGAATATAAGAGTCGAAGAATGCATTACAGCGTATTCTAAGATTATTTCTTTGATATTCTGCGTAAGTAACACATCATTATATTACCTTGTTGCAATAAAGTACGTCGTTCTCAGACAACAAACAGCACGTTAAGATAAGCATTGTTATCTTCTAAGGCGTCTTACTTAAATGGGTACACACATTTCTGGAGGGCTAAGGATTTACGCAGTTAGCATGTTCTCATTGAGTAATTTTCTTACAGCAAGAAAGTCGATATTAATTTTGAAACGAAGCTAAAGTGCTGCAATTATTCATAAAGCAACACAGGTTTCGGTCATTCAACTTTATCTAAGCCAGTTTAATTCGGTCCACATTCTCAGATTCTGTTTATTCAAGATCTGTTGTAATATTATCTCCTCCCCTGTACAATTCTACATCCCATGTGGTCTCTTCCTTTCATGCTACAAATTAAACATGTTTAATTCTTTCAGTATCTCCTCATGCGTCCTCCAGGACCTTCCCATTTCCTATTCTTTACTTTGATCACCCCAATAACATTTCTTGAAGCATATAGATTATGAAGTTCCTAATGACGTCATTTTCTCTATTTCCTTGTTACGTCGCCTCTCTTAGACCGAGAGCAGCTTGTCCCTTTTATCATGTCCCTGAGCACGGTGCCTTCACCTCATACAACCCCTGCATCCACCGAGACATGCAGTGACGGTTGCCGTGTTCAGGTACGTGACAGAAGAGACAGACATTCTGTATTCTTACGTGGTATTAACCTTAGTGACGGGGATTGGTCACTGGCCTGTATGTTCCACTTTGGTCACTGGCCTGTATGTTCCACTTTGGTCACTGGCCTGTATGTTCCACTTTGGTCACTGGCCTGTATGTTCCACTTTGGTCACTGGCCTGTATGTTCCACTTTGGTCACTGGCCTGTATGTTCCACTTTGGTCACTGGCCTGTATGTTCCACTTTGGTCACTGGCCTGTATGTTCCACTTTGGTCACTGGCCTGTATGTTCCACTTTGGTCACTGGCCTGTATGTTCCACTTTGGCCACTGGCCTGTATGTTCCACTTTGGTCACTGACCTGTATGTTCCACTTTGGTCACTGGCCTGTATGTTCCACTTTGGTCACTGGCCTGTATGTTCCACTTTGGTCACTGGCCTGTATGTTCCACTTTGGTCACTGGCCTGTATGTTCCACTTTGGTCACTGGCCTGTATGTTCCACTTTGGTCACTGACCTGTATGTTCCACTTTGGTCACTGACCTGTATGTTCCACTTTGGTCACTGGCCTGTATGTTCCACTTTGGTCACTGGCCTGTATGTTCCACTTTGGTCACTGGCCTGTATGTTCCACTTTGGTCACTGACCTGTATGTTCCACTTTGGTCACTGGCCTGTATGTTCCACTTTGGTCACTGACCTGTATGTTCCACTTTGGTCACTGGCCTGTACGTTCCACTTTGGTCACTGACCTGTACGTTCCACTTTGGTCACTGGCCTGTACGTTCCACTTTGGTCACTGGCCTGTACGTTCCACTTTGGTCACTGGCCTGTACGTTCCACTTTGGTCACTGGCCTGTATGTTCCACTTTGGTCACTGGCCTGTATGTTCCACTTTGGTCACTGGCCTGTATGTTCCACTTTGGTCACTGGCCTGTATGTTCCACTTTGGTCACTGGCCTGTATGTTCCACTTTGGTCACTGGCCTGTATGTTCCACTTTGGTCACTGGCCTGTATGTTCCACTTTGGTCACTGACCTGTATGTTCCACTTTGGTCACTGGCCTGTATGTTCCACTTTGGTCACTGACCTGTACGTTCCACTTTGGTCACTGGCCTGTACGTTCCACTTTGGTCACTGACCTGTACGTTCCACTTTGGTCACTGGCCTGTATGTTCCACTTTGGTCACTGGCCTGTATGTTCCACTTTGGTTACTGGCCTGCATGTTCCACTTTGGTCACTGGCCTGTATGTTCCACTTTGGTCACTGGCCTGCATGTTCCACTTTGGTCACTGGCCTGCATGTTCCTCTTTTTTGACACTAAAAGGCTCTTCGTTGTGCCCACAGTGTGTTGATATACCAAATAAACCGCGATTACTTTGGGTATGTTACTTTGGATTACTAGTTAGTTACGACAACCTGTTACTTAGGATTACTTGTTACCTAGGATTATTCATTAGTCAGAATTACTTCTTATTTAGGATTACTTGCTACTTAGGATTACTTGTTACTTAGGATTACTTGTTACTAGGATTATTCATTACTCAGAATTACTTGTTACTTAGGATTACTTGCTACTTAGGATTACTTGTTACTTAAGATTACTTGTAACCTAGCATTGTCCATTACTCAGAATTACTTCTTACTTAGGATTACTTGCTACTTAGGATTAACTGTTACATAGGATTCCTTGTTACGTGGGATTATTCATTACTCAGAATTACTTCTTACTTAGGATTACTTGTTACATACGATTCCTTGTTACGTGGGATTACTTGCGACTCAAGATTACTTGCTACTTAGGATTGCTTGTTATTTACGATTGCTTGTTACTTAAGATTGCTTGTTACTTACGATTGCTTGTTACTTAGGATTGCTTGTTACTTAGGATTGCTTGTTACTTATGATTGCTTGTTACTTAAGATTGCTTGTTACTTAAGATTGCTTGTTACTTAAGATTGCTTGTTACTTACGATTGCTTGTTACTTAGGATTGCTTGTTACTTAGGATTGCTTGTTACTTAGGATTGCTTGTTACTTAGGATTGCTTGTTACTTAAGATTGCTTGTTACTTAAGATTGCTTGTTACTTAGGATTGCTTGTTACTTACGATTGCTTGTTACTTAAGATTGCTTGTTACTTACGATTGCTTGTTACTTACGATTGCTTGTTACTTAAGATTGCTTGTTTTCTGGACTTCTTCCGTCCCTTCTTATTATACAAGAAGAACCAACGGTTCCGGAAGCTCTCACTTTTGCTGTCCTCGAGTGAAATTTTGGAGTTTAGAGCTTAATGCATTGAACCAGGCCGAAAGAACCATTCAATCCCTCAGGACTGTGAACTGTTTTATTTAAAGACCCAGTCTTAACGCGCAGTAAACACACTGCGTCTCAGTTATACAAAGCAGTCAGTTAATGTTGTACAGTGAAATGATCGCTGTTTGTTCTGAGATCCACACAAAACACATAAATGCAGTCCGTACCGCGCAGTAAACACACTCCGTCTCAGTTATACAAAGCAGTCAGTTAATACTGTACAGTGAAATAATCGCTGTTTGTTCTGAGATCCACACAAAACACATAAATACAGTCCGTACCGCGCAGTAAACACACTCCGTCTCAGTTATACAAACCAGTCAGTTAATGTTGTACAGTGAAATAATCGCTGTTTGTTCTGAGATCCACACAAAACACATAAATACAGTCCGTACCGCGCAGTAAACACACTGCGTCTCAGTTATACAAAGCAGTCAGTTAATGTTGTACAGTGAAATAATCGCTGTTTGTTCTGAGATCCACACAAAGCACATAAATACAGTCCGTACCGCGCAGTAAACACACTCCGTCTCAGTTATACAAACCAGTCAGTTAATGCTGTACAGTGAAATAATCGCTGTTTGTTCTGAGATCCACACAAAACACATAAATACAGTCCGTACCGCGCAGTAAACACACTCCGTCTCAGTTATACAAACCAGTCAGTTAATGTTGTACAGTGAAACAATCGCTGTTTGTTCTGAGATCCACACAAAACACATAAATACAGTCCGTACCGCGCAGTAAACACACTGCGTCTCAGTTATACAAAGCAGTCAGTTAATGTTGTACAGTGAAATAATCGCTGTTTGTTCTGAGATCCACACAAAACACATAAATACACTGTGTGGGCAGAACGTAGAATTTGTGAATGTTAAACATGGTGGTACATATAGTGACCACTGGGGTTTGATTTAAAGATCCAGTCCGTACCGCGCAGTAAACACACTCCGTCTCAGTTATACAAACCAGTCAGTTAATGCTGTACAGTGAAATAATCGCTGTTTGTTCTGAGATCAACACAAAACACATAAATACAGCTCGTACCGCGCAGTAAACACACTCCATCTCAGTTATACAAACCAGTCAGTTAATGTTGTACAGTGAAACAATCGCTGTTTGTTCTGAGATCCACACAAAACACATGAATACAGTCCGTACCGCGCAGTAAACACACTCCGTCTCAGTTATACAAACCAGTCAGTTAATGTTGTACAGTGAAATAATCGATGTTTGTTCTGAGATCCACACAAAACACATAAATACACTGTGTGGGCTGAACGTAGAATTTGTGAATGTTAAACATGGTGGTACATATAGTGACCACTGGGGTTTGATTTAAAGATCCAGTCCGTACCGCGCAGTAAACACACTCCGTCTCAGTTATACAAACCAGTCAGTTAATGCTGTACAGTGAAATAATCGATGTTTGTTCTGAGATCCACACAAAACACATAAATACACTGTGTGGGCTGAACGTAGAATTTGTGAATGTTAAACATGGTGGTACATATAGTGACCACTGGGGTTTGATTTAAAGATCTAGTCCGTACCGCGCAGTAAACACACTCCGTCTCAGTTATACAAACCAGTCAGTTAATGCTGTACAGTGAAATAATCGCTGTTTGTTCTGAGATCCACACAAAACACATAAATACACTGTGTGGGCAGAACGTAGAATTGTTGAACGTTAAACATGGCGGTACATATAGTAACCACTGGGCTTTAGAGGGTTACTAGGCTCCCGGGAGGGAGCAACGCGCCCCACGTACCAAACAATGCATGTCACGAGACCATAAAGTCGCTGATTTGTTAAGATATGACTTCACCTCTAAGACGCAATTTAATTAAAAATAATTGTGATGAGTTCTTCAGCCGCTACTGCGTGGCAATGTGACATGCGGGCACCTCAGGACGACACTGTTTATTTCCTATGACAATTATCTTAAGGCAGATGTGACTGCTGAATTGTTAGGTGAGAGCCACATAAAGTACATGTACGTGTCTGATAAGCAGACATGCAAGTCACATTAACAAGCGACTTGCCGTTTATTGCTGCATGATGAGAGTAATTGCAGTCAAGGACTGACTAACACCTGTCTTTTGTTTTTCTAGGAGTGCCTATTTCTGTCAAGAACTGTCTAACGAATAGTCAGCACATGATTCATCAGTTCATTAGCACAATTTACAACTTGAGCCAACAACAGCATCAATTATCCTTCGGGCGGTGACATATTGCGAATTACAAATAAGAAACCATAGAAATCTAAACCATTCTATACTGCAGTTTTCAGCACGAACTAATTCCTTCTTTAAACATTTATATGCCTTCGGTTTTGATCTGTCACTTATTAATGAAAGATATCCCCTGAATGTTATGAAGCTGTTTTAAAACACCCTGTATAATTTCAGTTTTAGGGATATTGCAGACGTTAGGTTGAAGTGTGGGAGGGAAGGAGAAGATTTTTTAGTGGAGAGACACGCCTTCCATAAGTAGACACAACTTCTGATACACAGTGGACCCACAAATAACAACTGAGATAACCTACATTTTACATCTTTAACTTTTAATATGTACCATTATTTGTTGATTTGTGATTCTGTGTAATTCACGATACTGGTCCCTGATGATGGTCACAAAATAGGGATCCGAAACATGTTGGAGTGATTTTACTGTAAAAAAATTGTATTGTATAATAAGTACAAAGTGTTAATATTGTTGGTTTAAGAAATGTGTGACATGAGGAGTGTTATGGATCAGGAAGGACAGAAACAGACGAAGGCAAATGTCTGTAAAAAGGCAGAGTGCCGGTGGAGAACGGATAGTTACAAGGCGTCACGTGAAAGAAAACCCTTCGATCCTGCTCAGCGCCTTAAGAATTAAAAGTTCTACACATGCTGTCTGTTACTGCCTTTAGTTTTGCAGGAGGAAACGAAGGGCTGAATTGTGCAGTAATTCAGTTGAGTAAGGTTATGGAATGTCGTTAATACGATTCAGAGGGGCGTATATGTGAGTCTGCCAACCACAAAGTAGTCTGTGTGACGTAACAACCGAGCCATATCGTCGTACGGCTGTCTGTATGTCTGTCTGTCGACAAGTCTCGTGCCAATGAACTCCGCCTGTAATTGTGGATCTTGTAGTTACAGCTACCGGTAGATGAACGGCCACACGTGTTTCGGCGTGAGACCCTCGCGTTCTAATATTGATTGAACTGAACGAGCCAAATTCACTAAACATTTCAATGACCAGATTAGCTACAGCCCTCTAAAGCTAAGTGGTTACTTTACGTACTGCCAGGGTTAACGTTAAAAAAGTCTACGTTCTGCCCACGCAGTGTATTTATGTGTTTTGTGTGGATCTCAGAACAAACAGCGATTATTTCACTGTACAACATTAACTGACTGGTTTGTATAACTGAGACGGAGTGTGTTTAACTGCGCGGTACGGCTGATATTTATAATTCAGGTTAACCCTGTAAACGCAGTGGTTATTATATACCGCCATGTTCAACATTAAACAATTCTACGTTTGCCACACAGTGTATTTATGTGTTGTGTGGATCTCACAACAAACAGCGATATTTCACTGTACAGCATTAACTGACTGGTTTGTATAACTGAGACGGAGTGTGTTTACTGCGCGGTACGGACTGTATTTATGTTTTTGTGTGGATCTCAGAACAAACAGCGATTATTTCACTGTACAGCATTAACTGACTGGTTTGTATAACTGAGACGGAGTGTGTTTACTGCGCGGTACGGACTGTATTTATGTGTTTTGTGTGGATCTCAGAACAAACAGCGATTATTTCACTGTACAACATTAACTGACTCGTTTGTATAACTGAGATGGAGTGTGTTTACTGCGCGGTACGGACTGAATTTATGTGTTTTGTGTGGATCTCAGAACAAACAGCGATTATTTCACTGTACAGCATTAACTGACTGGTTTGTATAACTGAGACGGAGTGTGTTTACTGCGCGGTACGGACTGTATTTATGTGTTTTGTGTGGATCTCAGAACAAACAGCGATTATTTCACTGTACAACATTAACTGACTCGTTTGTATAACTGAGATGGAGTGTGTTTACTGCGCGGTACGGACTGTATGTGTTTTGTGTGCATCTCAGAACAAACAGCGATTATTTCACTGTACAACATTAACTGACTCGTTTGTATAACTGAGATGGAGTGTGTTTACTGCGCGGTACGGACGGAGTATTTATAATTCAGGTTAACCCTTTAAAGCCCAGTGGTTACTATATGTACCACCATGTTTAACATTCACAAATTCTACGTTCTGCCCACACAGTGTATTTATGTGTTTTGTATGGATCTCAGAGCAAACAGCGATTATTTCACTGTACAACATTAACTGACTCGTTGTATAACTGAGATGGAGTGTGTTACTGCGCGGTACGGACGGAGTATTTATAATTCAGGTTAACCCTTTAAAGCCCAGTGGTTACTATATGTACCACCATGTTTAACATTCACAAATTCTACGTTCTGCCCACACAGTGTATTTATGTGTTTTGTATGGATCTCAGAGCAAACAGCGATTATTTCACTGTACAACATTAACTGACTCGTTTGTATAACTGAGATGGAGTGTGTGTTTACTGCGCGGTACGGACGGAGTATTTATAATTCAGGTTAACCTTTAAAGCCCAGTGGTTACTATATGTCCCACCATGTTTAACATTCACAAATTCTACGTTCTGCCCACACAGTGTATTTATGTGTTTTGTATGGATCTCAGAGCAAACAGCGATTATTTCACTGTACAACATTAACTGACTCGTTTGTATAACTGAGATGGAGTGTGTTTACTGCGCGGTACGGACGGAGTATTTATAATTCAGGTTAACCCTTTAAAGCCCAGTGGTTACTATATGTACCACCATGTTTAACATTCACAAATTCTACGTTCTGCCCACACAGTGTATTTATGTGTTTTGTATGGATCTCAGAGCAAACAGCGATTATTTCACTGTACAACATTAACTGACTGGTTGGCCGTGCCATGGCTCAGGCGGTTAGTCGCCGGCCTCTCACCACGGAGGCCCGGGTTCGATCCCAGGTCAAGTCCATGTGAGATTTGTGGTGGACAAAGTGGCACTGGGACAGGTTTTTCTCCGAGTTGTCGGTTTTCCCCTGTCGATTTTATTCCACTGGTGCTCCATTAATTGTAAAACTTGTAAAAAAAACTGCTCATCTTTATCTTCATCTTCATCACAGGGGTTGCACAATAAGCCTTAAGGCTGCGGTGCGTCCGTAGCATCAGCTGCGGGGCCCCCTCACCACAAAAAAAAAAAAAAAAAAAAAAAAGACTGGTTTGTATAACTGAGACGGAGTGTGTTTACTGCGCGGTACGGACTGTATTTATGTGTTTTGTGTGGATCTCAGAACAAACAGCGATTATTTCACTGTACACATTAACTGATGGTTTGTATAACTGAGACGGAGTGTGTTTACTGCGCGGTACGGACTGTATTTATGTGTTTTGTGTGGATCTCAGAACAAACAGCGATTATTTCACTGTACAGCATTAACTGACTGGTTTGTATAACTGAGACGGAGTGTGTTTACTGCGCGGTACGGACTGTATTATGTGTTTTGTGTGGATCTCAGAACAAACAGCGATTATTTCACTGTACAGCATTAACTGACTGATTTGTATAACTGAGACGGAGTGTGTTTACTGCGCAGTACGAGTTTTAAACTTTGAATATAATCAGGTTAATGTCAGTGTATAATGCTGTATGTATATCTGCTCGTTACATCTCTCCTGTGATATTCCCATCACGTGCGTGAAGCCCCACTCTGCCACCTGGCGACCGCCATGAGCAAACACATTTCTGCCACTTCCTTGGGTCTCAGTTGACAGCTACCTTTCGGAGACACACAGGAGCATATGCATGGCTGGCTCAGGCGGTTAATCTCCGGCCTCTCACCGCGGAGGCCCTAGTTCAATCCCACGTAATTCCGTGTGGAATTTGTGGTGGACAAAGTGGCACTGGGACACGTTTTTCTCAGATAGTGTCGTTAAATAACACACACATTCACACACGTAAAAAAACACTCTGTACCGGTATAGATGAGAAAATAGCCTAGTATAGCGACTAGGCTACGGGCTGGACAATCCGGGGTTCGAATCCCGGTAGGAGTAAGTGACTTACCCTTCTCCAAAACGTGCACCCGGACACCTAATCAAGCGGGTGAGGTATGAGACTGACCATTCAGTACCATCTAGTGCTAACGTTAAGAATGAATGGAGCCATACCTCTAGTGCCCATATATGCATTCATGGCGTGGACAGAGACAAATTTATCCTTTTTTGCCTTTATACATAAAACAAACAGGCTTGACGAAGGCAAAGGTTAGAACGCATCTGTTTTTATACGTTTTTGTCTACATGCCAATCTACTTACTGAAATGCGATTATGATATTTATTATTAAAAGGGCAGTTGATTAGAACGCACTAAATGCCGGGCACATTGGGTACGTTGTTGTTGTTGCGGTAAGCCGCATATCAGGAGACATAAGCGTGACCGCTGAATCATATGCCATATTCAGACTGTCTGTGAGTGTTTCGGGCTTTACACGAGAACAAGCCCTTTGTGTAAAAAGGATATAAGTCGTTTTTCTATATTTGTTGGAAACGAGGTGAAGATGAGTATCGGCGTGTTGTTAGCTAACATTGTGACAGATGTAGCACTATTTGAAGATGAATATCGGCGTGTTGTTAGCTAACGTTGTGACAGATGTAAGCACTATTTGAAGATGAATATCGGCGTGTTGTTAGCTAACGTTGTGATAGATGTAAGCACTATTTGAAGATGAATATCGGCGTGTTGTTAGCTAACGTTGTTACAGATGTAAGCACTATTTGAAGATGAATATCGGCTTGTTGTTAGCTAACGTTGTTACAGATGTAAGCACTATTTGAAGATTGATATCGGCGTGTTGTTAGCTAACGTTGTGACAGAAGTAAGCACTATTTAAAGATGAATATCGGCGTGTTTTTAGCTAACATTGTGGCAGATGTAAGATGAATATCGGCGTGTTGTTAGCTAACGTTGTGACATACGTAAGCACTATTTGAAGATGAATATCGGCCTGTTGTTAGCTAACATTGTGACAGATGTAAGCACTATTCGAAGATGAATATCGGCGTGTTGTTAGCTAACATTGTGACAGATGTAAGCACTATTTGAAGATGAATATCGGCCTGTTGTTAGCTAACATTGTGACAGATGTAAGCACTATTTGAAGATGAATATCGGCCTGTTGTTAGCTAACATTGTGACAGATGTAAGCATTATTTGAAGATGAATATCGGCCTGTTGTTAGCTAACATTGTGACAGATGTAAGCACTATTTGAAGATGAATATCGGCGTGTTGTTAGCTAACATTGTGACAGATGTAAGGACTATTTGAAGATGAATATCGGCGTGTTGTTAGCTAACATTGTGACAGATGTGAGCACTATTTGAAGATGAATATCGGCGTGTTGTTAGCTAACATTGTGAAAGATGTAAGCACTATTTGAAGATGAATATCGGCGTGTTGCTAGCTAACATTGTGACAGATGTAAGCACTATTTGAAGATGGATATCGGCGTGTTGTTAGCTAACATTGTGACAGATGTAAGCACTATTTGAAGATAAATATCGGCGTGTTGTTAGCTAACATTGTGACAGATGTAAGCACTATTTGAAGATGAATATCGGCGTGTTGTTAGCTAACATTGTGACAGATGTAAGCACTATTTGAAGATGAATATCGGCGTGCTGTTAGCTAAAATTGTGACAGATGTAAGCACTATTTGAAGATGAATATCGGCGTGTTGTTAGCTAACATTGTGACAGATGTAAGCACTATTTGAAGATGAATATCGGCGTGTTGTTAGCTAAAATTGTGACAGATGTAAGCACTATTTGATTCATATTCAAGATACATCGTTTTGTGTCTGCATCGAAAGGCTGGATTTCTTGACTATGTTTTTCATGTTGCATCCAGTATCTCCAATATAACTCTAATATATGCAGGTAAAGGTAAAGGTAAAATTCACCCTACAACAGGCCATGAACGCCCAGAGTGAGAGTAGGGGTATAGCTCTACTATTTCTTTAACCTCAGCACTATATGGGGGTGGGTGTTCAACGCCATGTCCAGGCCGCCAACTCCCGGGTAACAGACCCGGTACCCATTGTACAGGAGGATGGGTGGGACCCAGGGCCGGTCTGAATGGGTGAGAAAAATTCGCCCCTAATGGGATTCAATCCTCGGACCATCCAATCCGTAGCGAATCGCTATACCGACTTAAAAGAACCACGGCTGCATTATTTTCACGTCCCATTCCGTATTTAACTTTCCATCTTACCGTCCAGTTCTACGTAAAGGCCATCATTACGTAAGAATTGAATAATGCAAGCACTTTAAAACTGGCGCCTGATATCAATGTAAAGTAAAGTTCACACTCATGTAGATGTAACCCCCTGAAAGGTGTCTACCCATTTTCCAGTTCCAGAACCTCTCTGGACGGAAATATAAATGTATAACGCTGTCTGGAGTCCAAATCCACATTCAAACCGTTAGCTAGCCTCTTAATTTGTTATACAAACGAAAAAAGGGGAATTATCTATGCGTTAAAAAGGAAATAGTAATATATCTTTCACAACTCAATCTTTATAACTACATTTCAGTCTGTACTACATGTTTCGGCCCTATTTCCGGCTATCATCAGGTACTACATTTAAAACACCTTCATTCCATAGGATAATAATTTAAATGTTGTTCGTTTCAAAGTCATAAAGAGAAATTCATAATGGTTATTCTGCACGGAATTGTAAGCAGGGTTACTGTACTGCACTTGGTACCTACGTCACTTCCGCTGTATCTCAGTTCCGCTTTTCCTCATTTCCCTCCGTTGTACTAAAATCAATAGACATTAAATATTGAATAGGCTCTAGTCGTTTGTCCTAGTTTGAAGATTCATTAAACTCTGATGATTGAAATTTAGGTTTTAATTGCTGTATTGCAGTACAAACGCTCTGTTATGGTTTGCTGCATCCAGTGTCACGTAATGGGGTTGAAAATGGGTGTAAGTGTCCAATAAATTGTGACGCATTGATTATGTCACGTGATCTTGGTGAAGGGCCAACGGCCGTTCGGCAGGTTGAAGTGCATATTAAACAGCAGCAAATCAAGCGCTTCAGATACTTAAAGAGACCCCAGCATCTGCATTTCATTACACGAGTTACTAATTTTGTTATAATGACACTGCGTCAGGAGCGCACAAATCTTCAAAAAAACTCTAGGAGCTACTTCAAAATTCTAGGTGCCAGAAGGGCGATAAGAACGACATCCCATTCTGAGGATCCAAAGAAATATATTTCTTCCTCAATATGTTTTAATGACAAATTGTGTACCTGAGGATGACCTGATATAGGTCGAAACAGATAGTTGTATATAACAAATAGAATTGAGTTGTTTCGACAGATATTTATTTAATTTTTGTTCTGTTGTTACCTTTTCATAAAAATGAAAATATTTTAAATGTGTAGTAGCATTTTTGAGGCGTATTCGCGAGTTGTGACGTCAGCTCCTGTCTACAGTCTGATGACGTAATCATGTTAAATTGGTAAGTTTTTAGACATTATTCTTCAATGAGACCGAAAAACTGTTTTAAGTAGCAAGTTGATAATGTTCTGAAAGTATATAAATCATAGGCACCAACTTTTGAACTCAATACATCAGCGAGGCACTTTGTAAGACCGTAAAAAATTACAAAACTTCGTTCTGTAATGATAAAAGTTTCCAAATTGTATCCGGATATGTCAGGTAGAAACTTCCTACATATCAACGTCAATCAAACTGCACTTTTCTGGTAGAAAGTTTCTTTTCCCTCGGAGTGTTTCTCCCGGATTCCCCAAATAACCTACTAAAGCCTTAGATATACTCCCCCCTACTCCCAATGTTTGTATCCTGCTAAGAGTTAAATGAGTTACATCGCTGGAAAACATTGCTCTTTTTGATAATAATTTATTTGGTGTTTCATAATTATAGCAATAGCAGTATCTTTTCATCACAGAACAAAAATTTAAAGCTAAAATTTCGTATCAGATTTTTAGGCTTTCATGACGGTTCTACGCGTGTTCTTCCGAAACGTCGGGACAAACTTATAATCCTACATTACGGGTGTCCAGCCCGCGGCCTGCCACGTTGTGTTATGCGGTTCCCGGCGAGGTTTTTACATTATATATACACTGCAAAAATGTAATAATAATTTAGGTGGTTAGGTATAACAGTTACTGTGACTTTTGTACGTGCGGCCCGGGAGTCTTTCTACAATACATGTTGTGGCCTTTCGTCGTAAAATGTTTGGATTCATTAAAAATTGGTAACTTTTGAATAAGTGTGGTATGTTACTATGTAAATATGTAAGCTAAGCCTTTGAAGCGTGACAGTTATCTAAGTAGCCTAATAAAAATTCAGTTATTACGTCACACTAAACACACAACATTGTCATTACAAATGTCATTGTGTTACTGCTGTTTGTGGAAATTATCGCAATCTGTTCTGAGAATTATACAAAACACAGTAATTTACTGTGTGGGGGAAAATTCAGAGATTCGTAATGAGATGGTGCATACAACATTGTGACTTAAAGGGCTAACATGTGATAGAACAAAATGTCATTGGAATTTAAGAAATGGTCTACAAGGAAGTCGTTGATACACTGACGCCAGGGAATGATTTCCGAGAAACAGAAAATAGTCATACTTGCCTCTATCCATTATCTGCCGCCTTATTCAGATTCGAATTAGTAGCTTCAGTAGCTGAACAGACATCAGTAAGATCTCGAAACTAGCTGAGGGTGTTGCTGTTCCGTCATCATCCGTTTTATGTACAGTAACTTCATGTTACAATTAACTTGACATTGTATATACCGTGCAACATTATGATAATATAGTACTTACATAACCAACATTTATTGCACAAAATTATAACTAATTTAGTTTTTCACATAACCCTACATATGTTTCGGTCCAAAATGGGTCATCATCAGGGGTTTCTGGTTTTTAAGCTTTCACTTGTGCACTTAACATGTAATGTGAGTTTTTGTTCTAAACCATGGTACCAACAAAATCTCACATTACATTTTTTAACAATATTGTGCCGTGTTACGTGACTTGAGCACGAGATAGTTCCGTCGGAAGATAACTGCCACCCCCTTGTCTTCATTGAGTTGTACCTGTCCTTTCCTCCCCTGTGGCTATAGTAGTTTGTTCCAACTGTTTACCTTTTTACGTGTGCTTTTTCCTAGGGTCACTGTACATCCTGGCTGCGAGATAATTACATAAAAAGTATTTTTCGGCTCTTGGTTCTAAATTTACGTTTTGGCAAGCGATATTATAGGATTCTGTAGTCCTTGATAGTGCTGCAGCGTGAATGAGGGTTTTTATCTACCTGAGCACTACCAAGTGTTCATTTAGCTGTGTGGAGCCTCTTTAATTTATTATCGAGTTGATTTTTGGTTATTGTGACTATATGTGACTTTCTACGAGGTTTCTGTAAGTACTGTTTCATGATTCATTGACCTGTTATAAATAAATAGATACATTGTGAATTGTTGTATTGACTGAGTACGTTGGAGTAGTGTTGTTTGTGCCGTCGGAGATGGAACGATCTACGGAATTATGGAATGTAAAACAGATGGCACAATACCAAAGGAAGTGCACAAGTGAAAGCTTAAAAACCAGAAACCCCTGATGATGGCCCATTTTGGACCGAAACATATGTAGGGTTATGTGAAAAACTAAATTAATTATATTTTTGTGCAATAAATGTTGGTTATGTAAGTACTATATTTCATGTTACAATGTCCATATTTATACTCGACTTCTGAATATTGATCTAAATGTTATGATTCCTAAACCTAATGATACAGCTATATCATCATCATCATCATCATCGTTATTAATACTATGGCACACCAACTGAACTTTGTCTATTTTCCATTTTCTGATTAAATGTTGTATTTTAAGCAGACAGTGGTAAAAGTTAAAGTTTTCGCATAAGAAGCCACGAAGATTTTTTACTATCAACCAACAAACGCACACATTTGTCAAAGATTCACAATAATATTAAATTAAGTTATAGACCAACTGATGCACACTAAAACCACTTTTTTAAGTAGCTTTTTTATTAAAATTGTTAAAAATTGTACCCCTACACGTGTTTCGATCCTAGGATCATCGTCAGGGGTTTTTTTTGCAAAAAAAAAACCCTGACGATGATCCTAGGATCGAAACACGTGTAGGGGTACAATTTTTAACAATTTTAATAATAAAGCTACTTAAAAAAGTGGTTTTAGTGTGCATCAGTTGGTCTATAACTTAATTTAATATGACGAAGATGCACGGTGGCAACAGTGTGAAATTCACAATAATATGTTGTTTCGAGTCTTACTGGCCCATCATCAGGCGGTACATCAATTGTTGGTGCATAAAACAATTACTTAACAATATTTTGGTGCCTCGTATATGTAGAACTGACGGAAATTCATCGTGTAGTGAGTTGCACTGTAACACTGTAAATTGGGGCAGCGCGTGGATATTATTAATGTCTGAAACAGTTAATTGTAAAACGGAACATGCCTACAGGTAGGAATGCGAACATATTCCCTTTTCGATCTAACCGATTCATTTGTATCGAGTTATTTTGTTCCACGACAACAATACACAGTAAATAGAATCTGTACTCAGGGGCTCATTAGAGCGAAAGATGTAATGGTACGTTGTGGGAAATTCCTACGAACAGATCCTTGGCAAATATCAGGACATTCATTTGGAGGACAGATACAGTGACGTGCCGCTGCTTTGAAAAGAATGTGGGACAGTGAGTCGTAATTTAAATGGACGGGACCAACGCTGAGAATACTCGTAAAACGTGTATTTGGAATAATTTCATCTCACATTAATGCAGTTATAAGTGACCATATAATTAACGGAGAATTACTCTCAAACACAAATGCTGATTTGTTGTAAGAACATCCAGTTTTCACATAATTATGCTGCAAGTTTCAGCCATTAAATTCCATCGTCAGGCACAATATCTAAATATATCTTTAAAAAACCTTAACTCTGTGTGCGTGGGTGTGTGTGTGCGCGCGCAGACTTTTAGGCGCATGTGCAAGATTGCGAAAAGCGACTGTTAGTTTCGTCATGTTTGTCTGTCTGCCTGTCCGCATGGAACAACTGGGACTACGACTGAACGGATTTTCATGAAATTTGATATTTGAGGATTTTTTTTCTCGAAAATCTGTAAAGAAAATTCAAGTTTCATTAAAATCTGACAAGAATAAAGGACAATTTAAATAAATACCTATGTACATTACGATATCTCGCCTGAATTCGTGTCCGAATGAGAAGTTTCAGAAAAACGTTGTACAGAAAATCAAAGCACACATTTTAAGTTCAATAATTTTTCCCCGAAAATCTTGTCGTTTATGAGATGATGTGGAAAAATATGGTACAGCCAGACAGGCCACAGACGACAATATAAAACTGCGCATGCGCTTTGCATGCCGCATAACTAAGGCTAGAAACACACACTCAGAGTGTGTAATGCTTATTGCTTTTCCACGCCAACAATTGTTACGCGAACGCGCCTCAATGTTACGTTATACGTACATTGCCTGTCTCGTTATTTACTTAATTCCGGCTTGCACCCTCAATTTCGTATAGGCGTAATCATTCTTCTATTCAAAGCCTTGCGACACATATGGCAACAGCTGTGTGTCGCTTTACTCCGACAGAGAACCGCTGGCTTAGGGCACAGCGCTACATGTCTGGTATTGAGGGACTTTATCGTCTTGCAGTAATACAAGATGTGATGTCACATTTATTCTTTTGGAATTTGAACTTAATGGTACGTACGAATACTCCAGTGCGTGTTTATTGTTTATGCGTTACATGTCAGTACAGAGATTAAAGTTTTTTTGTTGATGTTTATGAAGTTTAACCTCTTACCGCGTATCGCTCGATTTAACTTTTAAAAATTCTACGTTCTGCCCACACAGTGTATTTATGTGTTTTGTGTGGATCTCAGAACAAACAGCGATTATTTCACTGTACAGCATTAACTGACTGGTTTGTATAACTGAGTCGGAGTGTGTTTACTGCGCGGTACGGACTGTATTTATGTGTTTTGTGTGGATCTCAGAACAAACAGCGATTATTTCACTGTACAGCATTAAATGACTGGTTTGTATAACTGAGACGGAGTGTGTTTACTGCGCGGTACGGACTGTATTTATGTGTTTTGTGTGGATCTCAGAACAAACAGCGATTATTTCACTGTACAGCATTAACTGACTGGTTTGTATAACTGAGACGGAGTGTGTTTACTGCGCGGTACGGACTGTATTTATGTGTTTTGTGTGGATCTCAGAACAAACAGCGATTATTTCACTGTACAGCATTAACTGACTGGTTTGTATAACTGAGACGGAGTGTGTTTACTGCGCGGTACGGACTGTATTTATGTGTTTTGTGTGGATCTCAGAACAAACAGCGATTATTTCACTGTACAACATTAACTGACTGGTTTGTGTAACTGAGACGGAGTGTGTTTACTGCGCGGTACGGACTGTATTTATGTGTTTTGTGTGGATCTCAGAACAACCAGCGATTATTTTACTGTACAATATTAACTGACTGGTTTGTGTAACTGAGACGGAGTGTGTTTACTGCGCGGTACGGACTGTATTTATGTGTTTTGTGTGGATCTCAGAACAAACAGCGATTATTTCACTGTACAACATTAACTGACTGGTTTGTGTAACTGAGACGGAGTGTGTTTACTGCGCGGTACGGACTGTATTTGGTGTTTTGTGTGGATCTCAGAACAAACAGCGATTATTTCACTCTACAACATTAACTGACTGCTTTGTATAACTGAGACGGAGTGTGTTTACTGCGCTGTACGGACTGTATTTATGTGTTTTGTGTGGATCTCAGAACAAACAGCGATTATTTCACTGTACAACATTAACTGACTGGTTTGTGTAACTGAGACGGAGTGTGTTTACTGCGCGCGGTACGGACTGTATTTGTGTGTTTTGTGTGGATCTCAGAACAAACAGCGATTATTTCACTGTACAACATTAACTGACTGCTTTGTATAACTGAGACGGAGTGTGTTTACTGCGCTGTACGGACTGTATTTATGTGTTTTGTGTGGATCTCAGAACAAACAGCGATTATTTCACTGTACAGCATTAACTGACTGGTTTGTATAACTGAGACGGAGTGTGTTTACTGCGCGGTACGGACTGTATTTATGTGTTTTGTGTGGATCTCAGAACAAACAGCGATTATTTCACTGTACAGCATTAACTGACTGGTTTGTATAACTGAGACGGAGTGTGTTTACTGCGCTGTACGGACTGTATTTATGTGTTTTGTGTGGATCTCAGAACAAACAGCGATTATTTCACTGTACAGCATTAACTGACTGGTTTGTATAACTGAGACGGAGTGTGTTTACTGCGCGGTACGGACTGTATTTATGTGTTTTGTGTGGATCTCAGAACAAACCGCGATTATTTCACTGTACTGCATTAACTGACTGGTTTGTATAACTGAACCAATGAAAACGACGTTTTAATATATGCAGTTTTAACGACGATAAACCCCTGAGGATGGCTCTATAAGAGCCGAAACATATGTCGGGTTTTAAAAGGTTTTTAAATATGTTTTAAAAAACTATACAGTTTTTTATAAAGTGCATCCAGTTGGTGTATGTAAATAGTGACTGTGAAAAGATGCACGGTGATTACAGAATAAAGTGTGTTTCTTATATTCAACCCAGTTAATGAAAATATGGATCTGAAATCGTTACAATCTATTGCCACTCCCTGTATAACATGCAGATCTGTAACTTTTGTGTTTAAACTAGCGTACCTCCTAACGCACTATTCGTAGATGGTATACAAGTTTATTGCCCGTTCTGTATATTTATGCGTTTAATCTACTCATGCTGCTATATCGAAGACGAAGCTCTAATGTCCTTGTTTCTTTGTCAGGTTATGCAATAAGCATACAATTTACTCGACCACAAATAATGAACGAATAAATAGCTTTCTATTTCGTAAATAATACTTCAGAAGGACACACACAGACACACAGACCTTTTTTATGGCTGGGATGGTATGTGAATACAGAATTATTAATGACTGAAACACGTTAGTTTGCATGCATGTGTGTATCGACGGCTACTGAATCTTGTAACGTGTATATTGTTAATCTGCAAGGACTCATATGGAAAAATCCATTTGTTTCTCAAGAGGTGTCACGGGATAAAAATAAGCGAAGAAGTGTGAAGTGGTGGGGGTATGTCCACGACAGAAGGTATGTTCAGATCGTGAGCAACAAATAATGTCCTTGGTTGTTTCATCGAGTTTGATGGAATGGACACTGATGTACCCTTTCTTTCGTCGCTTGGGTTTCGCTTACTGTAACAGTATAGCAGTTGCTACATAAAAGCTGTGATATCTCTCGCCATTGACACTTTTATTTAATTACTGTTTAAGTGCGTATAGACAAAACCTTCGACGTTATTCCTATTAAACTTATAAGACGAAATATATAACTCTTTAAAGCCCAGTGGTTACTATATGTACCACCAGGTTTAACACACAAAAATTCTACGTTCTGCCCACACAGAGTATTTATGTGTTTTGTGTGGCTCTCAGAACAAACATCGATTATTTCACTGTACAGCATTAACTGACTGGTTTGTATAACTGAGACGTAGTGTGTTTACTGCGCGGTACGGACTGTATTTATGTGTTTTGTGTGGATCTTAGAACAAACAGCGATTATTTCACTGTACAGCATTAACTGACTGTTTTGTATAACTGAGACGGAGTGTGTTTACTGCGCGGTACGGACTGTATTTATGTGTTTTGTGTGGATCTCAGAACAAACAGCATTATTTCACTATACAGCATTAACTGACTGGTTTGTATAACTGAGACGGAGTGTGTTTACTGCGCGGTACGGACTGTATTTATGTGTTTTGTGTGGATCTCAGAACAAACAGCGATTATTTCACTGTACAGCATTAACTGACTGGTTTGTGTAACTGAGACGGAGTGTGTTTACTGCGCGGTACGGACTGTATTTATGTGTTTTGTGTGGATCTCAGAACAAACAGCATTATTTCACTATACAGCATTAACTGACTGGTTTGTATAACTGAGACGGTGTGTTTTTACTGCGCGGTACGGACTGTATTTATGTGTTTTGTGTGGATCTCAGAACAAACAGCATTATTTCACTATACAGCATTAACTGACTGGTTTGTATAACTGAGACGGAGTGTGTTTACTGCGCGGTACGAGCTGTATTTATGTGTTTTGTGTGGATCTCAGAACAAACAGCGATTATTTCACTGTACAACATTAACTGACTGGTTTGTATAACTGAGACGGTGTGTGTTTACTGCGCGGTACGGACTGTATTTATGTGTTTTGTGTGGATTTCAGAACAAACAGCGATTATTTCACTGTACAACATTAACTGACTGGTTTGTATAACTAAGACGGTGTGTGTTTACTGCGCGGTACGGACTGTATTTATGTGTTTTGTGTGGATCTCAGAACAAACAGCGATTATTTCACTGTACAACATTAACTGACTGGTTTGTATAACTGAGACGGAGTGTGTTTACTGCGCGGTACGAGCTGTAATTATGTGTTTTGTGTGGATCTCAGAACAAACAGCGATTATTTCACTGTACAACATTAACTGACTGGTTTGTGTAACTGAGACGGAGTGTGTTTACTGCGCGGTACGGACTGTATTTATGTGTTTTGTGTGGATCTCAGAACAAACCGCGATTATTTCACTGTACAACATTAACTGACTGGTTTGTATAACTGAGACGGAGTGTGTTTACTGCGCGGTACGAGCTGTAATTATGTGTTTTGTGTGGATCTCAGAACAAACAGCGATTATTTCACTGTACAACATTAACTGACTGGTTTGTGTAACTGAGACGGAGTGTGTTTACTGCGCGGTACGGACTGTATTTATGTGTTTTGTGTGGATCTCAGAACAAACCGCGATTATTTCACTGTACAGCATTAACTGACTGGTTTGTATAACTGAGACGGAGTGTGTTTACTGCGCGGTACGGACTGTATTTATGTGTTTTGTGTGGATCTCAGAACAAACAGCGATTATTTCACTGTACAACATTAACTGACTGGTTTGTATAACTGAGACGGAGTGTGTTTACTGCGCGGTACGGACTGTATTTATGTGTTTTGTGTGGATCTCAGAACAAACCGCGATTATTTCACTGTACAGCATTAACTGACTGGTTTGTATAACTGAGACGGAGTGTGTTTACTGCGCGGTACGGACTGTATTTATGTGTTTTGTGTGGATCTCAGAACAAACAGCGATTATTTCACTGTACAACATTAACTGACTGGTTTGTGTAACTGAGACGGAGTGTGTTTACTGCGCGGTACGGACTGTATTTATGTGTTTTGTGTGGATCTCAGTTACTTACTGTTTGTGTGCGCGTCTGAAGAAACGGTACAGCCTACACCATGAAAAAATACGACCTAATGAACAAGATAAAGCAGTACCATGCATCAAATACAATACCTACCGAAACATTAACATATTATCTTAGTACGAATAACAAGTGGTGTCTGTGCGTGCCGGGCAGTGAAAAGTGGGAAACCTTGCCAAAAAAGTGAACCAATGAAAACGACGTTTTAATATATGCAGTTTTAATGACGATAAACCCCTGAGGATGGCTCTATAAGTGCCGAAACATATGTCGGGTTTTAAAAGGTTTTTAAATATGTTTTAAAAAACTATACAGTTTCTTAATAAAGTTGCATCCAGTTGGTGAGTGTAAATAGTGACTGTGAATAAGAAACACAAATAATTACAGAGTATCAGCAGTCAAATGCCATTCAATATTCGCCATTTACTTCTTAAAAATTACACCTCTTAGTTGGTCTCCCTGACATGCAATACATTACTGTAATCGTGATAGCAAATTAACCATAACTGAACAGAGGCACACAACTTGCCCCCGACGTTGCAGTATGTCAGTTACAGTTCAGTTCTGAATATCGTCACGTTAAGGGACGAAAGGGTACGTCAGGGTCGAAATTAGAGCCACTGATAAACGTCTGTTGCGAAGTTATGGGTAATTTCCGGTCACAATTACAGGAATGTACTGCATGCCAGAAAGACCACTTAGAAGACGTAATTTTTAAAAAATAAAAAGCATACATTAAATGACATTTTACTGATGATACTCCGTAATTTTTTTGTGTTTTTTTATATTCAACGAGATTCATCGAAACAGCTGTCTGAAAATCGTCACGTTCTGTTGCCGCACCTGTATTTTTTTTTGTTGCTGTTGTATCAACAGTAACATGGTTTGATGTCTGGTGATCTTGATGGCCACAACAGAGGTGATCTTCAAATCCATCGTCATGGGTAGGGGGGGGGGACATAGTGCTAGCAACTCATCACCTAATTTGTGTATTCACCTACTGATATACGTGACGAATTTGCAGTTGACCTTGACAGTTGTTTGCGCTGGGAAAAGCCGCCCGTCTGTTGTCTGTAAACAGTAACCGACGTATTTTAGTTAAAAATATATTAGGCTGAATTGTAGTCGTGTTTTGTGCGTATGAGGTAATGCATTTATTGTCTGCAGTGTTCTCTGTAGTTAGAGTTCTGCATAAATTTGACTTTAGTTTTGTTACAAACGAAAAACCTAAAAAACGCCGACCAGTGGGGAAAAAGTCACGCAGTGATAAAGGTTCATGTTTTTGACAGGATCTCTTTGTTTTCCATCGACCCTCGTCGCGAGTGTTAAAAGACTCTACCCACGCTGTGCAGGTAAACTGCTTTCTCTTGAGTAACGGACATTACGAGTTTCTCACATTGTAGTAAACTTGTTGAATTTATATCATAAATCATTTCATTTTTATTTCAGGCTTCCGCCGCGATGTTGATGAGATCTGTGCTCTTCTGGGATATTACCACACGACGCCGTGTAATAACCCAGAAGACCACAGACTTCATCATTTCATTTGTTTGTATATTTTCATTAATAAAATGCTAGACAGCTTAATCGTTGGAAAAGAGTAGTTTAACACATCAAACTTATTAAATGGTCCGGGCTGTGCCATGTCTCATACAGTCAGTCGCCGGCATCTCATCGCAGAGATCAGGGTTGGAGCCTGGGCTAGTCCATGTGAGATTTATGGTGGACAGACTGGCACTAGGACAGGTTTTCTCCGCGTTCTTCTGTTCTGCCCTGTCAGTATCATTCCACCCTTGCTTTGTAGTTATTCATTTACCACCGACGCTATACTATAAACTTAGCAAATGTCAGCGTCATTAAATAACGCACTTAAAAACTTCATGCCCCAAAATAAACACCTCGCGTTCGCGTTAAAAGGATCAACTGGTTAGTGACATTCAAGGAAATATATCTGTTTGTTCTGAGATATATACGAAGTCAATAAATCCACTCTATGGACAGAATTCAGTTTGTGAATGTTAAAGTGGGATCTAAATGTAGTAACCACCGTACTTTAAAGGCCTAACCTGCCAGGAGACGACGGAATTTAGTCTAAGTTCAATTATTAGGCATCCAAGTGCTCGGCAAAGAAGTAGTCTTCGTCTCTGAACGACACACCTTGTTCATATCGTGGAAACGATTAAAGATAGGGAAAGAAGAAAACTATAAAATAGTGAAGAATGTCAGACAAAGAATTTTGTAGTTTGGTTTAGTTTGTACTAAAAACTGCTTCCACTTTAAATGTTGCTTCATAACTTGCAAAGATGTGAAGAGAAGTAAGGTCACGCTGTTATATACATATCACTAGCCACCTAATTGATAGGGAATATCGGGACAATAATATTAAAACGTACTTAAGTATTGTATATATGTTTTATGCAATTATATGAAAGGGAGTGAAACTACAAACGAAAAAAACATAAAATAGAAGGTAAGGAAAATGACTAACTCCATGTAGCAGAGTCCTTCTTGAGAAGCTAACAGGTCCTCAGCTAGTCAAGAAATTTCCATCGTTTTGTGGAAACCGAAGGTTCATTACCGCACTCACAACAGCCCGCCACCTGTCCCTATCCTGAGCCATATCAATCCAGTCCATGCCCCCCATCCCATTTCTTGAAGATCCATTTTAATATTATCCTCCCATCTACGCCTGGGTCTTCCAAGTGTTTTCCTTCCCTGAGGTCTCCCCACCAAAATCCTGTATGCATCTCTCACCTCACCCATACGTGCTACATGCCCTGCCTACCTCATTCTTCTTGATTTGATCACCCGAATAATATTTGGTGATGGGTACAGATCATAAGTTCCTCGTTATGTAGTCTTCTCCACTCCCCTGTTACCCCGTCCCTCTTAGGCCCAAATATCCCCCTCAGCACCCTATTCTCGACCACCCTCAGCCTATGTTCCTCCCTCAGTATGCCTGTCCTGAGACAGATCAATCCAATCTATGTCTTCCATCACACTTCTTGCAAATCCATTTTAATATTATTTTGCCATCTATGTTTAGGTCTTCTAAGTGGATCTTTACCTCAGGTTTCCCCACCAACATCTTGTATGCACCTGTACTTCCCCCATACATACTACATGCCCCACCAATCTCATTCTTCGTGATTTGTTCACCCGAATAATATTTGGTGATGAGTACAGATCATAAAGTTCCTCGTTATGTAGTCTTCTCCACTCCCCTGTTACCTCGTCCCTCTTAGGCCCAAATAAAGGAAAATAACAAATGACCAAATGTCTCAAGACCTGTCTTAGGCCGATTGGACCGATATGACGCAATCGGTCCCCGCGCTCATGGGGGAAACTAAATGTTTGACTGATTTCTTGATTAAAAGTAAATAAAGAATGATAAAATGGACAACTTTAATGCTACATCCTAACTCACGTTAATATACCAAAATGTTAGTCCTTTTTTTTCTCTCTGCACCATAACTTGTGGGGGCCCGCCACAAGGATCGCAATAGGGCCCCGCGTTTGCTAAGGCCGGCACTGAAACTTCTGCAACTATAATTTTCCTAACGCCGCATAAAGACACTGACATCCAGTTACCACATAAACGCAGACTGACTAACGTGTGATAGCAGCCTAGTAGTATTGGTACGCGTTTGGCCGATGATTGAGCCGACAGGAAGCGAATGTAAACAAACCCCTGCTCACAGGTCAATGACCTTGTAGGATGTAAACAAACCCCCACCCCACACGTCAACGACCTTGTAGGATGTAAACAAGCCCCCACCCCATCTATTAGTGATATTTCCAGATGTACACCTCTAGGTCAACGACTTTTTAGGCTGTAAATAAGCCCTACCTTAATTATTGGCTGTTACGATAAGCTCCCTATCCCACAGGTTATGACCTTTGTAGGACGTAAACAAACCCTCACCCTATAGATGAGTGATTTTTTTATGTAAACAATCCCCCACCGTAATTAATTACTGTTTGAATAAATATTAGGTTAATTAAATAGGTATATGAAATGATATTATTAAATATAATTAAAGGTTTTTTTGCACAAAGTAGTTAAATAAATTATCAGTAACTAAACGTTTGAGCGTAAGCTACTATTTTATTTTTTTTTATTTAGACATACGGTAGTTTTGCAAATGCGCTAATTTTAAATATTTGCAAATGCAAGTATTAAACTGTTTTTTTGCCGTTATTACGTAACTGAACTTGTATTTAACTTACTTATGTTGTGAACAGCGTTGGTTTACTAAGCGACTGATGAACTAGAGGGTATGGTTTTGGTGTTTCTCGGAATGAAAATGCCTAAGGTCATACGCTATTTTTAAAATTAGAAAGTAGGTTTCCAGACGCATAATACATTGAATATTAGAATTACTCTAAGCGGGTGGACAGAGCGTCGCCAGCATGCAGGTGGTAGTTGCAGGACTTTAACACAGTGTGGGATAAATGTTTTCAATAAATTATGTATTATTAATACACGTTTTAAAAATAAAATGTTACAATTTACGGGTATAATGTAGAGAGCTAAGAACGGAATATGAATGCATTGACATTAATTAGAGACCTTGAAAAATACAAGAAGCAAGAAAGGACAGTGGAAACTTATGTAGGCTACCTGCAAATTAATGGCCTGGACAGACCCTTAGGGTACCCAGACGTCTAGACAATTGGTACATGAAGGTGCGCCCATTACCTTTAACACCATCAGATATCCCTGGTATTCTGTTAGGGGCTGAGACAACCCCACAACCATAGTGCGGTCAGAAGGATTTTGTTAATGAATCTCGACTTGTAGAGCAATGTCTAGCTAAATATGCCACCGCGTGCCTTTCACATGCTATGAGAATACGTACATTTTAAGGGTAGCGAAGTGATAAACAAGGTCACATTCCTTTGCTATTGGGTGAGTCATAGGAATGTGAACATGTCCAGACATGTTTTTAGTAGGATGGTGTTCTCTATTTCGTCCGCGCATTTTGTATATTAGAGCGCGTTTTAAGACAGATAGATTACTCTACCGCTACCGAAGACGGATTGAAGACCAGTGGAATCTGCTATCTTCTACTTTTTGCTGCGCTACGGTTGAGAATATAATTGTAGGACTGCAAGTTATCACGCTGATTCTTCAGAAGACTATATATATATTTTGGCTGCTGAATATAACTGAATATCACAATTGTCGACAAGTATCAAGTAAGTGAGTTCATAAGAATTGTTATATATCATGGCTAAGAAACTGTTTTTGAACAGGCAGAAAGCTTTTCCTTCTTCGGAAGTTCCTTCCGTAAGGGAAGAACAGACGGAGTTGGAGGCTAGGTCACCTGACAGAAGCAGTGCAGAGGTAGAAACAGTAGATGAGCTACCATTTACAATTTTGGATGAGGCTGTAAAGTCTTTTGAAAAATTTAATGCGACTGGGCGTAGCCTCCTCATTAAGTTTAAATCTCCTGGTGAAGATCAAAACCCTACCGAATATCTGAAAGAATGCATTGCAAAATTGACTGATTACTTGGTGAAAGAGATTCCCGGTAGAGATTTTGTTGGGCTTAAGATACGGAATACCGAAAATTTAAGTGATAAGGTAGTGGGTATTAGTTTCAGACGCTGTGATCAGCTCAAATCTGATGTGGTTTGGGGGATTTTAGGAAAGATTGTGCAGAGTAATGCACGGTTTGGTTTAACAGACCAGCTTGAAGTTCACCTAGACCATGTCAGAATGCCTGCAGGAAATGGTGGTGGGGTGAAAACAAAGGGGCGCTCAGTAGATATTATAAGTGCAGTCAAAAAGAGTATTGTTGTGGTGAAGGCAACGTTTTTGTGTTTGGCTCACGCACTGATTATTGCTATGGCCGGGGTTAATAGTGACCCCATGTACAAATCATATAGGAATGGAAATCGATTGGACAAACCTGTTGAAGAACTCCTCAGGGCCTCAGGTGTTGATTTGACCAATGGCGGGGGCCTTGAGGAACTTCAGCAGTTTCAAGACCATCTTTCAGACTACAAAATTATTGTTTATGACGGACTGAGTCCCGATAGACTCATTTTTACTGGAAATTCTGTTTCGGAAAAGAAATTATACCTACTGTATGATGCGGAAACGGGTCACTATAACGTGATTACAAACATTAAAGCAGCTATGGCTAAAAGGTTTATTTGTAATGCGTGTGACTGTTTATACGATAAATCACATAACTGCAAGAATGCCTGTTCACTGTGCACAGCTGTTTCTCCTTGTGCTAGAGGCACTGAAAAATATTGTAGTACATGCAACCGTACTTTTGCAAGTGAAAGTTGTTTCCAGAATCATGTGACACTTAAGGTTCAGAATAAATTGGTCTGCCAGTGGAAACGTGTATGTAGGACTTGTAGTACTATTGTAACAGGGAGTAATCGGCATGAATGTTTCAAGCCATTTTGCTCCGTGTGCAATAAACACCAACCTACAGGGCATTTATGCTACATGAGTCCTCTGAAGCAGGCCAAGTTATCTGATCGATTTATGTTTGTCTTCTTCGATGTTGAAAGCACTCAGGATCTCGAAAGGGAAAATGGGTGTTTTGAACATGTACCGAATCTGATATGTTGCCAACAAATGTGTCCAAAGTGTGAGGCTAATAATGATATTAATGAGGATTGTGTTCAGTGTGGGAAGAGAGAGCATGTATTTTGGGGTCCGGATGTTGTAGGCAAATTTATCGAATATCTACGTATTGACAGACCATTTTTGGATAATATTTTTGTAATAGCGCACAATGCCCGGGGTTATGATAACCAGTTTCTACTGCGACGCTTTTTGGAACTTAAATGGACACCAAAGCTGATTATGGATGGGACTAAAATCCTATCCATGACAGTGGAGCACTTAAATTTCAGGGACTCTATTAACTACGTCCCTGTAGGGCTCAGGGAAATGTCCAAGGCATTCGATCTTAGCTGCAAAAAGGCTATTACCCCCATTTTTTCAATATTAACGAACATTTGAACTATGTAGGACCCATTCCTGAACCCAAGTACTATGGGGCGGATTTCATGTCCAAGGAAGAAAGGGGTCGATTTTTGGAATGGTATGACACTGTAAAGGATAATATTTTTGATAATAAGAAAGAACTTTTGGCGTACTGTCTAGATGATGTTAATGTTTTACGTATGGCTTGCTGCTCATTTAGAAATTTGTTTTTGAAATTAGTTAAGATGGACCCCTTCAGACAAGCCATTACTATTTCTTCTATATGTAACAAGGTTTTCAGAACATTTTTCCTAAAAGCAGACACAGTAGGCATCATACCCCGAGCAGGGTACCGATTGGGGGACAAGCAGTCAATAGAGGGCTTGAAATGGCTAGCATATATAGGTCGCGAAAAGGAAATTGTTCATGCAGGTAATGGGCGCGAAGTACATTTGGCTGGGGTATCTAACCTAAAAGTCGATGGGTACTGCAGAGACACCAATGAAGTATTTGAGTACCTAGGTTGTTTTTGGCATGGATGTCTCTGTCTTCCTAACAGACACAGACCTATAGGCGCCACACAGGACACATTGCATAGCAGATATGAAGAGACTATGGCCCGACTGAAAAGGATTGAAGATGCAGGGTATAAGTTGTCTCTACCTGGGGTTGTGAATTTAGGAAATTGCTGCAGGATAATTTGGAACTAGAAAAGGAATTGAACTCACACCCCTTAGTTAGAAATTCACCCATCAACACACGTGATGCTCTGTACGGGGGACGAACTGAGGCCACTAAGATGTGGTATAAAGTAAAGCAGGGCGAAGAAATACATTATGTTGATGTAATTAGTCTTTACCCCTACATCTGTAAGTATGGGAAATTTCCTATCGGCCATCCAAAAGTGTACGTGGGTGATGACTGCCCTGCCGACTACTTGGGAAGGGAGGGAATAATCAAGTGTAAGGTTCTTCCCCCTAGGAAGTTGTACCACCCGGTCCTTCCGTATAGGACCAATTCTAAACTGATGTTCTCTCTGTGTTCTGCATGTGCTGACACAATGCATCAAGCCGATTGTACACACACTGATGAAGAAAGGTGTATAGTCGGTACTTGGGTAGTGGATGAAGTGAAAAAAGCCCTTGAAAAGGGTTATGTTTTGCTCACCACTCCTCAACGTCTTTTTTATTAATTTTACTAGCCTTTACCAACTTTGAAACAGACCCGAATCCTGCAGATGTTTGGGATCAAAATAAAGTTTTCCTAAGGGGTTTACTCTACGGATTCCCATGCTATATTTTGTTTAGGTGAATCATTAAACAGTCGCGAAATAAAACGCGTATATTTTACGCCCTTATTTGCTCTGATCTTACCGGTAGGGCTGAAATTAACTCTATGCGCATTGGACTGCAACAATATCTGTTTATATGCATGTTTGTCTTGGAGAGTGACTGCATTCTTGTCGGGTCGCGACTTAGTTAGTAATTCCCACAGACCGCGTGTTGCTTTGTACCGCTTACTATCCACAAACACGGTGTTTGTTACTAAATTTAAACTTTGAACTGCCAATCTTGAAAGAGCCATTATTAGCATTATCCTGGTATACTCCGAACGTAGGGTCATGCGATACTTTACGTTTTAATACGCCTTGAATGTACTTTGTATGTACAGGTGAAGTACTTTCAGCATCAGTTTCAGATTCTGTATCTGCAGTTTCAGTGTTAAATACAGGCACTGAACCTATTATCCGTTTACGTTTAGTTTTAAATATAGGTTTGCTATCAGGGGTACCACCTGTTTCTATTATTGGTATAGGGATAGGATCACGTTTTCGCTTTTCTATTTTCAAGTAAGGGTCTTGATGCAGACGAACCTTTGTCCATTTATTAAAACTATGATCGTTACTTTTAAGTATCTTTTTAACCGGTGGTGGTGGTGGTGACGATGTGAAACGATTTTCCCAAAGTTCTGGAGGTATTAAAATCATACGTTTCAAAGCCATTTATTAATTATTACTAGTAACTAGAGCCCCAATGACACTAGATAAAATACTGGTAAGCAAAGGAACAATAAACCCACCTTTTTGAACTAATAATTTTCGTTTACGCTTGAAGCTAATTTTAGGGTTAACTAGCGTACGTAACTTGGTTTTAAATTTACCAAGTTTAGTTTTTTCGTCTGTAGATAATTTATGATTCCCGTTAAGTGTATTTATAGCGCATTCAATAATAACTTTTATCAACTCGTCACTTGCAGAAGACAGTAGTGCACGTCTAGCTTGTGGTTTTGCGTCCTTAATTACGTGCAGGTAATGTAATTGCGATTTCAAACGGTTCATTACTTTCTAGAGGTGCATACACCTCTGTTATTTCGTCAGGAAATATCTTTGTTCTAAATCTTAGCAGATCATTAATAGATTGTGTTAAATCAAGAAATAAATAAGAATGTGGGTCTTTACAAACTTCTAAATACGTTTTATGAAAACTAGAAATATTTTCAGGATAAACTTGTCGAGCAAGGTGCACGATTTGGGTCTTGTCTCGAGGGTTTTTAAACACAACTATATATTTACTATTGAGGGAAATGTCACGTGAAGAAGGGCCTTGATGAAAAAGGTTTTGTGTAATTAACACCAAACTAATATTCCTATGATGTGATCCTTTAGTAAATAATTCGCTGACTTTTGTAGAATAAGCAGAGTCCATCAAATCATCTAACACAATTAATGTGGGAACACGTTTAGGATTATCAAAATCAGGAACACCTTTAACAAATGATACGTCTTTTAGGTGATGTGGTGCGTTGTTTTCACTGTGACACCAAAGAATGTTACTGTACACTGTGTCGCAAAGCTGCTCTCTGCACTGTATTAGTCTAATAACAAACGTTGACTTTCCGCATGAACTTGGACCGGCTACTATTAGAGTGAATGGATGTTGAAGCTTCAGCGTCATACTCTAAACTAAAGTTAAGTGCAAAATTACTCTGTATTTATACAATTACTAACACATGTAAATAACTTTAACGTCATACTCTAAACTAAACTTAAGTGCAAAATTACTCTGTATTTATACAATTACTAACACATGTAAATAACTTTAACGTCATACTCTATACTAAAGTTAAGTGCAAAATTAGTCTAAAATTTATACAATTACTAACACAAGTAAATAATTTATATTGCTGAGCCTAAAAACCTACATGTAACCGTAGGGTACAGAGGACAAGTTGGGCAAAAGACGGCGCTTCTTAAACACCAACTTGTACTCTTTACTTTCAGGTTCAGACACTACTGTTCCTACATGTTTTCTCTTAATTTTCCGTGGGTTGTGGACATGCAACGGTTCACTGTTTTCCAGAATCATATGCCTAATGGAAGTAAAGTTTACTACCTTAGAATTCTCATAATTTAAGGTAATACCCTTTACTTTGCACTTGTACGATCTTATGTTAGAACCCGGTGTCAGGACTGAATATGCATAATTCTTGGGGCCACCAGATACAAATTCTTCAATGTACGAACCAGGACCATATTCCTCTAGTTCATTAGTGAGCTCCCCCAAACAAAACCCTGTTTTGACCTTGGGCTGTTGACCTACTTGATGCACGTAGATAACAGAGTCAGTGTCACAATACAGTACAGACTCGCCCAGCTCTTCCAAATAACTGTACAACTTTAGCCTAGCTTGAGCGGTGACGTAGGCTGCAATAGCCACATTCACATTTCTACCTGTGGTCAGATTCTCCTCTGTGTATTTCCAGGAGACCCATACCACTTCAGCGTTCGGGAATATGAGGTTGGTGACCTCAATACCCGGACTTGTAATCAGCTCGTACAACTCTTGCGTGGAAGAGACTAATGTAGTCAAGGTTTTGTCTTGCTTTTGTGCCCATTTTCCCCACATTGAATTTAGTTTCAATTTTGCCAAAGTCCTTTGTCCTGCATTTTTCGAAATTGATGCTCTGTCTAGATCAATTCCTTCTGAGCGCCGGTAGCTCTCAATGTACTCTGATTTTTGTGCTTCACTTTGCACTTCTGATGGGTAGCCGGATGCTTCTTGTTTCAGTTTCAGAAACATGTTTATGTACCCTGCGAACAGACCGCCCTCATTGTCTTTCAACTGTGTGACGGCATATTCCCAGAATTCATAAACTTGGAGCAAAACATAACCCTTTTCAAGGGCTTTTTTCACTTCATCCACTACCCAAGTACCGACTATACACCTTTCTTCATCAGTGTGTGTACAATCGGCTTGATGCATTGTGTCAGCACATGCAGAACACAGAGAGAACATCAGTTTAGAATTGGTCCTATACGGAAGGACCGGGTGGTACAACTTCCTAGGGGGAAGAACCTTACACTTGATTATTCCCTCCCTTCCCAAGTAGTCGGCAGGGCAGTCATCACCCACGTACACTTTTGGATGGCCGATAGGAAATTTCCCATACTTACAGATGTAGGGGTAAAGACTAATTACATCAACATAATGTATTTCTTCGCCCTGCTTTACTTTATACCACATCTTAGTGGCCTCAGTTCGTCCCCCGTACAGAGCATCACGTGTGTTGATGGGTGAATTTCTAACTAAGGGGTGTGAGTTCAATTCCTTTTCTAGTTCCAAATTATCCTGCAGCAATTTCCTAAATTCACAACCCCAGGTAGAGACAACTTTATACCCTGCATCTTCAATCCTTTTCAGTCGGGCCATAGTCTCTTCATATCTGCTATGCAATGTGTCCTGTGTGGCGCCTATAGGTCTGTGTCTGTTAGGAAGACAGAGACATCCATGCCAAAAACAACCTAGGTACTCAAATACTTCATTGGTGTCTCTGCAGTACCCATCGACTTTTAGGTTAGATACCCCAGCCAAATGTACTTCGCGCCCATTACCTGCATGAACAATTTCCTTTTCGCGACCTATATATGCTAGCCATTTCAAGCCCTCTATTGACTGCTTGTCCCCCAATCGGTACCCTGCTCGGGGTATGATGCCTACTGTGTCTGCTTTTAGGAAAAATGTTCTGAAAACCTTGTTACATATAGAAGAAATAGTAATGGCTTGTCTGAAGGGGTCCATCTTAACTAATTTCAAAAACAAATTTCTAAATGAGCAGCAAGCCATACGTAAAACATTAACATCATCTAGACAGTACGCCAAAAGTTCTTTCTTATTATCAAAAATATTATCCTTTACAGTGTCATACCATTCCAAAAATCGACCCCTTTCTTCCTTGGACATGAAATCCGCCCATAGTACTTGGGTTCAGGAATGGGTCCTACATAGTTCAAATGTTCGTTAATATTGAAAAAATGGGGGTAATAGCCTTTTTTGCAGCTAAGATCGAATGCCTTGGACATTTCCCTGAGCCCTACAGGGACGTAGTTAATAGAGTCCCTGAAATTTAAGTGCTCCACTGTCATGGATAGGATTTTAGTCCCATCCATAATCAGCTTTGGTGTCCATTTAAGTTCCAAAAAGCGTCGCAGTAGAAACTGGTTATCATAACCCCGGGCATTGTGTGCTATTACAAAAATATTATCCAAAAATGGTCTGTCAATACGTAGATATTCGATAAATTTGCCTACAACATCCGGACCCCAAAATACATGCTCTCTCTTCCCACACTGAACACAATCCTCATTAATATCATTATTAGCCTCACACTTTGGACACATTTGTTGGCAACATATCAGATTCGGTACATGTTCAAAACACCCATTTTCCCTTTCGAGATCCTGAGTGCTTTCAACATCGAAGAAGACAAACATAAATCGATCAGATAACTTGGCCTGCTTCAGAGGACTCATGTAGCATAAATGCCCTGTAGGTTGGTGTTTATTGCACACGGAGCAAAATGGCTTGAAACATTCATGCCGATTACTCCCTGTTACAATAGTACTACAAGTCCTACATACACGTTTCCACTGGCAGACCAATTTATTCTGAACCTTAAGTGTCACATGATTCTGGAAACAACTTTCACTTGCAAAAGTACGGTTGCATGTACTACAATATTTTTCAGTGCCTCTAGCACAAGGAGAAACAGCTGTGCACAGTGAACAGGCATTCTTGCAGTTATGTGATTTATCGTATAAACAGTCACACGCATTACAAATAAACCTTTTAGCCATAGCTGCTTTAATGTTTGTAATCACGTTATAGTGACCCGTTTCCGCATCATACAGTAGGTATAATTTCTTTTCCGAAACAGAATTTCCAGTAAAAATGAGTCTATCGGGACTCAGTCCGTCATAAACAATAATTTTGTAGTCTGAAAGATGGTCTTGAAACTGCTGAAGTTCCTCAAGGCCCCCGCCATTGGTCAAATCAACACCTGAGGCCCTGAGGAGTTCTTCAACAGGTTTGTCCAATCGATTTCCATTCCTATATGATTTGTACATGGGGTCACTATTAACCCCGGCCATAGCAATAATCAGTGCGTGAGCCAAACACAAAAACGTTGCCTTCACCACAACAATACTCTTTTTGACTGCACTTATAATATCTACTGAGCGCCCCTTTGTTTTCACCCCACCACCATTTCCTGCAGGCATTCTGACATGGTCTAGGTGAACTTCAAGCTGGTCTGTTAAACCAAACCGTGCATTACTCTGCACAATCTTTCCTAAAATCCCCCAAACCACATCAGATTTGAGCTGATCACAGCGTCTGAAACTAATACCCACTACCTTATCACTTAAATTTTCGGTATTCCGTATCTTAAGCCCAACAAAATCTCTACCGGGAATCTCTTTCACCAAGTAATCAGTCAATTTTGCAATGCATTCTTTCAGATATTCGGTAGGGTTTTGATCTTCACCAGGAGATTTAAACTTAATGAGGAGGCTACGCCCAGTCGCATTAAATTTTTCAAAAGACTTTACAGCCTCATCCAAAATTGTAAATGGTAGCTCATCTACTGTTTCTACCTCTGCACTGCTTCTGTCAGGTGACCTAGCCTCCAACTCCGTCTGTTCTTCCCTTACGGAAGGAACTTCCGAAGAAGGAAAAGCTTTCTGCCTGTTCAAAAACAGTTTCTTAGCCATGATATATAACAATTCTTATGAACTCACTTACTTGATACTTGTCGACAATTGTGATATTCAGTTATATTCAGCAGCCAAAATATATATATAGTCTTCTGAAGAATCAGCGTGATAACTTGCAGTCCTACAATTATATTCTCAACCGTAGCGCAGCAAAAAGTAGAAGATAGCAGATTCCACTGGTCTTCAATCCGTCTTCGGTAGCGGTAGAGTAATCTATCTGTCTTAAAACGCGCTCTAATATACAAAATGCGCGGACGAAATAGAGAACACCATCCTACTAAAACATGTCTGGACATGTTCACATTCCTATGACTCACCCAATAGCAAAGGAATGTGACCTTGTTTATCACTTCGCTACCCTTAAAATGTACGTATTCTCATAGCATGTGAAAGGCACGCGGTGGCATATTTAGCTAGACATTGCTCTACAAGTCGAGATTCATTAACAAAATCCTTCTGACCGCACTATGGTTGTGGGGTTGTCTCAGCCCCTAACAGAATACCAGGGATATCTGATGGTGTTAAAGGTAATGGGCGCACCTTCATGTACCAATTGTCTAGACGTCTGGGTACCCTAAGGGTCTGTCCAGGCCATTAATTTGCAGGTAGCCTACATAAGTTTCCACTGTCCTTTCTTGCTTCTTGTATTTTTCAAGGTCTCTAATTAATGTCAATGCATTCATATTCCGTTCTTAGCTCTCTACATTATACCCGTAAATTGTAACATTTTATTTTTAAAACGTGTATTAATAATACATAATTTATTGAAAACATTTATCCCACACTGTGTTAAAGTCCTGCAACTACCACCTGCATGCTGGCGACGCTCTGTCCACCCGCTTAGAGTAATTCTAATATTCAATGTATTATGCGTCTGGAAACCTACTTTCTAATTTTAAAAATAGCGTATGACCTTAGGCATTTTCATTCCGAGAAACACCAAAACCATACCCTCTAGTTCATCAGTCGCTTAGTAAACCAACGCTGTTCACAACATAAGTAAGTTAAATACAAGTTCAGTTACGTAATAACGGCAAAAAAAACAGTTTAATACTTGCATTTGCAAATATTTAAAATTAGCGCATTTGCAAAACTACCGTATGTCTAAATAAAAAAAAATAAAATAGTAGCTTACGCTCAAACGTTTAGTTACTGATAATTTATTTAACTACTTTGTGCAAAAAAACCTTTAATTATATTTAATAATATCATTTCATATACCTATTTAATTAACCTAATATTTATTCAAACAGTAATTAATTACGGTGGGGGATTGTTTACATAAAAAAATCACTCATCTATAGGGTGAGGGTTTGTTTACGTCCTACAAAGGTCATAACCTGTGGGATAGGGAGCTTATCGTAACAGCCAATAATTAAGGTAGGGCTTATTTACAGCCTAAAAAGTCGTTGACCTAGAGGTGTACATCTGGAAATATCACTAATAGATGGGGTGGGGGCTTGTTTACATCCTACAAGGTCGTTGACGTGTGGGGTGGGGGTTTGTTTACATCCTACAAGGTCATTGACCTGTGAGCAGGGGGTTTGTTTACATTCGCTTCCTGTCGGCTCAATCATCGGCCAAACGCGTACCAATACTACTCAGCCTGATACTTGTAGGCCTGCACTGTTATACCCAGAGACAGCGAGTCCCTTTTAAGGTGTCTGAGCGCGACCGCTGTTACGAGATATCTCGGCGGATGCGGCCTTTCTAGGCGATAAAGTTGCCGTGCTCGGGGACCAGATAAACGGAACACTCTCTATAACAAAATTATTTTAACTGACAAGAAGAGTTACTATTTTAAAAACATAGTTATACGTTTAGTCCAATGTACGAGTATCGGCAAACACGTCCCTCCGAAATATTGGTACCCGTCTACGAAACTTCACGGCGTCAAACCCCACAAGGAAATTTTACGGGTATACGTAACAGGATATTAACAACTATACAGAATGAAGAGTCACGAGCTTACTGACCTCAAAAAGTCTTTTGCAGGGATTTGTTAAATGTGATCCTCGGGCCAGATGCGGACCGCAATAATGTTCATGTGTATATAATACGGCCGAGATTTGAGTCTATCATGACCATGACTATGAAGATTAAATTCTTATGGAAAATGACGCCGTGTAGTATGGTGAAAATTTATAGACGTTTCGGACGAAGGTACTGCCTACGTCTTCAGCGTAGCCTTCAATACAAATGCAGTAGGTTCCTCCAAAACGTCGGCCAGTTTTCTCTATACTGCATGGCATCACGTCCGTATAGACGCTAATCAGTATTATGTCCCTCTATCAGTTTTACCTCAGAATAAAGACACTTCTGTAAACGAAACGAATATTTTGACGGAATTATAACTTCTGAGATTGTCACGTGGCACAACATGCCTTACTGATTTTAATTTACACAGCAGGATAAGAGAAAATCGAGTGGCGTCCATTACCAATTGGATTTAATGTAAACTGAGACACATGTCTCTTCTAGACACTTCTGATAGTCTGTTTTGAGTGCAACAAGACAGGCAGTGTACGTATAACTCAACATTAAGGCGCGTTCGCCTAACCATTGTTACCGTGGAAAAGCAATAAGTATTACATATTCTGAGTGTGTGTCTGTAGCCTTAGTTATCCAGCATGCAAAGCGCATGCGCTGTGTTATATTGTCATCTGTGGCCTGTCTGGCTGTACCGTATTTTTCCACATTATCTCATAAACGGTACGATTATCGGGAAAAGTTATTGAACATAAAATGTGTGTTTCATTTTATCTACAACTTTTGTCTGACACATTTCTCATTTTAAGAAGAAATCAGTGAGATATTATCATAAATGTAAATTGGTATTCATGTAAGTAGTCGTTATTCTTGTCAGATTTTAATCAAACTTGAATTTCCTCAACATAATTTCGAAAAATACTCAAAAATCAAATTTCACGAAAATCCGTCCAGTGGGAGCCGAGATGTTCCGTGCGGAAAGACAGACAGACAGACAGACAGACAGACAGACAGACAGACAGACAGACAGACATGAAACTGATACTCGCGTTTCGCCATTTTGCGAAAGCGCTTAAAGAGAGCATTATTTCGGAAGCTGGCTTTGTTTTGGCCTTCAGTGGAAATCATGACAGAGATAAGCCTCAAATGATCGTCCGAACAGCGTGGCATTTGTACTTTTGTGACGAGTCAGCTTCCAAAACGCTGTTACCTTAATAAAAATATCCATTATATAGGGTCATTATTTTATGCGACCAATATCATTGGTCACTTCCGCCTTTATTACAACGCAGGTATGAAACGCTGCAGAGTTTATGCGATAAGGGAGCCGACAGGAAGTGATAAAAATATTGGTCACTTAAAATAATCTCGCTTTATGTTTCAATTTAATAACATACAACCCTTCTGATATGCGTTACATTTTTAAAGCCACGAGAAAATTTCTTGTCCGCATGAATTATTATGTTTGAATAACGTACTTTGTATTGTAGAGTAGCCTATTGTTTGCGAAGTCGATGGTTGATAAAATGGTCACTAAGTATAAAGTCTTGTATAATAATAATAATAATAACCATGGCTCAACAGCCCTAAATGGGCTCGGGCCTCCTCTTGCCTCCTCTTTCCGAGGTTACTAAGTCGTGCGCATTCGTGGCAGTTGGTGACTGACCAACTGGCCGCGCTACTGTTCTATCGATCCTGATGTGCCCGCCAGAGCCATCTGGCAGGCAGTCAGGAGACTTGGGTGAGAAATGGAGGCTTTGAATTTAGCTTACGTAACATTTTTATTCATGCCCGTAAGGTTCTTTTACATGCCGTAAATCTACGACATGGGACCGACGGCTTTACTTCCCTCCGAAGGAAGTGGTGCTCCGGATTTTTATCACCCTTAAAAATCCATCGACCTCGGTCGGGATCGAACCCGCGAACCTTGGGTCCAGTGGCGAGCACGCTAACCACTAGTCCACCGACTATAAAGTCTTGTACGGAACCCTTATTAACTTAATTGCCGTGACTGCAGTATCCTGCCATTTCATTCTATACTGAACCAGTTGAATATCACTCATATAGTCGCATATTAGATTCATTTTAATATTATCCTCCCATCTAAGTCTAGGTCTATCTTGAGGTTTTCAGACTTACACCACTATCCAAGCCCAAAACCGTGTGTAATATTTCACGAAGTGATATTTTCAGGCGCGTTTGCAAAATTGCTAAAAGCGATTATAAGTTTCGTCATGTCTCTCCGTCTGTCCGTCCGCATGGAGCAACTGGGCTTCCACTAGACGGATTTTCATGAAATTTGATATTTTATATTTTTTTCGAAAATCTATCATGAAAACTCAAGTTTAATTAAAATCTGACAACAATAACGGGTACTTTACATGAAGACCTATGTACATTTATGATAATATATCGCTGAAATCTTTTTAAAACGAGAAATGTTTCAGACAAAAGTTGTAGAGAAAATCAAAACACAATTTTATGTTCAATATTTTTTTTCAGAAAATCTTGCCGTTTATGAGATAATGTGGGAAAATATGGTACAGCCAGACAGGCCACAGATGACAATATAATACGGCGCATGCGCTTTGCATGCTGGATAACTAAAGCTACAGACACACACTCACAATATGTAATAGTTGCTTTTCCAAAACAACACTGGTTACGCGAACGCGCCTCAATATTACGTTGTAGTACATTGCCTGTCTTTTTTTTCCCTGTAGCGCGAGCGGTTGTTGGCCCGAGAGTCTGCGCTGTAAAGCAGGCGAAACAAGCGTCGACACATTAGACAACTTTTATTTTTTTGTTTTTGTCGAAATGGAATTAATTTTTGCTGTTATTTTTAGTGATATATTTAGACTCGCTGTCAATGTTCAGGCTACATAGCTCCGATGGCAGATGGATGAATAGGAGTGTGGAGTGCAGGTTTGTACAGTTGCACTAACTGTAGCCACTTAGCACACTTTCTTACATCTACCACAGTCGCGATTCAGTTTTCGAAGAAATCGTCATCGGTGTTAACACTATTACATGGATTATTATTTTGCCACTATTGCTATTTTCATTTTAAAATCTTAAAAATTTATCTATATTAATTTTTAACATATTTAAAATCATTTAAATTTAATTATTGCTCGTTATGCTTGCTTGGGTCCAGGCAATTGTCCTGTATTATTTAATTATTAGGAATTATATTTTGTTATCACTTTATTTGTAGAAATATTAAAATAAATTTGTTGACTACTTGGATTGACGTAAGCGTATAAATAAAAATTTAATTCAAGAAGTAATTTTAATGCCTTAATTATTAATATAGATACATTTTAAGAGTTTGGTATTACACGATTAATATTAGCAAACTATTCCTGAATTTAATGCAATTGACACTGATGATTTCTTGGACAACTGAATCCCATGTCTGGCAGATATATACAAAACAATGATAAATGACTAAACTAGGTGTAATTGTATAAAACTGTATTGTAAATAAAAGCCACACGGAGTTCTGAAAGTACGAAAAATTAGCATGGATCATTGGTGGAATGATACAGGAAAAAACCGAAGTATTCGGAGTAAAATGTGTCCCATTGTCACTTTGTCCGCAACTATAGCGCAGTTTTGCTCATGTCGAGGTTAACTGACAGTAATGAAACAACGTGAAGAAAGCGGGTTTAAAAATTACGAAAACAATGACTTCTTTCGTAGCAGCATTTAGAAATGTAATGCTTTCAATTGTGATGAAGTTATGAGAAAAAGGTTCCTGGCTTACGTACTAAGTGGAGGAGCAATATCTCGCTTCCTGAGGCAGCATTTGCGCATGTGGCAATCCTGCTTACCATAAAACTGGAGGACGACGTACTGTACGTTGTAACTTTTCTTTTACGAGGAACTATTATGAGGATAAATGAGTGTAAGGAACCTCGCAGCTTAGAACTATGTTAAACACAAAAATAATTTTCGGAATAACATGAGTTCATTTCATTCATTCCGCAGTCTGTCTTACGACAGGTCCGTAGCCTCATTCATTCTGCAGTCTGTCTTACGACAGGTCCGTAGCCTCATTCATTCTGCAGTCTGCCTTACGACAGGTCCGTAGCCTCATTCATTCTGCAGTCTGTCTTACGACAGGTCCGTAGCCTCATTCATTCTGCAGTCTGTCTTACGATAGGTCCGTAGCCTCATTCATTCTGCAGTCTGTCTTACGACAGGTCCGTAGCCTCATTCATTCTGCAGTCTGCCTTACGACAGGTCCGTAGCCTCATTCATTCTGCAGTCTGTCTTACGACAGGTCCGTAGCCTCATTCATTCTGCAGTCTGTCTTACGACAGGTCCGTAGCCTCATTCATTCTGTAGTCTGTCTTACGACACGTCCGTAGCCTCTTCCAAAGCGAGTTCTCCACACAGTGCGATCTAGTGCTTCCTCTTTCAATTTCCAGTATCTTCTCTTTTTCTTAAGGTCATCCAGCAGCTGCTTACGTCTTATCTTTCGTCTTCCCGTCATTTCTATCCTTCCCTCTAACTTACCTTCAATCACGTGTTTCAGAAGGCAGTTTCTGCGCAAGATGTGACCAATCCAGTTAGCAACATGAATTACCTACCACAAAATATGACGCCTTATTCTTTCGAACGCTGTGTCATATGTTTCATAGCCTGTCATATTTTTCGTTGAGTCGTAATTTACGCAAGGCTGCGCTCACTAACTTCATTCTGCTTTCAGTACGTAGTATTGACATCCAGTTTCACAAAGAGTGTTATTTAATAACCGATCTCTCAATCTGCCAGCCAGATTTACCAAAATTAAAACATACCTCCAAATGTTGTAGTTCAGACGTCGTCAGCATCAGATTTAAATGCAATCATCGGTTTATATTCAACTTTAATAATATTATACTAATAAGAATTTCAGGTCTTTCTAGTTCGTTTAACAGTACTTCTACACCAATCTAACATCCAGTAAATTCATCCTTCATGCATCACATGAAATGACGGGGAACTAAGTTGGCTTTTGACTTGAGAACTGCCTTTCAGTTAATACAGTGTAAAATGACTTACTATGCGATTCCAGAATGCTGAACGAATTCCTCTTCTTGGCTCAATGAGCGAGGTGGCTCAACCACTCTTCTCACTGACTCCCAACAGAAGAGAAGCACTATCACACACACTCGCACGCACCTCGACGCTACCGCGCTCCAACAGCTACTGTCTGCTGTTTCCAATCTCCATGTCTTTGTCGCCAGACTTCCCCCCCTCTCTTCCCCTCCCTCCATCCAAATCGAACACTCGGTGGCAACAGGTGGATGCCGGCCAAACAAGTGACGCCAGCCACGGGACACACCTCCGTTTGTCCTAAATGACGTCACAGTACCGCGAATTTGCAAACTTTTCCTCCGCAATGTCAATGTTGGATAAGATATCGCGGTTTTGTTAAAATGCACTGCTCAACTGGACGTAGCGACCGACAAGAGGTTACAGGCCTGTCAGTATTTAAAACTAGTAAATTTGTTGTTTCAAATTTCCTTCCAATTAATTTGTAGTGTTTGAAACTGACGAATCTATAAAACTGAAGATTTATTTGTCTTCGTGAAAATCTGTGTGTTCTGTTGAAAATCCGTGTGTCCTGTTGAAAATTCGTGTGTCCTGTTGAACATGTGTCCTGTTGAACATCTGCATGTTATGTTAAACATCTGTGTGTCCTGTTGAACATCTGTGTGTCCTGTTGAACATCTGCGTGTTGTGTTAAACATATGTGTGTCCTGTTGAACATCTGCGTGTTATGTTAAATATCTGTGTGTCCTGTTGAATATCTGTGTGTCCTGTCGACCATCTGCTTGTTATGTTAAACATATGTGTGTCCTGTTAAATATCTGTGCGTCCTGTTGAACATATGTGTGTCCTGTTGAACATCTGCGTGTTATGTTAAACATCTGTGTGTCCTGTTGAACATCTGTGTGTCCTGTTGAATATCTGTCATCCTGATTAGTCGCTGTTACCAGCATCACCTGGCCACGTCATACCATTATGGTATTCTAACAACAAAACAACAGTAACAACCACAAGACAGTGTAACCGAACGTTATTGGAGCAGTTCGGTTCTCCCTCCCCACTCCTCTATATATAGTAAGAAGAAGAAACGACCAGGTGTCCCGACACAGCTGGCGACAGTTGGCGACAGTTGGCGAGAGTAAAAGGAAAAGAGTAGACGGATGGTTTGTGCTAACGTTGTATTGTAATAAATAAACAAAGTTAACCTTTTTGAAGAGAACAGTCTCTTAATTTGATGTATATCAAATTAATAAAAAAAAAAAGTAACCAGAGCAGTTCGGTTACAACAGACCAACACCCCTGAAGTGCAAACAAGCTTGTACTGATAATGCGAGTTATAATGTTAATGACAGAGCTAATACAAATCTTCAAGTTTATATTTTGGGCATTCTGTTGCTAATTAGCTCGTGAATAATTACAATGCGTGTTTTCCCTGAGCAAGGGGTTTCACCCAAGTGATGGTTCTTTCCTGTAACAGGATGCTCTAGATTAGTCTTTTGGGCACTCTGTGCTTGTTTTTAAAATCAGTAAAAAAAATCCGAGGGAAACCGTTTTTTTTTTGTATTTTTCACTTTCTCGACGAATCGTGCTGAGGAATGATAATGCTAACGCTAAAACTGGTAGCGATAACGATGATAATGACTATAATAAGAACAAGAAGAACAACAAGAATAACTGTGGCTCGTGGCAGCCCGCTGACCACAAGGTGCACTCCAGACAGCAGTGCAACACATTTCTGCAAGTTTGTTTAGTCTACAAGCAACGTGGGGAAAAAGAGTTTGCAGCCCTTGTGTTTTTGTAAAGAATGGGAGGACAGGAGAGGGGTTTGGGATACACAGTGACATGCAGCAGACGTGCCTGTATGAGACCTGCCGTCTGATACACAGTGACATGCAGCAGACGTGCCTGTATGAGACCTGCCGTCTGATACACAGTGACATGCAGCAGACGTGCCTATATGAGACCTGCCGTCTGATACACAGTGACATGCAGCAGACGTGCCTGTATGAGACCTGCCGTCTGATACACAGTGACATGCAGCAGACGTGCCTATATGAGACCTGCCGTCTGATACACAGTGACATGCAGCAGACGTGCCTGTATGAGACCTGCCGTCTGATACACAGTGACATGCAGCAGACGTGCCTGTATGAGACCTGCCGTCTGATACACAGTGACATGCAGTAGACGTGCCTATATGAGACCTGCCGTCTGATACACAGTGACATGCAGCAGACGTGCCTATATGAGACCTGCCGTCTGATACACAGTGACATGCAGCAGACGTGCCTATTATGAGACCTGCCGTCTGATACACAGTGACATGCAGCAGACGTGCCTATATGAGACCTGCCGTCTGATACACAGTGACATGCAGCAGACGTGCCTATATGAGACCTGCCGTCTGATACACAGTGACATGCAGCAGACGTGCCTATATGAGACCTGCCGTCTGATACAACAGTGACATGCATGCAGCAGACGTGCCTATATGAGACCTGCCGTCTGATACACAGTGACATGCAGCAGACGTGCCTATATGAGACCTGCCGTCTGATACACAGTGACATGCAGCAGACGTGCCTATATGAGACCTGCCGTCTGATACACAGTGACATGCAGCAGACGTGCCTATATGAGACCTGCCGTCTGATACACAGTGACATGCAGCAGACGTGCCTTATATGAGACCTGCCGTCTGATACACAGTGACATGCAGCAGACGTGCCTATATGAGACCTGCCGTCTGATACACAGTGACATGCAGCAGACGTGCCTATATGAGACCTGCCGTCTGATACACAGTGACATGCAGCAGACGTGCCTATATGAGACCTGCCGTCTGATACACAGTGACATGCAGCAGACGTGCCTATGACCTGGTTGATACACTGCGCGCGACGTGCCTATGATCTCTATACCAGTGACATGCAGCAGACGTGCCTATATGAGACCTGCCGTCTGATACACAGTGACATGCAGCAGACGTGCCTATATGAGACCTGCCGTCTGATACACAGTGACATGCAGCAGACGTGCCTATATGAGACCTGCCGTCTGATACACAGTGACATGCAGCAGACGTGCCTTATGAGACCTGCCGTCTGATACACAGTGACATGCAGCTAGACGTGCCTATATGAGACCTGCCGTCTGATACACAGTGACATGCAGCAGACGTGCCTATATGAGACCTGCCGTCTGATACACAGTGACATGCAGCAGACGTGCCTATATGAGACCTGCCGTCTGATACACAGTGACATGCAGCAGACGTGCCTTATGAGACCTGCCGTCTGATACCACAGTGACATGCAGCAGACGTGCCTATATGAGACCTGCCGTCTGATACACAGTGACATGCAGCAGACGTGCCTATATGAGACCTGCCGTCTGATACACAGTGACATGCAGCAGACGTGCCTATATGAGACCTGCCGTCTGATACACAGTGACATGCAGCAGACGTGCCTATATGAGACCTGCCGTCTGATACACAGTGACATGCAGCAGACGTGCCTATATGAGACCTGCCGTCTGATACACAGTGACATGCAGCAGACGTGCCTATATGAGACCTGCCGTCTGATACACAGTGACATGCAGCAGACGTGCCTATATGAGACCTGCCGTCTGATACACAGTGACATGCAGCAGACGTGCCTATATGAGACCTGCCGTCTGATACACAGTGACATGCAGCAGACGTGCCTATATGAGACCTGCCGTCTGATACACAGTGACATGCAGCAGACGTGCCTATATGAGACCTGCCGTCTGATACACAGTGACATGCAGCAGACGATGCCTATAATGAGACCTGCCGTCTGATACACAGTGACATGCAGCAGACGTGCCTATATGAGACCTGCCGTCTGATACACAGTGACATGCAGCAGACGTGCCTATATGAGACCTGCCGTCTGATACACAGTGACATGCAGCAGACGTGCCTATATGAGACCTGCCGTCTGATACACAGTGACATGCAGCAGACGTGCCTATATGAGACCTGCCGTCTGATACACAGTGACATGCAGCAGACGTGCCTATATGAGACCTGCCGTCTGATACACAGTGACATGCAGCAGACGTGCCTATATGAGACCTGCCGTCTGATACACAGTGACATGCAGCAGACGTGCCTATATGAGACCTGCCGTCTGATACACAGTGACATGCAGCAGACGTGCCTATATGAGACCTGCCGTCTGATACACAGTGACATGCAGCAGACGTGCCTATATGAGACCTGCCGTCTGATACACAGTGACATGCAGCAGACGTGCCTATATGAGACCTGCCGTCTGATACACAGTGACATGCAGCAGACGTGCCTATATGAGACCTGCCGTCTGATACACAGTGACATGCAGCAGACGTGCCTATATGAGACCTGCCGTCTGATACACAGTGACATGCAGCAGACGTGCCTATATGAGACCTGCCGTCTGATACACAGTGACATGCAGCAGACGTGCCTATATGAGACCTGCCGTCTGATACACAGTGACATGCAGCAGACGTGCCTATATGAGACCTGCCGTCTGATACACAGTGACATGCAGCAGACGTGCCTATATGAGACCTGCCGTCTGATACACAGTGACATGCAGCAGACGTGCCTATATGAGACCTGCCGTCTGATACACAGTGACATGCAGCAGACGTGCCTATATGAGACCTGCCGTCTGATACACAGTGACATGCAGCAGACGTGCCTATATGAGACCTGCCGTCTGATACACAGTGACATGCAGCAGACGTGCCTATATGAGACCTGCCGTCTGATACACAGTGACATGCAGCAGACGTGCCTATATGAGACCTGCCGTCTGATACACAGTGACATGCAGCAGACGTGCCTATATGAGACCTGCCGTCTGATACACAGTGACATGCAGCAGACGTGCCTATATGAGACCTGCCGTCTGATACACAGTGACATGCAGCAGACGTGCCTATATGAGACCTGCCGTCTGATACACAGTGACATGCAGCAGACGTGCCTATATGAGACCTGCCGTCTGATACACAGTGACATGCAGCAGACGTGCCTATATGAGACCTGCCGTCTGATACACAGTGACATGCAGCAGACGTGCCTATATGAGACCTGCCGTCTGATACACAGTGACATGCAGCAGACGTGCCTATATGAGACCTGCCGTCTGATACACAGTGACATGCAGCAGACGTGCCTATATGAGACCTGCCGTCTGATACACAGTGACATGCAGCAGACGTGCCTATATGAGACCTGCCGTCTGATACACAGTGACATGCAGCAGACGTGCCTATATGAGACCTGCCGTCTGATACACAGTGACATGCAGCAGACGTGCCTATATGAGACCTGCCGTCTGATACACAGTGACATGCAGCAGACGTGCCTATATGAGACCTGCCGTCTGATACACAGTGACATGCAGCAGACGTGCCTATATGAGACCTGCCGTCTGATACACAGTGACATGCAGCAGACGTGCCTATATGAGACCTGCCGTCTGATACACAGTGACATGCAGTAGACGTGCCTATATGAGACCTGCCGTCTGATACAGTGACATGCAGCAGACGTGCCTATATGAGACCTGCCGTCTGATACACAGTGACATGCAGTAGACGTGCCTATATGAGACCTGCCGTCTGATACACAGTGACATGCAGCAGACGTGCCTATATGAGACCTGCCGTCTGCGAGCTCGCGGGGATTCTTTTGGCACCAGCGACCCAGCCAACATCACCAAGGGTCACGTCGAAATTAACAGTTCCTCTGCTCGCATTCACCTAGCGTTAATTCAGTGTAATTGAGTTTTCGTAAGAGTATTAAATGCTATTCAACACACCAACAGAGCAGACTGTCGTAAGCTAATTACTTTTTAACGAATTAGCCCGCTCTCCCGCTTCGGTCACCGAACTCGGGGACGGAACCCAGGCTCCCCGGGTCCGGGTCGCTGCATAATAACAACACAGCAGCAGCAGCTACAACAACAGTACCCCGGAACACCTGAGGTCCTGCAGGAACAGAATCGTGACGCGCGCTGATTGGCCGGCATATGCAGACTGCTTGCAAGAAACGAGCAGTCGTTTAACTCTTGACGCATTGCAATCAGTCGCGCACGGCACGGCACGGCACGGCACGACGCACTTGATGGACAGGCTGGGATAGATTAAGCCGGATGTAAATGGTGCCTGGAAAGATAAGGATGGTAGAGTGAGTGAGAGAGGAAGCAAAAGAAGACAGTGAAAGAGAAAGGAAGAGTGAGTAAACCATGAAGACATAAAACAGAAAAAGGAAATACAATGGGCAGTCAAAAAGTTCCCGGAATTCCCAGTCAAAAAGTTCCCGGAATTCCCAGTCAAAAAGTTCCCGGAATTCCCAGTCAAAAGTTCCCGGAATTCCCCTGCAGACGGAGAATGAGAGATACTCGTAGATCTGAAGAAAGGAAGACACCAGCAAGCAACTAACAGGGTAGGTTGTCAGGAGTGAACACGAGAAAGAACAGAGGAAGAACGTAAAAACGAAGACAGAAGGAGGAAAGAGAAGGAGGACTTCTCATTGCTCATGACAGGGGTCAGTCACAAGTCAGTCCATGTGAGAGTGGACTGATTGTTCTATAATTAATTGGTGGTAGACAAAGTGGCACTGACACAGGCTTTTCTCAGAGGAATTCGGTCTTCCCCTGTCGTTATCATTCCACCAATGCTCCACAATCATATTCCATTCACCACACCGTCGCTATATAATCCTAGGAATTGACAGCATCATTTAATAATATACTTAAGTATTTAAAAGACAGAATAAGAGGACAGCTACAGAACGGACTGTTTGCGTCTATTGGAAATTAAATAATAGTCTACTATTACGACAGCCAATAATATTCTGCCACGTGGAATGTATGAAGCTGCACATCTGTACGTTGCATGTACTTACTTCTGTTTTGTATTCATTGTGACTACACCAGTGCGTCGTTAAGGAACGAAATTGGCCACGTCACTTTACTCGCCTTAACATTTCCTTTGTCCCACTTTGACTTAAACGCGAACCGCTGCCTTAGTAATTACTGCAGCCAAACGTCACTGCTGACGTAATTGTATACGTCACAGCGATGTAGGTCAGGGACGCCAACGCTAATCTATAGGTCATACGTCAGTTTCTGGCTGGTGAAAAACCAAGCTGAGCTGGCGGATGAGCCTACTCTGTACATGAGGTGGAAAGCGCGGGGGTATGTGTTTTGTTCCGTCCGCCAATCAGCTATTGCCGTCGCTGTATAAGAGACTCGCTCCTGGCCTTCTGCTTAATAAACATTTCACCACCAAAAATTGTAACAAGTAATATATACAGCAGATGTGGCCAAACAGTCGATAGCGGCCGCTTTTTGGTCTCTGTTCTGTCGCATATCAATAAAATACCTCAAATAAACAAATTGTGTAAACAATAAACAAGTATTTCGTAGTGTCAAGGACGAAGGTAGCATCCTTCTTGCAGTAAAACGGGCAGGCTGACTGGATTGGCCACAACTTGCGTAGGAATTGCCTTCTAAAACACGTTATTGAAGGAAATATAGAAGGGAAAAGAAGGCGAGGAAGAAGACGTAAGCAGCTGATATATTACTTCAGGGAGAAGAGAAGATACTGGACGTGGAATGTGGAAGCACTAGACGGCTGTCTGTGGAGAACTCGTTTTGGAAGAACATGTGGACCTCTCTCAAGACAGACTAAGAAGAGAAATGAACCTCAAATCTGGCCAAGACACTTCCTTCTACATTCTTTCCTCCTCGTTATTCACACATAACCCTAGTATTTGTCCCTGTATAATCCGGAGGATTAATTACATCTTTAAAGGTAAAGGTAACTCTGTCCATGTACGAGACACGAAGACATATAAGAGAAGCAAAGAGTAGTTGCATCGATTCTTAACTCCAGCACTAGATTCAGGTGAGTGGTTAGCTTCACGTCCCGCCCGCTTTAAACCCGGTAAAGAACGCCCGGTACCCATTGAATGGGAGGCTATACCGTCATTTTTTTTATTCAGCAGGACACCGCAGAAGAAGCTACGGACGCACCGCAGACTTAAGGCTTATTGTGCAACCCTGTGATGAAGATGAAGAGAAAGATGATCAGTTTTTTCACTTTTCCGTGTAATGGAGCACCGGTGGAATGAAATTGACAGGGGAAAACCGAAGTACTCGGGGGGAAAAACCTGTCCCAGTACCACTTTGTCCACCACAAATCCCACATGGAATGACCCGGGATCGAACACTGGCCTCCGCGGTGGGTGTAGGGCGAATAACCGTCTGAACCATGGCATGGCCTTGTACCGTCATTACTTACACAGTAAACAAAATTCAGCTAGTGGTTCTTTAAAGCTTCCTACAAATAGATGCTGCGTAAGCTAAAAGTTGGGTTATATTGCGAGTTTATTTGTTCTGTGGAAGTGCTCTTAGACAGCCCTGGGCAATGAATTTTGACCCTAGGTTCGCTGCACCCATATGCCTAGCGGAGGAGCGAAGAACAGAGGGAGAGACAGAAGAGAATAATTAGAATACAGTGAAAGAATGTTCGAGAAAGGACGACGAGCAAGGCATAGGAAGAAATAAAAGCGAAAAGTAAGAGAACAAAACTTAAAAAAGATGATAAACCCACTGAATGAGTAATCAAAAATAGAAAGCAAGAAGAAAATGCGAAAGAAGCAGATAGTAAGGAAGAAATGAGATAAAGAAATAAAAACAGGAAAAGAAGGCTAAAGGAAAATTGAGATGAATGTGAAAAAAGAAACTAATTCGAAAAATGGATGTAGCAAAAGAATTAAGAGACGAAAGACATAGATTAAGAAGAGAAGGTGAAAGAGACCTTTCGACAAAGAACTCCACGGGAATCTACGATTTGATGAAAATGTTCGGATTATTTTGTCTTTCTTCTCCTATCTTAATCTAAAATTTTAAAATATACGGAGCTACAAATTTATCTTTTTGTTTCATCCTACACTGTGGCTTCAAAACAAAGACCTCCGGGTTGTGTTGCATGACTTTACTTGCCAACTATAAAAGTAATCATTTCACAACCACCAAGCACAATATAGTCAGTTAAGCAGGAGCCATATTTACATGCAATTTCAACCCGCCATTGCGGTTGCCTCAAACATTAATTTTGCTATAGCATAATGGAGGTCAAGTACTCCACTCCCTCCCCTGCCACGCAAAGACCTTAGTTGCTTGCACTAACACGACACGCTTGTTCAGTCTTTACCTGCCTTGTCAAAATGATGACGTCGTAAGACCAGGAGGAACTAGAAATACTTCCATTTGTTCATGTTGTCATATATTTGTAATTAATGCAAGAGCTGTTTTAGAACTGAGAAGGCGATGTGTAAACCTGGCGTAATTTTGGGTGTCATTTAGAAACATTTGTAAGTGTCGTACATGTGGAACAAAGAACGCAATCCAGATACTGACAGAATATTTTGAGTTGAATACCTCCGAATTGTGATGATTGGAAGGTACGACCTGAGCAACAGTTAAAGTAAATCGAAAGTCATTCCGTACGTAAATGTCTTGTTTTAGACGTCAATGCTGTGTATTATCTCAAGAAGAAATTCCCGGATTTTGGCTACAAGCCGCAAGTTTATTGCCGTGTCTACGAGAGTCCGCCACTCTTCCTTGAGCCAAATGATTCCAATCCGCGTCCGTTCACCCTATTTCTTGATGAGGTGTTTCTTATCACTCTCCGCCCCCTATCTTCCCTATAAAACACGAAAATCAAAATATCTTTACATTATATTTGTAATGTTGACACGTACAAACGTATTGTTAACATCTTTACACGTATTGTTGCCATCTGCAAGTGTACTGTCGACAGATGTAGTCTGTTGTGTACAGCTGTGAGTGTATTTTTGATGTTTGTGAGTTATTGTTTACAGCTGTAAATGTACTGCCGAAAGCTGTAGTGTACTGTTTACAGCTGTAAATGTACTGCCGAAAGCTGTAGTGTACTGTTTACAGCTGTAAATGTACTGCCGAAAGCTGTAGTGTACTGTTTACAGCTGTAAATATACTGCCGAAAGCTGTAGTGTACTGTTTACAGCCGCACGTGTTTTGCCGACAGATGTAGTGCATTGCTGACACCTGTACGCGTATTTCTGACAGCTGTAGTATATTGCTGACACCTGTACGCGTGTTTCTGACAGCTGTAGTGTATTGCTGACACCTGTACGCGTGTTTCTGACAGCTGTAGTGTATTGCTGACACCTGTACGCGTGTTTCCGACTGCTGTAGTGTATTGCTGACAGCTACGGGTGTATTTCTGACAGTTGTACGCGTTTTGTTTTAGATCAGTGCCTAGCGACCGGATTGACTGCGGTCTTAAAGCTTCAGATTTGCATTCCATAGGTATCAGGTTAGAATTTAGCACTGGTTACAGACTGTCCATCCTGAGTATAATTAAGATATTTGCTGAAAGTTTCCACAGAAAGACCGGTTTTTTAATGTCATGAATCGAAATGATACGTAATAAATTTAATATTTTCCATACCGTGAATTATAATTCGATTTATTAACATTATCCAACATGTGCACTTAACTGTGACAGATACATAATAATATATTTGAAAACATTCCACTCCTACATGTTTCGAACCCTTTCGGTCCATCATCAGGGAGAACAGCAGACATTATTTTATAAAACAATTACATAATAATCACTACACAAATAATTACCAGCAGATCTACATATGCAATAGAACAAGTATTATTATGTAACTGCTTTATGCACTACCGTCTGATATTCTCCCTGATGATGGGCCGAAAGGGACCGAAACATTTAGCAGTGGAATGTTTTAAATATATTATTATGAACCTGTGACAATGACGTGCATTTGTTGGATAATATCAATAAATCGATATGTAACAGCTCAGTTTCTTTTCACATAAAATTTAATACGTCTCCATTACAAAGTCCAACCTGTATGGAGATTAAAGCTATTTATTTGGAGCGGGGTTTACTAGTTGCGTCCCGCGGTCACTTTTCAGATAAGAGCTGTGTATCAGTTGCGTCCCGAGTTGTCAACCCCCCAGATAAGGCAATGTATTAGTTGCGTCCCGCGGTCAGTTTAAAGGTACAACAGTTGTGTAGCAGGCTGCTGAGGAAAAACCGAACGGCTGTAGTTTCGAATCGGGTCCAGGGTGCCTTGGTTCAAAGTCAGTCTGTGACGCTGTACAGTGGGTCAGATTAAGCGAGACCTGGCCACAATTACAATTCTTCAACTTCCATAAAATGCTTAAAAATCTACTTGAGGGGCAACAGGAAGTTCTCAGGGTAACGTAAGTTTTATGACATTTGGGGTGGATATATTTTCGGTAGAGGCAAACAAACAGAGCGTTCTATATTTATAGTCCTACAAATGTACATTTTATTCACTATTAGTTGTGTAACACTGTCCTACATGTTTCGAACCATATTCTGGCTCATCCTCAGGGACTAAGTATTTAAAATTACACATTTTTACATCAATTGGTACAATTGTTTAAATAGTAAAAACTGAATAACATGGCTTTTTTTTTACAGTCGTGTTTATACACTGGTTCAAATGTGAATAGATGTAGCTGCTGTTTATTTCGGTGTTATAAACCAAGTCTTATACGGGTTAAAATGTTAAAAGTCGAAAAATCTGCGTTGTTACGGTATCCTGAAACATGCAATATGTATGATGTAATTGATAGACGTATTTATGTTAATATGATTTTTAGTAGGTTGTAAATTGTTGGATGTAGAATTGTTCTAAGGTATCCATATATCCATATATGAATTGTTCTAAGGTATCCTTATATCCATATATGAATTGTTCTAAGGTATCCATATATGAATTGTTCTATGGATATATGAATACCTTAGAACAATTCTACATCCAACAATTTACATACAATAACAAACTAATGCCAGAACAAAATACAGCAGACTACAACCCAATATTCCGATTTATTTACGACACACAAAAACGTCACTCCCCCACGTGACCGTGACCTACTTAAATACCGGATACACCACTCGATAGCCAGTAGTGTTCTCACCACGTAATAGTCAAACAACTCCGATAGACAGGTATGTACAACGTTGACTGCTTCAACTTACGTTCTACGTACGAAAAAAATCGTATTAACATAAATACGTCTATCAATTACATCATACATATTGCATGTTTCAGGATATCATAACAACACAGATTATTCGACTTTTAACATTTTAACCCGTATAAGACTTGGTTTATAACACCGAAATAAACAGCAGCTACATCTATTCACATTTGAACCAGTGTTTAAACACGACTGTAAAAAAAATCCATGTTATTCAGTTTTTACTATTTAAACAATTGTACCAATTGATGTAAAAATGTGTAATTTTAAATACTGAGTCCCTGAGGATGAGCCAGAATATGGTTCGAAACATGTAGGACAGTGTTACACAACTAATAGTGAATAAAATGTACATTTGTAGGACTATAAATATAGAAAAGAAAATGTACGGAATGAATAATATTAAGTTTTTAAACAGAGCGTTATTTCAGGCTTCCGCCGCGATGTTGATGAGATCTGCGCTCTTCTGGGGTATTACGCATCGTCGAGTGGTAATCTTTACCGACGTTTCAGGACAATGTATCGGTCCCGTCTTTAAGAAAGACTTCTTGACCCTTGAAGATGGGGCCGATATTGTCCCGAAACGTCGGTAAAGGATTACCACTGGACGCTGCGTAATATCCTAGAAGAGCGCAGATCTCACAAAGAGAGCGTTGTTAGTAGCAGCGGTTCGGAAAGGTACTTTGTACGCAAACTCCAGTAGTGGTTTATTAATTATTTTTACAGTGACAATTTAATTTATTAAGTTAATTGATCACGGTGCAGAGCAATAAAGTTAAGTAACGTGTGAACTAATTAAAAACGTAATATTTCAAGAGAAATAAATAATTTTTATGTCAATTTAAATTATGCTGATTTTTTTTCTGCATAAAATTTGAAGTTTATTATTTACACAGAGCTGTAAAATTGATCTGAGCCGCTTTAGCTATCCGTTTGTTGTATTATTGTATAGCTTCAAACTTTATTATTATCTAATACAAGAAACTAACTGCTTATACATGCTACTCTGAAAGTTATTAACGACTGCATAAGATAGTGTCTTGTACTTAGAGAATTTGATCATGCGGTTTGACATGTAATCTACCATTTTGAGTGCCCATTTTCGATTTTAATAAAAAGTTAGTACAGTGTACATAACTAACCAGCTTACACATTATGTCTGTTATGTTTATAAGTATACACTTTATATTCTTAGACATATATATGTATATATTTATTGTTATACATTTTATAATAAACTATGAAAACATTTCGCACAATTATTTACAGATGAATAAAAATTAAAGCACAAGGAGTTGTTTAAAATTTGGACACAAAGGAAAGCACAGCAACATAAAGAGTGAATACGTTAAAAAGAGTGCCATAGGGATGTACAGATCTCTTTGTTTTCAATTAAGAATCTAGATACCACGTGAAACTTTTATTTTATAAAAATTAAACCGATATTAATTAAACAGTAATTGTTTTATTTTCAATTTTCAGTGAGTTTTTATTTTCAGTTTTGTTAATATAATTATTATTTTACAGCTCATTTTCGGCCTGAAGAAATTTCCCCAAGCGCATTAGCGGAAATAGAATATATCTCATGTACTGGATATTTGAAAAGAGTATTGATATAAGAAGAAACCAACAGTATTGTGTATCAAACAACACAGAATCGTTTGAGAAAGATGTCAATTTACACATTACAGTTATTGCCTAAACATATGAAACATTAGAAATTTTACGTTGTATTCACCGTGCATCTTGACATCAATTTTCAATTTCTTCAACCAACTAATGCACCTTTTTTTATTTTATTTTTTAATTTCTTTTCCTTTTTTGGTTCAAGAAATTGAAAGATTAAGAAATGTCATGCACTTCAGGTATACGTGGTCGTCGAAACCGTCGACAACTTAGGAGTTGGGTGGTGTCTGTGTGTGTGTGTGTGTGTGTGTGTGATGTCCCTCGCTGCTCTGCGGGTTCGCTTCCCGGTCTCTTCTGGAGGTTTGGTCATGTCTCTGTATGATACACATGCAGCAGAGACCTTGGGACGCAACTGATACATTGCCTTATCTGGGGGGGCTGACAACTCGGGACGCAACTGATACGCTTTCTTGACCGCGGGACGCAACTCGTACGTTCCCATTTGGAGAATGATAGAAAGCGCAGTAAATATACTGCGTTAAAAATGTGGTAAAGTGATAGGCGCTGTGTTGAGCATCTCGATGGAGCAGCAATGCGTGGGTCGTTGTGACATTGCATGCGCACTTCTTTGAATCTGTTTACCGTCAGTGTGAATTGGCTGCAATTAACATCAAACACTGTCATCAGTTTGCATTTGTCAGCAGGTGACAAGTAATTTTAGAAAAATCTCCGACTGATGAGTGAACGTGTCATCAAGTTTCTGTCTCCAGGCGTGTTTCGTAACCGCCGTAAAATAGTTCAAGATTTTATCCCATTATTTTCAATAAATTGTTAGTAGGGAGTAAAGACGGAACGTACCTTCTGTCTAAAATGTTTTTTTTCGGAAAATATAATTTCATTGCATGGCGTTTAGACACAGGGAGGAATATTATTCATCTTGGGATGTACGATCTACTGGGACATTACACAGCGTCGAGTGGTAATCTTGAAGATGGGACCGATACGTTGTCCCGATTACCATTCGACGCTGCGTAATATTCCAGAAGATCGCAGATCTCATTAAAATCGCGGCGGAAGCCTGAAGTCGCGATTCTTCGTCTTGTAAGCCTTTAAAGTACGGTTCTACCTTTTTGTGCCATGACTACTCCTTACTCCCAGGGTCTTAGCCTTGCCCGAAGCAAAATGTGTTAAAACCTTGAGACTGCTCACATATGAATGGAAATGTTGATTCTTAATTTAGGTTCTTATGACTTCCGGGTTTGAGATTTCCGGCTTTGTTACTACTGTCCTAGTCAGATATCTTGATCCCTGTTAGCGCGGGGATGAAGAGGTAAGCTGGTCAGGGGGGGAAGCACAGCGCACGTAGCTCGAACCTTTTTTTCCTCTGTTTCAAAAACATTGTCTGATAACTAGCAGGACTGCAGTGTCGTTTAAACAATGGAGCGAATTGGAGTGTCAAAAATTTCTAACAAAGTAATTCGAAGACAAAAGAGAGACACTATTAGCAGTGTAATCGAGCGTTGCGACGAAGACAGACAATGTACTCGTACTCCCAACACAGCAGATGTTTTTGGAACAGGTATAACAAACAATGCCTGGCCATGCCGACGTGAGCCAAGCAGCGGCAGGACCGTGCCGACTACAGCAGTGTGCAGTGTTAGGGAGCTCAGGCATCAAGTTATCTGAATATATCTGTAGATGTCTATTATACGAAACTGCCTATACCAGCGGAGCAGGAAAGCGCATTTAATTACTCAGCGACTGTGAACAATTTTACTTTTGCCTCCCACCTACCACATCTTCCGAAATCCGGAAACGTGAAATTAAAGTTTTCCTTGTCCACGCCATGTAGTAGGGGGAGTAGAGGCATACCTCCACTCATTCTTAACCTCGGCACTAGATGGAGGTGATTGTTCAACTTCATTCCCCAGCTGCTTTACCCAGAGGAAATAACCCCGGTGTCCCTTGAATAGGAGGCTGGGGTGGGCCCCAGAGCAGGTCTGGACGTTTTCGAGAAGAGCAAATTTTTTTGCCCTTACCGGGATTCGAATCCAGGATTTTCGAGCCCGTAGTCTAGTCGCTATGCTGACTTATAACACCAATCACGACTTTTGTAAGCGCACACGCTTATAAGAATCGTTGTAAATAAGTAGGAACAAAGAGATAGATAATGGGAAATTCCATGAAAGACGTGCATATGTGGAGTCAAAAATACAATGCTTTTAATTAAAATTGTTATAAACATTTAAATCATAGACTAATTAAAAATACGTTTGTTATAAATATTTTACATGTCATGTGAATATTTGCTGACTACTCTCTTAATTCACCATTGTATAAGCACCTACTCTCTGCGACGGGCTGGTCACTCGTCCAGAGGAGTCCTACCGAGTGTGATGTGTCTAAAAAGTGTGTGATCGTGAAGCCTCGAAAAATGAGGAGGCCTAGGCCCCCTAGGGGCTGTCAAGCCATAGGGAGAAAAAAATAAGCACTTACAACACAGCGACAAGTCCCAAAGAATGAAGATGACATATTCATATAGACATTTGTCTGCAACTATAGATAGATATTAACGTGAATTGTGAAACATTTGTATAAATAGTGTTTGTAATTAGCCTGTATTTTAAATATGTTTGGTAACTTTAATTCAAACATTTTATTTTTAACTCCACATGTGCACATATTTAACAAAACCTGCCATTATTGTATTCCTTTGTTAGAGACCTCCCTGTGGATGGTCATGTAGAGGCCGAAACATGTAGCATGCACATCGTAGGGTGACAGAGGATTGTTTGTTGTTGATTGTGCAATTGTTGGATTTAATGCTGTATAATCAGGCTATTGCACGGAATATGGAATACGTAAAAAAAACTGATTGGGTTTTTTAAACTATACAATGTGTTTACTGCGCGGTACGAACTTGGTCTTCAAATAAAACAGACAACGTTTGGTTCCTGAAGTGTTATGGATGTAACTCATGATTGTAACTGCATTATAGACTTCGAATATTATTTAAATATAGTAACCGAATCTTAATATTATTTTTTTAATTCTTACGTGACGCCGTGTATTACATTAAGATGAACTTTGTGCGACTGGACAGAATTTTTATTTGTGTTTTGGAACCGATTAAAATTTGCAACTCGGGGACTTGTTGGGAAATTAATTTTCGTTTTACGAGTTTCCGACTAACAAGTGGTTCGTGAGGAAAGAACTAAACTCGCATACTTGGAAGTATTTCTCAAGATGTCTTGCCTTGACGTCGGAAGTACTTGTGGTGTTGGCTTACAGCACCGCTGTCTTACCGAATGCAGAGACACAAGGTAATGTTGTTGCACGAATGAGTCTCGACACAATTCTTATCAGCTTTAAGTCACTTATCAACAGTTCAGGGTTGCGTAATAAAATCATATTTTATGAGATATGTCCTACTTATTTGTAGGTCTAAGTATGAATGTTACTGTAAAGTTATGCGTAATTTTCATGTTGCATAACCGAGCATTTTAAATATTTGAAAGTTGAGCCAGAGTGAGAGGCTGTCAGATTGCTACAGCTAACAGTGGGTCAGTCCCTCTTGGCCTCAAGCATCTTTTTGGGGATATAACTGTCTTGGTGTCTTGAAGCGCCCTCTGTGTTCAAAAGGCGGGTCTGTACTTTGTCAGTTGTCACACTATTTCTGTATTACATAATTACACATACCTACGTACAGGGTTTTGTATGTACAAGTACACGATAATTAAAAGCTTTTTAAATAAATAGATAAATAAAAATATATATGGCTTTTATCAGAATAGCCTTGTACAACATACCAAGCCTCAACTCAGGGGTGCACAAATCCCGGGAGCCAGGTCGCCGACGCGACTAATTTGTTTACGGAGGCGCATAATAGTTGTGGGTTCTTCAAAACTTGCTTGATGTGAACTTTCTGGAGCCTAGAATCCTGACGTCGTTCCTAAATTTTTGGAAAATGTGTGCACCCCTGACTTAAGTTACTTAGCTTTCCTTATAACAGCGGCTTAGTGTCTGAGAGGAAGACGAGAGTAAAAGACAGGGGTGGGGTTTGCAGTGAGAGGCACTACATTTACTATGATGACAGGGGAGGGGAAACAGAGTAGCTTACTGCTCTGAAGACTCCCAGAGTATCCCCTCGTCCTTATGGCAAAGGTAGGCTGTAAACAAGGCAAAGGTATGGGAAGTGTACTGTTCAGAGTAGGCAGCAGAGGAACAATGTTGAATATTTGACCTGACTTTTGAGTTTGGAGGTTAGCATATGACTGTTTTGATCACGTCGAAATGTCTGCGTTTCTGTTGAAAATTTTGATGTTAATTTGCTGGATGGCTGCATGAAAAGCATGCAGTGAACACTGGATTTTGGGTACCAACTGACCATTTGCTCTAGGACAGAGGAAAACATGCAGTGAACACTGGATTTTGGGTACCAACTGACCATTTGCTCTAGGACAGAGGAAAACATGCAGTGAACACTGGATTTTGGGTACCAACTGACCATTTGCTCTAGGACAGAGGAAAACATGCAGTGAACACTGGATTTTGGGTACCAACTGACCATTTGCTCTAGGACAGAGGAAAACAGGCAGTGAACACTGGACTTTGGGTACCAACTAACCATTTGCTCTAGGACAGAGGAAAACATGCAGTGAACACTGGATTTTGGGTACCAACTAACCATTTGCTCTAGGACAGAGGAAAACATGCAGTGAACACTGGATTTTGGGTACCAACTAACCATTTGCTCTAGGACAGAGGAAAACATGCAGTGAACACTGGATTTTGGGTACCAACTAACCATTTGCTCTAGGACAGAGGAAAACATGCAGTGAACACTGGATTTTGGGTACCAACTAACCATTTGCTCTAGGACAGAGGAAAACATGCAGTGAACACTGGATTTTGGGTACCAACTAACCATTTGCTCTAGGACAGAGGAAAACATGCAGTGAACACTGGATTTTGGGTACCAACTAACCATTTGCTCTAGGACAGAGGAAAACATGCAGTGAACACTGGATTTTGGGTACCAACTAACCATTTGCTCTAGGACAGAGGAAAACATGCAGTGAACACTGGATTTTGGGTACCAACTAACCATTTGCTCTAGGACAGAGGAAAACATGCAGTGAACACTGGAATTTGGGTACCAACTAACCATTTGCTCTAGGACAGAGGAAAACATGCAGTGAACACTGGATTTTGGGTACCAACTGACCATTTGCTCTAGGACAGAGGAAAACAAGCAGTGAACACTGGACTTTGGGTACCAACTAACCATTTGCTCTAGGACAGAGGAAAACATGCAGTGAACACTGGATTTTGGGTACCAACTGACCATTTGCTCTAGGACAGAGGAAAACATGCAGTGAACACTGGATTTTGGGTACCAACTGACCATTTGCTCTAGGACAGAGGAAAACAAGCAGTGAACACTGGATTTTGGGTACCAAACGACCATTTGCTCTAGGACAGAGGAAAACATACAATGAACACTGGATTTTGGGTACCAACTGACCATTTGCTCTAGGACAGAGGAAAACATGCAGTGAACACTGGATTTTGGGTACCAAACGACCATTTGCTCTAGGACAGAGGAAAACATGCAGTGAACACTGGATTTTGGGTACCAACTAACCATTTGCTCTAGGACAGAGGAAAACATGCAGTGAACACTGGATTTTGGGTACCAACTAACCATTTGCTCTAGGACAGAGGAAAACATGCAGTGAACACTGGATTTTGGGTACCAACTAACCATTTGCTCTAGGACAGAGGAAAACATGCAGTGAACACTGGATTTTGGGTACCAAACGACCATTTGCTCTAGGACAGAGGAAAACATACAATGAACACTGGATTTTGGGTACCAACTGACCATTTGCTCTAGGACAGAGGAAAACATGCAGTGAACACTGGATTTTGGGTACCAAACGACCATTTGCTCTAGGACAGAGGAAAACATACAATGAACACTGGATTTTGGGTACCAACTGACCATTTGCTCTAGGACAGAGGAAAACAAGCGAACACGTCGATCGAGTTGGCCGATTGCAGTACCTTCCGGATGCGTACTGAATTTAGCTAGGATTCCGGCTTTCAAATACGCGAACCCTAAAAGCAGTCCCTTATTCTGAATTTAACCTTAACTGTATTTAAGGATGCAGTTCGTACCGCGCAGAAAACACACTCCACCTCGGTTACAAAACCAGTCATTTAATATTATACAGGGAAATAATCACTGTTTTAAGATAGGCTAATTACGTTCTGTGAGATGAATGTAGGATATTTCAATGTTAAAAGTAACTTAAATGTAAAGTAACCACTGGGCCTTGAAGTGCTGCGACATTAAGGAGCAGTTTAAATTTACATACCATTACCGAAAATCGTAGTACATGAAACAGTTAATGCGTGACATTACGTAAGTTTTTTTTACACAAGTTTGCAGTTTCCTTATCAGCGCACGTCACATATCAATATTATCGATTTACAAACAGCGCACGCGGCATGCGCATTTTTTTTTATTTGTTTTCGTTAGAAAAGCGTTTGTCAAAGGCTTTACGTACTTTGGGCCTTCCGTGTAAATACCGTGCCTTCGACTGCATAGTTTTCCTTCATGTATGCTGTGCAGATGGAGGATTGTGACCATAAGAAATTCTATCTAGATAGACTAACGTGGGTACAAATACACTTATATTGAACAAAAGAAATACACGTGAAATTTTCATCGGAATGCTTAAGGGTAAACACAACTGGGAAGACATGATGATGATGATGATGATGATGAGGCTGTACAGATGAAGGATTGTGACTATAAGAAATTCTATCTAAATAGACTAACGTGGGTACAAATACACTTATATTGAACAAAAGAAATGCACGTGAAATTTTCATCGGAATGCTTAAGGGTAAACACAACTGGGAAGACATGATGATGATGATGATGATGATGATGATGATGATAATGATGATGATGAGGCTGTACAGATGAAGGATTGTGACCATAAGAAATTCTATCTAAATAGACTAACGTGGGTACAAATACACTTATATTGAACAAAAGAAATACACGTGAAATTTTCATCGGAATGCTTAAGGGTAAACACAACTGGGAAGACATGATGATGATGATGATGATGATGATGAGGCTGTACAGATGAAGGATTGTGACCATAAGAAATTCTATCTAAATAGACTAACGTGGGTACAAATACACTTATATTGAACAAAAGAAATACACGTGAAATTTTCATCGGAATGCTTAAGGGTAAACACAACTGGGAAGACATGATGATGATGATGATGATGATGATGATGAGGCTGTACAGATGAAGGATTGTGACCATAAGAAATTCTATCTAAATAGACTAACGTGGGTACAAATACACTTATATTGAACAAAAGAAATACACGTGAAATTTTCATCGGAATGCTTAAGGGTAAACACAACTGGGAAGACATGATGATGATGATGATGATGATGATGAGGCTGTACAGATGAAGGATTGTGACCATAAGAATTCTATCTACATAGGCTGGCGTGGGTATAAATACACTTATATTGAAAAAGAAATACACGTGAAATTTTCATCGGAATGCTTAAGGGTAAACACAACTGGAAAGACATGATGATGATGATAAATGATGATGATGATGATGAGGCTGTACAGATGAAGGATTGTGACCATAAGAAATTCTATCTAGATAGGCTAACGTGGGTATAAATACACTTATATTGGATAAAAGAAATACACGTGAAATTTTCATCTGAATGCTTAAGGGTAAATACAACTGGAAAGATCTGATGATGATGATGATCATCATCATCATCATAATCGGCAGCAGCAGTAGCGGGGGGTGCAACGGCCGAAATGTAGTTTCATAGCTACGTGCATTTGGAAGTTGACCTCCTGATGATGGCCGAATGTGGCTCGGACACGGACAGTACAGTAACAGTGGTAAAGTTCTTATCCGTTGTTCAGAGCTATCAGACCGAAGTTTTACTTCGTAAAATTTATACACACGTAACACCTAAAAATATTCGGAGACATGCAGAAGCAATTTTGTGAATTCAAATCAACAGAGATAAGGTTACGAAATTTGAGGTTCTCACAGTGGTGACGCTGAAGACTCAGTTCTTCTGGGACGTGACGCCGTGTAGTTGGGAGCGAATTTCCCGACGTTTCGACGGATTGTAGTGCCATCTTCTTCAAGGTCAAGGAGTCCAAGAAATGTGAAAACAGAAGCACTATGACATTTGAAACGCCCCGAACTACACATGCAGTGGCACTGTCTTCTCATTTCACAAGAACTTTATCTTCAAACGTAAGATGAAGAAGATGAACGAATTTATACGCCAGTATGTATAACAGGCTCCCCACCAGTTTTTCGTTATGTAACGCTGTCTGCTGAATATATATAAAAACATGATCTTTTGTACACAGAGATTGGGGTCAAGACTTTGACCATCATATAGTGTCATGCGCAAATACGATAATGATGCCCTTGGAGCGTTAGTATCGTTGATATTATATCTATTTGGTTACCACACCTTGGCTTTATAGAGATGCACGTTTCTTGGCAAAATTAACTTTTTAAACCCCAGTGGTTACTATATGTACCGCCATGTTTAACATTCAACAATTCTACGTTCTGCCCACGCAGTGTATTTATGTGTTTTGTGTGGATCTCAGAACAAACAGCGATTATTTCACTGTACAACATTAAACTGGTTTGTATAACTGAGACGGAGTGTGTTTACTGCGCGGTACGAACTGAAGTCTTTAATTAAACCCCAGTGGTTACTATATGTACCGCCATGTTTTAACATTCATAAATCTACGTTCTGCCCACGCAGTGTATTTATGTGTTTTGTGTGGATCTCAGAACAAACAGCGATTATTTCACGATACAGCATTAACTGGTTGGTTTGTATAACTGAGACGGAGTGTGTTTACTGTGCGGTACGGACTGGGTCTTCATATGCATTAACGCTAAACCCAGTGTCACTAATGTACCACCATCTTAACATTCAACAATTCTACGTTCTGCCACACGGTGTATTTATGTGTTTTGTGTGGATCTCAGAACAAACAGCGATTATTTCACTGTACAGCATTAACTGACTGGTTTGTATAACTGAGACGGAGTGTGTTTACTGGCGGTACGGACTGGTCTTCTATGCATTAACCGTCTAAACCCCAGTGAGTCACTTTATGTACCACCATCTTTAACATTCAACAATTCTACGTTTCTGCCCACACGGTGTATTTATGTGTTTTGTGTGGATCTCAGAACAAACAGCGATTATTTCACTGTACAACATTAACTGACTGGTTTGTATAACTGAGACGGAGTGTGTTTACTGCGCGGTACGGACTGTATTTATGTGTTTTGTGTGGATCTCAGAACAAACAGCGATTATTTCACTGTACAGCATTAACTGACTGGTTTGTATAACTGAGACGGAGTGTGTTTACTGCGCGGTACGGACTGTATTTATGTGTTTTGTGTGGATCTCAGAACAAACAGCGATTATTTCACTGTACAGCATTAACTGACTGGTTTGTATAACTGAGACGGAGTGTGTTTACTGCGCGGTACGGACTGTATTTATGTGTTTTGTGTGGATCTCAGAACAAACAGCGATTATTTCACTATACAGCATTAACTGACTGGTTTGTATAACTGAGACGGAGTGTGTTTACTGCGCGGTACGGACTGTATTTATGTGTTTTGTGTGGATCTCAGAACAAACAGCGATTATTTCACTGTACAACATTAACTGACTGGTTTGTATAACTGAGACGGAGTGTGTTTACTGCGCGGTACGGACTGTATTTATGTGTTTTGTGTGGATCTCAGAACAAACAGCGATTATTTCACTGTACAGCATTAACTGACTGGTTTGCACAACTGAGACGGAGTGTGTTTACTGCGCGGTACGGACTGAATATTTATATACAATTCACTATAATATCCGTCTGTAAGGGGTTAAAGCAAATTTATATAGTACAAAATTTTGCATATGATACGCCGTTTATCTTACTAAACCCCCAATATGTTTTCGAATTTTATTGTTTGGTAGATATTTAAGGGGATGACCCGGGAGTTCATTTTTGTTATTACATTTGGCTTCTATCTTCAGGGTCTATCTGTTCCTCCGAAACGTCGGTAAACTACCAGATTACTCAGTGTCTCCTGACAGGACAAAGTACACTTAATCATGGTTTCTTCTATTTTACGCATAGTAGATTAAGACGTTAAATTTTGTATTGTAGTGTAAACGTGTTTAGACTTACTAGCAGCGAGGCATGTAGACTGCTGTCTGCAATGTATAATGTTAGACAGGTAATAGTCTTCGGAAAACCCACAATTATTTGAGAACTATGTAAATATAAAAGAGAAGATCACAGTTTGAAGTACAGGCGTCCGTTGTCTTTCCTGTTGACAAAAGTTGCGACATTTTGTGGACGCAGTCAATAATTTCAGCGACGAACAAAAGGAGAAATATCCTTCTGTTTTCCGCGCCCACTTAGGGACCAATTTTCCCCTTCAACCATTTTGTGGAATTAAGAAACCAAACAAAGGAGAACCACAAGTCTACAAATCCATACACATTTAACAAAAGTTGCCCTTTTGCGTTTTGCATTTTGCACACTGCGCTAAGGTGGTTGAGGCACTGCGCTACAAGCCCGAAGGTCGCGGGTTCGATTCCCGATGGTGTCATTGGAATTTTTCATTGGCACTATGACCCTGGGGTCGACTCAGCCTCTAACAGAAATGAATACCAGGAATATTTCCTGGTAAAGGTGGCCGGTGGGCAGGGCTGACAACTTGACCACCTTCATGTGCCGATTGTCTTGAAATCTTGGAGCCTCAACTTCCTGGAACCCTCACGGTCTCTCTTGACCCATAGAGTGACCGTGTGTTTTTTTTAATTTAATACACTCATTGTGAGTGTGATGATGCGCCCTTTTATCATCAGCGCCTGTGACATCTGCATCGCTTGTCCAATTGAATTCAGGGCCTCTGATGCCGTGTTTAATGTTTTTTTCCCCCATACAAAAAGAGCTTCCAATGGTTGGTTGCTTGGATTTCCCGCAAGAATGCGCGGTCTGTTAGACATTCGCCAGCTTCGAGAGCTCTGTCGTCACTACAGGGGTTGGTAATCCATATTGTTGCTGAGATGGAAGTCCAGACCTGTTGCTAAGTACAGACATACAGGACATAACAAAATATAGTGTACCAAGAAACACTGAATGAAGTGTAATCTGACCCTATAGGTTAACGAATTGTTGCATATATCTGTTATATTACGGATGTTCCTTACATTATATATATATATAATATATATATATATTATAGTAACTGAGGCAACGACATTACATTGATGCAGTACCTTCTGCACTTTGTCCGTATCATCGGACCTTATCACATGCTTATTAGTACTTTCTCATCATACGCCTCTTTGTATTCGCTCTGCCCCAATGTTTGTAACTGCTTATCTGTTATTCTTCCTGGAATTATGGAGCCCACCGTGTGATGGTACGCGCACACTGGAGCGCAGCGGACGGAACATAAGCATCGGACGAGTCGCAATATTTTTACTGAGTAAGCACACTGCATCATATTTCCGCCTACGGGCTGACGCAATTCATTTCAGTGCAGGCCGTTGATTAGCTAACAACGTGAGCATTTTCCCCTCCGTGTCACGCCATGCAATACGATACGATAACTTCACCGCTGAGTCAGCCGGACGCGCCGGCCTGACGGAAAAAGATTCCCCTCCCAGAATCCGAGACGGAATTGCCGCACTCCGTTGCGTCCGGTGCGGATCAGTGTGCGATGGCACGTAACTAGTAAAGGGAAGAATATCTTATCTCCGTCCGCTGCGCTCCAGTGTGCGCGTACCTTGACTTCTTGCAGACGCACAGTCACATGTGGAGGAGTAACGACTACTCCTACGCACAGATCACACACAAGCCTTCTGATAAAACCTCTGACGCCTGAAAGGGCGCATCCCCGATCCTGCCGTTGATCCAGACAGTCTCTATAAGTTTCTGCGAGGCCTTCCCGGCCTGTTTTCTGTAAATACGGCCTATTGTAATTAAAGTGCCTGGAACCTGGTACAACGAGTTTGTTTCAAGCATCTATCACAACCTATACGAATCCTATTCCGGTGGAGCAACATCCACGATACGACCCACGGCCTTCTCCGAAATTTCGGGGATACAACAGAATAAATGAGCAATTTGTAGAATTATGCAGTAATTTATAGTGTGTTTTAATTTCTATGATTTTATGTTTGGTCGTAAATTAACAACTTGTCCGGAGAACGACATAATGTGTAGGCTGGTTTATAATCATTACACTTCCACAGACAGCTCATAAGTATGGATTAATTTAAATAACATTTTTTTTGTTTTGTGTCGTAATTTGACAACATTTCAAATAACTCTGTATACTTATATATACAGGATGAATGAAAAATATACGGCCAGACCTACGGAAGATCTATCTTCACCACATTACATGAAAAACATTATATGAACATAGGCCTTCATAAAAATGGTTTCCGATTTATATCCTGATGGTTAAAGAACTTGCTCAAAGCGTCCACCTTGAGTTTCCGTACAGACATTGCAGGAGACAGACTCCTGGGACCCTACTTCTTTCACCACGTCTGACTGTGGCTCTTTACCACGATTCCTACGAAACGTCCTTGCACAGCTGTTGCAAGATGTGGATCAGCAGACTGGCATTCATTTACGGTCCATGCATGATGGCGCTGCACCATATTTTGTCTTGCAGTCCGGCAATTCTTGACTAACGTATTTCCGGAACTGTGGACAGGACGAGGTGGACCAACAGCATGGCCTGCTCGTTCCCTGATTTAAACACCGCAAATTTTTATCTCTGTTGACACCTGAAGTCTGCTGTTTGCGCTACAGAAGCAAGTGATATCCAGGACTTGCAACAACGAGTACACAATGGACTTCAGATGATTCGTACGACAGCTGGAATTTTCCAGCGAGTGAGATAGTCACTAACCTTGATTTCAGGCTTACGCCGCGATGTTGATGAAAACTGTGGTCTTCTGGGTTATTACACGGCGTCGTGTGGTAATTATTTACCGACGTTTCGGGACAACGTATCGGTCCCATCTTCACGGGTCAAGATTCCTACTCGGAATGTTGACCCGTGAGGATGGGACCGATACGTTGTCCCGAAACGACGTAGTAAATAATTACTACACGACGCCGTGTAATAACCCAGAAGACCACAGATTTCGAGATAGTCACAGTTCAGACGTGCAACCTCCTGCGTTGAAGCTCAAGGTGGACACTTTAGGCATTTTATTTAATCGTCAGCAGGCCGTAACTCGGAAAACATGCTTCAGAAGGCACATTTTCATAAAGCATTTTTTTTTCTTGTGTATTGTGCTCTGGATTGACATTCCGTAAATTTGGCCGTGCATTTTTTATTGTTCATCCCGTAGAAGTCCAAATGAAATGCAGTTGAAGCCAATTTGTGTATTTCATTGCCACATATTACATTCTCACATATGTTTCGGCTCATCTGAATCATCATCAGAGAGAACGAAATACCAGAGAAAACATATATGTAAACATTAGTATATATCCTCAGCAGAATGTGTAGCGAATGCATGTAAAAGACATAGCAGCAAGACCTAAGTGTGCAATATGAAAGTCTGTTACACGTTGAAGGACTGAAACATCGACAAAGATGCACTCAGTTGTCATATAGATGTAGTACTACATATATGTACATATTTGCATCGAAACATCTACTGTATTGCTTGAATGCTTATACATGAATCCAGCCCGGTTAAATTAGAATTCTAATGTATATCGTTCAAATGAATTTGGTGGGACTGGGGCCGTATATAAGGATGCAAGGAGTACAATAAATATGTGGATGTATATACTCGTACACTCATTCATTCTGTAGTCTGTCTTACGACGGGTCCGTAGCCTCTTCCAAAGCGAGTTCTCCACAGGGTGCGATCTAATGCTTCCTCTTTAAATTTACAGTATCTTCTCTTCTCCTTCAGGTTATCCAGTAGCTGCTTACGCCTTCTTCCTCGTCTTCCCGTCATTTCTATGCTTCCTTCTAACTTTCAATAACTTGTTTCAGAAGGCAGTTCCTACGCAAGATGTGACCAATCCAGTTAGCCTTTCTTCTTTTTATTGTATGTACGATATTCCTCTCCTCCTTCACTCTGTGTAATACTTCTTCATTTCTCATACGATCGGTCAAACTGATCTCCATTCTTCTCCAGCACCACATTTCAAAACTTTCCGGATACTTCTGATCTAGTTTCCGAAGTGTCCACGTTTCAGCACCATACAAAGCTGTGCTCCAAATGTAGCACTTTACTAGTTTCTTCCTTAAATTTAAGTCCAGTTTGCTGGCGAAAAGTGTCTTCTTCTTGTTGAATGCTGCTTTTGCCATGGCAATTCTGGATTTAATTTCACGTATATATTTTGCATCATTTGTGATCATGCTACCCAAATAATTGAAATATTGCACATTGTCCAATTGTTTTTTATCTATCATAATTTTCATTGGGTATTGTTGCCTTGAGATTCTCATTACCTTAGATTTTTCCACATTTATTTTCATTCCATAGCTTCTTCAAATTTCAATTAGTCTATCTTTATGACAATTGAATATATTTTTGTCAATAATTGAATCCTTCACCTTTTAACAAACATTTATTATTACTTAAATTTTTCTGCTGTGTCATGCACATAGGTCAGCTGCACATTCTAGTGAGGATATAGACTAGCGTTTTCACACATGTTTCGTCTGGTATTTGATTCTTCATGCTGCTGGCTAAGATGAGCCGAAATATGTGGGAGAAAATAATATATAATATAAACTACACAAATAAACTGTTAAGTGCATTTCGTTGGACTTGTTTAAATAATTGTGTAATGCACGGAAACTGGAAAATATTAAGATCAAGTCTATACAACTTCACGTAAAATACAGCTAAAATCTGACGTATATATCACGGCCATGGCTGGTGCTTCTGTCTGAACCTGACTGAGGTGTGCCAACAGCTAACATCCTTTCTTTGCGATGTCCCTTAATTACACCACTGTGTTACACCTTATCACCACTTCACGACACGTCTACTATATGCGGTGTCGGGTGTTCAGACGGTGTAAGCGTGCCCTAGAAGGCGGTGTTAGGTCCGTATGTGATGTTCGCGTTAAGGGTATAAATGGCTGTGGTGTCAGTCCTCACTGAGGTGATGCTTGCTGCGTTAATGGCGATGGTGTCTCTAACGCTGGAGCCGAATCTGGCGTTGAGGCTGACGGGGAAGACAGCGAAGATGTTACAGCTGTTTGCGGTGATGGCATTAAGTCTGATGGTGACGGTGATATTAAGGCTGACGGGGACAGTTGCGTTGTACTTGAATTTAATGATGGTATTGAGGCTGTCGGTGCTGGTGGTGATGGCAAGTCTGCTGACTGTTGTTGAGATGGTTGAGGTCCGGTGTCCGGCGAAATAGAGGGGCGATAGGTCAGTTCTGGGGCGCAGGCGGTCATGGACATTATGGTTCGAATCGCCTCCTCGTAGGTGGGCGGTGGCGATGGGTCCCGATCTGGTGCTGTGGGGACGTACTTATAGGTTCGGTGGTGGTGAAATGGTGGTGGAGGAGTAGGTGTGGGTGGGACTGTGGGTCCCACTACGGGCGAACTGTGTCCGGCCTCCATCCGGCTGGCTCTATCATCTCTCTGAAAAAGTCGATTAGCAAAGAATATGTACAAATTTACACAAACGCAAACCACAAATTTAAAGTTGCCCACGTGCATAAAGAAAGAGAAGTTTAATAAATAAGGTAAAAAACACTGTGTTGCCGAGGGCTTCATTCTGATTTTAATGTATGGCACAAGGGGTAGCAGATGGTATACGTGACGTCAGACTTCCAACTAGCCAATAATAACATTTAAGCGTTTTTTATATCGCGGCAACAAGCCTTGTTTTGGGGCGTACAAGTAACAGAAGCTAAGTATCCGTAGCAAGGAAGTGACAGATTGCTTTACGTCGGTGTCTGTTGTAATCCCCTTGCCAGACGGATGCTTCTTAAGTGACCCAAAGGGTAGAAATCACTGGGCACAAGATCAGGATGTAGGGAGGCTGGTCCATAACTTCCCAGCCGTCAGATATTCACACTAATATTCGCTTTTCGCAATTTTGCGAACGCGCCTAAAAAGTGAAGGTTCTTCTGGGGTAGTAGCATTCGGTAAAAGTAGACGTAGATCGGAGAAGAGAGTTCAAAGGTCGTAATGAAAAAAATTGTTATTATGCTGATTGGACAGAATTTGCAGGCTTTGCTGAATACGGCTGTTGTGACGCAACGGTCCGACCCTCCAGATTCCGGGCTAGTTTAGGAACGTCAGACCTTGCGACACTATGAGGGTAAGAACCAGGAGCTCGAACTCTGAATCCAGAGACCTGATCCGGTAGCGTGCCATCATCTTTCGTATATAATATAATACTGCAGGGGCTGCGAGAGATCAACCCTACAGACTACCCTTCTGTAGGCTCGAAACCATAGGTCCCTTAGAGAGATAGAGAGCAACCGTAATAAGTTTAAACATCAACCAAGCATATTATATAAAGAATAATACATTATTTAAAATAAGGAGCGAGGTTACCTAATAACATTGTAACTAATAATTTACCAAAATCTAACACTTCACTGACCAAACCACCATGAACCTTAGGTAAATTCAAAAATAAACCGTCCTACCTTGTAGAAACACTACGAAGGCGAAGACCAGCAGCACGACGTCGGACTCCATGTCTGTGACGGTACGTCACCTCGACAATGATAACCTCTCTATGACCCAGTCAAGAATAATCATCCACTCCAACTTCCTGATATTTTTATACTTAAAACATTGCGTTTTTGCAGCCATCTGTATTGCAACAGGTTTCTACTTTATCACAACTACTAACTATACAATTTAGTTAAACTCAATCTGAACGTTACAAAATTCTACTTCCTGGTCATCAGCAAATGCTTACATGCCAAGTTACTCCATCCATTATATTTGCCACATCAGTACTTCACACATTCCAGATCTAATAAACATCAGCATTTTCTAACTTTCAATGGTGGTCGGTGTTCTACATTGTAACTTGAATCCGCATAATTTATAAATTTCACAAGTGGTCAGTGTTACTACACTACAACGGCGATGAAACTTCGGGTTGCGTGACAGGACTAAAGCCTTGAAAACCTGCATACATACTGCTCAGTGAAGACAGAGCACCAGGGAGTTAATCTGAACCTTTATTGGCCAAACGGGACGTCCATATCCCTTTAAATGTAACTTCATGGACGAAAGGGAAAACACTGTCACACACAGGGGATGGGCATTTAAAATGAAAGTAACTGTGACCCTGGACAGCTACATTGGGACTTAGAGACCGGGAGAGAAAGGTTATTTTATTGGCAGTGTCTTCTGGATTGGTTACGGTGATATCAGAAGTGGTTAGGACTACGGGCGGCCTATCCTTTAACGTTTCTCTCATGCAGATGTACTGCAGTAGACATTTCCTCCTTTCAATTGATACTCTACAGAAGTACCGGCCTATACAAGCAGTCGCTTTGTCAGGTGTTGAAGAGTGCTGTACCTGTCTGGCGAACCTGGCCCTGCGCAGCCACCAGACCATGTAGGCGAGCAGGAAGGCGACCAAGGTGGCACTGGTGAGGGATGCGAGGTACTGGACCCCCGCTATATGCACCAGCCAGTATGAGAGCCCAAGTAGTGTGACGCCCATCCCTACAGTCTTGAGCATCCAGGTGGCGTGTAGCCTCTCACCAGCCTCAGCTGTGGTAAAGGGACGGGATGGAACGCGGCGGGTACTGAAGGCGTTGGGCCTCCGAGTCTGGTAGAACAGCATGCTTCGGGGTGAAGAAAAAGACTCAGTAGAAAAGGCACTCACACTGCTCCAGTCTTAAGCCGGGATTAGACGGCGCGTGGCTCGTCCAGTGACGTGACGTCACTTGCTCGGCCAACAGATCGGAACAGAAAAGACAATCTGGCTACATGACGCGGCGCAGCTCGGCAAATGGCCGACCAGCGGCCTTGCTCGGGTAGGTTCGGCTCGGCTTGTGGAATAAGTCGTGTTGTTCTATGAACTTAAAAATGTCCTCGTTTGACCACTCCATTCTAGCCAATACCAATTGTGGGACAGAAACTTTCACTCTTCGCGCACCCCGACAGCAGAAAACAAAGACCAGACCTAAGTGTATACAGGTTGGACGAGACTGGCTTGGCGCGTAGACTGCAAGCGTCGTGTAGCCGCAACAGCTGCCCGCGCCGAGTCCCTTTATAGGATCGTGAGAAAACCGCTTCTGAGGCGATCCCACGAGCCTCGCTCCACCAATCACACTCCGCGCCGCTCCAGGCCGGTTACACGGCACGTTTGAATACGATTCTTTGTCATTGACGTCAGTTATGACGTAAAACGAGCCGAGCCACGCGCCGTCTAATCCCGGCTTTACAATGCAGCAGAAGGCAAGCCACTGGCATGGACAGAACGGTGAATGCAGAAAGTCTTCTGAATGGGGGATGTAAGGAATATTAATGGTCACATTACAGGAAAAAGTAGTTAATTGAAATGGAGAGGAGGGTACGGAATGCAGGAGGGTATTTATAGGTGCGTCATATAAGGTAAAACAATCACTATACAGGCCTAGATGGGTCCTTAGGGCTCCAGGAGTTTGAGGCTCCCAGAATTTCTAGACAGTCAGCACATGAAAGTGGTAAGGTTGTCGGCCTTACGCACCGGCCACAATTACCTCCCAGGAAATATTCCTGGTACTCATCTGTTAGAGGCTGGGTGAAAGCAACTAAATGCACTTACGTTATACACACTATTATGGCGTTTCATTATTCATACATGTTTCGGCATATGGCTTTGCCATCATCAGGGAGTTTACATACTAGCTTAAAACTTGCTAAAATATAATATATTACAGCGGTAATAGTCATATGTAGATTTTCGCAGCTGGTTCTTTGACTCATGCTGTAAAATGTTAATCGGAGTTACAACAAATTCGGAATATACTAATAACTTTTAGGGGAACTGACTAGTAGCAAGAGAACTGACTAGTAGCAAGAGAACTGACTAGTAGCAAGAGAACTGACTAGTAGCAAGAGAACTGAGTAGTAGTAAGAGAACTGACTAGTAGCAAGAGAACTGACTAGTAGCAAGAGAACTGACTAGTAGCAAGAGAACTGACTAGTAGCAAGAGAACTGACTAGTAGCAAGAGAACTGACTAGTAGCAAGAGAACTGACTAGTAGCAAGAGAACTGACTAGTAGCAAGAGAACTGACTAGTAGCAAGAGAACTGACTAGTAGCAAGAGAACTGAGTAGTAGCAAGAGAACTGAGTAGTAGTAAGAGAACTGACTAGCAGCAAGAGAACTGAGTAGTAGCAAGAGAACTGACTAGTAGCAAGAGAACTGACTAGTAGCAAGAGAACTGACTAGTAGCAAGAGAACTGACTAGTAGCAAGAGAACTGAGTAGTAGTAAGAGAACTGACTAGTAGCAAGAGAACTGAGTAGTAGCAAGAGAACTGACTAGTAGCAAGAGAACTGACTAGTAGCAAGAGAACTGAGTAGTAGTAAGAGAACTGACTAGTAGCAAGAGAACTGAGTAGTAGCAAGAGAACTGACTAGTAGCAAGAGAACTGACTAGTAGCAAGAGAACTGAGTAGTAGCAAGAGAACTGACTAGTAGCAACAGAACTGACTAGTAGCAAGAGAACTGACTAGTAGCAAGAGAACTGAGTAGTAGTAACAGAACTGACTAGTAGCAAGAGAACTGAGTAGTAGCAAGAGAACTGACTAGTAGCAAGAGAACTGAGTAGTAGCAAGAGAACTGACTATTAGCAAGAGAACTGACTAGTAGCAAGAGAACTGACTAGTAGCAAGAGAACTGACTAGTAGCAAGAGAACTGAGTAGTAGCAAGAGAACTGACTAGTAGCAAGAGAACTGAGTAGTAGCAAGAGAACTGACTATTAGCAAGAGAACTGACTAGTAGCAAGAGAACTGACTAGTAGCAAGAGAACTGACTATTAGCAAGAGAACTGACTAGTAGCAAGAGAACTGACTAGTAGCAAGAGAACTGAGTAGTAGCAAGAGAACTGACTAGTAGCAAGAGAACTGACTAGTAGCAAAGTTCATAACAACCTCTTCAGCGATTCTGCATTCTTTACAAGCGGACAAATGGATAGACTGACAGACAGAAGGACATGGCGAACAGCACAGAATAATTTGTGCAAATTATCTTTCTTTTTTTTTTTAATGTGACCTAAGTTTTGGCTCGAACGTTTAAGTTGTGGGTCAAACTACGTAATTCTTCGTAACGCTTGCATTTTATACGACAGTTTACGTGGGCACTGAAGAAGGCGGCAGTAATTAGGTACTTTAAACTTTTGCTTTGTTTTAAGTATATGATACACATTTAATGGAATTGAGGTCTCTGATTTTAATGGAGGCTGGAGATTAGAAGAGGAAACCAAATTTGCACACATTCTGTAGAAAGAGCTCCAGTCACCAGCAGTGCTGTTAGATTTGATTATCGAAACAGAAAGGCGTCTTCAAGGTCAGTGTGAAACATGATGCACCCTTGACGAGAACTACATGTTTATTGCATTATCACGGGCGTGACAAATGTGGTGCGACGGTGGAGGCACTCATACTAGTCGGCTGAACGATTGATGTCTGCTTTGAGCTTAAAATAGAACTCGGTTTGCTACGTCAGATCTGGAGCATTATCTGAGAAGAGCAAAAAGAAAAATGGAGGAGGAAAGAGGATAATAAAGGAGACGGGATAATTAAAAAGAATCCCCTTTATTTTGTACAATTACATGTATAAAACATGTATACAGGGTATACACAAAAGAATGGTGCGGTTTCAATAGTGAAAACTATGGAAACCGCACCATTCTTTTGTGTACACCTGTATATGTTGGTTATGACTGTAATTACTGACAAGAGTGAAATATACCTTGCATGTACATGCCAATGGGGGTGTCTAATGTTAAATTAATAAGCCACTGGAAATGGCCACGTGAGACTTTCAAAGCAAATAAAGCACAAAGGATATTAAATATTTTAAAGATTATTGTTAATAAGTGAACAATCCAATGGCGACGGTACGTGACTTTAACAAATGTGACGTATGGAGATTTCGTAGGAAATGTTAATCGAGTAACACTGTAATAACATCAGGCCTGCAAGGCTAACATGTATGCTGTAGGAAATTTTGCTTTATAATAATCTGAACACCTTATATTTTGTACAGGCCCACCTCTCAATTAAGTTCTTTAATTACTAAATGTCAGCAAACCTTCAAGTACAAAAATTTCGCCCCCCCCCCCCAAAAAGAACCCAGGTCATAAATTCGGAGCCGACACGACTTCAGACGAAAACTAGTACCCACTCCTTGTTTAAACACATTATTTAGATTAGTACTGTGTTATGTTGACGTGTTTTATACAGGAACATGCTTTTTAATTAAATTGCTTGTCACAAGCAGACACAACGTCCCAAGAGGTACGTATTTCATAGGGCGTTCAAGAAATTTCTGACTGCTCGAACGCCTTACACGGTGCACATAAACTACAATGATTGCTACACCCTGGGATGTGGCGTTTTCTAATACTGTAGAAATTACCAGCTTTAGGAGGGACAGAATGACTCCACTTTCAGGGTAAAGTAATTATTCTTACACTTAAAAAATGGAGGCAAATATTTTCACCGAAACACTGGTAAATTTCTACTGTACTACACAATATCACATCCCTGAAGACAACACTATCTCCATTCTCACAAAGTTGAACTACTTAATATTTCTCACGCCACAAGAGATCAGTAATATTAGGTTTTCTGTCCTCAATTTCTTGACCAGATTAGCAACTGAGAACTTCTCAAGATAGACACTGCATCAGGTTGTTTCCTAGTACAAAGTCGTTAGGGGATCTGTTTTGTACCAGTTCTGACACCGTGGTGCGTGCACCCATCGCTTTGACCATGGGTCTCAAAATAGTCTCTCGTGTTTATAAGACAGCAGTTGCACGATTTTGTCAGCTGCGAGAGGATCTCACAAGGAACACTTTACATTCGAGTAGGGCAGACAGCGGATGTAAGGAGACATGGCGCAGAATTCAGATCGCACTCTTCTGGGGTTTTATACCTAGAGTTTTGTAGGCTGACACCAATAATGCAACTTTAAATCTGAGGATTCAGACGATATGTTTCTCCGAAAACTTGGTGCCAACGTATGCAACTATACGCTGTAGATTTCAAGAAGCCTGCAATGCGAAAAGTTCCGGCTGTTACAACTTAAAAACTTACACGTTACGTATTTGTATATTTTGTATTGCACTGTGTCGTTCTTTGTCATTTTCGCTCTTATTTATTTATTTATTTGTGAACCTTTATCTTCTATTACTCTGTCATCAGTATAGGCTAGGTAAAGTACGCCTCATTGCTCGACACGATACAATACAAAGGCTCCACCAGGACGAGATCTCCACATACGATCGACACAGATGTTTGTAGGCATGATCTTTTTTTTTTTAAATAGCTCGAAAGCCCCTTGAGGGCCTAGGCCGCCTCAATTTTCGAGGCTTCGCGATCACACAGTTTAGACACACCACACTCGGTAGGACTCCTCTGGACGAGGGATCAGCCCGTCGCAGAGACCTCTACCTGACAACACACAACACTCACAAGAGACAGACATCCATGCCCTAGGCGAGATTCGAACCCACAATCCCAGTAAGCGAGCGGCCGTAGACCGACGCCTTAGACCGCGCGGCCACTGGGATCGGCATGCATGATCCTTACAGCTGCAAATTACTGCTATATCTGGAACACCTCGTCTTTAATATTTTTAGTACTACAAATGTTACAACTTTGTAAGCTTATGGTTATTAATTTTATGTAGAATTTTAATGTTTAATATTTTAATAATATTTGTAAAGGCGACGTAATAACTAGATTGTTGTGTTGGATCTACATTGCTTTGTGTTAAACGGCCCCCTGATGACGGCACCTTGGTTCTGAAACATGTAGGAGTTTTTATTATAGTTTACCAATGTATTTTATTCAGTGCATTAGTTGGTTGATGTGATGGCTGTCGGTAAAGTTATCCCTGTACACGCCAGGAAGGCATATGACGAAGCGAAGGTAGATCTCCACTCATTCCGAACCTCGCAGTAGATGTAGGTAAGTTATCAGCTTCACCTTCTGGTAGCTTCACCCCAGTGGATACGGTCGCAGGCACCCGTTGACTAGGAGGCTGGCTGGGCTCCAGAACCAGTCTGGACGTTTCGGGTAAGACAATTATTGACGCTGCTGTGAATACGACTAGCATTTCCTAGTTGTCCAACCCGTAGTCCAGACACTATAATGACTGAGCTATTCCAACTCCCGCCATGCCTAAGGAACGCCCCAAAGTGATCAAGACGCCAAGTCAGAGCGGCTATGTTCCTTACCTTAACCTGCAACAAATGCTGTCTGGCGTCTAACCTGGACTGTTTGTTGACAGTGAGTGGGGTCTGTCCAGCCTCAGTGATAACAGACGTATGGAGCTTCGGATCAGCGGTCAAGATGAATTATGGGTGGATACATTTTTGACAGGAGACGGTAGCTGTTTACTTGGCGGTACATGTATGAAGAAACTGTAGACAGCAACTGTTACAGCAGATGGCATCCAAGTCGAGATCAGGACGGCCACCTGCGCAAAATTAAATGCATGCTAAGAATGATATTTTGGTCTGAGGGGCAGGTGTTAATAGAATACTGGTGGAAATTTCATGGTGAAGAACTTTATGATTTGTATTCTTCAGCAAATAATATTCGAATGATCAAATAAAGGGGAATGAGATGGGCGAGGGATGAAGTTTTTACTGGGGAGAGAAAAGATGCACACAGGGTTGGTGGGGAAAGTTGAAAGGATGAGGTAAATTGGAAGATATAGACATAGAGGTATAGTTAAATTTCACCCTAGAACATATCATGATGTCCCAGAAAGGGAGTGGAGGTATAGCTCTACTCTTTCTTTAACCTCGGCGCTAGATGGGGGGTGAGTGGTCAACGCCACTCCCCGGCCGCTTTACCCCCGAGGAAGAGGCCCGGTACCCATTGTACAGGAGGCTGGGTGGGCCCCAGGGCCGGTTTGGACGGTTGCGGAAAATCACGCCCCTACTGGGATTCGATCACCGGACCCTCCTGCCCGAAGCGAGGGCTGTACCGACTGAGCTATCCCGGCTCTCTAGGAATAGAGGGGAAGATGATATTAAAATTTATCTTAAAGGTATAGGATGGGAACGCGTGGGTTTAATTCTCTATCATATCAACAAAGCGGCGGGCTGTTTTGAACAAGGTAATGAACCTCCGGGTTCCATAAGATGCTGGTATTTTCCTGAATGGCAGAGGAACTCTTACCTTCTCGAGAATAGCTTTACTCCGTGGGGCTTATTACTGCTTTGGTTAGTTATTTTTTAACAGCCTGTTGGCTTCATTCACTATGATCAGAATCTACAGGGACACGAACATACGAATTCCTTTTTACGACGAACAAATTGAAAGGTAACCAAATTTATGCTACGTGAATTTGAAAATACAAAATACAAGCTAATGTATTACGTCATGGAAAATTATGACAGTTCAGGTACGTTATGACGCATTCCTAATGCAGGATGTAGGTATATGTTAATAATCAGCTTCAAGTTCCATCCTCTTTAACCAAGGAAAAAAAATCTCAGTGTCTTAAATTCAGGAGGATGTGTGGTCCCAGCGGGGTCTGAGCACGTTGGTGAAGACACGTGTCTATGCTCCTGTTGAGAATCGTAATTCCTGTGGTCCATTCTCTAGACCAGTGGTATTCAACTATTTTTATTCGCGTACCCCCAGATATAATTTCTCTTCAACTTTGTACCCCCAAAGTTGTTGGTGCATAATTCAAGTTATACATAGTCTATAATCTACATGTAAAATAAGTTAAATAAATTACATCCAAAATAATGTATTAAATAATAAGTTTTAAATGAGAAAAAGGAGAATCAAGCTATTAAATAACAAATATATTATTGCCTATCATATAAAAATTAATAAAGGAAAAAAAGGTATTTTAGCAAAGCAAAATTATATGCACTATGTGGAATAAAATGAAACTAGCCGCCCAGATAAGAATCGCATAAAGGAGAGAGAGAGAAAAAATGGCGCTCCCAAATCGCATGTCCTTACGTCCGGGTCTCTTGTGGCTAAACCTAAATCTGGCCCTGATTATTCAGTGTTTATCATGAAATAATATATATATATTTTTTAATTTTACGTACCCCCTAAGATGTCTTCGCATACCCCCGGGGGTACGCGTACCCCAGGTTGAATACCACTGCTCTAGACTGATCATTATATGAACTGAATTGCCCTGGAAATTTAAAATACAGTCGAACTCGTTTATAACGTTATGAAAGGGACTGAATACTTTGTGTCGTTATAAACGAGTGTTGTCATAACCGAGGAGTATAATGTTACAGTTAACAGTAAGGAATTAATTGGTACCACAGAATATCTGACGCTATAAGCGAGGTTTCGCGTAAATTGATGTCGTTATAACCGGGTTCGACTGTATTTCTGAAATGAAAGGAAAGAAGGCAAAGTTAAGCATTGGTACAAATTGACGCATTGCTACAAATCGACTCATTGCTACGAATTGACTCAAACGCTAAAAAGAAGCGATGTACAGTATAAAGGAGGGTTCAAAGCCACGTAGTCCATGAATGTATTTTGCACTGACATCGGCGGCATAGGGCACCGAGTGTCAGAGAGGTTCGTGCCAACAAGCTGTGTGCTGCTGCTGCGTTACCTTTAGCCGGGGAAGCTCGTGTTACGTCATCATTAGGCTACGAGCCGGACGACGTTCCGCTCCCAGCACATCTGGACGCGTAGCGTCTTGATTGCCTCTGGGACATTTCCTGCTTCTTGTCGTGCAATGGTTACTGGTGGCTATTACCCAGGAGGTAGAGCGGGCGGAGGTTAAAGCTGATAACACATCTTTATCTAGTGCTGAGTTTAAGAATGTACGACTGTACTATTCTTCCATGCGTTTTCACGGCACGATGCTTAAATAAGCACTGGGATAGCATTATATCTGTAATTGAACGTTAGTTTCCAGAGGGTTTATTTGCTATTTTCTAACACATTTTTAGCATGTACGAAAGTTTAATATTAGGAGAAGATATCAGAAAAGCAAATTATTAAGAATGTGTTTATTGATTTAAGATGCAACATGTTTCGGTGGGCAGCCATCTTGAGCAATTATATGATCTGTAAATTTTTTTTATGTATTCATATGATCCGTGATAATGGTGGCCCGCCGAAACGTGTCGCATCTTTAATCGATAAATACAGAGTATACACAAAAGAATGGTGCGGTTTCAATAGTGAAAACTATTGAAACCGCACCATTCTTTTGTGTATACCCTGTATTTTCTTTAATATTGTACCTCGTTGGTGTTTTCTTGTAATATCAGTTTTATTTGATATTTATAACATCAATATGGCAATTATTGTGTAGAATATTTAAATTATTTAAATCTTTGAATGCCACAAACGAGATATCTAGCTTACAAGTTATAGGCTTTTGATTTGGGTCTATTTAGTGTTTGAGAAAGTCAGCGAAAGAAATGTTACTCTTTGTAACTCTTATTTCCTTGATAATGACGCAGTTTGGTGTGTACCCGTACTCCTGACGCACATTAAATAATAAAAATACGACAATTTAAGACTTTCTTCAATTTTACATCTTTATAATTTTAAAATTTTAATTAAACTAATATCACAATATAAGTAACCACCATAATAGCGGTGGGCACAAAACTATAAGTTTTTTTTACAAAACGTAAAATTGAGATCTCAGTTATTAGCACCAAGTAATGTTATTCTATACTGTACCATCTATAATTTTAGTGGCCTGAAGATGACCAAATTTGATCGAAACATGTTGCCTTAAAATAAATTAATAATTAATAGTAGTTGTTCAATTTATTTTACACCAACTAATGCACACGTAAAACCACTTTTTTTTGTAGTTTTTATTGTAAAATGTACCCCTACACGTGTTTCGATCCTCGGATCATCGTCAGGGTTTTTTAAAAAAAAAAGCCACTATCACTTTAAAAAAAACCCTGACGATGATCCGAGGATCGAAACACGTGTAGGGGTACATTTTACAATAAAAACTACAAAAAAGTGGTTTTACGTGTGCATTATTTGGTGTAAAATAAATTGAATTAGTGGAAATGCACGGTGATAGCAATATAAAACACAGTAGTTGTGTTGACGGTGTTTAATCCTTTATAAGCTGAAAATAACGTTGCAAACGAAAGCTTGTGTTAAATCATGAAACAGTTCGCCTTCTGCATAGGCAACGTCTCCGACAGTCGTGGTGAGTGTGTAAACTCCCTATGAGGTTGCAGGGGGATGATGCAAGCACTGAAGGCGCCATACAGTACAGAGCCTTTCCTTTTAATGAAGCGAAGTAAGAATCAATTTTATATTATCTGTACCGTGAATTTCAGTAATTAATTAATTATTTATTCCAACAAATGCACTACACTGTTTTAGTGTTTATTATATTTATATTATTACAGGACAGAATCAAATACGATCACACAACTAATATAATAGCCAACTGTCGAACAAATCTTAATAAATTTTAATATTTTATATTACGACTATCTTCAATTCAAAAGTTTTAATGATTCATTTCAATAAATCAACAAATAAGATAAGCTAATCACTACGAACAGGAAGATAAGTGATACTGAGTGATAGTGACTTACAGTAAGTATAAGTGATACTGAGTGATAGTGACTTACAGTAAGTATAAGTGATACTGAGTGATAGTGACTTACAGTAAGTATAAGTGATACTGAGTGATAGTGACTTACAGTAAGTATAAGTGATACTGAGTGATAGTAACTTACAGTAAGTATAAGTGATACTGAGTGATAGTGACTTACAGTAAGTATAAGTGATACTGAGTGATAGTGACTTACAGTAAGTATAAGTGATACTGAGTGATAGTAACTTACAGTAAGTATAAGTGATACTGAGTGATAGTGACTTAGAGTAAGTATAAGTGATACTGAGTGATAGTGACTTACAGTAAGTATAAGTGATACTGAGTGATAGTGACTTACAGTAAGTATAAGTGATACTGAGTGATAGTGACTTACAGTAAGTATAAGTGATACTCAGTGATAGTGACTTACAGTAAGTATAAGTGATACTGAGTGATAGTTACTTACACTAAGTATAAGTTGTGAAAGTGAATTTGATGCATTGAAGATTATGAACTCTCGACGACACCCCTGAAGATGGCACTATAAGTGCCGAAACATATGTAGGGACAAGAAAACACTAAAATAGTGTAGTGCATTTGTTGAAATAAATAATTAATTAATAACCAATTGTTTCAGTACTTGTAAGTCAGACTGCAAATAAATCCTCTGAAAATATGGCAAATTTCAAATGTTTGGAAAGGACTCTTAACAAATCAAAATTGCATGCAGGAAAAAAATTAAAATGCTGATTAAATTCAGGGAAGTGTCTGCTACCATTTAGCCCAAAATCACTTGTCTTCCCCTTTCGTACCCAAAATATAAAGATTAAAATTTATAAAAATATAATTTTGCCTGTCGTTTTGTGTAGGTGTGAAACTTGGTGTGTCAAGTTAAGGGAAGAATATTGGCAGAGGGTGTTTGAGTATAGGGTGCTGAGGAAAATATGTTTACCTAAGAGGGATGAAGGGACAGAAAACTGGAGAAAATTGCATATTAAGGAGCTTCGTGACTTTTAAACCTCATCACGTATTATTGGGATGATTAAATTAGGGACAGCGTGAGGGACTTGGCTTGTTGCACGCATTGGTACAAAGCGGAATGAATACAAAGTTTTAAGCGGGAAACCTGAAGGAAAGCGACCACTTGGAAGACCAAGGCGTAAGTGGGGGATAATATTAAAATGGACGTTAAAGAAATAAAATTGGAAGGCGTGGACAAGGTTAATCTGAATCAGGTTAGGGGCAACGGCAGGCTCTTGGGAAGTAGACAACGGACTTTCGGGTTCCATAAAATGCGGATGTTTTGACTAGATGAGGAACTTCTAGTTTCTGCAGAAGTACGCTGCTAGACGGAGTTATTTAGAATGTTTATTCGTAGGTCAGACTGCAGCACGTCAAATTATTCATCCGACTGTACTTTGTGCATAATGTATAGAAGGCGGACCAGATAGCGGCATGGATAATACAAAATTTTAATAAGAGACCTTCAAGGTAAGGTCATTAAGAGATAATATTAAAGTGGGTAGTAGTGACATAGGAGTGGGCCGGGATAGCGCAGTCGGTATAGCGACTCGCTACGAGCTGGACGGTCCGGGGATCGAATCCCGGTGGAGGCGAGATTTTCAGCACCCGTCCAGACTGGCCCTGGGGCCTACCCAGCCTCCTATACAATGGCTACCGGGTCATTCCCGGGGGTAAATCGGCCGGGGTGTGGAGTTGACCACCCACCCCCATCTAGCGCCGAGGTTAAGGAAAGAGTAGAGTTATACCTCTACTCCCCCTCTGGGCCTTCATGGCCTGTTCTACGGTGAACTTTAACTTTAGTGACATAGGGTGTCAGGATGTGTGCTGAAGTGGGTACCTTGGTCTTACATTGAATGCAATGCATTTTTTGAGCAGCTAAGTAGATGGCATTTTCTCAAGAAGGGCCCTTTTCCATGGAGTTAGTACATCAGCTGTTTGAACACCCCGCCTTTTTTTTCGATGCTCCTTCACGTTGCCAGGCTTACCCCAGAGTCGACTTTAACTGTTCCAGTTGGCTGGAACGTAGAGAAAATCGATAGCTAAATGTCACAGTCACTGGAGCAGAGCCTTACAGGTACTATAGAATGTTGTGTTCTGTTCTGCCTGTTGCTGAAGTTGATATTTAAGGCGCCCAAGTATTTACAAGGGATGACGTCATCGTGTCTTTATCTCTACCAAACTGGAAATTTTAGTTGAGGCTTCTGATGTTATTGAAGAGCTGCCTGACTTTGTTTGGGAAGTCAGATTTTTCTACATATTTTCTTATTTTCCTGTCAGCTTTGAGACTCACGACAAGGTATTATCTTTACATATCCGTTATTCTCTCTCTTCCCCTATCATTACAGTTCGTTATACGTAAGTATATACAATTCGTTCCGAAGTATAGCGTGTCCCTTTTATCGTGTCCCGGAGCATAGTACATGTATCGCATAGAAAGCCGCATCTGCCCCAGTATGCCGTGTCAGTCGCCGTGCTGAGAGTCGCAATAAAACAGACACTCGACGGCTGTTCAATTTTGAACGGTTACCTTAATTTTAGTACTGTAAGTTCTACTAGTATAAGCTAATTGTAGAAAGTAAACATGGGATCTACTTAACACGCTGTCTTGCTGGGGCGCATCTTAACGTGAGCCACAGAGTGTGGAAAGAGCGGCTGGTTGCAATCTTGTTAAGACCGAACCTAATGGCTCAGTGGGTTCTTTGGGAGATAGGGGTAAATAAATAAGAAAAATAAATATAAAATACATAAATAAAATAAACAAGTAAATAAATAAAGCAAGCAAACAAGAAAGTATAAATAATAATAAATAATAATAATAAATAATAATAAATAAATACAAATAAATAAATAACAAATAATAATAAATAAATAAAAAAGTAAATAAATAAAGCAAGCAAACAAGAAAGTATAAATAATAATAATAATAATAATAAATACAAATAAAAAAAAATAATGAATAAATAAAATAAATAAACAAGTAAATAAATAAAGCAAGCAAACAAGAAAGCATAAATAATAATAAATAATAATAAATACAAATAAATAACAAATAATAATAAATAAACAAATAAAATAAATAAAGAAGTAAATAAATAAAGCAAGCAAATAAGAAAGTATAAATAATAATAAATAATAATAATAAATAATAATAATAAATACAAATAAATAAATAACAAATAATAATAAATAAATAAACAAGTAAATAAATAAAGCAAGCAAACAAGAAATTATAAATAATAATAATAATAATAATAAATACAAATAAATAAATAAAAAATAATAAATAAATAAATAAAATAAATAAACAAGTAAATAAATAAAGCAAGCAAACAAGAAAGTATAAATAATAATAAGTAATAATAAATACAAATAAATAACAAATAGTAATAAATAAACAAATAAAATAAATAAACAAGTAAATAAATAAAGCAAGCAAACAAGAAAGTATAAATAATAATAAATAATAATAATAAATAATAATAAACAAATACAAATAAATAAATAAATAACAAATAATAATAAATAAATAAACAAATAAAATAAATAAACAAGTAAAGAAATGAAGCAAGCAAACAAGGAAGTAAGCAAGCAAGCAATCAACAAAACCACAAACTAACCAAACAAAAAACAAACCAAGCAACAATTTGCTTTGCAATTTAAAACCCGTTACATTTCTGTAAACATTTAAGTCTCCTCTCAAGCACCGACTATCTGGACACGTGCTGCATGCTTTTCCTCTGTTGCTCCACGCAAATGCTGGTATAGTACACAAAGTCAATCGCACACTATTCTCATTTCATAATTCACTAATCATCCAATTGCTCGACGCTGCATAGGCTGAGAGACACAGTGTCGTTCAATAAGCAAGTATGACCCGTTTCAGCCCTTCTGTTCTTGCTTCGTCTTGTTGTACATTCATTTGAGTAGTGGTGCAAACATGTTGACTGTGTTTAGGCCAGTGTGGTCAGTCACATAAGTACGGTGATGGTATGCAGACTGTTCTTGATTCTGAAAGTTTTCTTCTTTTTAATTGCAGGTAAGGCTTAACTGCAGCTGAGGGACAAGAAGCCGGGTAAGTGTTTCAAAATGCTTTGAGTTTCAAGTTTTATTTTCAGCATTTGCCACCATACTGCTTCCTACATCATAGCCATGAGCAACCAGCGTGATGTTTATCACTATCACCACCACTAACAGCAACACCACCAACATTCCACCACCTTCACCACCACTACCACCACCACTACCACCACCGCTATCTCCACCACCATGTCCACCACCACCATGCCCACTACCACCGTGTCCACCTCCACCACAACCACCACCACCGCCAACAACATTCCACCACTTCCACCAACACCAACATGCCACCACTTCCACCACCACCACCATCACCACCACCACCACCATCACCACCACCATGTCCTCCACAACCATGCCCACCACTACCTCCACCACCAACTCCACCATTATTACCACCATCATTATCACCACCACCACCACCACCACCACCACCATTATAATAATTATCACTATCACCACCACTAACAGCAACACCACCATTCCACCATCTTCACCACCACCACCACCACCATCACTATCTCCACCACCATGCCCACCACCACCATGCCCACCACCACCATGCCCACTACCATCGTGTCCACCTCCACCACCACTACCACCAACATTCCACCACTTCCACCACCACCACTATCACCACCACTATGTCCACCACCACCATGCCCACCACAACCATGCCCACCACCATCGTGTCCACTTCCACCACCACCACCACCACCACCAATATTCCACCACTTCCACCACCACCACTATTACCACCACCATGTCCACCACAACCATGCCCACCACTACCTCCACCACCAACTCCACCATTGTTACCACCATCACATATCAGCACCACCATCACCACTACCACAACACCATAATCATCACCACCGCCATCATCCTTATCATTATCGTCGTCGTCATCATTAGCAGCAGCGACAGAATGTAAGCCAATTTCTGGCTTGTTCTTTCTTCATGTTTTTGGATTTTCCTTCATTTACGTCGTCAACCCACGTCGTCATTTATTTTTGTTTACTGTTCAGTTACGTTAAATACCATCTGGAAGCAGATTGCTATAGTCAATGAATGAAACACTGTTCTTTTACTGTTTTACTAAGTGTATTGTCACGTAATTGTTTCTTGGCTTACATAAGAAAGTGATTTGTAACTTATTAAATATGTTTTATTTATGCACCCCGTATGCATTAGCGCGAACTAATTAAAATACAACGTTTGATTTACATCGATTTATATGTGTAACTTAAACTTGGTAGATTAATTAGTAATTTATTTTTTTTTTCACTTCGATGAAGAGTTGTCATTTACTCGGTAATATTTCTTTCATTTTCATCGATTAACATCGAAGTACGTGCCAAATATATGTCGAAATCGCGCCATTGATTTACTGTCATATATCTTTTATTTTAGACCTACATGGTAGAATGAATTTAGTGATGATGAATGTCGTTGGTGGAAAAGTGTAAGGTAATATATTTAGCAATAGCGTATTAATTTTATTCTGTCAAATTGCTTTCGAGTTGCTTTATCGTTTATTGAATATGTCCGATGTATTTACATGGAAATGCTTGTTACAAATTAACAGACACTCAGGAATTGATTTACAGCTGTCTACGCCAAACTCGTCCATTACTTAGAGATGCTTCGTTACTTTGATGAAGAACCGAATGTCGATAAACAAGCATGCATTATAACAGTAGGCATACTTCCTTTGCGTCATTTACACACGGAATTATTTTTTGAACTACCAGAAGTTACGTCCCATTTACGTCGCTTTAACACGAGGGCGAGCTTTTTATATTAATATCACTTGATTTATTTGTGTTGCTTTATCTAACGTCATTTTGTGATTTAATTAAATCTCATTTTTTATTTCCACGCTGGGATGATTGCGTTCATGTTTGTGTATGTCGATTTACACACAAGGGTCTTGCATTTTGTATCAGATGTTCTATTTATGTCGATTTACACACAAGTGGTCCTGAATTTTGTATCAGATGTTATATTTATGTCGATTTACACACAAGTGGTCTGCATTTAGTATCAGATGTTCTATTTATGTCGATTTACACACAAGTGGTCCTGAATTTTGTATCAGATGTTATATTTATGTCGATTTACACACAAGTGGTCTTGCATTTTGTATCAGATGTTCTATTTATGTCGATTTACACACAAGTGGTCCTGATTTTGTATCAGATGTTATATTTATGTCGATTTACACACAAGTGGTCCTGAATTTTGTATCAGATGTTATATTTATGTCGATTTACACACAAGTGGTCTTGCATTTAGTATCAGATGTTCTATTTATGTCGATTTACACACAAATGGTCCTGCATTTTGTATCAGATGTTATATTTATTCGATTTACACACAAGTGGTCCTGCATTTTGTATCAGATGTTATATTTATGTCGATTTACACACAAGTGGTCCTGCATTTTGTATCAGATGTTATATTTATGTCGATTTACACACAAGTGGTCCTGCATTTTTATCAGACTTTCTATTTATGTCGATTTACACGCAAGTGGTCCTGCATTTTTTTTATCAGATGTTCTATTTATGTCGATTTACACACAAGTGGTCCTGCATTTTTTTATACAGATGTTCTATTTATGTCGATTTACACACAAGTGGTCCTGTATTTAGTACCGGATGTTCCATTTGTGTCGATTATACACAAGCGGCCTACAGTTACTATCAGATCTTCCATTTACGTCGATCTAGAAAGGTCTTATATCGTCGATAGACAATAGCGTCTTCACTTAGATAATTTATTTACTGTCCTGCTGTTATTTTGACTCCTTAGATTAAATATTCTTTAAGTCAGCTTATATAGGGCCTGCAACTCATAGTGCTGAGTCACTAATTTCCACGCCTCTAACATAAACTTAGGTTTACATCGAATTTGTATTATTTTTATCTGCATTATGTGACTTCATTACAAATATTTTGGAAATTATAACTCAGATATTCATGAAAATATTTGACCTACTTGTCCAGCGTTAGTTGTTTAACAAAGCGCTTCTAAGCTAATGTCAAGAGTTTCTGAACAGTAGGCATAGAGGTGACGGTTATAACGTACGTGAAGAGACACGTGTACATTCATTTATAAAAATGTTCATACTTTTCTTAATTCACTTTCAGGCGTTCTTTACGATGTAAGAGAAATTGCCTTATGTGGAGACAATATCCGTCCGTCCGTCTGACTCTGACCTACTATAGTGACTAAACCGTCTTTTTTTTGTTTTTCGTGAAATTTGGTATCGAAATTCTTTAAGAAAGTTGGCGAGCAGGTATCAGTTTAATGAAAATCGGCTCAGTGAAAATTATACTTTATTGGACGAGGGTAGAGGAGAAAATTTTAATCGCACCTCCATATTTCTTGACCGATTTGGGTGAAATTCGTTACTGGATATCTTCACGTAATAAAGGTAAAGTTCACCCTAGAACAGGCCATGAAGGCCCAGAGGGGGAGTAGAGGTATAGCTCTGCTCTTTTTTTAACCTCGGCGCTAGGTGGGGGGTGGGTGGTCAACGCCATGCCCCGGCCGCTTTACCCCCGGGAATGACCCGGTACCCATTGTACAGGAGGCTGGGTAGGCTCCAGGGCCGGTCTGGACGGGTGCTGAAAATCTCGCCCCCACCGGGATTCGATCCCCGGACCGTCCAGCTCGTAGCGAGTCGCTATAATAACTGAGCTATCCCGGCCCCTTATATCTTCACGTAATGGCTTTGAGAATTTGTGAGTTTCGTGGAAATCGGTGTAGTGAAATCAATCCGGTCTTAAGAGTGCAAATAATATTGTTCGCATTTTTTATACGTCTTCCATAGAATTCAGACAAACTTCGTACGGGAGCTGTACACAAAAATGTATCAAGCAATTGTGCGTTTCGTAAAAATTGGCGCAATAGAAACCGAACTTACCTATGGGAGTAAATTAATTTCTATACACTTTTTCAATATTTAAAATCATATTTGGGCGAAATTCGGTACAAGGGATCTACAGGAAAAGCTCTTGAGTACATGCACACTTTGTAAATATTGGCGCAGGTAAGGCTGTGCTTTCCTTATGGGGGTACATGTAATTACATTTACGAGTTGACTGTAAAACCGCATGACATTTTTAAAGTAAAGAAAGCCTTGTTTAATTCCACATACTACATCATGGAGCAAACTATTTGCAATTTTGTTATAAATTTAATTCATATAATTTTGTTATGGAGTTTACAAATTGGTGTTTAGAAAGGATGTCTCTTGTTGTAGGGGCAGTCGTGTTAATCTTACTGATGCAGTGAAGTGTCAAAATTGAATATCACGTTACTGAGTTAACTGAGCTGATAATGTTAGAAGCGCTTCCAAAAACCTGCATTTGGCCACTTACTGTTTCGCATCAGTTTCATACTCCGAATAAGTGTGGAGTTAGGGGTCTTTAAATTTGTGTGCGTGGGAGTTCCAGGGACTTGCCCGCATTTTCTCCTGATAAGAATAGTGTTAAGATGAAGATGAGTATGGAGGAAACGCGGAATGATACTGGCAGGGAAAATGCGAAGTACTGGAAGAAGATCTTGTCCCAGTGCCACTTTGCCCAAAACAAATCTCACATGGACTGACCTGGAATCGAACCTGTGGTCTCCGTAGTGAGAGGCCGGCAAATAACCACCTGAGGCAATTTTTAATTACAAATTTCACTTTAATATTATATGAAAATTGAGTTCCTACCTCGCAGGAAACATATTTTTTCTCTACCACACACACACAGGTATGTTAATGCTAGGGCTCACATTACCGGTCAAAATCTTAGTACCGGTATTTCGGTATTTTTAATTTATGAAACCGGGATACCGATAATAATACCGGTGTTCTAAAAACAAACAGTACGCTATAATCCCAGGAAAGGTAGTCGGTTGGTTGTTGCGTCTTGTCTAGATGATAAGTATGTCATGACTGGCCGTCACGCATTGTTGTTATAAAACTACCTCGCTAGTAGAAAAATATTTTTAGATTTTTATAGTACAACAATCTCTGAAATTATTCATTAACATGCAATATTCACTTTCTGTTTTGTGCGCAACAAAGTGTCTAGTAAACCAGATCTGAGTTACGTGGCGTTTACAGGTTTCCGTTAAATTTTTATTGTTTATAACAATCCCTCAGTTGCAAATTCAGTAATGTCAATGATTTATTGTTGTCGATTTTATAACCCTTATGTGAATAAATCATAAACAATTATTTTTTAAATTAGTACCGAATACCGGTATTTTTATATCAATACCGGTATTTAAATACAGGAAAAAATGTAATGCAATATGAAAAAAATAACTGCCTTTGTTGTTGTGAACCATCAGGAACATATAAATGCGGTGTGTGTGGGAAAAAGGGAGAGGTTTCACTCTCAAAGTGTGAGGCTCCTGTAAGTTATTACCACCATGCCGCAAGGAATTAAAGTAACATAGTACAGTACTCACTCAGACGGTCGAAACTTCTCACGTCATGCCAACCCACTGCCTCGTAGCCGCCTCAACTTATGGCGTCGCCTGTCTGAGCGGTCGGCGAAAACAAAGATGGCCACGCGGCGAGCGGACGCGACGCCAAGCGTCTAGGCGGGGCAAGCGGAAAGAGAAGGGGGAGAATCCTGGGAGATATGCCAAGCAATGTAACTTGCTGTTATGCGGACTCTGCCCGTGTTAAATCGTTACACGAAACGACTGCGTCGATATATTGGATTGGAAGAACACGTGATAACGACATGCCGGGAAATTGGATCCGGCTTTTAAATGCTGCACGGAAAGCCCAGGTGTATTGTCACGCATTCCTGATTGATATCCGGGAACTCCGGGAATACGATACCGTCTGGCGTACACATTATCCTGACAGAGGTTCTGTGTTATTTGTTTGTATGTGGTTTGTTTAACGACACTGTAAGTAGCTTAAATTTAGGGTCGACCACAGACTAGATTACTGAGGATATTTGGGACTAGGACGAGTAAGGGGAGGCTGGAGGAGGCTGCGTAATGAGGAGGTTCATGAATTGTACCTCTCATCAAATATCTGTGATGAAGTCAAGGAGAATTAGATTGTTTATGTGGCACGTATATAAGAGAGGAGGGGTTCATATAGGGGTTTGGTGAGGAAACCTGAAGAAGAGAGATTACTTAGAAGACATAGGAGTAGGTGGGAGGATAATATTAGAACAGATATGAAAGAAATAGGATGGGAGAGCGTGGACTGAATTTATTTGGTACAGGATACGGGCAAGTGGCGGGCTGTTGTGAACACGGTACTGAACCTTCGGGTTTCTTACAACACGGGGAGTTTTTTTTGATTAGGTGACGAACGAGTGTCCTCTCAAAACTGACTCTGCACCAAGGAGTTAGTAGTTAGGTTGTTAGTTAGCTAGTATTCTGTTGATAAACATGGGGAAATCACACGTGATGGTACTTACACCGAACAACAGGTGAAAAGATCAAGGTACAAAGTAATTCAAAATTGCCTACATCTCGTCTGCTATGATGATACAGAGCTAGAATAATCCAGCTAGTCTTTCTACGTGAATAGTACGATCGTACGTAATGAGACGTAGAGTCTACAAACGTAGGCGTAACTAAAAAAAAACCTGTTTAATGAAAGAAATATAAAAGTAATACGTAAGAAACTTCTTTCTTAAGCCGGAATAATATGTTAATCCAAAATATAAACAGTAAATAAATTATGAATTAGAGACATTACCTATGTGATACATTACGTTACAAAGGTGGTAAATATTCATATTGAGATTTCCTTGGGTGATGAAAGAGTATTTTGTTGTAAGTTTATGCCGACATTTTAGTTTAACTGTTCTTCTGTTCGTGAAAAATTACCACAAAACTTCTTAGTATTACACAAATTTTACAAATTTTATTATGAAAATAAAGTACCGGTACGTTCCGAAAGGTCGACAACGACCAACCACGCGCCGTTCTAACCAAGATAATCACAACAAATTAACATTAACAGTTAAATATTTTGTATACGTTTAATTTATAAGGATATCTCTTAAAATAAAAATTGAAGAGAAACATAATTCGAAATTAGTTTTAAGAACACAGTATAATCAGGAATTATTTAATTTTAAATCCGCTGCAAAATATCTTCTCGCGTTTCACACTCATATATGGCAATAATTATAAATCACGCCGCAGATTTTTAGTCGTTCTTCTTTACCACACTTGCTGTTACTCGCGACATAGTGTAAAACAGTCTTCTGATAACTGCGCTGGATATGAAGTACACGGTAACCAGAACGCAGACTGCTACTAGCGCCAACACAGCGATGACATCTAGCAGGAAGTACTGGTACCAGGCCAGGTCCAGTGCAGCTGAACGCAAGTGAGGCGCTCCCTTGTGTCTGATCACGTACTCCGTCCAGAACACGGCCTGCTGGAGTGGTGTGAGTGGCTGGTCATGGTAGATACGGGATATACGCTGTGCATTTTCGCGGTAACTGTAATATCATACACGGCTTTGTTGAGTGCTGGAAGTTGTTACGATTTTAATATTTGTAATTTTAAGTATTATAGAACACCACATGCTTTTAGCTTCAGTCCTACTTCGTATATTAAATAAAATAGAGGTATATATATATATATCATATATCATATATCATATATATATTATTCACGGCTTTATTGAGTGCTGGAAGTTGTTACGATTTTAATATTTGTAATTTTAAGTATTATAGAACACCACATGCTTTTAGCTTCAGTCCTACTTCGTATATTAAATAAAATAGAGGTATATATATATATATATATATATATAAATTCTGCATCGTTCTCAAGGGAAAGACTGACACATAACAAAAAATGATTATTGGAAATCCAATTAGAAATAAACAAGCCAAAATTTTGCTCATTTATAAAATATATGATGTATCAGAATAATGCATTTTGCATGAAATGTAAGGGTAAAATGTATTCACTCTTAAGAGAATTAAGAATTATATTGTTAAAATTGTCACTTAAGTATTTCAGTAAATTCAGGCCTCCAAATTCTTACAATCAGAACTTCCTTACCTCTGATTGTTCAGTACTTCATTTAACGCCCACATCACTGATTCACTTGTGATATTTTCGTAGTCCAACTGTATCCCAATACCGAAAGACACAATTCTGGCCAAGTTGTAACGCTGATCTCCATATATGGGGATCCCGACAATCGGTACGCCACGGTCAATTGCCTCCTGAGTACTCAGCAAACCGCAATGTGTAATGAACAGTCGGACATTCGGATGCGCTAAATGAAATAACGATTTTATACAGTACACCCATCCAGTAGTTTTCGCAAGGTGTCCAGCATATCCCGTCCAATATAAGTACCTCGAATGAGGTAAACCAGTCACTCCTATGTCTCTCCTACTGATATATAAGGTATGAGAAAATGGTTACAAGTGGCCAACATTTTATCTGACAAATATGATTGCCATTTCCTGTCCGGAACCGATACCACAAGAAAGTGAAATAAGGCAAAGGTGCAGTCTGAGCCAGCAATTTTATAGATAATTCCGTAGACTGCATTACAGAAGAAGCAGTAGGAGAGCTAACGGTACCGGGGTTATTATTCGCGGTTAATGTAGCAGTGAGCTTTTCTTTACAATGAGCCGGTTACAAAAAGGTATAGACCAAGCAGCAAGATTCTGCAAGAATTGAGGCTTAAAGTGTAGCAATCTCAAGAAAAGGAAAGCTCGAATTAGTGAACGAAATTGTATATTAGGGAGTGAAACTGGAAAGCACGGGCGGTGGGGAGTGGAGAAAATAGAAAGCAAGGATCAGAGCGATTGGAAATCCGACTGTAGGAGCAATTGATAACTTCATTTCTGTTTCTTTAATAAAGTTTGTTTAAGGGCTCGCGAGTTATTAGCCCACGAACCCCGAGTGCCTTGGTGGGGCTGCCACCTTGAGGCCCAGGCACTGGCCTTTACACTGATGTTCGTGTTTATAAGAGCATTTCCTCTCTTCTTTAATAGTGTATACTTCGGATATTCCGCCGGTATTCGGTCGTCATTGACTCAGTTTGTGGTAACAAGGAACACCCCGAGAAGGTTGAATTTGACATTTGGCTGAGAGAGGCTATGTTTTGCGCGTCATCAGCCCTTGTCCCCCAATTGATAACTGCTTAAAGAGAATGCCCAAATTGAAATTCGACATGCTGGATAATATATGTGAGATGATATGTGAATCGAGGTTGTTATGTGGTGTGGAAATTTGGGTAGTAGATTGGGGAGGGGTGGGGGGCGACTTGATAGTAAAGTGGGAAGGAGGAAACAGAGAGAAAATGTTACAAATGATTGCTTGGACAACCGAAGGTGGGGAGTTGGGAAGGGAGGTCAAAGGTAGAACTACACAATTGGACTGGGCTAATTATGGTACAAGGCAGGAGAGGTAGCAATAGGAATAGTGTGTTATATTATTAAAAGGCAGGAGAGGTAGCAATAAGAACAGTGTGCTATATTATTAAAAGGCAGGAGAGGTATCAATAAGAACAGTGTGCTATATTATTAAAAGGCAGGTGAGTTAGCAATAAGAACAGTGTGCTATATTATTAAAAGGCAGGAGAGGTAGCAATAAGAACAGTGTGCTATATTATTAAAAGGCAGGAGAGGTAGCAATAAGAACAGTTTGCTATATTATTAAAAAACAGGAGAGGTAGCAATAAGAACAGTGTGCTATATTATTAAAAGGCAGGAGAGGTAGCAATAAGAACAGTGTGCTATATTATTAAAAAACAGGAGAGGTAGCAATAAGAACAGTGTGCTATATTATTAAAAAACAGGAGAGGTAGCAATAAGAACAGTGTGCTATATTATTAAAAGGCAGGAGAGGTAGCAATAAGAACAGTGTGCTATATTATTAAAAAACAGGAGAGGTAGCAATAAGAACAGTGTGCTATATTATTAAAAGGCAGGAGAGGTAGCAATAAGAACAGTGTGCTATATTATTAAAAGGCAGGAGAGGTAGCAATAAGAACAGTGTGCTATATTATTAAAAGGCAGGAGAGGTATCATTAAGAAGAGTGTGCTATATTATTAAAAGGCAGGAGAGGTAGCAATAAGAACAGTGTGCTATATTATTAACAGGCAGGAGAGGTAGCAATAAGAACAGTGTGCTATATTATTAAAAGGCAGGAGAGGTAGCAATAAGAACAGTGTGCTATATTATTAAAAGGCAGGAGAGGTAGCAATAAGAACAGTGTGCTATATTATTAAAAGGCAGGAGAGGTAGCAATAAGAACAGTGTGCTATATTATTAAAAGGCAGGAGAGGTAGCAATAAGAACAGTGTGCTATATTATTAAAAGGCAGGAGAGGTAGCAATAAGAACAGTGTGCTATATTATTAAAAGGCAGGAGAGGTAGCAATAAGAACAGTGTGCTATATTATTAAAAGGCAGGAGAGGTAGCAATAAGAACAGTGTGCTATATTATTAAAAGGCAGGAGAGGTAGCAATAAGAACAGTGTGCTATATTATTAAAACCAGATGCAACAGTATCTAAGGACAGAGGTGGGTAGCTGAAATGAGGGAAAAGAGGTCACTAACTGTATGCGGTGAACTGGAATGTTCAGGGCGGAAGAGGGTGTGTACATCGTGCTGCATAATGAAAGAAAGTAGCTGTATACTGTGACTGAGATTGGGAATTTGGAGAACTTGAGTGATGAGGGGTATACGGGGAGGGGAAGTGTCTTCTGTGCGGGGAGGAAGAGAATAAAACTCAACAAGTCTTGAAATGCATAAAAACCCAAAAGTGGAGAGAGGAGCTTCTGAGCAGTAAGTGGGCGAACATGAATGAGGAAACACCATTCAGGAAGCTGGTAACTGGTGACAAGATCACAGAACTGAGAAACTTAGGTACAGTTGCATATGAGATCGAATGTAAATGAGAAAATCAGCTAAAGAAAACAGAACAGTGTTTAGAAGGAGAATAGGAACTGATTCGTATGTGGGAGCGATAGGCTATTAAACGAGAGAACAAATCGTAGCCGATACCTCGAAATCAAACCCCAGATCAAGAGCTGAAAACTGACACAAATTTGCGGTAAATAGTATAGAATTTAAGATTATCAGTTCATTAACAATGTAGAAGGGATGTGCACTGCAGAAAACTTGGTGTTAACAGGCATATCACTATTCTATAATGTGACTCAGTAAGTAAGTTGTATGTCTTATTACGTGAAACAAAGCATGTGAGCTCACCCAGAATATCGGACTGCGGCAGCCACTTGCCCAACTTAACATTGCTGGGTTGTCCCGGTAACGAGTCCTTCTCCCACTTCCACAGTACTCTCTGTTTTATTTTAGAGAATGCTTCCAGGAATGCCTTCGTAGTTGCGTTTTTCATATCAGAACTACGTAGATTAGATCCCATGCTGAAGTAAATCACACCGTCTGGTGATTCGTCAAGAAACGTTTGAAGGTCCTGTAAAGAAATATTTCTTTAGGTTTCGTCTTTCAGAATTCGTAGAAAGAAGACTTTTCTTATATCCTTTCTGGGGAAAAGAAATGTACCTGCAGTTACTTAACAGAGTCGAGTAAACGAAAAGAAGATATTCCTTTATTAGATCATTGAGTTGCACCAAACATTTACTGGACGGATTCCTTCACATTACACAAGAGAAAGATTTGTCAAAATTAAACGGAAATACTCTAAACTCTGAAGTGTGCTAACCGGAACTGGCATCCGCCTCTTTCCAATGTTACAATTTAGGCTGTGTTATATTCATTGTCAGCAGGTTTACTGGTGTGGGGTTACCTAAAATTATTAAGCCAGTTTATAAGCCAGTGTTATGGAATTTATACGAAAGACGTGTCAAAGGATATGGTTATCCGAAATTTCTGATAGCTTAATGAGACGTTATTGTTAAAAATAATTTCTGATCTGCATTAATTACAATATTTACAGCTGCTGGAATCGGCACAGGTTATGTAGTGTAGATTTGACAGCCGCCTTTTCGAGTTAATATAATTAAACTGTATCTGTTTTAACCATAACTTCTTTCGACACACAAAATTCTCTCCTTTTAATCTAACAGTTTGCCCTTCAGCTAATTCGCTGTCACACTTAATGAAAGTGCCAGCCTCTGTCGCAAAAAACTCAACAGATATACTTTATATGCTCATAACACTATATGCAAACGTTTCAGACACTTTAACATTGTCCAAACTGTCTACGTGTGTATATTACGACAATACGTATTAACACCAACTCTTACACAATGTTGAAACACAATATGCAATCACTTTACAAAAACCCCGACGTCTTTTGCTGCACTAGTACACCATCTTCAGGGGGGAAACACATTTAACACTTAAACCTTAACTGGGCTAATGTGTTACAGGTGTTAAATGTGTTTGCTCCTGAAGATAATGTACTAGTGTACCGAAACATGTCGGGGTTTATGTAAACGTGTTTGCCTTGTTGTGTGTTAACATTGTGTACGAGTTGGTTTTAATATATATTGTTGTACAGATACTCTTTGTAAAATTTCCACAGTTTTCAATCTATTTCGTTTACAATCTGGCGGGAAGGAAACAACACATTCCCAAATTCTAGAGACAGTTTAACTGCATATACTTACAGTATTTAATTTCTTCGGTGGAGTGATGTGAATTCCTCCCACCTCCACAGTGTTGGGCGTGAGAGGTCTGGGGTAACCTATACTGAAATGCTGGTTAATCATTAGTAGGGCTGTGGTTTTTTCCAAGACCGAAATTGAAGGAATGTTGGTGGAGTTGAAGTACTTCCTTAAAATGGCGTCATGTTGCGGTATGACATAAAATGTTCTTCCCAATGTCAGGTATATTTCTGAAAGAGTGTTAAGAACTCGCTGGCAGAAATTCATTCGTTCACCGTAGTTAAGGTATACTTGAGGTACATATGCATAAGGACTTGGATTTCCAACCCATACGTCCATCCACTTAGCCCCCACAAATGGAGCCATCTTAATCACTGGTATATCTAACATATAAGAGATGCCGAAGACGCAGTCGTAGAGACAAGCACTGGTAATGAGAATATTAAAATGTTCTTTACTGTAGTAGATGAGTTTATGAAGGGATTCATCTTGAATTAACACGTTGCATAGATTGATTCCGATATCCCAAAACATCTTCATTGATTGGAAGAATGAAAACTTGTCCATATTCAACATATCCGTCGTGACTGAAACAATAAATATCTATGATACTTCGCTTAAACTAAAAGGATGATCTATACGCTACATAAAGTTACAATTCCCTCTATTCATCTCATTAACATGGATCATTATTGGATTAGACACGCCAAAACACTTCGTGGAGAATTAGCCTACTTTAAATATTGGGCTACAATTTACAGTACGCTGTATGTAACTGCATTTAGAGCTGAGTGTTATACTAACCAGAGTTCTGTAGCAATTCATGGTACGACAGTTTAAATTCAATGTCAGTAAAGTTTGGGATCGGAGATTTCTCAGGAAATGGGCTGAAGACAGTCACATTGTGTCCTCTGCGAGCCAGTTCCTTCATCAGTGCTGAGTGTACTGTCATGTGACTCTTAGATGGCATGGGGAAAACTCCCAGGATGTTTGCTCCGTCAACGGCATACAGACATGACATCAAGATGAACGGAACATTCATTTTCCAAAATAGAATCGCCATCTCGTATAATGGTCGTCCAAGTGGCATCTCCCTAGGGTTATAGAAAAGGTTTTCATTATAAAGAAGAGATATAAGTGCCAGTGAATGATGATGTATTTAGTTGATACAAATGACTTTTTTTGAATATACGTGGTGATTTGAAGATGGAGAAGGAATACAAGTTGCCATATTTGTTACAAATGTACCATAGTGACAGGATAGCATCAGTTACGCCACAGTTTCCAAACGTGTGAGCAATAACAAATTGAACCTTGACACCTTCAGAAAGGGTACGAATATTCTATAATTAAATATCGATTATAATCAGACACAAACCTGATACCATTCATATTGTTATCGTCTGCCTTACGCCGCTGCGGAATGTGATTGGTTGGTAAGTACACATGTACTTGACTAATCTGATGTAGAATACGGTACTGAAGATTTATTGGGACCAAAGTGGGAAGGAGTAAGTTGCTGAAGGAAGATGCTTAATGAGGAGTTAATTGTTACTGCTGTTTAGCGATTATCAGTGTGATGCAAAGCAGGGGAATGAGATGGGCGAGGCGAGTTGGGGACGTCAGGAAAGGAGAGACGAGGGAGAGATGTGTGCATTTTTGTTTGGAAACCCTGAAGGAAAGAGACTGCATGAAAAACCCTAGGCGTAGATGAGAGGATAATATTAAAATATATCTGAAATCAGTGGATGTAACTGTTACTTTAATAAAGTAATTAGTTGGGGCGTGGATAATACTGTAATGGAGTATAATCATGTATATTCAATTATTTAGGGCAGAATAATCAAGTGTATTACATATTACAATCACCAAATAAAATATGCAGACCGCAATACAAGGACAATTCAGAACATTAGACATGGGACTAATGCGGAACGTAATTCCGTTTATCCCCTCAATAGACCTATCTAGTGCCTTTTAAGAGCGATTGCTCTGAACCATTATGCAAGGTCGGAATCAAACAACATCCATTCAACCAAAACACAAAATTCAACCAACCAGCCAGCCAACCATCCATACCAGCTACACCCTACCGTATTTTCACTTACGCGATGAGCAAGATTGTACCTCGTTTTTAAATCCGTTTTTTCTCTACTATGTGTATATATTGTAACTTGGTCTTATTCTGATCTTCTCCTTGTACGTAGAGAGGTGTGTGACCGGCCACATCTGTTGTCCACTGACTGTGGTGCACCATATGAGGTTATTCTGTGTCTTTTTCATGACTTCCTGCTTTCCAGTGTTCGTGACTAACTAACTAACTAACTAACTCCATGGAGCAGAGTCCTTCTTGAGAAGCTAACAGGTCGTCAGATAGTCAAGAAGTACCCCGCGTTTTATGGAACCCGAAGGTTCATTACCGCATTCACAAGAGCCCGCCACCTGTCCCTATCCTGAACCATGTCAATTCAGTCCACGCCATCCCATCCCATTTCTTGTAGATCCATTTTAATATTATCCTCCCATCTACGTCTGGGTCTTCCCTCAGGTCTCCCCACCAAACTCCTGTATGCACATCTCCCCTCACCCGTACGTCCTACATGCCCCACCCACCCCATTCTTCTTGATTTGATCACCCGAATAATATTTGGTTATTAGTACTGCCATGTTTGTGACATCGTACAAAATATGTATACTCAAAGATAGATAAATCCCGTAACGTAGGCTTACAATACTATCGCACAAAGTAAATAACAGTTGACTCGATACAAGAACACATGGGTACAAAAACTTACCTTGCGTTTTGGCTGTAAAGACGATATTTTAGTGGCAGAAAGTCCGACTGTTGAGGATTGATCGCCTGTGTGCGTTTTCTTTCTAACTAGTCTTATGCAAGATTACCTGCTTTTGTTACATATTTATGGACATGCAGATATATTCATTCATTGTAAAGTAAATATCTTATCACAAAAATGTTCAAGCCGGTGAGCAACATAATTACGCAACAAAATAATCGCAAAATATTCTTGTACTTAAATACCATGCTCAGTCTACGGCTGTGTCGATAATACCATTGACACACCCAAGGGGGAGGGGGGCTGCAGCCTGGCAACCCCCCTTCCAAATCGAAATTAAAAAAAAAACACAGATTTTGTAGATACGATGATATTACCGGTTTTAAGTGATTTACCCTTAAGCCTAAAATCAGCCACCGAAATCGGTTGATGGCTAATACATTGGACCATTGAAAAATGTAATAAAAACTTACGAATATGTAGGTGTTTTTCTTTGTCAGTTAGTTTTAATTTTTGTTGTAATCTACCTAGATATCCGTTCAGAGTTTTTGACATGATTTTCATAATAGAGTTTTTAAACTCAAACATAAATTGTTTATAGCCTCAGGGTCAGGCCATTTCCCCCAAAGAAAAATTCTGGGTGGCCCTTTGGGTAAAACAGTAATACTCGTACGTAGTGTCGAAATGTATGATTGCTATGAAGGAAAGCAAGATAAGGGAAGCACGCCGTCGCAGCTTAATCGAGACGCTATCAATGAACTTATTTGAAGGTTTGAGAAAAACCACGTAAACCTCTGGAAAGCAGATAAGCTGAACTGGAATCGAACTAGGAATTTTATAACAGAAGCCTATGTCATTACCGTCACACAACCCTCTTCCTTGTGTTTAATTAAGCACGACGTGTAGTTATAGTTCCACACATTCTTAAATTCGGTGTTGTATGTTGCCGCCGATTTTGTCCAAGGACATTACTCCTTACCAATTTAAGAAAAGGCTGACTCTCCCATAGTTGGTATGGACGTTTGGGAGAAGAGAGATTTTTTGTACCTCTGCTAGGAACCCACAGCCTGGTCACAATAATGACCGGACTGTCATGGCGCTCCCTGTTAATAGGTTAAAAAAACGTAGGTTTAATCAACACCCTTTTCCGTTGTCAGGCTGTTTGATGTTTACAAGCTAACACATGGGCGGATGAACTGACTGGGTCTGCAGGTCGGCTAGATCTCAGGCCCAAACGGTATACCCAGTAGGGTCCGGACACATCTTCCCGAGCGAGCGATAACCTTTCTCTCGGAAGAGTTTTTACGCGGCCTGCAAAAGCAGCATCTACCACCGGTATGGAAACCTGCTCGCGCGTTTTCCATACCAAAGTCTAACAACGCAGGCCATTTGCGTATGAACGTCTCTTTGAAGTGCGTTCGCTTAACCATTGTTGCCGTGGAAAAGCAATAATTATTGCATATTATAAGTGTGTGTCTGTAGCCTTAGTTATCCAGCATGCAAAGCGCATGCGCCGTATTATACGATGGGCAATCAAAAAGTTCCCGGAATTCCCCTGCAGACGGAGAATGAGAATTTGGTGCACCATGAGTTCGTACCGCCTGGACAGAGTGTTACTGGTCATTTCTACGTGCAAGGTTTGGAGAGGTTGCGCGATGCAGTTCGGAGGAAGAGGCGCGACAAGTGGCATGGACAGTGGTTTCTGCATCACGATAACGCACCTAGCCACACATCGCTTGTTGTGCAGCAATTCCTCGCCGAGAAAAACATTCCTGTCATCACCCAACCACCGTACTCTCCGGATCCTCGCTCCGAGTGACTTTTGGCTGTTCTCTACTCCGAAAATGGGCCTCAAGGGGACAGGTTTCGCAACCATGAAGGACATCAAATCGAATGCGACGGCCGAACTCCGGAAGATTCCAAAAGAAGCCTTCCGCCGGTGCTTCCAACAATAGCAGGATCTATGGAGCAAGTGTGTGTGTGCGCAAGGGTCCTACTTTGAAGGTGATTAAGCAAGCGTTGCCGTATGTCCTACCATTACAGTGCAATACCACCATTCCGGGAACTTTTTGACTACCCCTCGTATTGTCATCTGTGGCCTGTCTGGCTGTACCATATTTTTCCACATTATCTCATAAACGGCACGATTTTCGGAAAATAGATATTGAGCGTGAAATATTTGTTTTGATTTTCTCTACAAATTTTGTTTGAAACATTTATCATTTTAAGGAGAGTTAAGCGAGATATTATCATAAATGTACATAGGTCTTCGTGTAAAGTACCCGTTATTCTTGTCAGATTTTAATGAAACTTGAATTTTCTCGACAGATATCGAAAAATACTCAAATATGAAATTTCATAAAAATCCGTCCAGTGGGAGGCGAGTTGTTCCATGCGGACAGAGAGACAGACAGAAGACAGACAGACAGACATAATGACGGAACTGATAGTCGCTTGAAGCAATTTTGCAAACGCGCCAACAAACGACCCCCGTCTTCTCCTCTTGTATCGACGTTGCAAGTCTACTCGGCATGTTTGGCGATTCTTTCAGAAGGTAATATTTGGAATTACCCAGATTTTCACCACAATCATAATGAGACTGTACCTTTGATAACAAATCTCCTCCAAACTTTGACGTGTTGACCTGAATCACACTTGTGGTTTGTAATAAGGCACTTTGACTATATCCCTTACATCCTGCCTGTATTGACAGTTTTCCTCTACCATGTAATGCAATATCTATTGGCTCTTTATCAGGGCATAGTATCGTAATACTATCCCTAGAAGGAATAAAATAAATCCATTCACTCTTGTTTTCCAATTGAGTCCGTACTGAGTGCGTAATAGACATAATTCGTGTATCACAACCCTTGGGTATACTAAATCTAGGTTGTAACATTTTGACAGCGCACATTTCTTGAATATGGCTAGATAATAGTGGCCGTCGTTGTTTGCACACAAATAACTGGGATTCCAAAGTTTTACAGTGCACCAATTCATCTTGATTTCTTGTAAAATAGTATTGTCTGGTTTGGTCAATATACAAAATAGAGTTTCCTCTCTCTATATACACAAACTTATTGTTTTCTAGAGATATAGGTAATGGCAGTAATCTAAACACCCTGAAAGTTCCTCTGTTTACCAAAGGTATAGTTATCACGTAACCCAAAATACCTTTCTTGATGTAAATATGCACATCACAGACTCTATTAATCAAACTCGTTGAATCCTTGTTTAATGCGAAGGGTGCCATAGTATCTTTAGGGAAGGCAGACATACTTTTCATTAATGTTTCTACAATTAAATGGGGATTCACTATCTGTGGTTGTAAGACGCCTTTCTGTGCATTCAGAATACTATCTATTATAAGATCCAAATTCCTCTGTATTGCATTGCAAGCGCTATTAACGCGTGTGAAATGCCCTTCAAGTGTCATTTTAACTGTTAACGTATTTAATTGTGTTCTGGTCTCTGAAGTAAGTTCTTCCAGATATGATTTCAATTTTGTCAATCCTTTCTGTACTAGTTTCTCATTATATTCCATATCTGAGACTGTATCATTCAACGTTGCCAGTGAGGCCTTCACAATGTAAAGTTGCTGTTTCATAAGACTAGTCATGTCCTCAGAATTTTCTTCAAATCGCTTAATCTGCTCATTATAATATTCCGCATCATCATTATCTAATGTGCCAAACAAAATTTTACTAATTTCACCCACAAAATTTAGCACTCCTCTCCTTTTGCGAGTTGAAATTTTGTTGTCTCCAATCAGTTCTTTCACTAATTCCTTACTTTGTAATATTCGGTTAAATCTATCCTTAGCTATTTCGTAAAAATGGCTGCAGTCTGTCCAATGTCTGAGCTCAGGGGCGTGACCCAATAAGTTCACATGCTCGATATACTGACCTAACTGATCTGTTTCACCATTTGCTTCCTTAAGTTCTACATAAACTACTGTCTTCCACTCTGTGTTGTACAGACTTGCTTCTCCTAGGTTCTCGTAGTAAATTCCCGGAGATACATCATATTTCTCTATAGTATATTCCAATCCGTTGCTTGAGTCTTTCACTCCTCGTATCCCGACTGAGTTTAGCAGTAACACTCCCAGTACCCATATATATCTTGATCCCATCTGTAAAAAGAATGAGTGTACGTAATCTCCCTGTGCGCATACACGTATCCAACTAGTACAATAACAGTAACAGTAATATTTCCTCCCTTCTGTCTAAATTCTTCCACTATTCTGTTAAGATGGAGCCAAATCATTAGGTGCCTGACACACTATTCCTTAATAAAATGGTTTTAGCCTATTCAGGTGCACCTTCTGCGTTCGTCTGTCCCTTTTTATTGTGGCATTCACCTTGTCCAACTCAATGATCTCAAATGGTCCCAACCATTGCGAACTCAACTTTTTCGACCTGCCCCTTCTCACAGTTTCATCATATAAAAGAACGCGGTCTCCAACCTGCAACGTCGATTCCCTTGCTGCTTTGTCGTAATACTCCTTACTCTTCATCTTTGCGTTCACCAATCTTTCCCTAGCCACGCTGTGGGCGGTTTGTAACCTGTTCTTAAGTTCCATGAGAAAATCTTCGTAATTGTATTGTACACTAGGGTTTCCCTGGAGTACTGATGGCATGGTGGCCTTGAAACCATACACAAGTTCAAAGGGGGTGTATCCTGTAGCAGTGTGGATCGACGTGTTATAAGCATAAACAGAGTACGGAATCCATTCGTCCCAGTTTGTCTGGTCTTCTTTAATATAATGCCGTAGGTATTCCTTTAATACCCTATGCCTACGTTCCAGTCCGCCATTAGTCTCGGGATGGAATGGGGTGGTTTGAAGTTTTTTGATTTTGAGCATTTTGCATGTGTTCCGAAAAACATCGCTCAGGAAGTTCGACCCTTGATCTGTCAAGATTTTATCAGGGGTTCCCACCCTCAACACAATATTCTTTACAAATTCCCTAGCGACTGTTTCAGAGTCCTGTCGCGCAATTGGAATTACAATTAGGTATTTGCTGAGTTCATGTTGAAATGTTAAAACATACCTATTTCCCTGCTGGGTTTCAGTGAGTGGACCCACTATATCTAAGCTACATTTCTCAAATGGCCTAGTCGCGGTGGTAGTGATTTCCATGGGAACTTTGGTTTTTGGACTTAGCACCTTATTGACTTGACAACTCTTACAATGTTTCACATAGTCCTCGATATCCTGTTTCATATTCGGCCATGAGTATTGAGCTTTTATGGCCTTGTAAGTTTTGTTCACACCCCGATGCCCTCCCAGAGGTGCATCATGATATTCTTAGAGTATTTGACCCTTCTTCCTTTTGTCAATTTCAGAATCACACCTATCACTGTCAGTTAATGTTGCCCCATTTATCCTACTCAAGGCATCTGCGTTAGTGTTCAAAGCTCCTTTCTTATACACGATTTCGTAGTCATACTCTTCTAATTTAATTCTCCACCGCAGTAACATCGAACCCGGATCTTTGATGTTTATGATCCATGTCAAGGGTTTGTGGTCACTGGCTATCTTAAATTTCCTCCCGTACAAATATGGTCTGAAATGCTTTACTCCCCATACAATTGCCAAAAGTTTCTTTTCGCTAGTGGAATAATTCCGTTCCGCCTTGTTCAAGTTGCGGCTAGCGTAGGCAACTGGTAAATCCTTACCTATTTCTCCTTGTGACAAAATTGCCCCGATGCCCTCATTACTAGCATCTGTTGTTAGTATGAACTCCCTATTGAAATCAGGGTATTGTAATATTGGCTTGGACATCAATTTCTCCTTCAGGGTCTGGAAAGCTTTTTCCTGCTCGAGTGTCCAATCAAATGGTACGGCCTTCCTTAACAGCATGTGCAAGGGTGCAGCTATTTTACTAAACCTAGGAATAAATTTCCGGTAATAAGATGCCATTCCCAAGAAACTCTTTAGTTTTTTCACTGAAGTAGGCCGCGGGAAATTCTCAATAACTGACACCTTCCCTGGATCTGGTAGGACTCCATTTTCTGTTATCAAATGCCCTAGATAATTTACCTCCTTGCGAAGGAACTCGCATTTGTCTGGCTGAAGCTTTAAGTTATATTTTCTAATTCGACCAAAAACTTCCCTTAATTTTAAGTCGTGTTCACTTAACGTCTTAGCGTATAGGACGATATCGTCCAGAAATACAAAGCATCGTGATCCCGTTAGACCACTTAGGACCGTATTCATCATAGCCTGAAATGTTCCTGGAGCTGTTTTTAATCCAAACGGTAATCGTTTGTAAGCCCAGTGCCCTTGTTTCGTGCTAAAGGCTGTTTTGTCTCTGTCTTCTTCCCGGAGTTCAATCTGGTGATATCCCATCACCATGTCTATGCATGAAAAATATTTAGACTGACCCAGCTGGTCTAATATCTCAGTTATGTCGGGAAGTGGGTATGCATTTCCTATTGTTTTTTCATTTAGACGTCGGAAATCTACAACAAGTCTCCATTTCCTTTCTCCACTGGCGTCTAACTTTTTGGGAACCACTGAAAGTGGACTATTCCATGGAGAATTACTTTCTTCCACTATTTCTTCTTCTACCAGCTTGGTTACTTGTTTCTCTATTTCCGCCCTTTGGTACTCGGTTAGCCTGTACGGTTTTGTGTTGATGGGTGCCGTACCAGGTACCAGGTTTATCGAGTGCCTAGCGGCGTTAGTGCAACTCAGCTTATCCCCCGGTAGATAGAATATATCCTGATAATCCCGGCAAGTATTTTCCATAACTTCCCTATCCTCTGAGTTTAAGTGATCTAACCTAAGGCTTCCCAAAACCTTGTTTTCACGTGTTTCGTGTCCTAGTTCTGGAACTAGTTTGGTCACCCCAAAACAAGTGTCCGTGCTTCCTTCAATTATGGTTTCCTCGCTGTAACTTTCTAGTTGTACCGTTGGGGCTATAATTTTGGCCTCCTTTCCCTTGTGTTCAGAATGCTAGTAATCACATGATTGGTTTCTACCCTGGTCAGTGAATTTGCCAGGTAAATGCCTTCCGCAATTTCTGCCTTTTCAACAATTCCCTCATCTCCGTTCTTCCTACTTGCTACCAGTATCTTTACTATTACTTCTGACCGGCCCGGCAGTGTTAATATTTCACTGCTCTCTTGCCCTTGTTCTGTATTGGAAATGAACATCTGTTTAGTTAGTTCAACTCCCTCTACCATCAGTGTTACAGTCCTGCTATTGTAACAGATCTTGGCCTGCGTCTGTTGCAAAAAGTCTCGTCCCACAATACCGTCGTAAACTTTTAGGTTTACTAAATGGAAGTCAAAGGGAAATTTCAGATTTCCTTTTGTAATGTTTGCCCTTATTGTCCCAAATGTTTGTATCGTTGAGCCATCTACACCCTTCAATTTTACTTTATTCTCGGGTTCGAACTCAGTACTTCCTATTAGCTTCGTGCTTCATAGGAGACTAATATCTGCGCCGGTATCAACTAGCAACCGTAATTTTCCTGTTTCTGAGATATCAACATTTAGTTCCAGATATTCATATCTATCTTCTCTAACAGCTCCTACTCGAACCGAACTCACAGTTGGTCTGTCTCGAACAGATGACCTGTCCCCATTCCCGGATTTGCAATCACCATTGTTACCCTCGCGATTCTGTGGCTTCCTTGGTCTTTTACAATTTCTAGAAATATGACCCTTTTCACCGCAATTAAAGCAAGTAACTTCCTTTTGCTGAGGCTGCTTCTTAACAGAAAAATTATTTATTCTATCGTCTTTCTTAACTTTCGAAAAACACTTACTACTCGGATGCCCCGTTTTTCCACAGTGGATACACCTAATCTGGGTGCTACCTTCCCCGCTGTATCTCTCAAATTTGTAAACAATAGCGCTTTCCTCTTCTAGCGCCGTTTCAGCTATCTCATCAAATACTTCATTGTTACGGCTCCTCACGATTGTCTGTGTACGATCTGAGTAGAGTCACTGAACAAAACAAATGTTCCGTAACTTGTCCGATAACACCAAAATTCCTGCCCGCTCATCGTCCGAACAGTCTGCTAAAGCGGCTTCTCTAAATTTGGAACCAAGTGCCTGTATTTTCTGAATCCACTAGGAAACACTTTCCGCTTTGCTTTGCCTTGCTTTAAACAACTGATTCGCATGAAAATCTAAGGTTCGTTTCTCTATGTACGTGTTTTTCAAGAATTCCTTCAGGTCTGCCCAGTTATCTAGATTCCGTTGCGCGATTGCTGTTCGCGGTTCCCCACTAATCCTCGTCAAAACAAACTTATATAGCCTGTCCTCATATTCTGGGTTTATTACTTCAAAGGCCTATTCACATTGGCAATGAATGTGAGTACTTCTTTTTTATTTCCTCCGTATGGAGTTACCAATTTTAGGGCTTCACTCACGCTAATATATTCCTCCGCCATAGTATTCGACCTATCAATCACAGGACTTGTACTAGAACTTGGGGATGTGGCACTCATCAAATTAAACAAGGACTCACCGTTCCGTTGTCTTCGAACTTCTATCTTCTAGATGTCAGCGCCACCGATGCGATGTTCTTATTTTGCGTTGAAACTGCCGATGATGTCTGCTGCGTAGATCTATACTGTTTACGTCTGGCCGCTCAACCCCTGAAGTCTTGTCTTGCTCTTACACCGGTCCATGAAGTGGCTCCGATACTGAGGTTTCCTCTCCTGGAATACTCGCACTTGTCCTGAAAATAGCCGATACTTATTTTCAACCTCAAATCACTCTCGATTTGTGTTTTCCTTGTGACGTTTCCCGTTTTATTTTCAATACTGGATGACTGTTGCAGTATTAATGGCTTCCAACTCTTCTTAGGTCTCTAACCAACTTCTCTCTGATTATTCCCACAGTTTAAATATCGTTCTTGCTAATCTCAATTCAAAATTGTGGCTATTTTTAAGCCCATTCAGTAGCTACTCTTCTTGAAGTACTTGAATACAATAAATTGGTTTTCTCTTACCAGATGTCTTCCGATGGTAATACCTCTTTCTTGTGTGTGTCCAGGTTCATATCTCCTCGCTGTGTCTTCCGTTGATTCACCATGCACACCTGACACCAGTTGTTGTATCCTGAGCTAGGATTTTCAGTTGGCTAAGGCGAGCGGATCCTTTGGGAAATGCAGGTGCTGCTGGTTCTATGAATAACGCTAATTACTGCAGCTAAAGATACCTTATTACCAAGTAATAGTGCTAAAATAGCCGAACACTGGACTTCAAGAAGTATTACCCTTCTGCCTGAGCTATGGCAGTAGCGGCTCTTTAGAGAGAAACGCCCGTCTCCTACACGAAGCCGGGGCTCTCCGAATGGACCAAAAGCGTCAGATTCATCGTTTCCGAGGGTTTTATACAATTTGTTTTCACTCATGTCATCGGGAATTTTCCATTACATAAGATAGTCCGGCTGGGAGAGAACATTGCTCCTTCTCGGTACTATTCCATTGTTTATTTTAGAATGCTGTCTTGAACTTGGAGGCTAGCAGTGGACTTTGTTACATGTCTGCTACTGATAACAGAGGGTTAACACACTGAGATGTTGCATCAATTGTCTGGTAAAACTTATGTCCAGCATTCGGAATACAACTTAAACATTGAAACCGTAATTAATAATCCCCGTACATTACAATATTTGTACCTATTCTACAATATGCAACAATACTCGTATATCTGGTGAAATACATGTGGTTCTACTTCAATTTACGGACGTTTCAGGATTCCTTCCACCCAGCAACATTGCAGCCGTGTGGCTTGCGTGCTGGAGTGGTTCAGGATGGACTTCCGCCATCTTCGATATATATATATATGTATGTATATATATGAAAGAATTGACAATGTTTCCGGCTACATTATTTGCTCTCTATGCAAGTGGTTTTCAAACTGTGTTCCGCGGAACCCTGGGGTTCCACAGGCTACATTCAGTCTTTCCGCAAGCATATTTCCTATATAATGAAATGGATTAAAACTGTTTTGATAATTTTAAATTCCATTTTTTTATTTTATTCCCCACCTATGTGCGTAATTGGCGCTGCGTTTTTAATTGTAAATTAAAAGTAACAAAATTTTGTTCTCAATAAACGTGCTAAATATTTTATGCCCTTTGATATAAGTCTCGCTTGTAAAAGTTTTATTATATTTTTGTGCTCAAAAAGCACACTTTACTTCAAATGTGTTCCGCAAAAATTCACATGTAGTCAGAAGTGTTCCAGAGGTGTTAAAGACTTCGAAGAACACTGCTCTACGCTGATAACTCTGTCGTCATAGTGTTTTTATGGCAGCCGACAATGCTTCCCAGATATCTAGAGATATTTTGACTGCCTGTAGCAAGTTATAGGACTGGAGGATGACCACCAAGGTTTCGGACATTACAAGGGCTCGTTTCGTTGTGATTGCGAGACGCGGTCGCAAGTTTCGGCCAGTGCAGCTGTTCTGGACAGCCAAACCTGTGTTTGGTTTGTTTGACTACTGTCATCCCGCTGTGCTGTTATTATCATTCGATACAAACAGGTTGAGTCTAAACATAACGCTTATTTTGTTTCAATTGTTAAGCTACGTGTTTCGATCTTATACACGAATCATCATCAGATTTCGTATAAAAATATTACGTAAAAGGAAAAATGTGCATATTATGTTGTACACTAGAATGTTGAGATTTCGTAATTTACAGTTTCTGTGTATATTGAGGTTTCATTTAAATTATTGTTAGAGTAGCTATTATTGTGTCTTTATTTTTCGTGTCTTTTAAAACTATTTTAATTCAACTGTGGTGTATTTTAGTTCTCGTTACATATTAATCTTCTATTCAATGAGTAACTTGTACGAGGTGTGTGTGTTCTTGTAGGGGGAATTATTATATCGGTTATTCTGATTCCAGTTTTTGTATTGTATAAAATCTTTCAGGTGTCTCATTCAATGTGTTAATTTTTACTTTGAATTAAAGTCTTCCTTGTTGAATGGATATTATATAATTAATATGAAAATATGAAAGTAGATATAAAACAGAATAAATAATTTTGAATGTTAGTAAACCATCATGTTTGGTATTCTTCAATTCTACATTAAATATTTCGATATGGCTATTTATTAGGTACTTACTTTCACGCATGTTGAGAGTTTTGTACACCGCGTGCGTTCTTACTATGCGTTGAACCAGGACTGATGTGTGTAGCTGTGTTGTGTGTTTTAAGAGGCCGACGAACTTGATGACATCATATGTGCGTCTGTTTCTTATTATTACCTCGAACAGTAAGTTAATTAACCGTGCACCTGTCGTTAATCTCGGGGTGACCACTTGATACACAAATGACGTCGTCGAGCCACATAAAACCGTAAGAAAAGAAGGCGCTCCAGACATTTGACGTTGTAGTGCCTCTCCGCAGTTGGCGGTTGGCCTGGTTATTATGAACGGTATTCTGTACTGTAAGCAGATTATTTGTCGTATGATGGACTGTGGGTGCCCTGCCCGCCCCCAATTCGGGGAAACCGCAGTTGATACATTTCAAATGTCTGTGCGTTATTTCAGGCTTCCGCCGCCTGTAAAGGAGATGTAGGCTGTCCTGGGATTTTAAACGGCGTAGAAATTGTAGTTTTTTTTTTACCGAAGTTTCGAGACAACATCGGTCCCATCTTCAAGGGACAGGATGGGACCGATAGGTTGTCTCGAAACGTCGGTAACAAACTACCATTCTACGCTGCGTAAAATCACAGAATAGGGCAGATCTCACTTCAAATGTCTTCGCATTGCGACTGAGGGACGTAGGGATGTTCGTAACGAAATTCAGCAGAATTTTTGTAGTCATTTTTTTTACCGATTTCGGAACTCTGACCAACAGTTTCAGGTCACAGCTGGCGCGGGGGCACACCCCTTCTCCACTTCTGAAAACTGAAGGAAATTGTGCTGACCGAAGTCTAGCCAAAGTCGCCTGAGGACTTAGAGGACTTAGCCAAAAATAATGGGAATTCAGCACACCACACAAGGCTGTCCGTGGAAAGGCGGTTATTTAGATATAATGAAATGTCCTAGCACTTTCGGCTGTCCTTACTAATGTTTTCCATTAAATGATTAAAATATTAAAATTCCAAAATATACAAGGTTAAGAATCATAAAATTACAATGTTTTAAATTTAAAAATTTCTAGTGAGCCGTACCAGGTAGAAGTTTCCCGTATGTCAATCAAATTACTTCAATACTTTATAATTTTTCCCCCTTACAATGATACAGAATTCTCCTTCAAACACTAAAATCGTCCTAACAAAGTCAATAACGGTACAGCATGGACATACGTCATACTTGACAATAATGATGTAATAAAATCATACTTGACAGCAAAATACAGCGAAAAAATAATAACAAAAGCAAACAACAAGGAAAGTTATAAAGTATAAATCAAAATTATGAAAGTTTTAAAATATTTTATGACCTTTACACTTTTGAAATAAATATAATACAAGGCAACAAACACATTAACAAAAAACCACAGGACTTTGCAATAAAAATAATACACATCATAAACTGTTTTAACGTGTGAGATTTTTCTGCCACATTGAATTGACACTTACGTCAGATTACTTTTACTCTGCCACATTGAATTGACACGTTACTTCAGATTACTTTTACTCTGCCACATTGAATTGACACGTTACTTCAGATTACTTTTACTCTGCCACATTGAATGACACGTTACGTCAGATTACTTTAACTCTGCCACATTGAATTTACACCTTACGTCAGATTACTTTTACTCTGCCACATTGAATTGACACGTTACGTCATATTACTTTTACCCCTTTACATTATTATAATGCTCGAGACTGTTGATGGCTTTGGTATAAAGCCGAAACACATAGCCAGTTATTGTAAAAGCGAGGAGTTTATATACCAGTAAAGTTGTGTCGACTGAGTGAAAAAAGTAGTTTGGATTGGTATTAAGTGCGACAGAAGTGTAATGGTTCTAAAACGTGCATTGTTTAAAATACTTGCGGACAGACAACTATAGAACGTAATAGTCGCTTTTCTCATTTCTTTTCAGAAATAGCTTAAAACAGACACCTCTTGTAAATGAAATGCACCTTTGTTTTTATTTTTTTCAGTGGCTCGACAGCCCCTTGGGGGCCTAGGCCGCCTCATTTTTCGATTCTTCACGATCACACACTTTAGACACACCACACTCAGTAGGACTCCTCTGGACGAGGGACCAGCCCGTCGCAGAGACCTCTACCTGACAACACACAACACTCACAAGAGACAGACATCCATGCCCTAGGCGGGATTCGAACCCACAATCCCAGTAAGCGAGCGGCCGTAGACCCACGCCTTAGACCGCGCGGCCACTGGGATCGGCTACACCTTTATTACCCTGTATAAATGTGCATTTCCCTTCATTTATGTCATTAACAGGGATGGTACGTGATACCTGCGTGTTTTGGAAACACCGTAAAACCACTAGCTACTCGTCTGCTTTGAAGGTTCTACCACCAGCTCGTGAAATATCTTATATTTGATAAATTCACACCGTCCTATATAAAACTCACTTTGATGCTGTATGTATTCTTCACCTGAGTTCTGTAGCAATTCGTGGTATGACAGTTTAAATTCAATGTCAGTAAAGTTTGGGATCGGAGGTTTCTCAGGAAATGGGACTGAAGACAGTCACATTGTGCCCTCTACGAGCCACTTCCTTCATCAGTGCTGAGTGTACTGTCATGTGACTCTTAGATGGCATGGGGAATATCCCCAGGATGTTTGCTCCGTCAGCGGCATACAGACATGATACCAAGATCATGAGAACATTCACCTTCCAAAATAGAGTAGCCATGTTGTATAATGGCCGTCCAAGTGGCATCTTCCTACAGTTATAGAAAAGGTTTTCATTACTAAGAACAGATGTAAGTGCCAGTGAATGATGATATATTTAGTTGTTCAAAATGACTTGCTTTGAATATCGCTGGTAAGTTAGAAATGGGAAAAGGTATGCAAGGTGCCACATGTGTTACAATAGGTCCAACAGTGATGGGGTAACTTTAGTCAATCTAAAATTACGTCACAGTTTCCAAACGTGTGAGGAATAACAAATTGAACCTTGACACCTTCAGCAAGGATATAAATATACGGTAAATCGACACAAACGTTATACCATTCATATTGTGATCGTCTGCCTTACGCCGCTGCGGAATGTGATTGGTTGGTAAGTACACATGTACTTGACTAATCTGATGTAGAATACGGTACTGAAGATTTATTGGGACCAAAGTGGGAGGAAGTAAGTTGCTGAAGGAAGATGCTTAATGAGGAGTTAATTGTTACTGCTGTTTAGCGATTATCAGTGTGATGCAAAGCAGGGGAATGAGATGGGCGAGGCGAGTTGGGGACGTCAGGAAAGGAGAGACGAGGGAGAGATGTGTGCATTTTTGTTTAGAAACCCTGAAGGAAAGAGACTGCATGTAAACCCTAGGCGTAGATGGGAGGATAATATTAAAATATATCTGAAATAAATTGGATGACAGATTGTAGATATAACTAGTTCTTCGAAAAATCTATCGGTTTGGGTAGGAAGAATAAGACAGTCAAGAATTGCTGGTGTAATTATAGCGACGTTTCAGTACATCTTAAGACCAAATGATCAAGCCAGCAATATTCCAAGCACAAAGGAAAATATTTAGGCAGTAATATAACGATCATTCATGTAAATGCCATAGAACTGGACAGGAAACATTGTAGAATGTAAGGTAGATTTTTCCTTTAATAGAAATAAATCTGCTATGTTATTAAGGAAAGTTTTTAATCCATTGTGTAAGACAGGAATCAGATACCGTCCAGTCATACAAAGAAGCCATACAATTCAACCAGCCAGCCAACCATCCAAATGAAGGTCTAACTACACCCTACCGCATCTTCTCTTATGAGATGAACAGGATCTTTAAGATATTTTGAAAAGCGTTGATTTTCTACAATGTGGATGCTGTTTCAGTAAGGTGTCCTGGCCTTACCTTGATCTTCCTGCACGTACAGCGGTTATGTTTAACCGGACGCAATTAATGGTACACATATTTACCACTGGCTGTGGTGCAACACGTACGAATGATCTGTGATTTCTTTATGACTTCCGGGTTCGCTAAATGTGTGTTACTCTATGAAATATGTCTACTGAAATTGGCAGGAAGCTGATAAGTTAGGGCACCATCACAAAAACGAAATAGCAACTGGTATCATAACAACGTGGGAGATTAGGTGTTTACAAAATGCTTCAATGTTGACATGTTTTCGCTTTCACGTCAAGGACAAGAAGGGATATGAAACGTACTTAAAGGGAATTAGATTCAAATGAGACATAAAAATCCTCTTGTCTCTTGACTGAATATTTTGGATAAAATCGGTGGATAAGGGCCGAATTTCAATTGTGCTGGGAGCATGATACAATTTGTCGAATTATGCAAGGTGGGTACGTTGTACAGAAGTCTTTTTGTGGTAAATGAGAGGGTCGGTGTTTGGCATTATCAGCTACAGCCAGTTTAACTCGCTGATAACTACAACACGTCCTTATTGACACACGGGCAGTACGCAACAAATAACACCTCCTTTCCATTATCGCCTTCCCCCTTTAACCCCTTCCCATTCCGTCACACCAGACAGTCTCTGCAATCCCTATGGCTGTGACCCTCGTCATAATTCCGATTAGTCATTGTCTAAACACTCTGCACCTATGCAAAGGACACTCACGTTGGATTCAAGCAAACAGATACAAGGCTGTTCAAACAAACAGCGAAAGAGCCAGGAAACAAGGAAATGGGTTTCTTGTGAAACACGTTAATGAATTTCAAAGCAAGATTCGCAGAAAAATAGTTCTTGAAAACTCGTCTCCAGCTGCCCCCCCCCCCCCCGGGGAATTTTGGCGCCCGAAGCGGCCGCTCCGCTAGATTGCCCCTAAGACAAGGCCTCCTATTTGTTTATCAAAGCCGGGAATGTATTAACGTGTTACGAATTTTGTTTCACAAACGTTCGCTGTAGTATCCACCATAATTTTGCACGTATTTTAAAATAAATTAATTTTTAAATAAAATTAATCTAGATTTGAAAGAAAATGCAGGGCAGTTGCGAATATATTGAATAAGAAGTCGCGAACAGATGACAAGGGGTGGTCCTGCAACTTGTGGAGGGCGAGGTGCTAACAACTCCTCATAGTAAAAACTTACGATGTTCCGAACCATTTCAAAATGTCTGGGACTTGGACTGATCCTTTGGTACGACACAAGAAATAAAAGGAACATAAAATTTGGCAAGTGGAATGGGAGAAGCCTGAATAAGCCAGGATCACTTACGACAGTGGCCAGGGAATTAGTGAGGTATAAATTAGATTTAGTGGGTGTACAGGAGGTTAGGTGGGACAAAGGAGGCACAGTAAGAGTAGGGGATTATACTTCTTTTTCTATGGAAAAGGAAATGAAAGTCATCAATTGGGAAGATGTTTCTTTGTACATCAGAGAATAGTATCAGCAGTTAAAAGAGTGGACTTTGTTAGTGATAGGATGTCATATATGGTGCTGAGAGATTGCTGGTGTGATATTATTGTTCTGAATGCGCATGCATCAACGGAGGAAAAAAGTGGTGGCTTAAGGGGCAGTTTTTATGAAAAGTTAGAGCAGGTGTTCGATCACTTGCCTAAGTATCACATAAATATTCTTTTAGGAGATTTTAATGCAAACCTGAGGAGAAAAGATATTTTCAAGCCGTCAGTTGGGAATGAGAGTTTATATGAGGATAGTAATGATAATGGTGTTAGAGTAGTAAATTTTGCTACATCAAAAAATCTGGTTGTTAATAGCACGATTTTCCGAAACATTGATAAATACACCTGGATCTCTCCTGATGAGAAGACTCATAATCAGATCCATAATTTATTGATAGAGAGTAGATGGCATTCAAGTATACTCGATGTGTAATCTTTCAGGGGAGCTGACTGTGATTGATACTGATCACTGTATAATGATCGCAAAAGATAGGGAAAGACTCACGGTAAGTAAACAAGAAGCACAGAATTTGGGTGAGGAAAGATTCAGTCTCAAGGGGCTAAGCGAGTTAGAAGTTACAAAATAAGATCAAATTAAAATCTCAAAGAGGTTTGCAGCTTTGGAGAACTTAAATGTTAGCGAGGACATAAATATGGCTTGGGAAAACACTGAAGAGAAACTCAAAGTCTCAGCTAATGGGGAAACTAGGTCTGTACGAACGGAAGCCTGATAAACCATTGTTTGATGAAGAATGTTCACAATTTTTAGATCAAGGGAAGCAGGCTAAAATGCTGTGGTTACTGTATCCAACCAAAATAATGTAGATAATCTGAACAGTGCAAAAGTTGAAGCCACCAGATACCTCAGGAATAAGAAGTGATTATATCTGGAAGCTAAAATTAATGAGCTTGAAACAAACAGAAAGATAAAAAATATGAGAGACGTTTATAGGGGCATCATTGGCTTTAAAAAGGGTTAACAGCCTAGAACTAATGTAGTAAAGGATGAGAAGGGTGATCTGGTTGCAGACTCCCACAGTATTCTGGCTAGGTGATGTAATCATTTCTCCCAGCTATTGAATGTACATGGGGTTAATGAAGTTAGGCAGACCGAAATACATACTGCATAGCCACTGGTGCCTGAGACCAGTGCCTCTGAATTGGAGATGGCTGTTGAAAAAGAAAGAGGCACACACCAGCAGGTATTGATCAAATTTTAGTAGAATTGATTAAAGAAGGAGGTAGGACAATTCTTTCTGATATCCATAACCTTATTAATTCAGTTTGGAATAAAGAGGAATTACCTGAGCAGTGGAAGGAGTCAATCATTGTATCTATTTATAAGAAGGGTGATAAAACAGATTGCAGTAATTATAGAGGCATATAATTTTTGTCAACTATATACAAAATTCTATACAACATATTTCTGTCAAATTTAACTCCATGTTCAGAGGAAATTATTGGGGATCATCAGTGTTGATTTCGAAGTAACAGGTCAACCACTGATCATATATTCTGCATTCATCAATTACTTGAGAAAAAATAAGAATAGGATGAGAAAGTTCATCTATTTATATACTTCAAGAAAGCCTATGATTCGGTTAGGAGAGAGGTCTTGTATAATATTCTCATTGAATTTGGTATCCCTATGAAACTAGTTAGGCTAGTAAAAATGTGTCTAAATAAAACCTATAGCAGTGTCCGGATAGGCATACGTTTGTCTGACACATTTGTTATTAATAATTGTTTGAAAAGAGGAGATGTCTTATCGCCATTGATTCTCAACTTTGCTTTAGAATATGCCATTAAGAGGGATTAGGTAAGCAAGGAAGGATTGAAATTGAATGGTACACGTCAGCGTACTGTTTGTGCGGCTTATGATCATAGATTGGGTGAAGGCATACGTTTTATAAAGAAAAACACGCAACTTTGTAAGCTCTAGTAAGGAGATTGGTCTAGAATAAATGCTGAGAAAACTAAGTACATGGTCATGTCTCGCAATCAGAATGCAGGACGAAATGAGAACATAAAGTTAGATAATAAATCCTTTGAAAGGGTGGAACAGTTCAAATATTTGGGAACAACCCTAACAAATCAAAATTCCATTCTTGTAGAAATTAAGAGCAAATTGAATTCAGGGAATGCTTGTTGTCATTCGGTGCAGAACTTTGCCTTCCAGTTCGCTATCCAAAAATATAAAGGTTAAGGTATGCAGAACTATAATTTTGCCTGTTGTTTTGTATGGGTGTGCAACTTGGTCTCTCACATTGATGGAGGAACATAGGCTGAGGGTGTTCGTGAATAGGGTACTGAGGAGGATATTTGGGCCTAAGAGGAACGGGGTAACAGGGGAGTGGAGAAGACTACATAACGAGTAACTTAATGATCTGTACTCATCACCAAATATTATTCGGGTGATCAAATCAAGAAGAATAAAATGGGCGGGACATGTAGCGTGTAGGGGAGACAGGAAAGGTGCGTACAGAGTGTTGGTGGGAAGACATGAGAGAAAGAGGTCACTTAGATGATCTAGTCATAGATGAGAGACTGATATTAAAATGGATCTTCAAGAAATGGAATGGGAGCATGGACTGGATTAATGGGGTAAAAATAGGGACAGGTGGCGAGCGCCTGTGAATGGGGTAACGAACCTTTGAATTCCATACAATGAGGAAAATTTCTTGACTATCTGCGGACCTATTGGGTTTTTAGGAAGGTTTCTCCTTCATGGAGTTAGTCAATTATACAAATTACACTGCGTTGATGGATAGCGTCAAATTGATCGATAGTGATTTGTCTGAAAGGAAGAAACATATAAAATGTATTCTGCTGTTTGTCACACATCAGCTTCTTTTTTTACTTTGACTAATGCTCTTGGTTTTTGATGCGCTACGGCACATTTTACTGAAAATCGCCCTGAGAATAAAAAACGTTATGGCTAAAGCTGCTCCGAAAGCTAGCGCCAACACAGCCATGACATCTAGCAGGAAGTACTGGTACCAGGCCAGGTCCAGTACAGCTGAACGCATATGTGGCGCTCCCTTATGTCTGATCACGTACTCCGTCCAGAACACGGCCTGCTGGAGTGGTGTGAGTGGCTGGTCGCGGTAGATACGGGACACTCGCTGAACATTCTCACGGTACCTGTAAAAAGACGTAGATTACATAGAACTTGACAAAAAGGGATAAAATTTATTGTAGGTTATGAGATCTGCTAATGAAATTCAGAATTCTGAAATACCACTTGTCAGTTAATACAATCGCAGAGTATTACAGTACACACATGAGTGAACTAGATAATATATTTTTTAATTATTTGAAGAGCGTTTGTTATCTATATACGATAAGTGTGTATTGTAGATTATATAATATGTTATAACTTGTTACGAATAAATGATAATATATTTCGTATAATATATTACATTACATATAAACTCATTTCGTACCTTACAGGAAAAAGAGCTCGTTTCCATTATGACCGTCAATCGGTAAATAAATTTCTGAAAAATATTCGGTAATTACTGTGAAATCTTTGCGAAGCATAAAAGTACACTACTTGGAAAAAATGCATAATTTCTTCATGTTACAGCAGGTGGAAAACACTGGGCCCTAAAAGGTTCAATTCCTTAATATGCAGTCGGAGATATTAAGCCAAATGTGGTACGACAGAAAAAAACCCTTATAGTAGTATCTCTGTATTATTTACAATTTGAGTAATGAGATTAGGGTGATATATGTGCAAGTACGTACACACTAAAGTTATACACATTTTTACCTGAAGTTTAACGATATGCAGTCACAAAAATTTAAGATATAGGAATTATATTTTATTGCATGAAGTCTTCAAGGTGTTTTTCTCTTCCGATATCTCTCTTCCACATGTAAGTTGGAGAGCTAGGTAGCTGAGTCAGTATGTCTATTGAGCTAGGGGCTGGGCGACCAATGAATCGGGATCGGATTCTCAGCAGAAAAGAAGCCTTACTCATTAGTCACCGCTTTCTGACTGGCCCTGGGGCCTTCTTCAGGACCATATGCGATGGATACCCCGACAGGTTCTGGGGCCCTTTCAAGACCGTATGCAATGTATGCCCTAACCGGCTCTGGGGCCCTTTCAGGACCGTATGCGATGGATACCATGACCGGCTCTGGGGTCCCCTGAGGAAGGTATGCGATTGATACCCTGACCGGTTAGGGGGCCCTCTCAGGACCGTAGGCGATGGATATCCTGACCGATTATGGGGCCCTTGTGGACGGTATGCTATGAATATCCTAAGCAGCTACGGGGCCCTCGCAGGACCGTAAGGGACGTACATCCTGATTTTTTTCTGGGGTTTAAGCTACAAGAACGTGAAGATAGCCACCTACATCCATGCAGTCACGTAAATCAAGAAACGACTGGAGCTATATGTCCAACAGGGGGTCAAAAATCGTAATGAACTTAAGTGCTAGATTCATGTAGCTGGGCGGTTTCAGGTACAAATATTTCACAGGGTACCTGGGTAACAGCGCTGTTTGTATAGCCCACAGGACAGAATCGGTAGTGATGTTTTCAAATTCTAGTAGAATTCCGTATCCCGAAATCTCAGCCTTCCGCATATTCAGACGCTGATCTCCGTATATGGGTATTCCCAACAAGGGGACGCCACGAGAGATGGCCTCCTGTTTGCTAAGCAACCGCCATGCGTGATGAAGAGCTTCACGTTTGGATGTGCTGCAACAAAAGTATTATGATTATGTCAAGTACTTTGAATATTACGATTAGTCAAGTACTTTGAATATTTGATTAGGTCACGTACTTTGAATATTACGATTATGTCAGTACCTTGATATTATGATTAGGTTAAGTACTTTGAATATTATGATTATGTCAAGTACCTTGAATATTATGATTAGGTTAAGTACTTTGAATATTATGATTATGTCAAGTACCTTGAATATTATGATAAGGTTAAGTACTTTGAATATTATGATTATGTCAAGTACTTTGAATATTATGATTAGGTTAAGTACTTTGAATATTATGATTATGTCCAGTACTTTGAATATTATGATTAGGTTAAGTACTTTGAATATATGATTAGGTTAAGTACTTTGAATATTATGATTAGGTCATGGTCTTTGAATATTATGATTAGGTCACGTACTTTGAATATTATGATTATGTCAAGAACTTTGAATATTATGATTAGGTCAAGTACTTTGAATATTATGATTAGGTCATGGTCTTTGAATATTATGATTATGTCAAGTACCTTGAATATTATGATTAGATTAAGTACTTTGAATGTTATGATTATGTCAAGTACTTTGAATATTATGATTAGGTTAAGTACTTTGAATATTATGATTATGTCAAGTACTTTGAATATTATGATTAGGTTAAGTACTTTGAATATTATGATTATGTCCAGTACTTTGAATATTATGATTAGGTTAAGTACTTTGAATATAGATTAGGTCATGGTCTTTGAATATTATGATTAGGTCACGTACTTTGAATATTATGATTATGTCAAGAACTTTGAATATTATGATTAGGTCAAGTACTTTGAATATTATGATTAGGTCATGGTCTTTGAATATTATGATTATGTCAAGTACTTTGAATATTATGATTATGTCAAGTACCTTGAATATTATGATTAGGTTAAGTACTTTGAATTTATGATTATGTCAAGTACTTTGAATATTATGATTATGTCAAGTACCTTGAATATTATGATTAGGTTAAGTACTTTGAATATTATGATTATGTCAAGTACTTTGAATATTATGATTAGGTTAAGTAATTTGAATATTATGATTATGTCCAGTACTTTGAATATTATGATTAGGTTAAGTACTTTGAATATTATGATTAGGTCATGGTCTTTGAATATTATGATTAGGTCACGTACTTTGAATATTAGATGTATGTCAAGAACTTTGAATATTATGATTAGGTCAAGTACTTTGAATATTATGATTAGGTCATGGTCTTTGAATATTATGATTATGTCAAGTACCTTGAATATTATGATTAGGTAAGTACTTTGAATATTATGATTATGTCAAGTACTTTGAATATTATGATTAGGTTAAGTACTTTGAATATTATGATTATGTCAAGTACCTTGAATATTATGATTAGGTTAAGTACATTTGAATATTATGATTATGTCAAGTACTTTGAATATTGTGATTAGGTCAAGTACTTTGAATATTATGAATTAGTTAAGTACTTTGAATATATATAGATATGCCCAGTACTTTGAATATTATGATTAGGTTTAAGTACTTTGAATATTATGATTAGGTCATGGTCTTTGAATATTATGATTAGAAACACCCAACCTATATTCTTTCCTCATTGTGACTGAACAAATTTAATATTAAACGTTTTTCGTGCACTGGATATATGTAAGACTACATCTGTCTCCAGCTAATTGAACATGTGGTGGTATATATGAATATTATTACTTCTCCGACATGTTTCACGTAATGATAGTAGCCGTCCTCAGAGTGATTTTTGACTCAACGGAGCACTTGTTAATCATATCGTCGTAAACGATGTCCCTGAGAATGGCTATTATTATTAGCCGAAACATGTGGGAGAAGTAATAATATTCATATATACAACCACATGTGCAATTAGTTGGAGACAGATGTAGTCTTAGTGAGCTACCAAGTTGCACACAACTATGCATGTAAGGTTTTAGTGAGCTACCAAGTTGCACACAACTATGCATGTAAGGTTTTAGTGAGCTACCAAGTTCCACACAACTATGTAAGTGAGGTTTTAGTGAACTACCAAGTTGCACACAACTATGCATGTGAGGTTTTAGTGAGCTACCAAGTTGCACACAACTATGTAAGTGAGGTTTTAGTGAGCTACCAAGTTGCACACAACTATGCATGTAAGGTTTTAGTGAGCTACCAAGTTGCACACAACTATGTAAGTGAGGTTTTAGTGAGCTACCAAGTTGCACACAACTATGTAAGTGAGGTTTTAGTGAGCTACCAAGTTGCACACAACTATGCATGTAAGGTTTTAGTGAGCTACCAAGTTGCACACAACTATGTAAGTGAGGTTTTAGTGAGCTACCAAGTTGCACACAACTATGCATGTAAGGTTTTAGTGAGCTACCAAGTTGCACACAACTATGTAAGTGAGGTTTTAGTGAGCTACCAAGTTGCACACAACTATGTAAGTGAGGTTTTAGTGAGCTACCAAGTTGCACACAACTATGCATGTAAGGTTTTAGTGAGCTACCAAGTTGCACACAACTATGTAAGTGAGGTTTTAGTGAGCTACCAAGTTGCACACAACTATGCATGTAAGGTTTTAGTGAGCTACCAAGTTGCACACAACTATGTAAGTGAGGTTTTAGTGAGCTACCAAGTTGCACACAACTATGTAAGTGAGGTTTTAGTGAGCTACCAAGTTGCACACAACTATGCATGTAAGGTTTTAGTGAGCTACCAAGTTGCACACAACTATGTAAGTGAGGTTTTAGTGAGCTACCAAGTTGCACACAACTATGCATGTAAGGTTTTAGTGAGCTACCAAGTTGCACACAACTATGTAAGTGAGGTTTTAGTGAGCTACCAAGTTCCACACAACTATGTAAGTGAGGTTTTAGTGAGCTACCAAGTTGCACACAACTATGCATATAAGGTTTTAGTGAACTACCAAGTTGCACACAACTTTGCATGTAAGGTTTAATGAGCTACAAAGTTGCACACTGCTATGTACGTGAGGTTTAGTGAGCTACCAAGTTCCACACAACTATGCATGTAAGGTTTTAGTGAGCTACCAAGTTGCACACAACTATCATGCAAGGTTTTAGTGAACTACCAAGTTGCACACAACTTTGCATGTAAGGTTTAATGAGCTACAAAGTTGCACACTGCTATGTAAGTGAGGTTTAGTGAGCTACGAAGTTGCACAAAACTATGCATGTAAGGTTTTAGTGAGCTACGAAGTTGAACACAACTATGTATGTAAGGTTTTAGTGAGCTACGAAGTTGCACACTGCTATGTATATAAGGTTTTAGTGAGCTACCAAGTTGCACACAACTATACATGTAAGATTTTAAAGGGCGAGGGGTGAAAATGCGACGGTTGAATTTCAACTGGCTTTCGCACTAGTTAAATTGCAATTTCTCTTCACAGAAAAGTGGGATCTACGAGTATACTGCTTTTACAATAACTCACCCAGAATATCGGACTGCGGCAGCCACTTGCCCAACTTAACATTGCTGGGCTGTCCCGGTAACGAGTCCGTCTCCCACTTCCACAGTATTCGCTGCTTCAGTTTGGAAAACGCTTCTAGGAAAGCATTACTCATAGACTCAGGCATCTGGGAGCCTTGCAAAACGGAGCCCATGCTGAAGTAAATCACTCCATGTGGGGCTTCGTCTAGGTACTTTTGTAGGTCCTTCAATGAAACAAATTGTCACTTATTCTCTTCAATGAAGGGAATTGACTCAGGATTATGGATGAAAACTTATTACGTCACGAAGTAGTCCAATAGGACTGTACGAAATAAAAAAACTTAATACTACAGGCTATTTGTAAAAAATCGCTGATATTTCTGATTGTCAGCTTTACAATCGAGAATGTTGTTCAGATTTGATTTTGAATGTGTTGTAATATTCCGTTCTTAAAGTTATCTGAATTTCCTTGCCCTTAATGCCCTTATTTTAGAAACAAGCGGTAATCATAAAACTTTACGTGTGTTTGCACACAACCTCTTATAATCTTTCAGTTTGTACCAAATTATTTGAAAATTTATATTGGCCTACGACCACGAATTTGGATACGTCTACACTTGAATACCCCTCTCCCCCCCCACCACCATCCAAGTCTTGTAACAAACATAACAACAAAAAAGTTGTCAATGAAATCAAGTGTACTAAACACAAGATGTGTATTTTTAACGCAAGCACAACTTTAGAATCTTTAAAATTCACTTAACAACCAGCAACTGCATTATTGAATTAAAATATCACTTAAAGTTACCCTACATATGTTTCGGTCATTATTTGACCATCATCACGGTATCTGTATCTTTATGTTTTCACTTCACTGTGCCCTATCCACTTTTTTGTTGACTAATTTATTAATGTTTTTCACTGGGAGTTGTTTTGTACACCGCACTTATATACGTATTTGTCTGTTGCGATCGTCTGCGTTGTTGGTTGTTAAGTGAATTTTAATACCAAAATGCACGGTGAACAAAAAAGTAAAATTTATAATCTTTACTCGTTACATGTGCGAGAAGGAACAATCACTCTGTACATATCGAGCAACTTAGTATATTAGTGACTGGGGGGGGGGGGACTTTACTTTCTACGATAAAGCAAGTGGACAGCCTTTCTTTATATCATTGTAACTGATTGTGTTAATTAAAGTGTTGTAACGACGCAAGATGGATCTTATTTTTGTACAAAGGGAGTTCGTTGTAGAACGTTAATTTTTACTTATACTTACAACACGTATGGTCTGTCTTTTATCATGTCTCTGAGCATAGAAAATGTCATGGGATATCCTGGCGCTGCAGAGCTATTTTTTTGCAGTATACGTGCTTTAAACAATGGCAAAATAAAAGGGACACTCTCTATTATAAAATAACGTTGCTTTTCAGAATCAACATTCTGCATAAAATGCATTAATTTTAAGGTAGCTGTGACATGTCTCACCTCTGGTAGTTTGGTCGGTGGCTGTAGGTGTATTCCACCAACTTCAATTATGTTAGGCATTAGTGGTTTCGGATAATTCAGGCTGAAGTGGTTGTTGACTAACAAAAGCGAGGTTTTACGAAGAAGTTCTGATAGTGACGGGACGGATTCCGTGAAGTTGAAAAACTGCTTCATCACTGCTTCTTGCTTTGGAATGCTATAAAACTCTTGTCCAATTCTCCAGTAAACTCCATATAGCGTATTCACTAGACGTTCCCAAAAATTCATATGATGACTGTAGTGAAGAAATATATCAGGAATATACGAGTATGGATTGGGGTTTCCAACCCAGTCCCCCATCCAATGAGTACCTCCAAATGGGCAGATCTGAATTATGGCAGCATTGAATTTATGCGCGAATCCCATGAAACACTCGTTTGAGAAGGCTTCCACTATGATGGCGTCAAAGTGATGATGTTTGGAATGTATAAGTTTCTGGACTTCTGGATGCTGCAGGACTTTGACGCAATGTATAATCCCAGAATTCCAGAGCATTCTTGATTTTCCAATTATAGTGTCATCTCTTGTATCAAAGAAATTGAATGAAACTGGAACATATATACAAAGGCACACCAGTTTATTCCCAACTAATTCCACAATTGATTTTATTGCTCCTACATGTTTCGGCTGCAAAATGTAGTCATCCTCACGGTGCCACATGTATTGAAGACATGCACAGCATGCTATATATACAATTTGTCAAATATAAATGGTAAGATATTTATACATGTTAGTTTGATTCCATAAATTTAGAATATTATTAAAATTGTATTAAAATTGTAACATAAGAGAAGTATAAAAATTAAGTAAAATGTATTACCCAAACATGTGTTGATAGATGACTTCTCTCCAGTTTTTAGTAGAGCGGAGATCCCAGATTAAGATATTCGGTGTGTTCTCCATGAGTACAGTACATTCATTCATGGCGTGTACGCGGAATATCTAAATCTAAGAACTGGAGAAAAATCCTCTCTCACGAGACGTTTGTATATTATATGTTATGTAATTTTGATATTTCACTTTTGTTACAATTTTAATACGATTTTAATAATACTGTATATTTATGGAGTGACGTATGTATAAATATTTTACCATTTATATATGACAATATCTGTAGTACGCTGTACATATCTTCAACACTTTTAGCTCCCTGGAGATGGCTGCGGTTTGCAGCCGAAACATGTAGAAACAGTAAAACCAATTGTGCTATTAATTGGGAATAAACTTGTGTGTATTTGACAGTTGCACGGAAAATATACAATATTAAATTTATACAAAGTGTTTGCAAGGGTTTTCCCTCGTTTTTTTTCTAAATTTTGTAATAATGCTTGTTTTATTGTATCATTATTTGGACGCTGTCCATTTTCTGATTTATGCATAATACACACGACATCTTGCGAGCTGACCATACTCTCGTCTCAGGCTTTATGTTATATTACTGAAATTTGTAATTATAAGCTATGTCAAACTTGTAACCAGAATATAAACGCAGAATCAGCTCGCAAAACGTCCTGTGCATTCCCCATACCTCAGAAAATGGACAATTTTTCGCTAATTAAAGGCTTATTTTTCTTCGTGTTGTGATGATAAGAGATGATAAATGTGGCAAGTGTCAGAACGAATAATCAAATACACACCATTACAAGTGCGTATTCTTGTAAATGTTTGGGTTTCTAAATTGAAAATTTGTTGATAATTTCGAGCCTGCTACAATTATTATATTTAATACCCCAAGAATTCAGAGGAAAGGAGGAATGTAAAGATAATAAATCCATCTGTATGGCCTGACTGTACAAAACTAATATACACAAATATTGGACACTGAAACACATTAGTGTACAAGAGCTGAAGATAAGTGCTCTGACCTTCCTGGAAGGTGTTTTTATTCAGAACACAACCATACAATGGTGTGGTTAAGAGATAGATAGATTTATAGATAGATGATAGGTAGGTATATAGGTAGATAATATATAATATATATAGATAAATGGGTAGATAGATATATAGAGAGCCAAATCGACACGTAAAAATACATAAATAAGTAAATAGATAAATAAATATATAAATAAATATATAAATAAATTAATAGATAGATAATTAGATAAATAGATTGGTAGGTATATAGGTAGATAATATATAATACATATGTATAGATAAATGGGTAGATAGATGTATAGAGAGCTAAAGAGACAAGTACATGTACAAATAGATTAATAAGTAGATAAATAAATACATAGATAAGAAATTAATAGATAATTAGATAAATAGGTATATAAGTATATAATATATAATATATATAGATAAATTGGTAGACAGATATATAGAGAGCTGAATAGACAATTATATGTACAAATAAATAAATAAATAAATAAATAGATAATTAAATAGATAGGTAGGTAGGTAGTTGGATGGATGGATGGATAGATAGACAGATAGGTACTTAGGTAGATAGACAGACAGAGAGACAGACAGACAGATTAGATGCTCAATAACAAAGTTTCGGGGAACTTTGTGGTGCCTGAGCCATCTTAGTCTCAGAGAAGATGGAGGCGCTAGGTTCGTCTACTGCCTCCACCACAAGTTATCACGACTCAGAATATTTCAGTAAATCGACAGTCATGCAAACTTACAGCCGTCTGAGAGGAACATTTTCACTTCTATGTCCGTTATGTTTGGTACAGGCGGCTGTTCTGGAAAAGAACTTATGACGGTCACGTGATGTCCTCTGCGGGCAAGTTCGCGAGTCAGAGCAGTGAAGACAGTGTTGTGGCTCTTTGCTGGAACTGGAAATATTGCGAGAAACTTGGCGCTGTGCACAGTTGCAGAAACTGCCAGAATAAGCGTCGCAATTATATACCACTTCCGGGCCATCTGTTGGCAAAACAGTAATTATTAATGCTTGCAAACTTAATGCTTCTATAAACAGTTAAAGTAGTTACAGTAGACCTATATTCAGGACTGCTGAAATATTTTGTGTGCGCTTTTGTTACTTGCGGCAAATCAAGGCCGACCAGTAGATGTTTATTTCATTCACAAGATTCACTTCTCCTGCCTCTCTTTCTCCGCGTGTGTCAACACAAGGTTCACTTCTCCTGTTCTCTTTCTCCACGTGTGTCAAACGGTGAATGTGACCATTACGTTTCATACCTTTTATTGGCTTACACAAGGGACAGTGTTTTAGGTATGTGTCGGGCCTAGTTACATAATCCTAAGTGGGCTGTAATAGCGTAGTTCAGTATAGCGATTCGCTACGCGCTGAACGTTCCGGGGATTGAATCCCAGTGGGGGTGACATTTTCTGCGCTCATCCATACTGGCCCTGGGGCCCAGCCAGCCTCCAGTAAAATAGGTATAGGGTCTCTATGCCGCGGGTTAAGAGGCCGGGGCGTGGCGTTGATCATCCACCTTCATGTAGCGCCGAGGTTAAAGAAAGAGTAGAGTTATACCTCTACTCCCATTCTGGGACTTCATGGCCTGTTCTAAGGCGAAATTTATCTTTTACATAATTATAAAACAGTAAAAACTACAGCGGCGCTGCTTGTCTTTTAGACAAATATTTGGCGGACAGTAAATGTGTCCGGATGTTAAACTTAACCACGATTTGGTAATTCTTGCCCGTAGTGTTATTTAAATCCCTTGCATTATAGTCTTAAATTTACATATAATTTATTACAGTAATGACAGTGCTTGCAACAAGAAGTAGACAAAAGATATTTTAATATAAAATCTTACAAAGTAAAATTTGCCATATCTGTGTTAAAAATAGCATCGGTCATGTAATTATCCTACAACATGTAAAAATGCTACGAAAACCGATTAGAAGGTCATATCCAAGAATTTAATAAATTACTATTAACTTCATTACTTGTAAATCTAAGATGTCCTTAAGTAAATATGGAAATTCCTTCCTGAAATGTATGAAAATACGTCTATTTCAAATTATGTACTTAAATTTTCTCTGTAATGGTAACTGCTGAATTCAGAGAAGGGAAATTAAAAAATCCAAATGTAGGAAAAAAAGAAATCCCCTGTTGACACTAAAAACATTAAGGAGATTTTACCCACATCATTGTCGCTGTGATTTGTTGTCGAATGAAAACAGAAATTCTTACTCTTGAACTGTAAAAATCGTATTTCATGTAAAGTTTGACTGTAAAATGTGATTTAGCTAGAAAACTATAAACATGCAATTGGATCATATATTTTTGTCAGGTTTTCTGTGTATAATCCACACAATTCTTCCCTACCTCTAACGTGAGTAATATTAATCAGGCCCGTCCCGAAAATTAAGTATTTTTAAGCGAAACTATGGAAATATTTGAGCTAAACATTTTATGAGGTTTACGAAAAAAATACGTAATATTTTAAGACAAATATAATTTAAGAAGTAATTTTTTAAGAACATGCAAGTTACACCAGTAATATATAAAACTTTCGAAGTTGTTGAGAAGAATGTGTTAACATAAGTGCGTTATTTAACGACGTTCTGAGTTTACTAAGATTTTACAGCGTTAGTAATAGGACAATTTATATGGAGAAAAAGCAAACAAATGTAAGACAATCCCATTACAGGCCTGGACAGGCCCTGAAGTTTCCAGGAGGTTGAGGCTCTCAGATTTCAAGACAATCGGTACATGAAGGTGGTAAGGTTGTCAGCTCTATGCACCGGCCGCCTTTACACTACAGGACATATTCCTGGTACTCATTTCTGTTAGAGGCTGAGTCGACCTCAGGGCCATAGTGCGGCTGGAAGGATCATGTCAATAAAAAATTCCAATGACACCATCGGGAATCGAACCCGCGACCTGTCGGCTTGTAGCGCAGTGCCTCAACCAACTTCGCCACCGCGTGCCCCGAATATTGAGAAAAGGTGGAATAATTCTGGGAAGGAAAACAAAGTATTCGGAAAAACACGTTGTTCCAGTGCCATTATTTACCGACACGTATCCCGCATGGATTGGCTTGGTAAAATAATATGAAAAACATGCACATTAGAAAGTAATACCAACTCGTACCTTTTAAAGCGTAATATAAGTTCATACACATTTTAATTACTAATAAAGTTTTGATAGAGTAATATATAAAACGTAAAATAGTGCCTAGAAACCTATTAATTTTAAATAATTTACACAGAATATATAAATTTAATATAATAAGTGGCTTAGTAACAGTTATTCAGATGTGTACTGTCGATATGTGTAGCAGAACACTCACGGTACTTCCAGAAACCACTGACATCCTAGCTTGGACCAGAAGCTACTGGACGCCTAGCAGTTCGTAGCGAGCGTAGAAGATAGAAGTTAGCAGTTAACCTTCGGACAAGCAGCGACATCTGCAGACTAATAATAGGAGCCGTAAAGAAGAAGAAAAATTGTAGATAAATGAATGCGTGCTGAGCAGTGGCGACTCGTGGGACTCTCTTACATACATTCATACATACATAAATACATATATACGTACATTCCATGGATCCATAAGTGTGTCACTAAGACAGTAGGCTGTGTAACAAGTCATAAATACACAACACACACAATTTTACAGTGTAAAACACTATGAACATATTACAAAAACAGTTCCATAGATATTCTCTACACATAAAATATTCATTTGCAGATTGAAACGAGTGTGTATTTAAGTATTTTCTTAAGGCTAATTTAAACTTTGACTTTTCATTCTTAAGGATTGTCAGACTACGGTAGGGCTGAGGTTAGGATTATTAAATGATTACTGAGAAGGCTTACTAGAGCGTTTCTATCAGCACAGCTACTCAACGACTTACGTTTAGCGCATAGAGCAGGGTTAAATTTTCTCACGTGAGTTTGTATTCTGCTTGGTGATGAATGAGAAATAATTGAATCAGGTGTTGCACGGCCTAAATTCTCAGTCTCTGTCGACGAGAGGTATTTGCGATGGGCCGACTCTAGTCCATCCACCGGCTCTATGAAGCAGAACATCCTTGTCGATATAAATGTCCTCACCCTTCGATTCCCTTTGGGCAAGCGCCCATCGGTTTGTCGCTACTTAGGAATGTGTGGGGGATGATTAGGATGTTGCCATGTTGTTCTGGTTTGTACTTTTACTCTTAACGGGCCTATGTTGGAGGGCCGGGATAGCGCAGTCGGTATAGCGACTCGGGTCGACATATACGGTCCGGGGATCGAATGCCGGTGGGGGCGAGATTTTCCGCACCCGTGCAGACGGGCCCTGGCACCCAACCAGCCTCCTGTACAATGAGTACCGGGTCATTCCCAGGAGCAAAACGGCCAGGACGTGGCGTCGAATACCCACGCCCACCTAGCGGTGAGGTTAAAGAAAAAGTAGAGCTATAGGCATACTCCCCCTCTGGGCTTTCATAGCCTTTTCTAGGGTGTTTACCTTTTTTCACGAACTTGTGTTGGGGTAAGTAGCTCTCCTCCTGTCCGTGTCTTTCGGTTGCTATACTCAGTCAGAGTGCGAGCTGGGTGTTTTTGGGCTCCAAATTGAGAGAAGAGAGTGAGGAATGGGGAAGCTACCCTGCCCTCACTGATATGCAGTCGATGTGTTTAGGTTTGGCTTCGTTTTGAAGAAGGAATGGTAGCAAATTGCTGAAGTTATTGTTGTGGGACTGAGTGGCCTATCTTGGCTATAGTCAGCCTTGTAATGTGTAACTGAATTGTTTGTTATGATTCGTTGTTAAAATAATTTGAAAGATTATTTTTGTTACGTGTTTTTGGTTATTGTATTTTGAATATTGTCTATATTAATATATGCTGGAATATCCTTGGATTGAGACAGTTCTGATTGGTAAATTGCCCCACGGGGCCCGACATGCCTGGAGGCCGTCTGCCCAAACGTCTAATGGCATAATTAGTTAGTGCGAACCCTTGGCGTTTCTAATATTATTATATAGATGGACTTTGGGGTTCAGCGAAACATTGATGCCCTATAAATACTTCGCAATAGTCTTCTTCATGTTTATGTTAAAACTGCAAATATTAAAATTAAAATATTCACAAATGTGGCTTTGAAAAGGACTAGGTAAAAATGGTTATCGAATTTCCAGCCTTTGAAGTATTAGAAAAGGTAAACAGATGTACGAATTTCTTCTTTAAACCCTCTCTGGGCTGCAGCGGCTTTCGGCCCACGTAAGCTGCCACTGTCTTCCCACCACTCAGCCTAGCTACCCTGATCCAAAGCGCAACGTCTGGACAGGGCACAGTCCACTCGTTTACCGCAGCGCTTAAGACTCCGTCACGAGTATTTGAATTTAACCCTTCATTCGTATTATTTTAAAGAATGTACGTATCTCCTAACGAAGAATTTTATTCAGGTATATTTTGGACAAGCCTTCCCTGGTGCTGAGTAATGAGTTGTAATTTGTCCGTCACTCAAACTTTAGCATATCTGTCGAAGTGATAAAGGCAGGTATGAGTGCAAACATACAATATCGTTATTCTTCACTATCTTGACATTGCATGACTGCCATTTTCAAATACTTTACGAAAATCAAATAATAAAACCAACGAATGCACTATATTGACCACTTTTATTATGGCCTATTTCCCCTCACCCTACACGTGTTTCGGAACTTTAAAGTTTCATCTTCAGGGGTTGTCGTGTGCTACCAATTATTCACATATTAAAACAAATACACAATATGTACAATAGTCTGTTAAAGTATTAAAACCATAGGTAAATGAAGTTCAAAACTCTTTTAAAATTATACGATATGTACTGTAGTCTATTAGAATCTTAAAATCTCACGTAAATGTATATTTAAAACCTGTTTTAAAAATGTTTTAAAAATTGTGGACTGTTCGTAATATTCACTTTTTTACGGAACTACTGGCGTAGTTTTATACAACTCCGTATTCCATTTCTGTAAATAAATTAAACATTCAAATATAAACTTTATTAATTATTAGAGGTTAAGTGGAAATTTTATAAGAAATTGGTTTACTACGAATGTCTTACCTTGTGTGTTGTGTACTGCTCGTCATTCACAGATAACAGGTTATTCCAACTGATAGACACCCCCACCAACCTCCACTCATACCGGACACCCAACACAACAACAGTCCCCCTACACACACAGCCTTGAAAACACAGCACAGAAGCATCACAACACACAAGGTAAGACATTCGTAGTAAACCAATTTCTTATAAAATTTCCACTTAACCTCTAATAATTAATAAAGTTTATATTTGAATGTTTAATTTATTTACAGAAATGGAATACGGAGTTGTATAAAACTACGCCAGTAGTTCCGTAAAAAAGTGAATATTACAAACAGTCCACAATTTTTAAAACATTTTTAAAACAGGTTTTAAATATACATTTACGTGAGATTTTAAGATTCTAATAGACTACAGTACATATCGTACAATTTTAAAAGAGTTTTGAACTTTATTTACCTATGGTTTTAATACTTTAACAGACTATTGTACATATTGTGTATTTGTTTTAATATGTGAATAATTGGTAGCACACGACAACCCCTGAAGATGGAACTTTAAAGTTCCGAAACACGTGTAGGGTGAGGGGAAATAGGCCATAATAAAAGTGGTCAATATAGTGCATTCGTTGGTTTTATTATTTGATTAAAAAATGTAAGGTGGTAATACTGTGAAACTTTACGAAAAATTTAGGATTTTTAAGGTCTGTGTTAAAAGTACTGTCTTCTGTGACGTGGTGCCACGTAGTTTGTTAAATAGGAGCGAACGGTTAGGAGGAATATGCTGCCTCCATCTTCAGGGTAGAACATAAAATATCGTTAACTGTCTACCAAACTATAAGATGTCTCCCTTCACATGACAGTAATCTATTTTGATCGAGTCTGTAATAATGCTGGTATTATTTCCAATACAGAATTGGCATATACAGTGTCATTATTTTATGTGAAAACAAATCTTTATCATTTCCTGTCGTCTCGTGTCCTAGCCGGACGTCCACACACGCGACAAAGCAGCAGCTGGAAGCGACAAACATTTAATTGTCAGATAAAGAAGGACGCTGTATAAGCCTAATTTCGATCTGTAGTGCTTTTAAAATTCAGTGATTTTTTATTTAATGTCAGTAACTCTGATTGTGTAGCATCAGCTAGTACGAATATTAGTGAATACAGAATTGGAATGGATTGGGAAGGAAGAGGTCGTGACCTAATTTGAGGTACTGTTGTGTGATTTGGTTGGAAGGACTGAGGAAAAATTAGAGACAAGAAACATTCACATGTTGTCCTTGGGTACTTCATACGAATTATATCACTGAGCATTCTGTAACTTGTTTAACATGGATAGCTAAGTAAAGGTAAAGCAATCCCATTACAGGCCTTGACAGGCCCTTAGGGCTCCAGGAGGTCGAGGCTCCCAGGTTTTTAGACAATCGGCACATGAAGGTGGTAAGGTTGTCAGCCCTAAACACCGGTCGCCTTTACCCCCCAGGAAAGATTCCCGGTACTCATTTCTGTTAGAGGCTGAGTCGACCCCAGGGCCATAGTGCGACCGAAACGATTATGTCAATGAAAAATTCCAGTGACACCATCGGGAATCGAACCCGCGACGTTCCGGTTTGTAGCTAGAGCACTGTAAAATCATGGATAATGTCGGTATTTTGATTCGATTTTTAAATTACAAATCACTTACAGTAATCTGCGAAAACAGTTTCTCATACACCAGCATCTGCAGAGAACAAGGATCGTGGTATTTATCGAGATATGTTTGCAATGCCTGTGGCTTAATTTGACATCTGACATTCTAAGCACCTGTAAGTAGGATTATTATTCGTATTTTATCTTACCAATGTCGTTTGTCACTTCCCGGCTGCTACTGGAATGCACAAGTCGGCGGGCCGCTGAATGGTTACGGCTTAAACGATAAGCCAGGCGTCAGGGAAGTGACAAATGATACTGGTCAGATAAAATAATGTTCCTGTTCGCTGGAGGCATTAAGGAGTAACTTGTCCATTCAGACAGTAATCCTCTGCGTTACGACATCATGTAGTCTGGTATCAGTATTTCGGACGAATATGCTGTCTCCTTCTTCATTGTGTGTAATTCTGCTTTGAAAGTGAACGCAAAAATTTCTCCGAAACGTTGGTTACCACCGAAAGGATTACATGATGTCATGAAGCGGTAAATTGTAATCTGAATCATTACCGCTACGAAAATTTGAAATCTGTTTTTCTGCACATTTATTTTGTACTTCCTAAAACATGAATGTACAATGCGGGTGTTCCTTCTTCAACGACCGCGCTCTCGGACGCTACAGATTCGGATATGGTGCTTAGCAACCATTTCCGATACACCGTGATGTCTGTGTAGATTCCAGGCACTCCTTTCACGGCACAGCCTCTTCCCCAGCTGACTACACCTGCCAAAACTTGTCCCTGTTTCTCTGAACCTTGGCAGAGTAGTGAAGATCCGGAATCGCCCTGCGTAACACGGAAATTCATTTATGACAGGTTTGGTATTTCTGTAATTCTATATACAAGGTAGAGCGGGTCGTCCGTTGGGCCCATGTTGGTATGCATGGCGACAGGGGAGTCGTGAGTCGTGACCCATATTAAAATATTCGTGTCTGTACTCAGTTAAGCTTTAAAGTGCTAATTGTACGGTTTTGTTTTAGAAATTTACAGTTAACCTGAACAAGGTATGCATAATTTTTATGCTAAACTACTTAACTGTGTATGTAGCATCTAGTCGAACAATTGCGCAGTCAGCAACAAACAGTCCTTTGTCACTTTACAAAGTGCGTGCTACATGTCACGGCCTTAACACAGCCATTATCCTAAAGGTCTTCAAAAAAGGAATGCAATAATGGCAGATCCTGTTACCGATATGCATATGTGCAGTAAAAATTACAAAGTTTTCAATTAAAATTGTTAAAAATATTTAAAATAGTGACGAATTACATGTACTTTTCATATAACTGGTTTACATTACATGTGAATATCTATCTATAGTTGCAGACAAAAATCTATATGAATATGTCATCATTGTGCGGGAGTTATCTCTGTGTTGTCAGTAGGTGCTTATACCAAGATGGTTCACTGTGTACTGAGGCCGAAACACGTAGGAAACACACTGAAAAGTGACAAATGATTGTTTGTTGTTAATTGTGCAAGTATGGGATTAAATGCTGTAAAATGAGTATATTTCACGGAACATGGAAAATATTAAATTCACTTAAATATGTGTTTCAAACATAAGATGTTGGGATAGTTTCTTTTTATTTGTTTATGGTTCGTTTATGCTAGTATAATATGCTCACTGTGTTTCGCAACCCCATGAAAATAGTAAGGCTACATAGCATATATTTTAATGACGACATAACATATTTTGGTTCATATCCTGTTTAAAATTTTAGGAGAAAGGATATGCCTTGTCACGGTTACGTTTCGACTTCGCTTTGCAGTATTCTATTAGGAAGGTCAAAGTAAGCCTTAGGGGGACTGCAATCTTTTGGCCGTACCAGTTTATGATCTCTGATGATTATTGCAATTTATTTGTTTGTGACATACATATTACAAAATGGAGACTCCTTTTTAATCTCTAGTAAGGAGGGAATTTCTTGACTATCTGAAGACCTGTTAGCTTCTCAATAAGGACTCTGCTCCATGGAGTTAGTTAGTAAGGAGGTCGATCCAGTTTACGAAAATTCGTGGACTGTTCGGAACACCAGACTGTGAAATAAGTCCAAAATCAACAGTGCCAACATTTTCCTTCTTACCAGTGTAAGTGGCAGTCTTTTTTCAAAATGTTACATGCTTTTCTTATTTGTGAAATCTTTACAAATACGAATTTAGGTAGTAAGAAAACGAAACTAGGTACGACATACTTACGACACTTACGACATACTTACGACACTTACGACATACTTACGACACTTACGACATACTTACGACACTTACGGCATACTTACGACATACTTACGACACACTTACGACACACATGACGATGTGCCGCCACTCCGTTTTACACTGAAATGTCAACTTACCACGCATGCGTCAGCGTCATCTCCTCCAGCACAAAACGTGCCTGGCTGCAGCATGATGTACGGCCCTAGTGCCTGCTGACACACCCCTCTCTGCGACACAGGCACCGTGGCACAGTGCAATGTTTTCGGAAACACGTGCCTAAGTGGGTCTAGTGTTCCAAGCCCACAGACTTGGCATTCACCTGCACACATCCACAATACAGCCTTTGAAAAATTGTGCAGTATTATCAGCTGTCATTTATTTTACGCTGGTTAAGCACAGGATGGCGTATTTCATTTACTGTGTAACTCACGAATAAAAAGAACTGTGGAAATAAAGTAATGGAAGAGACAGTCTCGGGAAGTAGGAGGATATTTGAGAATACAGGGATAAAAAAGTCGCAAAACACAGACAAGAGATGGTCATCCAGTTTGTTGATTAGATATGGGGCTAGCTTGTACTCACAGTAAAAGAATAAACCAACATGTTGCAACATGCTTAACATCTCAGACACCTAAACCAACATGTTGCAACATGTTTAACATCTCGGACACCTAAACCAACATGTTGAAACATGTTTAACATCTCAGACACCTAAACCAACATGTTGCAACATGTTTAACATCTCAGACACCTAAACCAACATATTGCAACATGTTTAACATCTCAGACACCTCAACTTGAAGGACAGGGTAGAAAAGTAATATTAAAAAGATAGGAGAGAGCGAATAGGGTCAAGTGGCGAGCTAATGTGAACACCATAATAAGTCTTCGGGTTCCAAGAAACGTTAGGGATGTCTTTTGTAAACGACAGAATATTCTATTCTGGAATACGGCTCTCCTGCATGAAGTTGGTTACTTGTGTAAAGAGGTCCCTTGGGAGAACGAAACATACATATGAGAACACAATAGAGTCTCAAATTTCGTAAAACTGGGACGTTCGGCATTTCGAACTTTCGTAATCATCAATTTTAATACAATTATTTTGACCTTTCGTGACCGGTATCGACGAATCGACTTGAGAAGGTCTGTCTGGAGTGTCGGCTATGAACACTTCTGCTTTTGCGCACGGAAATGAAGCTCTTTCTTTCTTTGTGTTCGATTGTATTCGTGCTTTATGGAATGAAATTTCTGTAAATTATTTTCAAATTATTTTGTTATTCGACATTATATAATCTTAAGATAATGACAGGTTCCTTATGTAATAAAAAATAAATAAATAATATATAAAACAGGAAGGACTGAAATGGTCACACATTGCACGCCTTTTATGTCGTACTTCTGACCACTTTTCAATTACACTAAATCTCCTTGCATATTAGTGGATTTTGTGCGTACACCGGATACTTAGTACAAGTGCGTTTGAATGCGACTGATTATCTTCATAAACTCGCTGTTGGTTCTACAGCTGAATTTATCGATATCCATCTATTCATAGGTCCAATGTTCTTGATAATTTCTGATGAATGCTGCCAGAAGAAATCCCTTTTTACAGTGCATAATTTTAGCTAAATAAACTTTATGTCATTCACACCGTGCATTTTCAGTCCATCACACATCTCTTTAACCAACAAATGCACACTTTACTTAACGTTGTATTTACCGTGCATTTTCAAATGAGTAAAGTTCATTAAGCACCAACTAATGCACATAAACTTTTTTTCACAATAGTTTATTGTTAAAATTTCCCTATACGTATTTCGGTGGTTTAAACCACCATCTTCAGGGGGTCATAGAGATTATTATGCATAGACCTTACAGTTATTACATATGTGGTTATATTCGTATATGTAGAATATGAGTGGTCTGATATTGTCCACTTGGTACAGTATGTAAAACAAAATGCTATAAAATGGATTAAAAAGTTGCTAAAATGATTACATAATTTGTAGTCAGCAAGAAAATTAGTGGCAGTTTGGACTTGTAGTTCTTTGTAAGTGCATTTTTGTTTGCAGTAAGTAGGTCATCTGTGTGTACTGGATGAGCTGCGTGACGTTCGTCTCGTGTTGTTGCAGAGTGATGGAGAGTGAGTTATTGAACTTAAATGCACACTTTATTTATTACACAATACAATTGACAGTATAACTAGTCCGACATGTTTCGAGTCCCAATTTTGGGATCATCATCAGGGACTTGGATTGTGAATTACACAAATTACAAATCAACAATAATGGCACATTGAAAGTACAAATTTAAAATGTAGTTTATTTCAGTTGTTTTGTGGGTCCACTGTGTATTAGAAATTGTATGTCTACATGTAGAATACTAGGACAGTACTGTCCTAGCATTCTACACGTATATTTAGCTACATGACATCAGATTTAATTCATACGAATAGTACAGTCCGCTTCAAATACAGAGTCATGTTGTAGTCCTCAATAACTATATTTAGGGTCTATTTTAGTGTTGCACTTACTGTACTGGTTTTGATAAAGCAATCCTTGAAATTTTTTCGCGTGTCGACTACAGACGTTTTCTTTACTGATAATTTTCAGTTTTGATATGAGATATTTGCTGTTCTGGGATGTTACGCAGCGTAGATTGGTAACATGCCAGAAAAGCGAAGATCTTATTTACATATTTTTATTGGGATTGTTCCTGAAAGCAAAGTCCTTCAGCCACAATCTCCTTACACAGCGATCATCACCAGAGGTCAATACTGCTCCGTGTCGCCGTGCATCGATTATACAAGCTGGTGGAGCGGCCAGCTTTAACCCAATTTGCCGAATGGAAATACACAAAATAAAATGCACATATTTATTTTACATACAAATTAAACAACCGGAAACCAATACTTACAGAAAGGCGTAGTTTAAAAAACATACAAAAAAAAACACATCAAAACAATATGAATACCAATTAAAGAGCAGCTCCACACAGACTAGCGGATACTTGGTACTGCTGTGCCGTTACGTGATAAACACAGACTATCGGATACTTGGTACTGCTGTGCCGTTACGTGATAAACACAGACTATCGGATACTTGGTACTGCTGTGCCGTTACGTGATAAACACAGACTATCGGATACTTGGTACTGCTGTGCCGTTATGTGATAAACACAGACTATCGGATACTTGGTAGTGCTGTGCCGTTATGTGATAAACACAGACTATCGGATACTTGGTAGTGCTGTGCCGTTATGTGATAAACACAGACTATCGGATACTTGGTAGTGCTGTGCCGTTACGTGATAAACACAGACTATCGGATACTTGGTAGTGCTGTGCCGTTACGTGATAAACACAGACTATCGGATACTTGGTACTGCTGTGCCGTTATGTGATAAACACAGACTATCGGATACTTGGTACTGCTGTGCCGTTATGTGATAAACACAGACTATCGGATACTTGGTACTGCTGTGCCGTTATGTGATAAACACAGACTATCGGATACTTGGTAGTGCTGTGCCGTTATGTGATAAACACAGACTATCGGATACTTGGTACTGCTGTGCCGTTATGTGATAAACACAGACTATCGGATACTTGGTACTGCTGTGCCGTTATGTGATAAACACAGACTATCGGATACTTGGTACTGCTGTGCCGTTATGTGATAAACACAGACTATCGGATACTTGGTACTGCTGTGCCGTTATGTGATAAACACAGACTATCGGATACTTGGTACTGCTGTGCCGTTATGTGATAAACACAGACTATCGGATACTTGGTACTGCTGTGCCGTTATGTGATAAACACAGACTAGCGGATACTTGGTACTGCTGTGCCGTTACGTGATAAACACAGACTAGCGGATACTTGGTACTGCTGTGCCGTTACGTGATAAACACAGACTAGCGGATACTTGGTACTGCTGTGCCGTTACGTGATAAACACAGACTATCGGATACTTGGTACTGCTGTGCCGTTACGTGATAAACACAGACTAGCGGATACTTGGTACTGCTGTGCCGTTACGTGATAAACACAGACTAGCGGATACTTGGTACTGCTGTGCCGTTACGTGATAAACACAGACTATCGGATACTTGGTACTGCTGTGCCGTTACGTGATAAACACAGACTATCGGATACTTGGTACTGCTGTGCCGTTACGTGATAAACACAGACTATCGGATACTTGGTACTGCTGTGCCGTTATGTGATAAACACAGACTATCGGATACTTGGTACTGCTGTGCCGTTACGTGATAAACACAGACTATCGGATACTTGGTACTGCTGTGCCGTTACGTGATAAACACAGACTATCGGATACTTGGTACTGCTGTCCGTTACGTGATAAACACAGACTATCGGATACTTGGTACTGCTGTGCCGTTACGTGATAAACACAGACTATCGGATACTTGGTACTGCTGTGCCGTTACGTGATAAACACAGACTATCGGATACTTGGTACTGCTGTGCCGTTACGTGATAAACACAGACTATCGGATACTTGGTACTGCTGTGCCGTTACGTGATAAACACAGACTATCGGATACTTGGTACTGCTGTGCCGTTACGTGATAAACACAGACTATCGGATACTTGGTACTGCTGTGCCGTTACGTGATAAACACAGACTATCGGATACTTGGTACTGCTGTGCCGTTACGTGATAAACACAGACTATCGGATACTTGGTACTGCTGTGCCGTTACGTGATAAACACAGACTATCGGATACTTGGTACTGCTGTGCCGTTACGTGATAAACACAGACTATCGGATACTTGGTACTGCTGTGCCGTTACGTGATAAACACAGACTATCGGATACTTGGTAGAGCTGTGCCGTTACGTGATAAACACAGACTATCGGATACTTGGTAGAGCTGTGCCGTTATGTGATAAACACAGACTATCGGATACTTGGTACTGCTGTGCCGTTACGTGATAAACACAGACTATCGGATACTTGGTAGAGCTGTGCCGTTATGTGATAAACACAGACTATCGGATACTTGGTACTGCTGTGCCGTTATGTGATAAACACAGACTATCGGATACTTGGTAGAGCTGTGCCGTTATGTGATAAACACAGACTATCGGATACTTGGTACTGCTGTGCCGTTACGTGATAAACACAGACTATCGGATACTTGGTAGAGCTGTGCCGTTATGTGATAAACACAGACTAGCGGATACTTGGTAGTGCTGTGCCGTTACGTGATAAACACAGACTATCGGATACTTGGTACTGCTGTGCCGTTACGTGATAAACACAGACTATCGGATACTTGGTAGAGCTGTGCCGTTATGTGATAAACACAGACTAGCGGATACTTGGTAGTGCTGTGCCGTTACGTGATAAACACAGACTATCGGATACTTGGTAGTGCTGTGCCGTTATGTGATAAACACAGACTATCGGATACTTGGTAGAGCTGTGCCGTTACGTGATAAACACAGACTATCGGATACTTGGTAGAGCTGTGCCGTTATGTGATAAACACAGACTAGCGGATACTTGGTAGAGCTGTGCCGTTACGTGATAAAAACAGACTATCGGATACTTGGTAGAGCTGTGCCGTTATGTGATAAACACAGACTAGCGGATACTTGGTACTGCTGTGCCGTTACGTGATAAACACAATCAGACTCCAGTAGTACCAAGGACTTCAGCAAATATATATATATATATATATATATATATATATATATATATGTGCATAACAGAATATGGAAATACAAGCCGAACTGAATTTAGATGCACCTCCCTAGGAGTCAGGTCGCTGAGTGAGCAACTAAAGTACCCAAACCAAACAGGTAAACTCATGGGACATACCAAAAGGGAAATAGGGAAAGAAAGGAAAGGTACAACTCAATATAGGTCAAGGGTTGCGGGTATCGTCCGGCGGAAACTCCTCTTGATATCGAGACTTAACACGGCACAAAACAATGACGTTTTTTTTATGACATATATTCGTAATTATTTGCTTCTTGAAGAATAACTCACCTCTGGGTTTGTACCCTGGTGGAGGTAGATGAGCCAGACTTCCTTGTATTACCTGCAGCGTTCTCAGTAGTGCCAAGTCGGCCGTAGATTTTCTTCCACTGCAAAGGGAGAGTTGACATAAAGTCGCAAAGAAAAGTGGAGAAATTGGAAACTGGAAACACGTGGAGAAATAAGCGAAAGATGGTACCTTGACACGGGTTTGATACTGGGTCGGTCCATGTGGACAAAGTGGTAGACGTACATGTTTTCCTCCTAGTATTGTGGCTTTCCCCTGTCAGCAATATTCCACCATTGCCACATAATCATTTATTTATCCATAAAAGACGCAATGTAATCTCAGCAGTTAATAACACAGTTAAATTTTTTTTCCAATGGCGCAACAGTTCTTGGACCACGGCCTCCTCATTATCGAGGCATCACGATTACACACTCAGACACACCACACTCGGTAGGACTCCTCTGGACGAGTGATCAGCCCGTTGCAGAGACCTCTACCTGACAACACACAACACTCCCAAGAGACAGACATCCATGCCCTCCGGTGGGATTCGAACCCACAGTCCCAACAAGCGAACGGCTGCAGACCCACGCCTTAGACCGCGCGGCCACTGGGATCGGCACACTTAAATTACACGCTAATAAAAGATAAGGCAGCGGAGAGGAAGAGAGGAAGAAAAAACTTAGTGGTGAAAAAGGAGGAGAGATCGCTTTCTCCTGCACAGAAATTTGATCATACAGGTTTTGTGTTTTGCTTCATATTTGGCTATTATATTAGTAGGTATGTTAGTTATGGTACATGCGTACCATCTCCGTAGACAAACTGTTCAACATTCATGTGTTCAGACAAGTACATATTATTCTGGCATAAATGTGTTCAAGACTTTTACCATGTGGACTGACAGGTCTGATGAATGAAAAGGCCAGTTTATGGTAATAATAATGAGACACTAAATACACATGTTTATTGTGTTGATAATTTTGTAATGTGCAACTGCTGATAATGTTGTCACCTGATGTACTTGTGAATTTATGTAATACGTATTATTGTGCGTTATGTACAAATTTTACAAAATTTTGTGTTGTAACTTTTCTGAATATTTTGGGTTTTTAGGAATTATTCTGCCTCCTGTTATCACTTTAAATTCTGGTTTTATGGAACGCGTGAAGTATGTACGTACGTATGTGTGTACATAAGTATGTATGTATGTATGTATGTATGTATGTATGTACGTGTGTATGTATGTGTGTGTATATGTGTGTTTGTGTGTTTGTGCACTATTACAGGTTAATTAATACATCTATTAAGAGTATTTTGGGGCAGTTGTTTGAGGCACTGCTCTACAAGCTGGAAGGTCGCGGTTTCGATTCCCGTTGGTGTCACTGGAATTTTTCATTACCATAATCCTTCCGGCCGCACTATAGCCCTGGAGTCGACTCGGCCTCAAAGAGAAATGAGTACCAGGAATATATCCTGGGTGGTAAAGGCGGCCAGTGTGTAGGGCTGACAATCTTACCACTTTCGTATGCTGATTGTCTGGAAGTCTGGGAGCCTCAACCTCCTGGAACCCTCACGGTCTGTCCAGGCTTGTACAAGGAGTGCTTTACATTGTATTACCGGTATTTTGTAACCTCTTATAATCAAATAGGTGTTTTACATTGAAAAGGTTTTCCAATGTTCGTGACAGTTTAGCGCTCAAAATCGCGAACATCGAGATTCTATTTTATATTGTAAGCCACTGTTTCCGTGTTTGAGCGTTTCATTAGCTATGAACCCACATTTCCGTTTGACTATCCAAGATTTTTGCTTTATTAGTTAAATACGAACCATCTACTTACTTCTGCCGCGGATACAGTACCAGCTCCTTGACGCGGTACCTGTCAACACTCTCTACTTGAAGCTTCAAGGGAACAGGAAGTCTCCTGCAAAACGAACATTTGATGGTATTTTTATGCTGAAAGGCACAAAAAGTTGATATTTCAGACCTTTTTCCTATTTGCGTTTGTATTGAAACTGTTTAATCAGTTGGCCGATTTTAACGAAAATTAGTGTGAATGTTTACCATTGGAAAACATCCAAACGTCTTTGTATTTTCCTAAAACCAGTTGCAACAATATGGCCAACTCTCGTACTTGTTAAGCGAGAGCGACATTAGCGCCCCCTACTTTCATGTTTCAAAATGATGGACCGGAATTACGTTGAAGAAATACACAAGCTTCTTTAAGGCAATTTTTTTGTATAATAAAAATTAGTCCCTGTGTATGCCATGTAGGCATATAGAGGAGTGGATATGCAGATGTGTCCGTTCTTAACCTTAATACGAGATGAGGCCATGGCCTCTTTAGCCCCAGGGGCAAAGACACCGGTTACACATTGAATTGGAATTGGATGACCCCCACAGCCGGTGGTAACTTTGGAGGAAAGTCTCTTGACCCTGCATGGATTCGAAACACGATTCCTGAGTTGCCGAGCTCATAGTCTTAGTCAGTATACCGACTGAGCTATCGCTGCTCAGTATTTTTGTGCAACGTAAAATAAAATAAACTTCTCGTTAGGTGTAGGTTTGACGGCGATGTGTAGTAACCTGCTGACACTAGGGGTAGCTGCGAGAAATTTGGTACGAAGATAGACTTAAACATAGCTTCATGTTGCTCGCGCAGTGCTGTTGTCAGCAGTTACAGATATGGCAACGTTGGGAAAAAATTTGTGGTCACATATGAATATTCCAACACATGTAGCATCTGTATTTAAATAAGGGTCATAATTTTTTTCTCGCAAAAATGAGTAACCAAGAGCACTAATACTTATAGCTGTGCAGAAGTGTACTGTACATGTAAGCAGTAGGAAAGCTGTCAGGTTTCTGCTCGGAACTTGGACCAGCCCGTTCTGAATTTGTAACAGAAAGTCTGTAGATAAACATTTTGTACTCACAAGGAAACTCGTCCGTAATTTTAGAAAGTACTGCAGAGCGCATGCCTGTCATTTATGATTACAAAAGCAGCTAGAGTAGCTCTAATGTCTAGTTTGTATTTGAGGGGTCCCGGTTCGAATATCGACCTCGTTAACACTTAACTCCTTTGAGAGTCCTGTGACCTTCCTCTGTTCTTGAATTGAATTCAGAGAGGGTAGGGCTGGCCTTTCAACAGGCCATGATTTTAGGGCTGGCCTTACAGAGAGCTATGAGTTGTTTTAATAATACAGGGCATACACAAAAGAATGGTGCGGTTTCAAAAGTGAATAAAAAATCTATGTCTCACATTACACGGACACAACATACATCGTCAGCGGCGGTAACTGTCCAAGTTTCTCATGCGCTACCAGCAGTTCGCTTCTTATGCTTACTGCGTGGCCGCGGGGCCAGTTTCAAAGATGGCGTTGCAGCAGGAGAAGGCTTTCTGTGTGTGATTACCGTGTGTATGTGTGTCGTGTGACCCATGGTGCACACATTGAAGGATTGTAATTACAAAATGAGAAACTAAACAGTTGCCGCCGCTGACGGTGTATGTTTACCCGTGTAAGGTGAGAAATAAAGTTTTTATTAACTTTTGAAACCGCACCATTATTTTGTGTATGCCCTGTACATAAAGATTATTATATTTTTACAATTTGTAAGATTTCACAAATTTAAAATATAAGTATGCCTTTTATTTTGGGTTTTTAAATCATGCATTTAAATGCCTGAGGATGGCCAGTACGACCGAAACACGTAGCATATATATGGACGAAATCAACAAAATTTGTTGTGATTGACAGCAGTACGTATGTCAGTTTTAATCAGTAACATTCATTGTCTCGGTGCAATTGTAGCTGTATTTGCAGAACTGTAGAAGATAGTGATGTTAAGGTTTGCTGGCGAAGTTTGTTTCTGAGAGTTTCGTTTTAAGATTTAAAATTTCAAAGGATTTCATATAATTAGCTATTAATAGGATCCTTACTGAGAAGAGTGAACCTGGTTTAAAAATGTGTAAGTCAAGTCGTCCGTCTGCACCTCGTGAAGGCTTATAAATGGAGTGGAGATATAACTCCACACATTCTTAACTTTGGCAGTAGATGCAGGACACTGAAAAACTTCACACCACGGCGGATTTAAACCCTTGGAAAAGACCCCGGTATCCACTGAATATGAGGCTTGGTGGGCCAGAGAGCCCTGTTATGGATGTTTCGGAACAAAGAATATCTTTTGATCCTGCCGAGAATTGCACCCCGGATCGTCCAGCCGTTAGCTTAGTCACAGTACCGACTGAGCTATCGCGGCTGTAAATAATATCCGAAATGATATTACGCCCCAGTGCTTTGCATTCATCTGGTGGCCAGAGAAACCAGTTTTCCTAGATCTGCATTTGCAGTAGATGTTACAATGAATTGCCTTTGGGTACTTGCACAGACGTGTGCGTGTTGAAGGTCACTTATATTCACACTTTGGATTATGAGTTAGCATGAAACAGTGGCACAGAAGGTGTTTGTAGTTACATAGTGTATCTGTAGTGCAAGTTCCTGGGCGACATTTAAATCACTGCTCTGATCATCTCGACACAGAATGGTACGTGACCTATTTTGAATTAGCACCAAAAACTTGAGGATATTTTTGAGAATACTTTGAGTAGGATAGAATTCACAAATAGGCAAAAACTGGTGCTCATGTGTGAAAATATTTACAATAAATTAACTTAGAAAGCCATGGTATTACTTTATAACAATAAGTAACTCTCAAGTAAACTCCATGGAGCAGAGTGCTTGTTGGAAAACTAATAGTTTCTCAGTTAGTCCAAAAATTATGCACATTTATGTAACCTGAGGGTTCATAACCGTGTTTTAGAAGAACCCACCACTTGTCCCTGTCCTGAGTCAGATAAGTTGATACCCCATTCTATGTCTGGGAGTTATATTTTAACATTGTCTTCCCGAATATGTCTAGGTCTTTCCAGTGGTTTCTTTTCCTCAGGCATTCCCGCTGAACCCCTACCTGGACATCTCCTCTCCCCCATACGAGCCACTTACCCTGTCTATCTCATTCTCCTTGATTTGATCAACCTAATAATATTTACAGAGGGGCACATTTCATGAAGCTCCTCGTTACGCGGTTTTCTTCACTTTCCTGTTACTTCATCATGGGTCAAAATATTTTTCTCAGCACCCTACTCTCGAGCACCCTCAGCCTATGTTCTTCCCTTAATGTGAGAGCCCAAATTTCACACTAATGCAAATCAAGAGGCAAGTTATAGTTCTCTATACTTTAATATTTCAATTTTTGGATTGCAAAGGGAAAGACAAAAGATTATGGACCGAATGGTAGCAGGCATTCCGCGAGTTTAATCTGCTCTTAATTTCTTCATGAGTGCCACGACGAGTAAGATAGGATGATAATGGTCACAAAGATGATAATGGTCACAATGATGATAATGGTCACAATGATGATAATGGTCACAATGATGATAATGGTCACAATGATGATAATGGTCACAATGATGATGATGATTATATCTGTTGTGCCAGAACACGAGTAATAACCAGTTATATTTCATTCTGTTTAGTATAATTGTTATCACGCAAATAACATCAATAATATGCTAAAAATAAAATAAAATTACTCATTACTAATGCACTGGCGAAAGAAACATAACAACGCCCATCATCATAATCATCGTGACCGTTATTACCCTATTATGTTCGTTGTTTCCTTATTAACACATTATAAACTTCAAATATTAGCAGCACAGACACAGTCCATGTCCGTGTCATTATCTTGGTTTTCTCGTCTCTTTATTGGTTTTTCCAAACTTTCTTCTGTCCTTAACCATAAACTTATCCCAAACACTTATTCTCCGTCCTCCAAATTGTAAATTTTAATAACATGTTATTGCCACCACCACCACCACCATAATAATAATAATAATTATTATTATTATCATAAACACACAAAAGGTAAGTTCTGCGCTCTTCTGGGATATTACGCGGCGTCGTGTGGTAATTGTATACACACGTTTCGGGAAAAAAGCGTCTGTCCCGAAACGTCGGTAAACCATTACCACACGACACCGCGTAATATCGCAGCACAGCGCAGATCTCGTGAACATCGCGGCTGGAAATCAAGGCTAGTACATAAAAGGTACTCAAGATATGCAGGGTAGGAAGTTAGGTGGTTAATAGTTGTTGTAACAGCTATGACAGTAATAGTGATGGTGGTAATGGTGGTGGTGATGGTGACCCACAAGTCCCTACATCAGCAATCTTATGTATCTGTTTAGTTTTATTTAACGATGCTGCATAACAACCAGATATAGTTTTCTCGCAGCCGCCAAGTTTCATTTGAATTTCATTGGGCATTTCCTGACAACAGCGCCTACTCTGAAGACAAAAGGCTACACTTTCGCTTTTAAACGCGGGATTCCTGATTCTTAACCCCACCGCTGCAACTTCGTACCTCCTGGAACCAGAACTTTATAACTCCTTTCCTATTACACCGTCCTAGAATGACGGAAATGATCCTGTCCTTGACGCAGTGCCACAGTTCCCCGTGCAGGGCTTGATGTCAAGCAGTGCTTCCCAAACTTTTTCCTTCATTACCCAAAACCGCTTATTAGAAATTCCTTTTTACCCAATGTTCGTAAAACACTAACTGCATACCTCACACCGCCACAGCTAGCAACACCCTGCACCTACAGTTTAGACTGGACGACTAGTCTCACTGACTTTAGTTTTAGGGGGGGGGGGGGTACGTGTAGACGTATTTGTCAATTCTCCACGTGCATACGAGCGCGGCAAAAATGATTGAATCCTAATAAGAAGCGTATGGCGTATTTATTAAATAGCAAATAAATACTTGTTAACTTAAGATTGTATTTACCGTGCATTTTTCATTAAGATATATTCATTAAACACAAACTAATGCACATAAACTTTATTCACAACAGTTTAATTTTAAAATTCCCCTATACGCATTTCGTACGACCCCCTGAAGATGGTGGTTTAAACCACCGAAATACGTATATGGGAATTTTAAGAATAAACTATTGTGAATAAAGTTTATGTGCATTAGTTGGTGTTATTGAATATATCTTATTTGTTATACTGTTTTAGAGTATCGGTGATCACTGACTGATCACTTTCTTCAAGATTCTTATTCTACACTTTTACGGTAAATTTTAATGTGTATTCCGAGTGTGTCGTTACCCAAAGAAAAACCACTTTTACCCAATTTGGGTAATTTACCCAGGTTTGGAAAGCACTGATGTAAAGCGCCAACAGGACACAGCCGTACCGAACTCACCTACCGGGGAAGCAGTGAGCTGCGGTGAGCACCCAAGTCGCGTGAATAACAACACCACCACAAAAATGTCGGAACTGACTATCAGGCACACTCCTTTTCTTCAAGGACACATTAGCAGGATGACTGACATCTGTTGACAGAGATAGTGTGTTGACAGCAGCAACCAACTAAAGAAAAATTTCACTACAGGGGTGTCAAGAATGTGTAAGGCTTAATGGGAAAGGAGTTGAATTCTGGTGATAAACATTGTAGAACTTTGATTTCAGGCTTCCGCCGCGATGTTGATGTAATCTGTGGTCTTTTGGGTAATTACACGACGTCGTGAGGTAATTATTTACCCTTTTGGGTGATTACACGGCGTCGTGAGGTAATTATTTACCTTTTGGGTGATTACACGGCGACGTGAGGTAATTATTTACCCTTTTGGGTGATTACACGGCGTCGTGAGGTAATTATTTACCCTTTTGGGTGATTACACGGCGTCGTGAGGTAATTATTTACCCTTTTGGGTGATTACACGGCGTCGTGAGGTAATTATTTACCCTTTTGGGTGATTACACGGCGTCGTGAGGTAATTATTTAACCTTTTGGGTGATTACACGGCGTCGTGAGGTAATTATTTACCTTTTGGGTGATTACACGGCGTCGTGAGGTAATTATTTACCCTTTTGGGTGATTACACGGCGTCGTGAGGTAATTATTTACCCTTTTGGGTGATTACACGGCGTCGTGAGGTAAATAATTACCTCACTACGCCGTGTAATCACCCAAAAGACCACAGATTACATTGTAGTGCTTGCATGTGTAAGCTTTGAATGACGTTTTACTGGTCACAACTGACTGCGGATCGCAGTAAAAACCGACAAATGATGAGTCAACACAACATATATGCTTATGTAGCAAAAGACAGCTACATGTTTCGGCTAATAAAAGTAGACCTTATCAGGCTGTACATAAAACAATGTAAAAAAAGGCAATACTTACAACTGAAATTTATAGTTTGAGATCTTTGAGGAACTTTACAGTGTGTAGTACTAATCAAATATAATGTAGGGGGAAATTATAGAAGAAAAAAGATAAACACAAGCATAAAATGTAATATGTATAATATATCGCCAATAGGGGTATTACATAAATAACACTACGCATTCCTTGTGACACAACCTATATTTGTTATTATTATCTCAAAAGCTACATGTTTCGACCAAGCCGATCATCATCATCAGGTGTTTATTTTATACAAAAACTTAAAATTCAAAGTAAAAAAAGGCAAATTTTTGCGAGATCTTACAAATGATGTAATATACAAATTACATTGGACTTGTAATTCTTGATGGTGTGTCATTAAACACAAATCAGTAGGGAGTAGCTTTATAAGTCCTTTATCAAAATTGTATGAATCAGGTAAAGAAGTTGATACATCGCACAGGACGTCCGTCATGTCCAATATAATACCGTCCAAGACTACGTACCAACTTACTTACTTGATATAATTTTGATATAGAACGTATACAGCTACTCCCTACTGGCTACAAATTATATATAATATTAAAATTTATAAATTTACCTATCTTATTTTAACTGCGATATTGCTGTACATTATATTTCATTAATAATATATACTGTGCCGATCGCAGTGACCGCGTGGTCTAAGGCGTGGTTCTGTTGCCATTCGCTTGCTGGGATTGTGGGTTCAAATCCCGCCGGGGACATGGATGTATCTTCCTTTTAAGTGTTGTGTGTTGTCAGGTACAGGTTTCTGCGACGGGTTGATCACTCATCCAGGGGAGTCCTACTGAGTGTGATCGCGAAGCCTCGACAACGAGGAGACCCTGCCCTAATAAGGGCTGTTGTGCCAATGGAAAAAAAATATATACTGTAAATTTTGAGATCTCAAACTATAAATTTCAGTTGTAAGTATTGCCTTTTTAATTTCTATGTACGGCCTAATAATGCCTACTTTGGTAGCCGAAACATGTAGCTGTTTTGACGTACAAGAATATATGTTGTGATGACGGATTATTTAGAGGTTTTTTTGTGATACTAGAACAAACCCGGGATGAATCGCCTTAAAAAGGACCACGGGTCAAAAAGACCCGATCTATTACGTCACAATCATTTTTCTGTTATGTTTAAATTAATGAAGAAACATAAGTATTTTTCAGAAGGTATAAAATTATACGTAAAATTCACCTGTAGGCATTGGGTGTCCATTGATGATTCTTCTGTCCCGCTGAATGTAAGTCGCCTTCGCGTAAACGCAACTCAGAGACAGTAGCAAGAAAGCCTTCCAGTGCATCATAAACTTACGTCTGCAGTTGAAATGACAGCTGTTACAACGTACCTGTCCCGATGTGTGCCGATTTCCATCTCATTAACTTTGTGACACATCATAACGTTATTCTGTACTGTACTGCAGTGTCACAGCAATTTCACTGTGGAATTATGTGATGCTGCTTGTTTAGGACTCTAGAAGTTAGTGAGTTATCTTCGAATCGACCTCGTGCATGCGTAAGATTGTTTATAACTGAAATTACTTAAGCTTCCTGTTGATATGTATAGCTAATTAAACTTCAAAACGCTTGTTCTATCTCCATAATTTATTTATTACAGGACTAGTACTATAGTTGTATGGGTGTGAGACTTGGTCTCTCACACTGAGGGAGGAACATAGGCTGAGGGTGTTCGAGAATAGGGTGCTGAGGGGGATATTTGGGCCTAAGAGGGACGAGGTAACAGGGGAGTGGTGAAGAATACATAACGAGGAACTTAATGATCTGTACTCATCACGAAATATTATTCGGTTGATCAAATCAAGACGAATGAGGTGGGCGGGGCATGTAACACAGTTCACCCTCACCGGACACACTCCTAGACGCAACCCCCACAATATACTTGCACCTGAACCACGTCTTCTTCACATCAAATTTTATAATTACATATACTACACCTTCAAGAGAACCGCACCGCAACGATAAGTAAACAACGACAACACTACGTACAACGCGAGTGTCTACAAAAATCCATCGCAAACAGTACAGTGTAGTGCGCAATCTTATGAAAAACCCGAGAAAATGCGAACATCCTTTACACAATAAACATAGTGAACAGTGTTTTAATAAGTTATTTAACAAATCATTTTAACCTTGTTTATGACTTATGTGTTTTTTAACTCAAGCTCCAGATAGTGCATATTTTACAATCATCAAACAGATGCTGCATTTGTGAAGCACTTTTATATTAGTAAAGGATCCCCGATGATGGCTCGCAAAGAGCCGAAACGCGTTGGATAGTAACATGATATAGGGAGCTGTTTACGCCCTGAAAGTTGTGCATTTTGTTGGTGTTTATTTAAATAATAAAAATGCACGGTGAATTAAGATTAAAGAGTACTATAGGATGTTCACTAACAATACAGCAGTTAGTTAGACAGTACTATAGGATGTTCACTAACAATACAGCAGTTAGTTAGACAGTACTATAGGATGTTCACTAACAATACAGCAGTTAGTTAGACAGTATTATAGGATGTTTACTAACAATACAGCTCTTGTACCGAGTGTTTCCTTTTTAAGTTCTGAGAATCCTTTATACTTTACCCTGAAATCCGATGTCGGAATTTCTAATTGAGTTAAAATTATGTGTACGTATCTGCATTTTACTTTGTAAGCAAGATACCTGGCGATGAGTGGAGGCTTCTTGCTGTTATTCTTCTTCGTCTGATTGTTCTTCCAACAAGGGCCAGTCGGCAGAAGCTGCGGATGCACCGCAGCCTTAGGCTTGTTTTGCAGCCCTAAGTATCTAGAGTCGAGGCTTTATCTGATGAATATTACCGTAAATGTAAGGTTTGAGCTTAAACAGCTAAACAAAAACCGTATTCCCACGACTTGTACATTTGACAAATAAGCCAGTAATCTTTCATGTCATACTGTTTCCATGACTGTGTTATCTGGCAAACATTCGTACTGTGCCCCAATTGCCAGGTGTTTGTTTGTGTACTGTGATAGCGTTCCCACGGCTTGTGTATTTGACCACTCGCCCTACTCAATGATAAGTCATTTGTCCGCTTGTCAAGTACAAACAAGTTGTGGGAACGCAACAGGAATATCGACGTCTTCGTTCTTCTGCGATGTTACGCAGCCCACAACTACCAACCTATGAGGCGTAACATCTCAGAGGAACGAAGACTTCAACTTCATCGCAGAGGAAGCCTTATATGTCGCAGGAATACTCGATAAGTAAAGATAAGCGAACAAACACTGGCGATTTCTTTCACTTGTGTCACGTTTATTGACAATCGGTGGGAAAAGGACAGAGGACAGTATTTGTAACGATGCCCCTGTCACACGTGGCAAGTGTCAACAATTATAAAATGTTTGTCAAATATACCAGTCGTGGGAGAGAGGCTCTTGTAGAAGCTTGAATTTCGATACTGCAACCACCCATACAAGGAAAAACTCTTATGTCCGCGTTATGTAACAATTACCGAGATCGAATAATTACCTACTCGTTCTTTGTGTGCTCCTTTAACACCGAATCCGAAGCCACATATTTCGAAGACAACGTGTATAAAACAACACAAAGAGACACAGCCAAAGGAAATTGTCTGGCGTGCTGTACCCTTAATTCCTAGAAAAGGACTGCGTGCGGTGTTTAAAAACAGTCGAGCAGAATTTGTGTGTTTAACAAGAGACACACTGTTGGAGCCGCGCTGATAAATGCTGACAGATGGACAGACGGAGGGACACACAGACAGACGGGGGGGCGGACGAACATGGTGAAGCTATTAGACGTTTTTCGTAACTACACGAAAGCGCCTAAAAACATCAGCTACATGTTTCCGGATTTTCATGTAAGCCATTTTGAGGCGCGTTCACATACCTGTGGAAACGTTCCTATTAGCTTCGTCATGTCCGTACATCTGTCCGTCTGTCCCTCTGTCTGTCTGTCTGTCCCTCTGTCCGTCTGTCCGCATGTATCAGCACGGCTCCCACTGGACGGATTTTTCGCGAAATTTAATATTGGAGAATTTTACGAAAATATGTTGAAAAGCTCCAGATTTGGTTGAAATCGGACAAAAATATCGGACACTTTTCATGAAGACCTAAGTGTGTTTCATATGGTCGGCAGCAATATGTGTAGCGCAACAATACAGAGAGCGTATTGTTGTGTTTCCATGCAATCATTTCAATATTATTACATTGTTGACGTCATGTGTACGTCAACAATACAAAGGGAAAGGATTGTTGGATTTCCATGGCAACAATGGTTACGCGAACACACTACTGTTTTACGTCATACGTACATTTATCACCTTGTTTTAATATTATGGTCACCAGGTTTTAAAAATATCTGAGGGTTGAAGTGAGTATTAGAAACATTTGCTGTTACACGTGGTGAATTACGTAATACAGCATGCTAGAGTAAAGTCGTTGAGCCTTTTCTGTGTGAAGTTGTCTAACCTGTCTACCTCTGTATAACTAGTATATATATATATATATATATATATACATATATATATACATATATATGTATACACTATGTTAGTTTGTACAGTGGGCATCAGATGTGCTGAACATAAACTAGTAGGCATAATCTGAATTCAACTTTGTCAACATTATTGTAGAATATTTACAAAGTTTGCGGATATTTGTGCTATGTAAGTTAAAAAAATGTAACTACAGTAGGGGCAGTCAGCTGAAGCTTGCTTATGAATATAATTGGTAAACAAACAGCAGTATTATGTGTGGCCAGCGCGTGTTGTATGTCTGGCGATAAGAGACCAGCAGGGCATTGAAAGTTCTAAACTTGAACTGAGTGTCGTATCAGCAAGTATTACATCTGTGTCTGTGTTTGGTGCACGCAGCAGAAGGTTCAGAGCTCGAGCTGATCATGGAAGTAAGTTGGTTGCAAGATTTGTCTTGTTTATTTGTCTATCTGTGGTTCATTTTACGAGGCTGCAAGTAACTGGTTAGTGTCGAATGCTGAGTACGTTTATTTATGGCTCGTTTTACGACTATATCAATATCTCAGATGACATAGCGTCGAAATGTAGAATGATTCTTGCTTTATGTATTCAAGAACTTGAAAAAAAGGGGTTTGTGGTGCGATTTATTTCGATGAATTTCAATATACAAGTCACAAATACGTACATATTATTACTACAGCTGCTGGTATTTCCAGGAGGACTGAGAAAAACAAGGAATTATTACTTCGATAGGATTGTCGGTGTTCCGGTCGACAATGGAGACAAGCAGATCGATCCCTAAAAGAGTCAGAAGCATAGCGGCTTAACTGACCGTGGCCGGTTATAAAGATAAAATGTAATGAATTGGAATGAATATAGACGGTAGTTTTGTTATATTTGAGGCACTATCACAGGATTTACCTGGACAGATGGAGGAAGTGCCTGGGGAAAATCTAAGTTTAACAAAGAGTTGCGGTATTATCATTATGAGCTACGTCGCCTGCAAGGGATTATGGGCGGAATAAGAATTATTCGGAAGAGGCTAAAGAAATATTTAATGCTAAAGTACTATCTACACACTACGATAAATTTAAAATGTAATTCCATAAAGGCCTTTCTGTACATTAAACAGCTGATGCAAGTACAAGGCTCAAATCCTTTTCCTCGAACTTCATTTTTCAGGCTCTATAAATTTACTGGGTCAATAAAAATTCACCAGAAATTTAAAATGTCATTAAGTTTCTGTGTGTATTTACACATCCTTGAACAAAAAACGAAAAGAGCGAAGGGGCACAAGGAATACAAGTAAGAAACACAGATACGCGAGGGGTTAAGATAACAAAACAAAAATATAACAAAAATAAAAATTGGGTAAACTCTGCCCCACTTGGCGGCATTCCCGGACCGCCTGTAAAGCATTTCTCATGGCGTGTGAACCTAGCTGAAAGCTGCTAGCTCAAAAATAGACAAACCTCGAACTAGCGTCTCTGTACTGCCTCAAAAGCAGAACGTTCTCACGTGTCAACTAGGATAACATGAAGCGCACGTGTACTGGAGTATACTTTTAAATAATTCGATATATCGACGATCCTAAACGAAGTCATTCCGTTGTGTTATTTGTAACACAAATCGAGACAAATCCGTCCAAACACAACTACGTTCTATTTATTACACAGAACAACATGTTTCGACCGTTCTTTTGTGATGAAGGGCCCCGCAGCAGAAGCTACGGACGCACCGCAGCCTTGAAGCTTATTGTGCAACCCTGTGATGAAGATGAATAGAAAGGTGATCAGTTTTTCATTTTTCCAAGTAATGGAATACCGGTGGAATAAAATTGACAGGGAAAAACCGAAGTACTCAGGGGAAAACCTGTCCCAGTGCCGCTTTGTCCACTACAAATCCCACATGGACTGACCCGGGATCGAACCCGGGCCTCCGCGGTGGGAGGACGGCGACTAACCGCCTGGACCATGGCACGGCTTTCGACCGATTTAGGTCACCTTCAGGTTCACAATTCTTATTATTCAAAACAATTTTGACACTTTAATCGCATTTAATCGATTTTTATTCTTTCCTCAATATGTTTTGAAAATAAGAATTGTGAACCTGAGTGTGACTTAATTTGGTCGAAACATATTGTTCTGTGTAATAAATGGAGCGTAGTTGTGTTTGGACGGATTTTATCTTGATTCTGTTATATATCGACGGGTAAAATAGCAGGCGTAATCTCTACAAGAAACCATGAAGTGATCAGCTAGGTTATCGATGTTTCGGGCGACATGCTAGCTGCCATCTCCCTAATAGAAACTGGAAAGTTTCTGCCTAACAGAAGGTGGTCTGTCAGAAAGATATGATTTAATGAATTGGAAGGAATATGGAAGGTAGTGGCCACTGTTTAATTTAAGGTACAATTCCAAGATTTGAATGGCTGGATAGCGTAGTCTGTGTAGATACTAGGAGACGGACTGGACTTTCCGGGTTTCGAATCCTGTTAGGACAAGATATTGGCCTAAGCAGCAAACTCCTCATTAATGGTACCGGTGTTTTTTCCCGACGTGAAGCGGCCGTTGCATGATGTTTACCATTGACCTCCATCTAGCGCCGAAGATAAGAATGAGTGGAGCTATACCTCTATTCCCATACGTGCCTTCATTGTGTGAACAGGGACATATTTACGTTCACTTTATCCCAGGGCTTACCTGATGAGACTGAGTAAAATTACACAAGTCCTTAGACCTGCCTATATCAGAACAGAGGTTTGCTTCCTTAAGTAATATGAGCTCAACACAGGCATTTTAATGCGGATATGTGGGCCCCAGCATTTACTAGATCTACCGAGGTCAGGTGTTTCATTTGCTTGATGCGGTAACTTTGGGCGCCTTCAGCGTCATATTCAGAGCGGTGGCGCGTAATTTGGTGGACATTTATCGATATTTCGCACAAACTTTCTGTCTCAAACTTCGATGACGTACCCTGAAGATGTGGGCAGATATTTCATTCGAAATTTCGGTAAATAGCTATCAGAGTAGATGGCATTACATTCCAGAAAACAGTGCTATTTATAATCACCAACTTGAGGACAACAAATCTTGAAACATTTAACTTCCCGTGATGAAATCTTTCTGTAATCAGTTTTTGTGCTTTGCAGATACTTCTGATACGTCACGCTACAAAGTTATGTTACGCAAATGTGTTCTATTACCTGTGAAGTTTGTCCCATTACTTTACTTTTTTTATCACTGCAAACGGCTCTGCTTTACAGCAGGATGTATACACGCCTGAAGTCTTCAGTCCAAGGAAGACGGGTAGATCCCTAAGCAGATACAACTTGCCCTTAACGCGAAAGTGAGAACGTCCAAGCCTAAAGTTAAGCCCATCTCAGTCGCCCTCCTGCAATATGTCCAGACTACATACGGCCGCCTCAGCATAATGCTGGCCAAACACAACGTTAAGAGTGTGTTGGCTTGCCGCCGAGGAAGATCTCCAGCTTCCTCCGTCCTGTGAAGGACAATCTGGGACTGAGGACTCCAGGCGTGTATAGTATCCCCTGTGAGGGCGGCCAGGTTTACATCGGACAGACAGGTCGATCTATCGAGATCAGAATGAAAGAATATCACCGGCACATACGGCTTGGACATCCAGACAAATAGGCGGAGGCGGAACATAGGCTCAACAAGGATCACCTCATTAAATTCCAAGACACCCAAATCCTCTCTACTAAAACCGGCTACATGGACCGACTCAACAGGAAGGCGATCGAGTTGGAGCTCCAAACAAATAATGTGAACAGGGAGGATGGCCTCTTGTACCCCCCTTTCTTTTCCTCCGTCTGCTGTCCGGATCAATTTCCTTTTTATTCCTACTTTTATATTCTCCTTAGTTATTTTGTCGATTGATTTATTTTTTATATATTTATATATTCTTTATTCTTAAGTTTTTACTTTTATACTTTTATTATTTATTTATTATTTTTTATTTATTTTCATTTGTTATTTTTATTATTTATTTATTATAATTTATTTTTCTTATTTTTATTCCTCAGTTTTCTATTTTTATTTTTAATATTTTAATTTTTTAATTAATTATTTATTATATGTTTTTTCATTTACACATTTGTTTGTTGGTATATTTCCCTTCCTTGTTATTGTTGAATTCCACACATTTTTCTCCCATTGTTCACCTTCCAGCACTCTGCAATGACTTGGCCGCCCTGGGACCGGTTTTTACCTACTTACCCCACCAGCCACTTTACGTGTCTCTCTCGCCCCCTCCCTCATTCTGTGTTGGTTTTTCTTCTCCTAATTTGTTTATTTCTTTTTATTTATATTATTTTTATTTTTGTTTCATTTTTATTTTATTTATTTACCTTTATATTTTCCTCCCTTGCTCTTACTTTATTGTATATATCTTTTTCCATCAGTCTTAGCTGACTGCACTCTCGTTACCCCCAGCACCTTAACGTTGTCTCCATCCACCCCTCCATTACCGTAGTTCAACCGTATTCGCTGTCACCACGCTTACTGATTACCACCACGCGCGCACCTTCCCATATAGAACTACGTTACGTTTGCCGGCTTTTTCTTTTCTTCTCGGACTCTTGACCCTTGAAGATGGCACCGATACGTTGTCCCGAAACGTCGGTAAACAATTACCACACGACGCCGCGTAATATCCCAGAATAGCGCAGATCTCAGTGTTATTCAGCTTTACGGAAGCAATGGATCATTGCTCTTGACTTTAAGAAACAATCCTCTGTGTGTTACCAGCGACAAACGCATTTCAACTCTTAATAATTTTTACAAATCATATAGTATTGTCATATATGAACACATTTCACATTGTTGAAATTTTAAATTGCGTGCTTGTCATCATGGTTTTACAAAATTCAAATCTATAATTATGAATTTGATAACGTATCTTGACGTTATTATCCATTATTTGTTCTCAGATTCAAGTCTGTACCATATACTTTAATCCAAATAATGCCCTGTACAACTGACCTTTGTCCTTCAAATCTGAGTCTTCATAAACTTAGTGTCTTCATATATGGCCTTTGTATAAACTGGTTCCGTAGTTCCATAGTTGATAAATTCATATTACTGGCATGATGATATCAAAACATTATTTGTGTGCCGTTGAATTTCCTAAAGATTCTATTGTGGTACAATATTACAACATTTTCAGGCTTCATAATAACAATGATAAATCTATCCCTGTAAAGGCCTCGACAGGCCCTTAGGGTTCCCGGAGGTTGAGGCTCCCAGATTACAAGACAGTTGGCACATGAAGGTGGCACGTTTGTAAGCCCTACGCACCGGCTACCTTGACCCCCCCAGGAAATATTCCTGGTACTGATTCCTCTTAGAGGCTGATTCGACTCCGGGAACATAGTTCGACCGGATGGATTAAGTCAATGAAAAATCGAACCCACGACCTTCCAACTTGTAGCTCAGTACCTCAACCAACTGCGCCACCTCGTACATATTATTATATTATATATCTTTATTATTATTGGAGTAAGCAATTAAATATGTAAATAAATATGTAAGGCAATAAGAATAGAAAAAATGACTGCATTAGTCGCAGCTGTGTTCCGTGGTGTTCGCGCTGCTACTGGCCACCGGAAGTCACGGCGCCCGGATTCTAGGAGTGTTTCCGTTCCCGGCAAAGAGCCACATGATCATTCAGAGGACTCTAATGCTGGAACTTGCCGGCAGAGGACATCAAGTCACTGAAGTCACGCCCTTCATAGAAAGCAATGTCGTGCCTAACTACACACAGATAGAACTGAAGATAGACTTCGCGTCAGGCACAGGAGGACATGGTAAGTGCAAACGGACAGCTTGCAGTAAAACTTACCATTTAAATTCCTTGTGATTTTGTCTTCGTCCTTGACTGTAGTGTTATTGTACTGCAGATAAATACATTTATCACGAAATAAGTGTAGACGTAAGATACTGCGCTGAATATTTATAATTATTTGTTAACAGCTACATGAATATTACGTCACAAGATGACTAAAATAAGTCATAGACCATAAAAATGACTTTTACAGACTCATTGTTGAGATGCTACAGAAAATTAATTCCAATTTCTTATCAAGGAAAGATAACTTCTTAATCACCCTGTATAAATTACGCTTTAAGTAACATTAAATTACACAGAAGATTAAATTTAATAGATATCAGCCGGGCGGATTTCGAGATGATGCGTCAAGACAGAAGGACAAACACGAACTCACCATTATGCTTTCACTTCTGGAACTCTTCTGAAGGTGGTATAAAGAGTCAAAGCTTTCGTCTTTCCAGCTACTGAAATTAATATCTTCGCAGTTACCAAATTATTCTCTGCGGGAATTACGTGCGATCAGTTATAAAAAGTTAAATACCGGTAGGAACATGTGTGTGTGTGTGTGTGTGTGTGTGTATGTATGTATTTACAGGGTGTTCCTTAAATGTGTGTGAAACGTCAGGTTATTATTGCATGAGTCATTTTGAGTAAAACAATGTTACATAAACATATTACCAGTTACCAACCGTTGCACACCTACGAGCATTTCAATATTACAAGAAATTCTACGATACTGTAGGGCATAGGTGGACAGACTCTTGGATTCAGTGATTTACTCTAAAGATAGAAAATCTTTCGTGGTCTACCATAGCATATAATGTATTAATGCCACGTGTACAATGGGAACCTCGGCTGTTTTCCTCGAGATGTTAACCACCGACCCCCATCTAGCTCCGATGTTAAGAATGGGTAGAGCTACACCCCTCTTCCACCTATATGACTTTATTGCGTGTTATGGGCGCAACGTTTATACCTTTATATAAACTTCGTAACATCATTTCAAAGCAATGTATGTGGTTTACATATAAAGAATATTAAATAGAACTTATGCAGACATGTTACTTATATGGGGGTAAATAATTTAGGATCGATGCTGAAGTGACATTTGCGTCCAAACCTAACAGTATCTACATTAGCTGATACAAGAGATTATAATGTGTATTATGGAGGTCTGTTATATACTTTTTTGTAAACTAATTTTTTTTTAAATTTTTAATAATTTTTACGATTTAATTTAAAAACGAATTGCATTCCTTATAATATGCTCGCCATGTTTCTGTCAAAATTTTATCATGTATAGGGACTTACTGCTTTGGTTCATGTTATTAACCAATTACGACGAATTGTTTTTAATAGACTGAGTCAAAATAGGAAGATCTTCAAGACGATCAAAAGTTGGTGAAACAATTTTGGACATACTGTAAAATATTAAGTAACTGTCGCTTTGTAACGGAAATGGATGTTATTGGATTCTGTTCGTTGAAAATAGGAAGTAAAGTGAAGGATATATAATTTAAATTATTTGACCTCAATTTTGTTATTATTTTTGTCATCACAGTTCCTGCTAATATGTTCGACATGCAGTCGTTCCGTCACTTCCAGTTGGAATTCATGTTGTGGTTCATGGGTGAAGCAATGTGTCACCACGTACTGCAAGAAGACAGCGTTCAGAAACTCATCCACTCCACAGATCTTCATTTCGATGTTGTGGTCGTTGAAGCTTTTTCTAACGAATGTTTCTTGGGATTCGCTCACAAATTCAAAGCACCAATAATACAAATCTGTACCTACGGTGGTGGAAACTTTATGGCCGACTGGGTAGGAAGCCCAAACCCATATTCATACGTACCAGACGAATTCCTCCATTACACGGACAAGATGAATTTCTGGGAGAGAATGCACAATACAATTGTTGGTACATTGAAACTTTTGGGAAGGCAATTGATCCACTTGCCGAGACAAAACGCTGCCATGCAAAAACACTTCAACAATACAGACAACTTGCCGTCTGTATGGGAGCTGCAATACAGAACGTCGTTGGTCCTTCTGAACTCGCACTACAGCCTCAGTTATCCGAAAGCTGTCACTCCAAACTACGTACAGGTCGGCGGGATGCACGTGAAACCACCTAAGAAACTTCCGCAGGTGAGGAACATACGGTTAATATAGACTTATTAACTAATAATGAACGAATTCCAAGGAACAGATAACTTGTTGAGATGTTAATATTTCCTCAGCAAGTCAAGAAAGTCCCCAAATTTTATGGAACCAAAAGGTTCATTAGCATGGTAACAAAATCCTGCCACTTCTTCTTATCTCGAGCCAGATGAATTTAGTCCACGTTCTCCCATTTTATTTCTTTAAAATCCACTTTAATATTATCCATCAATCTCAGTCTAGGTATTCCGAGTGGAAACGTTTCTTTAGGTGACCGCACCAAAAGCATTTCCTATGGACATTGACGCAAACATCCCATTTACTCTCCAGCCGATGCATCTCCTCTTCAAAGAAATTCTCGAGCTACTGTTTAAACCGGAGAATTAATAGCATTGACGTTAGAAACCAATCTGCGGCATTAAGGCCAATTTACAGACACAGAATTTTGCTTGTGCTCTGCTCGTACCGTGCTCGTACCATGCTTGTACATGCTTGCACTGTCCTCGTACTGTGCTTGCACCGTCCTCGTACCATGTTCGTACAATATTGGAACTGAGCTTGCACCGTGCACGTACCATGCTGGTACTGTGCTCGCAACGTTCTCGTACCATGCTCGTACTGTGCTCGCATCGTGCTTGTACTGTGCTCGCATCGTGCTCGTACTGTGCTCGCATCGTGCTCGTACTGTGCTCGCATAGTGCTCGTACCGTGCTCGTACCATGCTCATACTGTGCTCGCATCGTGCTCGTACTGTGCTCGCATCGTGCTCGTACTGTGCTCGTATCGTGCTCGTACTATGCTCGTACTGTGCTCGCATCGTGCTCGTACTGTGCTCGCATCGTGCTCGTACTGCGCTCGTATCGTGCTCGTACCAAGCTCGTACTGTACTCGCATCGTGCTCGTACAATGCTCGTAATGTTGTCGCACCGTGCACGTACCAAGCTCGTACCGTGCCGTGTTTTTGGCATCCACACATAACTAACGACTTAGAGCAGAATCCTACGTGTTCCTCAGATAGTCAACAGAGTCCTCCACTTTTCCTTAACAAAAAAAATTTTTGTTCCAAATATTTAATCTCGTACTTACTTGAGTTGTCTCTGTCCTGAGCTAAGTGAATTCAGTCCACGCATTTCGTCCTATTTATTTGAGATCCATCTAATATCCGTTCGCTCATAGTCTTCTTAAAATTCTTGAAAGAATAAAAAATTATCTATATGTAATGAAATATTATTATACGTTAGTATTTGTGTTGACTGATCTAACTGCTTTGATTGATTCTTGACAAAAACGACATTTTTATTTTAAAGTTCAGTAGGGATTTGTTTTTAAAGACTGCTTTAAGAGCAAGATCACATGAAAATTATATTTAAATGGACTACACAAAGTTTAAGTGCAATGCAGGTTATATTTTCCAAGTAATTGCAACAGAAAATGGTTGAGCAAAATTGTTTTGCACCAGGATTTGCAGAAATACCTTGACGAAGCTCCACACGGAGTTATCTACTTCAGTATGGGCTCGAATCTGCAGAGCTCTTTGATGCCTGAATCTAAAAGAATTGCTTTTCTGGGAGCGTTCTCGAAGCTGAAGCAGCATGTATTATGGAAGTGGGAGAGCGACACGTTGCCAGGACAACCGAGCAATGTGAAACTTGGTAAATGGCTGCCTCAATCGGACATTCTGGGTGAGTACCTGATATCCTGAAACCTCCGTTCTTGGGATTCCAAATGCTTTGGATGCGGTTAAATTACCCTATAAACAAAGCTTGTACGTTTACGGCGCATAAATATTTTGCGTAACGGCATCGAAAGAAACTACTGTAGCTGTCGATAATAAATTTCGTTTATGGTTGTGTCTATATATACAGAACATATGTGCTACGCGAGACTCGAGGATTTCTCGTCGGTGCTGATGTAAATTACCGTCGTCTGGTACATGACGTAGTGTGAACAATTTGTAAATTTTTATGGACGTTTCGGAGGAGCTTCTTTTCCTTAGTACTCTGCAACCATTAACTTTATTTATATTGTTCTTCTGCCGTGCAGATGGAAGAAGAATGTGTCTCTGAAACTCTTGCGACTAGCTAGCAGACTATACGGTGTCACATCGGAGAAGTTATTAACCATTATAATCATCGCTGTGACGCAATGCATCTAACAGAATCATTACCGTACTTAGTCTACAAAATGTCCACTGGCAGCTGGTGTATTTGTGGAAATTTTACGTTAAGTAGGCATAATTTTGTAGAATTAAGTCTCTGCGATGACGCCGTGTCCATTGGTGAAAATTACTTACGTTTAGGAGGAGTTTTCTGCCTCTTTTATCAAGGTCTTTGACTGCTAAGAAGACGAGGAAGCAGACAGACCACTCCCCCAAAACGTAGATAAATCTTTACAACGCTGTGAGGAGCACAATCTTCCTGATTGAACAGATCGTACAATATTTTAGAGCTGAGTTATCAGATTTGTGATAAGCAGGACTTGTAGGTCAGTTGTGAGAGATAAGTGATGCATACACAACAATTTAGAAGGGGAAAGCACTTGGAAATCTCATACCTGGAAAAGCGAGAAAGGTATATATTTTAGGAAAAGAGGAGGTACATCTAAGTGGGTCGGAGTCATGTACTTTTATGTGGCGTCGTTGATCGAATCCTAGGATTCTACTGAAATTTGTTAATGAATAATCGAGTTACCAGGACAGAAAGAAACGCTGTGTGAGGGACTGCATGAAGCGTCCTTAGTTCAGAATGCCTTTAGTAATAAGGTATTCTATTGTAAAAAATTAAAATAACTGACTCCATGGGAGTCCTTCTTTAAAAGGTAATAGGTCTTCAGCTACTGAGGCTTCTCAAGTTATATTGAAATTTAATGTTCAATACTCTGTTAAGAAGAAAGAGGATCTTCATCGCTTTTTGGTTATGAAATAAAGTTGTCCCTTTTATCATGTCCCCGAGCACAGCAGCTTTATCGTGTAGAAAACCTGCATCCGCCGGGATATATTGTGACACCGTGCTTTGAGGCATGGAAATAGGAACACATTGTAGCGCCATCTGGCACCCATGTTAAACGAAATGTAATTGTCCTCTCCTAGTTTAGGCGGTTGTACCAAAAGTTCTTGAGTTTTGAGCTCCTTAACTAGTTTTATGTCAGTTGTTAATGTGGCACAATTTTATTTATCCCAAGATAGGGTCATGTTTATTTGGGAATTATTTACGATGATACCAAAATACCTTCAAATAATATTCAATTAACATTTTAGTATTATTTTGGTGAATATTTTAAACGTTGCACTGTAACGTTTGGAGACTGATAGACATTTGCCATATGTACTGCAGCTCATCCTAACGTCCGGCTCTTCATTACCCATGGCGGACAGCTGAGTTCACTAGAAGCGATTACCAGAGGTGTACCTCTGATTGGAATCCCAGTTTTCGCTGATCAAAGGCTAAACATGGTGAAGGCTGTGTTAAGTGGCTACGGACTTCTGATTGATTTCAACAACGTCACAACAGAGTCATTAACTTGGGCTATACAGGAAATCATTGAATTACCAAAGTATGTTGTACTGTTTTAGTATTTTTATTATTTATTGTAAGTATGGCTTGTTATACAACCTGTTGTTTGGGGCAGTTCAGCCGGTACAGTGTCTAGACCGCGGGCGGGGCGATCGAAAATTTGGAATTTGATTTCTGGTGTTAGAGGAGATTGTCGTTTCCTAACTTATCCATAATGGTATGCCGGCGGGCTTAATATTAATCAAGAACTGGGGATTTTCATCCGGCAGTAAAGCGACCGGAGCTCGACGCTAAGTGTTCCACCTAGAGCTGGAAGTTAGGACTGCAAATGAGACTCATTTTGGGCTCTAGGACTTTGCAAACTTATGGCTTTGGTACTAGGCTTCCTACTTGTCACTGACGACGCACAGTGTTACTTAAGATTGTACAGTGCTAACACTTTTTGTTAGGGATTTACACACATTTATTCAAATTTCGGGCCGGAACTATGCTTTTCAAAATTTTATCTATTCCTTACATTATGATTCTGTTTGGGATAGAACCCTAAACCTATTCGTTTCTCTCAATACCAATATCATCATCTGTATTTATATCAAATCGAACATTCTGATCGCGTGCGTATAACTCCATATTTCGCAGATCACACTTTAAAATCTTGACCAGATACCAGCTATAAGTATAGAAATTTTTCACGGTCGCTGCGGTATGACTCTAAATTCTGCCGCGACATCTTCCTTCCCTAATATTTTTGCTCCATTATTTATTAATAAACCTATAATTTAGAAGTATAAATCTAAGATACTAATTGTTTAGTCACATACATCAAGACTAAATGCAAAAAACCTTTCGACATTTTGCCGGTAGTATCGTTGTCAGAAATTTAATCATAACATAAAGGCGTTTCCGTTGTTTGGAGGTGTCTAAATATTTATTTGTGGTTAATTTTACTACCTTGGCTTAGTGACGAAAGGAATGTAAACAGTTGTCGAAATTTTTTGTAGTTTTGGAAATGTGTGACTCAACATGGTCGATATGTCAGATTAAAGGAAAGTAATTGATTGAATACCAGAGTTAGTGTTTAATACGTAGTCAACTCTGTGGGTGGATTTACATATTGCATTAAAATAAGTTTCTAACGTTATGAAGAAATATCTTGCAGGATTAACGACTAGTTACATTATGGATCAGGGAATACTATTTCATATTTAAGCTGTGATATTTGATGGCTCTCGCAGGTACCGAGAGAACGCTCAGCGTCTCTCCCGAATTTTCCTGGATCAGCCACTCACACCACTCCAGCAGGCCGTGTTCTGGACGGAGTACGTGATCAGACACAAGGGAGCGCCTCACATGCGTTCAGCTGTACTGGACCTGGCCTGGTACCAGTACTTCCTGCTAGATGTCATCGCTGTGCTGGCGCTAGCTATTGTTTCCACTCCACTGATTCTGTTTCTAATATTGAGAGTTATATTGAAGAAACTGCTCGGTGGTAAATCACACAAGAAATACAGAGACTCAAGAAGAAAGAAACAAAAATAAATGAATATAATACGTACAAAGAAACGTGAAGGCAATTTATAAATTTTGCTTCCAGGACACTTCTCAGATGGCCACATAATTTTATCCAATGTGTTCTCTCTCGTTGTTGTTCACGATTGTCATATATTATAGAATGTTGTTACTGTCTTTGGGGTCAATTATTATATTTATTTACAGAACTTACTATTTATAACTCTACGTTGATTCTTTAAGTCTGTGTGTCATATATAACCTCAAATTTTCAGTCAGTCCAAGTGTTTTGTAATTCCTGGCTTCACAACAACATAACGTTGTACTATTTATGGGCTTATTCATACTTTCTGCGTAATAAATTTCATACACCTACACGTTATAAATAAATATTAAACATTATGTTTACCTATTTGACTTTCCTTAATATTGCGTCACGTCAATCGCATGAGGAATTGATTCGGATTAGTATTTTTATTACCATTTTCCATCATTATCAATGGTAATGCTTGTAACAGGAGTAGTCTTGTATGCACATAGTTCTAAGGCAAAGTGCCTATTCTTGTTCGACCAATGTTAACCAAATTTGAATTTGTTGGACATATTTGAATAAAAGGCCTCCTAAATATAATATTTCACGAAAATCCGTCTAGTGGGATCCGAATTCCATGCGTACGGACAAGTGGAATTTAGGATAGATAGTATACTAGACGGATGGACAGGCATGAAAATGCTAACAGTCTATTTCGCAGCTTTGCAAGCGCTCCTAAAGGGCTAATTTTTTCGTTTCTTTTAAATTATATTGCCCCATTCCACGCGCACTGGGCCCTTCAGTTGGGAAAAGGGTAGTTACACAACAAAAGATTTCAACATAACAAATGAAAATATATTATACAGTAACATAAGATACCATAAAGAAATTCACACACATATAATAAAATATACAAAAACACAACTTTGTTTACTGGCTCAGTAATTACTTGCCCATACATACCAAACAAGGTACCTTCCTGGTACCGTGGGGCTAAACCCAACCAAAGACGCAAGCACGGGACCACGGCACTAGGCAAGGGACTCCAACCCCAACTGCCTCTCCAAACAGAATTTAGAAATTGCCCGCAGTCAGGCCAGGATCAGAGTGACGAAACAATCCACGCATATCGAAAAGGAAAACTTGTGGTAGGAGAAGGGAATAGGAGAGGGGAGTGAGGGAGGAACGATGCGCGCGCCGAAGTCCACGTTACTTTTGCCATGCAAGGTACTGGGAAAATTCCCGGTACAATATGTTATATGAAATGATAGTTGTTCCTAAGAAACAGCAAATGGCGTGTCAATATTTGACACACTTTCAGAAATTTGTTTATCCTTTTACGAGTACGCGATAGCTGCTCATTCAGCCATCAGCAAGTGTTTGAATTCAACGTTTTATTTCACACTATTATCACCGTGTATTTCTATGAATCAAATTAAATAAATATACCAACTAATGCACTATTTGGTGCATTAGTTGGTATATTTATTTAATTTGATTCAACGTTTTATGTTTGTAAATAGGCAGAAAACTTTAAACGTTTATGGTTCCCGACGTAATGAACACGTACTGAAGGTATAATTAGTACTAAATTTCACTACTACTGCTACTAGAGCTACTATTACTTGTTGTGCCCGCCGCACTTGTACTTGCTATTTTTCGGCTCCCCCTTCCCAGGGAGAGGTAAATAGTTATATACGAGGTAGTAAACAGATTGTAACCTAGGTGGACTGTGTTCGTCCCCTGTAGAATCTCTTTTTGTTAAGGGCCAATTAGTAATCTTGTCTTTTTTATTATCTTATTGTTGTTTTATTTCGTATTGTTTTATTAAAGTCATCTTAGTCAGTTCGCAGCGTCTCATTTAGATAGGGGTCCCTCTCTCCTGAATTTCCCGCCCCCCGTCCTACTGGGTCTGCCAACGGGTATCGGGGTGTCGCGAGAGTTACGGTAGCGGTAACCTTGGCGGAGACATAACATACTACTAGTACTACTACTACTACTACTACTACTACTACTGCTACTACTAGTACATTTACTTCATCATATTCATTGTGAGATTCTTGTTTTCGTATAGCCTGTTGGGCCGAGCAGTTTGCGAGATCTTCTCTCTTCTGGGATATTATGCGGCGTCGTGTGATAATTGTTTACCGACGTTTCGGAACAACATCGGTCCCATCTTCACGGGTGAAGAGTCCTCGGACTCTTGACCCGTGAAGACCCAGAAGAGCTCAGATCTCATCAACGTCGCGGCGGAAGCCTGAAAACGAGCAGTTTGTCTCTGTCGGTAAATATCGTGACCTCTTATTATGAGACGTCCGTTTCGAACCTCTTCCGGGACACCGGATATCCTGAAAGAAGTGTTTTGTTTTCCTCAGGCCCACAAGACAAATATCTGGATAGAACTTAAATCTAGCAAAGACCGCATCATACCAAGTCAATTTCTTTTCGCTTTACCCATCGACGCTAATGGGTCTACTTTCTGTTATTTTTAAGTAGCGTCGTTAAATAGTACTAATCAAATATAATGTATGGGGAACTTATAGATAAAATAAGATAAAAACAAGCATAAAATGTAATATGTATAATATATCGCCAATAGGGGTAGGGGAGACCGGGTTTAGTAGGCACACTTTTCACTTTTTAATTTTTTACAATTTTCATACAAATGGCACAGAAAAGATAATTGTACTGGTGGCAAGTGTCATTCTTGGACTATGCAAGAAAATATACTGAAGAAGTTATTTCAATAATGAAGCCATGAAAAAGGAAATTTTTCTAACCTCTGAACGTGTGCCAACTTGCCCCATATACGGGGTAGGTTGGCACATAGTAGAGCCTGATTTATTATTAGTATCACAAATATTCTGGGACAGCATAAATGACGCTAAGATGATGCTAACAACATACTGAAACTGATTTACAAGTCGTACAAAACTAAGGACAAACATTACAAATTACACTGGAAAATGATATTCAGTACAGAAATATATGTCCACAAAACTTCAGAAATCTTCATCTGATACATCCGACTTGCAGTTGCAACAAATATATCCCCAGGAAACGCCAGCTGTGCATTTTTCATTGACCCACATTTGGCACTGGGTACATAGAACCCATTTTTCCCCCGCTACACTCTTTGAGTATCTGTCCATGCAAACCAAACAAAATGTTTCCCCACCATTTTCGTCTGAGCAGTGTGTCTGAATTTTCCTCACTATTTTCTTCTTCTTAGAATCTCTTGCAGGGTTATTAAAAAGGCTCTTCCTGCTCCCCGTCTGATGTGTTTTTCCGTTTGCCACTTGTTTCGATTTCTGCTTGTCTTGCAAGGCTGCTTTCACCGGCGTATCAGTCAGGATTGCTGTACCTCTTTTCTTTCTAGTAGCGTTTGCTGTTCCTTTCCTGCCTGTAGCTTTAGTAAAAGGACGGACAAGTTCAGGAGTCAAGGACATGCTTGAGGAAGGATTTGTTTCTGCAGGTGTTCTTTTGGATGAACCTGGTTCGGGAGAATGAATTATTGAGGGGCCTGGTCCTGCAGACTCATTATGTTTAATGTTTCCATTACTATAATTCAATGCTGCAGAGTCTGTGGCCGGCGCTGGTCTGTCTGTTACATAGGAAGAGAGAAGTTCCTCATCACCAAAGACATCTCTGTTGTAGGGATAAATTCCAGTGGCCAGGAATCCAGCCTTGATATTTGCAGGAGTAGCTGCAGAGTCGAGAGACACGTTGATAACTCCAGGTAAATCGTAAATGGTCATCGTTTGTCCTGGGTGGTTTGTGATCCATGCGTCACATGCACGATTGACATAGGTCTTTCGTGGCCCAAAGACACTCCTATCAAGCGGCTGCAGCTTGTGACTACAATGAGGTGGGAAGGACAGAACTGTCACGCCGTTTTCCTTGCAGTAATCGAGTGCAGCGATTGACAAATGCGAATCATGATTGTCCAAGAGAGAACTACTGGTCGTTCTTTTGAAGCTTTCACGTGGGAAAAAAATGTTTCAAAAACTTCAAAAAATGTTCCGCCTTGATCCATCCAGTAGGATTAGCATCACCTTCACTACCGGCAGGAGCACCATTCAAGAAATGGGCACGAAAGTTCACCCTGGGGAAAATGAAAATGGCGGCACTGTGTTTCCTGTCGCTGAAACGGCCAGGGCTAAAGTTGCTAATTTTCCACGTTCAGCGGACACCAGTCTCCCTATTTGTTTGCAACCACGGCGCCCAATAACTCTATCAGGTGTCTGCACGGTTGTTACGCCCTGAACCTGAACTCACCTGGCGAGCTTTCTTGTACCTAATACTGAATGTCGGATTCTGTGAAATTCCCCTTACGTCATCCTCGGAAGCTCTGCTGCAATATCTCGTCAGAGAGCGAAACGGAATCCCAAAATCTCTTGCTACTCTTCTAGTCGACCTGTTTTCTATTCTGACTGCCCTAACTGCTCGAAGAACTGTATCTGGGGCAACATTTGCCCTTTCAGTTTCCCTTTTGTATGTTCTGGGCATAATTATGCTTCCTACAACAAAATTGAAATGACAGAAGAAGAAAAGTGCAGAATACTGTTTTGTTGACCGCGCAGTAAGCTGGCACGGTGAGCCAACTTGCCCCGTAGTAAATGAGCCAGCTAGACCCAACACGAACTTTCAGTTTTGAGGTTGGTTTCCTCTGAGATTAAATGCACAAGAAAGACTGTTACTTATCAGTCACATTGCCACATATATACTACATAATTTCATACCTTTGGTTCAGATAAAACCCTAGCAACCTTCTCAATAATACGTATTTACCAAACTGTTGTAAAATTACTCGGCGCTGTGCAAAACACACACAACCAAATTTTGCTTCCGATATAGCTCTGAGCACACTGCCAAGTAACTTCCCTGCAATGAAGGATGTTGCTCTTCATACTGCCTCACAGGTGCTGCGCTCTTACAAAGGAGAGGCGAGATATTAACTTTGTGCCAACTTACCCGTGTAGCCAACTAAACTCGGTCTCCCCTATTACCAAATACAACTACGCATTCCTTGTGACACAACCTATACTTGTCATTATTATCTCAAACGCTACACGTTTCGACCAAGCCGATCATCATCAGGTGTTTATTTTATACAAAAACTTAAAATTCAAAGTAAAAAAGGTAAATTTTTGCGAGATGTTACAAATGATGTAATATACAAATTACATTGGACTTGTAATTCTTGATGGTGTGTCATTAAAACACAAATCAGTAGGGAGTAGCTTTATAAGTCCTTTATCAAAATTGTATGAATCAGGTAAAGAAGTTGATACATCGCACAGGACGTCCGTCATGTCCAATACAATACCGTCCAAGACTACGTACCAACTTACTTACTTGATATAATTTTGATATAGAACGTATACAGCTACTCCCTACTGGCTACAAATTATACATAATATTAAAATTTATAAATTTACCTATCTTATTTTAACTGCGATATTGCTGTACATTATATTTCATTAATAATATATACTGTGCCGATCGCAGTGACCGCGTGGTCTAATGCGTGGTTCTGTTGCCATTCGCTTGCTGGGATTGTGGGTTCAAATCCCGCCGGGGACATGGATGTATCTTCCTTTTAAGTGTTGTGTGTTGTCAGGTAGAGGTTTCTGCGACGGGTTGATCACTCATCCAGGGGAGTCCTACTGAGTGTGATCGCGAAGCCTCGACAACGAGGAGACCCTGCCCTAATAAGGGCTGTTGTGCCAATGGAAAAAAAATATATACTGTAAATTTTGAGATCTCAAACTATAAATTTGAGTTGTAAGTATTGCCTTTTTAATTTCTATGTACGGCCTAATAATGCCTACTTTTGGTAGCCGAAACATGTAGCTGTTTTGACGTACAAGAATATATGTTGTGATGACGGATTATTTAGAGGCCTCTTTGCGATACTAGAACAAACCCGGGATGAATCGCCTTAAAAAGGACCACGGGTCAAAAAGACCCGATCTATTACGTCACAATCTTTTTTCCGTTATGTTTAAATTAATGAAGAAACATAAGTATTTTTCAGAAGGTATAAAATTATACGTAAAATTCACCTGTAGGCATTGGGAGTCCATTGATGATTCTTCTGTCCCGCTGAATGTATGTCGCCTTCGCGTAAACGCAACTCAGAGACAGTAGCAAGAAAGCCTTCCAGTGCATCATAAACTTACGTCTGCTGTTGAAATGACAGCTGTTACAACGTACCTGTCCCGATGTGTGCCGATTTCCATCTCATTATCTTTGTGACACATCATAACGTTATTCTGTACTGTACTGCAGTGTCACAGCAATTTCACTGTGGAATTATGTGATGCTGCTTGTTTAGGACTCTAGAAGCTAGTGAGTTATCTTCGAATCGACCTCGTGCATGCGTAAGATTATTTATAACTGAAATTACTTAAGCTTCCTGTTGATATGTATAGCTAATTAAACTTCAAAACGCTTGTTCTATCTCCATAATTTATTTATTACAGGACTAGTACTATAGTTGTATGGGTGTGAGACTTGGTCTCTCACACTGAGGGAGGAACATAGGCTGAGGGTGTTCGAGAATAGGGTACTGAGGGGGATATTTGGGCCTAAGAGGGACGAGGTAACAGGGGAGTGGAGAAGACTACATAACGAGGAACTTAATGATCTGTACTCATCACCAAATATTATTCGGGTGATCACATCAAAGAGAATGAGGTAGGCGGGGCATGTAGCACGTATGGGGGAGAGGAGAGGTGCATACAGATTTTCGTGCGGAGACCTGAGGGAAGGAGACCACTTGGAAGACCCAGGCGTAGATGGGAGGATAATATTAAAATGGATTTTGAAGAAGTGGGATGGGGGGCATGGACTGGATTGATATACAATATCCTTATATACCGTATATTCTCGAATCTAATCCGCATCTTTTTTACAGTTTTAGAGGGCTAAAAAATCAGATGCGGATTAATTCGAGTGCGGATTAGATTCGCGGTCTAGAGCTGGATTTTGGAAAAATGATTGAGCTGCTGTACAATATAACAATAACGTAATTAACGTAATTAATAAACAACGTAAGAACAATACAATACAATAATCTATTATTTTATTATTTAATATTATAATTTATTATTCATCAGACTCGCCGTCATCACTCATAACTTAATCGTTATCCGTGCTCTCCACCCAGTCACTATCATCTTTATCTTCAACATCGTCCTCCCATACAATGTCATCTTCGGTTCCGTCCAAAGCATTGCTTATGCAACACTTCTTGAAAGATCTGACGATAATGCTCTCCGGGAGGGCTTTCCATGCAGCCGACACCCACCGCGCCACTTCTGAAGGAGCTGCGCGTTTGATTTTTCCAGTTGCTGTTAACTCACGGGCAGGATCCGCAATCCAGGTCAGATATTGTTGCCTCAACCTGTCTTTAAAGGGCTTATTAATGGATACGTCCATTGGTTGCAACACTGATGTCATTCCACCCGGAATGACAACAAGCTCAGTTTTCATCTTGCGGAGCTGGTCCTTCACGGAATCAGTGAGATGCCCTTTGAATGCATCAAGGACAAGCATTGATGGTTGATTTAAGAAGGCTCCAGGCCTACGACTCCATACTATTTTCAGCCACTCCAACATCAGCTCCTCCGTCATCCATCCTTTTTCCTGGACCGTGACTATAACGTCCTTTGGAAACGCCTCTGATTTGGGTAAAGTCTTCCTTTTCAAAATTAGCAAGGGTGGTAGTTTTCTCCCATCAGCAGTTGCTGCCAGCATCACTGTTAGGCGAAGCTTTTCGCATCCAGCGGTTTTCAAAAGTACCTCCTTTACACCTTTCTTCTCCACCGTGTAGTTTGGTGGCATATCAAGATAAATAGCCGTTTCATCGGCATTGGCAATTTGCCCCATCAGAAAATTTTCCGTCTTCCTAAGGTTGATGATGTACTGCTGATAATTCAACAACTTTTGTTCAAAATCTTTTGGGAGCTTTTGGCATATTGTCGTCCTATGCCGCAACGCTAGCCCCATTCGGCGCATGAACCTTATGGCCCATCCTTTACTGGCTTTAAAACGACTTCGAGGAATGTTCAAAGATCTGGCCTTCTTTATCGCCTCCTCGCGAAGTAGATCATAACTCACAAACAGTCCAGTCTTGCGTCTCTCTTGAAAAAACGTGAATACTGCATTATCAATTTTAGGAAATCATCCTTTCTTGGGTCCAGTGAATTTCCTTCGTGACGCCTCGCACCCGCTGATCGCTGCCTTGTGTTTCCGCCATAGTCGAACGTTGCTTTCATCAACTCCAAAAATTGCAGCGGCTTTGCGGTTTCCATTCTCCTCTGCGCACCGAATAACTTCACGTTTGAACATTGCCGTATATGAGAGTCGTTTAGATTTCAGGTGTCCCTCTTCCATAACTACGGTACACGACAAATTGGAACAAGCACCTCCCACGTTTCAACAACTAAAGATCAGCTGGCTTCAGACGAGATTGCGCACGTCTGTTGAGAAAGGCCCCGCCTCTATCGGTATGACTCATCGGCCACAGGCGTAGCGTCGGATTTTAACGCATTGGTAACATCCAATATTATTTAATCAGTCGCCCCGTGGGCAAGGGGTGGTTGAAGGAAAGGTGCGGATTAAAATCGCGAACTAACTTTTTTCGTTTAAGACGTCGCCAAAAACTGGGTGCGGATTAGATTCGGGTGCGGATTAGATTCGAGAATATACGGTAATATATCCTTGTAGCTCAGGATAGGGACAGGTGGCGGGCTGTTGTGAATGCGGTAATGAACCTTCGGGTTCCATAAAACGCGGGGAATTTCTTGACTAGCTGACGACCTGTTAGCTTCTCAAGAAGGACTCTGCTCTATGGAGTTAGTTAGTTAGTACTATAGGATGTTCACTAACAATACAGCAGTTAGTTAGATAGTACTATAGGATGTTCACTAACAATACAGCAGTTAGTTAGATATTACTATAGGATGTTCACTAACAATACAGCAGTTAGTTAGATAGTACTATAGGATGTTCACCAACAATACAGCAGTTAGTTAGACAGTACTATAGAATGTTCACTAACAATACAGCTCTTGTACCGAGTGTTTCTTTTTTAGTTCTGACAGTCCTTTATACTTTACCCTGAAAACCGATGTCGGAGTTTCTAATTGAGGGAAAATTATGTGTACGTATCTGCATTTTGCTTTGTAAGCAAGATACCTGGATATGAGTCGAGGCTTCTTGTTGTTATTCTTCTTCGTCTTATTGTTCTTCCACCAAGGGCTCGTCGGCAGAAGCTGCGGATGCACCGCAGCCTTAGGCTTATTGTGCAGCCCTAAGTATCTAGAGTCGAGGCTTTATCTGATGAATATTACCGTAAATGTAAGGTTTGAGCTTAAACAGCTAAACAAAAACCACAGAAAAATAACTTTCTGCTTGTTAAGCCGTATTCCCACGACTTGTAATTCGACAAATAAGCCAGAAATCTTTCATGTCATACTGTTTCCGTGACTGTGTTATCTGGCAAACATTCGTACTGTGCCCCAATTGCCAGGTGTTTGTTTGTGTACTGTGATAGCGTTCCCACGGCTTGTGTATTTGACCACTCGCCCTACTCAATGATAAGTCATTTGTCCGCTTGTCAAGTACAAACAAGTTGTGGGAACGCAATAGGAATATCGACGTCTTCGTTCTTCTGCGATGTTACGCAGCCCACAACTACCAACCTATGAGGCGTAACATCTCAGAGGAACGAAGACTTCAACTTCATCGCAGAGGAAGCCTTATATGTCGCAGGAATACTCGATAAGTAAAGATAAGCGAACAAACACTGGCGATTTCTTTCACTTGTGTCACGTTTATTGACAATCGGTGGGAAAAGGACAGAGGACAAGAATATTTGTAACGATGCCCCTGTCACACGTGGCAAGTGTCAACAATTATAAAATGTTTGTCAAATATACCAGTCGTGGGAAAGAGGCTCTTGTAGAAGCTGGAATTTCGATACTGCAACCACCCATACAAGGAAAACTCTTATATCCGCGTTATGTAACAATTACCGAGATCGAATGATTACCTATTGGTCCTTTGTGTACTCCTTTAACGCCGAATCCGAAGCCACGTATTTCGAAAACAACGTGTATAAAACAACACAAAGAAAAACAGCCAAAGGAAATTATCTGGCATGCTGTACCCTTAATTCCTAGAAAAGGACTGCGTGCGGTGTTTAAAAAACAGTCGAGCAGAATTTGTGTATTTAACAAGAGACACACTGTTGGAGCCGCGCTGATAAATGCTGACAGACGGACAGACGGAGGGACACAACAGACGGGGGGCGGACGAACATGGTGAAGCTATTAGACGTTTTTCGTAACTACACGAAAGCGCCTAAAAACATCAGCTACATGTTTCCGGATTTTCATGTAAGCCATTTTGAGGCGCGTTCACATACCTGTGGAAACGTTCCTATTAGCTTCGTCATGTCCGTACATCTGTCCGTCTGTCCCTCTGTGTCTGTCTGTCTGTCCCTCTGTCTGTCTCTCTGTCCCTCTGTCTGTCTGTCTGTCCCTCTGTCTGTCTGTCTTTCCCTCTGTCTGTCTGTCTGTCCCTCTGTCCGTCTGTCCGCATGCATCAGCACGGCTCCCACTGGACGGATTTTTCGCGAAATTTAATATTGGAGAATTTTACGAATATATGTTGAAAAGCTCCAGATTTGGTTGAAATCGGACAAAATTATCGGGCACTTTACATGAAGACCTAAGTGTGTTTCATATGGTCGGCAGCAATATGTGTAGCGCAACAATACAGAGAGCATATTGTTGTGTTTCCATGCAATTATTTCAATATTATTACATTGTTGACGTCATGTGTACATCAACAATACAAAGGAAAAGGATTGTTGGATTTCCATGGCAACAATGGTTACGCGAACACACTACTGTTTTACGTCATACGTACATTTATTACCTTGTTTTAATATTATGGTCACCATGTTTTAAAAATATCTGAGGGTTGAAGTGAGTATTAGAAACATTTGCTGTAACAAGTGGTGAATTACGTAATACAGCATGCTAGAGTAAAGTCGTTGAGCCTTTTCTGCATGAAGTTGTCTACCCTGTCTACCTCTGTATAACTAGTATATATATAATATATATATATATATATTTAATATATATATACACTATGTTAGTTTGTACAGTGGGCATCAGATGTGCTGAACATAATACTAGTAGGCATAATCTGAATTCAACTTTGTCAACATTATTGTAGAATATTTACAAAGTTTGCGGATATTTGTGCTATGTAAGTTAAGAAAATGTAACTACAGTAGGGGCAGTCAGCTGAAGCTTGCTTATGAATATAATTGATAAACAAACAGCAATATTATCTGTGCCCAGCGCGTGTTGTATATCTGGCGATAAGAGACCAGCAGGGCATTGAAAGTTCTAAACTTCACCTGAATGTCGTATCAGCAAGTATTACGCCTGTGTCTGTGTTTGGTGCACGCAGCAAGAAGTTCAGAGCTCGAGCTGATCATGGAAGTAAGTTGGTTACAACATTTGTCTTGTTTATTTGTCTATCTGTGGTTCATTTTACGAGGCTGCAAGTAACTGGTTAGTGTCGAATGCTGAGTACGTTTATGTATGGCTCATTTTACGACTATATCAATACCTCAGATGACATAGCGTCGAAATGTAGAATGATTCTTGCTTTATGTATTCAAGAACTTGAAAAAAAGGTGTTTGTGGTGCGATTTATTGCAATGAATTTCAAAATACAAGTCACAAATACGTACATATTATTACTACAGCTGCTGGTATTTCCAGGACTGAGAAAAACAAGGAATTACTTCGATAGGATTGTCGGTGTTCCGGTCGACAATGGAGACAAGCAGATCGATCTCTAAAAGTGTCAGAAGCTTAGCGGCTTAACCTACCGTGGCCGGTTACAAAGATAAAATGTAATGAATTGGAAAGAATATAGACGGTAGTTTTGTTATATTTGAGGCACTATCACAGGATTTACCTGGACAGATGGAGGAAGTGCCTGGGGAAAATCTAAGTTTAACAAAGAGTTGCGGTATTATCATTATGAGCTACGTCGTGTGCAAGGGATTATGGGAGGAATAAGAATTTTGCGGAAGAGGCTAAAGAAATATTTAATGCTAAAGTAATATCTACACACTACGATAAATTTAAAATGTAATTCCATAAAGGCCTTTCTGTACATTAAACTGCTGATGCAAGTACAAGGCTCAAATCCTTTTCCTCGAACTTCATTTTTCAGGCTCTATAAATTTACTGGGTCAATAAAAATTCACCAGAAATATAAAATGTCATTAAGTTTCTGTGTGTATTTACACATCCTTGAACAAAAAACGAAAAGATCGAAGGGGCACAAGGAATACAAGTAAGAAACACAGATACTCGAGGGGTTGAGAAAACAAAGTGTAATAAGTAACAGAAAATAAAAAAAATATATATAACAAAAATATGAACTGGGTTCCCTCTGCCCCACTTGGCGGCATTCCCGGACCGCATGTAAAGCATTTCTCATGGCGTGTGAACCTAGCTGAAAGCTGCTAGCTCAGGAATAGACAAACCTCGAACTAGAGTCTCTGTACTGCCTCAAAAGCAGATCGTTCTCACGTGTCAACTAGGATAACATGGAGAGCACGTGTACTGGATTATACTTTTAAATAAATCGATATTCTGTACTGTACTGCAGTGTCACAGCAATTTTACTGTGGAATTATGTGATGCTGCTTGTTTAGGACTCTAGAAGCTAGTGTGTTATCTTCCAATGGACCTCGTGCATGCGTAAGATTGTTTATAACTTAAGCTTCCTGCTGATATGTATAGCTAATTAAACTTCAAAACGCTTGTTCTATCTCCATAATTTATTTATTACAGGACTAGTACTATAGTTGTATGGGTGTGAGACTTGGTCTCTCACACTGAGGGAGGAACATAGGCTGAGGGTGTTCGAGAATAGGGTGCTGAGGGGGATATTTGTGACTAAGAGGGACGAGGTAACAGGGGAGTGGAGAAGACTACATAACGAGGAACTTAATGATCTGTACTCATCACCAAATATTATTCGGGTGATCACATCAAAGAGAATGAGGTAGGCGGGGCATGTAGCACGTATGGGGGAGAGGAGAGGTGCATACAGGATTTTCGTACAGAGACCTGAGGGAAGGAGACCACTTGGAAGACCCAGGCGTAGATGGGAGGATAATATTAAAATGGATTTTGAAGAAGTGGGATGGGGGGGCGTGGACTGGATTGATATACAACATCCTTATATAATATATCCTTGTAGCTCAGGATAGGGACAGGTGGCGGGCTGTTGTGAATGCGGTAATGAACCTTCGGGTTCCATAAAACGCGGGAAATTTCTTGACTAGCTGACGACCTGTTAGCTTCTCAAGAAGGACTCTGCTCTATGGAGTTAGTTAGTTAGTACTATAGGATGTTCACTAACAATAGAGCAGTTAGTTAAATAATACTATAGGATGTTCACTAACAATACAGCAGTTAGTTAGATAGTACTATAGGATGTTCACTAACAATACACCAGTTAGTTAGATAGTACTATAGGATGTTCACTAACAATACAGCAGTTAGTTAGATAGTACTATAGGATGTTCATTAACAATACAGCTATTGAACCGAGTGTTTCCTTTTTTAGTTCTGACAGTCCTTTATACTTTACCCTGAAAACCGATGTCGGAGTTTCTAATTGAGGGAAAATTATGTGTACGTATCTGCATTTTGCTTTGTAAGCAAGATACCTGGCTATGAGTCGAGGCTTCTTGCTGTTATTCTTCTTCGTCTTATTGTTCTTCCACCAAGGGCTCGTCGGCAGAAGCTGCGGATGCACCGCAGCCTTAGGCTTATTGTGCAGCCCTAAGTATCTAGAGTCGAGGCTTTATCTGATGAATATTACCGTAAATGTAAGGTTTGAGCTTAAACAGCTAAACAAAAACCACAGAAAAATAACTTTCTGCTTGTTAAGCCGTATTCCCACGACTTGTACATTTGACAAATAAGCCAGTAATCTTTCATTTCATACTGTTTCCATGACTGTGTTATCTGGCAAACATTCGTACTGTGCCCCAATTGCCAGGTGTTTGTTTGTGTACTGTGATAGCGTTCCCACGGCTTGTGTATTTGACCACTCGCCCTACTCAATGATAAGTCATTTGTCCGCTTGTCAAGTACAAACAAGTTGTGGGAACGCAATAGGAATATCGACGTCTTCGTTCTTCTGCGATGTTACGCAGCCCACAACTACCAACCTATGAGGCGTAACATCTCAGAGGAACGAAGACTTCAACTTCATCGCAGAGGAAGCCTTATATGTCGCAGGAATACTCGATAAGTAAAGATAAGCGAACAAACACTGGCGATTTCTTTCACTTGTGTCACGTTTATTGACAATCGGTGGGAAAAGGACAGAGGACAGTATTTGTAACGATGCCCCTGTCACACGTGGCAAGTGTCAACAATTATAAAATGTTTGTCAAATATACCAGTCGTGGGAAAGAGGCTCTTGTAGAAGCTGGAATTTCGATACTGCAACCACCCATACAAGAAAAACTCTTATATCCGCGTTATGTAACAATTACCGAGATCGAATGATTACCTATTGGTCCTTTGTGTACTCCTTTAACACCGAATCCGAAGCCACATATTTCGAAAACAACGTGTATAAAACAACACAAAGAGACACAGCCAAAGGAAATTATGTGGCATGCTGTACCCTTAATTCCTAGAAAAGGACTGCGTGCGGTGTTTAAAAAACAGTCGAGCAGAATTTGTGTATTTAACAAGACACATATTGTTGGAGCCGCGCTGATAAATGCTGAGAGACGGACAGACGGAGGGACACACAGACAGACGGGGGGCGGACGAACATGGTGAAGCTATTACCCGCTTTTCGTAACTACGCGAAAGCGCCTAAAAACATCAGCTACATGTTTCCGGATTTTCATGTAATCCATTTTGAGGCGCGTTCACATACCTGTGGAAACGTTCCTATTAGCTTCGTCATGTCCGTACATCTGTCCGTCTGTCCCTCTGTCTGTCTGTCTGTCTGTCTGTTCCTCTGTCCGTCTGTCCGCATGTATCAGCACGGCTCCCACTGGACGGATTTTTCGCGAAATTTAATATTGGAGAATTTTACGAAAATATGTTGAAAAGCTCCAGATTTGGTTGAAATCGGACAAAAATATCGGACACCTTACATGAAGACCTAAGTGTGTTTCATATGGTCGGCAGCAATATGTGTAGCGCAACAATACAGAGAGCGTATTGTTATGTTTCCATGGCAATTATTTCAATATTATTACATTGTTGACGTCATGTGTACATCAACAATACAAAGGGAAAGGATTGTTGGATTTCCATGGCAACAATGGTTACGCGAACACACTACAATTTTACGTCATACGTACATTTATCACCTTGTTTTAATAATATGGTCACCAGGTTTTAAAAATATCCGAGGGTTGAAGTGAGTATTATAAACTTTTGCTGTAACACGTGGTGAATTACGTAATACAGCATGCTAGAGTAAAGTCGTTGAGCCTTTTCTGCATGAAGTTGGCTACTCTGTCTACCTCTGTATAACTAGTATATATATATATATACATGTATATGTATACACTATGTTAGTTTGTACAGTGGGCATCAGATGTGCTGAACATAAACTAGTAGGCATAATCTGAATTCAACTTTGTCAACATTATTGTAGAATATTTACAAAGTTTGCGGATATTTGTGCTATGTAAGTTAAAGAAAATGTAACTACAGTAGGGGCAGTCAGCTGAAGCTTGCTTATGAATATAATTGATAAACAAACAGCAATATTATGTGTGCCCAGTGCGTGTTGTATATCTGGCGATAAGAAACCAGCAGGGCATTGAAAGTTCTAAACTTCACCTGAATGTCGTATCAGCAAGTATTACGCCTGTGTCTGTGTTTGGTGCACGCAGCAGGAAGTTCAGAGCTCGGGCTGATCATGGAAGTAAGTTGGTTGCAACATTTGTCTTGTTTATTTGTCTATCTGTGGTTCATTTTACGAGGCTGCAAGTAACTGGTTAGTGTCGAATGCTGAGTACGTTTATGTATGGCTCATTTTACGACTATATCAATACCTCAGATGACATAGCGTCGAAATGTAGGGTGATTCTTGCTTTATGTATTCAAGAACTTGAAAAAAAGGTGTTTGTGGTGCGATTTATTGCAATGAATTTCAAAATACAAGTCACAAATACGTACATATTATTACTACAGCTGCTGGTATTTCCAGGACTGAGAAGAACAAGGAATTACTTCGATAGGATTGTCGGTGTTCCGGTCGACAATGGAGACAAGCAGGTCCCTAAAAGAGTCAGAAACTTAGCGGCTTAACCGACCGTGGCCAGTTACAAAGATAAAATATAATGAATTGGAATGAATATAGACGGTAGTTTTGTTATATTTGAGGCACTATCACAGGATTTACCTGGACAGATGGAGGAAGTGCCTGGGGAAAATCTAAGTTTAACAAAGAGTTGCGGTATTATCATTATGAGCTACGTCGCCTGCAAGGGATTATGGGAGGAATAAGAATTATGCGGAAGAGGCTAAAGAAATATTTAATGCTAAAGTAATATCTACACACTATGATAAATTTAAAATGTAATTCCATAAAGGCCTTTCTGTACATTAAACAGCTGATGCAAGTACAAGGCTCAAATCTTTTTCCTCGAACTTCATTTTTCAGGCTTTATAAATTTACTGGGTCAATAAAAATTCACCAGAAATATAAAATGTCATTAAGTTTCTGTGTGTATTTACACATCCTTGAACAAAAAACGAAAAGATCGAAGGGGCACAAGGAATACAAGTAAGAAACACAGATACTCGAGGGTTTGAGAAAACAAAGTGTAATAAGTAACAGAGAATAAAAAAAAATATATAACAAAAATATGAACTGGGTTCCCTCTGCCCCACTTGGCGGCATTCCCGAACCGCATGTAAAGCATTTCTCATGGCGTGTGAACCTAGCTGAAAGCTGCTAGCTCAGAAATAGACAAACCTCGAACTAGAGTCTCTGTACTGCCTCAAAAGCAGATCGTTCTCACGTGTCAACTAGGATAACATGGAGAGCACGTGTACTGGATTATACTTTTAAATAAATAGATATATCAACGATCCTAAACGAAGTCATTCCGTTGTGATATTTGTAACACAAATAAAGATAAATCCGTCTAAACACAACTAAGTTCTATTTATTACACAGAACAACATGTTTCGACCGTTTTTGTTTGTGGTGAAGGGCCCCGTAGCAGAAGCTACGGACGCACCGCAGCATTGAGGCTTATTGTGCAACCCTGTGATGAAGATGAATAGAAAGGTGATCAGTTTTTTCATTTTTCCAAGTAATGGAACACCGGTGGAATGAAATTGACAGGGGAAAACCTGTCCCAGTGCTACTTTGTGTACCACAAATCCCACATGGACTGACCCGGGATCGAACCCGGGTCTCCGCTGTGGGAGGCCGGCGACTGACCGCCTGGGCCATGGCACGGCCTTCGACCGATTTAGGTAAACTTCAGGTTCACAATTCTTATTATTCGAAACAATTTTGACACTTTAATGGCATTTCATCGATTTTTATTCTTTCCTCAATATGTTTTGAAAATAAGAATTGTGAACCTGAGTGTGACTTAATTTGGTCTAAACATATTGTTCTGTGTAATAAATGGAGCGTAGTTGTGTTTGGACGGATTTTATCTTGAATCTGTTATATATCGACGGGTAAAATAGCAGGCGTAATCTCTACAAGAAAACCCATGAAGTGATCAGCTAGGATATCGATGTTTCGGGTGACATGCTATCTGCCATCTCCCTAACAGAGACTGGAAATTTTCTGCCTAACAGAAGGTGGTCTGTCAGAAAGATATGGTTTAATGAATTGGAAGGAATATGGAAGGTAGTGGCCACTGTTTAATTTAAGGTACAATTCCAAGATTTGAATGGCTGGATAGCGTAGTCTGTGTAGATACTAGGAGACGGACTGGACTTTCCGGGTTTCGAATCCTGTTAGGACAAGATATTGGCCTAAGCAGCAACCTCCTCATTAATGGTACCGTGTTTTTTTCCCGACGTGAAGCGGCCGTTGCATGATGTTTACCATTGACCTCCATCTAGCGCCGAAGATAAGATAAGTGGAGCTATACCTCTATTCCCATATGTGCCTTCATTGTGTGAACAGGGACACATTTACTTTCACTTCATCCCAAGGCTTACCTGATGAGACTGAGTAAAATTACACAAGTCCTTAGACCTGCCTATATCAGAACAGAGGTTTGCTTCCTTAAGTAATATGAGCTCAACAGAGGCATTTTAATGCGGATATGTGGGCCCCAGCATTTACTAGATCTACCGAGGTCAGGTGTTTCATTTGCTTGATGCGGTAACTTTGGGCGCCTTTAGCGTCATATTCAGAGCGGTGGCGCGTAATTTGGTGGACATTTATCGATATTTCGCACAAACTTTCTGTCTCAAACTTCGATGACGTACCCTGAAGATGTGGGCAGATATTTCATTCGAAATTTCGGTAAATAGCTATCAGAGTAGATGGCATTACATTCCAGAAAACAGTGCTATTTATAATCACCAACTTGAGGACAACAAATCTTTAAACATTTAACTTCCCGTGACGAAATCTTCCTGTAATCAGTTTTTGTGCTTTGCAGATGCTTCTGATACGTCACGCTACAAAGTTATGTTACGCAAATGTGTTCTATTACCTGTGAAGTTTGTCCCATTACTTTACTTTTTTTATCACTGCAAACGGCTCTGCTTTACAGCAGGATGTATACACGCCTGAAGTCTTCAGTCCAAGGAAGACGGGTAGATCCCTAAGCAGATACAACTTGCCCTTAACGCGAAAGTGAGAACCTCCAAGCCTAAAGTTAAGCCCATCTCAGTCGCCCTCCTGCAATATGTGCAGACTACATACGGCGCCTCAGCCTAATGCTGGCCAAACACAATGTTAAGAGTGTGTTGGCTTGCCGCCGAGGAAGATCTCCAGCTTCCTCCGTCCTGTGAAGGACAATCTGGGACTGAGGACTCCAGGCGTGTATAGTATCCCCTGTGAGGGCGGCCAGGTTTACATCGGACAGACTGGTCGATCTATCGAGACCAGAATGAAAGAGTATCACCAGCACATACGGCTTGGACATCCAGACAAATAGGCGGAGGCGGAACATAGGCTCAACAAGGATCACCTCATTAAATTCCAAGACACCCAAATCCTCTCTACCAAAACCGGCTACATGGACCGACTCAACAGGAAGGCGATCGAGTTGGAGCTCCAAACAAATAATGTGAACAGGGAGGATGGCCTCTTCTCCCCCCTTTCTTTTCCTCCATCTGCTGTCCGGATCAATTTCCTTTTTATTCCTACTTTTATATTCTCCTTAGTTATTTTATCGATTGAATTATTTTTTTTATATTTTTGTATCCTTTATTCTTATTTTTTTACTTTTATACTTTTATTATTTATTTATTTTTATTTGTTTTCATTTGTTATTTTTATTGTTTATTTATGATATTTTATTTTTCTTATTTTTATTCCTCAGTTTTCTATTTTTATTTTTAATATTTTAATTTTTTAATGAATTATTTATTTATAATTTTTTTATTTACACATTTGTTTATTTGGTATATTTCCCTTCCTTGTTATTGTTGAATTCCACACATTTTTCTCCCATTGTTCACCTTCCAGCACTCTGCAATGACTTGGCCTCCCTGGGACCGGTTTTTACCTACGTACCCACCAGCCACTTTACGTGTCTCTCCGTGTCTCTCTCCCCCCCCCCCTCATTCTGTGTTGGTTTTTCTTCTCCTAATTTGTTTATTCCTTTTCATTTATATTATTTTTATTTTTGTTTTATTTTTATTTTATTTATTTACCTTTTTATTTTCCTCCCTTGCTCTTACTTTATTGTATATATCTTTTTCCATCAGTCTTAGCTGACTGCACTCTCGTTACCCCCAGCACCTTAACGTTGTCTCCATCCACCCCTCCTTTACCGTAGTTCAACCGTATTCGCTGTCACCACGCTTACTGATTACCACCACGCGCGCACCTTCCCATATAGAATCTACGTTACGTTTGCCGGCTTTTTCTTTTATTCTCGGACTCTTGACCCTTGAAGATGGCACCGATACGTTGTCCCGAAACGTCGGTAAACAATTACCACACGACGCCGCGTAATATCCCAGAATAGCGCAGATCTCAGTGTTATTCAGCTTTACGGAAGCAATGGATAATTGCTCTTGACTTTAAGAAACAATCCTCTGTCTGTTACCAGCGACAAACGCATTTCAACTCTTAATAATTTTTACAAATCATATAGTATTGTCATATATGAACACATTTCACATTGTTGAAATTTTAAATTGCGTGCTTGTCATCATGGTTTTACAAAATTTAAATCTATAATTATGAATTTGATAACGTATCTTGATGTTATTATCCATTATTTGTTCTCAGATTCAAGTCTGTACCATATACTTTAATCCAAATAATGCCCTTTACAATTGACCTTTGTCCCTCAAATCTGAGTCTTCATAAACTTAGTGTCTTTATATATGGCTTTTGTGTAAACTGGTTCCGTAGTTCCATAGTTGATAAATTCATATTACTGGCATGATGATATCAAAACATTATTTGTGTGCCGTTGAATTTCCTAAAGATTCTATTGTGGTATAATATTACAACATTTTCAGGCATCATAATAACAATGATAAATCTGTCCCTGTACAGGCCTCGACAGGCCCTTAGGGTTCCCGGAGGTTGAGGCTCCCAGATTACAAGACAGTTGGCACATGAAGGTGGCACGTTTGTAAGCCCTAAGCACCGGCTACCTTTACCCCCCAGGAAATATTCCTGGTACTCATTCCTCTTAGAGGCTGATTCGACTCCGGGGACATAGTGCGACCGGAAGGATTAAGTCAATGAAAAATCGAACCCACGACCTTCCGACTTGTAGCTCAGTACCTCAACCAACTGCGCCACCTCGTACATATTATTATATTATATATCTTTATTATTATTGGAGTAAGCAATTAAATATGTAAATAAATATGTAAGGCAAATAAGCATAGAAAAAATGACTGCATTAGTCGCAGCTTTGTTCCGTGGTGTTCGCGCTGCTACTGGCCACCGGAAGTCACGGCGCCCGGATTCTAGGAGTGTTTCCGTTCCCGTCAAAGAGCCACAAGATCATTCCTAGGACTCTAATGCTGGAACTTGCCGGCAGAGGGCATCAAGTCACTGAAGTCACGCCCTTCATAGAAAGCAAAGTCGTGCCTAACTACACACAGATAGAACTGAAGATAGACCACGCGTCAGGCACAGGAGGACATGGTAAGTGCAAACGGGCAGCTTGCAGTAAACTTACCTTTTTAAATTCCTTGTGATTTTGTCTTCGTCCTTGACTGTAGTGTTATTGTGCTGCAGATAAATACATTTATCACGAAATAAGTGTAGACGTAAGATACTGCGCTGAATATTTATGATTATTTGTTAACAGCTACATGAATATTACGTCACAAGATGACTAAAATAAGTCATAGTACACAATTATTTTTACAGATTCATTGTTGAGATGTTTCAGAAACTTAATTCCAATTTCATATCAAGGAAAGATAACTTCTTATTCACCCTGTATAAATTACGCTTTAAGTAACATTAAATTACACAGCAGATTAAATTTAATAGAAATCAGACAGGCGGATTTTGAGATGATGCGTCAAGACAGAAGGACAAGCACGAACTCACCATTATGCTTTCACGTTCTGGAACTCTTCTGAAGGTGGTATAAAGAGCTTTCGTCTTTGCAGCTACTGAAAATAATATCTTTGCAGTTACCAATTTACTTCTCTGCGGGAACTACGTGCGATCAGTTATAAAAAAGTTAAATATCGGTAAGAGCATGTGTGTGTGTGTGTGTGTGTGTGTGTGTGTGTGTGTGTGTGTGTGTTTATGTACAGGGTGTTCCTTAAATGTGTGTGAAGCGTCAGGTTATTATTGCATGAATTATTTTGGGTAAACAAATATTACATAAACATATTGCCAGTTACCAACCGTTGCACACCTACGAGCATTTCAATATTACAAGAAACTCTACGATACTGTAGGGCACAGGTGGACAGACTCTTGGATTCAGTGATTTACTCTAAAGATAGAAAATCTTTCGTGGTCTACCATAGCATATAATGTATTAATGCCACGTGTACAATGGGAACCTCGGCTGTTTTCCTCGAAATGTTAACCAACCGGCCCCCATCTAGCTCCGATGTTAAGAATGGGTAGAGCTACACCCCTCTTCCACCTATACGACTTCACTGCGTGTTATGGGCGCAACGTTTATACCTTTATATAAACTTTGTAACATCATTTCAAAGCAATGTATGTGGTTTACATATAAAGAATATTAAATAGGACTTATGCAGACATGTTACTTATATGGGGGTAAATAATCTAGGATCGATGCTGAAGTGACATTTGCGTCCAAACCTAACAGTATCTACATTAGCTGATACAGGAGATTATAATGTGTATTGCGGAGGTCTGGTATATACTTTTTTGTAAATTAATTTTTTAAAATTTTTAATAATTTTTACGATTTAATTTAAAAATGAATTGCATTTGTTATAATATGCTCGCCATGTTTCTGTCAAATCTTATCATGTATAGGGACTTACTGCTTTGGCTCATGTTATTAACCAATTACGACGAATTGTTTTAATAGACTGAATCAAAATAGGAAGATCTTCTAGACGATCAAAATTTGGTGAAACAATTTTGGACATACTGTAAAATATTAAGTAACTGTCGCTTTGTAACGGAAATGGATGTTATTGGATTCTGTTCTTTGAAACAATATAATTTAAATTATTTGACATCAGTTTTGTTACTATTTTTTCATCACAGTTCCTGCTAATAGGTTCGACATGCTGTCGTTCCGTCACTTCCAGTTTGAATTCATGTTGTGGTTTATGGGTGAAGCGTTATGTAACCTTGTACTGCAAGAAGACAGCGTTCAGAAACTCATCCACTCCACAGATATTCATTTCGATGTTGTGGTCGTTGAAGCTTTTTCTAACGAATGTTTCTTGGGATTCGCTCACAAATTCAAAGCACCAATAATACAGGTCTGTACCTACGGTGGTGGAAACTTTATGGCCGACTGGGTTGGAAGTCCAAACCCATATTCATACGTACCCGACGAATTCCTCCATTACACGGACAAGATGAACTTCTGGGAGAGAACGCACAATACAGTTGTTGGTACATTAAAACTTTTGGGAAGGCAATTGATCCACTTGCCGAGACAAAACGCTGCCATGCAGAAACACTTCAACTATACAGACAACTTGCCGCCTGTATGGGAGCTGCAATACAGAACGTCGTTGGTACTTCTGAACTCGCACTACAGCATCAGTTATCCGAAACCTTTCACGCCCAAACTTCGTGCAGGTTGGCGGGATGCACGTGAAACCACCTAACAAACTTCCGCAGGTAAGGAACATACGGTTAATATGCACTTATTAACTAATAATGAACGAATTCCAAGGAACAGATAACTTGTTGAGATGTTAATATTTCCTCAGCAAGTCAAGAAAGTCCCCAAATTTTATGGAACCAAAAGGTTCATTAGCATGGTAACAAAATCCTGCCACTTCTTCCTATCTCGAGCCAGATGAATTTAGTCCACGTTCTCCCATTCTATTTCTTTAAAATCCACTTTAATATTATCCATCAATCTCAGTCTAGGTATTCCTAGTGGAAACATTTCTTTAGGTGACCGCACCAAAAGCATTTCCTATGGACATTGACGTAAACATCCCATTTACTCTCCAGCCGATGCATCCCCTCTTCAAAGAAATTCTCGAGCTACTGTTTAAACCGGAGAATTAATGGCATTGATGTCAGAAACCAATCTGCGGCATTAAGGCCAATTTACAGACACAGAATTTTGCTTGTGCTCTGCTCGTACCGTGCTCGTACCATGCTTGTACCATGCTTGCACTGTCCTCGTACTGTGCTTGCACCGTCCTCGTACCATGTTCGTACAATGTTGGTACTGGACTTGCACCGTGCAGTACCATGCTGGTACTGTGCTCTCGTCGTTCTCGTACCATGCTCGTACTGTGCTCGCATCTTTCTCGTACTGTGCTCGCATCGTGCTCGTACTGTGCTTCGCATCGTGCTCGTACTGTGCTCGCATCTTTCTCGTACTGTGCTCGCATCGTGCTCGACCATACTCGTACTGTGCTGGCATCGTGCTAGTACCATGCTCGTACTGTGCTCGCATCGTGCTGGTACCATGCTCGTACTGTGCTAATATCGTGCTCGTACCATGCTTATACCATGCTTGCACCGTCCTCGTACTGTGCTCGTACAATGTTCGTACTGTGCTTGCACCGTCCTCGTACCATGTTCGTACAATATTGGTACTGGGCTTGCACCGTGCACGTACCATGCTGGCACTGTGCTCGCATCGTGCTCGTACCATACTCGTACTGTGCTTCTATCGTGCTCGTACCATTCTTTTACTGTGCTCGCACCGTGCACGTACCAAGCTCTTACTGGGTTTGCACCGTGCACGTACCAAGCTCGTATTGTTTTTGGCACCCACACATAACTAACGACTTAGAGCAGAATCCTGCGTGTTCCTCAGATAGTCAACTGAGTCCTCTCCTTTTCCTTAACAAAAAAATTTATTGTTCCAAAAATTTATTCTCGTACTTAAGTGCGTTGTCTCTATCCGGAGCTAAGTGAATTCAGTCCACGCATTTCGTCCTATTTATTTAAGATCCATCTAATATCCGTTCGCTCTTAGTCTTCTGAAAATTCTTGAAGAAATAACAAATTATCTATATATAATGAAATATTATTATACGTTAGTATTTGTATTGACTGATCTAATTGCTTTGATTGATTCTTGACAAAAACAACATTTTTATTTTAAAGTTTAGTAGGGATTTGTTTTTAATGACTGCTTTAAGAACAGGATCACAAGAAAATTATATTTAAATGGACTACACAAAGTTTAAGTGCAATGCAGGATATATTTTTCAAGTAGTTGCAACAGAAAATGGTTAAGCAAAATTGTTTTGCATCAGGATTTGCAGAAATACCTTGACGAAGCTCCACACGGAGTTATCTACTTCAGTATGGGCTCGAGTCTTCAGAGCTCTTTGATGCCTGAATCTAAAAGAAATGCATTTCTGGGAGCGTTCTCTAAGCTGAAGCAGCATGTATTATGGAAGTGGGAGAGCGACACGTTGCCAGGACAACCGAGCAATGTGAAACTTGGTAAATGGCTGCCTCAATCGGACATTCTGGGTGAGTGCCTGATATCCTGAAACCTCCGTTCTTGGGATTCCAATTGCTTGGGATGCGGTTTAAATTAACCTAAAAACAAAGCTTTTACGTTTACGGCGCATATACATTTTGCGTAACGGCATCGAAAGAAACTACTGTAGCTGTCGATAATATATTTCGTTTATGGTTGTGTCTGTATGTACAGAACATATGTGCTACGCGAGACTCGAGGATTTCTCGTCGGTGCTGATGTAAATTACCGTCGTCTGGTACATGACGTAGTGTGAACAATTTGTAAATTGTTATGGACGTTTCGGAGGAGCTTCCTTTCCCTAGTACTTTGCAACCATTATCTTTATTTATATTGTTCTTCTGCCGTGCAGATGGAAGAAGAATGTGTCTCTGAAACTCTTGCGACTAGCTAGCAGTCTATACGGTGTCACATCGGAGAAGTTATTAACCATTATAATCATCGCTGTGACGCAATGCATCTAACAGAATCATTACCGTACTTAGTCTACAAAATGTCCACTGGCAACTGGTGTAGTTGTGGGAATTTTACGTGAAGTAGGCATAATTTTGTAGAATGAAGTCTCTGGAATGACGCCGTGTCTATTGGTGAAAACTTACTTAGGTTTAGGAGGAGTTTTCTGCCTCTTTTAAAAAGGTCTTTGACTGCTAAGAAGACGAGGAAGCAGACAGAACACTCCCCCAAAACGTAGATAAATCTTTACAACGCTGTGAGGAGCACAATCTTCCTGATTGAACAGATCGTACAATATTTTAGAGCTGACTTATCAGATTTGTGATAAGCGGGACTTGTAGGTCAGTTGTGAGAGATAAGTGATGCATACACAACAATTTAGAAGGGGAAAGCACTTGGAAATCTCATACCTGGAAAAGCGAGAAAGGAATATATTTTAGGAAAAGAGGAGGTACATCTAAGTGGGTCGGAGTCATGTACTTTTATGTGGCGTCGTTGATCGAATCCTAGGATTCTACTGAAATTTGTTAATGAATAATCGAGTTACCAGGACAGAAAGAAACGCTGTGTGAGGGACTGCATGAAGCGTCCTTAGTTCAGAATGCCTTTAGTAATAAGATGTTCTATTGTAAAAAATGAAAATAACTGACTCCATGGGAGTCCTTCTTTAAAAGGTAATAGGTCTTCAGCTACTGAGGCTTCTCAAGTTATATTGAAATCTAATATTCAATACTCTGTTAAGAAGAAAGAGGATCTTCATCGCTTTTTGGTTGCGAAATAAAGTTGTCCTTTTTTTCATGTCCCCGAGCACAGCAGCTTTATCGCGTAGAAAACCTGTATCCGCCGGGATATATTGTGACACCTACCGTTATTTGAGGCATGGAAATAGGAATACATTTTAGCGCCATCTGGCACCCATGTTAAACTAAATGTAATTGTCCTTTCCTAGTTTAGGCGGTTGTACCAAAAGTTCTTGAGTTTTGGTCTCCTTAATTAATTTTATGTCAGTTGATAATGTGGCACAATTTTATTTATCCCAAGATAGGGTCATGTTTATTTGGGAATTATTTACGATGATACCAAAATACCTTCTAATAATATTCAATTAACATTTTAGTATTATTTTGGTGAATATTTTAAACGTTGTACTGTAACGTTTGGAGACTGACAGACATTTGCCATATGTACTGCAGCTCATCCTAACGTCCGGCTCTTCATTACCCATGGCGGACAGCTGAGTTCAGTAGAAGCGATTACCAGAGGTGTACCTCTGATTGGAATCCCGGTTTTCGCTGATCAAAGCTAAACATGGTGAAGGCTGTGTTAAGTGGCTACGGACTTCTGATTGATTTCAACAACGTCACAACAGAGTCATTAACTTGGGCTATACAGGAAATCATTGAATTACCAAAGTATGTTGTACTGTTTTAGTATTTTTATTGTTTTTTGTAAGTATGGCTTTCCTAAACAACCTGTTGTTTGGGGCAGTTCAGCCGGTACAGTCTAGACCATGGGGGGGGGGGGGGGGTGATCGAAAATTTGGAATTTGATTTCTGGCGTTAGAGGAGATTGTCGTTTCTAACTTATCCATAATGGTATGCCGGCGGACTTAATATTAATCAAGAACTGGGGATTTTCATCCGGCAGTAAAGCGACCGGAGCTCGACGCTAAGTGTTCCACCTAGAGCTGGAAGTTAGGACTGCAAATGAGACTCATTTTGGGCTCTAGGACTTTGCAAACTTATGGCTTTGGTACTAGGCTACCTACTTGTCACTGACGACGCACAGTGTTACATAAAACTGTACAGTGCTAACACTTTTTGTTAGGGTTTTACACACCTTTAATCAAATTTCGGGCCGGAACTATGTTTTTCAAAATTTTATCTATTCCTTACATGATGATTCCGTTTGGGATAGAACCCTAAACCTATTCGTTTCTCTCAATACCAATATCATCATCTGTATTTATATCAAATCGAACATTCTTGTCGCGTGCGTATAACTCCATATTTCGCAGATCACACTTTAAAATCTTGAACAGATACCAGCTATAAGTATAGAAATTTTTCACGTTCGTTGCGATATGACTCTAAATTCTGCCGCGACATCTTCCTTCCCTAATATTTTTGCTCCATTATTTATTAATAAACCTATAATTTAGAAGTATAAATCTAAGATACTAATTGTTTAGTCACATACATCAAGACTAAATGCAAAAAACCTTTCGACATTTTGCCGGCAGTATCGTTGTCAGAAAGTTAATCATAACATAAAGGCGTTTCCGTTGTTTGGAGGTGTCTAAATATTTATTTGTGGTTAATTTTACTACCTTGGCTTAGTGACGAAAGGAATGTAAACAGTTGTCGAAATTTTTTGTAGTTTTGGAAAAGTGTGACTCAACATGGTCGATATATCAGATTAAAGGAAAGTAATTGATTGAATACCAGAGTTAGTGTTTAATACGTAGTCAAATCTGTGGGTGTATTTACATGTTGCATTAAAATAAGTTTCTAACGTTATAAAGAAATATCTTGCAGGATTAACGACTAGTTACATTATGGATCAGGGAATACTATTTCATATTTAAGCTGTGATATTTGATGGCTCTCGCAGGTACCGAGAGAACGCTCAGCTTCTCTCCCGTATCTTCCTGGATCAGCCACTCACACCACTCCAGCAGGCCGTGTTCTGGACGGAGTACGTGATCAGACACAAGGGAGCGCCTCACATGCGTTCACCTGTACTGGACCTGGCCTGGTACCAGTACTTCTTGCTAGATGTCATCGCAGTGCTGGCGCTAGCTATTTTTTCCATTCCACTGATTCTGTATCTAATATTGAGAGTTATATTGAAGAAACTGCTCGGTGGTTAATCACACAAGAAATACAGAGACTCAAGAAGAAAGAAACAAATATAAATGAATATAATACGTACAAAGAAACGTGAAGGCAATTTATAAATTTTGCTTCCAGGACACTTCTCAGATGGCCACATAATTTTATCCAATGTGTTCTCTCTTGTTGTTGTTCACGATTGTCATATATTATAGAATGTTGTTACTGTCTTTGGGGTCAATTATTATATTATTTACAGAACTTACTATTTATAACTCTACGTTGATTCTTTAAGTCTGTGTGTCATATATAACCTCAAATTTTCAGTCCGTCCAAGTGTTTTGTAATCCTGGCTTCACAACAACATAACGTTGTACTATTTATAGGCTTATTCATACTGTCTGCTTAATAAATTTTATATACCTACACGTAATAAATAATTATTAAACATTATGTTTACCTATTTGACTTTCCTTAATATTGCGTCACGTCAATCGCATGAGGAATTGATTCGGATTAGTATTTTATTACCATTTTCCATCATTATCAATGGTAATGCTTGTAACAGGAGTAGTCTTGTATGTACATAGTTCTAAGGCAAAGTGCCTATTCTTGTTCGACCAATGTTAACCAAATTTGAATTTGTAGGACATATTTGAATAAAAGGCCTCCTAAATATAACATTTCACGAAAATCCGTCTAGTGGGATCCGAATTCCATGCGTACGGACAAGTGGAATTTAGGATAGATAGTATACTAGACGGATGGACAGGCATGAAAATGCTAACAGTCTATTTCGCAGCTTTGCAAGCGCTCTTAAAGGGCTAATTTTTTCGTTTCTTTTAAATTATGTTGCCCCATTCCACGCGCACTGGGCCCTTCAGTTGGGAAAATGGGTAGTTACACAACAAAAGATTTCAACATAACAAATGAAAATATATTATACAGTAACATAAGATTCATTCATTCTGTAGTCTGTCTTACGACAGGTCCGTAGCCTCTTCCAAAGCGAGTTCTCCACAGGGTGCGATCTAGTGCTTCCTCTTTCAATTTCCAGTATCTCTTCTTTTCCTTAAGGTCATCCAGTAGCTGCTTACGTCTTCTCCCTCGTCGTCCCGTCATTTCTATCCTTCCTTCTAACTTTCCTTCAATCACGTGTTTCAGAAGGCAGTTTCTACGCAAGATGTGACCAATCTAGTTAGCCTTTCTTCTTTTTATTGTATGTAGGATATTCCTCTCCTCCTTGACTCTGTGTAATACTTCTTCATTTCTCACACGATCGGTCCAACTGATCTTCTCCATTCTTCTCCAGCACCACATTTCAAAACTTTCCAGATACTTCTGATCTGCTTTCCGAAGTGTCCACGTTTCAGCACCATACAAAGCTATGCTCCAAACGTAGCACTTTACTAGTTTCTTCCTTAAATTTAATTCCAGTTTACTGGTGAAAAGATTTTTCTTCTTGTTGAATGCTGCTTTTGCCATGGCAATTCTGGATTTAATTTCACGTGTACACCTTGCATCACTTGTTATCATGCTACCCAAATAATTGAAATATTCCACATTCTCCAATTGTTTTTGATCTATCATAATTTTCATTGGGGATGGTTGCCTTGAGATTTTCATTACTTTAGTTTTTCCCACATTCATTTCCATTCCATAGCGTCTTCCAATTTCAATTAGTCTATCAATCATGCCCTGTAGCACCTTTTCTTCCCTAGCCAGTAGCACAAGGTCATCTGCATATTTCACAGTGCGAATTACTTGTCCTCCTATTTTGAAGTCTCCAAACCCTTCAAGAGCTTCCTTGGTAAGGTATTCGCTGTATAAGTTGAACAGAATCGGTGACAAGCAGCAACCTTGTCTAACTCCTCTTCCAATCTTCACACTTCTCGTCTCCCCTTGGTCCAGTCGTATTTTGACACTCTGTTCCATGTACAATTTGCTGATCAATCTTCTTTCGCGCCAGTCTATCCCAATTCCTTTTAGGATTTGCATTAATTTGGTCCAGTTGACACGGTCAAATGCCTTCTGCCAGTCTATGAAGCAAGCACACAATTCCTCATCTATGACCAAGGTTCGTTCTGATATTATTCTCAGCATCCCAATTGCATCCCTAGTTCCTTTTCCTCTTCTAAATCCAAACTGATCTTCTCCAAGTGCATCTTCAATTTTCCTCTCAATTCTTCTTCTAAGTATCCTCGCTACTATCTTTGCTGCATGAGCGATGATGCTGATTGTGCGATGGTCGCTGCATTTTGTAGCTTTGGGCTTCTTCTTTAAGGCAATCATTGTAACTTCAATAAAATCTCTGGGCCATTCTCCAGTTACATACATGCTGTTGATCATCTGTGTCATTAGCCTTAGACCACCTTCTCCCAACAATTTGAGTACATCCCCAGGTACATCATCATCTCCTGTAGCCTTCTTATCCCTCATCTCCTTGATAGCTTTTTCCACTTCATGTTGCAAAATATGAGGGCCTTTCTCATCTTCATCTACTTCATCTTCAGGTTCGACGTCTAGATGTTCTGGTCGATTAGCTCGATCGTAGAGCTCTGTGATATAATTCTCCCAAATTTGCAGTACTCTTCTCTGATTTATTATTATATTGCCTTGAGAGTCTTCGATGCCAATGTTTTGAATCCCATGGTTTTCTTTCCAACCTAGTTCCTTTGTCTTCATGTACATTAAATCATAACGTCCTATTCTTTGAAATTCTATGATCTCGTCGCATATGCTCTCCAGATATTCCTTCTTGGCGTTGTCCGTGGCTCTTTTCAATTCATTCCTCAGTCTTCTGTAGTTCTTCCGTCCTTCTTCATTGTTGACATTCTTCCATTTCCTTCGTTCATCCATTTTACTGATCATCTCCTGTGTAATCCATGGCTTTCTTGCTCTCCTCTCGACTTTTCCAACCAAACCACTCATAGTATCTAACACACATTTCTTGATATTGTTCCACTGCACTTCCACATTCCCACTTTCACATTTGATTGCACCAAGCTTTTCTTCTAGTCTATCGTGTACTACCTGTCGTTGAGCATATAGCTTCTCCAAATCCCATCTTGGTTTTTTCTTGTGGAACCTCATGATCTTCTTCAATCTGGTGCAGATCTTTGCAACCAGTAAATTGTGGTCAGAGTCAATATCTGCTCCAGGCAGTGTCTGCACATCCTTCACACTGTTCCTGAATCGTTGTTTCACTAGTACATAGTCCAGCTGATATCGATTCCTATCTCCTGGTGATTTCCACGTGTACAATCTTCTTTTAGGTTTTTTGAACCATGTGTTTGTTATAACAAGTCCATTTCTTTCACAGAAGTCAATAAGCATTTGACCTCTCTGATTCCTCCTTCCCAGTCCATATGGTCCAACAGTGTTGTGATGTGCTTTATCTCCAACCACACTGTTCCAATCTCCCATTATAATCGTGTTTGTCGCACCCTTTCCATCCTCTTCAAGAATTTCTTCAATTATATCATACAACTCTTCCACTTCGTCATCTTCATAGTCCGATGTTGGCATATACACTTGCACTATCAAAATACTTACCGGTTCTGCCTGCAATTTAATAGCAATGATTCTGTCACTATACACACTCTTCTTAACAACACTTTTCACTACGCTTTTATGCACTACTATTGCTACGCCTCTTTCAGCACTGTCACCCCCGGAATAATACACTGTATAATCACCACTTTTTATTTCACCTTGACCCTTCCACCGCACTTCACTAACACCTAGCACAGACACTGCGTTCTTCTGCATCTCTTTCTTCAAATTTTCGAGTTTTCCTCCTTGATTCAAGGTCCTTACGTTCCAAGTGCCTATCTTGAAGCTGTTCTGTTCATTCTGTGTCTTCTGCTTTTGTCTGTAGTCATTACCGCGTGGTGTCTCCCCTAGAAACACTCCCCCCCGGAGATCCGAATGGGGGAGTAGTTTACCTCCGGAATGTTTTGTCTCCAGAGGAAGCATCTCGCATTTGGCATTTGTCTCTGTTTCTGGAAGAGACTATCCAGGAAAAGTAATAATGTGGTAGTTTTTCCATTTGCTTTCCACATCGCAGTACAGCAGCCATTCAGACCAATCTGGTCACGCCTGTTGCTACACGATCATGAACCATCTCGAGCATCATTTGCTCTGTGCTTCATGTCGCTACTGATGTCGCTGCTTCCGGCATCAGGGGAGCTTTTATTCGGTTTCCCATCTCCTAGGCATCTCTCTTCGTCTGGTTCCTACCCTTTTGATCTGTCCGGCTTGGGAGACCCTACTGGTAGCAATGCTACCGCCGGCTTAGCTCTCAGGGTCACTGGAACTCACAAGCCCCTCTACCACGGCAAGGTGAAGATACCAACAAAGGGGAACATAAGATACCATAAAGAAATTCACACACATATAATAAAATATACAAACCACAACTTTGTTTACTGGCTCAGTAATTACTTGCCCATACATACCAAACAAGGTACCTTCCTGGTACCGTGGGGCTAAAAACAACCAAAGACGCAAGCAGGGGACCACGGCACTAGGCAAGGGACTCCAACCCCAGCTGCCTCTCCAAACAGAATTTAGAACCAACGCCGAAACAGAATTTAGAAATTGCCCGCAGTCAGGCCAGGATCAGAGTGACGAAACAATCCACGCATATCGAAAAGGAAAACTTGTGGTAGGAGAAGGGAATAGGAGAGGGGATTGAGGGAGGAACGATGCGCTCGCCGAAGTCCACGTTACTTTTGCCATGCAAGGTACTGTGAAAATTCCCGGTACAATATGTTATATGAAATGATAGTTGATCCTAAGAAACAGCAAATGGCGTGTCAATATTTGACACACTTTCAGAAATTTGTTCATCCTTTTACGAGTACGACGATAGCTGCTCATTCAGCCATCAGCAAGTGTTTCAATTCAACGTTTTATGTTCGTAAATAGGCAGAAATCTTTAAACGTTTATGGTTCCCGACGTAATGAACACGTATTGAATGTATAAATTTCACTGCTACTGCTACTAGAGCTACTACTACTTGTGCCCGCCGCACTTGTACTTGCTATTTTTCGGCGGACGCACGTGGTGAGTAGCCGCGCGGGGCATGTAACGGGTGTGCCGGTGGTAGCGGGATCTGGACCCGGTCACCCATTGTTATTTTCCCCCTCTTCCTTGTTTATTAGCCTCGGGCCATTGGGGTCTACCTGCGCTGACAAATTCCTCGCGCTCTTGTCCGGATGGTTTTGCCGGGCAGTTGGTGAGACGCACGGCTACTTAGAGGATCGTGGGGCTTGGACGGCATCTGCGGTGCCGTTTGGGCGAGAGCGTGAGTGTTTGCCAGGTTTTCTCTGTCTTTATTTTCTGTTTTTGTCTTTCACTTTTTCCCTGTTCTCAATTTGTTTCTTTGGGTTGTTTTTGAACACTGCCCCGGACTGGACCCCCGTCCCAGGGAGAGGGAAATAGTATATACGAGGTATTACAGTATTATAGTACATAGATTGTAACCTAGATGGGCTGTGTTCGTCCCCTGTAGAATCTCTTTTTGTTAAGGGCCAATTAGTAATCTTGTCTTTTTTATGATCTTATTGTTGTTTTACTTTCATATTGTTTTATTAAAGTCATCTCAGTCAGTTCGCAGCGTCTCATTTAGATAGGGGTCCCTCTTTCCTGAATTTCCCGCCCCCCCCCCCCCCCCCCGTCCTACTGGGTCTGCCAACGAGTATCGGGGTGCCGCGAGAGTTACGGTAGCGGTAACCTTGGCGGAGACATAACATACTACTAGTACTACTACTACTACTACTACTGCTACTACTAGTACATTTACTTCATCATATTCATTGTGAGATTCTTGTTTTCGTATAGCGTGTTGGGCCGAGCAGTTTGCGAGATCTTCTCTCTTCTGGGATATTATGCGGCGTCGTGTGATAATTGTTTACCGACGTTTCGAACTCTTGACCCGTGAAGACCCAGAAGAGCTCAGATCTCATCAACGTCTCGGCGGAAGCCTGAAAACGAGCAGTTTGTCTCTGTCGGTAAATCTCGTGACCTCTTATTATGAGACGTCCGTTTCGAACCTCTTCCGGGACACCGGATATCCTGTAAGAAGTGTTTTGTTTTCCTCAGGCCCACAAGACAAATGTCTGGATAGAACTTAAATCTAGCAAAAACCGCATCATACCAAGTCAATTTCTTTGCGCTTTACCCTTCGACGCTAATGGGACTACTTTCTGTTATTTTTAAGTAGCCTCGTTAAATAAGCCCCAAGCAAATTAAATGTGTCTTGTGGTGTGTTCTTGTGAAAGAAGTGGTATTAACGTAAGATGTGATTACTAAAGCCAACAAATGCACATTGGTATGCATTAGTTGTCTTTAGTCATCGTGTCTAACTGTTCAATGCACGATTATGGATCATTTAGAATTTATATTAACGTAATTTTAAATGTATCTAAAATGATACTTGAGTATCTGTAGAGCGTGGGGCGCTGTAGTTGAACATGTACGTTTATTTATGTAGAATTATTTAATGTTTATTCATGGTTAATTTAAAGACGCTACCTGTACCTTAGATTATACACCCTCGACTAATTAGTTGTTTAGTGACTTAAGGACTGGCAATATAGGGTAGGGCAAGATAGGGACTGTAGGTTCCTCAGAACCATTCATCTACCAGACTATACGGGGTCACATTATAGAAAGGACTATTTTTTTTTATGTTGTCTTCCTGTACTAGCGATATCACAGTTTCACCTTTATAAACTCTAATCTGTGCTCCTCACCAAATATTACACGGAGGATTAAATCAAGAATAACAAGATAGGTAGGGCATGTAGCGCGTATGGGAGACAGGAGAGGTGCATACAGGGTTATGGTGGGGAGACCTGGAGGAAAGAGACCACTTGGAAGACCTAGGCATAAATACAAATTTAATATCAATGTGGGTCTGTAAGAAATAGGATGAGGAGCGTGGGCTGGATTGATTTGCCTCAGGATAGGGACAGGTGGGGGCTGTTGTGAACACGGTGATGAGCTTTCACGTTCCATAAAAGGCGGGGAATTTCTTGACTAGCTGAGGACCTGTTAGTTCTAAGGAAGGACTCTTCTCCATGGAGTTAGTTTGTCAGTTAGTTAGTTAGTTATAGTCGTAACTATAAAATGTGATCCCAGTCGCCGCGCGATTTAAGGCGTGGGTCTGCGGCCGCTCGCTTGCTGGGATTGCGGGTTCGAATCCCGCCGGGGGCATGGTTGTCTGTCTCTTGTGAGAGTTGTGTGTTGCAAGGTAGAGGTCCCTGAGTCGGGCTGATCACTCATCCATAGGAGTCCTACCGAGTGTGGTGTGTCTGAGTATGATCGTGAAGCCTCGACAATGAGGAGGCCCTGGCCCACTAGGGGCTGTCGCGCCATGGGGAAAAAGCCATTAATTAGCAAGTACTGTCCAGACAGTTTGTAATGTACTTTATATAGCGTATTGTTCCATTCTTAGCTTGCCTACCCTCACAAGGCCGCACCTAAACACTAGCAAAATTTTCTATCGAGAGGGATTCGAACTTTTAATCTCAACGCTTAAGCGGCCTGTGGCCGAGACGTTTTGTTTGGCACGATGTTTCGTAATAGTTGGAAAGTTGCCTAAATGTAACGTATGTCACTGTCATGTTATAACACAACCACGGAGGAGGGGTAACAGTTACTGAAGACGATGATGAACTTGGTAAGCAGTACAACAGCCAATGGGAAAGCAGAATTTTTCTTCTCTGATTGCACATCATTGCCTAGAGCTATTTACTTAGTGATGTAGCAGCGTTGGTCAAGGTCCAGCCAGTATGTTCGTGTACGGACTGCAGATAGGAAGCAGCTTGGAGTGTAAGTTATCTGCAGATAAGTTAGCAGTGTATTGAAAAACTGACTGCAGGATTTCTAGGGAAGCAATTATTAACACCACTACATCACATACAGGTACACATATATATATGTATTTATGCTGCATGTTCTTAGTGGCCGCGGAGTCTAAGGCGTGGGTCTGCGGCCGTTGGCTTGCTGGGATTGCGGGTTCGAATCCCTCCGGGCGCATGGACGTTTGTCTCTTGTGAGTGTTGTTTTTTAGAGAGGTCTTTGCTTCGGGCTGGCCCTTCGTCCAGATGAGTCCTACCGAGTGTGGTGTGTCTAAAAGTGTGTGACTGTAACTGACTGGTTTTTGCAACCGAGCTGGAATGTTCACTTCGCTGTCCGAAGTAATTTTTTTACAGTTCAGGTACATGGTATTGACTCCATAGATTTTCGAAAAATACACAGATATAAAGTTTTATAAATATCCGTCCAGTGGGAACCGAATTATTCCATGCGAGCAAAGAGACGGACAGTTGTGGACAGACGTACAAGGTGATAATCGCGTTTCACAATTTTGCGAACGTGCCTAAACATCTAAATTCTGCTTACCCAGTGCATTTATGACCTTTGTATATATCACAAGAAACAGCGACTATTTCCCTATAACTGACTGGTTTTTGTAACCGAGCTGGAATGTTCACTTCGCTGTCCGAAGTAATCTTTTTACAGTTCAGGTACATGGTAGTATTTCAAGTGTTAAATGGGAATAAACTGAGTGTAATTTAAAGGCATTGGATGTTATTATGTTCGTGTTTAGGGTCATTTAACTGCAGATTATGGACCTTATTGGAGTAATTAGAGGGTTACATGTTTAGAAGATCGTCGACGTAAAGGGCTGTTTTCGTAAATGAAAGGTCTGTGTCAAGATGTTTACCGAGGGACTGTGAAAAACCTTCGTCAAGGAATCACACAAAGGTTTAAAGGTTTAGGTTATGTTAAAATTAACAGCGTGCTGCAAAGTGCTTTTGAGATAGAACCCTGTTGCCTCCCCCACTAAAAAAAAGAAAAAAGAAAAAAAAAAGAGAATTGAATTTGATAGCCTTTTTTTTTTACCACCTTTTAGATCATGTATATTGTGAAGGTTTTTCGTTTCGTCAGACAATTTAAGTTCATCAAAGATTCGGAGTAACAGAAAATATGCTGGATTACACGGAGTGTTAATTTATTCGTGTGCCCAAACCTCGCTCTGTACTGCGTGAAGTCAAAGAAACACGAACTGAACCTAACTGCATGGGACAAATTCCGTGTTATGAAGCTGGTATTACGTCAGCAAGCCAAGAATTTATACTCATATATTTGCGGTTTCTACAGTCGTGGTGTTTATAATTCAGGTCTTTTAAAATATCTACTGCTTTTATAAAACCAAAAAACTGTTATTGTGTTCATAAAAATCCGTGACTGAGTCAGATGGTTCTAGTACACAATTTTGCAACCTATATTTTGGATATATATTTTAATATTCTGCTGCATCTGCCGCCTATATTTTGAGTTAGAATTGAACGTTCTATTTAAATTCAGCACTAAAGAGAAACGACATTTGAATTTAAATTTATAGCTGCAATAGCCCTGCGGGGAATCCCACATCACATATTAGAAATGTGAATTCTTGGTTTACAAAACCTTGAATCTGAAGTTTATTTTTCAGGTCGTAGTAAGGCACATCGCTGACATATTCCAAGAACCTAAGTAGTAAGAATAATTAACAACTCACGCCCAAACAAAACTGCTAAGTAGGATGACTTGACAATGTCGCCAACATCACCACGGATAACAAGTGTGTGTTTCTGCAATTAAAGAGCAAGTGCTAATGTTCAAGGACCTTGTGCTGCTGCTTTTGCAAACAGAGAACTATGCGACGTGTATTGTACTACGTATGTGTATCTATAGGAGCTGGTACAGTGATTGCCTACCGACTGAACACAGAGAACTATGCGACATATATTGTACTACGTATGTGTATCTATAGGAGCTGGTACAGTGACAGCCTACCGACTGAACATAGAGAAATATGAGACGTATATTGTACTATGTATGTGTATCTATAGGAGCTGGTACAGTGCCTACCTACCGACTGAACATAGAGAACTTTGCGACGTATACTGTACTACGTATGTGTATCTATTGGAGCTGGTACAGTGCCTACCTACCGACTGAACATAGAGAACTTTGCGACGTATACTGTACTACGTATGTGTATCTATAGGAGCTGGTACAGTGACTGCCTACCGACTGAACACAGAGAACTATGCGACGTATATTGTACTATGTATGTGTATCTATAGGAGCTGGTACAGTGACAGCCTACCGACTGAACATAGAGAAATATGAGACGTACATTGTACTATGTATGTGTATCTATAGGAGCTGGTACAGTGACAGCCTACAGACTGAACATAGAGAACTATGCGACGTATATTGTACTACGTATGTGTATCTATTGGAGCTGTACAGTGACAGCCTACCGACTGAACATAGAGAACTATGCGACGTATATTGTACTACGTATGTGTATCTATTGGAGCTGTACAGTGACAGCCTACAGACTGAACATAGTGAACTATGCGACGTATATTGTACTACGTACGTGTATCTATTGGAGCTGGCACAGTGCCTACCTACCGACTGAACATAGAGAACTATGCGACGTATATTGTACTACATATGTGTATCTATTGGAGCTGTACAGTGACAGCCTACAGACTGAACATAGTAGAACTATGCGACGTATATTGTACTACGTATGTGTATATTGGAGCTGTACAGTGCCTACCTACCGACTGAACATAGAGAACTTGCGACGTATACTTTACTACGTATGTGTATCTATTGGAGCTGGTACAGTGCCTACCTACCGACTGAACATAGAGAAATTTGCGACGTATATGTACTACGTATGTGTATCTATGGAGCTGGTACAGTGACTCCTACCGACTGAACAAGAGAACTATGCGACGTATATTGTAGCTATGTATGTGTATCTATAGGAGCTGGTACAGTGACACCTACCGACTGAACATAGAGAAACTATGAGACGTATATTGTACTACATATGTGTATCTATAGGAGCTGTACAGTGACAGCCTACAGACTGAACATAGTGAACATGCGACGTATATTGTACTACGTATGTGTATCTATTGGAGCTGTACAGTGACTACCTACCGACTGAACATAGAGAACTATGCGACGTATATTGTACTACGTATGTGTATCTATTGGAGCTGTACAGTGACTACCTACGACTGAACATAGTGAACTTATGCGACGTATATTGTACTATGTATGTGTATCTATAGGAGCTGGTACAGTGACAGCCTACCGACTGAACAAGAGAAATATGAGACGTATATTGTACTATGTATGTGTATCTATAGGAGCTGGTACAGTGACAGCCTACCGACTGAACATAGAGAAATATGAGACGTAATTGTACTATGTATGTGTATCTATAGGAGCTGGTACAGTGACAGCCTACGACTGAACACAGAGCACTATGCGACATATATTGTACTAGTATGTGTATCTTATAGGAGCTGGTACAGTGACAGCCTACCGACTGAACATAGAGAAATATGGACGTATATTGTACTAGTATGTGTATCTATTGGAGCTGGGACAGTGACACCTACGACTGAACATAGAGAAATATGAGACGTATATTGTACTAGTATGTGTATCTATTGGAGCTGGTACAGTGACACCTACCGACTGAACATACAGAACTATGAGACGTATATTGTACTATGTATGTGTATCTATGGAGCTGTACAGTGACAGCCTACCGACTGAACATAGAGAAATATGAGACGTATATTGTACTAGTATGTGTATCTATAGGAGCTGGTACAGTGACAGCCTACCGACTGAACACAGAGAACTATACGACATATATTGTACTATGTATGTGTATCTATAGGAGCTGGTACAGTGACAGCCTACCGCTGAACATAGAGAAATATGAGACTATATAGTACTACTGTATGTGTATCTATTGGAGCTGGTTACAGTGCCTACCTACCGACTGAACATAGAGAACTTTTGCGACGTATATGTACTACGTATGTGTATCTATTGGAGCTGGTACAGTGCCTACCTACCGACTGAACATAGAGAACTTTGGACGTATATGTACTACGTATGTGTATCTATTGGAGCTGGTACAGTGCCTACCTACCGACTGAACATAGAGAACTATGCGACGTATATTGTACTACATATGTGTATCTATTGGAGCTGTACAGTGACAGCCTACAGACTGAACATAGTGAACTATGCGACGTATATTGTACTACGTATGTGTATCTATTGGAGCTGGTACAGTGCCTACCTACCGACTGAACATAGAGAACTTTGCGACGTATACTGTACTACGTATGTGTATCTATTGGAGCTGGTACAGTGCCTACCTACCGACTGAACATAGAGAACTTTGCGACGTATACTGTACTACGTATGTGTATCTATAGGAGCTGTACAGTGACAGCCTACAGACTGAACATAGTGAACTATGCGACGTATATTGTACTACGTATGTGTATCTATTGGAGCTGGTACAGTGCCTACCTACCGACTGAACATAGAGAACTTTGCGACGTATACTGTACTACGTATGTGTATCTATTGGAGCTGGTACAGTGCCTACCTACCGACTGAACATAGAGAACTTTGCGACGTATACTGTACTACGTATGTGTATCTATAGGAGCTGGTACAGTGACTGCCTACCGACTGAACACAGAGAACTATGCGACGTATATTGTACTATGTATGTGTATCTATAGGAGCTGGTACAGTGACAGCCTACCGACTGAACATAGAGAAATATGAGACGTACATTGTACTATGTATGTGTATCTATAGGAGCTGGTACAGTGACAGCCTACAGACTGAACATAGAGAACTATGCGACGTATATTGTACTACGTATGTGTATCTATTGGAGCTGTACAGTGACAGCCTACCGACTGAACATAGAAAACTATGCGACGTATATTGTACTACGTATGTGTATCTATTGGAGCTGTACAGTGACAGCCTACAGACTGAACATAGTGAACTATGCGACGTATATTGTACTACGTACGTGTATCTATTGGAGCTGGCACAGTGCCTACCTACCGACTGAACATAGAGAACTATGCGACGTATATTGTACTACATATGTGTATCTATTGGAGCTGTACAGTGACAGCCTACAGACTGAACATAGTGAACTATGCGACGTATATTGTACTACGTATGTGTATCTATTGGAGCTGGTACAGTGCCTACCTACCGACTGAACATAGAGAACTTTGCGACGTATACTGTACTACGTATGTGTATCTATTGGAGCTGGTACAGTGCCTACCTACCGACTGAACATAGAGAACTTTGCGACTTATACTGTACTACGTATGTGTATCTATAGGAGCTGTTACAGTGACTGCCTACCGACTGAACACAGAGAACTATGCGACGTATATTGTACTATGTATGTGTATCTATAGGAGCTGGTACAGTGACAGCCTACCGACTGAACATAGAGAAATATGAGACGTATATTGTACTATGTATGTGTATCTATAGGAGCTGGTACAGTGACAGCCTACAGACTGAACATAGAGAACTATGCGACGTATATTGTACTACGTATGTGTATCTATTGGAGCTGTACAGTGACAGCCTACCGACTGAACATAGAGAACTATGCGACGTATATTGTACTACGTATGTGTATCTATTGGAGCTGTACAGTGACTGCCTACAGACTGAACATAGAGAACTATCCGACGTAAATTGTACTACGTATGTGTATCTATTGGAGCTGGTACAGTGACTGCCTACAGACTAAACACAGAGAACTATCCGACGTAAATTGTACTACGTATGTGTATCTATTGGAGCTGGTACAGTGACTGCCTACAGACTGAACACAGAGAACTATGCGACGTATATTGTACTACGTATGTGTATCTATTGGAGCTGGTACAGTGACTGCCTACAGACTGAACATAGAGAACTATGCGACGTATATTGTACTACTTATGTGTATCTATTGGAGCTGTACAGTGACTGCCTACAGACTGAACATAGAGAACTATGCGACGTATATTGTACTACGTATGTGTATCTATTGGAGCTGTAAAGTGACAGCCTACCGACTGAACATAGAGAACTATGTGATGTATATTGTACTACGAATGTGTATCTATAGGAGCTGTACAGTGACTGCCTACTGACTGAACACAGAGAACTATGCGACGTATATAGTACTATGTTTGTATATCTATAGGAGCTGTACAGTGACAGCCTACCGACTGAACATAGAGAACTATGCGACGTATATTGTACTACGTATGTGTATCTATAGGAGCTGTACAGTGACTGCCTACAGACTGAACACAGAGAACTATGCGACGTATATTGTACTATGTATGTATATCTATTGGAGCTGTACAGTGACAGCCTACAGACTGAACACAGAAAACTATGCGACGTATATTGTACTATGTATGTATATCTATTGGAACTGTACAGTGACTGCCAACAGACTGAACACAGAGAACTATGCGACGTAAATTGTACTATGTATGTATATCTATAGGAGCTGTACAGTGACAGCCTACCGACTGAACATAGGGAACTATGCGACGTATATTGTACTACGTATGTGTATCTATTGGAGCTGTACAGTGACTGCCTACAGACTGAGCACAGAGAACTATGCGACGTAAATTGTACTATGTATGTATATCTATAGGAGCTGTACAGTGACATCCTACCGACTGAACACAGAGAACTATGCGACGTATAGTGCACTACGTATGTGTATTTATAGGTGCTGGTACAGTGACTGCCTACCGACTGAACAGGAGAACTATGCGACGTATACTGTACTACGTATGTGTGTCTATAGGAGCTGGTACAGTGACTGCCTACCGACTGAACATAGAGAACTATGCGACGTATAGTGTACTACGTGTGTGTATTTATAGGTGCTGGTACAGTGACTGCCTACCGACTGAACATAGAGAACTATGCGACGTATACTGTACTACATATGTGTGTCTATAGGAGCTGGTACAATGACTGCCTACAGACTGAACATAGAGAACTATGCGACGTATATTGTACTACGTATGTGTATTTATAGGTGCTGGTACAGTGACTGCCTACCGACTGAACATAGAGAACTATGCGACGTATACTGTACTACGTATTTGTGTCTATAGGAGCTGGTACAATGACTGCCTACCGACTGAACATAGAGAACTATGCGACGTATATTGTATACGTATGTGTGTCTATAGGAGCTGGTACAGTGACATCCTACCGACTGAACACAGAGAACTCTGCGACGTATAGTGTACTACGTATGTGTATCTGTAGGTGCTGGTACAGTGACAGCCTACCGACTGAACATAGAGAACTATGCGGCGTATATTGTACTACGTATGTGCATCTATAGGAGCTGGTACAGTGACTGCCTACCGACTGAACACAGAGAAATATGCGACGTATACTGTACTACGTATGTGTATCTATAGGAGCTGGTACAGTGACTGCCTACCGACTGAACACAGAGAACTATGCGACGTATACTGTACTACGTATGTGTATCTATAGGAGCTGGTACAGTGACTGCCTACAGAATGAACACACGTGTAGTCAGCGCTAGACTGCCCGCAGGAGGAGGGGGCCTCTCTGTTTTCCAAAACCTGACAATACACAACACTCACAAGAGACAGACACACGTGCCCCCGACAGGGTTCGAACCCACAATCCCAGCAAGCGAGCGTCCGCAGATCCATGCTTTAGACCACGAGGTCACTGGGTTCGACATTTAGGGATATTTCATACTTTAGTCTGTCTTACGACAGGTCCGTAGCCTCTTCCAAAGCGAGTTCTCCATTGCGTGCGATCTAGTGTTTCCTCTTTCAATTTTCAGTATATTCTCTTTTCCTTAAGCTCATCCAGTAACTGCTTACGTCTTCTCCCTCGTCGTCCCGTCATTTCATTCCTTCTAACTCTCCTTCAATCGCGTGTTTCAGAAGGCATTTCCTACGCAAGATGTGACCAATCCAGTTAGCCTTTCTTCTTTTTATTGTATGTACGACATTCCTCTCCTCCTTCACTCTATGTAATACTTCTTCATTTCTCACACGATCGGTCCAACTGATCTTCTCCATTCTTCTCCAGTACCACATTTCAAAACTTTCAAGGTATTTCTGATCTACTTTCCGAAGTGTCCACGTTTCAGCACCACACAAAGCTATGCTCCAAATGTAGCACTTTACTAGTTTCTTCCTTAAATTTAATTCCAGTTTACTGGTGAAAACATTCTTCTTCTTGTTGATTGCTGCTTTTGCCATGGCAATTCTGTATTTAATTTCACGTGTACACTATTTTTCTTTTGTTATCATGTTGCCTAAGTAATTGAAATATTCCACATTCTCCAATTGTTGTTGATCTATCATAATTTTCATTGGGGATGGTTGCCTTGAGATTCTCATTATCTTAGTTTTTTCCACATTCATTTCCATTCCATAGCATCTTCCAATTTAAATCAGTCTATTAACCACGTCCTGTAGCACGTTTTCTTCCCTAGCCAGTACCACAAGGTCATCTGCATATTTCACAGTGCGAATTACTTGTCCTCCTATTTTGAAGTCTCCAAACCCTTCAAGAGTTTCCTTGGTAAGGTACTTGCTGTATAAGTTGAATAGAATCGGTGACAAACAGCAACCTTGTCTAAACCCTCTTCCAATCTTCACATTTCTCGTCTCCCCTTAGTCTAGTCGTATTTTGACACTCTGTTCCATGTACAGTTTGCTGATCAATTTTCTTTTGCGCCAGTCTATCCCAATTCCCTTTAGGATATGCATTAATTTGGTCCAGTTGACACGGTCAAATGCCTTCTGCCAGTCTATGAAGCAAGCACACAATTCATCATCTATGTCCAAGGTTCGTTCTGATATTATTCTCAGGATCCCAATTGCATCCCTAGTTCCTTTTCCTCTCCTAAATCCAAACTGATCTTCTCCAAGTGCATCCTCTGTCTTCCTTTCAATCGTTCTTCTAAGTATCCTCGCTACTATCTTTGCTGCGTGCGCGGTGATGCTGATTGTGCGACGGTCGCTGCATTTTGTATCTTTGGGCTTCTTCTTTAAGGCAATCATTGTAACTTCAATGAAATCTCTGGGCCACTCTCCAGTTACATACATGCTGTTGATCAGCTGTGTCATTAGCCTTAGACCACCTTCTCCCAACAATTTCAGTACATCCCCAGGTACATCATCATCTCCTGTAGCCTTCTTATCCCTTATCTCCTTGATAGCTTTTTCCTCTTCACTTTGCAAAATACAAGGGCCTTTCTCGTCTTCATCTACTTCAGCTTCAGGTTCGACGTCTAGATGTTCTGGTCGATTAGCTCGATCGTAGAGCTCTGTGATATACTTCTCCCAAATTTGCAATACTCGTCTGTGTTCTATTATTAATTTCCCTTGAGAGTCTTCGATGTCAATGTTTTAAATCCCATGGTTTTCTTTCCAACCCAGTTCTTTTGTCTTCATGTACATTAGATCATAACGTCCTGTTCCTTGAAATTCTATGATCTCGTCGCATATTCTCTCCAGATATTCTTTCTTGGCGTTGTCCGTGGCTCTTTTCAATTCGTTCCTCAGTCTTCTGTAGTTCTTCCTTCCTTCTTCGTTGTTGACATTCTTCCATTTTCTTCTTTCATCCATTTTACTGATTATCTCCTGTGTAATCCATGGCTTTCTTGCTCTCCTCTCGACTTTTCCAACTAAATCACTCATATTATCTAACACACATTTCTTGATATTGTTCCACTGCACTTCCACATTCCCACTTTCACATTTGATGCACCAAGTTTTTCTTCTAGTCTATCGTGTACTGCCTGTCGTCGAGCATATAGCTTCTCCAAATCCCATCTTGGTTTTCGCTTGTGGAACCATATGATCTTCAATCTGGTGCAGATCGTTACAACCAGTAAATTGTGGTCACAGTCAATATCTGCTACAGGCAGTGTCTGCACATCCTTCACACTGTTCCTGAATCGCTGTTTCACTAGTACATAGTCCAATTGATATCGAATCCTCTCCCCTGGTGATTTCCAGGTGTACAATTTCTTTTAGTTTTTTTGAACCATGTGTTTGTTATAACAAGTCCATTTCTTTCACAGAAGTCAATAAGCATTTGACCTCTCTGATTCTTCCTTCCCAGTCCATGTGGTCCAACAGTGTTGTGACGTGCTTTATCTCCAGCCACACTGTTCCAATCTCCCATTATAATCGTGTTTGTCGCGCCCTTTCCATCCTCTTCAAGAATTTCTTCAATTATATCATACAACTCTTCCATTTTGTCATCTTCATAGTCCGATGTTGGCACGCACACTTGCACTATCAAAATACTTACTGGTTCTGCCTTCAACTTAACAGCAATCAGTCTGTCACTATACACACTCTTCTTAACAACACATTTCACTACGCTTTTATGCACTACTATTGCTACTCCTCTTTCAGCTCTGTCACCCCCGGAATAATACACCTTATAATCACCACTTCTTATTTCACCTTGACCCTTCCACCGCACTTCACTAACACCTAGCACAGACACTGCGTTCTTCTGCATCTCCTTCTTCAAATATTCGAGTTTTCCTCCTCGATTCAAGGTCCTTACGTTCCAAGTGCCTATCTTTTAGCTGTGCTGTTCCTTCTGCCTCTTCTGCTTTTGCCTGTAGTCCTTATAACCTCGTGGTGTCTCCCCTAGAAACACTCCCCCCGGAGATCCGAATGGGGAAGTAGTTTACCTCCGGAATATTTCGTCTCCTGAGGAAGCATCCCGCTTATGTCTCTGTTTCTGGAAGAAACTATCCAGGAAAAGTAATAATGTGGTAATTTTTCCATTTGCTTTCCACATCGCAGTACAGCAGCCGTTCAGACCACTCTGGTCATGCCTGTTGCTACACGATCATGAAACATCTCGAGCATCATTTGCTCTGTGCTGATGTCGCTGCTTCGGGCATCAGGGGAAATTTTGTTGGATTTCCCATCTCCTAGACATTTCTCTTCGTCTGGTTTCTACCCTCTTGATCTGTCCGGCTTGGGAGACCCTACTGGTAGAAATGCTACCGCCGGCTTAGCTCTCAGGGTCATTGGAACTCACAAGCCCCTCTACCACGGCAAGGTGGAGATACAAACAAAGGGGTTAGGGATATACAGAATTATAATATTAAAATAGATATTAAAGAAACAGTGTTGGAAGTCGTGGACTGGGTTAAGTTAGCTTAGGATATGGACAAGTGTCGAGCTCTTGTGAGCACGGTAATGAACCATTCGTTACCATAAAATGCTGGAAATTTCTTGACTAACAGAGGAACTGTTAACTCATTAAGAAGGACTGCTCCATGGAGTTAAATGGCACATTATTAAATACCATGTCCTTGAATTTACATGTATATCTTCTGAATTTATGGAAGGATAATATTAAAAAGGGTATATCCCAGGGCCTTGCTGTCCAAATCGTGGGTCTGAGGCTGCTCGCTTGCTGGGATTGTGGGTTTGAATCCCACGAGTTGCATGGATATCTGTCTGCTGTGAGTGTTGTGTGTTGTTAGGTAGAGGTCTCTGCAACAAGCTGATCACTCGTCCAGAGGAGTCCTACCGAGTATGGTGTGTCTAAAGTGTGATCGTGAAGCCTTGATAATGAGGAGGCCTTGACCCACTAGGGGCTGTTGCACCGTGGGAAAAAAATTAAGAAGGATTTTATGAGACTATTTTTGAGAGTGAACCTAAGAACCGTGTAAGGTAATTTATGGCATAAGATCTTTTTTGTTCTAAAACCAGCGAGTCTGGAAATTTAGTTTGCCCCTTTGCTTAATTACGTAACACGACAAGAATACGTATGGGAAATGGAGGAATAGATCCATACCTTCTTAACCTTGACAGTAGATGGATCTGAGTGGCCAGCTTCAAATTGCGGCTGCAATACCCCGAGTCAAGATGTTCCAATTAGACTGGAATTTGGGTCGATCCCGTAATTATTTTAGAGGCGGTGATGAACTGAAAATTTTGTTCAATCTTTTAGCGAAAGTAATTGTCCGATCGACGTGCCGTATCTTATCCTTGCATTGAGTGAGCTGTTCGAGCTACACAAGTGTTATTGTTGCTGTCATTGACAGATGTCGCCAGGATGGCTCTTGGTGCTTGTACTGGTGCCGGTGGCTCTATGTCGTGGTGCCAAGGTGCTGGGCGTGTTTCCATTCCCATCTAGGAGCCACATGATTGTTCAAAAGTCTCTGATGTTTGAGCTGGCCAGACGAGGTCATGAGGTCACCGTCGTCAGCGCCTTTCCGGAAAACAAGGTCATCCCTAACTATACTGACATAGAATTGAAGACTGGTATCTCTGACTTAATGGGAACTAATGGTAAGGATCTTAATGGAGTTTATAGCAGCCCTAATGGAAGAACGAGAAAAGCGTAGTACATACAGATATATTTTAATACATTTTTGTGTGAAATTTTGAGACGCTGGAGGACATATGCAAACTCTTTATTAACGCAGAAAGAAGTTGAATTTGGCATCTTGAACTGAACGGTTAGCACGATGGAATACACACGATGAATTTAATTTGATTTAACTCAAATTTTTATTATGTGTATTTAATTGAGGGATTAAATGTGTTGTTTAAAATTTTATATCTTTACAGTTCCAGAAAATTTGTTTGACATGGAATCATTTGGTTTCATACAGTCGATGTTAATGATGTGGTTTATGGGTGAAGCGATATGTAACCTTGTACTGCCAGAAGACAGCGTTCAGAAACTCATCCACTCCACAGATCTTCATTTCGATGTTGTGGTCATTGAAGCTTTTTCTAACGAATGTTTCTTGGGATTCGCTCACAAATTCAAAGCACCAATAATACAGGTCTGTACCTACGGTGGTTCAGATTTTATGGCCGACTGGGTAGGAAGTCCAAACCCACATTCATACGTACCTGACGAATTCCTCCATTACACGGACAAGATGAACTTCTGGGAGAGAATGCACAATACGGTTTTCTGTACATTAAAACTTTTGGGAAGGCAATTGATCCACTTGCCGAGACAAAACGCTGCCATGCAGAAACACTTCAACTATACAGACAACTTGCCGCCTGTATGGGAGCTGCAATACAGAACGTCGTTGGTACTTCTGAACTCGCACTACAGCCTCAGTTATCCGAAACCTTTCACGCCAAACTACGTACAGGTCGGCGGGATGCACGTGAAACCACCTAAGAAACTTCCGCAGGTGAGGAAAGTGAAATTAATATTATTGAATTTTGTGAGGGGTTTCAAAGTGTGTGGTTGTTCTTGTCAATAAGATAAGTTCTGCGAGTTTGTAGGATGATTGGTAAGTGGTGAATTGTTGGGAGGGAAGCTATTGTGTGCTAGGTAGACATTAATCTAACGTAGGTTTCCCTCAAGACACCGTGTCACCAGAAGGACGTTGTCTCCCCGGAATTCCTTGCTACCAAGCGGAGAGTCCGAGTGCTCTAAGACTCTTGAAATTGCATTTAAGAATAAGAAATTATTTATGTATTTAATAAAGTACTATTTAAAATTCAGTGTTTATGAATCTCCTAATATATGCGCTTTGAGTGATTTGTGGCACAAACGAAATTTCTATTTTAAAATTCAGTAGGATATTATGTTTAATGATTGCTTGAAAAACAAACTCACAAGAAAATAATATGTCAGTGGACTACACAAAGTTTAAGTACAAAGCAGAATATGTTTTGATAGTAGTTGCAACAGAACATGGTTGAGCAGAATTGTTTTGCACCAGGATTTGCAGAAATACCTTGACGAAGCTCCACACGGGGTTATCTACTTCAGTATGGGCTCGAATCTGCAGAGCTCTTCGTTGCCCGAATCTAAAAGAAACGCTTTTCTGGGAGCGTTCTCGAAGCTGAAGCAGCATGTATTATGGAAGTGGGAGAGCGACACGTTGCCAGGACAACCGAGCAATGTGAAACTTGGTAAATGGCTGCCTCAATCGGACATTCTGGGTGAGTACTTCTGCAATGTTAAGGCAAGTGACATGTAATGTAGGTGCGATGTTAAATACTGAAGACAGCCGCAACGACGTTTACTACCTGTAGTGATGCCTTGTATTTGGTTGACGTGTACTGACGTTTCAGAGGAACCAACTGCCTGCACTAACCTTTGCACTAAGCTGATGATGGAGACAAGAGCTCCCACTGAAATGCCGGTAACTAGTTATCAGCCGGTACACTTTCACATCGCACTCGCTGTAGCCTGCGTGCTTTATGTAACGTCCGTCTTAATTGCCACGCTGCCCTGATGTTGCCTGTGCTATTGCTGCTGTGTACCGGCACACAGGATATGAATTTATGCGTTTTTGTTTGTGCGGGTAATGAAGATATCTTGAGAATGAGACAAACGTTTGAAATGCTATCGGACTGTTCACTTTGCATATGGACATTTCTGACGAATCCGCATGAAGTCGTGCTACGAATTTTAGTTTCGAATCAAATATTGCGACATATTTTGGAGTGTGGTAAGTTAATTCAATCTCTTTTCCAAAGTAAGAACGAGTAGACGAGATCAAATGACGTGTCTGATCAAAACTGTTAGGAGTGTAAGAATATATGACTGGAGGTGGCGAAACAAATGAAAGTAGTTAAAAACATATTTGAAGTAACTTGAAACGCAATATTATGTTGAACATATGTACAAACACATTAGTATATATTTCATATGAAATAACATTATTGTATTAATAATTTCAATTCTCGCTATTATTAATGTTTTCCTTGCTGATTTTCTAGGAAAATATCAGAACATAAAGAGAGGCAATAAATCCTATGTACTTGCGGCAAAGTGCAGATATTTGAGAACAAGTCTGACACATTAGAATTGCACTAATGAAGATACTAAGAGCAGACTGAACTCAAGGAATACACGCTACTCCGTCCACAGTATTTTGTTTTCCTGTTCGCTATTCAAAAGTGTAAAGATTAAAATATACAGACCCATAATTTTGCCTGCTGTTTTATATGGTCGTGAAATTTGGTCTCTGACATTGAGGGAAGATATAGATGGATGGATGGATAGAATAGAGGGAGATAGATAGTTAGATAGAGAGAGAGAGACGCAGTCAGACAGACAGCCTGGTAGATAGATAGATACATAGGCAGACTGACGGGCAGATGGATAGATCGATAGATAGATAAATAGACACACACATGTATGTAGATATATAGGTTCATGTGTAGATAGATAGATAAATGGGTAGACAGACAGATAAATAGATAGAAATAGAGAGATAGATGATTGATAGATATATAGATAGATAGGCAGATACATAGACGGACAGAGAGGTAGTCTTGTAAACCTTTTCGTAAAATTGATACTTTAACTGTGTATTGTGTGTTCTATAGCTCATCCCAACGTCCGACTGTTCGTTACGCACGGCGGACTGCTAAGCACGCAGGAAGCCATCCACAGAGGCGTGCCCCTGATTGGCATTCCGATATTCGGTGATCAGAGTCTGAATATGAACAGGGCTGTCACAGTAGGCTATGGCCTTATGATTGAATACAAGAATGTCACCATGGAGTCTTTGTTGTGGGCCATTACAGAAATGATTGAAAACCCTAAGTACGTCCGATGGTTTTATTTTCTGTTACACTTATCTTAGCTGTTTACGAAATCGTCAATTGGAAATGCGGGTCATTAAGAGGTAACAGAGATGTTGTACTGTCTGCCAGATAGAGTTGTGGTGTTGACAAGAAGAGGACCACAATAATGTCCCTGTCTCGTTTCTGCCCTTTATTCCACCCCGCCATAGTGGCCCCTTTTAGCGTTCTTTCCTGCATTGCTAGGCTATTTTCCAATAGGCTGTTTGCTTGCTGTCAGCACGTGGTAACTCGCTGAGAGAGTAATAAGAGAATGCATGTTATATATTAAGTTTATTATTACTAAATAAAAATGAATTAATATTAATATTACCGCTACTAATTCTAATTTTCCCTAAAAGCAAATATTACACCAAATTGAAGTTTTACAGTAATAAGTTAATAATAAATATTCAGATTTGCCGTTGGTAACAAAAAGTGGAATAAGTATCATTACTTAAGTATAGACTCCACCTTTAGAATGGATTTTGTGTGGTTGTCACAGGTACCGCGAGCGAGCCCAGCATCTCTCCCGTATCTACCGCGACCAGCCACTCTCACCACTCCAGCAGGCCGTGTTCTGGACTGAGTACGTGATCAGACACAAGGGAGCGCCTCACATGCGTTCAGCTGCACTGGACCTGGCCTGGTACCAGTACTTCCTGCTAGATGTCATCGCTGTGATAGCGCTAGCTGTAGGGTCGGTGGTGCTGATAGTATTCATGGCAGTTAGAGCTGTGCTGCGTAAAATGTGTGGCGGTGGTAGACGTCAAGAAGAAGATAAGGTTATGCGAAAAATGAAAAGGAGCTAAGCGAGTTTTGAGGCGTTGGAAGCTGAGCATTTTCGTTATTCTGGGTTGTTGCCGTCGTTGGGTATTTGTCGCTCACCGTTTCGAGACCGAGTGGTGGCCTCGTCTTCAAGGGTCAGATGATCATTGAACTGTCCCTGACCTCGTGTACACTGTTCTTTCCAGCACCAAGGAGAACTCTTTTTATAAGTATCCGCGTTGGATGGAGGCGTCGTGTTAACCGAAGAGCCCTGGAGGGGGGGGAGGGGTGTTACTTTATTCCCCGTGGCCTTTATCGCATTAAATATTGTCATAAGTATAATAAAGTTAGTAAAAATTATTAGATTATATTTACTTGGTTAGACGAAAGCGACATGCGACCTTTGAAGATGAAGTCAATACAAGGTTTCAAAAACACGGTCAACGAGCACCCAGTGATGGCGGAGAAGGTGCCAGATGAAAAAATACCTCAAAGGGTGCGCAGTTGATCCTGAAGGGTCACTCAATTGTGGCTGACAAATTTTTCTACAGTTCTTCTCCTAAATGTTTACATTTAAAGTCTTGGGTTATATGATGTGCCAAGGTAGGCTGACGTCGAAATTTTGTGGTTGCGGTACAAATTTGGACATGAAGGTTTAAACCAACATTAAATGTTTTTATCCCGTGTAGAATTTACTCATTTTCTTTGAGCCGGAATGTCAGAAAGAACACAATACAGCTACAGATTTAAGTGGGACAAATGAAATTTGGACGCTTCGTACATTAAGTGCCAGGACAACCAAATGTGACTTTAATATTCTCGATTTGATATGGTGGATTGAGGGCCAAGTGTTTAATGACAATGAACCAGACACACAGTCAGTCCATATGTTGTTAAATCTTCCCATATCAAAGGTATATGTCCATTTCCAAACCTCGGTGTACGTGTACGTGTACGTGTACGTGTTTGTTTAGTACAACCTGAAGTATTTAACATTGTCCATACTCTGTACGTGCTTATATTACAATAAACTATATTATACGATTTGGTGTCAATATATATTACAGTAACGTGAAATAAATTTAATCCAGAATTGTTATAGTGGTTCTGATTCTCAACTTGGTGGTTGAACAAATTCCCGTTTCGTGGGCATGGGGCATATGAGCGGAGAGAATGGCAGTGGCTTGTCTTAATGGTCCTAAGGCTGCAGTGCCACACCCCGTAAATTCACCGAAATTAGTGGAGCAGGACAAAATATTATGGTAATGTAGGAGACGGTTAAGTTTTGAAATTAATTCTGATATCCTGGATCCATGCCTGCTATAAAGCACCTCTATAATGTAACAGTTCAAACAGAGGTGTAATGCAGGGGTGTACAAATCCCGCTCGTGACTTCGTCCAGGTGACCACATTTTGTAAGGTGGCATTTTATTATTTGTGGATCCTCAGTACGGAACTTGCTTCACGTCACCCTTTTGGCACCTTCAATTTTGAGGTGGCTTTTGCATTCTTGGAAAATTTGTGCACGCTGGATCATGACAGTGTTATCTTAAATCCTCATTTATTAACCATTCAAGGTCATTTTCACATTCACTTTACCTTAAAGAAGACCTCAAATTTAAAGAATGTCTTTAAATAACCTCTATCCTCCAGTTCTGACAACCTACCCGAAGTGACGGTTATTTTTAATTGCAAGTAAAAATTACCATTACACTAGGGGTGCACAAATTTTCCAAAAATGTAGGAACCACATCAAAATTGCAAGTGGTAGAAGGGTGACATGAAATGTTTTCCATATTCATGATCCAAAAATATTAGGCGCCACTGTAAACCATTTACTCACAACCTAGCACTGGGATTTTTGCACTCCTCGCCATGTCATGTTTATTGGTATCAGAAAATTAGCCTGGAGAATATATCGAAAACTGTGTAGAACCAAGGACCTCAGAAAAGATAACCAGTAGAGGGGGCCCAAATTTGATCCGTCTGTCTTTACAAATACAAGCCTAGGTTTCATCCCTACACCATCCTCTGCAATGAACGTACAGACGCATGCTATTCAGTACGATGTGCCACAGGTAGCTTGTAGACATTTACGGCTTGTCTGTTATGCCCGGTAGCAAAGTAACTTAAAAAGAGTGAAGCTGCAGATGTTAGTTCTTGAATCTGAACTATTGTTAGCGCCAGACGGTGTTTGTAACACTGCTCAGCGTCTGCGCTTGCATTGAGTACACAGACTTTGCTTGACGGCACGATATTCTACAATTCCGTTGGACCAAACAACGTCGATTGTAAAACTTTTTGTTTATAGTCTTTCCCGGGGCGGCATAGCGGCCGGGCCATCTAATGCCGAGTTTAAAATGAGTGGAGCTACACCTCTAATCTTCCCTGTACGTATTTAAGGCTGGGACAATGAAAACTTTACTTATATTTTTTAAATTAGACATCTTTTGGTTTAAGTCACAAATTCCTTATATTATGTCATCGTCACAAATAATTGTATTATATTAAATCATAAAATGTTTCGACGAGTGGCCTGAGGATGACCATGTAATTGGTTGAAACATGTAGCCACAGTTTATGATATAATAAAAAAAGTTGTGCCGATGACATGAAATAACGGTTCTTTTTGCTTATAAATAGAGGTAAGATGTGACACCGTACAATCTGGTAGAAATATACTGATGTTTCGGATGTGACTACTGCCTCCATCATAATGAAGTGTTTGTTACCTTGAAGGTGTAGGCAGTAGGCTTCTCTGAGTCGTCTATAAATTTCTCCCAAGCTACACAATATCAAATTTCAGAGAACGACGAACTTAATATATGAGAGTCTCGGTCGTTGCTTATTTATTAAGATTATTTTTTCCGTTTTGTGCATTTAGACCGTTGTTCGCCTTTGCAAGTCCAGCTGTCCTTGAGTTATATAATGGCTCCGCCTTCAGTTACATGTTTTGTTACGCCCTCTGTTATTTGCGTGTTTCGAAAGCGTAAATTATTGAGTCAGGATAGTAGTAGTGAAGGTCACGCGGTGCTTATCAGGCTGGGCGACGGTCAATGGCAAAGTGTGACAATTCGGATGTGTCAGTGACTGATAAGTTTATTGAGGCTACAGACAAAGCCGTAATGGTGAGTAAGGAATGTCATTTTCAATAGTGATGAGGAGGAATATAAAACCAATGTCGATAGTTTGATAAATTAAGGTTCATTTAACGATGTCTTTAATAATACATTCTGTATAACACCTAATGTTACGGCGATCAGAGAACAAGGAACTGGAATTTTTTACTTGGACGGTTACATGTGTGTGTGTCAAACTCCACTAGGCGCTTTTCACATATTCGCGAAAAGCGCCCGTTACGTTTTTCATGTCCTTCCGTATGTATGTATGTAGGCAACTACTTTCTTCCGCCTGACCTTCTTTCCGCATATATCAGCGTGGCTCCCATTAGATGGTTTTTCGTGAAGTTTGATCTTGAGCAATTATATGAAAATTTGTCGAGAAAATCCGAATTGGTTAAAATGGAGTAAAAAATTTTGGGCACTTTACATAAAGACCTAAGCACGTTTATTGTTCCTGAGACATTAAATCGCCGTAAAAGCGCTCTCTTCGAGTGAGATGGTACCAGTTTATTAGGATAGTCGGGAGGTACAAACATTAAGCGAACGCGCCTCAATGTTACCTTGTCCATATATTCAATTTACGCAATAATTTAAGCACCTGAAGACTGTGCAAAAAGGGGCTTCCTGTGTTGACTTATGAATAAGGTTAAATTGTGTAATGCAATCCTATTTTTATCCTTATGTTATTTCTTTTGTACAGACGCTCCTACGTTACGGGTACTCTCGTAGTGGCAGGAATTTAAGGATATTTGGGAAAAATACATACTGCAGTCTACAGTGCAGAAGACAGTAGGCTTGGTGTTGATAGCCAGAGCCCTCATTACCTCATTACACACCGCTAGACAGTTGTGAAGCACAGTAAATTTACTTTATTAAGGTGGAAATTTGTGTTGTTTGAGGATGTGCAGTAAAGTATGCAATATAGGTACCAGCACAGCATAGTTCTAGCCCCAAAGAACACTACAGAAACTTGATTGAGAAGACCGGTCTTCGCCATTCCACATCCGCTGTGAGTCCAACCAGAAGTTCGACTTTCCTATACGTAAAATATTAAGATTGGTTAAATCTTCTCTCTCGATTTTGGTACTGCGGACCTAAAACGGATCATTTAGTCGTCCTGTGAAAGTCCCCTGAATTTGTTCAATTTTATACTAGAGCCAGTAGTGTTTCCTTTCCCGGCAAAGAGCCACATGATCATTCATAGGACTCTAATGCTGGAACTTGCCGCCAGAGGGCATCAAGTCACTGAAGTCACGCCTTTCATAGAAAGCAAAATCGTGCCTAACTACACACAGATAGAACTGAAGTTAGACTTCACGTGAGGCACAGGAGGACATGGCAAGTGCAAACGGGCAGCTTACAGTAAAACTTACCTTTTTAAATTCCTTGTGATTTTGTCTTCATCCTTGACTGTAGTGTTATTGTGCTGCAGATAAATACATTTATCACGAAATAAGTGTAGACGTAAGATACTGCGCTGAATATTTATGATTATTTGTTAACAGCTACATGAATATTACGTCACAAGATGACTAAAATAAGTCATAGAACATAATTAGTTTTACAGACTCCTTGTTGAGATGCTGCAGAAAATTAATTCCAATTTCATATCAAGGAAAGATAACTTCTTAATCACCCTATATAAATTACACTTGAACTAACATTAAATTACACAGCAGATTGAATTTAATAGAAATCAGCCGGGCGGATTTCGAGACGGTGCGTCAAGACAGAAGGACAAGCACGAACTCACCATTATGCTTTCACGTTCTGGAACTCTTCTGAAGGTGGTATAAAGAGTCAAAGCTTTCGTCTTTGCAGCTACTGAAAATAATATCTTTGCAGTTACCAAATTACTTCTCTGCGGGAACTACGTGCGATCAGTTATAAAAAAGTTAAATATCGGTAAGAGCATGTGTGTGTGTGTGTGTGTATGTATGTATGTATGTATGTATGTATGTATATATGTATGTACAGTGTGTTCCTTAAAATGCGTGTGAAACGTCAGGTTATTATTGCATGAGTCATTTTGAGTAAAACAATATTACATAAACATATTTCCAGTTACCAACCGTTGCACACCTACGAGCATTTCAATATTTCAAGAAATTCTACGATACTGTAGGGCACAGGTGGACAGACTCTTGGATTCAGTGATCTACTCTAAAGATAGAAAATCTTTCGTGGTCTACCATAGCATATAATGTATTAGTCTCAGCGCTTAGGCGGCCTGTGGCAGAGATGTTTTGTTTGGTACGATGTTACGTAATAGTTGGAAAGTTACCTAAATGTAACGTATGTCACTGTCATGTTTAACACAACCACGGCGGAGGGGTAACAGTTACTGAAGCCGGTATAGAACTTGGTAAGACGTACAACAGCCAATGACAAAGCAGAATTTTACGTGTCTGATTGCACATGAGTGCCTAGAGCTATTTACTTTGTGATGTAGCAGCTTCGGTCAAGGTCGAACCAGTATGTTTGTGTACGGACTGCAGATAGGAAGCAGCTTGGAATATAAGTGAGCAGTGTATTGAAAAACTGACTGCAGGATTTCAAGTGAAGAAATCATTAACACTACTACATCACATACAGGTACACATATATATATATATGTATTTATGCTGCATGTTTTCAGTGGCCGCGCGGTCTAAGGCGTGGGTCTGCGGTCGTTTTCTTGCTGGTATTGCGGGTTCGAATCCCTCCGGGCGCATGGAGGTCTGTCTCTTGTGAGTGTTGTGTGTTGTCAGGTAGAGGTCTCTGCGACGAGCTGGTCACTCGTCCGGAGGAGTCCTACCGAGTGTGTGTGTGTGTGTCTGATTGTGATCGTGAAGCCTCGATAATGAGGCGGCCCTCGTCCACTAGGGGTTATGCACCATTGGAAGAAGAAAAATGTTTATGCTAGTCTTTGTGTTATTTTGATGTAGCACAACGAATGAATGGATTACTGTATATTAAATTACTGAAGGTCACCATTATGTCCCGCATGTTGCCTATACCAAAGTATATAGATATAGATATATATAATATATATACAATAATATATATAATAAAGTATATAGATATAGAACAGTAATAATTAACCATCTCACACAAAAGTATTCGTTCAAAATACACAATCAGCTATATATTTCCAAAATGTTATCCGCTCTCAGGCTATGTATAAATGTGCAGCTGTCATATTACACGTAATATTGAACTCACAATTATAATAAGTAAGTGTTTTGTCAGACGGTTAATTATTTGTGACTATATATATATATAAACAGCGGTATGAACAATAAGAAATTTTTAACATACACTACTGTGTAAATAATGTGCTGCAATTAAATCAGTAAACATTAAATAGACGAAACATCTCGGTCGGTTGGGGGAGACCATGAATTTATACAAAATTTAGGTTAGGAAAGTTCATTGGGAGCATCTACTTTAAACAGGGTACTCGGAAGGGAAACATTTGATGGTAGTATGAAAATTGAGAAAATGGGGGTTTGATAGGACTGGATCCTGAACGCATATATTGGCGTGCTTTCTTATTAGCGGTGTAGAAACTTGGTTAAAGTGAACTTATGTCAACCGATTATACAGAAACTGGAAGTTTCATTCAGCAGCGGAGTTTAGATTATGTTCCATACGCAATAGGATATATGTTTAAACCTTAAAGCCTAATAATTACTGTATCAACTACCAGCTTTAATATTAACAAGACAGGCAATATACGTATAACGTAATATTGAGGTGCGTTCACATAACCATTGTTGCCGTAGAAAAGCAATAAGTATTACATATTCTCAGTGTGTGTCTGTATCCTTAGTTATCCAGCACGCAAAGCGCATGCGCCGTATTATATTGTCATCTGTGGCCTGTCTGGCTCTACCATATTTTTCCAAATTATCTCATAAAGGGCACTATTGTCGGAGAAATGTTATTGAACATGAAATGTGTGTGTTGATGTTCTCTACAAGGTTTGTCTGAAACATTTCCCATTCTAAGAAGAATTGAGCGAGATATTATCACAAATGTACATAGGCCTTCAAGTGAAATACTCGCTATTCTTGCAGGATTTTAATGAAACTTGTACTGACTCCATAGATTTTCGAAAAATACACAGATATAAAGTTTTATAAATATCCGTCCAGTGGGAACCGAATTATTCCATGCGAGCAAACAGACGGACAGTTGTAGACAGAAGTACAAGGTGATAATCGCGTTTCACAATTTTGCGAACGTGCCTAAACATCTAAATTCTGCTTACCCAGTGCATTTATGACCTTTGTATATATCACAAGAAACAGCGACTATTTCCCTATAACTGACTGGTTTTTGTAACCGAGCTGGAATGTTCACTTCGCTGTCCGAAGTAATTTTTTTACAGTTTAGGTACATGGTAGTATTTCAAGTGTTAAATGGGAATAAACTGAGTGTAATTTAAAGGCATTGGATGTTATTATGTTCGTGTTTCGGGTCATTTAACTGCAGATTATGGACCTTATTGGAGTAATTAGAGGGTTACATGTTTAGAAGATCGTCGACGTAAAGGGCTGTTTTCGTATATGAAGGGTCTGTGTCAAGATGTTTACCGAGGGACTGTGAAAAACCTTCGTCAAGGAATCACACAAAGGTTTTAAAGTTTAGGTTATGTTAAAATTAACAGCGTGCTGCAAAGAGCTTTTGAGATAGAACCCTGTTTCCTCCCCACCTCAAAAAAATTGCACTTGATAACCTTCTTGTACCACCTCTTATATCATGTACATTTAGAAATCTTTCCTTTCGTTAGACAATTTAAGTTCATGAAATATTTGGAATAACAGAAACTATGCTAGATTACAGGGTAAAGCAATCCCATTACAGGCCCGGACAGACCCTTAGGGTTCCATGAGTTTGAGGCTCCCAGATTTCTAGACAATCGGCACATGAAGGTGGTAAGGTTGTCAGCCCTATGCATCGGCCGCCTTTACCACCCAGGACATACTCCTGGTACTGATTTCTGTTAGAGGCTGATTCTACCCCAGGGCCATAGTGCGACCGAAAGGATTATGTAAATAAAAAATCCAAATAACACCATCGGGAATCAAACCCGCGACCTTCCGGCTTGTAGTGCAGTGCCTCAACAAACTGCGCCACCGCGTGCCCCCTGCTCTTAACGGTGGTCACGTTAATTACCTTCGTCCTTGAGACGACATAATTAGAAAGAATTTTTACTAGTTAATGAAAAGGTGGCTGATCCCAGTGGCCTTGCGTTCTAAGGCGTGGGTCTTCGGCCGCTCGCTTACTAGGATCGGGGGTTCGAATCCCACCGGGGGCATGGATGTCTGTCTCTTGTGAGTGTTGTGTGTTATCAGGTAGAGGTCTCTGCGTCGGGCTGGTCCCTCGTCCAGAGGAGTCCTACCGACTGTGGTGTGTCTCAAATGTGTGTGACCATAAAACCTCGACGAAACGAGGAGGTCCAGGCCCATATAAGGCTGTCGAGCCATACAAAAAAAAATGAAAAGGTGAAAAATACCCTTTTTGTAAATTCCACAATGATAGTGCCTTAACAATGAGTAATGATTGTTTAAAACAAATACGTATATACCAAAAGGAATAGCAATGGGCTCTCCTATCTCAAGTACAGGGCATACACAAAAGAATGGTGCGGATTCAAAAGTGAATAAACAATTTTTTCTTACATTACACGGGCACAACATACACCGTCAGCGGCGGCAACTGTCCAAGTTTCTCATGCGCTACCAGCAGTTCGCTTCTCATGCTTACTGCGTGGCCGCGGGGCCAGTTTCAAAGATGGCGTTGCAGCAGGAGAAGGCTTTCTGTGTGCTCCGTTTTGAGGTGTCCAGATCTGTGATTACAGTGCAGCGTGAGTTTCGTGCACGGTTTAAAAAAGACGCACCACACAAGAATAACATAAGCAGGTGGTACCGACAGTTTGTAGAAATTGGATGTTTGTGTAAAGGCAAGAGTCCTGGTCGACCTCGTGTGTCTGATGAAAACATTGAAAGAGTGCGTGAGGCGTTTCAGCGAAGTCCCCGCAAGTCAGTAGCTAAAGGAAGCAGGGAATTGGGTATGCCAAAAATGACGGTGTGGAATGTGTTGCATAAGCGGCTATGTTTTAAACCGTACAAGATGCGATTGGTGCAGGCCCTTAAACCAGCAAACAAAGTGGAAAAGGCGTGACTTTTGCGAGGAGATGCAGTTGAAAATGGAGGAAGATGGGTTCGTAGAAAGACTGATCTTCTCCGATGAAGCCACATTCCACATCAGTGGCAAGGTGAACAGACACAATGTCCGTATCTGGGGAACCGAGCAACTATATGCACAGATAGAGCACCAGCGTGACTCTCCAAAAGTCAACGTTTTCTGTGCGGTGTCCCGCGAGAAAGTGCACGGCCCATTTTTCTTCGCTGAAGCAACTGTGACTGGCGACTCATTTTTGGACATGTTGGAAAGCTGGTTGTTACCCCAACTGAATACCAATTATGACGATTACATTCTACAACTGGACGGAGCTCCCCCCCCCCATTTTCACAGGAATGTACGAGTGCTTCTCAATCGTGTTCTTCCACAGCGCTGGATCGGACGTTCTGCTGCTAACGGAGACAAGAACCTTCTCCCTTGGTCACCCCGTTCGCCAGATCTTACACCATGCGATTTCTTTCTTTGGGGGTTCGTTAAAGACAGCGTTTATGTACCACCATTGCCCACGTCCATCCATGAAATTCGTGATTGGATAACGCATGCACTGCAGGCCATTACAGCGGACATGCCACACCGGGTCTGGGATGAGTTTGATTACCGTGTGGATGTGTGTCGTGTGACCCAGGGTGCACACATTGAAGGATTGTAATTACCAAATGAGAAACTTGGACAGTTGCCGCCGCTGACGGTGTAAGTTGTGCCGTGTAGAATGAGAAATAAATTTTTTATTTACTTTTGAAACCGCACCATTCTTTTGTGTATGCCCTGTATAATTGCTGAAATATTTTTACAATATTATTAAACTAGTTCATCAAACACCTCCTTGAATCAAATAACATAATGTACTACACTAGATACGTGGATGATATTTTTATTATATATGATAAAACGGTAACCAATCCGGACTGTCTGACTAATAATATGAATACTAATAATTATCAAATAAACGTCTTAGATGTACCCCTCATACGAAAGGAAGCTTCGATTGAACCTTATATTTATCGGTAACCTACCACTACAGATACAACCATTAACTTTTACTCGATCCATCCTATAGAACACAAGCTGGCAGCATATAGATACCACATCACACGTATGAACCCCTGGCACTGTTACGGAAACATAAAGAATGATATATTATACAGCATATAGCTAAAGCCAACAACTCCCCCACACAACCATCCAAAAACTAAACCTCTCTATACAGCACAAAATAATTAGTCCTACCCTCCATAATAATACGCCACACAGACCCAAAAAATGGACTGTGTCTACATATTATAACCCATCAATACGTAAGTTTACCAACTTATTTAGGAATACTGGTATTATTATTATTATTATTGCATTTCGCAGTACCAATACTATAAACGATATTTTGAAATTAAGAACACCTAACACAGCTGATCAGTATACAAAAAGTGGTATTTACAAAATAACATGTACCACGTGTGAATATTCTTATGTTGGACAGACAGGCCGGCCTTGAAACAAAGGTATTTAGAACATATTAGACATATACAAAACAAAGGTCAACAGTCCGCATACGCGGCACACGTTCTAAATAATGCTCAAGAATACGGAAGTATCAATGATAACATGATCTTAGTCAAACAGGAAAATAAAGGCCCTTATATGAATTCCTTCGAACAGTTCTATATTCACTTATATGCACGACTTATAAACCTTGTCCCTGAACAAAACACAGGGCAATATAATCCTCTCTTCCACCTCCTTTACGACCTCCAGCGACGTCACGCTGTCACGTGACCTAGACCCACATACAACCCGCTATTTTAACTTACCACTAGTACTTTCCTAGCCTTCCATATAAAAACACAACTTCTGATAATCAGGTATGTACAGTGTTGCCATTTCAACCTCCGTTCTGCCTTACCAGTGTCTTATATATCTATACAAAAAAAAAATATGTATTCGGTTTATGTAATTTCAACATTATTTTCAAATTTAACTTTCATTGGACCCACAAACAGCAACTCAGAAAACCTACATTTTACATCTTGAACTTTTAATATGTGCCCTTATTTATTTTGTGATTTTATGTAAATTACGATACGGGTCCCTGATGATGGTTCCACAGTAGGGAACTGAAACATATTGGACTGATTTTACTGTAAAAAGAAGTTGTATTGTATAATAACTAAGAAGTGTGCAATTTGTTGGTTTAAGAAATGTTTGATCATATGGAAATGCACGTTATGAACAATATACAAATAAGTAACAACTCACAAAACTGCTAAGTAGGATGGCTTGACAATGTCGCCAACATCACAACGGATAACAAGTGTGTGTTTCTGTAATTAACAGCAAGTACTAATGTTCAAGGACCTTGTGCTGCTGCTTTTGCACACAGAGAACTATGCGACGTATATTGTATACGTATGTGTATCTATAGGAGCTGTACAGTGACAGCCTACCAACTGAACACAGAGAACTATGCGACGTATATTGTACTACGTATGTGTATCTATAGGAGCTGGTACAGTGACAGCCTACCGACTGAACATAGAGAACTATGCGACGTATATTGTACTACGTATGTGTATCTATAGGAGCTGTACAGTGACAGCCTACCGACTGAACACAGAGAACTATGCGACGTATATTGTACTACGTATGTGTATCTATAGGAGCTGGTACAGTGACAGCCTACCAACTGAACACAGAGAACTATGCGACGTATATTGTACTACGTATGTGTATCTATAGGAGCTGGTACAGTGACAGCCTACCAACTGAACACAGAGAACTATGCGACGTATATTGTACTACGTATGTGTATCTATTGGAACTGATACAGTGACAGCCTACCGACTGAACATAGAGAACTATGCGACGTATATTGTACTACGTATGTGTATCTATAGGAGCTGTACAGTGACAGCCTACCAACTGAACACAGAGAACTATGCGACGTATATTGTACTACGTGTGTGTGTCTATAGGAGCTGGTACAGTGACAGCCTACCGACTGAACACAGAGAACTATGCGACGTATATTGTACTTCGTATGTGTATCTATTGGAGCTGGTACAGTGACAGCCTACCAACTGAACACAGAGAACTATGCGACGTATATTGTACTACGTATGTGTATCTATTGGAGCTGGTACAGTGACAGCCTACCGACTGAACACAGAGAACTATGCGACGTATATTGTACTACGTATGTGTAACTATAGGAGCTGGTACAGTGACTGCCTAACGACTGAACATAGAGAACTATGCGACGTATATTGTACTACGTATGTGTATCTATAGGAGCTGTACAGTGACAGCCTACCAACCGAACACAGAGAACTATGCGACGTATATTGTACTACGTATGTGTATCTGTAGGAGCTGTACAGTGACAGCCTACCAACTGAACACAGAGAACTATGCGACGTATATTGTACTACGTATGTGTATCTATTGGAGCTGGTACAGTGACAGCCTACCGACTGAACACAGAGAACTATGCGACGTATATTGTACTACGTATGTGTATCTATAGGAGCTGATACAGTGACTGCCTACCAACTGAACACAGAGAACTTTGCGACGTATATTGTACTACGTATGTGTATCTATTGGAGCTGGTACAGTGACAGCCTACCGACTGAACACAGAGAACTATGCGACGTATATTGTACTACGTATATGTATCTATAGGAGCTGGTACAGTGACTGCCTACCAACTGAACACAGAGAACTTTGCGACGTATATTGTACTACGTATGTGTATCTATTGGAGCTGGTACAGTGAGAGCCTACCGACTGAACACAGAGAACTATGCGACGTATACTGTACTACGTATGTGTATCTATAGGAGCTGTACAGTGACAGCCTACCAACTGAACACAGAGAACTATGCGACGTATATTGTACTACGTATGTGTATCTATTGGAGCTGGTACAGTGACAGCCTACCGACTGAACACAGAAAACTATGCGACGTATATTGTACTACGTATGTGTATCTATAGGAGCTGATACAGTGACTGCCTACCAACTGAACACAGAGAACTTTGCGACGTATATTGTACTACGTATGTGTATCTATTGGAGCTGGTACAGTGACAGCCTACCGACTGAACACAGAGAACTATGCGACGTATATTGTACTACGTATGTGTATCTATAGGAGCTGGTACAGTGAGAGCCTACCGACTGAACACACGTGTTGTCGCCGCTAGACTGCCCGCAGGAGCAAGGCGCCGCTCTGTTGCCCAAAACGCTCATTTCGTCCCAATTTTCAATCAAGCGCTCTTTACCAGCGGGTAGTCCGCGCGGAGCACCCAGCTGATCACTCATCACTTATTAAGAATATGTGGAGCTCTATCTCCACTCCCTCATATGCCTTCAAGAATAACAAAAGTAAGACATTACCTTTAGAAAAGGTAAAAAGGTAAGTTTCTCCCTATAACCTGCCTTGAAGGCACAGATGGGCGTTAGGTGGGGAGAGTGTTTAACGCCACGCCCCGGCCGCTTCACCACCTCATACGACCCGATATACATTGTATGCGAGGCTGGGTGGGCCCCAGGGCCGATCTGGACGAATGAGAAAAATTCGACTCCACCGGGATTCGATTCCCGAACCGTCCAGCCCGTAGCTAGTCGCTATAGCGACTGAGGTATCCCGGCCTTCCCAGTTTACTTTTGTGAATATATATTACGCAGAATTATCAATTTATTTAACGTCATTTTTTCAACAGCCTTGGTTATATAGTGCAGAATTACAAGGCGAGCGTGTAAGAGGAATTTAAATCCTACCAAGAAAAGTCAGCATCTAAACTTTCAGCACAATTTTTAAGCAGAATCTCAGCTCAAGGTAAGCTAACGTTCAGATATTAGGGTAGGAAATTCACACTGACCTATTATGTGGCAATCTGGCACTACTGATTGTGTTTAAAGATGTTAAGAACGTAACCAATAGAAACGTGGCGGCCAACGCGTCGACTTTTTGTCAGATATTCTTTCGAAGAACTCCTGCCTTCACTTAAGGTCCCCGAGATTTTGGCGTGACCGTCGGTGTGAACAGAAGAATTTAAATACAGAAAATGAATAATTTCCGTGAACATGGTCTGACACTTATCTGACCGTGATCTGACCGTGAGCTAACCGTGAGTGTACCCATAATAAGAATCAAGCTTTTGAATAATATAAGATAGTGGAAGAGACAATACTTTATTGGATTTATGTAATTGAAGGCTTCCGCCGTGGTCGTAATGTTGCTTAACATTTTTTGGGTTGTTGCCCGGCTTCAATTTTTGGTGTATGACCAAGACCCTGAAGATAGGACAAACAAGTGTTCCCGAAACGTTGGTCATACACCAAAAATTGACGCCGGGCAACAACCCAAAAACTTTTAAGCAACATTTATTGGATTTGTTGTCCTAAACGCCTAACGAGGAGATTTATCATCTTTATTCTTCACCAAATATTATTCGGGTGATAAAATCTAAGCAGGTTAGATAGGTACAGCACGTGGCACGCGTGTGGTAGAAGGGAAATGCATGAAGGATTTTTTGCTGGGAAACCTGAAGTAGGGAGAAGAATTTATGTAGGAATATTTCCCCATGGCTCGACATCCTTATAGGGCATGGACTTCCTCATCTTTGAGGTTGCGACGTCACACTCATTTAGACACAACACTTGTGGTAGGACTCCTCTGGACGAGTGACCAGCCCGTCGCGGAGACCTCTACCTGACAACACACAACACTCACAAGAGACAGACATTCAAGTACCCGGCAGGATTCGAACCCACAATCCCAGCAAGCGAGGGACCGCTGACCCATGCTTCAGACCGCGCGGTCACTAGGATAGACATTTAGGGATATACAGAATTATAATATTAAAATTGATCTCAAAGAAACAGTGTGGTAGGTCGTAGACTGGGTTAATTAACCTGGGATATGGACAAGTTTCGAGCTCTTGTGAGCACGGTAATGAACCCTTAGTTTCCATAAAAACGCGGGAAATTACTTGATTAACAGAGGAACTGTTAACTCATTAAGAAGGACTGCTCCATGGAGTTAAATGTCACGTTATTAAATACCATGTCCTTGATTGTACATCTATATCTTGTGAATTTATGGAAGGATAATATTAAAAATGGTAGATACCAGTGGCCCCGCGGTCTAAGCCGTGGGTCTGAGGCTGCTCGCTTGCTGGGATTGTGGGTTTGAATCCCGCGGGGGGGTGGGGGGTTGGGCATGGATGTCTGTTTCTTGTGAGTGTTGTGTTATCAGGTAGAAGCCTCTGCGTCGGGCCGATCACACGTTCGGAGGAGTCCTACCGAGTGTGGTGTATATAACTGAGTGTGATCGTGAAGCGTCGATAATGAGGAGGCCCTGGTCCACTAAGGCCTGTTGCGCCGTGGAAAAATAAATTATGAAAGGTTTTATGAGATATTTTTGAGAGTTAACCTAAGGATCGTGTGAGGTAATTTATGGCATGGGAACTTCTTGTTCTAAAACCAGAGAATCTGGAAATTTGGTTTGCCCCTTTGTGCCTTATTACGCAACATTACAAGAATACGTATGGGAAATGGAGGAATAGATGTATATCTTCTTAACCTTGACAGTAGATGGATCTGAGTGGTTAGCTTCAAACTGCGGCTTCAATACCCCTAGTTAAAGTATTCCAATTAGACTGGAATTTGGGTCGACCCCGTAATTACTTTAGAGGCGGTGATAAACTGAAAATTGTGTTCAATCTTCTAGCGAACGTAATTGTACGATCGACGTGCCGTATCTTATCCTTGCATTGAGTGAGCTGTTCGAGCTACACAAGTGTTATTGCTGCTGTCATTGACAGATGTCGCCAGGATGGCTCTTGGTGCTTGTACTGGTGCCGGTGGCTCTATGTCGTGGTGCCAAGGTGCTGGGCGTGTTTCCATTCCCATCTAGGAGCCACATGATTGTTCAAAAGTCTCTGATGTTTGAGCTGGCCAGACGAGGTCATGAGGTCACCGTCGTCAGCGCCTTTCCGGAAAACAAGGTCATTCCTAACTATACTGACATAGAATTGAAGACTCGCTTCAATATTGGTAAGAGACTTTGTGGAGTTTATAGCAGCTCTAATGGAGGAATGAGGAAAGCGTAGTACATACAGATAAATTTAATACATTTTTATGTGAAATTTTGAGACGCTGGAGGACATATGCAAAGCGTTTATTAAAGCAGATAGAAGGTGAATTTTGCATTTTGAATTGAAGAAATGATACGATGGAATACACATGATAAATTTAACTTGATTTAACTCAAATTTTTATTCTGTGTATTTAATTGAGGGATTAAATATATTGTTTAAAATGTTATATCTTTACACTTTCAGAAAATTTGTTTGACATTGAATCATATAGTTATACATTCGTGACGTTCATGTCGTGGTTTATGGGTGAAGAGTTATGTAACCTTGTACTGCAAGAAGACAGCGTTCAGAAACTCATCCACTCCACAGATCTTCATTTCGATGTTGTGGTCATTGAAGCTTTTTCTAACGAATGTTTCTTGGGATTCGCTCACAAATTCAAAGCACCAATAATACAGGTCTGTACCTACGGTGGTGGAAACTTTATGGCCTACTGGGTAGGAAGCCCAAACCCATATTCATACGTTCCAGACGAATTCCTCCATTACACAGACAAGATGAACTTCTGGGAGAGAACGCACAATACAGTTGTTGGTACATTAAAACTTTTGGGAAGGCAATTGATCCACTTGCCGAGACAAAACGCTGCCATGCAAAAACACTTCAACTATACAGACAACTTGCCGTCTGTATGGGAGCTGCAATACAGAACGTCGTTGGTCCTTCTGAATTCCCACTACAGCCTCAGTTATCCGAAAGCTGTCACGCCAAACTACGTGCAGGTCGGCGGAATGCACGTAAAACCACCTAACAAACTTCCGCAGGTGAGGAAAGTGAAATTGATATTACTGAATTTTGTGAGGAGTTTCAAAATGTGTGGTTGTTCTTGTCAATAAAATAAGTTCTGCGAATTTGTAGAATGATTGGTAACTGGTGAATTGTTGGGAGGGAAGCTATTGTGTGCTAGGTAGACATTAATCTAACGTAGGTTTCCCTCAAAACACTTTGTCACCAGAAGGAGGTTGTCGCTCTGGAATTTCTTGCTAAGAGGCGGAGTGTTCGAGTGCTCTAAGACTCTTGAAAGTGCATTTAGAAATAAGAAATTATATATATTTAATAAAGTACTATTTAAAATTCAGTGCTTATGAATCTCCTAATATATGCGCTTTAATTGATTTGTGACACAAACGATATTTGTATTTTAAAATTCGGTAAGAATACGTTTTTGATTGCTGGAAAAATAAAATCACAAGAAAATAATATTTAAATGGACTACAGAAAGTTTAAGTGCAATGCAGGAAATATTTTCCAATTAGTTACAACACAAAATAGTTGAGCAGAATTGCTTTGCACCAGGATTTGCAGAAATACCTTGACGAAGCTCCACACGGGGTTATCTACTTCAGTATGGGCTCGCAGCTGCAGAGCTCTTCGATGCCCGAATCTAAAAGAATTGCTTTTCTGGGAGCGTTCTCGAAGCTGAAGCAGCATGTATTATGGAAGTGGGAGAGCGACACGTTGCCAGGACAACCGAGCAATGTTAAACTTGGTAAATGGCTGCCTCAATCGGACATTCTGGGTGAGTACTTCTGCAATGTAAAGACCAGTGACATGAAACGTAGTAGCGATTTTAAATACTGAAGGCAGTCGCAACGACTTTTACTATCGTTCTGTAGTGATGCCTTGTATTTGGTTGACGTGTGCCGACGTTTCAGAGGAACCAGCTGCCTGCACTGACATTTGCACTATGCTGATGATGGAGACAAGAGCTCCCACTGAAATGGCGGGACCTAGTTACCATCTGGTAATCTGTCACATCGCAGACGCAGTAGTCTGCGTGCTTTAAATAACGTCCGTCGTAATTGCCACGCTGCCCTGATGTTGCCTGTGCTATTGCTGCTGTGTACCCGCACACTGGATGTGAATTTATGCGATTTTTTTTCGTGCGGATAATGGAGATATCTTCAGAATGAGACGAACGTGTGAAACGCTATCGGAGTGTTCACTTTGTATGTGGTCATTTCTGACGAATCCGCATGAATTTGTGCTAAGAATTTTAGTTTCGAATGAATAAAAGCGTCAAATTTTGGATTGTTGGAAGTTAATTCAATCCAAAACTCAATTCCAAAGTAAGAAGGAGTAGAACGAAATAAAATGACTTGTCTGATTAAAACCGTTGGGAGCATAAGTATATAAGACTGGAGGTGGCGAAACAGATGAAAGTATTTAAAAACAGATTTGACGTAACTTGAAACGCAATATTATGTTGAACATATGTACAAACATATTAGTATATATTTCGTATTAATTAACATTATTATATTAATAATTCCAATTCTCGCCATTATTAATGTTTTCCTTGCTGATTTTGTAGGACAAAATCAGGACATAAAATAGGCAATAAATCCTATGTACTTGCGGCAAAATTCAGATATTTGAGAAAAAGTCTGATACATTAGAATTGCACTAATGAAGATACTAAGAGCAGACTGAACTCAAGGAATGCAAGCTACCATTCCGTCACCAGTATTTTGTTTTCCCATTTGCTATTCAAAAATGTAAAGATTAAAATACACTGACCCATAATTTTGCCTGCTGTTTTATTCGGTTGTGAAATTTGGTCTCTGACATTGAGGGAAGATATAGATGGATGGATGGATAGAATAGAGATAGATAGATAGATATATAGATAGAGAGATAGATAGACAGAGAAACGTAGTCCTCAGACAGACTGGTAGATAGATAGATACATAGACAGACTGAGAAACTGACTGGCAGATAGATCGATATATAGTTAGATAAATAGACACTTACAGATATGTAGATAGATAGGTTGATGTGTAGATAGATAGATAAATGGGTAGACAGACAGATAAATAGATAGAAAGAGAGAGATAGATGATTGATAGATAGATAGACAGATACATGGACGGACAGAGAGGTAAAGGTCTTGTAATCCTTTTCGTGAAATTGATACTTTAACTGTGTATTGTGTGTTCTATAGCTCATCCCAACGTCCGTTTGTTCGTTACGCACGGCGGACTGCTAAGCACGCAGGAAGCCATTCACAGAGGCGTGCCCCTGCTTGGCATTCCGATATTCGGTGACCAGAGTCTGAATATGAACAGGGCTGTCACAGTAGGCTATGGCCTTATGATTGGATTCAAGAATGTCACCATGGAGTCCTTGTTGTGGGCCATTACAGAAATGATTGAAAACCCTAAGTACGTCCGATGATTTTATTTTTTGTTACAGTTATATTAGCTGTTTACGAAATCGTGCACAGGAAATGCGGGTCATTAAGAGGAAACAGATGTTGTACTGTCTGCCAGATAGAGTTGTGGTGTTGACAAGAAGAGGACCACAATAATGTCCCTGTCTCGTTTCTGCCCTTTATTCCACCCCGCCATGGTGGCCCCTTGTAGCGTTCTTTCTTGCATTGCTAGGCTATTTTCCAATAGATTCTTTGCTTGCTGTCAGCACGTGGTAACTCGTTGAGAGATTAATAAGAGAATGCATGTTATATATTAAGTTTAGTATCATTGTTGAATAAAAATTTAATAAAATAAAAAGTTAATATAAAATATTCAGATTTGCCGTTGGTAACAGAAAGTGGCATAAATTTTTTTACTTAAGTATAAACTCCACCTTTAGAAAGAATTTTGTTTGGTTGTCACAGGTACCGCGAGCGAGCCCAACATTTCTCCCGTATCTACCGCGACCAGCCACTCACACCACTCCAGCAGGCCGTGTTCTGGACGGAGTACGTGATCAGACACAAGGGAGCGCCTCACATGCGTTCAGCTGCACTGGACCTGGCCTGGTACCAGTACTTCCTGCTAGATGTTATCGCTGTGATAGCGCTAGTCTGTAGGTTCGGTGGTGCTGATAGTTATTCATGGCAGTTAGAGCTGTGCTGCGTAAAATGTGTGGCGGCGGTAGACGTCAAGAAGACGATAAGATATTAAGGAAAATGAAAAGGAGCTAAGCGAGTTTTGGGGCGTTGGAAGCTGAGCATTTTCGTTTATTCTGGGTTGTTGCCGTCGTTGGGTATTTGTCGCTCACCATTTCGAGATCCGAGTGGTGGCCTCGTCTTCAAGGTCAGATGATCATTGAACTGTTTCTGACCTCGTATACACTGTTCATTCCAGCGCCAACGAGAGCCCTTTTTATAGGTATCCACGAAGGGATGGAGACGTCGTGTAAACCAGACAGCCCTGGGGGGGGGGGGGGGGGTTTAATTTACTCCCCGTAGTCTTTATCGCATAAAATATGCACATAAGTATAATAAAGTTAGTAAAAATTATTAGATATATTTACTTGGTTAGACGAAAGCGACATGCGACCCTTCAAGGTATCAAAAGCACGGTCAACGTGTTCCGAGGTGCCAGATGGAGAAATACCTCAAAGGGTGCGCAGTTGATCCTCAACGGTCACAGTATATTCGGTGACAAATTTTCCACATTTCTTCTCCTAAATGTTTACACTTAAAATCTTGGGCTATATGACGTAGCCAAGGTAGGCTGACGTCGAACGTTTGCGGTTGCGGTACAAGTTTGGACATGAAGGTTTAAAGCAACATTAAATGTTTTTATCCCATGTAGAATTTACTCATTTTCTTTGAGGCGGAAAGTCAGAAAGAACACAATACAGCTACAGATTTAACTGGGACAAATTAAATTTTGACCCTTCGTAATTTGAATGCATGGACAACGATATATGATTTTAATATTCTCCTTCTTAATATCGTGGATTGAGGGTCGTGTTTTTAACAACCATGAACCAGACACACAATCATTCCATACATTCTTACATCTTCCCATATCAGAAGTACATATCCATTTCTACACCCTGTTTTACGTGTATGATTAGTACAACGTTAAGTATTTAACATTGGCCATACTGTGTACGACCGTATATTGCAATGAAATATATTCTAGGATTTGGTCTCAATATATATTACAGTAACCTGAAGTATATTCATCCCGAATTGCTGTAGTGGTTCTGAACCTCCATTTTGTCTTTGATCAAATTCACGTTTCGTGGGCATGAATCCATTGGTTATCAAGATATTATTTTATCTTTGTGGATGTAAGAGGTTTTTAAAATTGAACTAATGGATGTAAAGCTTAAGTAAAACTTTGACCCCCTGAGGATGGCTTGTTAAAGGCCGAAACATGTAGGGGTAATTGACTTACTTATGATATATAGTGAATGTGTTGGTGTCTGAAACTTTTAATAAATTTCAGTTCCTTTATATGCGTTTTGTAATTTTCATAAGATAATTAAGTTTGTCTGGAAGAAAAACGGGTACTTCTTGCAGATACACATTTATATGTGCTTATCGATAAAAATCAATTATTAATTACGGATTAAAATATTGATCATATTGAATTGATTGAATGAAGAAAAGAATCACTGTAATATCCTTTCATACAGTTGATGAGGTAAATTCAAGTATTCTGGGAGGTTAAGTCAAGAAGACGTAGCCTTTTAGAATACTTGAATCTGAGAAAAGGATCTTGGCCGTCTACAGTCTTAACGGTGTGAGAGCGACCATTGCACAACAAGTAAACATGACTCAACATGCAGCACGTGAAGAAGATAACGACGTCCTGTAGCCAATACGATCACTGACACGTATAATTTTTTATCTCAGTGTATCAGAACCAGCGCTGGAGTTAGGAGCGGTTATGTAACGTGTTGACTGAACAGCTTATCGTGCCAGCATCAAGAAAAACACTATAGAGGCTGCGGTGAGAATTCTATGTTAAACAGCTGTGCAACGTTAGCAGCGACATGTTTCATGTAAGTTGGGTTAACAAGTACTGGCCTAAAGCTGTATAGACAGGAGTACAGTGCATACAGCTGACACAATATACAGTAGTATATTAATGTATGCCTAACATCTCGGTTCAAAACTTATTCACATATACGCACACATACGTACATATTTACATACATAGATACATATACACCTATATACATACACAATACACACACATATACATACACACATACATATATACATACGCATATACATACGCACGCACATATATATATATATAGATCTATATATACGTACATACATACATACATACATACATACATACATACATACATTCATGCATGCATGTATACGAAACTGCATACATACAAAAATACATGCGTACACACCTACGTACATACATGCATACATACACACACGTGCATGCATACATACATACACACATACATATACACATACAAACACATACATATATGCATACATTCATACACATACATATATACAAACATACATACATACATACATACACGCGCATGCATATATACACACACATACATATATACATACAAACACATACATCTATAAATACACACACATACATATATACTTACACACATACATACACATACATATATACATACACGCATACATATATACACATACATATATACATACACACATACATATATTCTTACACGCATACCTACATACATACACATACATATATACATACACACATACATACACATACATATATACATACACGCATACATACATACACATACATATATACATACTCGCATACATACATATATACATACACATACATATATACATACACGCATACATACCTACATACATATATACATACACGCATACATACATACACGTTCATATATACATACATACACGTACATATATACATACACGCATACATACATACACCATACATAATATACATACATACATCATACATACATACATATACATTATATTACATTACACACATACATACATACACATACATTATATACATCACATACATACACATACATATATATATACATACACATACACTTCGTACTTACATACGTACACATTACATACTCAATACAAACAACACACAACCATACATACAACACATACATATATACATACATAACATACATATGTACATACACGTATACATACATACATACACAACATACATATGTACATACACTAATGCATGCATACATACATACCACACATGCTACACACTACATACAACATATAACATACATACCATACATACATACATTCATCATTGATATACTACATACATACATATATACATACATACTACATATATACATCATACATACACATACATACATACATACAATACATACATACATACTACATACAACAAGCATAAGCCTACCTACACTGATGCTGTCGCAGTTTCGTGTAACACACTTCAGACTTAAGCGATCTTCTCGCGTAGATATCAACTGTCTCTTGTCTGTCTCATATTTATCACATCGTCGCTATCACCGTCGCTTCACTTCCACGTGCCGTACTATCTACTATTACGTCATTGTTTCGTAACTATTGTTAAATGAATTATGTTTTGCGATGTGCTTAATGTTACAATGTCATGTACAGTAAAATGTGAATTTGTTTGTGTCCACGCCAATAAGGCATATGGGGGGAGTAGTGGTATAAATCCACTCATTCTTAACTGCGGCGGTAGATGGTGTCAATGGTCCTTCCTTTCGTTGATAAGGAAATCTATTGGCGATACTTTTCTGCACCTTGGCCATGATATCGATTTTATTTTCGTTTTCTGAAATTTTGACTGCTTATTATCGCGTGTGATATGTGATAAATATTGCCATGACATTGCAGCACGTGTTACACGAAGTTGTTAAATGTTTGTGAGAGGAAATTCACTTGGAAAATAGTGGAAGAATTATTAGTTTCCTCGGCGAGCGATAAATGGCGGTGTAAGACAGTATCTTATATCTTTTTTGGAAAGGAATATGTGGTTGTTGTTTTTCAGCCTTGAAGTTTGCTATCCTGCCGTCGTTTTTCGTGACATTCATTTAACCGACTTACACCAATTTATCACCAATTTTTGTACCACCTGCTGTGAACAGTTGAAAATCTATGCGTACGGAAGCAATACTATATTAGTCGATTAGTTTAGACCATTTCAATTTAATGGATCGCAGACTTTTACCGGAATTACAATTTATTTAATGAAGCTTGTAATATAGATATCTTCTCCTTTATAGATGTACAGTACTGACCAGGTTATTTGACACGCATGGGGGTGAAAAGACAAGCTGCTAAGGGCGGAAGCACTGCGCACTCAATATCAAGATTTCTGCCCGTTTCAAAAACGTCTAGTGATAGAAGTTTTAATAGTAATTACACTAGAGTAAATGTTTTAGAAACAAATAGAAGGCTGCCTGGCCATCACGCGGTGAGCTTAGCAGCGACCACGCCTTGCTGATTGAAGCTCTGTATAGTGTTAGGGATCTCAGCAAGGAAGTCTCTGCAATACGTTCGAAAGCGGGCACACTAAACTGAATGCATGCCAGAAAAAAGCTGAATATTTTCGCCTAGAGGATTAGTATGGTCTACGTATGAGATAAAAAATGGAAAAGTGTATTCAGCTTTGACCTCTTTGAAATACAATGTGTGAATATGTTTTCAGGATCATTTTCACGCAAATAGATTCATTTAAAGACACAGAGGATTAAAATACTTAATTGTAACTTAATTTAACGGCATGTTAGCTCTTAATGATTTTGAATGCTGTCTATTATCGAATTAAAATTATTGAACAACCAAAAATGTCTGTGTTACGTCACAATTTTAGGTTTCATGTTCTGCTATCACACTTCCTTTAAACCTGTAATAACCTATTGAGAGGCACATATATTTTTGAGTTTGCAAGTGTTATTACTAGACCTAATATTAATATGTTAAAAATTTGAACATGCTTATTGTGTAGGACACTGTAACGGTTTATATGTGTCTGTATATATATATATATATATATATATATATATATATAATAAGCAGTAGATACTTTAATATGAAATTTGCTTAGTCAAATGTAATTATTTATTAAATTCTTGTGTAGGCATATGCGCGATGGTGCTTACTAGCAAGTCTCTTAATGCAGTTTCTTCAACCGAGTATTGGAGCAAAAATATTGGGAATATTCCCGTTCCATGCTAAGAGCCATTATTTTGTGGCCTCAGCGTTATTCAGAGAATTGGCTAATAGAGGGCATGACGTTACAGTTATTACTCACAACCCTCAGATGGAAAAGATTGATAACTACACAGATGTCTATGTGAAGACAACATTAATGGATCTCATAAATGATGAAGGTAAGAACGAGATATGGGCACTTGTAACTGCTGTAAAAGGAAGTCATTCACGTTTTCATATTTTACGTTATGTAACAACTAAGTTGATGTTTATAAGTATGCAAGTTGACGATTTGCAATTTAAAGCTGATAATAATTGCTTTTGCAGACGTCCCAAAAAACTTATTTGAAAGACAAAACATTGGATTGGTAAAGAAGATATTTTCCATGTGGCATTATTTTCAACGCACATGTGATCTAATGCTACAAGAAGAAGAAATTCAGAAACTGATTCACGCCAGAAGTCTTCACTTCGATCTGTTGATAGTGGAAGCATTCTTCAACGAATGTTTTCTTGGATTCGTTCATCAATTTAAAGCTCCTTTAATTCAGCTATGTACATTTGGAGGAGTAAACTGGATGGGGGATTGGGTTGGCAATCCAAATCCATACGCTTATGTTCCTGATCCTTTCCTTTCATATAAAGATAAAATGAATTTTTGGGAAAGAATGATTAACACTATAATGGGTACAGCGTGGAGACTTGGACGAAATTATTACTACCTTCCTGGTCAAGACGCTATAATGAGAAAACATTTCAACGGCCCTGATGATTTGCCTTCAGTAGCTGCAATAGAATACACAACATCACTGGTTCTGCTGAATCATCACTTCAGTATAAGCTACCCTCGACCACTCATGCCTAACATGGTGCAGGTTGGAGGAATGCACGTGCGACCACCAAACAAATTGCCACAGGTACAAATTTTATTCCTTCTTATAGGTAGCCACTAAATTTCTGAAGTTCTCAAAACTGTAGATTTTTCTCTTCATAATTTTACTTCTTTTAACTAGGATCTTGAAAAGTTCTTGGACGATGCATCAGATGGAGTGATTTACTTCAGCATGGGCTCAAACTTGCAAAGCTCGCATTTACCTGATTATAAAAGAGATGCTTTTCTCGAAGCATTTTCTGAGTTGAAGCAACATGTTCTTTGGAAATGGGAGACAGATTCTTTCCCAAAACAGCCAAACAATTTGAGAGTGGGCAAATGGTTTCCTCAGGCTGATATCTTGGGTAAGATTATGATGAAATTAACATATTTATTGTTCATTATTGATTTATTTGTTTCTTATATTGATCTGTTGATTGACCGATAAAGGCATTGCTGAAAATATCTGTTATGCCAGTACATCTCTTGCAATGTTGCGAGACATTTGAGCAATAAACATTTGCAGATGCTGATAAGTGAAACGTGACGATAGGTAGTGTTGCTGGCAAATGTTGGAGAGAAGGAGGGTTTTGGTTAAATTAGGAGTGACAGGAAAAAACAACTTCGGAATTAGAAGGCTTCACTTTAAATTTGGCAAGTCAAAACAATTATAAATCAAAACACCAATAAAATGGATTAAGCTTAATAGATATCAAGACATAGATGTAATGGAATACGAAATGCCTACTGTATTTCTAATAATATTATAGTAATAGATTTTTTGATTAGATCAAGCCTTACTTGGTTTCGCTAGCAAAGTACAGTTCTTTGAAAATGTACTTTGATGATGATATTCTAAAATATTTACGTACTATATTAATGATTTTTCATAAATATATGTTAGTATTTAAAGTGACACATTTCTGCAGCACATCCAAATGTACGACTGTTCATTACACACGGAGGACTTCTCAGCACACAGGAGGCTCTGAACCGTGGCGTGCCTGTAGTTGGAATACCTGTATTTGGTGACCAGACGCTGAACATGGCATGGGCCCAGTCCGCGGGCTATGGGGTTCTGCTATCTTTTGATAATGTTACGAAAGAGTCTGTAAGCTGGGCACTTAAGGAAGTTCTGGAAAATGATAGGTACTTGAATTTAAGTGATTTGAATATATGATGAAATAAAATAAAACTTTAAAGATAATTTATCCCCGTTGTGTTTTCAAAAATTAGAATTACAATATATCCAGTCAAAACAAAATTTATTCTATATTTCAAACTACATGTTTCGGCCTAAAAGACCATCATCAGGTTGAACACAAGAATAAAATAATATATATTTATACTATATGGAATTGAAAGGGGGCACGCGGTGGCGTAGTTGGTTGAGGCACGCGGGTTCGATTCCCGATGGTGTCATTGGTGTCCTTTCGGTCGCACTATGGCCCTGGGGTCGACTCAGCCCCTAAAAGGAATATTTGCTGAGGGGGTAAAGGCGGTCGGTGCGTAGGACTGACAACCTTACCACCTTCATGTGCCAATTGTCTAGAAATCTGGGAGCCTCAACCTCCTGGAACCCTAAGGCCCTGTCCAGGCCTGTAACGGGATTGCTTTTATGGAATTGAAATCTCAAAGCCTCACAGTTTATGTTGTTATGTGTGTGTATATAGCATGGGAAGAAAAGCCTTGGGAATAGAATTTATGCAGCTACGTATTATGGTTTTAAAAAGACCGGGTCAAGAGTATATTAATATTAAAAATAAATAATAACTATAATAATAAAATAATACGTTAAATATATATTTATTTGGATGACTAACATAATGTGTGGTGCCATATTCAAGGTACCGTGAGAACGCTCAGCGCCTGTCCCGTATCTACCGCGACCAGCCACTCACACCACTACAGCAGGCCGTGTACTGGACGGAGTACGTGATCAGACACAAGGGAGCGCCTCACATGCGTTCAGCTGTACTGGACCTGGCCTGGTACCAGTACTTCCTGCTAGATGTCATCGCTGTGTTGGCGCTAGCTGTGGGATCGGTGGTGCTGATAGTATTCATTATATTAAGAGGATTGTTAAGAAGAGTTTGGTTTGCCAAGAACAATTATAAAGAGACAAAGAAGCGAGATTGAAGATGTATACATGTAAACTAATTGAAACAAGAAGCACTAGTAATTAATTTCAGGGAATTGAAATTGTACTTATTCATGGCCTATTTAAAATATTCTCTTTATTTTTACTGCTTTTTTTGTAAACATTATTATATGTGCAAATATAATAATATCAGTAAAAGTGTAGTCATTAGCTATTGTTGAAAGGACTTTTTTTGATCACAAGGACATACGAAATATTCTCCTACACTTAGGATTACTACTCCTGAAACACTCTGTTTACATGATACAGATGTTTGTAAAAATATTGACTTCTGCTTGTTTTGCCATTGACAATGTAACTACGTCTTTGTGTGAATACCAGTAGATTAATTTGAATCTTGTTACTGCTGGTAGACCCCACGATATCTATCTACCTGTCGCAAACTAATGTCACTATACCCAACTCTACAACAATGGCGCATTTATTCTTTCTGTGAGGTAACAGTCCAGCTCAGGCCTAGCTGCCTCACTGTTGAGGTTTCTAGATCACACACAACTAGACACACACACACACACACACCTCAGGACTTCTCTGAATGAGTGATCAGCTCGTCAAACCGGCCGCTATCTACACAACACAAACAGACATACATAAACATACATACATACATACATACAGAATACCTATGCCCTTAGTGGAATTCGAACCAGATATCTCAGCAATTAAGAGGCTTCAGAACTACGCCTTTGACGGCAGGGCAACCGGGATTGGTTCATTTGCACTGAGTCCCAGAGCCTTAGTAACGCACTGTGGACACAGGCGTGCGTCGTTGAACAGTCATGTACGAGTAAATATTTCGCCTTTGCGGTGCATGTTATTTGGCATGGTGTTGTTGGTTCCGAAAATGTAAAGAATATTATGTTAAAAACACGTAGATAGGCGTTGTAGGCTCCCCTTGTATCAGGAATTGGAAAATATTTCGCCCAAGTTTGTTGGTGTTTTTATCAATTATAATTATTTAAGCTGAGTCCGCAGAAGTAACACTTCTGTTCTCTAAAAAACCAATAAAATGGCATTCATTTACTACATACACAAGACAGGACAATATTTCTTACCGTTAACTGAGGGCTTTTAACTTCTCTGACTAAAATATTTATGATTTTCTGGCTCATTTAATATAATCTAATTAAAACTATTTTTAAAATTATGAAGTATTTCTGCTGTGGTCTATGTGCTGCATTATCCATTGTACACAGTTTCTGGTTATTGAAGATATTTAAAGCAAAAAAGTTTATATTTTTTAGATTATTTGAGTGGTTTCGACATATTTGTTATTTCTAAGAGTTGAAAGATTAAGAAAATTCTTGCGATAAAATTTTATTAGGTTTTCGAAGTATAAAGCATCGAAACAGTGAGAATCCACGGAAATCATGGAAGCCCATTTGTGTACGTTAAAGAGTCATTAAGTAGTCCTGTGACTGAGAGATCTACTCTTGCAAATACTTTTTATGTTTGCAGGTGAAAGAGGAGTGTCTCGACATAAGTTACGTGTGGGATGTATGTACAGTGTTCCCAAAGGGCCTTAGAGGTTCAGTTAAAACTTCACTTTGGAGACAGATGATATGAAAATGAAAATAAATGGACTGTAAAGGAGGAGTGTATGATAATGGAAGATATGGACTCTGGGGTTGGGTCTAAGCAATACATCTGTATATCTGGCCACAAAAGAGAAATATATTGAGGTTATGGAACAAGATAATAATATGTCAGAAGAGATTTAGTTAGTGACGGGAAGAGAAAACGATTGTCCATTGTTGTGAAACAAATGAGATAAAAATATTAAAAGTTGAAAATAGCGAGAATACTAACAGCGAGTTGGCATTTTAAATTGATTACGGATAATACCATTACCTTTCAGGTGGCGTAGGGAAATTATTTCACTATGACATGCTTTAAAATCATCACTGATATTGTTAGTACCCGCATGCCCCTAACGTTAACAATAGGAACTAGGGCTAGGTACGAAATAGGGGTAATGTAAGGAGTGTTGGCCAAATACTGAAGACGGTAATATATAAATAGGGAGATAATATGGAGGAAAATTTTTTGTACACTTAGAGTAATAGTAGTGGTAATTATTTTACCGGACACAGATATTGAAATACTAAGCTATGTGATCAGAAAAGCGATAGAAAATTTAGTTTGGTGAAAGAAAGATCTGGAGACGAAATGAGGTAATTGGCAGAAAGGGGACGATACAGCCTAGTGTTTTTGATAAGATGAGGAACGAAGACAGTAAAATATTATTCAAACAGGCGTAGAGAGCCGTTAAAATAAAAAAAAAAATAATGGCATAAAAGTAAATCAGAGTCGCAGTATGAAAACGTGATTGAAAGGAAGAAAGCAATGTGGGAATCTACAGAGGTTTGGAACGTAGATACACTAGTGACGCAAAGATGTGTAAAGATATTTGGGAGAACATTAGGAACATCCCCAAGACAAGGGGCATTAGAAAATTTGTGAGACCTGGGGTTTGGGTTAATCACGTTTAGAGAATGCTAGCCAAATATAGTGGGGTGGGAAAAACAATAAAACTTCAGATACAGGGACCGCCATATATTGAAGACCTGAGTAGAAATTACACGAAAGATAATACAAAGGATGATGGTTCATTTAAAATGACAAAATAAAAAACTCAGTGGAATGGATTGGGTATGAGAAAGAAATGTTTAATATCATGTGCACAGAGGAGGAGAAGATTCAGTCCTTAGTCTAAGAATGATAAAAAAAACGGAAAAATTTCCACAAATTGTGACAGTATTATAACAAATTAAATTTTATTATGCAAACTACATTATAAGTGCTTTATTAATATTAAATCTTTTGTAAAGGACATCAGTTCCACAAACATATACGGCAATAGGTATAAGCCAAACTACATCTTGTGAGATTTCTGTTTTTCTCCGCGGTGTAAATGAGATCATCGCTCGTCAGGGATTATTACATAATTTCTAACTCGAAACGCTGGTAACAAACTACCATTCTACACTGCTTAAAATCCCAGAAGAACGCAAATCTCAAGCCAGCAGCTTTTTATTTATTCTTCTTTACCACATTTGCAGTTATTCGTGGGATATTGTAAAAGAGTCTTCTGATAACTGCTCGGGATAAGAAGTACACAGTAACCAGAAAGCAGACTGCTACTAGCGCCAACATAGCGATGACATCTAGCAGGAAGTACTGGTACCAGGCCAGGTCCAGTACAGCTGAACGCATGTGAGGCGCTCCCTTGTGTCTGATCACGTACTCCGTCCAGAACACGGCTCGCTGGAGTGGTGTGAGTGGCTGATCGCGGTAGATACGGGATATACGTTGTGCATTTTCTCGGTAACTGTAACATCATAATTGGTGTTGATGAGTGCTGAAAGTTGAGGGAATTTTCTTCGTACAATGTTTTGTGATATATAGCACATTTCTGTTAAGATTTTCTATATTGCATAATACAAGAAAAGAACTGCATTTCAAATAGAAGAAAGAACGACGCAGAAGTTGCTTACTTCTACGTCATATGACATATATAAACCTAAAACTCTCTAAGTGTAACGTAAGGGTAAAGTTTATTCACTTGTAAGAAAACTCGAATTGTATTGTTAAAATTGTCACTTAAGTATTTCAGGAAATTCAGGCCTCCAAATTCTTACAATCTGAACTTCCTTACCTCTGACTGTTCAGTACTTCATTTAACGCCCACATCACTGATTCACTTGTGATATTTTCGTAGTCCAACTGTATCCCAATACCGAAAGACACAATTCTGGCCAAGTTGTAACGCTGATCTCCATATATGGGGATCCCGACAATCGGTACGGCACGGTCAATAGCCTCCTGAGTACTCAGCAACCCGCCATGTGTAATGAACAGTCGGACATTCGAATGCGCTAAATAAAATAACAAATCATAAAATTACGTCCATCCAAAAATTGTCGGAAGCAGTATGTAGCACGTGTGGGGAAGGGGAGAGGTGCATACAGGATTTTGGTGGAGAGACCTGAGGGAAGGAGACCACTTGAAGACCCAGGCGTAGATGGGAGGATAATATTAAAACGAATCTTCAATAAGTGGGATGAGAGGGCGTGGACTGGATTGATATGGCTCAGGATAGGGACAGGGGTGGACAGTTGTGAATGCGGTAATGGCACGTCTGGTTTCATGAAACGCGGGGAATTTCTTGACTAGATAACGACCTGTTAGCTTCTCAAGAACGACTGTGCTCCATTAAGTTACTTAGTTATCCGGAGGCAGTATGGCACTTCCTATACAGAATATATTGCTTGAATGACATTAACGAACTCTCGTCTGGCTCTCCAGAATTATAACAAGGGCAGAAATTTGATTATGACTAAAATATATACACCATGCAATTCAATTAATTAGAGTACTCGCATGAGGACTTCCCGATTAAGGAGACTTGATTAAAGCAGTCGTTACATGTAAACCAATAATGTGAGCTCACCTAAAATATCGGACTGCGGCAGCCATTTGCCCAACTTAACATTGCTGGGCTGTCCCGGTAACGAGTCCGTCTCCCACTTCCACAGTACTCTCTGTTTTATTTTAGAGAACGCTTCCAAGAATGCCTTCGTAGTTGCGTTTTTCATATTAGAACTACGTAGATTAGATCCCATGCTGAAGTAAATCACACCGTCTGGTGATTCGTCAAGAAACGTTTGAAGATCCTGAAATGCATATTAATAAATCATCAGCTTTCAGAAGTCATAGAATGAAGAATTCTCTTGAACTTTTTCCGGAAACAGTGAGACAACGAAATAACGGAAAAAGATATAATTTTACTGATTTTACAAATACTTTCTCTGCACCACGTATTTAGTCACCTGCCTTCTTCAGATTTTGAAAACAAACATTTATTAACTCAATACAACAATTAAACAAAGGATTCTAATTATTTGAAACTCTTTGAAAGGGCCAGTAGGCTTTTCGCTCGTAAATTCGTTTTATATATTGTAGAACACAAATAATTATTGTTATTATTATGGTCCATCAGATATGCGTTTAACTATGACTTCTTCAATATATTAATAATGGCCTTCATACTGAAGTCGCTTTCATCAAAACTAATTTAAATGTAAAGCAAAGGGTATTAAATTTCATGGATTTTCTTCGTAACGGTGTGCCGGAATAGCGTAGATAGTATAGCGGTTCGCTACAGGCTGGACGGTGCGGGGATCGAATCCCGGTGGGCGCGAGATATTACGCACGCATAGAGAATGGCCGTGGGGCACACCCAGCCACTTCTTCAATGGGAACCGGTTAATTTTCCCTGGGGTAAAAGGGCCGGTGAGTGCCGTTCATTAAATTCCCCTCGCTGCTAGCGATGACGTTAAAGTAAGAGTAGAGCTATGCATCTACTCCCCCTCTGGGTCTTCATGGTCTGTTCTAGGGTGAAATTTAGCTTTACCTTTACCTCATTTGTAATGTAGTTAATTGTCTGCAAAACTTGCAGAAGTTTATTTACTTACTGTGTACAGGAGCTTGAGGTATTTCCGTTCGTTTCATATCAAACAGACTTGCAAAATTAGAGAAGCCAATACGTTTTTATTTCTAAAATGTTTTTCTTTCGATTTATAGAATTTACAATTTTCAGACCGAGAGTGCACTAAATAAAAAAATGCTTTTAAATTACTGTTCTCTAACACCTTTATAAAATAACAAATATGCTATTAAACCCGAACATATTCGTTCAACAGCACATAACCCTATATTAGAAACTGCCCACAAATTCTGTAGAAAATTTTGGAGATTTCTAACCGTCTATTCTTTACATTCTGAGGTATAAGGAATAACAAAGTTTGACAGCTTATACATACTTTAAGCATACATACTCACAGTGTTTAATTTCTTCGGTGAAGTGATGTGAATTCCTCCAACCTCCACAGTGTTGAGCATGAGAGGTCTAGGGTAATCTATACTGAAATGCTGGTTAATCATTAGTAAGGCTGTGTTTTTTTCCAAGACCGAAATTGAAGGAATGTTGGTGGAGTTGAAATGCTTCCTTAAAATGGCGTCATGTTGCGGTATGACATAAAGTACTCTGCCCAGTTTCATGTATGTTTCTGAAAGAGTGTTAAGTGTTCTCTGCCAGAAGTTCATTCGTTCACCATAGTCAGAGAATACGTGAGGTACATATGCATAAGGACTTGGATTTCCAACCAACTCGTCCATCCATTTCGTACCAACATATGGACACATCTTAATAATTGGTACATCCAGCATATGAGAAATTCCGAAAATACAGTCTTGGATGAAAGTGCTGATAATAATGATATCAAATTTTTGTTCTGTAGATTTGATGATTTTCTGAATCGCTTCGTCTTGAGTCAATAATTCACATAGCCTGATTCTGATGTCCCAATAGAAGTGCATTTGTTGGATGAACCAAAACCTCTCCATGTTCAACATATCCGATGTACCTGAAAGTGTAAACAATCATACTTTATTTGTCGGTAGAATTGATGATCACAAGAGTAGCTTAATTAACACACACTTTGTTTGTGTCAAAATGTATTCACTTACCTTCCTTACTGTCACTAGCAGGGATGGTGCATGACACCTGTTAAATTAGAAAAAACAGAAAATCCCTCGCACTACGCCAACTTTAAAAGCTCCTACTTCATCCCCTATAACGACTTGATAAATTTACATTAAGCCGTATAACATTTGCAGTTCAGCTATGTGTTGTACTAACCAGAGTTATGTAGCAATTCGTGGTATGATAGCTTGAATTCAATGTCAGTAAAATTTTGGATGGGAAATTTCTCAGGAAATGGGCTGAAGACTGTCACTTGATGTCCTTTGCGCGCCAGTTCCTTCATCAGTGCTGAGTGTACTGTCATGTGACTCTTAGCTGGCATGGGGAAAACTCCCAGGATGTTTGCTCCGTCAGTGAGATAGAGACATGATATCAAAATCGTGAGAACTTCCATCTTCCAAAATAGAGTAGCCGTCTGGTATAATGGCTGTCCAACTTGCATCTCCCTACGGTTATAGAAGAGGTTTACATTATTAAGAAGAGATTTACGTACCAGTGAATTATGACATATTTAGTTGTTCAAAATCACTTGCTTCGAATATCACTGGTAAGTTAGAAATGGGAAAGGTACATAAAGTACTAAATGTTTTAAAACCAAGTGCCAATTTGTGGGACAACTTTAGTTACAGTCTAAAATAGGCCACACTTTCCAAACGTGTGGGCAATAAGAAATTGAACCTTGACTCCTTCACGGGGGATATGAATACCGATAAACAGACACAAACCTGATACCATTCATATTGCGATCATCTGCCTTATGACTCTGCGTAGTGTGGTTGGTAGGTACACATGTACTTGACTAATGTGATGTAGAATACGGTACTGAGGGAAGTAGGAGTACTAGAACTGGTGGAAGTAGCACACTGAAGGAAGAAGTAAGCGTACAGCGGCTGAAGTTTACATTTTTTGACGAAATATTTAACAGTTTAACAACAATATATTTTTCTCCCATTCGATAGAAGGAGTCTGAAGTTACCTGCCATTTACTCCCAAGTATAAACAAGGACCATCTATTCTCGCTAAATAACAGAATAATATATTTATTAAAATCTTTGGTAATCCGTTGGGAAATGTATTTTTAATCGCTATATTTCCAGTATTGAGAAATTAAGAGAGATAGAAATGAGACGTAGGTTATCAAAAAGAACATTCTACAACTTGTTTATTGCTAAGAATTACCGGGTTTATTTAAAATGTTTGAACAGTTTCCAACATTGTAAATATTTCTCTTGAAACAAAGAATGTCTTTATGTGAACCAAGATGAGTCGTTTGCGTTCAATTGAACGATTGTATTCAGCAATATGTACCTGAACTCTGTAATATTTTACTTACAGCTGACTTTATACACTTACAACACACGTTCCAAATTTATAACGACTGAGCTCTTAGTGTTTGTCAGATCTCAGCTCACAAAAAATTCTCAAAATTCTCTCAACCTGTATCGTTATCTTATGGATATTACTACGACTGTCGCACTTAGTTGCGAATGGTTTCACAGGCATAAAAATGCCTTGTTGAAGTGTGTCTTCATTTGAATGGGTAGCTGAATACACTAGGGCTTTAAGTGTTAACACAGAAAGAATTCAAATGATTGGGGTCGGGCGAAAATGGGACTCTTTCTCAAATTTTAAGTTTATACAGACATATACTTGATATTCAATTTTCTGTTGTTTTATTTTTGGGCAGGAAGTCCTGAATTTTGCGCAAGTATTTTCAATAAAGTTTTATAAACATACTACGCAAGACGTCATTGATAAAAACTCCTGTTTTACTGTCCCTGGACATCAGACAAATTTTGATATTTGTCGACAGCATCGCTGTGTAAAAATCTCTAAAACTAAGAATTCCCTTTCGTGTTATACAGATACATAAAATCCACATTTAAATTGAAGTTCTACATTTCTGTAACGCCTGGAAGTTCCTTTAAGGCCTGTGCCCCATAAAACGTCTATCGTGTCAGGGCAGATTTCTCGGAGACATATAACATTATATTGTTGACATCTCGTGCTTGAAATTGACAATATAATTGCAGTGGCAATGTATTCTAATAACACTCCTGTCAGTGCTCGGTCAGGCAGATAAATTATAGCGAAAGGTAAATCGAATACAGAAATAGGTTGGCTAAAAATCCAATGCTTTCTTTATTTTAGCAATTGTTTAATTACAGTCTCAGTCTAGAGCCCGATGAAAAGTTTTTTGCAAAGATAAAAGGGACCAGTTGTACAACAATTTGAAAAGAGTCTATATTCAAAAATCATTTACGAAGAAAGCATTCCTGGACTCTTTTTATAGAAAACAGTAGACTGAAGCAAATCTATCCTGTTAGGTAATTATTCCACCAGTTCCTCTTCTGGTTCATTGTTGAAAGCGCCTCACATACTTGGAGTTGTGTTGGGAAAATTCATGTGAATGGATTAAAAACATTTGAAATTAAAGCACTCATGGTATAAACAACATTGCCTATGGTGACCCCAATTAAAATCCAACCAAGAGTAACAGATATATTATTAACAGTAAATCACGTTAATACTTAACATCCACAGTATACGTTGACAACCACAGACTTCAGAAAATGCGATCCCGTCTATGACAGATATCTTCCCTCGATACTTACATGTAATGTAATCATACTTAATAACGCTAGGAATACATAAACTAATAAGGGATGCGAATAAATATGAAATGTTCAGTTGGTACACTAAATACACGATGCACTGCAATGCTGCCAAGTTAGACTTAACAATTTACGTACCTTCAGAATTTGAACCCAAAAGCAGCTCTCCGAATGATATAAAAACATTTGATTCACCACAAAATTCTCAACTTCTTTCCCCTCCTGCACACTTCAACATTCCATTTCCTTTCACCTTAGCTTCTTCACTTCACAAGTCTCCACCTTGCCTTCAGTCTACCTTCTGCAGGACGATGGGATACAAACTTCGAAACTACAGATTAGTATATTTCCTGTTCACTAGTTATAATAAATGCAGTTCCCCTCACTACACTCCCTTTATCTGCTCCTTCTTCTTGTTCTTTCTTCTTTAAGGGCTTAATATAGACTAAAATCTCTTCCACCACTTCGTATCAGTTTCAACTTAGGTGTACTCTGAGAGATTCTCTTAGCTTCTATAAAGTATCGACAAAAACACGAAATTTCCGGGTATTAGCCACGACTCTTAACGGTAAAGCAAAGTAAAGGTCTGGACATTCCCTTAGGATTCCAGGAGGTTGAGGCTCGCAGATTTCTAGACAATCGGAACATGAAGGTGGTAAGTTTGTGAGCCTTACGCACCGGCCGCCTTTACCCCCCAGGAAATATTCCTAGTACTGTTTTCTGTTAGATGCTAAGTCGACCCCAGGGCCGTAGTGCGACCGAAAGAATTGTGTAAATGAAAAACTCCAATGACACCATCGGGAATCGAACCCGCGCCCTCCCGGCTTGTAGCGTAGTGCTTCAACAAACTGTGCCTCCACGTACCCCCTGCTCTTAACGGTGGTCACGTTAATTATCTTCGCCCTTGAAACGACATATTTAGAAATAATTTTTACTAGTTTTATAACAAGGTGAAAAATACCTTTTTAAACACCACAAAGTGCCTTAAAAATGAATAATGTATGTGAAACGAAGGTTGAGTTCCGACTGATACGCTGTCACTTCATTGTGTGTGATGTCATAGATTGGAATACCACTTTCTTTATAAAAATATAAACCAGGAAATGTACTAAGGTAAAGGCGACCAGTTGGGTGCTTGTAAAAGGCATATTTATTAATCCACTCCGCAAGGGATAAAGGAGATAACCTATTAAGAGTGCTACAACGAGATAAGTCACAAAACAAAATTACGACCCACAGATACAAATATGACACAAGAATAATAGGAGTGGTACCACTGTAACTCAGACACCAAGTTTACTTGCTAGTTCTTCTTTACATATCCCTTCTTCATCCTTCGCACTCTCAATCCACACTCTGTAATCACCAATCTACACATCTTCCCCTCCATCTCCTATTTCTTCATGTTAGTGGCCTGTTTATTGCTGTCCTGATAGTATGGATATTTTCAACTACCGAGGAAAATTCGAAATGTTCGTATGCATTTTCAGAAAAGTATTATTTTTATGAATTGAAAAATTCCGGGACATTTGACGTCCCGAACTTGGCGGGACACTGATACCAAGCGCTTAAAACCTATAAACCTGGGTCTCTCACGGAAATCCCAGACGAATTAGATCCTAAACCCAAGAGCTACACACACCTTTTTTCGAGTGTCACCTGTTGATCTGAGTGAACCACATTTCATGTTATTTTGCGGAGTGAACGTGTCGGTGTTCTTACACACGACGGCAAAGAGCTGCTAGATGTTCGGCGTCACTTACCGCGCTAAAGAAAAGTTTTTGTTTTCCTGTCTTAATCACAAATGCATCTTAATACATTTGGCTCTCCGGCATTAATTTGCAACAAGAAAGCTAGGCAGAGCAGTACAACTGTGTTGATGAGTCGTCTGAAAAAAAAACTTAACTATTTCCTGCATTTGGAATATCATTATTTGTAAGTAAAGCCGGAAACCCCAAAATCATATAAAAATTTGCAAAGAGGCCTGTACACAAAATACTGGGGCAGCAAGTAGCATTCAGGAACATCATCTACCATGCAAGTACATGTTGAGGAAACGAATTTCTTCTTTTGCTTTTGCTGAAAAAAAAGGGCCTCTGACGTTGTAATTTAAGTTAATATCGTCTAACATTATTGCTACAAATAAAGATATGAATCTAGAACCAGGTTTTATGTGTCGGGTGCTCTTTACTCTTAAATCCATAAGCAACATCAAACGACCTTAATTAACACGCCCCCGTTTTCCGTGAGAACGTCTCCTACTGACTAGTGACGTCAAAGAAGGCACAAAAGGATACTCCGCCGTGAAAAAATCCAGACGACGGGAAACGCTCACATCGACGCTTAAATCGAGAGAATGTCCTGTCATGGCACGGACTGCGCTGATCTGACTAGAGATATGGGAATGCGACGGTCTCTTGTGAAAATAGTCAAGATATTTCGGTTTCCAAACTAGAGAGGCAGTGTACTTATAAACGTAATATTGAGGGGCGTTCGCGTAACAGTTGTGGCCGTGCAAATCATGAAATATTGCAAGTTCTGAGCGTGTGTCTGTAGCCTTAGTTATCCAGCATGCAAAGCGCATGCGCCGTATTATATTGTCATCTGTGGCCTGTCTGGCTGAACCATATTTTCCCACATTATCTCAAAACCGCACGATTTTAGGAAAAAAATGTTATTGGTATTAAAATTTGCTCGAAATATTTCTTATTGTGTGAAGGATTAAGCGAGAAATTATCATATGCGTACATAGGTCTTCTTGTAAAGTACATGTTGTTGTTGTCAGATTTCATTGAAACTTGAGTTTTCTCGACAGATTTTCGAAAAATACGGAAATATCAAATTTCATGAAAATCCTTGTTGGAGCCGAATTGCTCAATGTGGTCGGACGGACAGATATATTGAAGGCAATAGTCGCTTTTCGCAATTTTAAGAAAGCGCCTAAAAATTCGGGGAATTTATTTAGTTGCCAAGGAAATATGGACTGCTGAAGAAGAACTGTGCTGCATGCAGTTACGTAGTTATTTAATTTTTCGATTTCTTCTTATAAATCTATTTGAATCATTAAGCCCAATAAAACATTGTGTAGTGGTGTTAACAGCTTGGAAGCCTTTAAAGCTTCTTTTCTAATTATACTGATTTTTAATTAGGTTACTCATGTATAGTGAAATAAATGTGTTTTTTATGCCAAATATTTTTACAGCTGTACACAAATTGTTTTCCTAATGACATTTATGTCGTAAATTCCGTGATTATTTTTATCAACGCAATAATTTCGTGTTTAAATTATAATAAGATCTCTGTTAATTTATATGAGAATATATTGACAGCTGCACAATCTAAACGACAGAGCCTTCCAAGAGTTTATACACAAGAATTTGCTTGGAGATTTCACTTTCGACACGATAAATAACTCCAATAACGCTGATAGAACTATCATACCTTGTCTTCAGGTTACAAGACTGGATAAGTCACAATAAACAATTAGGCCATCGCTCATAACTGCATGTTCACGGCAAAAGTGTTTTCTCTCCTATGTACTTTACAAGCACACAGGATAAGGCCTTGTCAATTTACGTGACGGTCCACCTATTACTCACACTATACAGCGCACATTTTTTACTTTTTATGTTTAACATGCCGTTGTGTTACTGGCAAGTTAAACTACATAAAGAACAGTAAAAAAAGCTGTTTTAATTTTAGTGCTAATTTCTGCAACATGTTTCAACCACAAAGGTCTTCTTCAGGCTGAAGTACTTTAAAAAAAACATAAAAAGTTATCTACAGTTGCGTTATAATGTACGAGTATTTGTAGTTAACTTTCTCATATGATGTTATAGTATTTTAGCCAGAGGGTAACTCTATGTGACTGAAACATTTTGCAGAAATAAATGGTATCGTCATTCTAATTGTGTTGATTGATGATTATTCTTTTAAATTTGTATTTATCAAATCATTCATTGTAGTCATTAAGTTAAAACAGTACGTATAAAGCTTATTAATTATGTATTCAAACTGACTGTACACTCAGAATACACATTCCTGAATGTGAAAAATTTTCGTTGTGCCTAATAATAAAGAAGAAAATATTGCGAACTGTGACAGTTCTTTCTTTACTGGCATGGTTTGACGAACACGCCTTCTGTTCAAGTAATATAAGACAACGCAGCCAAACACAACTATTGCGTTCAGCTGTACTGGAACTGGCCTGGTACCAGTACTTCCTGCTAGATGTCATCGCTGTGATAGCGCTAGCTGTAGGGTCGGTGGTGCTGATAGTAGCCTATTCGTGACAGTTAGAGCTGTGCTGGGTAAAATGTGTGACGGCGGTAGACGTCAAGAAGACGATAAGATATTAAGGAAAATGAAAAGGAGCTAAGCGAGTTTTGAGGCATTGGAAGCTGAGCATTTTCATTATTTTGGGTTGTTGCCGTCGTTGGGTATTTGTCGCTCACCGTTTCGAGACCGAGTGGTGGCCTCGTCTTCAAGGGTCAGATAACACTGGGCAACAAGTTGTAACTTTTTTTCGGTTACTAGCATCAAATCCACTTTCCTTTATGTAATTGGGTATGCTGAACATGAAAATAGGCCTTAAAATGATGAGTTAGCTACAGTTTCCAAGATTTGTGAAATTTTATAATAACATGTAGCATATTTAACACAATAATACTTACTATTCACTGCTGTCCGTCATCACTTCGGCTAAAGGCGTCTTTTCTTAGGCTGTCTTTTGTATACAAGTTCTGGAGAGTCTCTAACTACTGTCCAGCAATAATCTGCTAACATAACTGGAATCCATTTCCCCTGATAACGATTTTCGATTTCCGCAATGGTCTGGTGAAAGCGTTCACCGTGTTCGTCGCTGACCGCACCGCAGTTTTCAGGGAAGAAATCCAGGTGAGAATGCAGAAAGTGAATCTTTAACGACATATTGCAGCCCAATTTCTGATACGCAACCAACAGGTCCTCCACTATTTCCTTGTAATTGGTAGCCTTGGTGTTTCCGAGGAAGTTATTAGCAACCAACCGGAAAGCATTCCAAGCACACTGCTCGTCACCAGTGATAAGCCGGTCAAATTGTTCATCTCTGAAGATGTCTCGGATTTGTGGACCGACGAAAACACCTTCTTTGACTTTTGCATCACTCATCCTCGGAAATTTATCACGAAGGTACTTGAATGCTTGGCCGTCTCGATCCACTGCCTTGACGAAATTCTTCATTAGGCCAAGCTTAACGTGCAGCGGTGGCAACAGAATCTTGCTTGGTTCCACTAAAGACGGATGTAGTACATTCTTTGAACCTGGCTCCAGACGTTGTCTTAAAGGCCAGTCCCTGACCACATAGTGCGAGGCCCTTGCTCGGCTGTCCCATTCACAGATGAAACAACAGAATTTTTTGTATCCTTGCTGCAGTCCGAGTAAGATGGCAACAACCTTTAAGTCACAACAAAGCTGCCATTTATATTTATCATAGTTTATGCACTCCAACAGTTGCTTCATGTTGCTGTATGTTTCTTTCATGTGAACTGCATGACCGATTGGAATCGATGGCAAAATGTTGCCATTATGCAATAATACTGCTTTCAAACTCAACTGTGAGGAGTCTATGAAAAGTCTCCATTCATCAGGGTTATGATTGATGTTGAGAGCTGACATCAGACCATCAATGTCATGGCAGGTGACGAGATTACTTTTCATTGAAAAGAATGAAACAAAGTATTTATGACGTGAACGAAATGTAGACACGCAGACGCCCTCACCAAGTAGATTCCACTGCTGCAATCTTGAGCCCAAGAGTTCAGCTTTACCTTTCGACAAATCTAGATCTCGCACAAGGTCGTTCAATTCGTTCTGTGTTATTGTGTGTGGCTCAGTACATGCTTCATCAGATATAAAATCTGGATCGCTAGAACTTGAGACATTTGTATTACTGCATTCCTCATCTTCATCATCATCTTCGATTTCAAATGAGTCAGGCGGTTCTGGAATAGGTAGATCGTCTCCATGGAGCACCGGTATTATAGCAGATGGTATATTTGGGTAGCTCAGTTTACACTTTTTCTTCTTCGACGTTCCATGTTCCAGTGGAGGAACCATGCAGAAATAGCAGTCAGTAATGTGGTTTGTTGGCTCACGCCACACCATGGGTACAACAAAAGGCATAGAACGCTTCTTGTGATTTAACCAGCCGCAAAGATTTGCCGAACAAGAGTTGCAGCATATGTGTGGAGCCCAGCTCTTGTCCTGATCCCCAACTTTACAACCGAAGTATAGATGGTACGCCTTTTTCACAATTGGAGTTAGAGCACGCTTTTGTGAAGCAAATGTCACTTTCCCACAAACATAACAAAAACTATCTGAACGGTTCACATATTTACGAGGCATCTTAGTTTTCTTCGCATTAAAAAACAAGATATTGTAACCGAGCACGGATGCAGCGAGAAAGCACACTGAAACTCTAAATACCACATGGCACACCGTGGAAAAGGCGCGGGAATCCCCGACGATTAGCTAGCGCGACCCGACGCGATCCGACGATGACCGACACCAAGTCACTGCAGTTGCGCTACGCCAGAACCGGCTCAATATATAGGCCTATATAATTTTGTGAATATGCAAGTACACAATCTTAGTGTAAGTATAAGCCTATAGCATAAATTACGGTTAGGAATGGAAATGTAGACCCATTTCAGTCTTTCGTGTATAAACAAAATGTAAGAAAAATAATAAAAATCGGTCACATTAATAAAGGCCTGTTACTTCAAAACAAGAGCTAACAAACAATTTTAAGCATCATATTCGTTCTCAGCGACCTCAAATTAGTTAAGATTAACTAGTTTCAACTCCGTAACATTTTCACTGTTGACCAGTGTAATCATTGAACTGTTCCTGACCTCGTATACATTGTTCTTTCTAGGAATACGCGTTGGATGGAGACGTCTTGTAAACCGTTGAGCCCCCGGGGGTGAGGGGGCTGTTACTTTATTCCCCGTAGTCTTTATCGCATAAAATATGCACATAAGTATAATAAAGTTAGTAAAAATTATTAGAATATGTTTACTTGGTTAGACGAAAGCGACACGCGACCCTTGAAGATATCAAAAGCATGGTCAGTGAGCACCCAGTGATGACGCACAAGGTGCCAGAAGAAAAGATACATCAAAGTGTGCGCAAATGATCCACAGTTCTTCTCCTAAATGTTTACACTTAAAGTCATGGGTTATATGATGTGCCAAGGTAGGCTGACGTCGAAAGTTTGCGGTTTTGGTACAAGTTTGGACATGAAGGTTTAAATCAACATTAAATGTTTTTATCCCGTTTAGAATTTACTCATTTTCTTTGAGCCGGAAATTCAGAAAGAACACAATACAGCTACAGATTTAACTGGGACGAATTAAATTTGGACGCCTCGTACATTCAGTGCCAGGACAACCAAATATGACTTTAATATTTTCGTTTTTGATATGATGGATTGAGGGCCGAGTGTTTAATGACAATGAACCAGACACACAATCAGTCCACGTGTTGTTACATCTTCCCATATCAAAGGTATATGTCCATTTCCACACCTCGGTGTACGTGTACGTGTATGTTTAGTACAACCTGAAGTATTTAACATTGTCCATACTCTGTACGTGCTTATATTACAATAAAATATATTATACGATTTGGTGTCAATATATATTACAGTAACGTGAAATACATATCAATCCGAAATACTGTAGTGTTTCTGAACCTCCATTTTGTAGTTGTACAAAATCCCGTTTCGTGGGCATGGGGCATGTGAGCGGAGAGAATGACAATGGCTTGTCTTAATGGTCCTAAGGCTGCAGTGCCACAACCCGTAAATTCACTCAAAGTAGTGGAGCAGGACAAGACGTTTATGGTTGTGTAGGAGACGGTTAAGTTTTGAAATTAATTCTGAAATCATGGAACAATGCCTGCAATAAACACTTCTATAATGTAATAGTTTAAAACAGAGGGGTAATGCAGGGATGTACAAATCTCTGGCGTGCGTTCGTCCAGGTGACTGCTTGTTGTACGGTGGCATCTTAATATTTGTGGATCCTCAGTATGGAAATTGCTTCATGGCATCTTTTTTTGGCACCTAGAATTATGAGGAGACTTATAATTTTTGGGAAATTTGTGCACCCCGGATCATGGCAGTGTCATCTTAAATCCTCATTTATTAGCAATTGAAGGCCATCTTTATTTTAGGTACCGGAACCGCCATATATCGAAGACCTGAATAGAGATTACACGAAATATGAATCAAATAATGTTGATTTTTTAAAATGATGTAATAATAAACTCAGTGTAATGGATTGGGTATGAGAAAGAAATGTTGAATATTAAGTGCACAGAGGAGGAGAAGACTGAAACCTTGGTCTAAGAGTGATAAAAACAGGGAAACATTTCCGCAAATTGTGACAGTATTATAACAAATTAAATTTTATTGTGCAAACTGCATTATAAGTGCTTTATTAATATTAAATCTTCTGTAAAATACATCGGATACGCAAACTTGTATGGCAACACCTATAAGCCAAGACACAGCCTGTGAGATTTGTGTTGTCCTCCACGGCGAAATTGCGATCATCGCTCGTCACGGATTTTACCCAATTTCTTACTCGAAACGTCGGGCAACTAACTACCTTTCTACGTTGCATAAAATCCCAGAATAACGCAGATCTGAAGCCAGCATCATTTTAGTCATTCTTTTTTACCACAATTGCTGTTTCTCGTGGGATATTGTAAAAGAGTCTTCTGATAACTGCGCGGGATAAGAAGTACACAGTAACCAGAACGCAGACTGCTACTAGCGCCAACACAGCGATGACATCTAGCAGGAAGTACTGGTACCAGAGAATGAGAATGGTATGAGAATACGAATTATATTGTTGAAATTTTCACTTAAGTAATTTAGGAAATTCTTACAATTTCTGACAATGAGAACTTCCTTAACTCTGATTGTTCAGTACTTCATTTAACGCCCACATCACTAATTCACTTGTGATATTTTCGTAGTCCAACTGTATCCCAATACCGAAAGACACAATTCTGGCCAAGTTGAGACGCTGATCTGCATATATGGGGATCCCGACAATCGGTACGCCACTGTCAATTGCCTCCTGAGTACTCAGCAACCCTCCATGTGTAATGAACAGTCGCACGTTCGGATGCGCTAAATGAAACAACAAATCACAAACTTAGGTCCTTCCATTAATTGTCGCAGGCAGTATGGCACGTCCTGTGCAGGATGTTTGGCTTGAATGTCATTAACCAATCTCTCTTCTTGTTTCCAAATATACGAGGGCTGTCCAAAAAGTATCCGACTATATTTTTTCCCGCGGTAAGTAATGGCGAAAGGGTGGGGAAACTGAGCGTAGTGGTAGAAGGGACTTTCATGCGCATGCGTGATTTTTTATTGCCTCGCAACACCGCCGGATGCGTCTGTCGCTGCCAGATAGCGAAGTGGTGTAACACGTGTTCGTCGCATTCTCGTTTCGCTCAAGATGACAGAATGTTTGGAGCAGCGATACTGCATCACGTTTTGTCAGAAACTTGGGGATACCCAAGCGGAAACAATCCGCAAAATTCAGCAGGCTTTCGGTGATGATGCAATGGGGGTCACTCAAATTAAAGAGTGGTTCAACCGCTTTAAATATGGCCGCATGTCGGCGGACAGTGACCAGCGTTCCGGGAGACCGTCAACGAGCCGAAATGCTGATGTCATTGACAAAGTGCGGACATTGATCATGGAGGACCGTCGTTTGACCGTCCGGGAAATTGCTGATGAGGTTGGGATCAGCAGAGGTTCCGCAAACACGATTTTAACTGTGGATGTGGGCATGCGAAGAGTGGCGGCAAAATTTGTGCCCAAGCTGCTTTCGCCGGAGCAGCAACAACTCCGCCTTGAGGTCGCGCAGGACATGCTGGAGTGCGCCAACAGGGATCCTGAGTTCCTGAAGACTGTGATCACTGGTGACGAGTCGTGGGTGTACGGATATGACCCGGAAACCAAGGTCCAGTCGTCACAATGGAAGCATCCAAAATCCCTGAGGCCCAAAAAGCACGACACGTTCGGAGCAATGTGAAGGTGATACTGACTGTTTTCTTCGATTACCGGGGTGTTGTGCATCATGAGTACGCACCACTAGGCCAAACTGTTAATAAGGAGTACTACCAAGAAGTCCTCCGTCATCTTCGTGATGCAGTTCGGCGCAAGAGACCGGAGCTGTGGGACTCACGCAACTGGCAGCTGCATCATGACAATGCCCCAGCTCATTCATCACACCTGATCCAGGGTTTCCTGGCTAAGCACGGCATTCCGCAGGTTCGCCAGGCTCCCTACTCTCCTGACATGGCTCCTTGTGATTTCTGGCTGTTCCCGAGATTGAAGACACCGATAAAAGGCTCCCGTTTTGACAGCCGCGAGGACATCATACAGAACGCGACGGCGCAGCTGCACACCATTCCAAAACAAGCCTTCCAGAATTGCTTCCAGCGATGGAAGGACCGCTGGCCTAAGTGTGTGGAGTCACAAGGGGCCTGCTTTGAAGGGGATTAGGTATTGTAACCACCCAGATACAGAACTTTTTTTTCCCGGCCCAAGGTCGGATACTTTTTGGACAGACCTCGTATATCGAGTACTCTATTGTGATTAAAATTAGAAATTCTATACCGTGACATTCAATGATTTAGGGCACACGAATGAGAATTTCCTGATTTACAGAAACTTAATTATTGTAGTCGTTACATGTAATATCCTAAAATATCTAAAATATCGGACTGCGGCAGCCACTTGCCTAACTTAACATTGCTTGGCTGTCTCGGTAACGAGTCCATCTCCCACTTCCACAGTACTCTCTGTTTTATTTTAGAGAATGCTTCCAAGAATGCCTTCGTAGTTGCGTTTTTCATATTAGAACTACATAGATTAGATCCCATGCTGAAGTAAATCACACCGTCTGGTGATTCGTCAAGAAACGTTTGAGTATCCTGCAATGAATTTTAATAAAACATTAGCTTTCAAAAGCCATAGAAGGAAGAAATCTTTTGAAAGTTTTCCGGAAAGAATAAGACAACGAAATAACGGAACAAGATATAAATTTATTGATTTTACAAATACTTCCTCTGCACCAAATATATAGTGAACTGCCTTTTTCAAATTTTTAAAACAAAGATTTATGCAGTGAGTACAATAATTGGGCAAAGAATTCTATTTCTTTGAAATGCCATGAAAGGGCCCGCTTTCGTTCCACTCATAAGCTTTACTTCATAAATTTGCGGACTCCGAACATTGCTGTTATTATAGTCCATCAGATATGCGGTTTCCGGTCAGTTTTTCAGTATATGAATAATAGCTTTCAAACTGAAGTCGCTTTTATAAAAATACATTAAATGTATTGCAAAGTATATTAATTTTATGGGACTCTCGTTAGTAATGGTGGGCCGGGATAGCGTAGCTGGCCGGTGCTGGGATAGAATCCCAGTAGGGGCGAGATTTTCCGCACCCGTCCTGACCTGACCTGACCTGGTCTTCTTCTTCTTCTTCTGACCAGACTGCAGACCAGGCGACTCTCGGGAGCGTGGCGAAAGTAGCTAATTAAAGTAAGAGAAGGCGGTGGCGAGAAATAGTGGGGGTGTGAAAAGACCCCACTCTTACCCCAGTATTTCACCTTCGATGAACCTGATCAAGGAGCGGCTGTGGCTGCAAACTTGATATTGGGGCTGTATGCTCTGAGCCTTTCGCTGTTTCTTCTGATGAGGACAGACTGGCTGCAGGTGTCTTTATGACCAAACTGCAGACCAGGCGACTGTAGGGAGCGCAGCGGAAGCAGTTCATTAAAATAAGAGAAGGCGGTGGCGAGAAGTAGTGGGGGTGTGAACAGACCCCACTCTTACTTGAGTATTCCACCTTCGATGAACCTGATCAAGGAACGGCTGTGGCTGCAGACTTGATAATTGAAAGGCTAAGGGTTAGCACAATAAGCCTAAGGCTGCGGTGCGTCCGGAGCTAATGCCGACGGGCCCACAGACAGAAGAAGAAGAAGGAGACCTGACCTGGTGCCCACACAGCATCCTATTCAATAGGAACCGAGTAATTTCCCGGAGATAAAGGGGCCGGTGAGTGCCGTTCATTACATTCCCCTCGCACTTAGTGACGACGTTAAAGTAAGAGTAGAGCTATGCATCTACTCCCCCTCTGGGTCTTCATGGTCTGTTCTGGGGTGAAATTTAGCTTTACCTTTACCTCATTTGTAATGTATTTAATTGTCTGCAAAACTTGCAGAAATTTATTTACTTACTATGTACAGCAGCTTGAGGTATTTCCATTCGTTTTGTATGATACAGTCTCGCAAAGTTAGAAAAACTGTATGTGTTTATTTATAAAACAATTTTTCTTTCGTTCCAAGAAATTTTCAAGTTTTATACTAAGAGTGCCTTAAATAAAAAAATGCTTACCAAATTACTCTTCTCCAACACCTTTTATAATAACAAATATGCCATTAAACCGGAACATATGCGTAGAACACATAACGCTATACGAGAAACTGCCCACAAATTATGTAAAAAAAAAATTGGAGATTTGTAAATGTCTGTTCTTTATAACGTGAGGGAAAGGAATAACAAAGTTTCACAGCTTATACTTACTTTAAGCATACATACTCACAGAGTTTAATTTCTTCGGTGGAGTGATGTGAATTCCTCCAACCTCCACAGTGTTGAGCATGAGAGGTCTAGGGTAACCTATACTGAAATGCTGGTTAATCATTAGTAAGGCTGTGTCTTTTTCCAAGACCGAAATTGAAGGAATGTTGGTGGAGTTGAAATACTTCTTTAAAATGGCTTCATGTTGCGGTATGACATAAAGTACTCTGCCCAGTTTCAAGTATATTTCTGAAAGAGTGTTAAGTGTTCTCTGCCAGAAGTTCATTCGTTCACCATAGTCAGAGTATACGTGAGGTACATATGCATAAGGACTTGGATTTCCAACCCACTCGTCCATCCATTTGGTACCACCAAACGAACACATCTTAATAATTGGTACATTTAATGTATGAGCGATGCCGAAAAGACAGTCATGGTAGAAAGCGCTGATAATAATGACATCAAATTTTTGTTCCTTGGATCTGAAGAGTTTTTGAAACGCTTCATCTTGAGTCAATAATTCGCATAGCCTGATTCCGAGATCCCAAAACAGCTTTATTTGTTGGAAGAACCAAAACCTCTCCATGTTCCACATATCCGATATACCTGAACCTGTAAACAATAATGATTTACATATCGATAGAATTGATGATCACAACAGTAGCTTAATTAACACACACTTTGTTTGTGTCAAAACATATTCACTTACGTTCCTAACTGTCACTAGCAGGGATGGTGCATGACACCTGTTAAATTAGAAAAAACAGAAAATCCCTCGCACTTCGCCCACTTTAAAAGCTCTTACTTCATCCCCTATAACGACTTGATAAATTTACATTAAGCCCTATAACATTTGCAGTTTAGCTATGCGTTGTACTAACCAGAGTTATGTAGCAATTCGTGGTATGATAGTTTGAATTCAACGTCAGTAAAATTTTGGATTGGAGATTTCTGAGGAAATGGGCTGAAGACTGTCACTTGATGTCCTCTGCGAGCCAGTTCCTTCATCAGTGCTGAGTGTACTGTCATGTGACTCTTAGCTGGCATGGGGAATATCCCTAGGATGTTTGCTCCGTCAGCGTCATACAGACATGTTACCAAGATTATTAGCATATTCATCTTCCATAATAAATTCGCCATCTTGTATAATGGCCGCCCAAATTGCATCTGCCTAGATTTATAGAAGTTTACGTTATTAAGAAGATATTTATGTGCCAGTGAATGACGATACATTTATTTGTTCAAAATGGCTTTCTTCGAATATAGCTGGTAAGTTAGAAATGGGAATGGTTCAAAATGTGTCACATGTTTACTCAGTAGGTACCAAATAATGGTATTACTTTAGTTGCAGTCTATAAATATGTCACAGTTTCCAAACGTGTGGACAATAACAAATTGAATGTTTACACCTTCAGGAAAACATGAATATTCGATAAACAGACACAAACCTGCCACCATTCATATTGCGATCATCTGTCTTATGACTCTGCGTAGTGTGACTGGTTGGTAGGTACACATGAACTTGACTAATGTGATGTAGTAACTTTCGTGTTTTGGGATAAATATACGTTAACATGACCTCGGTGGACTAGTGGTTAGCGTGCTCGCCACTCGCGGTTTCGATCCCGACCGAGGTCGATGGATTTTTAAGGGTGATAAAAATCCGTAGCACAACTTCCTTCGGAGGGGAAGTAAAGCCGTCTGTCCCATGTCGTCGATTTACGGCATGTAAAAGAACCTTACGGGCATGAATAAAAATGTTGCGTAAGCCAAATTGCCTCCATTTCCTCAGTCTCCTGACTGCCTGCCAGATGGCTCTGGCTGGCACATCAGGATCGATAGAAACAGTAGCGCGGCCAGTTGACCAGTCACCAACTGCCACAAATGCGCATGACTTAGTAACCTCGAAAAGAGGAGGCAAGAGAAGGCCCGAGCCCATATAGGGCTGTTGAGCTATGGTTATATTATATTATACGTTAACATGAAAGCGTAGGACACTGAATAGTTGGGCTGTATGTTTAAGAAATTTATTTATGTGTTACTAATTAAATAAGCTACTCAAAGGCGATGAATTATATTTGAACTGACACGAAATTTCGAACGTGGACAACCCTGTCTATAGGTTTCATTTGATAGTTTCTGATAAAATGTAAAGAATTCCACCTTTTTGTCTTTTCTTTTGTGGAGACATTCGTGCATAGCTTTTGTTTTCATTAAGACAGACAGTCTCATCATGGAATTAGATCACATTCGGGAGAAACGAAATGACATTAAGATTCAATATTCCTTTCCACAATAAAGTGTCATTGTTAAACGCGTGCTCACATTGACCACAATTAAAATCCAACATGTAGTAAGAGGAGTATAATTAATAAAAAATCACACTTAGACTTTAGCATCCACAGTATACCGAAAATCGATAGCCCTTGGTGAATTAAAAAAAGTGAGAAAATGCCATTCAATCCATGATGAATAACAGATCCCTACATTCTTACATGTAAAATAGTCACCCATAATAACCATAGTAATATACTGCTTAATAAGGAACTCAAATAAATACGATAATGCTCATGTAATGCTCTAAATGAACGTTGCACTGTAATGCTACGAATTTATCTGTTCCAATTTACTTCTAGAATTTCAACCCAAAGGCAGCCCCTAATGTTATCAAAACGTTTGTTGTAATGCTGCCCTTCGAATCCAAAATTCACCCCAAGATTCTCAAATTCTTTCCTCTGCTGCACACTCCAACTTTTCACTTCACTTTACCTTAACTTCTTCACTTCACAAGTCTCTACGTTGCCTTCAAACTAGCTTGAGCAAGGTGATTGGATACAATTTTGAACCACAGATGAGTAGCTACCTGTTTTTCCCAAAGCAGTATATGAGTGCCTCTCACTGCGCTTTGTTCCACTTCAGTTTGTTCTTTGGTTCTTTCGTCTTTCAGGGCCTAACATACGACTGAAATCTCTTCGACTACTTCGTAAGCCTATCAACTTACATTTAGTCTAGCAGAAGGTATTAGCTGTTATAAGACAGCGATATAAAACAAACACGAACTGGCCGATAAAATACACGAAATCACGTGTTTGTTTACATAGATGGAACATAACTTTTGTCTTCCGCAAAACGCTAGGTATGTGCGGAAAAACAGTGCAGAACCTGTTTAGTATGAGTTAATAAAAAGTGTTTCGTTCACCACTTCTTTAAAGAACACTGATGTAAAGGGCATTACAATGTGGCATGTAGTTTGGAAGGCAGCTGAAATCACACTGATATAGCTTCACCGCAGTATTGCTGACGCCATATAGACACGGACACCACTTTAGAAAAGAACAATTAATGCAATGTATTATAACGTTACTATTCATACCCATTCGCATAAGAAATTTTTCTGTGGAAAAAAACAATATTACACACATTGAGTGTATGTCTGTAGCCCTAGTTATGCAGCTGGAAAAGGCATGAAGCATATTATATTACTGTCTGTGGCCTGTCTGGCCATATAATATATTTCCACTTTGTCCATGAACGCCACGAACTTCGGAAATACGTTTCTCAGTATAAAACATGTGTTTTGATTTTCTGTACAAAGATTGTCTGAAACATTTCTCATTCTAAGGAGAATTAAGCTAGATGATATAAACGTAATTAAGTATTTATGTATACTACACGTTATTGTTATCAGACGTTAATGGTAGTTGAAATTTTTCGACAGATTTTCGATAAATTCTCACACATCAAATTTTAAGAAAATCCGTCCAAAGGAACAGAGGTGTTCTATGTGGACGGGTGGACAGACAGTCGGACGGACGTGGCGAAGATAAGAGTCGCTTTACTCAGTTTTGCGACGTCGCCTAAAGACCGGCGTTTTTGATACGTAAATGAAGCTAACCTGGGGAGTGGATTTGGAAGAGAATATGTTTATCGCATTAGTCAATGGACAAAAGCAGAATAACTACGTAGGTCAGTACGAAAGCAATGTCTCCTATATTTCTTCTTATAAAATACAGCGCAGGCTACGTTTCTTGCCTCACCTGCCGGATAGCGACACTGTCCAGCTTTACCAAGATTATCGATTCTGCAGTCAGTCGCTTGCGTTCGACACCAGCAGTGCAAAAGGGCGGGCTTTGAGGACGGTAAAAACTAGATAATTCAGGAAATGCGATCCCATGCAGGAAAGATATTAGCTCCGTCGATTCTTACTTTTAGTGTAAACACCATTAATAACCAAAGGAATATATTACTTAATAAGAAATGCAAATAAACGTGATAATGTTGAGACTGTACACTAAATGCATATTGCACTGCAATGCTTTTAATTTGCCCTCGCAAATTATCTTCAGAATTTCGACCCAAAAGCAGTCCTCCGAATGTTATCAAACATATTGTCATAATGCTGCCTTTCGAAATGAGAATTCACCCCGAAATTCTCAACTTATCTCCTATCCTGTACACTCGAGCATTCCACTTCCCTTCACCTTACCTTCTTCACTTCATAATTCTCTACGTTGACTTCAGACAACCTTGAGCAAGGTGATTGGATACAATCTTTGAACTGCAGATCATTGTATTTCCTGTTTTGCCCAACACTATTATTATATATATTTATACATATATATTTCCACTTACTGCTGCTCGTTTCTCTTCGTTTTCTTCTCTGGTTCTTTCGCCTTTAAAGTTTAATATACGACTAAAATCCCTTCAACCACTTCGTAGGCCTTTCAAATTACATTTAATCTACCAGCAGGTATTACCGATTATAAGACAGTGATACAAAACACAAACTTGCCAATAAAATACACAGACAAAACGTGTCTGTTTACAGCGATGAAACTTAATTTATGTCGTACTTATGAAAATAGTTATGTGCGGATAAAAAGTGCAGAATCTGTTTTTTATTAGCTAATAAGTTTTGTTACACAAACATCTCCTTAAAACCACCATAGAAATGACATGAAGTGGGCATCTATATTGAAGCAAGGCTCATTTCAGACTGATATTCCGTCACAGCAATATTTATGATGCCACAAAAATACGTATAGTATTATGTAAATCAACAAAAGAGACAATGTAATGTAACATTAATTTTCATGCCCCTTCGCATAACCACTTTTGCTGTGGAAATGTTATATTACTACACATTTAGAGTATATGTCTGGACCCCTAATTATGCAACATGAAAAGGTATGCAGCTTATTGTATAACCGTCTTTGTCCTGTCCGACCCTAACATATATTTCCTATTTATCTCATGAAATGCACGAATTTAGGAAATAAATTTTTCCATATAAAATGCGTGTTTTATTTTCTCTAGAAGGTTTTCTGAAAAATTTCTCATTCTAATAAGAATTCAACGAGATACTATCATAAACTTGACAGGGTAGTGATGCGCGAAACATAGCCCTCCTACTCAACTGTAAGCCTCACCTTGCCGCTGTACACCATGCTTTTACTAACGAGAATCTGACGACCGAGTATCAGCAGTATAACTGTAACATCCAGAACACAGGAAATGTTATTCTCTTAGCTTGACTAGAGACTCTGAAGGTAGCAGCCCTAACAGTAGACTAGCACCCTATGTTTGGCCAGCACCCCACTGGGAGGACCCTTTTTTGTGCTTTGAATTCAAAGTGAAAAAGCCGGACTAATATTAATGATGACGACCCCTGCACGCGAAATTGTACAAATATAAGCTGGAAAAGGCAGACATTAATTAAATATGCTACTTGGAAATCCCAAAGTTTGTCTTATAAAGGTGCACAATCAGAAGTTATTTAATAAAGGAGGACATAGGAATTAAATCAATTAGAGAAACGAAACGGAAATTCAAATATTCTAGACAAACCACTAGATATTTTGGATTTTATAGCCTTCAATAATACGAAGGCGTAGAGCACCAGCACGGCGTCGGGCTTCATGCCTGTGACAGTATGTCACCTTGACGATAGTAACGACTCGATGACTCTCTCAAGGTACCTCATAAGTGTCCAACTTCCTGATATTTTTGTACTTAAAATATTGCTTCTTTCAACATTACTTCATTGAGTCAGTTTGTTATTTCTCAGCCAAACAATAACTATACACTTGTTTTGACCTCGGTCTAGGCATTACACATTTCTAAGTATCTGGCCATCATCAAATGCTTTACATATCAAGTTACTCCTTAATTGTGTTTTGGCCTTCACATACCAATAAATAAGGTACTACATAACGTAATAGTTGTTACATAATTTCTCCACACATTACTAACCTGACTTATAACAACATTTTTTAAATTTTACAAGCGGTCAGTTTTCTCAAAATGCACTACATTACATCCTTTCACATGATTAAATAAATTAATGTACTTTGTATATTTTGCGTAACGTGAGTACATAATACGCATTTGTTCCAATTTGTTCTTATATCTATACCTACTGTTGAATTGTTAGTAATGTGGGATTACGTGTGGACTGTAAAGTTGGAGGTACGATTAAGAAAATAATTTCTACTTAAGATATTTTCTTATATCTGGCTGAAACGTTTACTTCTTTCCAATCATCCAAAATATACTGCCTTAAATTTTACGTTGTGTTCACCGTTCACAATTGTTGAGTGATATACTGCCTTGTCGGGTTTACTATTTAAGTTTCAGAGAGGCAACACACGCCTCGCTGTAATTATGTCTGAGGCTCACAAGTTTCTGCGAACACATACACCTTACGCACTGCATGAAAAAAATGACATACTTTGTTTTTTTTGTAAACTCCACTAGAGTAGTTTTAGGAATCCATACTTATATAAATTGTAACAATATTGGCACATATTACACGGAAATATTCTGTATTCTAAACTTACAAATATTTGAGAGTGGGAGAAGAAAAAATTGTGGAGAATTAAGTTTCAATACTATGTTGTTTTGTTTTGTATGTTCTAACAACTATTATTGGCAGTGTATTAGATTTATGATTTTCTACGTAAGTGAATTCTGTGTATTACCGTGGGAATTATCATTGACTAAAGAACAGGGCAAATGTCTCAGTGACGTGTTTCATTTCTTCAAATGCTTTTACGCAAGTCCCAAAATTTAAAAATTAAGTAAGTATTATATTAACTTTACATTGGATATTATTGAAATATTTTCGAATAATAAAGCAGAAGTAACTTCAGTCCTTAATTACTCAATACAAACATTTTCTTTTGAAATCTAAGTCTTTTTCCTTTGCCGCGGCCGCGGCCGCACGCCTTGGAGAAATTCAAATGTCTCTTGTGTAACAAAGCTTGTACTTACATCAGTTGAAAATACAGAAGTAGGCAAGAGTCACGTTTGTTTTAATATCTGCTAGAAGGTAAATGTAAAATCCAGGATTTCGCACCTGTAAACTGGAGGAGTTGAGATAAGAGTACACTATTGAAATAAGCATCTATAACACTACGAATTCTATTTAAGCTAATGTTTGAACACAGACAGTCGAATCACTTACCAATAATCTGATTTATTGAACTCTGATAAAGACAGTTTTAGGTCTTTGTCTTTCTTTGTGGAGACTTTTACTCAAGTCATCTCTATACCAATTGCTTGAGAGAGGTCGAGTAAAGGAGCAGTAAAATGGAATGAAGATTTTTATTTTACCTTCTGCAATAAAGTGCATTTCAGACGCCATGTCTGTCATGTTAATGATAGAAATTGGGGTAAGAACATAAGAAGAATGAAGTAGAGGCGCAGTAGGAAGAAGAACGAAAATGAAATTAAAAAGAAGAAAGTAATGCGGCAAGATAAATAGAAAACAGTACTGCTATTGAGGCAAAAGTGTGTAAACACTTTCAGGCTATCATTAGGATTATCCGTAAGAATAGAGGCGTTATAAATTTTATGAAGCCTTGGTTTCGAAATAATTACGTTGCCAGATTAATTGCCATACATAATGAGGTGGGAAGAACAGTAAAATCTTAGATTTGGTGTCTGCTATGTATTGAATAACTGAATAGAGATTACGAGAAATTCGAAGTTTTATTGGAAATGACAAAGGAATGAATCCATTGCAATGAAAGGCATATGAGTTAAAATGTTGAAGATGTAAAGGTCTAAATACATTAAAAATATTATAGGTAAAAATTTCTACTGTGTTGGAATCATGCCAAAATAATTTTTTCCAGAATATTTATAAGTATATTATTAATTTTAAATCTGTTGTAAAATGCCTCATTTTCTCATTCATATGTGACAATAATTATAAATCACGCCGCAGATTTTTAGTCGTTCTTCTTTACCACACTTGTTGTTACTCGCGACATAGTATCAAACGGTCTTCTGATAACTGCGCGGGATATGTAGTACACAGTAACCAGAAGGCAGACTGCTATTAGCGCCAGCACAGCGATGACATCTAGCAGGAATACTGGTACCAGGCCAGGTCCAGTACAGGTGAACGCATGTGAGGCGCTCCCTTGTGCCTGATCACGTACTCCGTCCAGAACACGGCCTACTGGAGTGGTGTGAGTGGCTGGTCATGGTAGATACGGGATATACGTTGTGAATTCTCGCGGTAACTGTAATATCACAAAAGGTTTTGTTGAGCGGTGGAAGTTGAGAGGATTTTCTTCTCAAAATATTCCGTGATGTATAGCACAAATCTGTTAAACTTTCAATTGGATTCTATAAATTGAAGAAACATAAAAAATGATTGCATTTCAAAGGGAAGAATGAAGAACGCAGAAATTAATAAAATTGAATGGATCCGTCCTTAGAATGAAAGCAGTCACAAAGTTTACATTATATTCCATATATACCTAAAGCTTTGTAATTGAAATGTAAGCGTAAATTTCATTCACTTATAAGAAAATTCGAATTATATTGTTAAAATTGCCATTAAGGTATTTCAAGAATTCAGACTTCCAATTTCTTACAATCTGAATTTCCTTACCTATGATTGTTCAGTATTTCATTTAATCCCCACATCACTGCTCCTGTTGTGATATTTTCGTACTCCAACTGTATCCTTATACCCAAAGATATAATTCTGGCCAAGTTGAGATGCTGATCTGCATAATTGGGGATCCCGAGAAACGGTACACGGAGGTCAGTAGGCTCCTGAGTACTCATCAACCCGCCGTGTGTAATGAACATTTGAATATTCTGATGCGCTGAATGAAATAAAAAATCATAAATTTACGCCCTTCCAATAATTGTCGGTGGCAGTATGGCACGTCCTCTACAGATTATTCGGCTTGGATGAATTTAACCAATCTCTCGTCTCGCTCGTCGGAAATGTATCAAGTACAGGAGTGTGATTAGAATTATCACTGATATTCAGTGATAGTGAATTATATATTGTGAAAGTGAATTGGATGCATTGAAAATTGTGAAATCTCGAGGACACTCCTGAGGATGGCACAAGGAGCGCCGAAACATTTGTAGGGACAAGTAAACACTAAAACAGTGTAGTGCATTTGTTGGAATATAAAAATTAATTAACATTTGTTGAATTTTCAGTGCCTGTGCTACGGACTATAGGGACGCCCGAAACATGTGTCAAACACAGCAGATCGCTGCAAACACTGTTGTGTCTTCGAACACACGTAACTTACGTACATCATCAATAAACGACGCATGTTAAATTTGGTGAACATTATATTATTTCTAACTTCAGTTTATAATTATTGAATATAAATATAATTTTGTAAACAAATAAGACTTTGCTTGTAACAATCGATTTGGTGTGGGCGCAAGTTTTGGATATATTCTAACGGCACTTCTGCAATGAAACATTTCTGTACAGGAGCATAAATTAATTAAATAAACAACATTCGTAATTTGGATTAAATTTAAGTGAATATGAAAGCTTAGACCGCTGAATAATCTATTTGTATGCTTCAATGACTGACTTATGATCAAATATTGAAGTAAGGAACTGAAAAACGACGCATATTTTTTCAATTGACACGAAATGTAGAACGTGGAAATCTTCGCCTATAATTTTAAGTTGTTCTGATAAAATAAAAAGAGTTCCACCTTTCTTTCTTTCGTTTGTGGAGACGTACTTGAATAAATTTTCTTTTTATTAAGACAATGTCTCACCCTGAAAATAGATCGTATTCAGGAGAAATAAAATATAATTAAGATTCACTACTCCTTTTTTACAAAAAAGTGCCGTTTTTAAATGGGTGCCCCTATGCGAATAATAGGAATTAGGGATGGGCGAGAATTAGGTGTGATATAAGTAATGTAGGCGAAATACAGAAGACAATTGTACATAAATAGGGGGACAAATCGAAGAAGGTTTTGTACACTTAGAGTGACAGTAGCGGTAATTTGCTGTTACTGGAAACAGATAAGGTGATATTAAGCTGTGAGATCAGAAATGCAATACAGATTTCAGTTGCATGAATGAAGAGGCCCAGAAACGCAGGGAAGCAATTGGGGAGGGGGGTATACGGCCGAGCGCTTTTGATTCGATTAGCAAAAGAGAGCATCAGTTGTGTTAAGGAGCGGCGTTCGGAACATTTTGAACTAAGAGTAAACACATAAGTAGCATAAAGTAGCGGTGCGGTAGGAAGCTGTACGAAAACGTGATTAAAAAGAAGAAAGCAATGAGGCAAGATAAAGAGGCTTAGAAAACAGAACGAGTAGTGAGACAAAACTGTATAAATGTGTCTTGGAAATTATTAGGAATATCCACAAGAATAGAGGCGTTAGAAAAGTGTGAAACCTTGTGAAACAGAGCAATTATGTTCAGAGATATCTTGCCATATTTAATGAGGCGAAGAAAACAGTAAAATCTCAGATACGGGGTCCGCCATGTATCGAGAAAGGAAATAGATATTTGAAGAAGGATGATATAAATAATGATGGTTTAAAGAAAATGGCAAACAATAAATCTCGTGCAATGGAAGATATATTAAGCAAGATTTTGAAGGTATTGTGTATCAAGATTGAGGGAATTCTAGCTCTAATAGTGATAAAAAAAGTCAAAATTTAAAATATGCAGACCTTTTGGCAATATCATGCCAAATCAAATTTTATTATACAAACTGGATCATAATTATATAAGTTTTAAAACTTTCGCGGCGACATGATTCAATATAGTCTTCTCGTGCGCACAGCTCCGTCCCCATCCTCAGGCAAAACTGATTTTGTAATCAGTTTTGCCTGAGGATGGGGACGGAGTTAGTCCCCGAAACGTTGTATTCAAACGAGTTGATGCGGCTGTGCGCCCGAGAAGACTACATTGGATCATAATTATTTTATTAATTTCCAATCTCCTGCAAAATGCCTTAGACTTACAATTATGTATGGCGATACTTATAAAACATGCCACATATTTTTAGTCATTCTTCTTTACCACACTTCCTCTTTCTCGCGACATAGTGTCAAACAGTTTTCTGATAACTGCTCGGGATATGTAGTACACGGTAACCAGAACGCAGACTGCTACTAGCGCCAGCACAGCGATGACACCTAGCGTTCGTCCAGATGACTGCTTGTTGTACGGTGGCATCTTAATATTTGTGGACCCTCAGTATGGAAATTGCTTCATGGCACTTTTTTGGCACCTAGAATTATGAGGTGGCTTATAATTTTTGGGAAATTTGTGCACCTCAGATCATGGCAGTGTCATCTAAAATCCTCATTTATTAACGATTGAAGGCCGTCTTTATTTTAGGTACCGGGACCGCCATATATCGAAGACCTGAATAGAGATTACACGAAATATGAATCAAATAACGATGATTTATTTAAAATGACAAAATAATGAACTCAGTGGAATGGTATTGGTATGAGAAAGAAATGTTGAATATTATGTGCACAGAGGAGGAGAAGACTGAAGCCTTGGTCTAAGAGTGATAAAAAGAGGGAAACATTTCCGCAAATTGTGACAGTATTATAACAAATTAAATTTTATTGTGCAAACTGCATTATAAGTGCTTTATTAATATTAAATCTTCTGTAAAATACATCGGTTACGCAAGCTTGTATGACAACACTTATAAGCCAAGACACAGCCTGTGAGATTTGTGTTATCCTCCACAGCGAAATTGCGATCATCGCTCGTCACGGATTTTACCCAGTTTCTTACTCGAAACGTCGGTAACCAACTACCATTCTAGTTTGCATAAAATACCAGAATAACGCAGATCTCAAGCCAGGAGCATTTTATTCATTCTTTTTTACCACAATTGCTGTTTCTCGTGGGATATTGTAAAAGAGTCTTCTGATAACTGCGCGGGATATGAAGTACACAGTAACCAGAACGCAGACTGCTACTAGCGCCAACACAGCTATAACATCTAGCAGGAAGTACTGGTACCAGGCCAGGTCCAGTACAGCTGAACGCATGTGAGGCGCTCCCTTGTGTCTGATCACGTACTCCGTCCAGAACACGGCCTGCTGGAGTGGTGTGAGTGGCTGGTCATGGTAGATACGGGATATACGTTGTGCATTTTCGCAGTAACTGTAACAGCATACACGGCTTTATTAATTGCTGTAAATTGTGGGTCTTTAGTCTCCGGGATGTTCCTTTCTCTTTAGCACAAATTGCTTAAATCATCAAAAAAAATTGATATATTAAAATTGTATATAAATTCAAGTACTGTATTTTAGGATTGGCTGTTCCGAAAGTAAGGCTTCCGCAATGATATCTCTCGCAATCCTTGCGACATTGAAGAAGACAGTTCCCATGTTCTTCGTTGTTCCTTGTTATTCAGTTTGACGTTGTGTAAGACTTGGTAAACATAGTTTTAAGCGTCTCATAATTTTTTATTTTTTCGGAAGGTGTAAAAGCACAAGAAAGAGCGAACAGTCATTGAATATTTGTCACAGGGAGAAAAATTCCCATCGCAATTCCCTGGCGATTATTGCCTGTTTATGATGATGGAAATCCGAAGACACGTACAGTACGTCGCTGGCCGAGGAAATCATAGAGACTGGTGGATATTTGAACCTGAAAAACCGGCCGCAGTCTGAAGGCCTGTTACTGGAACTCGCCATTTTTAGAGGCAAGATTTCGAATAAGTTCTTAAAAATCGACTATTATTTCAAAGAATCGTGTCGTCTAATTTAAACATTGGCTTATTTTCTGTCATAGGCATTATTCTTGGTTTGGTTTTAAAAAAGTTTGTGCCGAATGAGTGCCGCAACTTATAACGTCAGAAATCAAGAGAGTAAAATTTGGATCAAGTTAATGTTTACTTGCTTCCTACGAAACAGATTGTAAATATTTTCTGCCCAGCATTACTACAGGTGACGAGAGTTGGTCACTGCGCTGCGAAAGGGAAGGAAAAGCCAGTCACTTGAATATCCTCACACTCCTTCTCCTAGACAGAGAAAATTCAAAGCTGAATCTCCCACTGGAAAATGTATTCTGATGGTGTCTGGGAATACAGAGTTACCGGTCACCAGGAGTGCATGGTGAAAGATGCGAAAATCAAATTTGACACATATATGAAGAAAATAAAGGAGCTGAAAAGCTAATCAATCTCATTCGTCGGGAAGAGAGCCGATGGTTCTTCAACATAACAACGCCAGATGACTCATTACTGCTGCCACGTCAGCTGTCATATCATCAGATTTCAAATTGTTCCTCATTCTTCCCACAGCCCAGACTTGGCACCGTCAGATTTCTGGTTGCTTCCAGCTGTCAAGAAACATCTCAAAGGAATCTATTTCACAATTTCACATAACATGAAGAAGTTCAAGCTGCTAGGAGAAAGTAGCTCTTGAGGAGACTGAACATTTCTGTAGCTACCGGTTCGAAAACCCTCTTCAGAGCTTGCGGCCTTGTAGCGAAGAAGAGGATGACGAAATGAAAAATTGGGATACGGAAATAAAATACGTATATGGGGAAAGCTGTTGAGTTTCCTTTCATTGCATTAACGTGTCTGCTAATAAAGGTGCAAACTTGACAGTTCTATTCTCCGAAAATCCTTCGCATCAGAAGAAACAATATTGGAGAAAAATTTGAAATATGAATGGGTCTATGATTACAAAAACTCAACCTCAGAGGAGCTCATATATAAAATATATGAGACGTTAACCTAAACCTTATACGTAAAAAGGAAAACATGAATTATTCACATTTAAATTGAGCTTCGATTTTGTCCACACAGTTGCCATTAAAATATTTCAGAAAATTCGGAGAATTAATTTCACACAATCAGAACATCCTTACCTCTGATTGTTCAGTACTTCATTTACTGCCCACATCACAGATTCCATCGAGATGTTTTCGTAGTCCAACTGTATCCCAATACCGAAAGACACAATTCTGGCCAAGTTGTAACGCTGGTCTGCGTGTATGGGGATCCCGACAATCGGTACGCCACGGTCAATTGCCTCCTGAGTACTCAGCAACCCGCAATGTGTAATGAACAGTCGCACGTTCGGATGCGCTAAACGAAATAACAAATAACATACTTCAGTGCTTTTAAAACATATTTCTTATGTACCAATATCACGAGACGAAACATGTACTCGTATCACTGTCATACAAATTTAACAACACAAAACATGCACACGTACCATTATCACAATACACAACATGTACAGTGTACATGTTTTGTATTTTGATAATGGTACGTGTACATTATCAAAATACAAAACTTTTACACATACCATAATCACAATATAAAACATGTACAGTTGTACACGTACCATTATCAAAATACAAAATATGTACACATACCTTAATCACAATACAAAACATGTACACGTACCATTATCAAAATACAAAATATGTAGACATACCATAATCACAATATAAAACATGTACACGTACCATTATCAAAATACAAAATATGCACACATACCATAAGCACTGTAATGAATATTGAGAGCATGGGAACATTTTTGAATTGAATATATAAAGCCTATATGATTTTTTCGCATAGAATTAGTGAGAGAGCTTGTAAGAGGTAGCAGTGATGGAAATTTCCATTTAGCCAGCCAGCTATGTTTTAAGTAAGTTGGTCTAGATTAGCAAGACCACACACTTGCTTGCAGATGGCCATGGGTCTGCAGCCTCAGCACAGAAGGATTAAATTAAGAGTTTTGATTGGTAGTCCATATATGGTCAGAAATTAAAAGACTAGGTATAATTGGTTAAGAGAGTTACAGATGAGCTGAGAGCAGCCATGTTGAGGAGATTTGGGCGTGGATTTGGAGGTAATAAGTAGAAGTGAAGACAATGGAAGAGCGTCTTTTGGCATCAGTCTTCGGTTGGTGATATTCGAAATTTGAACCTTAGAAATTTTAATGAACAAAGGAGTAATGATTTTTTTTCACTAATTGTTAAAGTGAATAGTGGTGATTGATAGAAAAGAGCCACGAAATGTTAAATAACTTTTGGCGAAACATTTAAGTAACAAACCTAAAAGAAGTTTTGGTCATTTCCTTAAAATAATAGGAAATGTATGGAACTAGTGACTTTGTAACTACGGAATGAAAAGTGAAAAGTAAATAGGAAATTAGTGAAATAGTGTGAAGATTATACAAAGTGGGAAATGGTGTAAAATATAAGTGTTAACAGCATCACAAAAGAGAGGATTATTACCATCAGTTAAGTTGGATACAATCATTATGCTTGGATTAATTTTGACTCAAGGTATGTGGAGGAATGCATATTTTTTATGAAAGTAGGAAAGGAAACGGGATCATTTTAATAGAGATATGCTGTTAAAATGTAATAAGCAAAGTGTGTGAGTCCAAATTAAATAAATAGGGATACTTGAAAAAGTGAGTCCAAATTAAATATATAGGGATACTTGAAAAAGTGTGTGTTTAATGTGAGTTTAATAAAGATAATTGAGGGACATTTTATACGCAGAAAAGTAAGATGAGATATTAAATTTTAGAGGTGAAGTTAAATTAAATACTTGGAAAATTTAAAGTAAAGTGTAGCAAATTTGTGTGGAGAGTTAATAATTTTGGTTATTTTTATTTAGGAATTTTTATTAATTTTTTTATTGGTGTTTGGTGTGTTTAATTTGTTTTTATTTTGTTTAATAATAAAATTGTGTTTCTTAACAGTTTATTTTAACTGAGACAGAGACCTACACATCCCTAGGTAATATTAAAGTGGAATATGAAGTGTTGCTAGTATTGTTACTAGATGGTGGCAGTGATACCAACTTAGATAGGAAACCTGTTTAGCTACGTGTACCAAAGGACGTGTTCTCAATAGAATAGTCTATTGAGCAACAGCGTACCTTACAGCACAATACAAAACATGTACACGTACCATTATCAGAACACAAAACATGAACATGTACTATTATCACAATATAAAACATGTACACGTACAATTATCGCAATACAAAACGTGTATACGACAGATCAGATTCTGTATATATACTTCGAATTTATTCGAACAATGAAATAATATTTCGGTATTTAAATTACAAATGTTTTTCTCTATATTTCAACACATTAGGAACACTTTTAAGAGTGCAAATAGTTTTCAAATTTTAATGATTTAAAACCGATTCTTAAATACCTTCTTGTACCACCAGGCGACCGTCAGCTTACCAACAGTGGTAAGCTTGCCACCGTTTGAAAAACACTGGTACCTATACGTCTTTCCTATAATCGTCGCAGGCATCATAGCAAATCCTCTACAAAACATTTGGCTTGAATTACATTAACCAATCTCTCGCCCGGCTTACTGGGATTGTGTTTACAATCAGGCAATGTACACCATATGATTCAATTAATTAGGTCCTGCCCTGGAAAGCTTCCCTGTTTAGGAAAACTTAATTTATGTGGTCGTTACATGTAAACCAATAATGTGAGCTCACCCAGAATATCGGACTGCGGCAGCCATTTGCCCAACTTAACATTGCTGGGCTGTCCCGGTAACGAGTCCATCTCCCACTTCCACAGTACTCTCTGTTTTATTTTAGAGAATGCTTCCAAGAATGCCTTCTTAGTTGCGTTTTTCATATCAGAACTACGTAAATTAGATCCCATGCTGAAGTATATCACACCGTCTGGTGATTCGTCAAGAAACTTTTGAAGGTTCTGCAAAAATTATTTACTAAATTGTTAGCCTTCTTAAATCATGGGAGGAAAAATTCTCATCAACACTTCCGGAAACAATGACACAACATAAAGTAAGCAAAAAGATACAATTTTAAGAATATTAAAATTCTTCTTCTGAACCAGCCGCCTAATTCAAATTGGGAAACACACACATTTATTTGAGCGGCACAGTAACTGAAAAAGCTAAAAAAAATCTGAATTATAATGATTGATACCGGCTACGTGCCGCTTAAAATTGTATTATATGTGAAGTTTTACTATATATCGATCATTGCTATTAATATCTTAAACCAGTTATAAGATCTTCCATCACTTTTTCATTCCAAATGTAATGGCGTTTATGTTGTAGTCACTTTGAAGGAATTACTTTGAATATTGTGACAAAGGTAAAGTGTTTTTGACAAATGTTGTGACTTTTTTCAATACAAAGAGATAAACTAAACTTTCGAGTGCACCATTTGTCAGTAACAGATGTATTAATAGTACAAACCACTTAGAAATTATACACTTCTCGGCTAGTCCGAGGAGGTCAATTTAAACTTTCTTTAGTGCGTATGTAAGAAAGTACGAGGATAATTTCGTGATTACAACCCTTGTTATGTTTGCGATTTCTATAAATAATTATTAATAAATCGATTAAACACATTTGTCGTAATGAGAGTTACTATTCATTTGTACAGTGTGACTATTAAACCAAGCACAAAAAAAGTCCCGGTCAGATAAACGTACACGCCTATCACGAAGACACAAGCTTAACGCGAAGCTAGCAACGGGCAACCCTGAGAAGATTGACGGGAGGAAAACATTCTTGCGCATGCAACGTATGTTTATTTTGAACACATGTGTTCTTTCGACCCGAAATACTTTAAGGTTTAGACTAAGAGTGTATTTTATGGAACAAGGGCCTCGTAATAAATCTCATCCAAAACCTTACGAAAGACATGAATATATTCTTATAGCAAACAGATAACACCAGAACCAAAATTTCCACAGATACTTTGAGCATGTTTCGCTGTTTTCGTACCGTCTGTCTGTTACAGTCTGGGTGGAAAAATTATCAAATTTCAAGGCCTATAGATAGATTATACATACATACTTACAGAGTTTAATTTCTTCGGTGGAGTGATGTGAATTCCTCCAACCTCCACAGTGTTGGGCATGAGAGGTCTGGGGTAACCTATACTGAAATGCTGGTTAATCATTAGTAAGGCTGTGTTTTTTTCCAAGACCGAAATTGAAGGAATGTTGGTGGAGTTGAAATACTTCCTTAAAATAGCGTCATGTTGCGGTATGACATAAAGTACTCTGCCCAGTTTTATGTATACTTCTGACAGAGCGTTAAGCATTCGCTGCCATAAATTCATTTTCTCATCAAAGTGAAGGAATACTTGTGGTATATATGCATAAGGGCTTGGATTTCCAACCCATTCGTCCATCCATTTAGTACCACCAATCGTACACATCTTAATAATTGGTATATCTAAGATATAAGAGACGCCGAAGATACAGTCATAGACGAAGGCACTGGTAATAATAACATCAAATTGCTGTTTGCTGGAATTGGTGAGTATCTGAAACGCTTTGTCTTGAGTGAATAGTTCACATAGTCTAATGCCGAGTTTCCAATAAAAGTTCATTTGTTGGAAGAACCAAAACTTTTTTATGTTCAACATGTCCGAAGAACCTGAAACTGTAAATATTCATGCTTTATTTGCACGATAGAAATGACGAAACTAAGAGTAGCATTTCTAATTTATTTGACGAACGTGTCTAAAAACGTTTACTCGCATCAATAAAACACACCTTTTTATCAAATATATGTAAACTTACCTTTCTTGTTCTTATTACCAGGGCTGACGTATGCCCCCTGATTCCAGTAGAAAATTACCTTGGCTTTCCCATACTTTAAAACCTGCCACCATTTCCTGCCGTAAACTGTATTTAATATCTTAGCAGTATCCTATATCGTATAGGCCATATAACACGATTTGAAGCTGTGTGTATAGCTCACCTGAGTTCTGTAGCAGTTCATGATATGTCAGTTTAAATTCAATATCAGTAAAGTTTGGGATCGGTGATTTCTCAGGAAATGGGCTAAAGACAGTCACATTGTGCCCTCTACGAGCCAGTTCCTTCATCAGTGCTGAGTGTACTGTCATGTGACTCTTAGCTGGCATGGGGAAAATCCCTAGGATGTTTGCTCCGTCAGCGGCATACAGACATGATACCAAGATCATGAGAAGATTCGTCTTCCAAAATTGAGACGCCATGTTGTATAATGGCCGTCCAAGTTGCATCTCCCTAAAGTTATAGAAAAGGTTTTCATCATTAAGTAGAGACGTAAGTGTCAGTGAATGACGAAATATGTGGTTATTTAAAATGACTTGCTTTGAAAATCCTTGGTACGATTCTTGGCTTCTGGTTATATCAAGCGGCAGACTGAACAAAATAATGCTGTATTAAGTAAGTTCTCCACCAGTCATTCAGTATTTATAAGTACCTTCTCCGTTCCGCATTTACATGCTGTTGCAAGTTTTTGGGATTTGTTGCGAAGTGTCTTATGAATGAATTACAATCATCAAATTTAAAATACTCAAGATATTAACTACATTACCAAGAGTCACAATGACGGAAATTTTACAAGAAATTAAAAGAATGGCATTATCGAAAATTACTTTAGCAAGCACTGTGCGACGAAAATCGGTATTTAGTGAAAACTAAACAATTCAACGAATACGATCCGTTTCATGATAAGTATCAGATCCCTAGATAGATACACATTAAAATGTCTCTTTTGTGAAAGAAGTAAAACAGTAACCGATGCAATATATTTGCATAGAAACAATGAAAAATAATTATAATAGTTCTCAGTTGGGACACAAATTGCACATTGCAGCGCGTGCTGATAATTCAAGTCTCGTGATATTAACTTCGGAGTTTCATCCGAAACACAGCCCTCCGAACGTTATTTAAACTTCTTGGTAATGCTGATCTTTATAATCATAATTCACACCAAAGTTATCAACTTCTTTCCTCTCCTGCACACTCGAGCATTTCAATTCCAATCACCTTACCTTCTTCGCTTCAACCAGTCTCTACGTTGCCTTCTGACTATCTTGAGCAATGTGATTGGATACTATCTTTGAAACCACAGATCAGTACCTTCCTCTTTTGCCCAAAGCACAATATGATTGTCTGTCACTGTACTTTTTTCCACTCCAGATGTTCTCCGATTCTTTCGTCTTTCAGGGTTTAATATAAGACTAAGATATCTTCAAAAGACTTCGTAAGCGTTTCAACTTACATTTGGTCTAGCAGATTGTATTAGCGTCTATAAAATAGCAATACAAACACGAAATTGCCGAAAAAAAGTACCCCGACAACGCGTGCCTGTTTACGATGTGTGGAAAGACTGCTCAGGGCCTGTTTAGTGGACTAATTTATCTATACCGCAGTAATGGTGACTTCATATAGATAAGGATACAATTTTAGATAAAACAATACAAGCATTGTATTATAATTTTAGTATTCATACCCATTCGCATAACCAGTTTTCCTGTGGAAAGAGAGTAATATTGCAAATATTGAGTGTATGTCTGTAGCCCTAGTTATGCAGCAGGAAGAAGCTTACAGGTTATTGTATTACCGTCTGTGGCCTTTGTGGTCCCGCCATATATTTCCAAATTATCTCATGAAAGGCACGAATTTAGGAAATATGTTTCTCAGTATAAAATATGTATTTTGATGACTGTACGAAACATTTCTAATTCTAAGGAGAATTCGACGAGATACTACCATAAACATAATTAAGTATTTATGTAAATTACACTTTATTCGTGTCAGACTTCAATGGAACTTGAAATTTCTCGACTAGTTTTCAATAAATCCTCAAATATCAGATTTTAAGAAATTCAGTCGAATTGGAAGAGAGGTGTTCTATGCGGACGGATGGATAGACATTCGGGCAGACTTGGCGAAGTTAATAGACGCTTTAAGCAATTTTACGAATGCGCCTAAAGACCGGTGTTTTTGATATTTAAATGAACCTGGCCAGGGGAATGGATTTAAAGGAGAATACTTTTAACCCATTACGCAATGAAAAAAAGCAGAATAACTTGAGAAGGTCGGTACGGAAGTAATGTCTGCCATTGTTTCTCATAAAACGCTGTGACGGGTAGTTTCTTGCCTCATCCACCAGATGGCGATACTGTCCATCTGCACCAGGATCATCGGTGCTCCAGTCAGTGACGTGCGTTACACACTAGCAGTGCAAAAGGGTGGATGCTGTGGACGTACGTACTGGGCACAGAGTTGTAATTGAATTTATTATTGTGGAAGGCTGAGTCCGATCCGATTCAGATTCATGGACATCTGATGAAGTGTGTATGATGAGGATGCCATAGATGTCAGCTCAGTTAGACGTTGGGATTATTGTGTAAAGATACGTGAGAAAGACATCTGTGAGAGGACACACGGCGGCCGACCAGCCACGACAGCGACATCGGAGATGAAGTACGAGGTTGATTCGCTGATTCGGGATGACCGTCGCAACAGGAACTGGATAGCAGGCGGTTATTGCCACTATCATAGAACTTGGCTACAGAAAATTGTTTACAGTTTGGGTGCCGAAAATGCACACAGTCGAACACAAAAGAGCGGGGAAAAATATATGTCCAATGTCACCATGTATATATGTGTGTATGTAATTTCACAGTATGTATGTACATATATAACTGCACTATAATTAGATACAATGATAAACAGCATGTGGTAAACCTGTTACATACTTCGGCCTCCCTGGGCCATTTCAGGGAGACATTGCAAAAAATATGCATTAATGGGTAGTTATAACATAGATGTGAAAAAATAAATTAAATACAGAATAACTTATCAAGATGGATGAAATATTTTAACCAGACACTAATCACATTAAAGTCCCTTCTAATATCCACAGTGACATTCGTCTCCCGCGCCTGAGATTTTGATGCCAAGATGCTTATGAAGGAACGTTTCAAATTTAAGCTCTCAAGATATTAACGAATATGCCTATGGTGAGCCCAATTAAAATCCAACAAGAAATAAGAGAAATTTCATTAACACTAAATTGCATTAAGATTATATCATCTACAGTATACAGAAAATCGATATTTGTTAACAAATACAAAGTTCAGAAAATGCGATGCCATGCAGGATGAATGTCCTTCCTCGATACTTACATGTAATTCAAGCATCTTTAATAACCATTGAAATACATTACCTAATAAGGACTCCAAATAAATATGATAATGTTAAGACTGTACACTAAATGCACGTTGCACTGCAATGCTTCTAACGTAAGTCTCCCAAATTTACCTTCAGAATTTCAACCCAAACGCAGCACTCCGAATATTATCGAAAATTTCTTCGTAATGCTGCCTTTCGAAATCAAAATTCACTCCCTAATTGTCAATTTCCTCTCCTGCACACTCTAACTATCCACTTTCCTTCGCCTTACCTTCTTCACTTCACAAGTCTCTACGTCGCCGTCAGACTGCCTTCTGCAGGATAATGGAATACACGCTTTTAAACTGCAGATCAGTATACTTTCTCCTTCCCCCAGTAATGATAAATTTAGTGCCCCAAAGAACACTTCCTTCGCCTTCTCTGTCTTGTTGTTTCGTCTTTCAGGGGTTAATATAAGACTAAGGTCTCTTCTGCCACTTCGCAGCGGTTTTAGCTTACGTGTTCTATAATAGCAGGGTTTGGCGTCTGTATGATAGCGATGAAACAAAGAAACTTAACGAGGAAGTACCCAGAGATCACGTGGTTTTTTACAGTGGGCTCGTTAATTATGTTCGATATGGTCCGAAAAAATACCTGTCTAAAACCGGTCCCTTGCTACGTAGTTCAAAGCTGAATGGCTTCCTCTCTTACCTCACCCCAGTGACATTTTACGACGATGGAAAGTTAATCATAAATGACGGCGAATTTAAGGATTATGCGACAAGTGAACGGCATTTGAGACGTCACGTAAATAGGGATCCCAATTTTTATAAATCAAGAAACCGGATTGTTAATAAAGTGAAGGTGGCCCTGGGAGTGTGTTTAGAGGATATAATTTTGAACAAAAAAAAAAAAAAAAACAAAATTAGAAAACATTTATTTTTAACGAAAGTAAAGCGAGATGAGGCACGTAACACGGTTGTGACTTACAGACAAAAACATTAAAAATAAGAAGAGGAGAAACGTTCAGAAAGGAGGAAGATAAAATTAAAATAAATTTATACCAAGAAAAGTATGAAGAGGAAAGCAGTGATTTTTGTTTAAAGGGACTGCGGCCTGTTTTTATTTTGTGTATTCTGTGACGTTTTCCTTACAGAATTCAGCGTGAAAGTCAGTAAAATAATATTATTATAGCGCCACTGGATTTGGTTAAAAGGAAATTTTTTACTTATCTAAAGCGTTTTTTTAGATAGGGATTTTCAAATATGTCTGTTGAATTTTTGCGGGAATCACACGAGTTTAACGAAAGTAGGGGCGACCGAAATATGTGTCTATTTAGCTGTTCGCACAAAACACTGTTTTACTTAAGAATTCTTTCAATTTTCCTTTCTTATTTGTAAATAAGTTTTATGTACATTAAGTCTTTAGTGTAAATTTATGCATAATATTCATTTGTTCCAATTTGTTCTTTTATCTATGCCTACTGTTGAATTGTTAGTAATGTGGGATTACGTGTGCGATGAAAAGTTGGAGATAAGGTTAATAAAATAATTTCTACTTAAGATATTTTCTTATCTCTAGCCAAACAATCCATGTTATTCTGATCATTTAGCATCTATTGTAAAATAGAATTTAGGAATTAAATTTCAGAAAGGCAAAAAGCGACTCGCCGTAATCATTTGTGTGGCTCAGAAGTGCATTGGAACCCACATGACCAATGCACCACATTAATATGGACGGTACATACTAGGCAATGTGGGAAATATTACAGATATAGTTAAATTTATTAAAATACATAAAATGTATGGTTGTCGTTTGTATTACGTGGGAGTATCGTGTATTATTAACTGGCATACGTGAGACAGTGAAGGAAGGGGAAAGTGTGGACAGGTGACATCTCAATTCCTTAATTTTGTTGTTGCATGTTCTAGTAAACATTTGGGTTACGGTGTTAGAGTCTTAATTTCATAAATGGGAAGCATGCTTATTTCCGCAAAAAATTGCCAGTGACTAAGTTACAGCAGTAATTTCCCTTCGACGTTCCTTCTGTCTTCAATCATAATAACGTAAATTTTAAATATTAACCACAAGTAATTTATATTTTAATTACTACTCTGATTTATGTTCCAGTTACACTAATAATTAATTAACAGCAAATTTTAGATCTTTAATTACTTAACCTTTACACGACCTACGTTTGCGTGTGAGAAACGCGCCTAATAAACACCCCTAGAAATTTATTTTATATATTTAAGCAACAAGAAAATGTACTACATTCTTAAGACGTGCTTCATAATCTCTGTTTTATTTTCCATAACATGCCATTTACTTCTAATATTTTCAAGTTCAAATAATAATCATTTTTTAGCAAACAATACTCAAAAACTTAAATAACGACCTGGTTGTTTACAGGTTAACACATACTTTTTTATATAGAATAAGGTTTTTGACTCCTGGCAGTCGTTTTTCGGCCGGCGCAGGTTCTGGTAAATCTCCAAATGGCCCCTTATGCAATAAAGAAATTCCTCATAATAGTGTAAAGTAATTGATAAGCTCACGTCATATTTTCGTTTAATTTAAACTGATAAGAAGAATTAAAGCGCTATATCACATGTCTTGAGTGGTTACATTCAGATAAAAAAGATAATTTCTTGTTTTGTTTGTCCTTTCGTTCGTGGAGATACTCTTACTTAACTCATCACTTTATTAAGTGTGTGAGTTTCGTCTTGGAAAGTGTTCATTCATTGGATCAAGCAAATGGCAGTAAGTCTCGTTATTTATTTTACAATAAAGTTTTAAATCTACTTTTATAGATAATAATGCCGATAGGATTTCTTGAAAGATATCTGAATTTTTATTACTTGAGAATCAAAATAAGAAGGAGCAAGTATATCAAAGACAGGGTCAGTGGCTAATCTTACTCGCTGTAAATTTTACATAATTATTCAATCATTTAATGATACGACAATCGTAATATATACACCTGTTTCAAATACGTAACACGTTATATCGCTACAGGCATTAGAACGAAAGAGCTGTTACATTGAACTTAACATTGTATTTACCGTGCATTTTCAATTAAGATATGTTCAATAAAAACCAACTAAAGCACATAAACTTTTTCTTCTTTTTAAAAGTTTATGTGCTTTAGTTGGTTTTTATTGAGCTGTTACATTATTTACATGAGATGTTGATGAAAATATGAAACATTCGAAAGGTCTTGTACAAGAGACACATATGGTACTTGGTGTTGTACGCATTAATCAAACCATTTTCTGTATTAATTTGTTAAACTGAAGATTGTTACTCTTACACACACAGATCCCGTAATTATGAAAGTTACTATAATCATGCTAAATATAAATTAAAGTAACGTGTAGTAAATTATGTGAATAAAACTACTATATATATGTCTATATATATACACACACACCCTATAAACGACCATGAACGCCAAGAGAGGGAGTAGAGTTATAGCTCTACTCTTTCTTTAACCTCGGCGATATTTTCAGGTCCATGGTCAACACCACGTCCCTTCGGCTTTACCCCCAGAAAAGAGACCCAGTGCCCATTGTACAGGAGTCTGGTTGGGCCCCAGAGCCAATCTGGACGGGTGCAGAAATCTCGCCCCTCTGGGGTTCGATCCCCGGAGCGTCCAGCCTGCAGCGAGTCGCTATACCGACTACGTTATCCCGGCCCATGTACTATATATAAATAGAGATATTTTCACTTTTTACGTGATTTAGTTTTTTTTTAGGTAAGATCACAATGGCTGGTGATACTGTTGCTTATAACAGGCGTCCAGCTATCCAAAACAGCCAAGATTCTAGGCCTGTTTCCAATGCCTTCGAAGAGTCATATGGCTGTGAATTCAGCCATAGTGAAAGAATTGGCCGAAAGAGGTCACGACGTGACAGTTGTCAGCCCATTTCCGGAGAAAAATGAAATTCCAAACTACAAGGACATTGCTCTTGATGCAAACATATTCGAAAAATATTTTGAAGCAAACGGTAAGTAGGAGTTGCTTATTACGTTGATAGTAAGTTCTTGGTTTTAATAACAGGAGGACAAGGACACATCATCATATCTCATGACTTTACATGGAAACTTACCATTACGGAAATCTTTTAGACCTGATCTTATATTACATCAGTACTTGCCACAACATAGATCATAATGTAACCTAATCCATATTCCGTGCACTAGAATGATAACACAGTACTTGATCCAACAAATTACACGATCAGTATTAAACAATCGTTTGTCACTTATGTTCCTCCTACATGTTTCGACCTCTACAAGGTCATCATAAGAGAGGTACATAATAAAGGCATAGAAGTACAGAAAATTCTGTCAAAAGGTGTGCCTTGTAGAGTTAAAATAAAATAGTGTTAATTGAAATTACTAAAAATGTTTAAAATGTAAATAAATTAATAAATATTTCTTACAATTTTAAACAAAATTTTAATTTCCAATGCCGACAAATATCTATGTCAATTTTTGACATTTTTATTCAAAAGGAATATCCCTGTGTTTTCTGGTTTGTTGTTTATGTCGTGGTGGATCGCAGATTCTGCAGTTTGTTGGATTTACTACTCTAGAGCTGATAATGATTCAAAGTATAGCGTCAAGTGTACGTAACACCTGCTTAAAACTCACTTGCATTTTACCAATTATGTTTATGTATTTTTTAAAATTATAGAAATGAACATAAATTATTACCCTACGCTACGTAAACCGACTATTATTTGTGATGGAGAATCGAAGTATTTTTACTGTGAATTACGAGCTAAATATTCAGATGTAATTGAATTATTTGTACCAACAAATGCACTAAGACAGTTTTTTCACTGTTTTCTTTATTATAAGGATGCCCCAATACGTATTTCGGCAGTTATTCTGCCATCAACAGGGGGTATGTTAAGTGAGTTTTTACATAGACCAATTCTTTGGTTAAGTCATAACAGTGAGTCAGTATTTGTTACCACATTGTATAAAATTTTGTAAAATTAGTGGTATTGTTAAGCTGCTAAAAGTTATTAAATTTTAAAAATTACAATAAAAACAAGTAGTATATTATACTACCCTCTATATTATAATTATTAACGGGTCGGTCCATGTGGGATTTGTGGTGGACAAAGTGGCACTGGGACAGGTTTTTCCCTGAGTACTTCGGTTTTCCCCTGTCAATATCATCCCACCGGTGCTCCATTACTTGAAGAAATAAAAAATCTAATTATCATCTTTCTCTTTCCACCCATTTCAAAATTGCGATAAAGGACGAATTTTACTAAGAAGTACCCAGAGAGCACGTAACTCTTTATATTGGACAATTAATTATCGTCGGATCTAAGAAGTTTAATATATCCCGTCGAAATAAAGGATAACTCATTCGCTGCTACGTAGTTCGAAGCTAAATTGTTTCCTCACTCCAACAACATTTTTATGACATGGAAACATTATCTCAAACGAAGGCGATTTCAACGGTTATGCGTCGTGTGGACAGTATTTGTGACGTCACATAGATATGAATCTCAGTTTTTATAAGTCAAGTGCCGATCCCAGTGTCCGTGCGGTCTAAGGCGTGGTTCTGCGGCCGCTCGCTTACTAGGATCGTGGGTTCGAATCCCGCCTAGGGCATGGATGTCTGTCTGTTGTGAGTGTTGTGTGTTGTCAGGTAGAGTTCTGTGCGACGGGCTGATCACTCGCCCAGAGGAGTCCTACCGACTGTGGTGTGTCTAAAGTGTGATCGTGAAGCGTCGTAAAATGACGAGGCCTAGGCCCCCTAGGGGCTGTCGAGACATCGAAAAAAAATAAGTCAAGTACCCGAATACTTAATAAATTGAAGGAACAGGAGGAGTGAGTGTTGAGGACATAAATTTGAACCGAATACGCGGTGAAGAAACATAATTATGACTTAGAGGCACAAAATTCGAAGAATAATATTAGGAACAATATACAAAAGAGAAGAGGAAAATTTTAAAATAACTGTATACCAAGACACGTAGGAAGAGAAAGCAGTGTAGTTAGGTTACAAGAGAACTGTTGGCTATTGTAATTATGTTCTTTGAAGTTGTCTTTACAGATTGCAGCATGAAGTTCAGTGAAACTGTGTTATCAAAGCGCAACTGAATTAGGATGAAAGGAAAGTTTATATTGAAAAGTTATATAGAAATAGGTACTTTCAAATATGTATATGTTGAATTTTTAGCGGGTATGACACGGATTTAACCAAAGTAGAGGGACGACCAAGTGACCGCGCTGTCTAAGGCGTGGGTCTACCGCCGCTCGATTACTGGGATTGTGGGTTCGAATCCCACTGGGTGCATGGATGTCTGTCTCTTGTGAATGTTGTGTGTCGTCAGGTAGAGGTCTCTGTTACGAGCTGGTCACTCGTCAAGGGGAGTCCTACCGAGTGTGGTGTGTATAAAAAGTGTGTGATCTTAAAGCCTCGAAAAATTTGGCGGCCTAGGCCCCCCAAGGGGCTGTCGAGCCATTGGAAGAAAAAAGAGGGACGATCGAAATATGTGTAAAACGTAGCATGTCGCTCAAAACACTTTTTATTTTGAGCTTTATTACATTTCGTTTGTTGTGACGTAATGGTCCAACCCTCCAGCTCTCTGGGCTAGTTATGGAACATCAGAATGTATGCCACTATAAGGTAAGAACCAGAGTCTTGAACTCTGGTTCCGGCAACCTGATCTGGTAAAGTGCCGCCATCTGTCGTATACAAAAATGAACACTGCATGTGTTGCGGGAGATCAGACCCTACAAATTACCATTCTCTAAACTGCAAGGCATACGATCTTTTAGAGAGAGAGAGAGAGAGAGAGAGAGAGAGAGAGAGAGAGAGAGAGAGAAACCACAAAAGGGTTAATTCTTAAATAAAGCATATTATTAAAAGTGATACATTATTATATTAAGGGGCGAGGGTTTGTTATGACGCTTCCACGCCCATAACAGTCAATAACCACCATAGACCTTTGGTCAATTCAGAGATAAACCGGTCTGTCCTGTAGATATAATACGAAGGCGTAGAACACCAGCACGGCGTCGGTCTTCATGCCTGTGACAGTATGTCACCTTGACGATAGTAACGACTCGATGACTCTCTCAAGGTACCTCATAAGTGTCCAACTTCCTGATATTTTTGTACTTAAAATATTGCTTCTTTCAACATTACTTCATTGCGTCAGTTTGTTATTTCTCAGCCAAACAATAACTATACACTTGTTTTGACCTCGGTCTAGGCATTACACATTTCTAAGTATCTGGCCATCAGCAAATGCTTTACATATCAAGTTACTCCTTAATTGTGTTTTGGCCTTCACATATCAACAACTATGGTACTACATAACGTAATAGTTGTTACATAATTTCTCCACACATTACTAACCTGACTTATAACAACATTTTCTAAATTTTACAAGCGGTCAGTTTTCTCAAAATGCACTACATTACATCCTTTCACATGATTAAATAAATTAATGTACTTTGTATATTTTGCGTAACGTGAGTACATAATACGCATTTGTTCAAATTTGTTCTTATATCTATGCCTACTGTTGAATTGTTAGTAATGTGGGATTACGTGTGGAATTTAAATTTGGAGGTACGATTAATGAAATAATTTCTACTTAAGATATTTTCTTATATCTGGCTAAAGCGTTTACTTCTTTCCAATCATCTAACATATACAGGGCATACACAAAAGAATGGTGCGGTTTCAAAAGTGAATAAAAAATGTATTTCTCACCTTACACGGGCACAACATACACCGTCAGCGGCGGCAACTGTCCAAGTTTCTCATTTGGTAATTACAATACTTCAATGTATGCACCCTGGGTCACACGACACACATCCACACTGTAATCAAACTCATTCCAGACCCGGTGTAGCATGTCCGCTGTAATGGCCTGCAGTGCATGCGTTATCCGATCACGAATTTCATGGATGGACGTGGGCATTGGTGGTACATAAACGCTGTCTTTAACGAACCCCCAAAGAAAGAAATCGCACGGTGTAAGATCTGGCGAACGGGGTGGCCAAGGGAGAAGGTTCTTGTCTCCATTTGCAGCAGCACGTCCGATCCAGCGCATTTCCCCTAAACTGGCCCCGCGGCCACGCAGTAAGCATGAGAAGCGAACTGCTGGTACAGCATGAGAAACGTGGACAGTTTCCGCCGCTGATGGTGTATGTTGTGCCCGTGTAATGTGAGACATACATTTTTTATGCACCATTCTTTTGTGTATGCCCTGTGCTGCCTTAAATTTTACGTTGTGTTCACCGTTCACCATTGTTGAGTGATATACTGCCTTGTCGTATTTACTATTTAAGTTTCAGAGAGGCAACACACGCCTCGCTGTAATTATGTCTGAGGCTCACAAGTTTCTGCGAACACACACACCTTACGCACTGCATGAAAAAAATGACATAATTTGTTTTTTTTTGTAAACTCCACTAGCACAGTTTTAGGAATCCATACTTATATAAATTGTAACAATATTGGCACATATTACATGGAAATATTCTGTATTCTAAACTTGCAAATATTTGAGAGTGGGAGAAAAAAATTGTGGAGAATTAAGTTTCAATACTATGTTGTTTTGTTTTGTATGTTCTAACAACTACTATTGGCAGTGTATTAGATTTATGATTTTCTACGTAAGTGAATTCTGTGTATTACCGTGGGAATTATCATTGATTAAAGAACAGGGCAAATGTCTCAGTGACGTGTTTCATTTCTTCAAATGCTTTTACGCAAGTCCCAAAATTTAAAACTAAGTAAGTACTATATTAACTTTACATTGAATATTATTGAAATATTTTCGAATGATAAAGTAGCAGTAAATTCAGTCCTTAATTGCTTAATACAAACATTTTCTTTTGAAATCTAAGACTTTTTCCTTTGCCGCGGCCGCACGCCTTGGAGAAATTCAAATGTCTCTTGTGTAACAAAGCTTGTACTTACATCAGTTGAAAATACAGAAGTAGGAAAGAGTCGCGTTTGTTTTAATATCTGCTAGAAGGTAAATGTGAAATCCAGGATTTCGCACCTGTAAACTGGAGGAGTTGAGATAAGAGTACACTATTGAAATAAGCATATATAACACTACGAATTCTATTTAAGCTAATGTTTGAACACAGACAGTCGAATCACTTACCAATAATTTGATTTATTGAACTCTGATAAAGACAGTTTTAGCTCTTTGTCTTTCTTTGTGGAGACTTTTACTCAAGTCATCTCTATACCAATTGCTTGAGAGAGGTCGAGTAAAGGAGCAGTAAAATGGAATGAAGATTTTTATTTTACCTTCTGCAATAAAGTGCATTTCAGACGCCATGTCTGTCATGTTAATGATAGAAATTGGGGTAAGAACATAAGAAGAATGAAGTAGAGGCGCAGTAGGAAGAAGAATGAAAATGAAATTAAAAAGAAGAAAGTAATGCGGCAACATAAAGAGAAAACAGTACTGTTATTGAGGCAAAAGTGTGTAAACACTTTCAGGCTATCATTAGGATTATCCGTAAGAATAGAGGCGTTATAAATTTTATGAAGCCTTGGTTTCGAAATAACTACGTTGCCAGATTAATTGCCATACATAATGAGGTGGGAAGAACAGTAAAATCTTAGATATGGTGTCTGCTATGTATTGAAGAACTGAATAGAGATTACCAGAAATGCGAAGTTTTATTGGAAACGACAAAGGAATGAATCCATTGCAATGAAAGGCATATGAGTTAAAATTTTGAAGATGTAAAGGTCTAAATACATTAAAAATATTATAGGTAAAAATTTCTACTGTGTTGGAATCATGCCAAAATAATTTTTTCCAGAATATTTATAAGTTTATTATTAATTTTAAATTTGTTGTAAAATGCCTCATTTTCTCATTCATATGTGACAATAATTATAAATCACGCCGCAGATTTTTAGTCGTTCTTCTTTACCACACTTGTTACTCGCGACATAGTATCAAACGGTCTTCTGATAACTGCGCGGGATATGAAGTACACAGTAACCAGAAGGCAGACTGCTACTAGCGCCAGCACAGCGATGACATCTAGCAGGAAGTACTGATACCAGGCCAGGTCCAGTACAGGTTAACGCATGTGAGGCGCTCCCTTGTGTCTGAATTAGAATTACTACCCTTTGGCACGGATGTGACGTCACACGTAAACAAAGATGGCGGATGTAAACAAAGTCACGTGACGAGGTTAATGACCTTTACCGGAAGTGACGTAACAAGATGGCGCGAAATTTGAATTTATACAAATAAAATGGCGCGAAATTTGAATTTTAAATGTTGTAAGTTGCGCGGTAAGTTTAAATTTTTACAATATGGCGGATGGGCGCTAAGTTTAAATTTTATAATATAAGAGGAAACGCGGCAAGTTTAAATTTTAATAATATAACGGAAACGCGGTAAATTTAAATTTTAAAAGATGGCGCTAAGTTTAAATTTAAGTAATATGAAGAAACGCGGTAAGTTTAAATTTTAATAATATTACGGAAACGCGGTAAATTTAAAAGTTATTTAAAATAGATGACTGCTTGATGCTATACATATAAGTGGTTTGAGTATAGGTTATTACAGCTATATGTAATTGAAAGGGGTGGTTGAGTGGTAAGGTGTAGGACTTATGATTACAAGATCCTAGGTTAGAATACTGCCTACCTTAATTACCCCTTTCTTTTATATTTACATTTAATTAATTTTATTAACTTGTGAAAATAGGGTGTTAATGTATATTTATGAATATTAAACATTATAGAAAGCAGGGTGCAAAGCGGATACAGTGTGGCGTGTTATAACTAGTAAATATGCTATTTTGAAAATAGAAAGTAGGGCAGCCGGATCATGTACAAATATGTATAGGGACTAAAAGTCGAACTATTCTTGAAATTAGAAAGTTTGTTTACATGCACATATAGTGAATATTAAAAGTAGGTCAACCCGATTGTTTACTATGACTTATAGGGACTATACGCTAAACTATTTTAAAATTAGAAAGGTTTGTTTACGCACGCAAATAGTACACTTGCTATTTTGAAAATAAAGATGCTGTTGGATGTATACGAGATTTAGCTATATACAGGGCGCTGAAACATTTATTTCTTATTCTACATTTGTCTACGCTACGGTGAAGATTATAATTGTAGGACTGCAAGTTGCCACGCTGATTCTTCAGAAGACTGAATATATTTTGGCTGCTGCTGAATATAACTTAATAGTTTCCATCAATATCCACAATTTTCTACAAGTATCAAGTAAGTGAGTTCATAAGAATTGTTATATATCATGGCTAAGAAACTGTTTTTGAACAGGCAGAAAGCTTTTCCTTCTTCGGAAGTTCCTTCCGTAAGGGAAGAACAGACGGAGTTGGAGGCTAGGTCACCTGACAGAAGCAGTACAGAGGTAGAATCAGTAGATGAGCTACCGTTTACAGTTTTGGACGAGACTGTAAAGTCTTTTGAAAAATTTAATGCGACTGGGCGTAGCCTCCTCATTAAGTTTAAATTTCCTGGTGAAGATCAAAACCCAAATGAGTATTTGAAGGAATGCATTGTAAAATTAACTAATTACTTAGTGGAAGAAATTCCCTGTAGAGATTTTGTTGGGATTAAGATACGGAATACCGAAAATTTAAGTGATAAGGTAGTGGGTATAAGTTTCAGACGCTGTGATCAACTGAAATCTGATGCGGTCTGGGGGATTTTAGGAAAGATTGTGCAAAGTAATGCACGGTTTGGCTTAACTGACCAGCTTGAAGTCCACCTAGACCATGTCAGAATGCCTGCAGGTAACGGTGGAGTAAAATCAAAGGGGCGCTCAATAAACATTATAAGTGCAGTAAAAAAGAGTATTGTTGTTTTAAAGGCAGCGTTTTTGTGTTTGGCTCATGCACTGATTATTGCCATGGCTAGGGTAAATGGTGACCCAAAGTACACATTATACAGAAATGGTAGAGCTATGAAAGAACCTGTTGAAGAACTCCTTAGGGCCTCAGGTGTTGATCTGTCTAATGGTGGAGGCCTTGAGGAACTCCAACAGTTTCAGGAATATCTTTTAGACTACAAAATTATTGTTTACGACGGACTGAGTCCCGATAGACTCATTTTTACTGGAAATTTTTTTTCGGAAAAAAAATTATACCTACTGTATGATGCGGAAACGGGTCACTATAACGTGATTACGAACATTAAGGCAGCTATGGCTAAAAAGTTTATTTGTAATGCGTGTGACTGTTTATACGATAAATCACATAACTGCAAGAATGCCTGTTCACTGTGTACAGCTGTTTCTCCTTGTACTAGAGGAACTGAAAAATATTGTGGTACATGTAACCGGACTTTTGCAAGTGAAAGTTGTTTCCAGCATCATGTAACACTTAAGGTTCAGAATAAATTGGTCTGCCAGTGGAAACGTGTATGTAGGACTTGTAGTACTATTGTAACAGGGAGTAAACGGCATGAATGTTTCAAGCCATTTTGCTCCGTGTGCAATAAACATCAACCTACAGGGCATTTATGCTACATGAGTCCTCTGAAACAGGCCAAGTTATCTGATCGATTTATGTTTGTCTTCTTCGATGTTGAAAGCACTCAGGATCTCGAAAGGGAAAATGGATGTTTTGAACATGTCCCGAATCTGATATGTTGCCAACAAATGTGTCCAAAGTGTGAGGCTAATAATGATATTAATGAGGATTGTGTTCAATCTGGGAAAAGAGAGCATGTATTTTGGGGTCCGGAAGTTGTAGGCAAATTTATCGAATATTTACGTATTGACAGACCATTTTTGGATAATATTTTTGTAATAGCACACAATGCCCGGGGTTATGATAACCAGTTTTTAATGCGACGCTTTTTGGAACTTAAATGGACACCAAAGCTGATTATGGATGGGACTAAAATCCTATCCATGACAGTGAAGCACTTAAATTTCAGGGACTCTATTAATTACGTTCCTGTAGGGCTCAGGGAAATGTCCAAGGCATTTGATCTTAGCTGCAAAAAAGGCTATTACCCCCATTTTTTCAATACTAACGAACATTTAAATTATGTAGGACCCCTTCCTGAACCCAAATACTATGGGGCGGATTTCATGTCCAAGGAAGAAAGGGGTCGATTTTTGGAATGGTATGACACTGTAAAAGATAATATTTTTGATAATAAGAAGGAACTTTTGGCATACTGTTTAGATGATGTTAATGTTTTACGTATGGCTTGCTGCTCATTTAGAAATTTGTTTTTGAAATTAGTTAAGATGGAATCCTTCAGACAAGCCATTACTATTTCGTCCATATGTAACAAGATTTTCAGAACATATTTCCTAAAAGCAGACACAGTAGGCATCATACCCCGAGCAGGGTACCGATTGGGGGACAAGCAGTCAATAGAGGGTTTGAAATGGTTAGCATATATAGGTCGCGAAAAGGAAATTGTTTATGCGGGTAATGGGCGCGAAGTACATTTGGCTGGGGTTTCTAACCTAAAAGTCGATGGGTACTGCAAAGACACCAATGAAGTCTTTGAATACCTAGGTTGTTTTTGGCATGGCTGTCTCTGTCTTCCTAACAGACACAGACCTATAGGCACCACACAGGACACATTGCATAGCAGATATGAAGAGACTATGGCCCGACTGAAAAGGATTGAAGATGCAGGGTATAAAGTTGTCTCTACCTGGTGTTGTGAATTTAGGAAATTGCTGCAGGATAATTTGGAACTAGAAAAGGAATTGAACTCACACCCCTTAGTTAGAAATTCACCCATCAACACACGTGATGCTCTGTACGGGGGACGAACTGAGGCCACTAAGATGTGGTATAAAGTGAAGCAGGGCGAAGAAATACATTATGTTGATGTAATTAGTCTTTACCCCTAAATCTGTAAGTATGGGAAATTTCCTATTGGCCACCCTAAGGTGTACGTGGGTGATGACTGCCCTGCCGACTGCTTGGGAAGGGAGGGAATAATCAAGTGTAAGGTTCTTCCCCCTAGGAAGTTGTACCACCCGGTCCTTCCGTATAGGACCAATTCTAAACTAATGTTTTCTCTGTGCTCGGCATGTACTAACACAATGCACCAAACCGATTGTACACACACTGATGAAGAAAGGTGTATAGTCGGCACTTGGGTAGTGGATGAGGTAAAAAAAAGCCCTTGAAAAGGGTTATGTTTTGCTCAAAGTTTATGAATTCTGGGAATATGCCGTCACGCAGTTGAAAGACAATGAGGGCGGTCTGTTTGCAGGGTAAATAAACATGTTTCTGAAACTGAAACAAGAAGCGTCCGGCTACCCATCAGAGGTGCAAAGTGAAGCACAAAAAACAGAGTACTTTGAGAGCTACCGGCGCTCAGAAGGAATTGATCTAGACAGAGCATCAATTTCGAAAAATGCAGGACAAAGAACTTTGGCAAAATTGAAACTAAATTCAATGTGGGCAAATGGGCACAGAAGCAAGACAAAACCTTGACTACATTAGTTTCTTCCACGCAAGAGTTGTACGAGCTGATTACAAGTCCGGGTATTGAGGTCACCAACCTCATATTCCCGAACGATGAAGTGGTATGGGTCTCATGGAAATACAAAGAGGAGAATCTGACCACAGGCAGAAATGTGAATGTGGCTATTGCAGCCTTCGTCACCGCTCAAGCTAGGCTCAAGTTGTACAGTTATTTGGAAGAGCTGGGCGAGTCTGTCCTGTATTGTGACACTGACTCTGTTATCTACGTGCATCAAGTAGGTCAACAGCCCAAGGTCAGAACAGGGTTTTGTTTGGGGGAGCTCACTAATGAACTAGAAGAATATGGTCCTGGTTCATACATTGAGGAATTTGTATCTGGTGGCCCCAAGAATTATGCATATTCAGTCCTGACACCGGGCTCTGACATAAGATCGTACAAGTGCAAAGTAAAGGGTATTACCTTAAATTATGAGAATTCTAAGGTAGTAAACTTTACTTCCATTAGACATATGATTCTGGAAAACAGTGAACCCTTGCATGTCCACAACCCCCGCAAAATTAAAAGGAAACATGTAGGAACAGTAGTGTCTGAACCTGAGAGTAAAGAGTACAAGGTGGTGTTTAAGAAGCGCCGTCTTTTACCCAACTTGTCCTCTGTACCCTATGGTTACATGTAGGTTGTTTAGGCTCAAGAGTATAAAATTATTTACTTCTGCTAGTATATGTATAAATACAGAGTAATTTTGCACTTAACTTTAGTATAGAGTATGACGTTAAAGTTACAACATCCATTTACATTAATTGTTGCGGGTCCCAGTTCATGTGGCAAGTCAACGTTTGTTATTAGACTAATACAGTGCAGAGAGCAGCTTTGCGACACAGTGTACAGTAACATTCTCTGGTGTCACAGTGAAAACAACGCACCACATCACCTAAAAGACGTATCATTTGTTAAAGGTGTTCCTAATTTTGATAATCCTAAACATGTTCCTACATTAATTGTGTTAGATGATTTGATGGACTCTGCTTATTCTACAAAAGTCAGCGAATTATTTACTAAAGGATCACATCACAGGAATATTAGTTTGGTGTTAATTACACAAAACCTTTTTCATCAGGGCCCTTCTTCACGTGACATTTCCCTCAATAGTAAATATATAGTTGTGTTTAAAAACCCGCGAGACAAGACTCAAATTGTGCACCTCGCTCGACAAGTCTATCCTGAAAATATTTCTAGTTTTCATAAAACGTATTTGGAAGTTTGTAAAGACCCACATTCTTATTTATTTCTTGATTTAACACAATCTATTAATGATCTGCTAAGATTTAGAACAAAGATATTTCCTGATGAAATAACAGAGGTGTTTGCACCTCTAGAAAGTAATGAACCGTTTGAAATCGCAATTACACTACCTGCACGTAATTAAGGACGCAAAACCACAAGTTAGGCGTGCATTACTGTCTTCTGCAAGTGACGAGTTAATAAAAGTTATTATTGAATGTTCTATAAATACACTTAACGGGAATCATAAATTATCTACAGACGAAAAGACTAAACTTAGCAAATTTAAAACCAAGTTACGTACGCTAGTTAACCCTAAAATTAGCTTTAAGCGTAAACGAAAATTATTAGTTCAAAAAGGTGGGTTTATTGTTCTTCTGCTTACTAGTATTTTATCCAGTGTCATTGGGGCTCTAATTACTAATAATAATAGTTAAACAAAAATGGCTTTGAAACGTATGATTTTAATACCTCCAGAACTTTGGGAAAATCGTTTCACATCGTCACCACCACCACCAGTTAAAAAGATACTTAACAGTAAACACCATAGCTTTGACAAGTGGACGCAAGTGCGTGTACATCAGGATCCATACTTAAAAATAGAAAAACAAAAACGTGACCCTATCCCTATACCCATAATAGAAACAGGTGGTACCCCTGATAGCAAACCTACATTTAAAACTAAACGTAAACGCATTATTGGTTCAGTGCCTGTATTTAACACTGAAACTGCAGATACAGATTCACAATCAGAAACTGATAATGGTAGTGTCTCGCCTGTGCACTCAAACTATATTCAAGGTGTATTAAAACGTAAAGTATCGCATGACCCTACGTTTGGAGTGTACCAAAATAACAATGATGGCTCTTTTAAGATTGGTAGTTCCAAATTCAAATTTAGTAATAAACACGTGTTTGTAGATGGTAGACGGTACAAAGCAACACGGGGTTTGTGGGAATTGCTAACTAGATCACGACCAGATAAAAATTTAATCACACCTCGAGATAAACTAGCATATAAACATATTCTGCTACAGTCTAATGCGCATAAAGTTAATTTCAACCCTACTGGTAAGATTAGAGCTAACAAGGGTGTAAAATATACGCAGTTTATATCGCGACTGTTTAATAATTCACCTGAACAAAATATAGAATGGACAACCGTAGAGTAATACCCCCAGGCAAAGTTTATTTTGATCCCAAACATCCTGCTGCATTCGGGTCAGTTGCAAAGTTAGTAAATGCTGCTAAACATAGCAGAAAGGATGTTGAAAAATGGCTAAGTTCCCAGGATACGTACACGCTACACAAACCTGTGCGAAAACACTTTCCCCGCAACCCATACACTGTAACAAACATTGATGACGTGTGGGAAATGGATCTTGCAGATTTGACCAGTCTATCAAAATATAACAATGGATATAAATTTGTCTTAAATGTTATAGACGTGTTTTCACGATACGCATGGAGTGTTCCACTATAAGACAAAACAGGGGCTTCCATTACCACAGCACTGAAAGGGTTATTCATAAATAGGCAACCTCTTACCTTACAGTCAGATAAGGGGACTGAGTTTGTAAATAGAACCGTACAACGGTATCTCAAAAATCAAGTCATTGAGTATCACACTACTCATAACCCCGACATAAAATGTGCTATAATAGAAAGGTTTAATAGGACTTTGAAAAGTAAAATGTATAAGTATTTTACAAAACATAACACATATAGGTACATTAATATTCTACAAAAGCTTTTAGAAGGATACAATAATACTGTTCATTCAACTATAGGAATGGCTCCAAGAAATGTCAACCCTTCCAACATTTACGCTGTGTGGCAGAGACTGCGTAGCCGAAGTGCAGTTATTGCCAAAGGGCGTGTTAAATTTAGAGTGGGTGACTTTGTGCGTATAACAAAAGAAAAGTTAAAATTTGCCAAAGGCTATGAGCAGACGTTTTCGACAGAAATATTTAGGGTAGTGAAAGTCATTCATCGCACCCCCCAACCTGTTTACGAACTCACAGACTTGCAAGACCGTCCTATTGAGGGCAAGTTTTATAACTATGAGCTTGTAAAGGTTACAATGTCCCCCGAAACTGAATTTCAAATAGATAAAATCCTGCGTACTCGTAAAATAGGTAGCATTAAACAACATCTTGTCAAGTGGAAATCATATGACTCAACTTTTAATTCTTGGGTTAACGCTTCTGATATTAAAAAGATATAATGGAATCGTTTTATGCGGTGCTGCCGTCAGACAGTTCAGGAAATTACTTCCCTCTAAACACAATAGCTCATTTTAGAACAAAGTTAGCGAGTCCAATAGAGCTCGAACCCAATAGGTGGGAAGTTGGTCTAGTCGAAATATCTTATCCAAAGGGTTATAAGAAAAAGCAGCTCCTACACAATATTATACGTCTAGATGCAATGGAGATCAGGTTTCCTGTAAAAAACTATAAATCTTTATATGAGTTGTTCGTAACGTTAAAACGTTATTTCAAATCGGCTGATGAAAAAGACTATTTTGTTACTAAATTTAACGAGTATCTAAATAAACATGCACCGTTAGATGGCTACACTACAAACATTCTAGACGTCTGCTATGGACAAAATTCACTTAAGGTAGGCGAAAATATAATATCTCACTTTCCAGTTCGTGTGTATAACGGTCTTGAAGATTTGGCTGCGACAATTATGGCACCTGCTAACTGCAGCTCTTCTAAAGTTTCCCTACCAGACACAGATAACTCTGACTTTGCTTCACCAGAGACTATATACGTATACACAGATATTATCAAACCAAATTATGTCGGTGATTCTTACGTTAGGCTTTTAACTCCGTTACACTTTCCATCTAGCAGTGGACATCATAGATTTCAATTTCCATTGTATAGACCTGTTGAACAAACATTCATTGAGTCAATAGCCATTCGTATTGTTACAAAGTCTGGTGAAGATGTCGCGTTTTACGAAAGTGATATCCCATCTGTTATAATATTACACTTTAAAAACAAATCCCTAGCGTAATAAACTCAGTTTATATGGTACCATGGATCAATATACACAGTATTACATAAATCAGAGCGGTAGTGGTGATATAGGGCCTGTATATAGGGCAAGTTTCAGAGTGCAAAGGGGTAATGGTATAGGGTCATTTTTCCGGGGGCTGTTTCGTTTTGTTAGGCCTTTGCTATATTCAGGAGCTAAAGCTATAGGAAAGGAGGCTTTAAAAACTGGTTCTAATATTTTTACTGATATACTTAATAAACAAGAGGACCAACAAGTTGGCGATATTTTTAAATCACGTTTCGGCGAAGCAAAAGGCAATTTAGAGCAAAAAATTAAAAACATGACAGGGTCTGGTTTGCGTTTAAAAAGAAAGCAACAGTCAAAAAAGCTTCATTCTCACAGTAAACGTGCAAAGGTAAAGGTAAAGGATATTTTTTCAAAAGAATAATTATGGAGTGCTTAAAATCGGGTCTTGATATATTTCTAAAACGTAGCATTCAAACGTCTATCTTAAACAGTCACACCGTTACATACAAACCTATTGCCCCTGCAGATAATCCATGCCAGTTAGAATTTCATTGCTCTGGTCATAGCGATTTTTACATAGATTTAAACTCTGTGCATATACTTTTACGTGTTAAACTAGTAAAAACGGATGGAACAGACCTCACAAGTGCCGAGCCAAATACAGTAGGCTGTGTAAATAATTTGCTACATTCAATGTTTAGTTCACTTAGTGTGTCATTAAACGGAAAGCCAGTAACTCTTCACGAAACAAACTACCATTACAAAGCGTATTTTGAAAAGTTGCTAAATTATGGCGCTGACGCTTCTAAAACCCATCTGCTTTCAAGCTTCTGGATTCTTGATTCTCCAACATCTGATGGCTCACTTACAGCAAATGAAGAAAACAAGGGATATGCAGCAAAAGTAAATTATCTCAGCAATAGTCAAACAATAGAACTCTATGGAAGACTTCACGCCGACTTATTCAATTCAGATAAAATGCTACTTAACGGTGTGGATATGAATATTAGACTAACACGTGCACCAGAAGCTTTTTATCTATTAGGAATGTCAGACGATGTTAAAGTTCGTATCAAAATTTTAGACGCTACTCTTTTTGTCAATCAAATAGAATTGAAGCCCCCTTTGCTTTTAGCACATGCTAATGTTTTGAGCATGAAACGAAATGCGCATTACCCTATCACACATACTCAAATTAAGACTTTCACAGCGGGTGCTGGGGCCCAACAAATCTCTATCGATAATGCATTCCTTGGACCAATTCCTGAAAGACTGCTTATTGCAATTGTTAAAAATACAGCATTTGTTGATTCTGCAAGTACAAATCCATTCCAGTTTCAACATTATAATATGACGTATCTTGTTCTATACGTTAACGGGGTTCAGTACCCTTCAGAGTCATTAACTATGAACTGCTCTTCAACCTTCGGAGTCACAAGGGCTTACGAAACACTTTTCTCCAGTACTGGTATTCATCATGATGACCGTAGTCACATGATTTCCTTGGAGATGTTCACTAAAGGTTTCTACATATTGGGTTTTGATCTAACACCTGACAGAGAAGCTGACGAGGAACATATAAGTCTACCTCGTCAAGGAAACGTGCGTATTGAGGCACGCTTTAAAAAACCTTTACCAGAACCTGTAACATGCATTCTGTATGCTGAATTTCCTGGGTACATTGAAATTGATAATTCTAGAAACGTCACAGTACAATGAATACTATTCAAATCAACAAAGTGTTAACTAAACATGTTAAATATTTTCAAGGAGTATATCCTATTGATCTATTACCATCCACAATTATAAAGCCCTCAATTATTGTCATCAATCTCGATAAGCATTACATGCCTGGTTCGCATTGGGTAGCTGTCTGCTTTTCTGACTCTGGATACGGAGAATATTTCGATTCTTATGGTCTCCCACCGATAAAGCTCGAATTAATTGCCTACATGCAACGTCACTCAATTTCTTGGAAGTTTAATCACCACAGACTACAAGGATTAACATCAAATATCTGCGGCCACTACTGCTGTCTTTACGCGCTCCACAGAAGTGAGGGTCTGTCCATGACGTCATTCGTGAACATGTTCACACCTGCACACTACACCTGCAACGATATAAAGGCAGTCCGTCTGTTCCAAGCTCATTTTGGAAAGTGTCCTGGTTGCAGCCATCTCGTAAAGCAGCAGACGTGTAAAGCGCAGCTATAAATAAAGGTTCGTACATCAGTTTGCAATGGCTCTAATAGTTATAGATTTCACCTACTTTGAAGGGCGAGATGGTGAACTAGTAATAAAGGAGTTGGGAATTGCTGACTCTCACAGTAACCGAGTCGCATCATATATCTTCAAAAGACCGTACTGCTGGGAAGAGGTACCTGCGTATTCTACAAGACTCAACCTAGATATTAATCACAGTTGTAATTGGAATGATGGAGATATATTATATTCAGAGTTGGAAACTGTTCTGCAGCTAGAAGCATCATTAGCTGTAGCTATATATTGTTTTGGACCTCGAAAATCAGCATTTATTAGTGATCTCATAGACCGCACAGTGATTGATATTACTCAACTAGGGTGTCCACCAGCCATAAACATTACTTTTCCCACAATTACTTGTACCTTCCCATGCCACGGAAGATTTAACCATGTGTGTGCGATGAGATTAGCTTATTCAATGGCGCAGTGGCTGCACTTTCGCATCCTCAGTCTTCAGTATGCTGTATGCCCACTTCAACCAAGCTGTCATTAATGTTCCAGATGTGGAGGCTATTGGAACGTGTATACTTTCTCAACAAGCAGAGGACAAAGTACGTCGCTATCTATCTGGATGAGAACCTCACACCGCAAGTCAAACTTACAAGTTCTTCACGTACTGTGGTGTTAAACCAGATGCAGTGGTTCATTTTGGTGACTTTCAAGAACGACATACCCAAGATTCAAGTGCATGACCTTGGTGACAATAGTCATACTCTATCTATGTACTGTGGACGATACATTCGCATTGGATCTGAAACCAGCAGAGTGTTTTTAAGTAAATCTGAGTGGTCATATCTAATGAAGTTGTCAAGTTTTTGTATAGACAGACAAATAATCAAACTGTGTTCACTGCACGACGAACTAATTGAGTGGCGTAGTAAATGTCTGGAGTCAAAAGCCTTCTGTACACCCCACAAACAAGTGCTATTGATTTTGAAACATTGTACGATGAAATTATGTATAAAAAATACCATTAATAAATGTAAAAGGGTACTATTGTGTACATATGTCAATAAAGAGAAATATTGTGTTGTTCATTTGTTTAATAACACCTTCGCCTTTTCCTTTAAATAATAAAAATAAAAAGAAAGGGGCAATTAAAACCTAGGATGTTGTAATCATACGTCCTACACCTTTCCCTTTTCCTTTAAATAATAAATATAAAAGAACAAAAATTAATTAACGTACGCAGTATTCAAATACATCCAACAACATCTTTATTTTCAAAATAGCAAGTGTACTATTTGCGTGTGTAAACAAACCTTTCTAATTTTAAAATAGTTTAGCGTATAGTCCCTATAAGTCATAGTAAACAATCCGGTTGACCTACTTTTAATATTCACTATATGCGCATGTAAACAAACTTTCTAATTTCAAAAATAGTTCGACTTTTAGTCCCTATACATGTTTGTACATGATCCGGCTGCCCTACTTTCTATTTTCAAAATAGCATATTTACTAGTTATAACACGCCACACTGTATCCGCTTTGCACCCTGCTTTCTATAATGTTTAATATTCATAAATATACATTAACACCCTATTTTCACAAGTTAATAAAATTAATTACATGTAAAAATAAAAAAAGGGGTAATTAAAGTAGGCAGTATTCAAACCCACAATCCTGTAATCATAAATCCTACACTTTTAATTTAAATAATAAAAATAAAAGAAAGGGGTAATTAAGGTAGGCAGTATTCGAACCTAGGATCTTGTGATCATAAGTCCTACACCTTACCACTCAACCACCCCTTTCAATTACATATAGCTATAATAACCTATACTCAAACCACTTATATGTATAGCATCAAGCAGTCATCTATTTTAAATAACTTTTAAATTTACCGCTTTTCCATTATATTATTAAAATTTAAACTTACCGCGTTTCTTCATATTACTTAAATTTAAACTTAGCGCCATCTTTTAAAATTTAAATTTACCGCGTTTCCGTTATATTATTAAAATTTAAACTTGCCGCGTTTCCTCTATATTATAAAATTTAAACTTAGCGCCCATCCGCCATATTGTAAAAATTTAAACTTACCGCGCAACTTACAACATTTAAAATTCAAATTTCGCGCCATTTTATTTGTATAAATTCAAATTTCGCGCCATCTTGTTACGTCACTTCCGGTAAAGGACATTAACCTCGTCACGTGACTTTGTTTACATCCGCCATCTTTGTTTACGTGTGACGTCACATCCGTGCCAAACGGGTAGTAATACTACTACAGTCTGATCACGTACTCCGTCCAGAACACGGCCTGCTGGAGTGGTGTGAGTGGCTGGTCATGGTAGATACGGGATATGCGTTGTGAATTCTTTCGGTAACTGTAATATCACAAAAGGTTTTGTTGAGCGGTGGAAGTTGAGAGGATTTTCTTCTCAAAATATTGCGTGATGTATAGCACAAATCTGTTAAACTTTCAATTGGATTCTATAAATTGAAGAAACATAAAAAATGATTGCATTTCAAAGGGAAGAATGAAGAATGCAGAAATTAATAACATTGAATGGATCCGTCCTTAGAATGAAAGCAGTCACAAAGTTTACATTATATTCCATATATACCTAAAGCTTTGTAATTGAAACGTAAGCGTAAATTCATTCGCTTATAAGAAAATTCGAATTATATTGTTAAAATTGCCATTAAGGTATTTCAAGAATTCAGTCTTCCAATTTCTTACAATCTGAATTTCCTTACCTATGATTGCTCAGTATTTCATTTAATCCCCACATCACTGATTTTGTTGTGATATTTTCGTACTCCAACTGTATCCTTATACCCAAAGATATAATTCTGGCCAAGTTGAGATGCTGATCTGCATAATTGGGGATCCCGAGAAACGGTACACGGAGGTCAGTAGGCTCCTGAGTACTCATCAACCCGCCGTGTGTAATGAACATTTGAATATTCTGATGCGCTAAATGAAATAAAAAATCATAAATTTACGCCCTTCCAATAATTGTCGGTGGCAGTATGGCACGACCTCTACAGATCATTCGGCTTGGATGAATTTAACCAATCTCTCTTCTCGCTCGTCGGAAATGTATCAAGTACAGGAGTGTGATTAGAATTATCACTGATATTCAGTGATAGTGAATTATATATTGTGAAAGTGAATTGGATGCATTGAAAATTGTGAAATCTCGAGGACACTCCTGAGGATGGCACAAGGAGTGCCGAAACATATGTAGGGACAAGTAAACACTAAAACAGTGTAGTGCATTTGTTGGAATATAAAAATTAATTAACATTTGTTGAATTTTCAGTGCCTGTGCTACGGACTATAGGGACGCCCGAAACATGTGTCAAACACAGCAGATCGCTGCAAACACTGTTGTGTCTTCGAACAAACGTAACTTACGTACATCATCAAAAAACGACGCGTGTTAAATTTGGTGAACATTATATTATTTCTAACTTCAGTTTATAATTATTGAATATAAATATAATTTTGTAAACAAATAAGACTTTGCTTGTAACAATCGATTTGGTGTGGGCACATGTTTTGGATATATTCTAACGGCACTTCTGCAAATGAAACGTTTCTGTACAGGAGCATAAATTAATTAAATAAACAACATTCGTAATTTGGATTAAATTTAAGTGAATATGAAAGCTTAGACCGCTGAATAATCTATTTGTATGCTTCAATGACTGACTTATGATCAAATATTGAAGTAAGGAACTGAAAAACGACGCATACTTTTTCAATTGACACGAAATGTAGAACGTGGAAATCTTCGCCTATAATTTTAAGTTGTTCTGATAAAATAAAAAGAGTTCCACCATTCTTTATTTTCGTTTGTGGAGACGTACTTGAATAAATTTTCTTTTTATTAAGACAATGTCTCACCCTGAAAATAGATCGTATTCAGGAGAAATAAAATATAATTAAGATTCACTACTCCTTTTTTACAAAAAAGTGCCGTTTTTAAATGGGTGCCCCTATGCGAATAATAGAAATTAGGGATGGGCGAGAATTAGGTGTGATAAGAGTAATGTAGGCGAAATACAGAAGACAATTGTACATAAATAGGGGCACAAATCGAAGAAAGTTTTGTACACTTAGAGTGACAGTAGCGGTAATTTGCTGTTACTGGAAACAGATAAGGTGATATTAAGCTGTGAGATCAGAAATGCAATACAAATTTCAGTTGCATGAATGAAGAGGCCCAGAAACGCAGGGAAGCAATTGGGGAGGGGGGTATACGGCCGAGCGCTTTTGATTCGATTAGCAAAAGAGAGCATCAATTGTTTTAAGGAGCGGCGTTCGGAACATTTTGAACTAAGAGTAAACACATAAGTAGCATAAAGTAGCGGTGCGGTAGGAAGCTGTACGAAAACGTGATTAAAAAGAGAAAAGCAATGAGGCAAGATAAAGAGGCTTAGAAAACAGAACGAGTAGTGAGACAAAACTGTATAAATGTGTCTTGGAAATTATTAGGAATATCCACAAGAATAGAGGCGTTAGAAAAGTGTGAGACCTTGTGAAACAGAACAATTATGTTCAGAGATATCTTGCCATATTTAATGAGGTGAAGAAAACAGTAAAACCTCCGATACGGGGTCCGCCATGTATCGAGAAAGGAAATAGATATTTGAAGAAGGATGATATAAATAATGATGGTTTAAAGAAAATGGCAAACAATAAATCTCGTGCAATGGAAGATATATTAAGCAAGATTTTGAAGGTATTGTGTATCAAGATTGAGGGAATTCTAGCTCTAATAGTGATAAAAAAAGTCAAAATTTAAAATATGCAGACCTTATGGCAATATCATGCCAAATCAAATTTTGTTATGCAAACTGGATCATAATTATATAAGTTTGTAATGAATTAAAAACTGGAGTGACGTTTTTTTTGATAGATTATTAGATATGTTTTACTTTTAAAATCTTACTCAAGGCCAGGATCCAGCCACGGGTCAGTTTTTAAGAATTTGCATTTCTTTTGTTAATTGGAAATTTAGTAACATTAATGATGGGTTGAACAGGTAGAAGTTTGTTGAAATTGTTTAGGTAGATGAAGGAGCTGAATTTTAAACTTGAGAGAAGGATGCGGATTGGTACACATAGTAGAGTAGGATGCGGATGTAATAGGTGCCGAATTTAAACTAGAGTAGGAAGCGGATGTAACAGGTGGTAGAATTATAGTTAGCAGGTTGGGAACGCAGGACTTGTATTAAAGCAGGCTCTGATTGGTATATGAGAAGGATCGATTAGTTTATTGATTTATGTTTAGGTAGATAGAACCATTTAGACTTTGAAACTTTGGTAATTTGGTAAAGTGAGTGAATGAGATTGAAGTGAATTTATGCATGTATGAGAGTTGATGTAATTTTGGTTGTAGGAATGTGGTTAGTATGTATGAATTTGGGTAACATTTTATATTTGAATACTGTTAGAATATTGAGTTGAAAAGTTTATATGTTTAGAAGTATAGAGTTTATGTTAACTTGTAACAGTTAGCCCACACACACTTGGCTTCGTGAGAATGGTAACCTCAGCACTTTGCGCTTGCATGCTGGAGGATATGGGAACCACAGTATCAGCATATTCCTTATTAGGACATGTAGATTTCCATTGGCTACTTACGATAGGGACTAGACGTGAATGTATTAATTTGATTGGATGAGAAGGTAGGAGATGTAGTGAGGTAGCCATGTTGCTATTGCAACAGGGTGTGGTATGGAAGTTATTAAATATAGGTGAGAACAATGTTTCGAGGTCTTTTGATCATCTTTAGGCACGACGGTTTGGTTGGTGTTTGAAGCAGTTTGGCGGCGTGATTTTAAATTAAAAGTGTTGAAATTATGTAGAAATTATGAAGTGGTTTAAACTCCAACACAGTGTATTTGGTAAAAGTGTTGGTAGTAAATATGTAAAGTTTAACTACAGAAAATGAGTAATATAAAGTGAAATGGCAGAGCAGCACCTTATCTTGTGGTTACGTAATAAGATGGCAGTGAAAATGCTATACTTATGCACCCGTAGCATACATGCAAATATTTGGAAATATGAACGGGTAATATATGTTGAGGTATCCAGAGGGAACATGGATCAACTTGTAACACAAGGTAGGTTGGCAAAAGAATAAGTTTTTGGATGGGTTATATGTTGTAATTTGCGAGTTGGTACTCGGAATGAAATTTTGAAATTGATGAATTTTATTATGCAGTATAACAAACACAATTATTTAGTAGGAAAATTGTGTAAAGTTGTTGCAAGCGTGAGTGGGCCAAACTGAACGGGTAATATGTTTATTAGCATTAGAAATTGAGAAAGGGAAATTATAATGGATTAGATTGTATAGAAATGTTTAACTTGGTTTACAGAATGAAGGAAAATTATGATTTTTAATTTACAGAGAAATTATTAAAGGGATTTAAAATTTATTGTGATGGATGTTAATTAGGATTTAATTGGGTTGAATAAATTTTATTATTTACTTTGGTTATATATTGAAAGTGGTTTAATTGGTTTAATTATGGTGATGAAGAACAACATTCCAAGTATAATCACATCCCAAGTGTAATTAATTCCTTAAGAGCTAGGAAATATCCCAAGTGATAATCGGTAGCAGTATTAGTGCGGTCAGAGGATTAGTTGACCGTTGGTATGGTTATATACCAAGTAGTTAGGTGATGCTAGCTGGGCTAGGCACGCCTGTGTGGGGGTGACTCAGCCGGCATCGACTGAGCTAGACGCCCCACAATATGAAGGTTGAAGCAGTTGGAAGTAACCTGCTTTAAAATATACAAAACTTCCTGGTGGCAGCGATATTAGAGTATAGAAAGTGGGTGAAGTCAGACGCAGCGGTGGACTGTAGGGGCTCACCACGTGTAGACGTTCTGGGAGTATGGACTGCCCGGGCGCTACATCCGGGTTGGTGTCTGCGTACACTAACCAGTTGATACGCTACCGAAGGGTGACAGTTGGTCACCACATCCCTGAAGTTTCAAGCACGCTCAGGTCACGATACCAGTAGAAGGGGTTTCTTCGAGAACACTCTATGTGCTCTCTCTCATTTGTAAGAAACCCCAATTCTTACAAGTTTTAAAACTTTCGCGGCGACATGATTCAATATAGTCTTCTCGGGCGCACAGCTCCGTCCCCATCCTCAGGCAAAACTGATTTTGTAATCAGTTTTGCCTGAGGATGGGGACGGAGTTAGTCCCCGAAACGTTGTATTCAAACGAGTTGACGCGACTGTGCACCCGAGAAGACTACATTGGATCATAATTATTTTATTAATTTCCAATCTCCTGCAAAATGCCTTAGACTTACAATCATGTATGGCGATACTTATAAAACACGCCACATCGTTTTAGTCATTCTTCTTTACCACACTTGCTGTTTCTCGCGACATAGTGTCAAACAGTTTTCTGATAACTGCTCGGGATATGTAGCACACGGTAACCAGAAGGCAGACTGCTACTAGCGCCAGCACAGCGATGACATCTAGCGTTCGTCCAGGTGAGTGCTTTTTGTACGGTGGCATCTTAATATTTGTGGATCCTCAGTATGGAAATTGCTTCATGGCACTTTTTTGGCACCTAGAATTATGAGGTGGCTTATAAATTTTGGGAAATTTGTGCACCCCGGATCATGGCAGTGTCATCTTAAATCCTCATTTATTAACGATTGAAGGACGTCTTTATTTTAGGTAGCGGTACCGCCATATATCGAAGACCTGAATAGAGATTACACGAAATATGAATCAAATAACGATGATTTATTTAAAATGACAAAATAATGAACTCAGTGGAATGGATTGGGTATGAGAAAGAAATGTTGAATATTATGTGCAGAGAGGAGGAGAAGACTGAAGCCTTGGTCTAAAAGTGATAAAAACAGGGAAACATTTCCGCAAATTGTGACAGTATTATAACAAATTAAATTTTATTGTGCAAACTGCATTATAAGTGCTTTATTAATATTAAATCTTCTGTAAAATACATCGGATACGCAAACTTGTATGGCAACACTTATAAGCCAAGACACAGCCTGTGAGATTTGTGTTGTCCTCCACGGCGAAATTGCCATCATCGCTCGTCACGGATTTTACCCAGTTTCTTACTCGAAACGTCGGTAACCAACTACCATTCTACGTTGCATAAAATCCCAGAATAACGCAGATCTCAAGCCAGGAGCATTTTAGTCATTCTTTTTTTCCACAATTGCTGTTTCTCGTGGGATATTGTAAAAGAGTCTTCTGATAACTGCGCGGGTTATGAAGTGCACAGTAACCAGAAGGCAGACTGCTACTAGCGCCAGCACAGCGATGACATCTAACAGGAAGTACTGGTACCAGGCCAGGTCCAGTACAGCTGAACGCATGTGAGGCGCTCCCTTGTGTCTGATCACGTACTCCGTCCAGAACACGGCCTGCTGTAGTGGTGTGAGTGGCTGGTCGCGGTAGATACGGGATATACGCTGTGCATTTCCGAGGTAGCTGTAATATCATAATTGGTTTTGTTGAGTGCTGTAAATTGTGGGTCTTTAGTCTCCGGGATGTTCCTTTCTCTTTAGCACAAATTGCTTAAATCATCAAAAAAAAATTGATATATTAAAATTGTATATAAATTCAAGTACGGTATTTTAGGATTGGCTGTTCCGAAAGTAAGGCTTCCGCAATGATATCTCTCGCAATCCTTGCGACATTGAAGAAGAAAGTTCCCATGTTCTTCGTTGTTCCTTGTTATTCAGTTTGACGTTGTGTAAGACTTGGTAAACATAGTTGTTAGCGTTTTAAGCGTCTCATAATTTTTTATTTTTTCGGAAGGTGTAAAAGCACAAGAAAGAGCGAACAGTCATTGAATATTTGTCACAGGGAGAAAAATTCCCATTGCAGTTCCCTGGCGATTATTGCCTGTTTATGATGATGGAAATCCGAAGACACGTACAGTACGTCGCTGGCCGAGGAAATCATGGAGACTGGTGGGTATTTGAACCTGAAAAACCGGCCGCAGTCTGAAGGCCTGTTACTGGAACTCGCCATTTTTAGAGGCAAGATTTCGAATAAGTTCTTAAAAATCGACTACAATTATTTCAAAGAATCGTGTCGTCTAATTTAAAGATTGGTTTATTTTCTGTCATAGGCATTATTCTTGGTTTGGTTTTAAAAAAAGTTTGTGCCGAATGAGTGCCGCAACTTATAACGTCAGAAATCAAGAGAGTAAAATTTGGATCAAGTTAATGTTTACTCGCTTCCTACGAAACAGATTGTAAATATTTTCTGCCCAGCATTACTACAGGTGACGAGAGTTGGTCACTGCGCTGCGAAAGGGAAGGAAAAGCCAGTCACTTGAATATCCTCACACTCCTTCTCCTAGACAGAGAAAATTCAAAACTGAATCTCCCACTGGAAAATGTATTCTGATGGTGTCTGGGAATACAGAGTTACCGGTCACCAGGCGTGCATGGTGAAAGATGCGAAAATCAAATTTGACACATATATGAAGACAATAAAGGAGCTGAAAAGCGAATCAATCTCATTCGTCGGGAAGAGAGCCGATGGTTCTTCAACATAATAACGCCAGATGACTCATTACTGCTGCCACGTCAGCTGTCATATCATCAGATTTCAAATTGTTCCTCATTCTTCCTACAGCCCAGACTTGGCACCGTCAGATTTCTGGTTGCTTCCAGCTGTCAAGAAACATCTCAAAGGAATCTATTTCACAATTTCACATAACATGAAGAAGTTCAAGCTGCTAGGAGAAAGTAGCTCTTGAGGAGACTGAACATTTCTGTAGCTACCGGTTCGAAAACCCTCTTCAGCGCTTGCGGCCTTGTAGCGAAGAAGAGGATGACGAAATGAAAAACTGAGATACGGAAATAAAATACGTATATGGGGAAAGCTGTTGAGTTTCCTTTCATTGCATTAACGTGTCTGCTAATAAAGGTGCAAACTTGACAGTTCTATTCTCCGAAACTCCTTCGCATCAGAAGAAACAATATTGGAGAAAAATTTGAAATATGAATGAGTCTATGATTACAAAAACTCAGCCTCAGAGTAGCTCATATATAAAATATATGAGACGTTAACCTAAATCTTATACGTAAGAAGGAAAACATGAATTATTCACATTTAAATTGAGCTTCGATTTTGTCCACACAGTTGCCATTAAAATATTTCAGAAAATTCGGAGAATTAATTTCACACAATCAGAACATCCTTACCTCTGATTGTTCAGTACTTCATTTACTGCCCACATCACAGATTCCATTGAGATATTTTCGTAGTCCAACTGTATCCCAATACCGAAAGACACAATTCTGGCCAAGTTGTAACGCTGGTCTGCGTGTATGGGGATCCCGACAATCGGTACGCCACGGTCAATTGCCTCCTGAGTACTCAGCAACCCGCAATGTGTAATGAACAGTCGCACGTTCGGATGCGCTAAACGAAATAACAAATCACATACTTCAGTGCTTTTCAAACATATTTCTTATGTACCAATATCACGAGATGAAACATGTACTCGTATCACTGTCATACAAATTTAACAACACAAAACATGCACACGTACCATTATCACAATACAAAACATGTACAGTGTACATGTTTTGTATTTTGATAATGGTACGTGTACATTATCAAAATACAAAACTTGTACACATATCATAATCACAATATAAAACATGTACACGTACCATTATCAAAATACAAAATATGTACACATACCATAATCACAATACAAAACATGTACACGTACCATTATCAGAACACAAAACATGTACACGTACTATTATCACAATATAAAACATGTACACGTACAATTATCGCAATACAAAACTTGTATACGACAGATCAGATTCTGTATATATACTTCGAATTTATTCGAACAATGAAATAGTATTTCGGTATTTAAATTACAAATGTTTTTCTCTATATTTCAACACATTAGGAACACTTTTAAGAGTGCAAATAGTTTTCAAATTCTAATGATTTAAAACCGATTCTTAAATACCTTCTTATACCACCAGGCGACCGTCAGCTTACCAACAGTGGTAAGTTTGCCACCGTTTGAAAAACACTGGTACCTATACGTCTTTCCTATAATCGTCGCAGGCATCATAGCAAATCCTCTACAGACCATTTGGCTTGAATTACATTAACCAATCTCTCGCCCGGCTTACTGGGATTGTGTTTACAATCAGGCAATGTACACCATATGATTCAATTAATTAGGTCCTGCCCTGGAAAGCTTCACTGTTTAGGAAAACTTAATTAATGTAGTCGTTACATGTAAACCAATAATGTGAGCTCACCTAAAATATCGGACTGCGGCAGCCATTTGCCCAACTTAACATTGCTGGGTTGTCCCGGTAACGAGTCCGTCTCCCACTTCCACAGTACTCTCTGTTTTATTTTAGAGAATGCTTCCAAGAATGCCTTCGTAGTTGCGTTTTTCATATCAGAACTACGTAAATTAGATCCCATGCTGAAGTATATCACACCGTCTGGTGATTCGTCAAGAAACTTTTGAAGGTTCTGCAAAAATTATTTACTAAATTGTTAGCCTTCTTAAATCATGGGAGGAAGAATTCTCATCAAACACTTCCGGAAACAACGACACAACATAAAGTAAGCAAAAAGATACAATTTTAAAAATATTAAAATTCTTCTTCTGAACCAGCCGCCTAATTCAAATTGGGAAACACACACATTTATTTGAGCGGCACAGTAACTGAAAAAGCTAAAAAAAATCTGAATTATAATGATTGATACCGGCTACGTGCCGCTTAAAATTGTATTATATGTGAAGTTTTACTATATATCGATCATTGCTATTAATATCTTAAACCAGTTATAAGATTTTCCATCACTTTTTCATTCCAAATGTAATGGCGTTTATGTTGTAGTCACTTTGAAGGAATTACTTTGAATATTGTGACAAAGGTAAAGTGTTTTTGACAAATGTTGTGACTTTTTTCAATACAAAGAGATAAACTAAACTTTCGAGTGCACCATTTGTCAGTAACAGATGTATTAATAGTACAAACCACTTAGAAATTATACACTTCTCGGCTAGTCCGAGGAGGTCAATTTAAACTTTCTTTAGTGCGTATGTAAGAAAGTACGAGGATAATTTCGTGATTACAACCCTTGTTATGTTTGCGATTTCTATAAATAATTATTAATAAATCGATTAAACACATTTGTCGTAATGAGAGTTACTATGCATTTGTACAGTGTGACTATTAAACCAAGCACAAAAAAAGTCCCGGTCAGATACACGTACACGCCTATCACGAAGACACAAGCTTAACGCGAAGCTAGCAACGGGCAACCCTGAGAAGATTGACGGGAGGAAACCATTCTTGCGCATGCAACGTATGTTTATTTTGAACACATGTGTTCTTTCGACCCGAAATACTTTAAGGTTTAGACTAAGAGTGTATTTTATGGAATAAGGGCCTCGTAATAAATCTCATCCAAAACCTTACGAAAGACATGAATATATTCTTATAGCAAACAGATAACACCAGAACCAAAATTTCCACAGATACTTTGAGCATGTTTCGCTGTTTTCGTACCGTCTGTCTGTTACAGTCTGGGTGGAAAAATTATCAAATTTCAAGGCCTATAGATAGATTATACATACATACTTACAGAGTTTAATTTCTTCGGTGGAGTGATGTGAATTCCTCCAACCTCCACAGTGTTGGGCATGAGAGGTCTGGGGTAACCTATACTGAAATGTTGGTTAATCATTAGTAAGGCTGTGTTTTTTTCCAAGACCGAAATTGAAGGAATGTTGGTGGAGTTGAAATACTTCCTTAAAATAGCGTCATGTTGCGGTATGACATAAAGTACTCTGCCCAGTTTTATGTATACTTCTGACAGAGCGTTAAGCATTCGCTGCCATAAATTCATTTTCTCATCAAAGTGAAGGAATACTTGTGGTATATATGCATAAGGGCTTGGATTTCCAACCCATTCGTCCATCCATTTAGTACCACCAATCGTACACATCTTAATAATTGGTATATCTAAGATATAAGAGACGCCGAAGATACAGTCATAGACGAAGGCACTGGTAATAATAACATCAAATTGCTGTTTGCTGGAATTGGTGAGTATCTGAAACGCTTTGTCTTGAGTGAATAGTTCACATAGTCTAATGCCGAGTTTCCAATAAAAGTTCATTTGTTGGAAGAACCAAAACTTTTTTATGTTCAACATGTCCGAAGAACCTGAAACTGTAAATATTTATGCTTTATTTGCACGATAAAAATGACGAAACTAAGAGTAGCATTTCTAATTTATTTGACGAACGTGTCTAAAAACGTTTACTCGCATCAATAAAACACACCTTTTTATCAAATATATGTAAACTTACCTTTCTTGTTCTTATTACCAGGGCTGACGTATGACCCCTGATTCCAGTAGAAAATTAACTTGGCTTTCCCATACTTTAAAACCTGCCACCATTTCCTGCCGTAAACTGTATTTAATATCTTAGCAGTATCCTATATCGTATAGGCCATATAACACGATTTGAAGCTGTGTGTATAGCTCACCTGAGTTCTGTAGCAGTTCATGATATGTCAGTTTAAATTCAATATCAGTAAAGTTTGGGATCGGTGATTTCTCAGGAAATGGGCTAAAGACAGTCACATTGTGCCCTCTGTGCGCCAGTTCCTTCATCAGTGCTGAGTGTACTGTCATGTGACTCTTAGCTGGCATGGGGAAAACTCCCAGGATGTTTGCTCCGTCAGCGGCATACAGACATGATACCAAGATCATGAGAAGATTCGTCTTCCAAAATTGAGACGCCATGTTGTATAATGGCCGTCCAAGTTGCATCTCCCTAAAGTTATAGAAAAGGTTTTCATCATTAAGTAGAGACGTAAGTGTCAGTGAATGACGAAATATGTGGTTATTTAAAATGACTTGCTTTGAAAATCCTTGGTACGATTTTTGGCTTCTGGTTATATCAAGCGGCAGACTGAACAAAATAATGCTGTATTAAGTAAGTTCTCCACCAGTCATTCAGTATTTATAAGTACCTTCTCCGTTCCGCATTTACATGCTGTTGCAAGTTTTTGGGATTTGTTGCGAAGTGTCTTATGAATGAATTACAATCATCAAATTTAAAATACTCAAGATATTAACTACATTACCAAGAGTCACAATGACGGAAATTTTACAAGAAATTAAAGGAATAGCATTATCGAAAATTACTTCAGCAACCACTGTGCGACGAAAATCGGTATTTAGTGAAAACTAAACAATTCAACGAATACGATCCGTTTCATGATAAGTATCAGATCCCTAGATAGATACACATTAAATCTCTTTTATGAAAGAAGTAAAACAGTAACCGATGCAATATATTTGCATAGAAACAATGAAAAATAATTATAATAGTTCTCAGTTGGGACACAAATTGCACATTGCAGCGCGTGCTGATAATTCAAGTCTCGTGATATTAACTTCGGAGTTTCATCCGAAACACAGCCCTCCGAACGTTATTAAAACTTCTTGGTAATGCTGATCTTTATAATCATAATTCACACCAAAGTTATCAACTTCTTTCCTCTCCTGCACACTCGAGCATTTCAATTCCAATCACCTTACCTTCTTCGCTTCAACCAGTCTCTACGTTGCCTTCTGACTATCTTGAGCAATGTGATTGGATACTATCTTTGAAACCACAGATCAGTACCTTCCTCTTTTGCCCAAAGCACAATATGATTGTCTGTCACTGCACTTTTTTCCACTCCAGATGTTCTCCGATTCTTTCGTCTTTCAGGGTTTAATATAAGACTAAGATATCTTCAAAAGACTTCGTAAGCGTTTCAACTTACATTTGGTCTAGCAGATTGTATTAGCGTCTATAAAATAGCAATACAAACACGAAATTGCCGAAAAAAAGTACCCCGACAACGCGTGCCTGTTTACGATGTGTGGAAAGACTGCTCAGGGCCTGTTTAGTGGACTAATTTATCTATACCGCAGAAATGGTGACTTCATATAGATAAGGATACAATTTTAGAAAAAACAATACAAGCATTGTATTATAATTTTAGTATTCATACCCATTCGCATAACCAGTTTTCCTGTGGAAAGAGAGTAATATTGCAAATATTGAGTGTATGTCTGTAGCCCTAGTTATGCAGCAGGAAGAAGCTTACAGGTTATTGTATTACCGTCTGTGGCCTTTGTGGTCCCGCCATATATTTCCAAATTATCTCATGAAAGGCACGAATTTAGGAAATATGTTTCTCAGTATAAAATATGTATTTTGATGACTGTACGAAACATTTCTAATTCTAAGGAGAATTCGACGAGATACTACCATAAACATAATTAAGTATTTATGTAAATTACACTTTATTCGTGTCAGACTTCAATGGAACTTGAAATTTCTCGACTAGTTTTCAATAAATCCTCAAATATCAGATTTTAAGAAATTCAGTCGAATTGGAAGAGAGGTGTTCTATGCGGACGGATGGATAGACATTCGGGCAGACTTGGCGAAGTTAATAGACGCTTTAAGCAATTTTACGAATGCGCCTAAAGACCGGTATTTTTGATATTTAAATGAACCTGACCAGGGGAATGGATTTAAAGGAGAATACTTTTAACCCATTACGCAATGAAAAAAAGCAGAATAACTTGAGAAGGTCGGTACGGAAGTAATGTCTGCCATTGTTTCTCATAAAACGCTGTGACGGGTAGTTTCTTGCCTCATCCACCAGATGGCGATACTGTCCATCTGCACCAGGATCATCGGTGCTCCAGTCAGTGACGTGCGTTACACACTAGCAGTGCAAAAGGGTGGATGCTGTGGACGTGCGTACTGGGCACAGAGTTGTAATTGAATTTATTATTGTGGAAGGCTGAGTCCGATCCGATTCAGATTCATGGACATCTGATGAAGTGTGTATGATGAGGATGCCATAGATGTCAGCTCAGTTAGACGTTGGGATTATTGTGTAAAGATACGTGAGAAAGACATCTGTGAGAGGACACACGGCGGCCGACCAGCCACGACAGCGACATCGGAAACGAAGTACGAGGTTGATTCGCTGATTCGGGATGACCGTCGCAACAGGAACTGGATAGCAGGCGGTTATTGCCACTATCATAGAACTTGGCTACAGAAAATTGTTTACAGTTTGGGTGCCGAAAATGCACACAGTCGAACACAAAAGAGTGGGGAAAAATATCTGTCCAATGTCACCATGTACATGGTCTGACACAAAAAAAAAAAGAGACTGTGTCTGTAACTATTTCTGTTTGACAAATTCAGCAAATTAACTACGATCACCTTCAACGTATTTCCCTTCTGAGTTAACACACAGCTGCATACGATGCTGCCAACGTTCAAAGCAATTCTGCATGTCATTTTCTGTCAGACTGTTGAGGACCTCCGTCGTTTTTACCTTTACATCTTCTACCGATAAAAAATGGGTCACTTTGAGCACCGACTTGATCTTTGGGAAGAGGTAGAAGTCACAGGGAGCGAGGTCTGGCGAATAAGGTGGGTGCTCCATCACAGTGATGTTTTATTGGCTAAAAACTGCTTGCAAAAAGTCCGTACACAATTCCTGGCGGCGTTCTTTTTGTTCATCGGACAGAATTTTTGGAACCATTTTTGCACAAACCTTTGTCATGTTCAATTCTTCCGTTAGAATCCGTCGAACACTTTCCCTATCCAAAGTAACTTTCTCAGCTACTGCTCGAACACCCAACCTTCTGTCTTTTCGAATCACATGTCGCACTTTTTCAATGTTGTCATCGTTAACAGCTGTGCGTGGCCGGCCTGGGCGATCATCATCTTTCACGCTTTCTCTGCCTTCCGAAAATCGTTTGTGCCACTCAAAAACGCGTGCACGAGATATGTAATCTTCACCATAAGCCTCAGTCAATAATTGAAAAGTTTCCGTCGCGGATTTCTTCAGTTTAACAAGAAACTTGATGTTAACGCGTTGTTCACTTTTGCAGTCCGACATTTTCCGTCCGAAGGTAAAAACACGCCTATATTTGAAGATGTGTCAACTTGTACTGAATGAAGCGATCGACCTGAAACTTGTAACACTGTGACAAGACAGATCATGTTCCATAGCCGTATATTTGTTTCACCCCCCACTCTTGGTTCCAGAGCTATAGGGTTAGTCTCGTTTTTTTTTGTGTCATACCTCGTATATATGTGTGTATGTAATTACACAGTATGTATGTACATATATAACTGCACTATAATTAGATACAATGATAAACAGCATGTGGTAAACCTGTTACATACTTCGGCTTCCCTGGGCCATTTCAGGGAGACATTGCAAAAAATATGCATTAATGTGTAGTTATAACATAGATGTGAAAAAGTAAATTAAATACAGAATAACTTATTAAGATGGATGAAATATTTTAACCAGACACTAATCACATTAAAGTCCCTTCTAATATCCACAGTGACATGCGTCTCCCGCGCCTGAGATTTTGATGCCAAGATGCTTATGAAGGAACGTTTCAAATTTAAGCTCTCAAGATATTAACGAATATGCCTATGGTGAGCCCAATTAAAATCCAAAAAGAAATAAGAGAAATTTCATTAACAATAAATTGCATTAAGATTTTATCATCTACAGTATACAGAAAATCGATATTTGTTGACAAATACAAAGTTCAGAAAATGCGATGCCATGCAGGATGAATGTCCTTCCTCGATACTTACATGTAATGTAAGCATCTTTAATAACCATTGGAATACATTACCTAATAAGGACTCCAAATAAATATGATAATGTTAAGACTGTACACTAAATGCACGTTGCACTGCAATGCTTCTAACGTAAGTCTCCCAAATTTACCTTCAGAATTTCAACCCAAACGCAGCACTCTGAATATTATCGAAAATTTCTTCGTAATGCTGCCTTTCGAAATCAAAATTCACTCCCTAATTGTCAATTTCCTCTCCTGCACACTCTAATTATCCACTTTCCTTCGCCTTACCTTCTTCACTTCACAAGTCTCTACGTCGTCGTCAGACTGCCTTCTGCAGGATAATGGAATACAAGCTTTGAAACTGCAGATCAGTATACTTTCTCCTTCCCCCAGTAATGATAAATTTAGTGCCCCAAAGAACACTTCCTTCGCCTTCTCTGTCTTGTTGTTTCGTCTTTCAGGGGTTAATATAAGACTAAGGTCTCTTCTGCCGCTTCGCAGTGGTTTTAGCTTACGTGTTCTATAATAGCAGGGTTTGGCGTCTGTATGATAGCGATGAAATAAAGAAACTTAACGAGGAAGTACCCAGAGAGCACGTGTTTGTTTACAGTGGGCTTGTTAATTAAGTTCGATACGGTCCGAAAAAAAAACCTGTCTAAAACCGGTCCCTTGCTACGTAGTTCAAAGCTGAATGGCTTCCTCTCTTACCTCACCCCAGTGACATTTTACGACGATGGAAAGTTAATCATAAATGACGGCGAATTTAAGGATTATGCGACATCTGAACGGCATTTGAGACGTCACGTAAATAGGGATCCCAATTTTTATAAATCAAGAAACCGGATTGTTAATAAAGTGAAGCTGGCCCTGGGAGTGTGTTTAGAGATAATAATTTTGAACCAAAAAAAAAAAAATTAGAAAACATTTATTTTTAACGATACTAAAGCGAGATGAGGCACGTAACACGGTTGTGACTTACAGACAAAAACATTAAAAATAAGAAGAGGAGAAACGTTCAGAAAGGAGAAAGATAAAATTAAAATAAATTTATACCAAGAAAAGTATGAAGAGGAAAGCAGTGATTTTTGTTTAAAGGGACTGCAGCCTGTTTTAATTTTGTGTATTCTGTGACTTTTTCTTTACAGAATTCAGCGTGAAAGTCAGTAAAATAATATTATTATAGCGCCACTGGATTTGGTTAAAAGGAAATTTTTTTACTTATGTAAAGCTTTTTTTTAGATAGGGATATTCAAATATGTCTGTTGAATTTTTGCGGGAATCACACGAGTTTAACGAAAGTAGGGGCGACCGAAATATGTGTCTATTTAGCTGTTCGCACAAAACACTGTTTTACTTAAGACTTCGTTCAATTTTCGTTTCTTATTTGTAAATAAGATTTATGTACTTTAAGTCTTTAGTGTAAATTTATGCATAATATTCATTTGTTCCAATTTGTTCTTATATCTATGCCTACTGTTGAATTGTTAGTAATGTGGGATTACGTGTGCGATGAAAAGTTGGAGATAAGATTAATAAAATAATTTCTACTTAAGATATTTTCTTATCTCTAGCCAAACAATCCATGTTATTCTAATCATTCAGCATCTATTGTAAAATAGAATTTAGGAATTAAATTTCAGAAAGGCAAAAAGCGACTCGCCGTAATCATTTGTGTGGCTCAGAAGTGCATTGGAACCCACATGACCAATGCACCACATTAAAATGGACGGTACATACTAGGCAATGTGGGAAATATCACAGATATAGTTAAATTTATTAAAATACATAAAATGTATGGTTGTCGTGTGTATTACGTGGGAGTATCGTGTATTATTAACTGGCATACGTGAGACAGTGAAGGAAGGGGAAAGTGTGGACAGGTGACATCTCAATTCCTTAATATTGTTGTTGCATGTTCTAGTAAACATTTGGGTTACGGTGTTAGAGTCTTAATTTCATAAATGGGAAGCATGCTTATTTCCGCAAAAAATTGCCAGTGACTAAGTTACAGCAGTAATTTCCCTTCGACGTTCCTTCTGTCTTCAATCATAATAATGTAAATTTTAAATATTAACCACAAGTAATTTATATTTTAATTACTACTCTGATTTATATTCCAGTTACACTAATAATTAATGAACAGCAAATTTTAGATCTTTAATTGCTTAACCTTTACACGACCTACGTTTGCGTGTGCGAACGCGCGTAATAAACACCCCTAGAAATTTATTTTATATATTTAGGCAACAAGAAAATTTACTACATTTTTAAGACGTGCTGCGTAATCGCTGTTTTATTTTCCATAACATGTATTTACTTCTAATATTTTCATGTTCAAATAATACTCATTTTTTAGCAAACAATACTCAAAAACTTAAATAACGACCTGGTTGTTTACAGGTTAACACATACTCTTTTATATAGAATAAGGTTTTTGACTCCTGGCAGTCGTTTTTTCGGCAGGCGCAGGTTTTGGTAAATCTGCAAATGGCCCCTTATGTAATAAAGAAATTCCTTATAATAGTGTAAAGTAATTGATAAGCTCAAGTCATGTTTTCGTTTAATTTAAACTGATAAGAAGAATTAAAGCGCTGTATCACGTATCTTGAGTCTTGAGTGGTTACATTCAGATAAGAAAGATAATTTCTTGTTTTGTTTGTCCTTTCGTTCGTGGAGATACTCTTACTTAACTCATCACTTTATTAAGTGTGTGAGTTTCGTCTTGGAAAGTGTTCATTCACTGGATCAAGCAAATGGCAGTAAGTCTCGTAAGTTTTAAATCTACTTTTATAGATAATAATGCAGATAGGATTTCTTGAAAGATATCTGAATTTTTATTACTTGAGAATCAAAATAAGAAGGAGCAAGTATATCAAAGACAGGGTCAGTGGCTAATCGTACTCGCTGTAAGTTTTACATAATTATTCAATCATTTAAGGAAACGACAATGGTAATATATACACCTGTTTCAAATACGTAACACGTTATATCGCTACAGGCATTAGAACGAAAGAGCTGTTACATTGAACTTAACATTGTATTTACCGTGCATTTTCAATTAAGATATGTTCAATAAAAACCAACTAAAGCACATAAACTTTTTCTTTTTTTTTAACGTTTATGTGCTTTAGTTGGTTTTTATTGAGCTGTTACATTATTTACATGAGATGTTGATGAAAATATGAAACATTCGAAAGGTCTTGTACAAGAGACACATATGGTACTTGGTGTTGTACGCATTAATCAAACCATTTTCTGTATTAATTAGTTTAAACTGAAGATTGTTACTCTTACACACACAGATCCCGTAATTATGAAAGTTACTATAATCATGTTAAATATAAATTGAAGTTACATGTAGTAAATTATGTGAATAAAACTACTATATATATTTTAGATATACACCAACAAAATGCACAAATTAATAAAGGTGCAAATTAGCTCCTTATCATAATTTAACCCTACACGCATTTCAGCTCTTTATGAGCCATCATCAGGGGTTTTTCTTATAAAAAGTGCTTTTCAAATGCTGAATGATGGCTCATAAAGAGCTGAAACGCGTTTAGGGTTAAATCATGATAAGGAGCTAATTTGCACCTTTATTAATTTGTGCATTTTGTTGGTGTATATCTAAAATAATAAAAATGCACGGTGAGTTAAGACTAAAAATACTATATATATGTCTATATATATGTCTATATATATATATACACACACACCCTATAAACGACCATGAACGCCGAGAGAGGGAGTAGAGTTATAGCTCTACTCTTTCTTTAACTTCGGCGATATTTGCAGGTCCATGGTCAACACCACGTCCCTTCGGCTTTACCCCCAGAAAAGAGACCCAGTGCCCATTGTACAGGAGTCTGGTTGGGCCCCAGAGTCAATCTGGACGGGTGCAGAAATCTCGCCCCTCTGGGGTTCGATCCCCGGAGCGTCCAGCCTGCAGCGAGTCGCTATACCGACTACGTTATCCCGGCCCATGTACTATATATAAATAGAGATATTTTCACTTTTTACATGATTTAGTTTTTTTTTAGGTAAGATCACAATGGCTGGTGATACTGTTGCTTATAACAGGCGTCCAGCTATCCAAAACAGCCAAGATTCTAGGCCTGTTTCCAATGCCTTCGAAGAGTCATATGGCTGTGAATTCAGCCATAGTGAAAGAATTGGCCGAAAGAGGTCACGACGTGACAGTTGTCAGCCCATTTCCGGAGAAAAATGAAATTCCAAACTACAAGGACATTGCTCTTGATGCAAACATATTCGAAAAATATTTTGAAGCAAACGGTAAGTAGGAGTTGCTTATTACGTTGATAGTAAGTTCTTGGTTTTAATAACAGGAGGACAAGGACACATCATCATATCTCATGACTTTACATGGAAACTTACCATAACGGAAATCTTTTAGACCTGATCTTCTATTACATCAATACTTGCCACAACATAGATCATAATGTAACCTAATCCATATTCCGTGCACTAGAATGATAACACAGTACTTGATCCAACAAATTGCACGATCAGTAATAAACAATCGTTTGCCACTTATGTTCCTCCTACATGTTTCGACCTCTACAAGGTCATCATAAGGGAGGTATATAATAAAGGCATAGAAGTATAGAAAACTCTGTCAAAAGTTGTGCCTTGTAGAGTTAAAATAAAATAGTGTTAATTGAAATTACTAAAAATGTTTAAAATGTAAATAAATTAATAAATATTTCTTACAATTTTAAACAAAATTTTAAGTTCCAATGCCGACAAAGATCTATGTCAATTTTTGACATTTTTATTCAAAAGGAATATCCCTGTGTTTTCTGGTTTGTTGTTTATGTCGTGGTGGATCGCAGATTCTGCAGTTTTTTGGATTTACTACTCTAGAGCTGATAATGATTCAAAGCATAGCGTCAAGTGTACGTAACCTGCTTAAAACTCACTTGCATTTTACCAATTATGTTTATGTATTTTTTAAAATTATAGAAATGAACATAAATTATTACCCTACGCTACGTAAACCGACTATTATTTGTGATGGAGAATCGAAGTATTTTTACTGTGAGTTACGAACTAAATATTCAGATGTAATTGAATTATTTGTACCAACAAATGCACTAAGACAGTTTTTTCACTGTTTTCTTTATTATAAGGATGCCCCAATACGCATTTCGGCAGTTATTCTGCCATCATCAGGGGGTATTTTAAGTGAGTTTTTACATAGACCAATTCTTTGGTTAAGTCATAACAGTGAGTCAGTATTTGTTACCACATCGTATAAAAGTTTGTAAAATTAGTGGTATTGTTAAGCTGCTAAAAGTTATTACATTTTAAAAATTACAATAAAAACAAGTAGTATATTATACTAACCTCTATAGTATAATTATTAATTTTACAAAATTGTATACTATGTGGTAACAAATACTGACTCACTGTTATGACTTAACCAAAGAATTGGTCTATGTAAATACTCACTTAAAATACCGCCTGATGATGGCAGAATAACTGCCGAAATGCGTATTGGGGCATCCTTATAATAAAGAAAACAGTGAAAAAACTGTCTTAGTGCATTTGTTGGTACAAGTAATTCAATTATAAGATGTACGGTGAATATAAAGTGAAGTTTATTCAGATGTAAGTCATTCCAGTAGTGCTCCATATTCACGTTCATCCTAATACCGCTCTTGTCAGAAGGACAAGGGTGAAAAGCGTGGAAACGTACAAACAACCAATGATGTTGCCAATGTCAGTGATCATTGAAATGTAAAAAATTTCATATCATGCACAAGGGGGTTCAGGAACAGGTTAATAAGGCAAGATTTGGTGTTTTTTCACCAGTGTTGCTTATGGTATACATCACCTGCTCTGTGACTCTGTGTCGCTTGGTGAGTTTTTCCGAAAGATTGTATTAATTTCTTCTTCAACTGCTTGACCCTTCAAGCTCAAGACACTATGGCCTTCCGAAATGACGGAAGCCACTCACCCAGAGACAGAGTTACATTCTACAAAACATTCATCCTCTGATTATTCGTGAATTCACAATCATACTTTATATCAAACCAAGTGGATTATTTAATCAAGAGGATCGTCAAAACTTGTGTGTATTTCTTGTTCCCTAATTTGCAACCAAAGAGAGAAATTGCTCGTCAAATATTTCCTCATACCTCTATTTTTAAAACCTTTTGTGACTGAATGTTCAATGTCAGTAGGACGATTTGTTTTAAGTTCCTTCTAATCTGTTTTTTTTTTTGGCACATTCACCTCAAGAAAATCATTTGTCGCTTGGTCAGGAGTGCTTGATGTGAGAATCATTACGCTATATATTTATCCATATTTCTGTCTTAGCGCCAAGATTCCGAGTCTCACGTTTTACTTTCTAAGAGATACAATTACATCAGGGTTTAAATACCTGTAAAAAGTTAGAACCCCGATCCACATATTGCGTATTTTTTATGTATCTTGTGTACATATGTGCATATACACTTATGTTGGCTACATGCAATGATTGTTAAATAAATTTCACACCCGGTTGCCAAGAATTTAACTATTTAGAATAATGAATCCTACAGCGCTTTCCGGAAAGTGTTTCATCTTTTAAGTGTGTATAATATCTTTGCAATTCCTGTTTGAATATTTCAGTCTATTTCCGTCATATTATATTGTTCGTGCTCTTTAAGAAGGCGTCCTGTATTTTTATGGCATTGTCTAAACTATAAAGCTTGTTTTCGCTTATCAAGTCGGTGTATGTAAAGACAGTAAACTAGTGGTACTTATCACAAAATTATGCTCTCCAATCTTTTCTCTTACAGGTTCAGAGGAACCAGATCCCTTCAGCATGCAAGAATTAAACTCGTTTCAATTGATGCTAATGCTATGGGGATTGGGGTCTCTAGTTTGTGAGATGTATCTTCAAGATGCAGGTGTACAAGGACTGATACAATCCAAAGATGAAAATTTCGATGTGATTATAATTGAAGCATTCATTAATGATTGTTTTCTTGGATTTGCGCACAAATTTAACGCGCCTGTGGTTCAGGTATGCAGTTTTGGCGGTACCGCTTGGATGGGCGACTGGGTTGGAAATCCAAATCCTTATTCATACGTACCTGATGGATTCGATCACTTCAGCGATAGAATGACATTTTGGGAACGACTTACTAATACTGTTACCGGAGAATTTGTACGGATGGGGAGGAAATATTATTACATACCAAAACAGGATGCTATTGCGAGAAAATATTTCAACTACACTAATGATCTTCCATCAATTTCGGAGTTGGAAACTTCAACAGCTCTTGTGCTGGTCAACAATCACTTCAGTTTAAGCTATCCGAAACCACTTACACCGAACTTGGTTCAGGTTGGAGGAATGCACATAAAACCGCCTCAGGAATTACCCGAGGTAAGACGTGGTATGCATGTCGTCACTTTACTGTTATTTATTAGAGGAAACTGGGAAATTATTAATTTTGATTATTAGAAATTAGTGAATTTTCCTTGAGGTTTTTAATGATTTACTTATGTAAGCAAATTATTGTAATTTAATAAACCGTTAACAACAGTTTTATCTTCAGGTATAACACATATAAAATTGAATATTATTTCGTGTTTATATTTATATTCGTGTAAAGCAAATGCGCATAACTTGAAGTGCAGGCAAACGGCCTAAATTTTCATACAAAATTTATGACTTTACCTTATTCCTAAATTCTGAAATATTTAGTACATTATATTCTTATTTTCCGCTGAAATAAAATCTCCAGCAATATGACATAAGGAAAATAATAATTTTCGGGCACGAAAATAGGAAGCATTTTGGAGGGTTTTAGTGATATTATATGGTAATTATATTGTCTCTGCAGCGTGAGTCAGGAAAATGTTATACTTTTAAAATAATTTATGCACAGTACATCGTAATTGGCCCCAGTGTGTGGAGTTTACACTCTTCCTGTTCCTTCCTATGGCAAATAAATTCTTTGATTGATTTTACTATAAGGCCATATGCTTGTTCCTTAAATATAATAGTCAAAGTGGCCAGGTTCATACTAAGCTATCATGTCTTAGTGGTTATAGGATCACTTAGTTGTCACGTGAAAGTAAATGCAAATATTCTTTCTATTGTTCTCAAAACACTTAACATTTAGCCCTTCAAATACTTGCGATGAAGCCTCAGAAGTAATAATCGTATATATGCCCATAAAGAATACAAATTTTGATGTTTTTCAACGCACGCTATCATGTAACAAATCCTCATCTTATATTTCGCACTTTTCACCTATTTTAAATCTCACAACAAGATTAGAATGAACATATCGGAATTAGTTCATGTAAAAAATTGAAATCTCAATCTCCGCGTACACGTGCCGGTGAAGAACTTCTATATTTTTCGTTGTAAGAACGCTGCCTGAAGATGACGTCATGAACGGTCGAAACATGTAGCCAATTCCCGACCACTTGCAGTAAAGGAATAAATAACCGAAGTTGATTTAGACGGACTTTTTATTGGCTAATTAATAAAAAATGTTATATGTATATTCATTTCATTTGCCGATCCCAGTGGCCGTGCGGTCTAAGGCGTGGGTCTTCGGCCGCTCGCTTACTAGGATCGTGGGTTCGAATCCCACCGAGGGCATAGATGTCTGTCTCTTGTGAGTGTTGTGTGTTGTCAGTTAGAGGTCTCTGCGACGGGCTGATCACTCGTACAGAGGAGTCCTACCGAGTGTGGTGTGTCTAAAATGTGTGTGAGCGTGAAACCTCGACGAAATGAGGAGGCCCAGGCCCATATAGGGCTGTCGAGCCATAGGAAGAATAATTTCATTATCTTCGTCACCACCATAATAATATTATTTTTTAATATTTGACAATGGAATCAAATACGAACGCAATAATAGTCTTATTACAGAGTGCTCTGACTTGTTGAAGGAATTCAACACGCAAGTTTGTGTAAACTGAAATGAAGTCGTCTTCTCTTTCACCAGGATATTAAAACATTCCTTGATGAGGCCCCAGATGGTGTAATTTACTTCAGCATGGGCTCAAACTTAAAAAGTTCCGAAATGCCACAAGATAAGAAACAAGCATTCTTGGAGGTGTTCTCCAGACTGAAGCAGAGAGTTCTGTGGAAGTGGGAGACAGACTCTTTACCTGGGCAATCGAGCAATGTTAAGTTGGGCAAGTGGCTGCCGCAGTCCGATATCCTAGGTAACAGCCTACATACTCCTATTTAAAATTTGTTTACTTTCTTTTGTTTCACATATAAATCTGAAGGACTATGACATTGATTCGATCTGTAACACTCCATTTTGCTTCTGTAGCTCACCCAAACGTCAGACTGTTCATTACGCACGGAGGACTTCTTAGTACGCAGGAAACCGTTGACCGTGGCGTTCCTATAGTGGGGATTCCAATATATGGAGACCAGAAACTTAATATGCTTAGAACAGTCTCCGTGGGAATTGGAGTCCTGCTGGAATTCAAAAATGTTACTACTGACTCTTTGACTTGGGCAGTCACAGAGGTTATTGAGAATCCAAGGTATTTAAAAACAAATTGATAAATTATAGGATAAAATCTTTTCTCCTACACGGAATCTAGTAAAACGTTATAAAGAAAGGCAATGATATGAATACCCTAGCAAAATAATATATATCCAGAAGAAACTAAAAATAGCCAAATAAAAATTAATCTACATTGTAAGGAACGTAATTTTTGGTACGATATTACGACCCAAAGCAACCGGTATCAGTAATGAGTGTATGACGTGACTCCACGCAAGGCCATCCACATAGTAGTACGTTGGTATCTGCATCAGACAGGCGGAAAGCTTTGTTTGCACGAAGTTCAAGCAAGATAAAAGCTTTCTATATATCCAGTATTTAAATGTCATATTTTAAGTTAAAATGACAAAGTAGTAATACAGTTTATAATTTCCTTCAGAACATCAGTATAAGAAAGTTCTCATGTAACATGTTTAATGCGTCAATAAGAGAAAAATACTCTCCGAGCAAATTCTATTCAAAAAGCCGTTTTTAATTTCGTAATTACAAAGAAAATAATAGAAGACATATTTATATGAGAGGTAAACATATCCTGGTTTATATGTTAAAAAGCACAACAGAAGAAAAAAGAGACTAATTGACTTTCATTAACATAAATCGATGTGGAAAGTTTCTATTTCTTTATAATATCCTATTTTACACATATTAAAATAGCGGAGGAAAACCGAAAAACTTTGGATTTTTATAAAAGACAACTATAATTGCGAGAAGTTTTATATTATATGCAATCCAGGCTATCTTATACGGGATTTAGTACAGTAATATAAAATTGTAAAAAAAAAGTAATATGTATGGAAGAGATTTCGTTTACATTATTAAGGATTATGAAAATTTTCACCGCCTTCCTTTTCATATTTTTCTATTCCCTCGCCTAATGATAACCCCTTACGTTCGAAATATGTACCGATTATAAAAACACGAAATTTTTTTTAAGAAGTAACGATTGTGTTGATTGTATCACCATTAATATATTGAGAACTGAAATATAACAATCTGTCCTCTGTTAAATTTAAAATTGCAAAACCCAGTAAAAATTGTGCTTTAACACAGGTACCGTGAGAACGCTCAGCGTCTGTCCCGTATCTACCGCGACCAGCCACTCACACCACTCCAGCAGGCCGTGTTCTGGACGGAGTACGTGATCAGACACAAGGGAGCGTCTCACATGCGTTCAGCTGTACTGGACCTGGCCTGGTACCAGTACTTTCTGCTAGATGTCATCGCTGTGATAGCGCTAGCTGTAGGGTCGGTTCTGGTTGTAACATTTTTGATACTCAGAGCGTTGTTGAGAAAAATGGTTGGACGCAACAGATGTGTTCAAACATCTCTCCCTGCATCTCAAAAGAAAAAAAATTAGTGTGTCATATATTTAAAACATTGTTTATATTAACTGAAATCTTTCTGCGCTCACATATTTCAAATTATGAAACATTCCTTACAATTTGTGTTAATATACGTTTCTTTTATGTGAGGTTTATATATCATAGAAAATATGGGTATTGCATTTTATGTCATTTCTTGCTATATTTTAGGAAATTTTAGTAATGTAATCACCACAGAATTCAAGAATAAATTATCGATTCATGTCTCTCTGTTTCTCTTTGTTTATAATAATGTAACAAAGCTTAAAAACACACTTAAGTTTTTAGCCTTCAGTGAGCACACACGTAATGCCATGTGAGTTGGTTTTTTTTTCAATTCCGTTCGTTTCCATGTATTACATAAAACTGTAAATCGAGAATCGGAACAAGATTCTTCTTTGTGATTTCCATAGAAATTTTGATTGTATATATTATATACCAGATGTTATATTATATATTGTATATTATACATAATATATTTTACAATTTTGATTATATATAGACATCATTTAAGCTAGTGTTATTGGTACTGTTGTCTACGTCTAACAGTTTGTCGTAGGACATGTAGTCGCACAGAACGTCGCGATGGAGTGACTATATTGTAGCTCCGAATTCTGAGAGTGCTGGTTCTAAACTTCGTCTCGAAAGCACCTTCCTATTTGAGGAATAGGTATACTGTTACTTCTAGATCCTCCTGAAAATCTCTGATCTGACAAGTCAGATCCACCTGGACTTCATTGACCTTTTCACTCTCACAGTAATAGGTGAAGTTCAAACAGACCACAAGGTTTCTGGTTATTAATACCCTAACTTTCCTGTTTTTCTGACTTAAATCTAGGAATTCTCTTGAACACTTTCCATTCAACATGAAGTATTTTAAGACAATCTTTAGACATATTTTGTTGCTCGCCGCACGTAAGTTATTCTTCAACGTAATGTTATCTTAGTGAAGATTTCAGTTGGATTTTTCTCTTCGACTTTAATTTCAGAATATATATGCTGTATAACTTAATGTGTAAGTCTCAGGATGTATTCATTTTATATGGCGAGGAAGGAAATGAACAAAACAGGAATAACTGTCGATTACTCGGTACAGACTCCAGTTACGAAATGTCCAAGTACTTCAGCACCTGAGAGAAGCACCTTAACTATGTATATTGTTCGTGAAGGCCACAGCGAGAGGTGTAATCTAGAGATAGCTCCGGCCTGCTGGCGGCTGTAACAGTGAGATTACAGCATGCTCTTCCAAAGCACACAGCGTGACTTGCATTCCGTGTTTCTAGCATTAGTGTGAAGCTTGCAGGCGAAGTTTCGTGAGCAGCACACAGTTCGTCTTGTCGTTTTAGTGAAATCAGAGTGTTTAGTGTTCTATGACAAATATGGTAAGATGTGTTCTTTCTTTTTCACATGTGTACTGATGTTGAGCTTCTGTGTTGATCCATTTTAACTGTCGATTGGGAGTGGCGAGTGGCAGTGGCGAGACCTGTTGCGGAGATCAGGTATAGCTGAACGGTACAATGCTGTATTTTGTACCCTTCCGCTGGACCTGTCATCCAAATCGGGATTCTCCACTTGATTCTAATTTGAATGTTGCAAAGTTAGAGTAGTGCAGTGTGTTTGTCGCAACTTGTGTGGAAGTGGGATGTTTTGTTGGAAACAATTATCATCGCTACGAATGATTTTGCGTTACTCTTACAGATAAGGAAGTTTCCTATCGTTTGGTCTAACGGGTGGTTCATTAGGCGCGTTCGCAAAATTGTGAAAAGCAACTATTACCTTCGTCGTGTCTGTCTGTCCGTCACTCTGTCGGCAAGAAAGAACTCGTCTCCCACCTGACGGATTTTCATGAAATTTGATATTTGAGTGTTTCTCGAAAATCTGTCGAGAAAATTCAAGTTTCATTCAAATCTGACGAGAATATTGGATACTTTACATGAAGACCTATGTAAATTTATGATATCTCGCTGAATTACTCTTAGAATGAAAGATGTTTCAGACAAATTTATAGAGAAAATCAAAGCAGAATTTTATGTTCAATAACTTTTTTCCCCGAAAATCGTGCCGTTAATGAGATAATGTGGAAAAATATGGTACAGCCACGCAGGCCACAGATGACAATATAATACGGCGCATGCGCTTTGCATGCACGATAACTAAGGCTACAGACACACACTCAGAATTTGTAATACTTATTGCTTTTCCACAGCAAAAGTCGTTACGCGATTGGCCATCATTATTACGTTATACGTACATTGCCTGTCTTGTTTTTCTCATTCAGTACAATTATCTTATGAAGTCAGTAACACCCTGTTGGTGACGTCACCATTCTGCCTTGACAATCTATATCACTGTGGCGCCAGTTCCAAGAATTTTGCATCAGTCGTGTGTTATAACCCTATTCGCGACTTTTTCATCGCGTCCAGTAACATTGGGTGTTATCAATTTTGTTACGGAAATGTCAATCAGTAGTGTAAAAAATCCTGATATTTGCGGTAATGACTACGATGTATCTCTGACTTATTACCAGGATATGGTTGAGTCACTTGTTTGTCAAAAACAGTTTGTTTACTCCAAGTTTCTAATCAGTTCTGCATATTTATAGGGGATGCATTTCTGCAAGGTTAATTATTATAATTCGTTGCATGTGTCAAAGCAGACAGATAGTGTATCGTAAACACGTGCCAATTTACAAATTAAAAATTGATAATATTTAAAGTATTCATAATTCATAAAAATTGTAATTATTTTATTTTAGTGCGCAGAATGTTAGGTCTTGTGGCCCACTTGGACAAGTTTAGCCTTCAATGTATGGAATATTGTTGTACCAAATAAATTTACATTATTAGTTACATATGAGTGTTAAACTCGTAGCTCCTTTCCTTGTCCCCAGCTTTCTATACTCGTTGTGTAGTTTCGTGCCTAGACAAAGCATATACTCGTAGAACACTGGGCACAAAGAAAGGAGTTACATGTTTAACAGTCATATGTAACTAATAATGTGCATTTAGTTGGTACAGTAAAATTCAATATATTGCTCTAACATATACACGAAATGGACAATTTTAAAATATGTTTAGCCTTATTTTTTTTTGTGTGCGTTTTTTGGTATTCTTGTCCTTGTGCATTTTGTGTCTTTATCACATGCCTCTGATTTGTCCTATTTGCTTCTGTCGTACTACAGGATGTTTCTGTTCTCATTTCTAAAAGCATGGCAGGTTTACCACATAGAAACGCTGCATCCGACAGTACAAGCCACGAAAGCTGCCGTGCACAGGGTATAAATAAAAGACACACTCTGTATTAGTGAATTTACTGTGTACCGTCTGACCTTTCTACAAGCAGGCTACACTCTTTATAGGCTTTACAGACACACGTTACACACAATTACTCATGTCTTAGAATATATCTAATAGTGTGACTTGTTTGTAAAAATGAAATATTTTGAATCGACGTTTGATGTGCTGCAGTTCGAAGACGCATATCAAGTGTTTAATATGTTTTAACAGTCCATACAGGATGAGCCGGGATTGCGTAGTAGCGAGTCGCTACGAGCTGGACGGTCAAGGGATCGAAACCCGGTAGGGGTGAAATTTTCCACATCCTTTCAGACCGGCCGTGGGGCCCACCCAGCCTCCTGTATAATGGGTACCGGGTCATTCCCGGGGGTAAAAAGGCCGGGGTGTGGCTTTGAACACCCAACCCCATCTAGCGCCGAGGTTAAAGAAAGAGTACAGCTATACCTCTACTCCCCCTCTGGGCCTTCATGGACTGTTCTAGGGAGAACTTTACCTTTACAGTCCACATGGCCTACTTACTGTAATTACTGATAATCACTGTTACTACCATATCTACTACTACTACTACTAACTTTGATATTATATTTTATATCATATATATTTTCTAAATACAGGACACTTAAAATTTAAGTAAATAGCATTTTAAAAACTTGGTTTCTACTTCATAGAAGACACCTTGCAACCCCATTTCAAATGTCAGTTCATGCTTCTTAAGGAAGTTGTCGCTGATATTCTGAGCACCATCCGAATCAGTCATATTCATTGTGTGCAGAGAATAAGTTAAAGCATGTGGCACGTATAATTACCGCTGTGTATGAAGGGCTTAAATCACAATTCCAGTTTTATGTGACATACTGATTGGTTGGTTAATTCTGTGCTACTAGGATTGATGGTAACATGGCCCTTAGTTCCTGTGGGAGAATTGTGACACTGTTTCTTAAATCAGGCCACATCTTACTGTCAACTGTCTCCACAATTATTATTCGCAATATCCTTATTATTTATCATTCGCATTATTTATCATTCGCATGTTATAAGCAGGAAGTGCAGAGAGAACCGACCTTCAAACAGTCCAAAGCCTTCGGTTGTGTTGCGTCATAATTTCACGTGTTAAGTCACTTATTTTCCTGTCTATTGTCAGATATCGGAACCTTACACATATGGTGAACGACTCGCCTTCGGTTTGGACAACAGATAAGCTTTATCTCAAGGACAGTGACACTGTATTTTGCGGCATTATCAAGTTGTCACTGATCTGATGTATGGCTCGCCTTTCGTCGTTACGGTAAAACGCATTGTCACGCTTATAAGTGTGTGTTGAAAGTTTAAAGAGGAGTTTAGAGTTGTTTGTATTTCGTTTTGTGTTCGGTAATTCCCGTGTACAGGGTGTTTCAAGAGGAGAGTTTAGTACTTTGGGAGGTGATAGTATCGGTCATTGTGAGAAAAAAATTTATATGAACATGTGTTTAATTCTGAATGGTTACCGAGATAGAGCTGTTTGAATCTACATACCCAACTCCGTCAGATTTTTATTTGTGGGGTTTGATTAAGAGCGAAGTTTACAGAAGAAAGGTGGATAAAAGAGAGGAATTTCTCGCTCGCATTTTGGATGCTGCTGCCCGCATAAAGAAACGTGAAGATCAACTGAGACGAACAAAAACGCGATCTTCGCACACGAGTTGCAAAGTGCACTGAGCTTGGCGGTGGGATTTTGGAACATTTATTGTGAACTATAACAAATGTTAATCCTTACTTTTTCAACCAACAAATGCACTATTTATTTTCGTCACAGCCACGCAACAAGACAACAACAGTAGGTCACGGACTTCAACATGTATACATTACCAACTGTCAGCAGTTTTAACAGTTTTAACTATTTCAATAACAACAGTTTTAATAACTTTGACGACTCCAACAGATACCAACGACGTAGTACCCTACAATCACAAATTGTAGTGCTGGACTATATACTTCGGACACGGACGGATGCTATATACATCGGAACAATTCAAGAAACTACTTGAAAAAAATTTTATATACTCGTGATTCTCAGTGTGAATATTAGCAGTGAACGGAATAACAGTTAAGCAATAGTGCCAAATGGACAGTGAACAGTGACGTGTACTTAACAAGGTGCCCTGATGATGGCCGAGTTACGGCCGAAACATATTTAGGGTGTAGTGAATAGAAAATTACGAATATAAAAAGTGCATTTGTTGGTTGAAAAACTAAAGATTAAGGTTAACACGCACGGTGAACACAACGTCAAATTAATGTAACAAATGTGTTATTTAAAAATTAAATTTGAATTAAAATAAAGTTAACAATAAGTAATTTCCCTTTCTGTATCACCATTCACAATGCTTTTGTATTTGTAAATTCAAACAGCTCTATCTCGATAACCATTCAGAATTAGACACATATTCATGTGAATTTTTTTCTCACAATGACCGATAATATCACCTCCCAAAATACTGATCTTTCCTCCTAAATTACCCGAAATGTGAGGGCAAACATACCCCTTTGCAGGTCGTATAGGTGTATGAGGAATTGGAGGTGTAGCAAAATCATTCTTGACATTGGCGCTACATGGTGGTGAGTGGACTGCTTCACGCCTCTGCCATTTTAATCCGGGGTAGAAGCCTCCGGTATCCTATGAATAAGACGCTGGGTGGAGCCCATATATAGTTGTTTATATATATATATATATGCATGTGTGTGTGTTGATATAAGTTCCTAGTACGGAGATGGGCATGGAAGTAAATGCTCAGAAAACATAGTATATGGTCATGTCTCGAGACCAGAATGCCGGACAAACTCACAAAATAAAGATAGGAAATAAATCCTTTGAAAGAGTGAAACAGTTCAGATATTTGGAAACAACACTAACAGATCAAAATTCCATTCACGAAGAAATTAAAAGCAGGTTGAAGGCAGGGAATGCTTGCTACCATTTGGTGCAGACATTTTTGTCTTCCAGTTTGCTATCCGAAAATGTAGAGGTTAAGATGTACTGAACTGTAATCTCGCCTGTTGTTTTGTATGGGTGTGAAACTTGGCATCTCACATTAAAGAAGGATCTTAGGTTGAGGGTGTTGGAGAATAGGGTGCTGAGGAAGATAGTTGGGCCTGAGAGGGACGAGGTAAAAAGGGAATGGAGAAGACTACATAAGGAGGAACTTAATGGTCTGTACACCTCAATGAATATTATTCGGGTGATCAAATCAAGAAGAATGAGGTGGGCGGGGCATGTAGCACGTACGGGGGAGAGGAGATGTGCATACAGCGTTTTATATGGGAAACCTGTGGGAAAGAGACCACTTGGAAGACCCAGGCGTAGATGGGAGGATGTTATTGAAATGGATCTTCAAGAAGTGGAACAGTGGGCGTGTACTGAATTGATCTAGCTCAGGACAGAGACTGGTGGCGCGCTCTTGTGAATGCGGTTATGAAACTTCTGGTTCCATAAAATACGGGGAATTTCCTGACTAGCTGAAGACCTGTTAGCGTCTCAGGAAGGACTCTGTTCCGTGGTGTTATATATATATATATATATATATATATATATGTTTGTGTGTGTGTGTGTGTTCTGTGGAGGGCTCTAAACATCCAGTATAGAACACATATGAAATGTGCTGAATTTCGTGTGTCCTATCAATAAATAAGTGTCTCTCAATTGGGCAGTTTTGCCATGAAACCCCTCGAAATCGAAGGTAATACTGATATGAGGGCTGTTTGGATTTACAGGCCTATTTGCGCCTTTTCTGTGTTAACATTGTACTTACGCAGGTATTAGGAAGGCCTTGAGACGGGCCGATCCATAGTGCAAGAAGTCCTACACAATTTCATCAGACAAATTTCGAAGAGCAAGAAGACGGCAGGCCGTACGAGCCTGTACCAATCTGTAGCAGCCTTTAGAAGCCTGTAGCATTCTCTAGCAAACTACAGCGGCCTATCGCAGCCTGAATCAATCTGTAAAAGCCTATAACTTCCTGTAGTAGCCTCAACAATCTCTAACAGCTGTAACGGCCTGTAGGATCCTAAAACAGTGTGTAACTGCCTGAAGCAGCCTGTAGAACGCTGTAGAGGAGTGTAACAGCCTGTAGCATCCTGTAACAGGCTGTAGCAACCAGTAGAAAAGTGTAACAGGCTGTAGCAACATGTAACGGGCTGCAGTAGCCTATAACAGTCAGTATTATCCTGTAACAGCCTGTATTAAACTGTAACAGTCAGTATTATTCTGTAGCAGCCTGTAGCAAACTTAACAGTCAGTATTATCCTGTAGCAGCCTGTAACAACCTGTAACAGTTAGTATTATCCTGTAGCAGCCTGTAGCAAACTGTAACAGTCAGTATTTTCCTGTAACAACCTGTAGCAAACTGTAACAGTCAGTATTTTCCAGTAACAGCCTGCAGCAAACTGTAACATTCAGTATTATCCTGTAGCAGCCTGTAGCAAACTGTAACAGTCAGTATTTTCCTGTAACAACCTGTAGCAAAATGTAACAGTCAGTATTTTCCAGTAACAGCCTGCAGCAAACTGTAACATTCAGTATTATCCTGTAGCAGCCTGTAGCAAACTGTAACAGTCAGTATTTTCCTGTAACAGCCTGCAGCAAACTGTAACATTCAGTATTATCCTGTAGCAGCCTGTAGCAAACTGTAACAGTCAGTATTTTCCTATAACAGCCTGCAGCAAACTATAACATTCAGTATTATCCTGTAGCAGCCTGTAGCAAACTGTAACAGTCAGTATTATCCTGAGAGTTGAATGGATTGGTCTGATTCGAAATAGGGACAAGTGAAGGGTCTTGCGATAGCGGTTATGAAAGTCGGGCTTCATAAAGTGTGCGATAATTTTTGCCTAGCCGAAGTATTATTAGCTTATCAAGAAGGACTTTCCTTCGTGGCGTTAGTTATCTCTTTTCTACAGGCCGCTAATGTAGTAAAAAATTTTGCAGTAGGCACACTTTCTAGAAGTGTGCTGGTTTCATATTCACTCATCAGATATATACAACTTATGTTTTTTCATAACTAGTTCTCCCAGTTTGTTTATACCGGTTCACCTTCGATTTTTTAATGGCGCGACAGCCCGTTGGGGGCCAGTGGCTCCTCATTTTCGAGGCTTCACGATAACACTCAGACACACCATACTCTGTAGGACTCCTCCAGACGAGTGATCAGCCCGTCGCAGAGACCTCTACCTGTATAACACACAAAACTCTCAAGAGACAGACATTCATGCCACCGATGGGATTCGAACCCGCAATCCCAGCAAGCAAACGGCCGCAGACCCACGCCTTAGACCGCGCTGCCACTGCGGTCGGCTCACGTTCGATTACCGCACTTAAGCAAACTTGGTCGTGGTTAGTACGATGCGTGCTTTTGATGTATAAAGCAGAAAGTTGTACAGAAGATCGGAAATGTACAAGATGCAAGGGTCACCGCAGTGCCAACCCTAATGCACTTTTCTTTTATCATAGATGTTTTGTTTTGCTTTTCAGGTTTTACGAGTCGTGTATTTTGGATTTCTCCTGTCAATATTTATTTCTTATGGGGCTCATGGAGCAAAGATCTTGGGTATATTTCCTTTTTTTGCAAAGAGCCACTTTGCTGTAAGTTCAGTGTTATTGAAGGAACTGGCTAACAGAGGGCACCAGGTGACAGTACTCAGCCCGTTCCCAGAGAAATCTCCTGTTCCTAACTACACTGATATTCATACCAGAGTAACACGTGATGACATCATGAACACCACAGGTACGGAGGGTTATCTACATAGGCTCTATTAAATTTCAGTTTCTTAAGGTGATTCTTCAATCTTCAAGACGGAGGAAGAAGATTCATGTGAAGAGTCTCCATGCGCTAAAGTGATTTCACGATTCTACATTCCGAAAAAAACTGTAATGTTTAACACGTCAACGCCAAACTCTGTGCACTGTACCGAGTAATTGCATTGTAGGGTAATGTACACGTCTGTCCTGGGCAGCAGCTGGAATTTAATCACAGCGTCATGCTTCTAATTTTCCCTCGAATGTAACAGTTTAAACAGTTTTTTAAATAGGGGCGCGCGGTGGCGTAGTTGGTTGAGGCACTACGCTACAAACCGGAAAGTCGCGGGTTCGATTCCCGATGGAGTCATTGGAATTAATTCCTTGACATAATCATTTCGGTCGCACTATGGCCCTGGGGGTCGGCTCAGCCTCTAACAGAAATGAGTACCAGGAATATTTCCTGGGGGGTAAAGGCGGCCGGTTCGTAGGTCTGACAACCTTACCACCTTCATGTGCCGATTATTTACAAATCTGGGAGCCTCAACCTCCTGGACCCCTCAGGGCCTGTCTAGGCCTGTAATGGGGTTGCTTTACCTTTTACCTTACGAGTATATAACATTAAATTACCTATGTCATAATGGCGATATTTAGCCCTTAAGACAGTACTTTCCCAAATGCCGAACGTACTTACAACAGCACCCCAGCGAAAGAACTTTACACATTCAGGCAAAAATGATACTTACTGCACTTTTAATATATGCTGCACAATCTTGGTTCTTTTACCCACAAAATGCCGTGTATTTGATAATTTTATCATTTTTGGTTCTTATAATATTCACTTTTTACCTAAAGGATGTTCTAAAATTTAAATTTCCACCCCCGTCTTTTAAAAGTTAGTTTCAAAATATCAACGTGTTTGCTAGCACGATGCGAACAGTACGATCAACGTGACATTAAAATTGTTTCATTTGAAGTAAATTCCTTATATTTATTAAAATTCGATTATTGTTTAGCAATCCGTGTTTTCGTGATTCGTTACAATATGGATATACAGTAAGAGAAGCGACTTGTTTTATAAACCACTACAAAGTGCATGTAAGGCCTATTTTAATTTAAACTGTAATTCTAGGTCTGCCTAATGGTGGTCAGATAGGACCGTAACATATGGCAGCGTTAATAATTGAGTTGACTTACATTGACAATGACGTAATATGATGATGATTTAGTGATCTATATGTACACGTAAAATGCGAAAGGTAGATAAATTTAATTCAGTAATTTTTATTATTTCAGGTGCTACGAACTCTTTTGATTTACCGAAATTAAAATATTTCCAAATAATATTAATGTTGTGGTCTATGGGCAATGAAGTCTGTGACAGAGTTCTGCAACAGAAGACAGTCCAGGATCTGATACACTCTAATGATCAGCAATTCGATCTTATTATTAATGAGGCTTTCGCCAACGACTGTTTCCTCGGATTTGCCCATAAGTTCAAAGCCCCTGTAGTTCAGCTCGTTACGTTTGGTGGCACATCATGGATGGGTGATTGGGTAGGAAATCCCACTCCATATTCTTATGTGCCGGATCCCTTCCAGAACTTCAGCGATCGAATGGATTTCTGGGAACGAATTGTCAACACTCTCGGAATCACATTCCAGAAACTGACACGGTTCTTCTATTACTTACCGAAACAACAAGCCCTGTTGGAAAAGTATTTCAGCGACTACGCCCCCTTACCATCAATATCTGAATTGGATTCCTCAACATCACTGTTGCTTCTAAATCACCACTTCAGTATAAGCTACCCCAGGCCTCTCGTACCTAACATGGTGGAGGTTGGAGGAATGCACTTGAAGCCAGCCAAGAAATTGCCGGCAGTGAGTATGTCTGTATGTTAAGTCCTCTTTTGACATGGGAGACTAAATCGCTAGCGACTGATTTCCCAGAGTCAGGCGACTAAGGGAAACCAGTCGCTGTGACGTATGATAACTATGCTTAAAGCTTCAGTCACACAAATCTGCCGCGACGTAGAGACGACATTCAGGCAATCCCCACTACACGGCCTCTGTCGCGCTTCCATTACCATAGTGTAAGCCACATATCAAGGAAGCGAGATGCGCAGTTTAATGCAGTACTAAATATGCAATTACAGACAGCGACGAAGGCCCAGGGATTGGTTGCAAACTTTACAGCCCCAACGACATCTTATCGACCTGTAGCTGGGTGACATGGCTACTCATAAAAGTCGGACTAATATTTGTCTGTAAATAACTTGAATCCGCCTACAAACTATGGAACGTATTTGGTGTTGTTTAAACACATCCTGTATAATGTTAATTACATTTAATTACAGTTAATTCACTGCTGTGTTATGGAAAATTTCAGAACTCGAACCAAAGAGCAGCTACCAATTTGAAATGTTAAAGATTAATAAAATCAAATTCCTCAAAGTGGTATATCAGATACACTTCCAACAATGGGTACTGGTTAACACAATATTGGTATCATAAACCACTATATTGTTACGCAAGTTTTGATGATTACCACCTTATGTAACTAGCTTTGTTTCTTTCCTTGAACGATTATTTAACAGGTTTTATTTATTTCAGGACCTACAGAAATTTATTGATGAAGCCCCTGACGGAGTAATTTATTTCAGTATGGGTTCAGCTCTGTATAGCTCTGATATGCCAGAGAGTTGCCTCAAGAATTTCACAGACGTGTTCTCTAAGCAGAAACAGCGGATTCTATGGAAGTGGGAGACAGACTCATTACCAGGCAAACCACAAAATGTGAAAATTGGAAAATGGTTCCCACAGTCAGATATTCTCGGTGGGTTTAAATGGTTTAATGCAGCAAATTTATGACATGATGAAACTTTTATTTTGTGTTAGGAATACACATTTTTATCAAGACACTTGATTTACGTGTATTAACATGTTTAATGGCATTCATTCCGTAGTTTATCTTAAGACAGGTCCATAGTCTCTACCAAAGCGAGATTTTCACACTGCTTCCTCTTTCAATTTCCAGTATCCTCTCTTTTCCTTAAGGTCATCCAGTAGATGCTTACATCTTCTTCCTCGTCTTCCCGTCACTTCTATCAATAACGTGTTTCAGAAGGCAGTTCCTACGCAAGATGTGACCAATCTAGTTAGCCTTCCTTCTTGTTACTGTATGTAGGATATTCCTTTCTTCCTTGACTCTATGTAACACTTATGTATAATATATAGACAGTTGCTATTAGTGCAGTGCTATAACAGAAGACTTTGACTTGCTTTCTGTTCTTTCCAGCTTTTACTGCATGTCACAGACCAAAAATCAATTTGGCCGTGCCATAGCTCAGGCGGTTAGTCGCCGGCATCTCATCACGGAGGACCGGGTTCGATCCCGGGTCAGTCCGTGTGGGATTTGTGGTGGACAAAGTGGCATTGGGACAGGTTTTTCCCCGAGTAATTCAGTTTTCCCGTGTCAATTTCATTCCACCGGTGCTCCATTACTTGTAAACATTAAAAAAAAACTGATCATCTTTCATCTCCTTAAGGCTGCGGTGCTTCCGTAACATCTGCTGAGGGGCCCTTCACCAAAAAAAAATTAAGATCATAAATTATTTTTTGTTTAGTCGTTTTCACTTTCATGGTGTTGTAACCATCTTACTTATAAATGACACTGCTTCCGTAATTTACAATACAGCTCACCCAAATGTTCGACTCTTTATCACACATGGCGGACTGCTGAGCACACAAGAAACAATCCACTGGGGTGTTCCCGTTGTGGGGATTCCAATGATGGCTGATCAGAAGATGAACATGGCCAGAACAGTGTCGGCTGGTTATGGGGTTCTGTTGGATTATGCTAATGTGACGGCGGAATCCTTGAATTGGGCGTTGAAAGAAGTTCTTGAAAATTCGAGGTATTTTCTATGAGTAAAAATTTCTGAGTTAAGTTCTTTGTCAGTTACCGAAGGTTTTACACGTGTTAATCATAAACAAGAGTAGTCAACGTTAATATAAATGCCGATGGGAGGAAAGTCACTGAGGAGACTCTTTGGACCTAAGAGGGATGAAGTGTTAGAGATTTGCAGAAAATTGGACAACGAGAAGCTTTATGATTTGTACTCTATACAAAATATTATTAGGGTGATCAAATAAAGGTATGAGTTGGGAGGGATATGCAGGACACGTGGGAGGACTTAGAAAACTCTAAAAATTTTAATCGAAAATCCTGAAGGGGACAGATCAGTTGAAATATCAACATAATCATTATATTAAAAAATAATATATCTTCGCTCTTCTGGGATGTTACACAGCGTAAATTGATAGTTACTTACCGAAGTGTCGGGACAAGCTATCGGTCGCATCTTTAAGGGTCAAATAGTCCAGGCATTCTAATTGGAATAATTGATCCTTGAAAATGGGAAGGATATGTTGTCCCGAAACGTTGGTACCTAATTATCAAGCTGCACTGCATATCATCCTGCAAGAGCGAAGATCTCATTTACACCGCGGCCGAAGTCTAAAATCACGCAAGATGATATTAACATGCAGTATTAATATTTTGTGAAATGTTTTGTTTTCTTGTGATAAAAATCATTAGATCGTCTCAAAAGTCCCAAGCTGAATGAACATTTATTTCGTTTTTCGCAACTATGTACTCCTTTCCGGCATTCAGACTGAAGATTTTTATGTTCTTTAGGAAGTTCCCTCATCACATAAGTACATTCCTGCATCTTCTGCCATTAACGCCACGGATTATGCACGTTGCATTCACGAGTGCATTCAATAACTCTCCTCTAGGCATGGACATGAACATGTCAATTTTGCAATATTACAGGTACCGTGAGAACGCTCAGCGTCTGTCCCGTATCTACCGCGACCAGCCACTCACACCACTCCAGCAGGCGGTGTACTGGACGGAGTACGTGATCAGACACAAGGGAGCGCCTCACATGCGTTCAGCTGCACTGGACCTGGCCTGGTACCAGTACTTCCTGCTAGATGTCATCGCTGTGTTGGCGCTAGCTGTAGGGTCGGTTCTGGTGGTAGCTTTTTTGATATTCAGGGCGTTATTGAGAAAAATGGTTGGTGGAAAGAGATGTGTGCAAAAAGCAATAAATCAGCGAAGAAGCGTGATTAATTGAAAATGATGCCGTAGGTACTATTATTGTGTAATCGGATTAGTCCGAAATTTTATTCACCCTTAGTGTCTGATATAGTCCAAAGGCTTACAGACAGTTGATTAGAATGCTTGTTATTGACAATAGGAGAACTATTTTAGCCTAAAGCATGTTTATTTTAATGTATTTCTTGTTTCTTATCAATACAATTTTCTTTCACTAGGGCCGCGATAGCTCAGTCGGTATAGCAACTCGCTACGGGCTGGACGGTCCGGGGATTGAATCCCGGTGGGGGCGAGATTTTCCGTACCCGTCCAGACCGGCCCTGGGGCCCAACCAGCCTCCTGTACAATGGGTACCGGGTCTCTTTCCCGGGGGTAAAGCGGCCGGGGCGTGGCTTTCACCACCCACCCCCATCTAACACCGAGGTTAAAGAAAGAGTAGAGCTCTACCTCTACTCCCCCTCTGGGCGTTCATGGCCTGTTCTAGGATGACCTTTACCTTTACCTTCACTAGGTGTGAGGATAAATGCCGTTAATCAAAACTAAATTTTATATAAGTGGTTATTGAACCAACTAAATGCAGATAATTAAATATATGTGAATATTAAAGACGTAGCTCCGAAATGTTTCGCTACAAATGTACCATCTTCAGGGACGACAACTTTAAAATAAATTTTATTATTTGCTATTGTATGGCTTTAATGCGACATGTTTCGGCTTACATAAAAAAATCCATAATCAGGCGAAATAAATACCAAAGAAAAATTATCATGTAGCCTCATTAGTACATATTTCATCATTATTATATTAGATGACACCTGAACTTAACATTTCCTGTAAAAGTAACATGAGCCGAAATCGTTGCGAAAAAGCGGCACAGTTTTTACAATGAAGAAGATAATAACAAAAGTGTGGAGAATAAAAGGTTAAAAATGGATGTCCCTGAGTGTATTTTCATCAAACGGAAGTTCCCATTTAAAGATACAATTTATTTCTTTACGTAGACATTAGTTAAGATTTATAGTTGTTATTTTCTTCAAAATTATGATGAATTATATTATCACAATTTATGAATTTTGAAGGGAAAAACTGCTTTGGAAATCCAGGCATAGATAGGAGACTAAACTGCTGCTGGATCGTAGAGAAATATGCTATGATATAGTGGAACATACAGCAGCAAATATGTTGTTTCTTTATTCTTATCTCTGTATATTCGTGCATGCAATTTCGATTTTTATTCTCTCTCCCAAAAAATTAAAGGCAGGGTTATTTTTACCCGTAAAAATCTTTATTTTTACTGCAGCTTACACTGTACACTTTTTCGTGTGTACGATATTTATTAATTCATAGCTTCTAAACTCGACCAGAGGTGGGCTATTCTGGTTGAAACTTTCCTTATTTTCTTAAGCACATTAAGGATAATTCCGTACATTAGACCACAAATCTCTTCATTTTATATTCTTGCCGCTTCATTAGGCCTACTCAACAACCATCCGTCTGACAACCAGCTCATACACACAAAGTACAAAGAATAGCTATGTAACAATAAGAACTGAATATACTTATACACATCATTCCAACTTACCAACGAGAAAGTCCTACATGTCATCAAAGTCTACACACCAAAGAGACACAGCTATTTACGAAAACAGAACACAAATAACATCGACAAATTTTACATAAAAATTACTTAATATTTAATTACCTCTATGTTAAATATTTTAAAAACTTTTTTTTAATTTTTACTAATTTGCATTGTGCAACAATAAAAATGAGATCTCATTGTAACCCAAAATAAAATTTGGAATTGGAATTTTGATTTTATGTGTTCGAGTGCCTCGAGGATGACCTTATAATTGTTCGAAACATGTAGCCACATATTTATATAATATAATGCAATTAGGTGTATCGATGTCATAAATGAACTATTTTGTAACTCGTGTAACACAGCGGGATGTCTAAGACAAAAAATTCTAACATTTCACGTTTTGGAAATTCTGCCACTTTTAGCAGAAGTACTTAGTATGACAACATCATGCCTTCAACCTAGACGGGAAATCCGTTAGCGTAAGCGTAAGGTCTGTTATAATTAAAGTTTCTATGTCATAGCCCAGCAATACGTTTTGTGCAAAGGAGTGGCTAGAACGAAAAATATAAACGTCCGAATTACCCTTGTTCCGCCCTTATTATTTTGATTTGATGGTTGGTTCGTTGGTTGGCTTTCTTAAGTAAGTCATGATGTTATGAAAACATAACAAAAATAAAATACCGTAGAAGAATGTAACTTATAGAGAAAAGAATGTTGTGTTTGAGAAAAGTCATGCATTTCCTTCTTTCTAACATGAACAATTTTGTCGCACTAAGATACCCCTTTGTTGTTATCTCCACCTTGCCGTGCTAGAGGGGCTTGTGAGTTCCAGTGACCCTGAAAGCTAAGCCGGCCGTAGCATTGCTACGAGTAGGGTCTCCCAAGCCGGACAGATCAAGAGGGTAGGAACCAGACGAAGAGAGATGCCTAGGAGATGGGAAATCCAACAAAAACTCCCCTGATGCCGGAAGCAGCGACATTAGTAGCGACTTGAAGCACAGAGCAAATGATGCTCGAAATGATTCATGATCGTGTAGCAACAGGCGTGACCAGAGTGGTCTGAACGGCTGCTGTACTGCGATGTGGAAAGCAAATGGAAAAACTACCACATTATTACTTTTCCTGGATAGTCACTTCCAGAAACAGAGACAAATGCGAGATGCTTCCTCTGGAGACAAAACATTCCGGAGGTAAACTACTCCCCCATTCGGATCTCCGGGAGGGGGGGGGGTGTTTCTAGGGGAGACAATATATTGATACTGGAAATTGGAAGAGGAAGCACTAGATCGCACTCAATGGAGAACTCGCTTTGGAAGAGGCTACGGACCTGTCGTAAGACAGACTACAGAATGAATGAATGAATGAATGAATGAAGATCATTAGCACGAAGAGTCTCTAACCTAAAATGCACGAATCCAGGGATGTGTGTGTCGTAACTGAATCCCGTTACATGTTACATATCAAGAGCATTCAACTTTTCAGTTTCTAAACGTGATCTACAAACCGCATTACATAACTTTTATCAGTCGCAGAGTGCCGTCCGAAGGTACTGGTTGGTACAAGCTGATCGGTGCTTCTCTCCAGCTTCCTGCAGTTGGGTACCTGGTTACAGCAGTAGAACTCCACGTTCTTAGCCAAGAGTAACAACAATCTCTGCTGTGGACCTTGTTATCAAGTGTGATATAATGAAGGTTATTATGATAGCGTGTAAATACGCTCTGTGTTATCGTTCTTATCTTGACAGTCAGTGCTAATATATACAAAATAAGAACCAGTACTTTGTTGACTCCGACTTCTTCAGACTGAAGTTAAAGGGACATTAAATCTTCGATTTCGAGAATTTCGTCTTAACGCATTCTGTACAGCAAATTGAAGGTTAAAGGAGCCACGAAGTGGTGCAAAAGGAAAAACAATTTTTACATTGTTTCTTCCATGCATTGTGATAAAGTTAGAAACTTGTATAACAGCAACAAATGCATTGGTATTAGTGCATTTGTTGGTGTTATATAATAAACAATGTAAAAGTGATAAATACTCAACAAGAAAGAATTATCCATCATTACAAAAAACACCAAGGAGAAGTTACTTAAAACTAATGCAGTAATATGGTTCAAAAAATGTGCAGACTTAACCATTAACCCCCTAAATATATTAATATCCAGAATAATACATCAATTGGTGTTATGTGAGTTTCCAGGAAAAACACTGATTCGGCCCATTGAAGAAGAAAGTAACATATAAATTTTTGACAAATCTATTACACGAGGAACATCACCAACTTTCACAAATATTCAACACAAAACACCACGTAGGTAGCTGCCGAAACATAGTGTTTGTTTGGAATATTGCTGACAGCGGAAAAAGCCATTGTGAATGCTGGTGATATTACTAAGAAGCAAGTGTTGAGAATTATACATAACCAAACGGAGATAATTACATAATGGTGCGTTTAACGTCATCGTATATTACAGACCGATTAACTGAAACATGGAAGTTTCTGACTTTTATTCGGGAGACATCTGGTTCTCATCTAGACAGAGACACCGATTATCCTGTTTGAGGGTTTTTATGGTTGCCCGTAGTCGCTGAAGGTAAAGGCCATGATAACAGGTAAAGGCCATGATAACATCTCACTTTCACTACGACTGCTTCGTTCCAAATTCTTTCCAATTTCACAGCTATCATTGTCCTATTATTTGACAAAATAGTCTAGAACAGTGGTATTCAACCTGGGGTAAGCATACCAACGGGGGTATGCGAAGACATCTTAGGGGGTACGTGAAATTAAAAAAAAATCTATTACGTATTCATGATAAACACTGAATAATCATGGCCAGATTTAGGGTTAGCCACAAGAGACCCGGACGTAAGGACATGCGATTTGGGAGCGCCACTTTTTTCTCTCTCTCTCCTTTATGCAATTCTTATCTGGGCGGCTAGTTTCATTTTATCCCACACAATGCGTTGGAACGTGACTGAACACTATTGGGCGGGATTAACGTTTTGCCTAATACTGTCTTTCACTTATTTTATCCATGCAATGAACCTACTTCAAAATACTGTTGTGGCAACAAACAAACAGACGCACTGCTTCATATTACCTTGTTCTTTGATAATTCCGCTGCCGTCATTTAATAGCTTGATTCTCCTTTTTCTCATTTAAAACTTATCATTTAAAACTTTGTTTAGATGTAATTTATTTAATTTATTTTAGATGTATATTATAGACTGTGTATAACTTGAATTATGTACCAACAACTTTGGGGGTACAAAGTTAAAGAGAAATTATATCTGGGGGTACGAGAACAAAAAAAGTTGACTATCGCTGGTATAGAATACTGACATCATCGTTAAATGAATAAAGATTTACAAACTATATTAGCGGATAAAATCGATGGTAATGAGATGGGTGTGAAATGTTGATGGTAAATCTCAGAATACGATGTCGTTTTGGGGAATCGTGCGTAGATCGGAGGCCAATAGCTAAGCAGATGTTACACTGGGTGTGTCACTGTTACTACTGGGTGTATCACTGTTACTACTGGCTGTATCACTGTTACTACTGGGTGTATCACTGTCACTACTGGAAGTATCACTGTTACTACTGGATGTATCACTGTTACTACTGGGAGTATCACTGTTACTACTGGGTGTATCACTGTTACAACTGGGTGTATCACTGTTACTACTGGGTGTATCACTTACTACTGGGTGTGTCAATGTTACTACTGGTGTGTGTCACTGTTACTACTGGGTGTATCACTGTTATAACTGGGTGTATCACTGTTACTACTGGATGAATTACTTACTACTGGGTGTATCACTGTTACTACTGGATAAATTACTTACTACTGGGTGTGTCACTGTTACTACTGGGTGTATCACTGTTACTACTGGGAGTATCAATGTTACTATTGAGTGTATCACTGTTACTACTGGGAGTATCACTGTTACTAACTGGGTGTATCACTGTTAGTACTGGGTGTATCACTGTTAGTACTGGTGTGATCACTGTTACTACTGGGAGTATCACTGTTATAACTGGGTGTATCACTGTTACTAACTGGAATGAATTACTTACTACTGGGTGTGTCACTGTTACTACTGGGTGTATCACTGTTACTACTGGGAGTATCACTGTTACTACTGGGTGTATCACTGTTACTACTGGGTGTATCACTGTTACTACTGGGTGTATCACTGTTACAACTGGGTGTATCACTGTTACTACTGGGTGTATCACTGTTAGTACTGGGAGTATCACTGTTACTACTGGGTGTATCACTGTTAGTACTGGGTGTATCACTGTTACTACTGGGTGTATCACTGTTACAACTGGGTGTATCACTGTTACTACTGGGTGTATCACTTACTACTGGGTGTGTCAATGTTACTACTGGGTGTGTCACTGTTACTACTGGGTGTATCACTGTTATAACTGGGTGTATCACTGTTACTACTGGATGAATTACTTACTACTGGGTGTATCACTGTTACTACTGGGAGTATCACTGTTACTACTGGGTGTATCACTGTTAGTACTGGGTGTATCACTGTTACTACTGGGTGTATCACTGTTACAACTGGGTGTATCACTGTTACTACTGGGTGTATCACTTACTACTGGGTGTGTCAATGTTACTACTGGGTGTGTCACTGTTACTACTGGTGTATCACTGTTATAACTGGGTGTATCACTGTTACTACTGGATGAATTACTTACTACTGGGTGTGTCACTGTTACTACTGGGTGTATCACTGTTACTACTGGGAGTATCAATGTTACTATTGGGTGTATCACTGTTACTACTGGGAGTATCACTGTTACTACTGGGTAAATCACTGTTAGTACTGGGTGTATCACTGTTACTACTGGGTGTATCACTGTTACTACTGGGAGTATCACTGTTATAACTGGGTGTAACACTTACTACTGGATGAATTACTTACTACTGGGTGTGTCACTGTTACTACTGGGTGTATCACTGTTACTACTGGGAGTATCACTGTTACTACTGGGTGTATCACTGTTAGTACTGGGTGTATCACTGTTACTACTGGGTGTATCACTGTTACAACTGGGTGTATCACTGTTACTACTGGGTGTATCACTGTTACAACTGGGTGTATCACTGTTACTACTGGGTGTATCACTGTTAGTACTGGGAGTATCACTGTTACTACTGGGTGTATCACTGTTAGTACTGGGTGTATCACTGTTACTACTGGTGTATCACTGATACAACTGGGTGTATCACTGTTACTACTGGGTGTATCACTTACTACTGGGTGTGTCAATGTTACTACTGGGTGTATCACTGTTACTACTGGGAGTATCACTGTTATAACTGGGTGTATCACTGTTACTACTGGATGAATTACTTACTACTGGGTGTGTCACTGTTACTACTGGGTGTATCACTGTTACTACTGGGAGTATCACTGTTACTACTGGGTGTATCACTGTTAGTACTGGGTGTATCACTGTTACTACTGGGTGTATCACTGTTACAACTGGGTGTATCACTGTTACTACTGGGTGTATCACTGTTACTACTGGGTGTATCACTGTTACAACTGGGTGTATCAATGTTACTACTGGGTGTATCACTGTTAGTACTGGGAGTATCACTGTTACTACTGGGTGATTACTGTTAGTACTGGGTGTATCAGTTACTACTTGGTGTAATCACTGTTACAACTGGGTGTATCACTGTTACACACTGGGTGTATCACTTACTACTGGGTGTGTCAATGTTACTACTGGGTGTGTCACTGTTACTACTGGGTGTATCACTGTTACTACTGGGTGTATCACTGTCACTACTGGAAGTATCACTGTTACTACTGGATGTATCACTGTTACTACTGGGAGTATCACTGTTACTACTAGGTGTATCACTGTTAGTACTGGGTGTATCACTGTTACTACTGGGTGTATCACTGTTACAACTGGGTGTATCACTGTTACTACTGGGTGTATCACTTACTACTGGGTGTGTCAATGTTACTACTGGGTGTGTCACTGTTACTACTGGGTGTATCACTGTTATAACTGGGTGTATCACTGTTACTACTGGATGAATTACTTACTACTGGGTGTGTCACTGTTACTACTGGGTGTATCACTGTTACTACTGGGAGTATCAATGTTACTACTGGGTGTATCACTGTTACTACGGGGTGTATCACTGTTACTACTGGGAGTATCACTGTTACTACTGGGTGTATCACTGTTACAACTGGGTGTATCACTGTTACTACTGGGTGTGTCACTTACTACTGGGTGTATCACTGTTACAACTGGGTGTATCACTGTTACTACTGGGTGTATCACTTACTACTGGGTGTGTCACTGTTACTACTGGGTGTGTCACGGTTACTACTGGGTGTATCACTGTTACAACTGGGTGTATCACTGTTACTACTGGGTGTATCACTTACTACTGGGTGTGTCACTGTTACTACTGGGTGTATCACTGTTACTACTGGGTGTATCACTGTTACTACTGGGTGTGTCAGTTACTACTGGGTGTATCACTGTTACAACTGGGTGTATCACTGTTACTACTGGGTGTATCACTTACTACTGGGTGTGTCACTGTTACTACTGGGTGTATCACTGTTACTACTGGGTGTATCACTGTTACTACTGGGTGTGTCACTGTTACTACTGGGTGTGTCACTGTTACTACTGGGTGTATCACTGTTATAACTGGGTGTATCACTGTTACTACTGGGTGTATCACTGTTACTACTGGGTGTATCACTGTTACTACTGGGTGTAGTAACGGGCCCACAGTAGGCGGATATTCACTCTCACAGATAAATGATTGTGACGTCCTGTAGAAGGACTCTTCTTAATGGGGTCGTTACTTCTTTCTTGTTTCATTTCACGGTGCTTCCTCAATTGCGTTAATTCTAAATGATGGTTGAGTTGGACTGCAGTATCAAAGAAAGAAAGATTATGGAATAATTTAACGTTTTGTGCTAAACGTTCCCTGGAGGCAGTGATGAGTAACATAAAATCTCATGGAAATATGCTTAGGTATTGAGAATCAAACCCTGGACACCACAGTTACGAAATTTGGTAAGAAAATAATGCCTCATATTTTTATCAAAATTTATAATTACAGTTTAATAAAATTTATATATATCATGGGTACATCCTTTACAAAGTTGAGACTATTTTTCCACAAAGTCTGCATCATTATCAAAACACTTCGACTGCGACCGACGGCTTTACTTCCCCTCCGAAGGAAGTGGTGCTCCAGATTTTTATCACCGTTAAAAATCCATCGACCTCGGTCGCGATCGAACCCGCGAACCTTGGATCCAGTGGCGAGCACGGTAACCACTAGTCCACCGAGGGCGACAAACGTGTGATTTTTTTTTCAATGGCTCGACAGCCCTATATGTGCCTGGGCCTCCTCGTTTCATCGAGGTTTCATGGTCACACACATTTGAGACACACCACAGTCGGTACGACTCCTCTGGACGAGTGATCAGCCCGTCGCAGAGACCTCTACCTGACAACACACAACACTCACAATAGACAGACATCCATGCCCCCGGTGGGATTCAAACCCACGATCCTAGTAAGCGAGCGGCCGAAGACCCACGCCTTAGACCGCACGGCCACTGGGATCGGCACAAACGTGTGATTAGGCATGGATAATGATGAAGAGTTGTGACCTGTTAAAATGTCACGTTCAATCTATTAACAATGATTGTTTATTGATAATTGTAGGTCTTTTTAGTGTTGTTTTGGATTTGACCGCTCAGGAAGACAGCGGACTGGCCTGGTTTTTACGTCAGGCAGCACCGTATATTTTTCAATTTGTTTCGTCAGTCAATCCGATATCTTTATTGTTGTGCAGGAGAATCGCCCCTAGCCTTCCACTTGAAAATTTCGCTCTCCAAAACAAAACGAATGTCTTGTACAAATTCAGTCTTAGTTGTAGCTTTCACTATTAAAGCACCGAAAGTTTGTTTAATTGTGAAATTTCTTTTTGGCTATGATTTTACCTTATCAATAAAGTTTCTAAATTTTATAAGTCACATTTTTAGTTAAAATAAGATGAAACATGTTATTATGATGGGGGGCACGCGGTGGTGCAGTTGGTTGAGGCACTGCGCTACAAGCCGGAGGGTCGCGGGTTCAATTTTTTCATTGACTTAATCCTTCCGGCCGCACTATGTCCCTGTCATCGACTTAGCATCTAAAATAAATTAGTGCCATAAGTATCTCCTGGGGAGTAAAGGTGGCCGGTAAGTAGGGCTGACAAAATTGCCATCTTCATGTGCCGCCTGTCTAGAAATTCTGGGAGCCTCAACCTTCTGGAGCCCTAAGGGCATGTCCAGGCCTGTGTAATGATAGCTTTACCTTTAATATTATCATGCCTGTAAATAAGCGTTGCACTACTTATTTCCAGCGCCGGTTCTGACCAATCCGACACTTCTCTTCACGCCTAAATGTAAGTTCATAAAGGGAAATCCCGGGTTCGGTGCCACGTCTACATTGTTAAATATTACTGGATAATTTTATGGAATACACGTATTTAATCACAATTCGATTGCAGTTAGGTCATTTAAAACCTCAAACTGAATACTCAACTACTAATACAAAGTTTTCCTTTAATCATGTCCCCGAGCATGACAGCATTACCGCATTTTAAAGCCTAAATCCGCCGGGACATCCGTCGAAGCTGTCGTGTTCAGGGATACTATAAAATGGACACCCTGTACCTCACATGATTAAGAGATACGACTAATAAATAAGGCATTCACAGGTATTTATTTGACCTTCATGACATACATTGACAACATAATTATATATTTGAGGTTTTCATTGCGTTGAAGGTTCATACTGTTTTCTAATGAATTGTGACACCGTGTAGTCTTGTAGATTGATTCCACAATTTCTGCGGAAGATGATGCCAGTATATTTTTGTAAGATGGTAAGTTTGGAATCAGTATTTTTTTCCGCGAAAGGGTGATTTCCAGGTATCAGAATACACGTCATCATAATTTACAATATAAAGAAACAGCCTGCAGATGGAAGCAGTATGTTCCTTCGAAGCATTTGTAGCCACCCACCAAACTACACAGTGTGAACTGAGAAGGCCACATTACAAAACTGCGGCATGTACTTGGAATGTAACTGAAAATTTTATCAGGACTTTGGAAAGGCTTCAAAATATATCGTGCTCGCTGCACGAAATGAGACCGCTCTCATTCTTACATGAAATTACTTCAGTAGCAATTAAAATATATAGTCTAACACAAGAAGATTTGTTAGAAAACCCTTTGGATTATTTTTCAATAGAAACACGTACTGTGTCGTCAACAGGTTGTTATATTTAAAATATATGAAATAACTTATTACATTATGATAATTTCATTATTTCTTTCCTTAAGTTTGACAATATGTGAATTATGTTAAATCGTACCTTACTCTTTCCTATACAAGGAGATATTCGGAGTTCTGTTATGCCAGGTTTCGTTATTCCATTATCATTTTTAGGAATAAAATTGTTGTTAAAATTATCTTAAACCTTTTTGTAAAATTGTATCAAATTTTTACTTAAAATTTCTTATAATACTCAAATTAAAACTTCAGTTTTTTTCTCTGATTTTAACTTACTTTGGCCTTTATTTTTCCTCTTCATCCTAGTTCCTTGTCTGGGTATAATGAAAGTGGATATGTTGAACTTGCAACATTATACCGTGGATTTAATATTTTCTGCAACATTACTGTTATTATTCACTAATTATCCTGGTGTGTATACATAACAATTTCTTTCTTTAAATCCTCGCTTACAGTTTTTCTTCTTTTGTTTATTTATCATCTAGTTCTGATAGCCGAAATAGGCTTATTAAGCTTCGCTTTTATTATTTTTTTATTGCTGTAGAGGAGAGGCAATATATGTGAACGTAATATTGAGGCGCGTTCGCTTAACCATTGTTGCCGTAGAAAAGCAATAAATATTACATGTTCTCAGTGTGTGTCTGTAGCCTTAGTTATCCAGCACTCAAGGCGCATGCGCCGTGTTATACTGTCATCTGTGGCCTGTCTGGTTCCGGCATTTTTCCACATTATCTCATAAACGACACGATTTTCGGAAAGACGTTAATGAACATAAAATGTGTGTTGTGATCTTCTGTACAACTTTTGTCCAAAACATTTCTCATTCTAAGAAGAATTCAGCGAGATACTATCATAAATGTACGTATGTCTTTTTGTAATGTACCTGTTATTCTTGTCACATTTTAACGAAACTTTAATTTTCTCGACAGATTTTCGGAAAATAATAAAATATAAAATTTTATGACAATCCTTCTAGTGGAAGACGAGTTGTCTCATGCGGACGGACAGACATGAAGAAGCTAACAGTCGTTTTTCGCAATTTTGCGAACACGCCTGTAAATTGGACCGTACATAGAATTAGAAAAAACTTACTTTTATTAGAATAAGTTAATTTGTGATATTACTTAGAGGAAAATTGAAAGTTTTTCGCTTACAGTTTATATTTTCAGCGTAGTTGCCTACTTGTGCTGCTGTTATAACAGTAACAATTGAACTGATTCAGGCGTCTTGATAGAAGGCTGTGGGTTGTATTGCGACCATCGCGTTTGTGTATTTAGCTTTTTACTGGCATATCATAGAGTGCATTGACACGGACTTTGTATTTATCATTTAATTGATGCAGAACTCTTGCTTTCTTACACCGCTCGTTACAAAACTATACCAAATCATATTTTACGTGTCAAATCCCGTTTCTTGTCAATGATATAAATAGGTAGAATCACTATCAATCTCAACAAAACAATTTATTATTTTACAATACAGTATATTTATCAACGGAGCTACATGTTAAAACCTGAATCAGGACATCTTCAGGCTCAGATATAAAACTATCGAGAAAGACACTGTATAGTCATACAATTAATCATTACTCTTTCGTGACACGAAAGAGTAATGATTGTGTAAATACATACTGTCTTTCGCAATACGTTTTGTAGCTGAGCCTGAAGATGACATGATTCAGGTTTAAACATGTAGCTCGGTTGATACACTAAAGAGTAATTATTGATTATAAAAGTATACAGTGTCTTGCTCAATACGTTTTATAGCTGAGCCTGAAGATGTCCTGATTCAGGTTGAGACATGTAGCTCGGTTGATACACTAAAGAGTAATTATTGATTATAAAAGTATACAGTGTCTTGCTCAATACGTTTTATAGCTGAGCCTGAAGATGTCCTGATTCAGGTTGAGACATGTAGCTCGGTTGATACACTAAAGAGTAATTATTGATTATAAAAGTATACAGTGTCTTGCTCAATACGTTTTATACCTGAGCCTGAAGATGACCTGATTCAGGTTGAGACATGTAGCTCGGTTGATACACTAAAGAGTAATTATTGATTATAAAAGTATACAGTGTCTTGCTCAATACGTTTTATAGCTGAGCCTGAAGATGTCCTGATTCAGGTTGAGATATGTAGCGTGGTTGATAAATAGACAGTTGTCTAATAATAAAGTGTTGTTTTGGGTCTCGTGGTGGTTTTACGCTTTTATACCATATCGTGTTTTGTGACCCCAGATTACGAAAACTCTAATCTTGCGTCACTGACGTCAGAAACGTCCCCGAGTTAAGAAGAACAAAACTTGACCAGACGTTTTAGTTTATCCATTGATTAGATGTTAATCCTTACATCACGCATTCTCAGTCGTGACCGCTTGAGTCACTGCAGGAAAACAGGGAGCCTTTTGTCTTGAGAGGACGCCTCAGCTCGGTGGTATCTGTGTGTGACGCCGTGCTGCGTGACCAGGAACAGCACGACGAACTGTTTTCTACATAATTCGATTTCGTGTCACATGAAACCTGTGTCCTGTAGCCCCTTCTGACCTTCTTGTTCCACGTGAATGCTAGGAATATGAAAAGGCCCTGAAAAGAAAATTTCTCGAAATGTAAAGGGATTTAACATCTAAGTGTTTAACCAGTTCACTGATAATTTTTGAGAAGGTCTTAATTAAAACAAAATGAGATTTCCATCATCGCCGAACCATAAGCTCTGTAAAAATGTCTGGTTTGAAAATATCGGTTCTGCAGTTCAGTGGATCATGATGTTACAAAAAGGTCTTACCTTCTTAATGTAAGGACGATTCAGGAGGAAAGGTCAATATTTTTGGAGGTGATTGTATCGGTCATTGTGAGAACAAGATCTCATACGAACATGTGTCTAATTGTGAATGGTTACCGAGATAGACCTCTATGAATCTACAACTACAAAAGCATTGTGAATGGTGGTAAAGAGAGAGAAGTTTTTTCTTCCATGGCGCAACAGCCCCTAGTTGACAAGGGCCTCCTCATTATCGAGGATTCACAATCACACTCAGACACACCGCACTTGTTGGTACTCCAGACGGGTGATCAGCCCGACACAGAGACCTCTACCTGACAAAACACAACACTCACAAGAGACAAATATCTATGCCCCCGGCGGGATTCTAACCCAGAAACCCAGCAAGCGAGCGGATGCGGACCCACGCTTTAGATCGCGCGGCCACTGGGATCGGCAAAGAGAGATAAATTACTTACTGTTCATGTTGTTTTTAATTTTAATTTAATGTCTAAACGACAAAATTTTTACAGTTCACAATAAACGTTCCAAAACCCCACCGTCAACCTCAGTGCACTTTGCAACTCGTGTGCGAAGATCGCGTGTTGTTCGTCTAAGTTGATCTTCACGTTACTTTAAGCGGACAGCAGCATCCAAAATGCGAGCGAGCAATTCGTCTGTGTATCCACCTTTGTTTTGTAAACTTCGCTCTTCATCCACACAAACAAAAATCTAATGTAGTTAGGTCTGTAGATTCAAACAGCTCTATCTCGGTAAACATTCACGATTAGACACATGTTCACATGCACTTTATTTGCACACAATGACCGATAGTATCACCTCCCACAGTATTGGCCTTTCCCCCTGGATCACTCTGTATACTGTATAAGATATTTACCTGGAAAGCGTTTAGAGCCACGAAGATGTACCAAACAATGTCCAAGTCCAGGTACCCAGCAATAAAGCCCACTATCCAGGTGAGGCCCATAAGAAGAGACAATCGTGCGAAGAGTTTGTGGTTTATTTGGGTGCTGGAACTCTTGTTCGATGGAGACATTGTACTTGTGCAAATCATGTGTGCACTCGACACAAAGAAATAAAAGTTCAGCACCATTGTGACTCCAACTGGTATGACAAAAAAGACAAGCAATGCCTTTCGGTTACCAAACCAGCATTTGTGTTCTCCGAACCTAAAAGAGAATATAAAATTTTACTGGCTTTTCAGTATTCATCTCCTTGTGTTAATATGTACAAAGGAATAAATATGATAATCGATCATGCTTTTGTTTAAATATACGAGTAGACTATATATGTATTTTATGTTCGACGGTCATATTTATTGAGATTTATGAGTTTCTTTGTGTCAGTATTTTTTTTTCAAACTGCCCTGAATCGGACTTCAGTTTTGTGGCAACCAAACTCGAAATATTCGTAACTTCAAAGTCTAAAATCGCCCCACCCGCTGACATATTTATCAAATGCACCAATAATTGTGCATTGTAGAAGAAACTAAATGTATAATTGTCATACTGTTTACACTTCTGATGTACTTGACAATAATTCCTACTCAGGAGCGTAGCTGGGGGTTGGGAGGCGGGTGGTGCGGCCTCCCCGGGCAACAGAGTCGAAGGGGTGGCTAAATGGGTGGCATAATTACTATTTTAAATACAAAATCCGATTTTCTGCACTCAACAAAATTTAAATTACTGATTCCAATATAAGGAAATTTAATAAATAACTTTAATATTTTAAAGTTCATAACTTCTGTTAAGGGGGGGGTCCCTTGTGATTACTCGTCCTGAGTGCCAAAATGAAAAGTAGCTAGGCCAGTGTTCCTACTGATAAATAAGTTTCTTATTCATAACGAAACAAAGGCTGGTAATTCCGCTGACTTGGTCACGTTTACCGACGTTCGCTGGGTAACCTACATTTGGCCAATATTTATCCAAATGTACCGTTCCCACGACTTGATAAGTATCAACAAGTAATTTGTCGAGTACAGTATTCGTGGTAAGGCGGCTTAAGTTTTACTTGGAAAGTTTTTCCCTAATATGTAGCAGTGGCACTATATAGTTTGAGGTAAAGTATTATGGAGTAATTTATGTCATTTAAAGCAAACATTCTTTCCGGAACACGTCGACAACATATATGCCTCATATTTGAGGCCATTTTTGTGGTGATGAGGCTCTTTACTACTCGCTATCTGCAGCCCTGTCTCTCTTTAACCGATCCACATTACGTCTTTGATAGCGCAGTCGATATATAACTAGGCTACGGGCTGGACAATCCGGGGTTCGAATCCCCAGTACGGGCAAATGACTTGCTCTGAGGTCCATCCCAGCTCCTATTGAACAGTTACCTGTTTTTCTTCGCGGGGTAAAGCAACCGGGCCGTGAATTTGACCACTCAACTCTATCTACCACCGATGTTAAAGTATAAATGGAGCTACACATCTGCTCCATGTGTACGGCTTCATGGTGTGGACAGGGTCAACTTCACGTCACGCCTTAAGGTGTATAGCAGGATTACATCAACGAAGTCCCTGTCATTTTGCATTACAACCTTCAGCGCGAGTCTCACAAACCTTACGACCCTCCTACCTCAATCACATGATTTCAGCTACTACGTAAGCAGACGAATACTGGCACCTCCACCGCTCTGACTGCAGAAACACACTGATCTACGCGCACACGACTTTGCGCACTCTCCCGACATGTGACATCATCCTAGGCTCGCTAAATTTACCTGAACCTGGAAAAGAGACTTTTTAGAATTACTCCTGCTATAACAGCAGGATTTGTGAACTGCAGTGAGCTACTAACCCTGGCCGGAACGCGGGCTCGACTTGGCTGTAATCCATGCTAAGGGCTGCTGAGGTGAGAATTACGGGGAAGATAAGCCAGCCGAGCGTTGAATATGTAATGAAGGCGTGTGGGCGTGACCCTGCTGATAAAATGCGCAGGTGCTTGACGGAGAGACGTAGCGCGTACCACACGTCGAAGGCAATTAGCAGCAGCCATGAAAATGTAGACAGGAAGCTGTAATACGTGACTACTGCAGTCACCTTGCAGGCCATATCTGGAGACAAGAAGTGACTCCATAATTTTATGTGGAGACAAGCAATCATTTGCTGAATTCACCTCATCATACTGTAAATCATACTAAGAGATACGGGGATAATTACTTAAAAATAATTAATTTGGGTAAGTACATTATATTTGTGCATTTGGTCGTGTTGGTTTTGTGTTTGAAGCTCTGAAGTCATGCTAAGGTGCGTATTAGTCAATAGTCTATAAGTTTATATTCTCAGAATTATACTTAAAAGTGTAGTCGCACATTTTTTTTGTATTAATGAAATGGAACTGAAATAACATACCTCCATCGTTCAACAGCTGACCAATGATAAAAGCTCCATAGGCCAAAATCAGGGCTGTGCAAAGAGAAGCAAGGCTCTTGTCAGATAAGTTCCGGAGTGCAGGATTTGTGGCGAATGCTACCAGATGAAGAAACAAGAAACCAATTGAGACCCCAAGTCCTAGGAATGAAAGATACCTTGTAAAACCATTGAACTTTTCCTCCATTATCAGGTAATCGGTACACAATTCCAGATGACCATCGTCCCTTATTCTGAATTCTCCGTTGCCATATACTTTGTTATGTGAAAAGACTGTCACTGTAAAATTGTCATTCAGTTCGTATTCTTCAGGTTTGAAGATTAAAAATGAACAGTTGTAATCGGCACACAATTCCAGATGACCATCGTCCCTTATTCTGAATTCTCCGTGGACATATACTTTGTTATGTGAAAAGACTGTCACTGTAAAATTGTCATTCAGTTCGTATTCTTCAGGTTTGAAGATTAAAAATGAACAGTTGTAATCGGCACACAATTCCAGATGACCATCGTCCCTTTTTCTGAATTCTCCGTTGCCATAAACTTTGTTATGTGAAAAGACTGTCACTGTAAAATTGTCATTCAGTTCGTATTCTTCATCAGGTATGGTGACGAAAATTGAACAGTTGTTTATACCACATGAGGAGATATTTCCATAGCATTTTTCCAATCCATAATGGCCAATTTGTTCTGCTACCGACCAGGCTGTTTGGCGACATTTTTGTGTAGTCGGATCGTAAGCTTCGTTCTTATTTGGGCAGAGTCGTTTTTGTCCAACGACATTACTAGATTCATCAAAGACGTCAAACAGTGTTGGAAAAGAAGTCTCTGGTTCAATGTCCTCCTTTTCACATTCCATTCGTTTGTCACTAACATTATTGCAAGTGGCGCAGTGAGGATTGCGATATGGTGTCTGCTTCAGCTTGAATACCAAAGATGTATAGGCCTCACATTCTTCCCTCACTGTTTCATTCTGCCACGAGGGTGGGCAAGTGACAACAGTCTTCTTATGACACCTTCTCAGCAAACTGAACGGTCTCCAAACGCATAGCTTACAGGTGTGATAACTCATATTTGCAAATTTTGGTTTGAACTTAAAATCTTCATATATCGCGTCCTTAATGACTGTATCTATATCGGGCACAGGCAGTGACAGCTTTTTGTCACACGTCACTGCAAGCTTCCACCTTATCATTGTACTTATAAGAAGATCGTCGTTACACCTTGCGCAGTGGATGTTCGCGTATGTGATATTGGTAGCATTGCTGGTAACAGGATGTCCTAGTATCGGTTGGCTTCGAATTGTTTCTATGTAGTTCTCGCATCTGGAACGCGTTGCTTCTTCCATCCACGAGGACGGACAGGATGTGACCATGTAGTAATCATCTTTGTAGTCTCCTGCGGTATTCCAGTCTCCTGCTGTAACACACTCTTGTAAGTGTGATGGTTTGAAATGGGGCGAATCCTGGCAGCAGTCCCCATAGGTGGCGCACTGTATGTCACATTGACAATTGCGGGTTATCAAGAATGTAGTGCTGCGGTTTCCACTACAGGAACTACTCTCCCTGCAACTAGACAGAAGCACGAAATGATAAGTAATGAGAAAGGTATGTCGTTTGTGACAGAGGTAAAATATACTGGAATATTTCATCGTTTCAGCCTGTTGTGGGCCGCGATAGCTCAGTCGGTATAGCGACTCGCAACTGGCTGGACGGTCCGGGGATCGAATCCCGGTGGGGGCGATATTTTCCGCACCCGTCCAGACCGGCCCTGGGGCCTACCCAGCCTCCTATACAATGGGTACCGGGTCTCTTTCCCGGGGGTAAAGCGGCTGGGGCCTGGAGTTGACCACCCACCCCAATCTAGTGCCAGGGTTAAAGAAAGAGTAGAGCTATACCTCTACTCCCCCTCTGGGCCTTCATGGCCTGTTCTTGGGAGAACTTTACCTTGTGTGGGGTGACGTTTCTACAGCGACAAAGTGATAGAATCTTTCGAATCTAGCAACTCAAACAGTTAGGAATAGCAGCTTTACGTTTCGGAAAATTTCATACCTCCATCGTCACGGGATATTTGAACTGCTATTCCGCATTAAAGTTGCTAATATCTTGAGAATACTTGATTCATTAGTCAAGGATTTACTGTATTTACATCAAAACTATTCGCTGTAAGAGAAATAGGTTGTTTTTAAGGCGAATAATTCGTCTGATACACACTACAGTGTGATATTTATATGATTGGGGCTTTCGTTCTTGTGGTAATTTTACGCGGCGTAAGTTGGTCGGACTGTCGGCTACCGAACGACGCCGCGTGACATTCCATATAAACGAAGGTCACGACTACAGCGCGGCGGAAGTCTGAAATGTCGCATATTGTAATTCGTTAATTGGTAAAATACACAATGATGCTGTATAACATAAAGACCTTATTCAAATTCGAATATGATGAAAGCATGGGTGGGATATAGTATATGGATTCAAACCGCATACCTTCCAAATAGGACAGCCATTTTGCCGGCTGTTAGGTGGTTATGCAATGTTAGTTACAAAATAAGGTTTGGTGTTTTTACGGCGCTAAAATTGGTAACATCGAATTTCTCGTACAAATACTATTAAGTGCGCACTTAATACACATGAAACCAATAATCAAATGTTTCCTGCATCTAGTAGAACCGACAATCCTAAACTTATCTAATTTTACATCTTACAAGGTACGTTTAAGACTGTCGGTTCTACTAGATTCACAACACACGTATATCTCGCTGCCAAATACAAATTTATACATATAAGATGAAAAATTATCATTAAATCTATTTAGTTACAGTTTTTCATCTATCCAATAATTCCATTTTTATAAGATAAAAATAAAATCGCTTATCTTAAGTAATAATACGAGACACGGTAACTTTTGTATTAATGCAAGCGTTGAATATTGAATATTTCTCCTTTTCCCTATTACGTAGTTATATCCGCTATACTGTTAATGGCATATTATCTAAGATCTTATTGTTTGTATAAATGCATAAGAATAGACAATGCTACATTAAGGACTAGAGTTTGCTGAATTCTAAAAATGCGCAGCTGTTGGTGGTTACTGGCGTTTCGGAGAAATCTGCTTCTTCCGGGCTAGAGTCTTGAAATGTAGAATGTTTATACATGACGTTATTAATTTATTTTTTAGTCGAAAAGCTTAAATTATTTATTGCCTTCATTCGAAGTATTGTGTTTGTTAGATAAAATGTAACGTCAAAATGTCCATTGCTTACCTTTTATCCATACCGTCAAAGTAACTGTGGGCGTACAGACCACTGGAGTATCTGACGAGGAAAATTATACTGGTAAACAGCACTATTTTTAGCATTTTAGCACTGTGGTGAGACATCCCAGTAGAAGCTTCTGTCTAGAGCTGATAAAGGAGCTACACCTGCAAGAAATGAAAGACATCTGGAGAAAGTTAGGGCTTACTCGGAGGATAAGATAACTGAAGTCGATTTGTTAGTTTTAGTGGAGACGAAAGTGGCGGAAGGATACTAACGAGCGAGAGCTTTCACTTACTAACTCGTCTTGACATACAGTGTTCTGTGTTCACATACAGTGTTCTGTGTTCACTTACAGTGTTCCGTTGCACCTGCTGGTGAGAGAAGTTGTTTCACATCGGCTACGTTGTCATGCTGTTTTAAGTGAACCTGAAGGAAAAGAGAAGATCCTGGAAATTGAAAGAGGAAGCACTAGATCGCACCCTGTGGAGAACTCGCTTTGGAAGAGACTACGGACCTGTCGTAAGACAGACTGCAGGATGAATGAATGAATTAATTAATTAATTTGCCCGAAATGATCAATATAAAGGGCCTTAATGACGAAAAAAGTGGAGGGCCAGCTCGCAATAGAAAGTCAATAGACTTAGAAATAAAAATAAAAATTTCAAAGCAGTTTAAAAAATGGCCATAACCTAACTTCGCCTGCTTGAAGATTTCGCTTAGCTACTTCAACTGTGAAAAAAAAACTTTAAAAATCATGTAAACATAAAAGATAGAAAGAGTTGATCAGCACCTTTGAAAACAAATATAAGCGTAATTAATAAAATAATCTTATATGTGTCCTGTTTTAAGGAAAACGTTAGTAATGTTGTGGACGGAGGATCAAATACAAAAAAGACAAAAAATCTGCCTCGTAACATAATGAAGATTCAAGGAGAAATCTTTTTGAAAACGTAAAGTTAAATCTGATTGATCCAGAAGCAGATTTTGTGCGTAGTAAGGCGGTTTTATAGATTTAAAATGTTCATATTGTAACTGAGCGGAGAGACTGCAAGTGCAGGTATGAAGGCAGCAGATTCTTATCCTTAGAATGACAGAGAAATTACATACGAAGGTGGTTATACAGCATAGCAGATGTCTAACATGGATAAAACTGGATTATTTTGAGAACAAAATGCCTGACATAACCTATATTTCCAAAGAAGAAAATACAGTGGCAGGACTCAAAACAGCGACATTTAAGCTAAAGGTTTTACCTGGGGCTAAAGTAGACGGATTTCACAAGTTGGAAGCATATTTTATCATGAAGAAAATCAACTTGCATTAAAGAACATACCCAATCCTATGCTTTCAGTTTAATAGTCGCTCTTTCGCAAAACTGCGAAAAGCGACTATTAGCTTCATCGTGTCTGTCCGTCCGTCTGTCCGCATGGAAAAACTCGGCTACCACTGGAAGTATTTTCATGAAATTTGACGTTTGAGGATTTTTTGAAAATCTGTCGATAAAATTCACGTTTGTTTAAAATCTGACAAGAAAAGTGGGTACTATGTATATTTATGATAATATCTCGCTGAATTCTTCTTAGAATGAGAAATGTTTCAGACAAAAGTTGTGGAGAAAATCAAAAGACATTTTATGTTCAATAATTTTTCTCCAAAAATCGTGCCGTTTATGGGATAATGTGGAAAAATATAGTAAAGCCAGATAGGCCACAGATGACAATAATATGGCGCATGCGCTTTGTATGCACGATAACTAAGGCTACAGACACACACTCAGAATGTGTAATACTTATTGCCTTTCCACGGCAACAATGGTTACGCGAACGCACCTCTATGTTACGTCATATGCACATTCCCTCTCCTGTTACCGATCAAATGGCAAGGCTGGGAGCACAATAGACCTATTTCAAGTCTGGTTCATAAATTGTTTCATTCGGTTCAAGATTGTGCTTATCGCCGATAACGCCCCTGGTCGTCCTACACGGTTTTCATCCAATTGTGAAAGAGATGCTTCTTACCCCAGACACTAACCATTCCTCCAGGCCATGGATCAGGGTGTCATTGCCAAATTTAAGGCCTATAGTCTACAAGAAATATTTGGAATTTGCATTTCGACTGCACTCCCTTTTTATATACAGATATAGTTGACCATACATACGCCCAATTCTGACTAAAGCAAAATTCAACTTGCGCAATATCCGGAACGTAACTATTGCGTATGTCAGGGAGCGTCTGTAATCTGTAGTCTGTCACATAGCATGATTTATCAATGACAAAATGTCAACAGTAGTCAAGTTTAACTTTAAATCAACAGTGCAACTGATAGATATACTGACACAGACAAATATATTATCTTTTTTATGTTTCAAATCCCGTTTCGCTCTCTATAATAATAACAATCAGTACTGAACACACCGTAAAACAACTTTTTAACTTGTGGGTTACTCTAGCTACAGTAATTGGCAAGTTATTTTATTAATAATAAAAACTGGGTTGACGGTGCTTAGACACTCTTTATTAAAATACACTATCATAAATAAATCGTCACATATTACAATCAGAACGTAATAATTTTTAGTATTTTTTATAAATATTAGTATAATATTATATAAAAATTTTTGAAACATACATTTCACCATTTTACATTACATGAGTGATTGACTATATTTGCACGTTATAACAGACGACAAGTAGGCTATATGTCTTACAGTACTTACATCGACGCTGTACAAGTGACGAAATTACAAAGCTTCGTTAAAAAGTCCAAGAAGTGACGCAGTTCGTTAAATGTAGAAACTACTGCGCATAATGTGTGTGTGTGTTTGTTAATATATTTACAGTCAGTGGTAATATGAATGCTCCAAAAAATTTCGTTAGTTACTGTCAGCGCATTCTAACTGAGCATTTCAAGGACGTTCAGTACATACATACATATATACATATATACATTCCATGGATCCATAATTTTGTCACAAGACAAGAAGATGTGGAATAAGTCATAACATACAAAATCATACAAAATGTACATTGCAAATGCTTTAAACATTCTATGTCAGTATTATAGGTTAAGAGTAGTCGTAAGAAATTTATCTACAGAGTAAAACGAGTGAGCATTTAAGTATCTTCTTAGTACTGCTTAAATTGTGCCTGTCTTCATGAGTTAACATTTGTTTCAAAAGTGAGGTTTCTTTAAAATAAGTGTGACATATTCAATGATTCTAGAAACATAGTTTTCAGTATTAAATTTCCAAAAAGAGACGCCCATTTTTACATCACATGCCGAAAGACAAGACAGACAGATATTGGTGTTGAGATTAGATCTCTTCTGGTATGTTTCGCAGTGTAGAGTGGTAATTCTGTACCGACGATTCGGGACAAGAAAAAGATTATTTTTGGACTTCTTGACCCTTGAAAATGGGACCGATAAGTTGACCCGAAACGTCGGTACATAATTATAATTCTACGCTGCTTAATATCCCAGAAGGGCGCAGATTTTATCTACATCGCGGTGGAATGCTGAAATCAGACAATACAGCTACTTGCTTTTGAGAAACGAGGTGTTCCTGGGGAAACCGATATTGGGATGGTTTTTGGGCGCGTTCGTAAAGTCACGAAAAGCGTCTTGTAGCTTCGTCATATCCACCGGTCTGTCCCTCTGCCCTTGTGTATGTGTGTCCTCTCGTATCCGAGTGGCTTCGATTGGACGGATTTCAGTAAAATTTGATGATGGGGGACTTTTGTGAAAATATGTCGCGAAAATACGAATTTGGTTAAAATCGGACATAAATATCGGGATACTTACATGACGAAGTACGTAGGTTGTATTGCTTCCGGCGACATAAATCCGCTTTTCAGACATTGTAGTGCAACACTCAATATATTATGCTGCTGACACTGACATGTGTTCCGACAATACACACAGAAAAAATGGTTGCATTTCAATGGCAAAAATGGTTACTCGTATTCGCCAAATTATTTCATTATACGTACGTTGCCTGTCTTGTTCTTTATAGTTGTCATTTGCGATGTTTGCATCACACAAACGTATAGAACACTGCAGAGAAATATAAACTTTATACAAAAGGAGGGAAATTGGGTAGATAAATACGGAGTAACATTGCCGAGGCCTTCACTCAGTTGTGTTCCAATTACCCTGCCGAGGGTATTGCGTGTTTGCCTCAAACAAGCTTGGAGAACACTGCAGATAAATATAAACTTTACATTTTGTACAAAAGGAGGGAACTTGGGGAAGGGTTAAGACTCGTGTGAGAGTATATTGGATGTCAAATACGTGGTTTATTTTAGGCGCTTTCGCATATAGCCGCGAAAAGTGCCTATTAGCTTCATCCAGGAGCGGCCTGAGAATATGTGGGTACCCCGGGAGGGGTAATAATTTGGCGCCCCGGGCAGATTAATAACTTGGCGCCCTTTAAACTCTATATTGTTTTAACTTTTTTAGCCTAGAACAAGGTTGGAGAATCTTTTTGAGAACATTTGCCCAAATTGCGGATAATTTTCAGAGAAATCTTTCGTGTATAGAAACTCGAGTTTATTAGCACCATATTTCCAAATTATTCCAGAGCCACTTATAGGTTGGTGCCTCGGGGGGCTGGCCGGATGGCTCACCGTTTATTCCGGCCCTGACTTCATCATGTTCGTCCGTCTGTCCGTATGTATCAGCGCGGCTCTCGCTGGACGGATTTCCTTGAAATTTCATATTGAAGACTTCTATGAAAATATGTTGAGAAAATCCAAATTTGGTTAAAAATTTGGCAACAATATCAGGCACTTTACATGAAGACGTAAGTGTCTTATTATTTGCATCGACATGTGTAGCGCAACAATAAATATAAACCATCGTTACGCTTCAATAACAAAGCTTTCCATATGCATTACATTGTTGACAGCGACATATGCACGTGAAAAAAAGGAAGGGCTTTATTCCTTTTCCATGTCAACAATGGTTACGTAAATGAGTTACAGTACTGCGTTGTACGTAAGTTGCGTGTCTTGTTATCTGTAACACTTGCGTCAAGCATTCTCATACTCTGATGACTACCTAGTCAGTTACGCTCGCGACGCGGGCAGGTATGCTTTTAGTTTTCCTATTGTAACCAAAATGGGAATTCGTCGAAAGATTGTAATACTTTTTTAATCTCAAATTTCAGGAGAATCCTTTCACAATTACCGAGTCGTTAGCTGTGGCATGACAAGGGGACAGACGTGGCGAAGACTGTAGTTGCAATTTTAATAAATTTCAATGTGAATTCCTGCCCCCCAAAAAGTTAAATATTAACAATGATAAAGGCAGTTGATACAATGTAACGAAACATGATATTCTAAATAAACCACATACATTTCATTAACAAGACCTTCAAACACATTCTTGTAAAGTTATCCTGTGCACGCGACGAAGGTGTATGTGGGAGTTGAAGTATAGTTCCAGCCATTCTGAATCTCAGCACAACATTGGATGAGTGATCAGTTTCACCCCTCCGCCGTTTTACCTCCGTGGAAAGAACCGCCCGTAACTATTAAATATGAATGTAGACTACTATGCGTGGTACCAGGCTTCCGCCGCTGTATAAATGAGATCTTCCCTCTGTCGGGATTTTACGCAGCGTAGGCTGGTAATTTGTTGCCGACGTTTCGGGACAATCTATCTGTCGCATCTTCAAGATTCAAGCAGTCCAAAAAGACTGGACTGCTTGACGGTTGAAGATGCGACCGCTAGATTGTCCCGAAACGTCGCTAACAAACTACCTGTCTACTCTGCGTAAAATCCCAGAAGAGCGCAGATCTTATTAAATAGGAAGCTGGATCAGTCCAAGGGCCGGTCTGGACGTTTTGGAGAAGATAAAAAGTTGTATCGAATATGAGCTGAAATTGTGATTTAAAATCAGCAGGACTTTCAGAACGGTAAGGTAAATACCACCGTGTTGAACACTGATATTATCTACTGTTGTCTTGGTTAGCAGTGTTGCTACGGGGACGTACGAGTTGCGTCCCGCGGTCAAGAAAGCGTATCAGTTGCGTCCCGAGTTGTCAGCCCCCCCAGATAAGGCAATGTATCAGTTGCGTCCCGAGTTGTGAACCCCCCCAGATAAGGCAATGTATCAGTTGCGTCCCAAGGTCTCTGCTGCATATGTATCATACAGAGACATGACCAAACCTCCAGAAGAGACCGGGAAGCGAACCCGCAGAGCAGCGAGGGACATCACACACACACAGACACCACCCAGCTCCTAAGTTGTCGACGGTTTCGACGACCACGTATACCTGAAGTGCATGACATTTCGTAATCTTTCAATTTCTTGAACCAAAAAAAAAAGAAAAGAAATAAAAAAAAAATAAAAAAGGGTGCATTAGTTGGTTGAAGAAATTGAAAATTGATGTCGAGATGCACGGTGAATACAACGTAAAATTTCTAATGTTTCATATGTTTTGGCAATAACTGAAATGTGTAAATTGACATCTTTCTCAAACGATTGTGTGTTCTTTGATACACAATACTGTTGGTTTGTTCTTATATCAATACTCTTTTCAAATATCCAAATATATTCTATTTCCGCTAATGCGCTCGGGGAAATTTCTTCAGGCCGAAAATGAGCTGTAAAATAATAATTATATTAACAAAACTGAAAATACAAACTCACTGAAAATTGAAAATAAAGCAATTAACTTACTGTTTAATTAATATCGGTTTAATTTTTATAAAATAAAAGTTTCACGTGGTATCTAGATTCTTAATTGAAAACAAAGAGATCTGTACATCCCTATGGCACTCTTTTTAACGTATTCACTCTTTATGTTGCTGTGCTTTCCTTTGTGTCCAAATTTTAAACAACTCCTTGTGCTTTAATTTTTATTAATCTGTAAATAATTGTGCGAAATGTTTTCATATTTTATTATAAAATGTATAACAATAAATATATACATATATATGTCTAAGAATATAAAGTGTATACTTATAAGCATAACATACATAATGTGTAAGCTGGTTAGTTATGTACACTGTACTAACTTTTTATTAAAATCGAAAATGGGCACTCAAAATGGTAGATTAGGCTACATGTCAAACCGCATGATCAAATTCTCTAAGTACATGACTCTACCTTATGCAATCGTTAATAACTTTCAGAGTAGCATGTATTAGCAGCTAATTTCTTGTATTAGATAATAATAAAGTTTGAAGCTATACAATAATACAACAAACGGATAGCTAAAGCGGCTCAGATCAATTTTACAGCTCTATGTAAATAATAAACTTCAAATTTTATGCAGAAAAAAATCAGAATAATTTAAATTGATCAATTAACTTAATGAATTAAATTGTCACTGTAAAAATAATTAATAAACCACTACTGGAATTTGCGTACAAAGTACCTTTCCGAACCGCTGCTACTAACAACGCTCTATTTGTGAGATCTGCGCTCTTCTAGTATATTACGCAGCGTCCAGTGGTAATCCTTTACCGACGTTTCGGGACAATATCGGCCTCATCTTCAAGGGTAAAGAAGCCTTTCTTAAAGACGGGACTGATACATTGTCCTGAAACGTCGGTAAAGTATTACCACTCTACGCTGCGTAATACCCCAGAAGAGCGCAGATCTCATCAACATCGCGGCGGAAGCCTGAAATAACGCTCTGTTTAAAAACCTAATATTATTCATTCCGTACATTTTGTTTTCTATATTTATAGTCCTACAAATGTACATTTTATTCACTATTAGTTGTGTAACACTGCCCTACATGTTTCGAACCATACAATTTTATCTTAAATATTGCATGTTTCAGGATATCATAACAACACAGATTATTCAACTTTTAACATTTTAACCCGTATAAGACTTGGTTTATAACACCGAAATAAACAGCAGCTACATCTATTCACATTTGAACCAGTGTATAAACACGATTGTAAAAAAAAGCCATGTTATTCAGTTTTTACTATTTAAACAATTGTACCAATTGATGTAAAAATGTGTAATTTTAAATACTGGGTCCCTGAGGATGAGCCAGAATATGGTTCGAAACATGTAGGACAGTGTTACACAACTAATAGTGAATAAAATGTACATTTGTAGGACTATAAGTATAGAGCGTTCTGTTTGTTTGCCTCTACCGAAAATATATCCAACCCAAATGTCATAAAACTTACGTTACTCTGAGAACTTCCTGTTGCCCCTCAAGTAGATTTTTAAGCATTTTGTGGAAGTCGAAGAATTGTAATTGTGGCCAGGTCTCGCTTAATTTGACCCACTGTACAGCGCCACAGACGGACTTTGAACCAAGGCACCCTGGACCCGATTCGACACTACAGACGTTCGGTTTTTCCTCAGCAGCCTGCTACACAACTGTTGTACCTTTAAACTGACCGCGGGACGCAACTAATACGTTGCCTTATCTGGGGGGGCTGACAACTCGGGACGCAACTGATACACAGCTCTTATCTGAAAAGTGACCGCGGGACGCAACTAGTAAACCCCGGTTGCTACTGTTGACAGCATTCACTTTGTACAATATAACTATGTAAACGTACTTATTCCAAAATTTATATTCGCCCAGCTGCCTCAAAAATCCTCTCCTTTATATAATTCTAAATCAAAGATTCAATATCGTATTCAAAAAGCCTGCCATTGGTCATATCCTAGGCCAATTCAACCCATTTCACAAATTCATACCCCTTTTGTTTAAGAATCTTTTTAATATTATATTCCCATTTACTCCTGCATACCCCAATCTCTCTCTCTCCCACTTTTGGAATTCCGACCAAAACATTTTATCTGCATATTTCTCATCAGTGTATTTCGTGCTAATTGTCCAGCTAATTTCATAACCTTCGTATGATAAGTAGAGTAAAATGGACAATAATGCCCCACTTTTTATTCTGACAGATTTTTGCAATTGTGTATAGCAACAGAAGTTATATCTAGGTGTGTAATTGGTGTAGTAGGTCTGCTACACAACGGTCAGTTCCTTTAGAGCAAATTTAAATTATTTTACTGACAGCAATAAAAGTTACAAACGTAAGCAGAAGGGCGTCTTTGGCATATGCGTGGTGAAAGATGCGCCACGTATAATGCCAGACAAAATAATAAATTTGTAGTACACAAAATTGTAATGAAATAAAATAATCTATGTTCTGTATCAATATGAGGCTCCTTCTTACTTCTGTGTTGATTTCGTACGTTTGTTGAGATCCCTAGAACGGTTGTTACGCCCACAATCGATTTAGGTTTTGGAGAAAATTGTTCAGTTTTCATGCAGCCACTTTTCATACAACGAGCATTTGATCCAGCCGCATTCCTCTTTTGTTACACAGCAGTATTCCTTACATTCTTTACAGCAGTCACTGTCTTCATTTTTGTCAGAAATGCTTGAGTTCTGATTGTGAACCATTTTCTTGAAATTATTGGCTTTTAATTTCTTCTTCTGGATGACTGAGTACCTCTCCATGGAGACTTCTCGTTACGCTTGATGGAGGGCCGTGCCATGGCTCAGGCGGTCAGTCGCCGGCCTCTCACCGCGGAGGCCCGGGTTCGATCCCGATGCCGATCCCAGTGGCCGTGCGGTCTAAGTCGTGGGTCTTCGGCCGCTCGCTTACTAGGATCGTGGGTTCGAATCCCACCGGGGGCATGGATGTTTGTGTTGTGTTAGATGTATGGACGATAGCATGAAACATAAGGTGACATGCAGGACAAAAAGGACTTCAACAGTACAAATGGATCAAAGGGGAAAACCCAGGAATTAAAAAAAAAAAAAAAAAAAAAAAAATCCCGGGTCAGTCCATGTGAGATTTGTGGTGGACAAAGTGGCACTGGGACAGGTTTTTTCTCCGAGTTGTCGGTTTTCCCCTGTCAATTTCATTCCACTGGTGCTCCATTACTTGTAAAACTTGGTAAAAAACTGCTCATCTTCATCTTCATCACAGGGGTTGCACAATAAGCCTTAAGGCTGCGGTGCGTCCGTAGCATCTGCTGCGGGGCCCTTCACCACGCAAAAAAAAAACACGTTACCCTTGATGGCTCTGAGTTTGATAATTTTTGGTGGAGAGGACAATTTCATGAGTTATGGTTGACGTTATTTTCCTGAGAAACCCAGATGTGTGTTGATGGATGGACGGATGCAGGAGTGAAGGCGCGTCATTTTAATACGTTCTTTAACACGTAACAGGGGTAAATAAAATATATTATAGTAGGTAGGCGAAAATTTTATAATCTTTCATTAACATATCAATGAAAATACAGTATACAATTTGATGTATGACCAAGCGAGTTAAAATATGAGTGGGGCCTCTTTACCCATCTTTCAATGGGGCGACTGTACCGAAATATGGAGCGAAGATGCTCCAGCTGATCACGTGACTATGGCGTGGCTTGCGAGAGCTTGTAACGAGTATAAAACAGTACAGAAAAGTCCATTCTTCCTTCTCGCAAAATGTTGTTAAAATTACTATATGCATAAACAAATAAAAAATACTAAATAATAGCGCTCTGAAATATATACGGTTACGAATCACGTTACGTACTTTACAAAACACTGTAAGGGGGTTTAGACAAACACAGCAACTGTGATTTGCACAGTACCAGACTCACCACTGGAAGACCTTCTAGCTGCGTAGTATGTGCAGCTTCCTAGAGCTAAGGTTTCGAAGTAACTGATGGTGAGGCATCATTGGCCAGTTGGACAATTTTCCTATCTTCCTATAAAGCTAAAACTGTCATGAAACTCAGTTCTTCTAACCTTTAGTTATTTCCTGTTTTTATAGGTAGCAATTTATATGCCGCTTTGGTTGACTTCGTAGTATAAGATAAATATATGTATGAAGGCCACGAAAAACTTCAGAGTAGCAGCCTCATCACATGCAGAGGTACATATCACTTCTTTGAAAGTAACCAGGATTTTAAATCAGCAGTGAACACAATCAAACCATGAAAAAATAAAAGTCATTCCTAAATATAGCAACATGAATTCTGTTGAGTTCAAGAGTGCAACAGCTTTCACAGGAGTCACAAGAAATTCAGAGTTGTGATGTTTCATCAGAGTTTGGTCAGATATCTGTGCTTAAATAGACTGATTACAGAATTAGGGAGAAGACTGAGTGTTTCAAAAGGCATATAAACATTGATAAGAGTATATAGAACTTACATAACCAACATTTATTGCACAAAAGTATAACTAAATAAGTTTATCACTAAACCCTACATATGTTTCGGTCCAAAATGGGCCATCATCAGGGGTTGCTGATTTTTAAGTTTTCACTTGTGCACCTACCACAACGTCAACAAATAAGTATAGTGCATAGTGTTTCAGTGTTCTAACAATGTTACCAACAAAAAAATCTCACATTATATGTTTTTAACAATACCAAAGGAAATGAACAAGTGGAATCTTAAAAACCAGCAACCCCTGATGATGGCCCATTTTGGACCGAAACATATGTAGGGTTATTGCTAAGAGTTTAAAATTACATTTCTATAGAACGGTTATAAGACCGGTAGTTACCTATGGCTCTGAAACATGGGTCCTGAAAGAAGCAATGAAGCAAAAATTGCTCATCTATGAAAGGAAGATACTAAGAAGGATTTTTGGACCAAGTAAAAACATGGATGGCTTATGGAGAATTAAAACCAATGAAGAGCTTAATAAACTAATAAAATATAAGAACATAGTAAATCATATAAAAGCACAAAGATTAGGGTGGTTTGGGCATGTGTACCGAATGGAAAATGACAGATTGGTTAAAAGAATCTATAACTGGAAGCCTATATCTATACGAATGCGTGGAAGATCGAAAAATAGATGGGAAGATGATGTTATGGCAGACTTGAGGATTCAAAATGTCAAAAACTGGAGAAACTGCATCCAGGATAGGAAGAAATGGAAGGATATAGTTGAGAAGGCCAAAACCTACAAAGGATGAGGTTGTCGTGCCTGTATAAGAAGAAGAAGAACATATGTAGGGTTAAATGATAAACTTATTTAGTTATACTTTTGTGCAATAAATGTTGGTTATGTAAGTACTATATTATCTTAATGTTGCAAGGTATATACAAATGTCAAGTTTGATAAGAGTAATTGAATAAGATTAGGAATTTACAGTTTATATTGTTCACACCGTGCATTTTCATTTTATCACACATTTCTTAAACCAACTAAATACACACTTCTTATTTATTATACAATGTAACTTCTTTTACAATAAAATCAGTCCAACATTTTTCGGTCCCCTATTATAGAACCATCATCAGGGACCTGTATCGTGAGTTACACAAAATTACAAAAGAACAAGTGATGGCACATATTAAAGGTTAAAGATGTAAAATGTAGGTTTTCTTAGTTGTTATTTGTGGGTCCATTGTGTATCAGAAGTTGTGTTTTTCTTCCCCCCCCCCCATGGCTCGACAGCCCTATATGGGCCTGGGCCTCCTCGTTTCGTCAAGGTTTCATGATCACACTCAGACACACCACAGTCGGTAGGACTCCTCTGGACGAGTGATCGGCCCGTCGCAGAGACCTCTACCTGACAACACACAACACTCACAACAGACAGACATCCATGCCTCCGGTGGGATTCGAACCCGCAATCCCAGTAAGCGAGCGGCCTAAGACCCACGCCTTAGACCGCACGGCCACTGGGATCGGCTAAAAGAAGTTATATTGTATAATAAACAAGAAGTGTGCATTTTGTTGGTTTAAGAAATGTGTGAATTTAGTGCTAAAGCGAACTAACTAACTAACTAACTCCATGGAGCACAGTCCTTCCTGAGAAACTAACAGTTCCTCAGCTAGTCAAGAAACCCCCCGCATTCTATGGAACATGACTGTTCATCACCGTGTTCACAACAGCCCGACACCTGTCCCTACCCTGAACCACATAAATCCAACCGTGATTTCAGGCTTCCGCCGCGATGTAGAAGAGATCTGCGTTCTTCTGGGGTATTACGTGGCGTTGGGTGGTAGTTCTGTACCGACGTTTCGGGACAACGTATCGGTCCAAGCTGCAAGGGTCTTCTTGACTCTTGAAGATGGTATTAATTGGTTGTACCGTAACATCGGTAAAGGATTACCAATCGACGCTGCGTAATATCCCAGAAGACCTCAGATCAGATAAATCCAGTCCACTCATATTATTTCTTGAAGATCCACATGGATATTATATTCCCATCTACACCGAGGTCTTCCAACTGGTCTCTTTCTCTCAGTCTCCCCACCAAACCCTGTATGAGCCTCTCCCTTCCCACATACGTACTACATGCTCCGAGCGTCTTATTCTTCTTGATATGATCACCCGAAAAATATTGGTGACGAGTACAGGTCTTGAAGGTCCTCATTCTTCAGTCTTCTTTTTAAAATTTTGATCATAAACAAGCAAGGTAATCCTGGCATGAGGTTAAGCGACTCTTCATGGTAATTGTTTTAAAGGAAGCGAAAACACAATGTAATATCTACCTTGATCACATGTCGGGTAGGTCGTCTAGAGGTGGACCATTTTGAATTCAAATCTAGCCCTATGGCCTGTTATAGGGTGAAATTTGCAAAAACATTAAATCAATATCTGTCCATACATAACTAAATTCTATTTATTATATAGAACTACATGTTTCGACCTATCTCAGGTCGTCCTCATGTTCACAGTTGGTCTTTAATACATATTAAGGAAGAAATATATATTATGTTTTAAAGGCCAATTGAGAACCTGAAGATGACCTGAGATAGGTCGAAACATGTAGTTCTATATAATAAATATAATTTAGTTTTGCTTGGACAGCTACCGATTTAACTTTTTTGTACTATTAACAACAAAAGGGATGATATTCTTTAAAGAAGAGTGAAATTTACCTTTGCGTTTACCTTCCAGTTAGCAACTGTAGAGGTACAGTTAACGAATTACAAAGACAAGTCAATTTATTTCGCATATTTTCACTCTATTGTACAATACGGAATAATTTTCGGGGGAAATTCGTCCAACAGCAGGAAGATATTTACATTACAAAAGAATATCATCAGAATTATGGTTGGTGCACGTCCTAGAGCTTCATGCAGAAGTCTATTTAAAAAAACTGGAGATTTTGCCTGTTCCACGCCAATATATATTTTCGTTAATGAACTTGCTTGTTGATAATCAAGAAAACTTTCAAACAAATTCATCAATACACAGTATTAATACAAGCAATAAGCACCATCTTCATAGACCAATTGTCAACCTATCATGCTTTCACAAAAGTGCATTCAATTCTAGTATCAGGATCTTCAATAACTTACCGTGTAATATCAAAAATCTTAAGAATGAAAAGGCACAATTTAAAGCAGCACTAAGAAGATACTTAAATGCACACTCCTTTTACTCTGTACATCAATTTCTTATGAGTACTGTTAACCTATAATACTGACGTCTAAGACTGCACATAGAATGTTTAAAGCATTTTGCAATGTACATTTTGTATGATTTTGTATGTTATGACTTATTGCACATCCTCTTGTCTTGTGACAAAATTATGGATCCATGGAATGTATATATGTATGTATGTATATATGTATGTATATATGTATGTATATATGTATGTATGTATATATGTATGTATATATGTATGTATGTATGTATACATGTATGTATGTGTATATGTATGTATGTATGTATGTATGTATGTATGTAGACTTTACCTGAAAATGTTATGTAGGCGTCCTATTCCTTGATGGATTGATGAAAACCCAGGAAGTAGCAAAAGGCTTCCTGCCGCAATAAGCGACGTCCGAACGCGAACACAGCTGACACAAACTTGCACAGCACAGCACAGTACCAGGGCCACGAGCGCTGTGCTGCTTAAGCCTGGATGCTGACAGACCCCTCCAACGAAAACTAATGCCAGCCACAAAGCAAATATTTAAACTTCGGCAAACTGCTTCGTACTTATGTGCAGAGGGTCTGAGTGACGCAACACAACTGCGCTAGTCTGCTTGCTAACAACAGTATTGTATTAATCACATCACTTGCTCCGTCGCCGAGGCGACGAAAATTAGCATACAATCGAAAGTCATATTACACTGATTATCAATTGTTTCGTATGTGGAAGTTTCGCGATTCGAACCTCCGTAACGTGATAAACTCTATGCAGGGTGGGCCATTCCCTGCTACAGGATGGACCATTCCCTGCTACAGGGTGGACCATTCCCTACTAGAGTGGACCATTCCCTGCTACAGGGTTGACCATTCCTTGCTACAGAGTGGACCATTCCCTGCTACAGGGTGGGCCATTCCCTGCTACAGGGTGGATAATTCCCTACTAGAGTGGACCATTCCTTGCTACAGGGTGGACCATTCCTTGCTACAGAGTGGACCATTCCCTGCTACATGGTGGACCATTCCCTACTACAGAGTGGACCATTCCCTGCTACAGGGTGGATCATTCCCTACTACAGAGTGGACCATTCCCTGCTACAGAGTAGACCATTCCCTGCTACAGGATGGACCATTTTCTGCTACAGGGTGGACCATTTCCTGCTACAGGGTAGACCATTCCCTGCTACAGAGTGGACCATTCCCTACTACAGAGTGGACCATTCCCAGCTACAGGATGGACCATTCCCTGCTACAGAGTGGAACATTCCCTGCTACAGGGTGGATCATTCCCTACTACAGAGTGGACCATTCCGTGCTACAGAGTGAACCATTCCCTGCTAGAAGATGAACCATTCCCTGTTACAGGGTGGACCATTTCCTGATTGACCGAGAAGTGGCGGCCGAGCATGAGCTGCTGCTTCTCGGTCAAGCGGGAAATGATCCACTCTATATAATGCACATTGCAAGATTTGGTTTTCACGGCGATAACTTAAAGTACATAACGCACATGTAGTCTGGTTGGTAGTTACCAACGTTCGGATAAAACTGGTGCCTCCTTCTGCAGTGTTTCTACTAAGAACAGCTAACATGAATAACTATCAGTTGATTTCCGGGAAGGAAATTCGAAAGAGGGACCTACTGGTATCAAATACAAAGCAGGACGGCTTAAACTCTGCGCCTCTGATTTAGGTAATTCATAACATTCACTTAAAATTAAGAAATACGCGTGAAACAATTATAGTCCAAATTTTGTAGCGGAATGTACTATAGGTTCGCTTAAAGGCACTTTCCTAGTAACGTGTTCTGAACGAAAATTACGTACGAATTATATTGTGATAAACCCAACCCTTGTTCTACACCCTAGGTGTCTTCCTGAAAGAATTGGCATAAATAAAAGAGGCGTACATAAAGAATTATGTTTCTATAAGAAATAATGGAATAGTTACTGGTTACCGTAATACATCGCAGATAACCAACGAGTGTTAAACCGAAGAGGGGCGTAAATTAAGGAATAGTGTGTATTAGCAAGGGGCGTTAAAGCAAAAGGCGTAGAACAAGTGGGGCCTAAAACAAGGGCACGGTATATTAGGTAAAGTATGAACTTCTATCACGCCACTGTATGCCTCCACTGTTTGCTGCAATTTTTGGCGCTATATCGAAGTTGGCGGTAAATCGAAATACTCTATAATATGCAGTTCGTGTTCAGAGACTTCAGTGTCCGCTAAGTGAGCATGACGGTTTGTTACGAGGCACAATATATAGGTGTTAGTCTATTTTAGGCGTACGCAGTACGTAGCTATATCAAGCTGCTGTATTTTAATCTCGTTTCGTGGTATTTTAAGGAAAATGGCCTGTGTTATACAGAAGCTACGTGTTCGGAGAATAGTACAGCTGTTTGTGTAATTAATTAGCCACGATATAAACCTACAGACTGCCAGTTTCTGTTCCCGAAAATTCAGTGTACACCAGAGTACCGAGTGTTTACTGTACACTAAACCAGGAACTAAGTATATCTCGCCGTTTCGTGGTGTTTGTTTCCGAATGTAGACGTCATTTTAACATTCAGTCAACTTTCCGTAATATTATTGTAATTCTTCATCCTTCTTAAAAGTGACCTCATTGACAATGTTTTTGTTAGGCCGTGATTGAGGCAAATGGGTTTGGCTCTCTTTCAGAAAATAATCGTAACTGTAGAAAGAGCAGTTTCAACACTGCCAACATCAAAGTCCCGCCACTTTACACGGTCCTGAGTCACTTTTTCTCCTCCAGGTCTCACTTCCTGTCTTCTTCATATCCATCTTGATGACGTACATAAATTTACTGCTTCGTTTTCCACGTAATTCTGAACCAGTGTTTTTTTTTGGTGGAGAAGGGCCCCGCAGCAGAAGCTACGGACGCACCGCAGCCTTGAGGCTTATTATGCAACATTGTGATGAAGATGAAGAGAAATATGACCAGTTTTTTTTTTATTTTTCCAAGTAATGGAGCACCGGTGGAATGAAATTGACAGGGGAAAACCGAAGTACTCGGGTAAAAACCTGTCCCAGTGCCACTTTGTCCACAACAAATTCCACATGTACTGACCCGGGACCGAACCCGGGCCTCCGTAGTGGGAGGCCGGCGACTAACCCCCTGAGCCATGGCACGGCCTTCTGATCCAGTTAATCTCCTTACCAAAATTCTACCAGTGTCTCTCTTTCCTGCGTACTGCACTAGAGCTGCGTAATTGACATAAGTAAAATTCAGATTCTATATGCACAAACTAGGACTTCGTGTACAAGTCTATTTAAACAATTAGAGATTTTACCTGTTCCATGCCAATATACACTTTCATTAATGTACTTCATTGTCAGTAACCGAGAAAATTTTCAAACAAATTCATCTATACACAGTATTAATACAAGGAATAAGCACCATCTTCTTAGACCAAATGAATAAATTTTATGCTGGCATCAGAATTTTCAACATTTTACCAAGCAGTTTGACAATCCTTAAGAATAAAAAGGCAAAGTTTAAATTAGCCTTAAGAAAATACTTAAATACACACTGCTTTCACTCTGTACATGTATGTTTTATGTGTAGAGAATATCTATGGAACTGTTTTTGTAATATGTTTATAGTGTTTTACACTGTAAAATTGTGTATATTTGTGTATTTATGACTTGTTCCACAGCCTATTGTCTTTGTGACACACTTATGGATCCATGGAATGTATGTATGTATTATGTATATATGTATGTATGTGTGTGTTTGTATGTATAGGATTTGTTTTGTGATTAGTTGATGATAGGTAAAGCCAGACAGCAATTGTCGTTATGAAGCTCTCAAGAGGCAAAAGGGTAGCTATGCTTAGGTCGGCATCACAGCGTCTTACTTTGCCGATAACATTTACCAAGCCAAGAATTTTCATACTCATTGCGTGTATATCCAGTGAAATTTGAATTAACTGGTTGTACGCGTGCGAATAATTCGTAAGTAGAAACAATAAATATTTAATAAGCAAAGGTTTATTTATGTATTTGAAACTTTAAGGCGCTTTTCGATATACAATTTTTTATATCATCAATGTATAACTTTCTATACGTTGTCGATGCCTTTCAATACATGCAACAGCGACGTAAGCTGAAGAGGATCGGGTAAATGCCACATAGAGCTGGCCATGAGAAACAAAAAATAGGCAATGGTGGATATATTTCAACATGTTTAAGCATCTGCCCTTGAGCCTTACTGAGTGCCATAGCAAAAGCGATTTTGATCGGAAATCGTCTTCTGCACAGTTTGAAGAGAATGGTAGAAACTGATGGACATAACTGAATGCTGAGTATAAGGATAGTTTTTCTAGAGCCAATAAATTCCTCTGTTATGCTGTGCTCATCGAAGCCTCTTACGATCATGTGCTGCCACCACTGGAGGTCAAGGGAATCTAACGTACTTCGTGTACGTCCCATGGCTTCCAATACGGGCAGCACTGTCAGTTTTTGACCTTATACATTTTTGCTAAAAAAAACAATTTTTGGTAAGGAATTAATAAAAACAAAGCAGATAGCCATCAATGAGAAATCATAAGCTTTATAAAAATGTCTATCTCGAGAAGATCCGTTCGGTAGTTCAGTAGCTCGTGATATCGCAAACAAACCTTACAGTGTTAATACACGATGATGACATTCCTCTAGGGCTATAAAATTTGGGAATGGATGATGTGAAGGGTTATGTGTGGAGATATTGTTTTCCAATGGCACAACAGCCCCTTGAGGGCCTAGGTTTCCTCATTATCGAGGCTTCACGATCACACTCAGACACACCACACTCGGTAGGACTCCTCTGGACGTGTGATCAGCCCGACGCAGAGACCTCTACCTGAAAACACACAACACTCACAAGAGACAGACATCCATGCCCCCGGCGGGATTCGAACCCAGCAAAGCGAGCGGCCGCAGACCAACGCCTTAGACCACACGGCCACAGATAACATGGATGTCTGTCTCTTGTGAGTGTTGTGTGTTGTCAGGTAGAGGTCTCTGCGACGGGCTGATCCCTCGTCCAGAGGAGTCCTACCGAATGTGTTGTGTCTAAAGTGTGATCGTGAAGCCTCGACAAATGAGGAGGCCTAGCCCCCCAAAGGGCTGTTGAGCCATTAAAGAAATATTAAGTTGTTATCTAGAAACTTCGGTTTTCTCAAAGGGCGAATCAGCTTTTTTACTAGCTGAGGAATTGTCATGATTTAGAGAAAGGCTATTACTGGTGTAGTTACGTTAGAGTAAGACGAAGTGAATGAACGGTACAAATCACTTACTGTTTCATTCAAACAAATTTTAAATCAGCAAACACAATTTTACTCTATCTCATTATCTAAACAACCTTTACGTTAGACACTTTAATGCCGTGTCTCATTGTATTATAATTCACTTATTTCTTCCTTTAAATTACAGCAAATATCTGAAGAAATATATACCAGTATTTGGAAATGTCCTGTACTTCGAAATCTTGTATTATGTGTTTATTATCTTGCTGAAATACGTGACAGATATGGGAATAATTATAAATGGCTATACGGGCTCTAGAATTACCAGCATATTCATTACACGACGTAAGCCGAAATATCTGGATGGCCGCGACATACGATCGCTTTATGCATGTTCAGAGCATGTTGTCTCGCCGCAACATATGCTGCTGTCATAAACAGAACTGTTATGAGATGTAGCCTGTAATTAAATTCGCAGGAGACAGCTGTAAAACACCCAGACCATATGGCCAAGTTCAATTACTCCGTACGATCCTTGATGTTAGGTGTTAGAATAAAGTTGAACCCGGTTATAACGACATCGGTTTAGGAGGACACGTCTTATATGGCGTCAGATATTCTGTTCTTGTTGTTCCTAAATTTTAGGTATAGTTTAATTTAAAATCGTCAGCGAACATGAAATTAAGTTGAGTAAGTTTTATAATTTAGTTTAAATTTAAAATAAATAACAGCTTAAAAATATAAATAATATACCTACACGCCTGTATTTTGTCTTGAATATTTTTCCTTCACTATTTTCCTAGTGTCACAGTCCTCGGTTGGAACGCCACTTGTTTAAAACGACACAAATTCTGTTCCCTTCGTAAAGTTTTAACCGAGATCGACTGTAAATTAAAAAAAATACGCGAAGCGGAGATATTCTTCAAAAATTAATGACTGCTAAGATATTCGAAAAATTTCCCGTTATGCAAAAGGAAGGTGTATTGCTATGTTGGCAACAACCCGCTACAGAGCGTGCTGTTGCAAATACACTAGCTGTGCGCTTGTCATATGACGTGATGCCGTAATATTCCCGTGCCTGTCATATGACGTGATGCCGTAATATTCCCGTGCCATCCTACGACTCCTTTTATCGTTGTGCTGCCATCTGATTGTGCTATACTGTATTATATGCTCGATGCACAAATCTTCCTTTAGCCTCGCCTCGTAGATCAAATAATACGAATTCTCTCTGATGCTCAAATCTTTCTTCGGCCTCAGCGTCTCCCTCTGGTAAACCATGGCGCGACTCACTCTCCCATTAATTCACATTCACTTACACCGAAGATATTATATATAGTGGGAATAATCAACATCGTACCTCACAGAGAATATATTGTCTGCTGATGCTCAAATCTTTCTTCGGCCTCAGCGCCTAACTCATAAAGAACAAGCTTGTGATCGACTCAGTCACTCACGCTAAGGATATCATATAAGGTGTGATTCAAATTTTTGCTATTGTAATTCTTATTCATATAGTTGTTGTTCATATCATTTCGGAAGATAACTTATTACCTAAGTACACAGACACTATCTGTATTACATCCGTGGGATATAACCTCAATGTTTAACACTGTCGCCTTATTTGTAATTATTAAATTACGAACAATATGTTACAATGTGTAGTTATGCTTATAAAGTATTCCTGTACCAAATTTCACGCTCCTATATCCAATAATTCATTAGTTACCATTTCTTTTCCAATGGCTCGACAGCCCATTGGGGGCCTAGGCCGCCTCATTTTTCGAGGTTTCACGATCACACTTTTTAGACACACCACACTTGGTAGGACTCCTCTGGACGAGGGACCAGCCCGTCGCAGAGACCTCTACCTGACAACACACAACACTCACAACAGACAGACATCCATGCCCCCGGTGGGAATCGAACCCACAATCCTAGTAAGCGAGCGGCCGCAGACCCACGCCTTAGACCGCACGGCCACTGGGATCGGCCATTAGTTACCATTATCATACCGAAAACAAAAGAAAGCTTTTGCACAGCATCACTTTGTTTCGCATTGTATAAATACGTGGCCAGAAGAAAGCTGCGTGTTTTTAGAATGTCTATTGCCATGCGCAGTTTTAAGGCTGTGCACTAAGTGGCCCTACTGATAGCCTCACTTCAGAAGTTTGTGCTTGCACCGTATTGTTATTTCTAATTGTAGGAAACCGAAATGTAGGAGATTGGGGCAGACTACAAAGGCACAACGAGCATATCTGATGTCGGGAAAATCAGTTAATTTAAAAGTTGAACAGACTGGGACACACACATGCACACAGACAGCGTGCTGGTGCCACAAGTTAACTTTTCTTTCTTAGGAAATTATGTTAATACGAGCAATATGAGAGGCCTTTAATGTGACACATGTTGACGAAAGGATTTGTGTATCTACTTTAACAGATCTGCAGGGAACAAAATATAAAGTTAAATTTGATACGAAGTTTCATATTAGTATCACCGTGCATCTTTTTGAATTAATAAATTTATAACCAACTGATACAAAATTGAAGCACTTTTATTGTAGCTACAATAAAAGTGGTTCAATTGTGTATCACTTGGTTATAAATTTATTAATTGATACGAAGTTATTTAACATTCAGAACGTTAACACACTTGTTTCGGCCTTTTTACGGCAAAACAGACGCTTTTTATTAACAAGACAGCTAACTGAATATAGGAGCATAAATCGGGATGTTTTATGTATCAGTGAGGGAAATTTTATTCGATAATTTCGCCTGCCAGTCTTCTTCTAGAACGCTTGCAGAGCAAGGCGGTCTCTAGCGTCGAATTAATACAATTTACTGACTGAACAAGGCTAACTGAGCATCGGAATCCTTCGAGAATGAATCGGGACGTTAGATGCACGTGTGGGTAATTACTGCGTCAGTTCGTGTGGCAATGTAGTCTGGTTGTTTTGTGTATTTCCTTCTATGTGTTGATTTTGTGATTTGTGCCGTTGGATTAATAGTGGTGTTGTAAAGTGCGGTAAAATGTTGTAAACTATGAAAAGTATGGGCGCATGTGTGTGTAGTTGTGTGCTAAACTGAAATGTTGGATCGAAAGCAACAAAATAAGAACTGAGGTTAGCGACAGTAGTAAGTATTGCGTTTTTAGCGTTAGACTACACTGAAGTAAACTTTATGTTGTATGTACCGTGCATTTTATCGTGAGTTTAAGTCAAAACCAACAAATGCACAAGATTATTAAAAAGTATAAAATGTATTTACAACCCCTGCATATGTTCGGCAATTTATTTGCCGAAAAATACGTGAGGGTTGTAAATACATTTTATACTAGTAATAAACTTGTGCATTTGTTAGTTTTGACTTAAAATGCACGGAAAGTAATTTCTCTGAGACAGTGCTTTGCGTAGTTAGGCCGTAGGAACTACAAAGGTTTTATGCAGCGTCGAATTGAGGTGAAGACAGTAAGCTATTTTTAATGATGTGATCGGAAAGCTCTGGGGAAAATTGCCGTGATTTTAGTCTTCGATGCCAACGTTGTGAATTCCATGGTTTTCTTTCCAACCTAGCTCCTTTGTCTTCACGTACATTAGATCATAACGTTCTGTTCTTTGAAATTCTAAATTATAAACGAGTAAATTCATTACACGAAACAGTGCTGCCAACTGTGTTGTGAAGCTTTATCAGAGAAGTATTCACGCGTTTCACCTTCATTTTGTTAGTAAATTACGAAGTTATTATACTAAAGATACTCTGTTTTTATATTTGTTCTGCTGAGGTAGGATTAATTTAGAGGGAAGCTGGTATTGTAAATGTGGAGGCAAATAAAATGAACCGTGTCGTAAATTGAGGTAAAAAAGTTTCTGTGTATGCCATGGAGGCGTATGGGGGAGTGGAGCTATAGCTTCACTAATTTAAAAGAAAATACGTATAAGCCTAGTTCTAGAGAGTCCGTTGTCATCTAGCAGTTTGAATCGTTAATGGTAGTTATGGATACAGCCACAAGGTTGCAGAAATAAATAGTATGAGTCTGTCGGTACTGAAGTCTCAACCTTTGACAAAAAAAAAGTTACATACTTATTATTCAGTGAAATCGAAATTTTAATTGTCCTTCAGTGCCTTATAAAATTTAACAGCGGACCAACAGCAGGGATTGTTTTGAAACTGAAGGAAGGGACTAAAATTGCAACATTTTAACACTGAAATGTCTTTCAATAATTTCTCAGCTCCTTACGACTTTAGACTCGATTGATTGTTAAATTATTAAACGACACTCTTTCAACTGCAGAACGCTATGGCTATCGGTACGATAGAAAGAAGATCAAGTGGTATTGAGTAGACAAGGAGTTTGTGTACTGTTCTTATTTATAAACCTCCAAAATAAATATTTGAGTGAACTAATTCTTACAAATAACAATTTTTAAAAACTCCGTTGACTCTCTTCGACATGGGATATTCCGATGTTCCTGACAAAAAACCAAATAATGATTTGTTATCCTTTGTTAAGCTTTTTTGGTACGAACACTGCACCGCATAGGGCGAGGTAACGTAAATTTGGCACGTCTATCCAGGCTGACGGATACCCTGCTCATGCCTTCCTCCCTACCCTCACAGACACTGCAAACGAATTCACGAATGATACCTTGAAATAAGCTACGTCCATCTACTTCCAAATCCTTATCTCTTCATCGCTTCCATGTTTTCATCTAATTTGGCACTGTATAACATATGACCGTGGCAGGGGTGCACAAATTTTCGAGAAATCTACGAGCCATCTCAAAATTCTAGGCTCCAGGAGGGCGACATGATGCAGGTTCCATACTGAGAACCCATAAACATTAGACTCCAACGAATAAAATTTTGTTTCCCGGGCGACCTGGCGTCCGAGATTGTGCTACCGTGCCCTGTTGGATAGTAACAGCATCGTCAAATAATATAAGGTTCGGTCAGTAAAATGTTCCTTAATTTAAAGCGCTAGTCACGGCATCATAAAGTAAATTTAAAAAAAATCAGCCCTCCTTCGCATGCTATTAGTGATAATAGACTCCGTTTTGACAAAATGCATGACAGTACATATTATAAACTCAACAACCGCAGTAAATAAATTTGCATTTTATTCGTCACAAGAAGTACAATCTTAAAAATATGTTGGCAAACATTGGGTCGCCTCAATACGTTCCGTAATTGGAGGGTCATTTAACAGTGTTGACCTTTGAAAGACACTGGTTGCACCTGCGAACTGTAGTCACGTCTATTATCCTATGATTGGCTGCTGGCAGGTATCGCATTCAGCAGACACCTGGTCAGGGCAGTAAAAAGGTGTTTAGTACCGCAAACGTGACTGCTCGTATGTCATATTGTTTAGTTAACGGCTGATAAGGCAGCAGGGCGCTTAACAGCAACGGGCAGTTCGTATTAACATTGACCGCCAGTGACCGCTTGGTATTACAGTTACAACTGAAACTGTTTTATATCCATAGAGGTATTAATGGTGTAATGTATTTATATTTATTATTATTGTCGTCGTCGCTGTCCGTCCTATTCCTTATTTGTTTGTGTTTATTGTCATTAATGTTTAAAAATGGTTTGAAACAAGGAGATGCTTTATCGCCATTGCTTTTCAACTTTGCTTTGGAATATGCCATTAGGAGGGTTCAGGCAAACCAGGAGGGCTTGAAATTAAATGGTACACATCAGCTTGTGGTTTATGCTGATGATGTTAATATATTGGGTGGAAGTGTACATGCTATAAAGAAAAACACAGAAGCTTTGGTAGTCGCTATTAAGGAGATTGGTCTAGAAGTAAATGTTGAGCAAACTAAGTACATGGTCATGTCTGGAGATCAGAATGCAGGACAAAATGACAACATAAAGTTAGATAATAAATACTTTGAAAGGGTGGAACAGTTCAGATATTTGGGAACAGCCGTAACAAATCGAAATTCCATTCAGGAAGAAATTAAGAGCAGATTGAAGTCGGGGAATGCTTGTTATTATTCGGTGAAGGATCTTCTCTCTTCCAGTTTGCTACCCAAAAATACTATAATTTTTCCTGCTGTTTTGTATGGGTGTGAGACTTGGTCTCTCACACTGAGGGAGGAATATAGGCTGAGGGTGTTCGAGAATAGGGTACTGAGGAGGCTATTTGGGCCTAAGAGGGACGGGGTAACGGGGGAGTGGAGAAGACTACATAACGAGGAACTTAATGATCTGTACTCATCACCAAATATCATTCGGGTCATCAAATCAAGAAGAATTAGGTGGGAGGGGCATGTAGCACGTATGGGGGAGAGGAGAGATGCATACAGGGTTTTTGTGGGGAGACCTGAGGAGGAGACCACTTGGAAGACCCAGAAGTAGATGGGAGGATAATATCAAAATGGATCTTCAAGAAATGGGATGGGGGAGGGGCATGGACTGGATTGATATGGCTCAGGATAGGGACAGGTGGCGGGCTGTTGTGAGTGCGGTAATGAACCTTCGGGTTTCATAAAACGCGGGGAATTTCTTGACTAGCTGACGACCTGTTAGCTTCTCAAGAAGGACTCTGCTCCATGGAGTTAGTTAATGTTTAAACATAAAAGGTAAAGGTAAAGGTCACCCTAGAACAGACCATGAAGGCCCAGAGGGGGAATAGAGGTATGGCTCTACTCTTTCTTTAACCTCGGCGCTAGATGTGGGTGGGTGGTCAACGGCACGCCCCGGCCGCTTTACCCCGGGAAAGAGATCCGGTACCCATTGTACAGGAGGCTGGGTAGGCCCCAGGGCCAGTCTAGACGGAAGCTGAAAATCTAGCTCGCACCGGGATTCGATACCCGGACCGTCCAGCCCGTCGCCAGTAGTCATGTTTAAACATAAGAACAATTTTTGCTAATTGGGTTAACAGCATTTCTTAAAGTGTTTTTTTGTGAAAGAACGCAGTCGCCATGGAGACTAATTTGCCCTGTGTCTGGCTGAATCGCGTTTGGTTTACAGCTGTTACGTTAAATAGTATTGTTGTTGTATTGACTTTGTGTTTGTGAGTCGCTACTGATATTTGTCCAATACATTTAACTTGGCCCACTTTACGTGAAGTTCACATAAGTAGGGATTTAGCTGGTGGGACCTTGTGAGAAGCTGCCTTCTGATTAAGATGCATGTTAATGTTACATGTAAACTGGATTTTCATGTACCATATATGAATAAGTGTGGCTGTTCAAGGAATGAATTTGCCACTCAGTGTGACATGTAACCTGCTTAATGTTAATACACTGTTAATTTAAAATTTTTATTATTAACTTCACTCCATATGCAAACTTAACTGAAACCAATTTATAACAGCAGGCTTGTCCTTCAACATTCCAACGATGTTTGAATGAATTTTAAAAAATGCGAAATTAACAATTTTGAAAAATGAAGTATTACATTATGTTCTAATTCAATGAAGAAGAGTCCTTCTTGAGAAGCTAATTGTTCCTCTGTTGGTCAAGGAATCCCCATATTTGTTACATACATACATACGCATACATTCCATTGATCCATCGTTCCACCATACGGCATTTGGATATGAAACAAGTCGCAATACTATGAAAACATTATACAAAACAATCACTAGTCATACATCAAAAACAAGTAGACAAAATATACAACTAAAAAATGCAATACAGCAAAACCCCTATTTAATGAATTGCTGGGAGATTAGAGTATATTTCACTAAATCGGGGTTTTCATTAAATGGAGGTTTATTGTTTATATGGAGCTATTGTCAGGAAATGAACAAATCCTCACTAAATCCGGGATTTCATTAAATGCGGGAACATTAAATCGGGGTTTTACTGTGTTTCTTATTTGTTCCTTATAATACCTTACGGAACACAAATGTTAATTATGCTGTAAACAAGAGCCCACCACTTGTCCCCATCTGGAGCCACATTAATCCAATTTACAATTTCTCATTCTATTTCTTTGAGAAGCATATTAATAACAGCCTCCCATCAAAGTCCAAGTCTTCATAGTGGTCTCTTTCCTTCAGGTTCCACCACCAAAATCCTGTACAAATTTCCTTCTGCATCACACGTGGAACATGCTCTGCCCATCTCATCCTCTTGATCTGACAAACCAAGTATTTTTTGGTGAGGTGTACAAATCATAAAGCTCCTAAATTATCCAATTTTCTCCAGTCTATTGTTACTTCTTCCCTCTCAGTCCCAAATACCTTCCTCAGCACCACATTCTTGAACACCCTCAGCCAATGTTCTTCACTTAATGTGACAGAACAGAACTTATATAGAACTTGTATAGTATCTTAAATAATTTAGAGCCACAGTAATCTCATAATATGTTATCGGTTGAATTATCCTGTAAACATTTACCAAGGACAGTATGCATAAAACACAATTTCCTGCTGACCATTCCTATTGGCCACACTCGGCACTAGCTCCTTCTGCCACTCCCCTGGGTCCAAGGGATCACCTGCCTGTATAAACTGAAAACTATCTCCCTTATTCTAATCGACCCTGAATATGGAGGCAGCCACTTCCTCTGAAACGTCGACAAAACACTTTACTGTCACACAGAGAAACAAATCCAAATAGGTTAATGCTGTACAGGGAAATATTCATTCAATATAGTCTTCTCGAGCTTTCAGCCACGTTAACTTGTTTAAATGCAACATTTCGGGGACTAGCTCCATCCCCATCCTCAGGCTAATCAGTTTTGCCTGAGGATGGGGACAGAGCTAGTCCCCAAAACGTTGCATTTAAACGAGCTAACGCGGCTGAAAGCCGAGAAGACTATATTGAATCATGTCGCTGCGAAAGTTTTAAAAGAAATATTCATTGTTTAGAATACATCATACTTACTTACTGACAGAATAGGATTCACGTCTTGAAACCTTGTAGTTCACTGCACCGATATTGCTAATTGAGCTTGATGTTCTGGTCAGTGTTCTTATCTTATAAGGAAGCAGCTGCTTCTGCAGCAGTCATTTTTAGTTAAACAAAATTATCAGCAAGAAAAACTAACATATTTTGTCTTTATATAGGGTATTTATTTTATCTGAAAAATTCCGTCACTTGCTGTCAGTTCACTTATCTTATTAAATGTACCCCACTCAGCTGCCTGTCCACATGCACAGTAGAATAGCAGAGGGAGGTGACAAATGATATTTGAAAACTCCCTGCCTGGCAAACACAATTTGGTTATTGAGGATTGCTGTCTTCTAGGATGTTATGCCTTCAGTTTGGTAGAAGTCTTTCAGAGGTTCTCGTAGGCTCAATCATTGGGGCTGTTGCCTAAGTCCACCTTATCTTAAGCAATCATACAATGTGGTTATTATTTGACAAAATTTATATCATAACATGCACTACTAAAATAACCATACTACTGGATAGTTGCTATCTTTCATGGTCTGACCACTTCTGTGTGGCTTTCTACTGTCACGCAACACAGAAGCCAAGTCCTGCTTCCAAGTTACTTGCCAGTTATGTTTGGCCAGTTATTTATGATGTCTGTTACAAGTGACAGATGGATTTTTTGCAATGTCCTTGCACCTTAGAAGGAGAAAACACAACACAGATTAAAGTGGACCACACCTATTTAGTTAAAGTATGCACGCTTGGAAAAGAAATGTGATTGTTGAGAAGGAAGGATGCCACAGGCAGTCCTTCAGCAAACTAAAGGATGCCACAGGCAGTCCTTCAGCAAAACAAAAAATAATTTCTTGCTCAACAACACAAGGGAAAAAGAAGGAAAGTTGTAAAGAAAGAGAAAAATAATGAAAGAAAGACAAGAAAGAGAGGCATAGAGAGAGGGAAACAAGCAACCAAAAAACTGATTGATAAAAGAGTGATGAACAAAGGAAAGAAAAGAAATTACATTACAAAAGTAAGTGACCAAATCAGAATTCCAGATATCAGTATGTGACTGAATAATATCATGAAAAGCTACGACTACAGTTTAAAACATACTGCAGTACTATAATCAATGAATCTGAAGGACACATACACATCTGAGTCAAGTGTACATTTTGTTTATGAGCTGTGTGAATAAATGACTTTATGGTTGTATGGTATTTTTGCTCTGCTTTTGACACTGTACATTAGACTATGTTGCTAGCAGTGGACACCAAGAACACATTTGTAAATCTAGTGTACTTTAATAATTAAGAAGTTAAACTGTGGGGCCTGACGGCCATGAATATCCCATTCTTCTCCAATAAAAGCAGATGCATAGTAAAATTCTGTGAATTTACAACACTTACGTGATGTGGAAAAGGCAAAGAGAGAACCCATTTTCAAATTATAGTATTAGTACTTTCTGAAAGGGCAGATATTGTAAGTCTTTGAAATAGCAATGAAGTTATCACCTAAATATGCAGGCATTCTACGGAGCCCGAACACCACAGAGAAGATTAAAATCACGGAATAGCTTCCTCGGAACAGTGCAAGTTGAACCAGCTGAAGACTTCCCCCTTACCCAGATTTGCTCTGGTAGCCACCTCCTTGATTTCAATACTTGGAAATCTCTTAACCGCATTAGAACAGGGGTGGCACCAGTAAAAACAAATATGGTGAAATGGGGCAAAACAAACTCCGACGACCTGTATTGTGGCTGTGGAGAGGTACAAGATATGGGACATCTCCTATCATGCAGGGACTGCCCCCAGAAATGCACCCTCGAGGATTTATGGCTTGCAGCTAAAAAAGGATTTGACGTAGCCCAATACTGGGCAAAAAACCTTTAATTTAATGGTCCGGACACGATAAAGAAAGAAAGAAGACTGAATTGTCATTGACTATAAAAACATCTAAACTCTACTTACATACAGAAGAAAGCACATGCGTAATCATCAATAGGTTATGTGCGTAATATGTATACAGTGTTCCTTCACCTTACTGGAAGACATTATTACCCTGAGAGAAACAACAGCTGAAAATTGCAAGTTTCTATGACAAAAATTTATTTTTCTGCAACTTCTTTATTATAAATATTCTTAGCTTTTATCTTTCAGTATCACACATTTTGTAACAAAAAATTATAACTGATAAATTAAGAATAGCCTTATGTCTTTTGTTACCAACATGAAATCCAGAAATTCCCTTCTCATCACTTCAGTTTTAAGCTTTCACTGTCGTGTTGGATAATGTTTCTCCATTCCAGATATGAAAGTCTTGTACGTTAAACATTAAATAAAATTTCACTGTTTACAGAAATGATATCCATATTATGAAAGTAAGTAATACAAAAGTATATCACAAGGCACAACAGCCAACGTAACAAAATAAGCCACTGTAAGTAATGGCCAAGCTCTCCTACACTTGCACACTCTATCCAGCTTAATGTTGTTCCTGGGACTGATATCAGCCCTTCAAACTGTAAAAATACTTACTTGTAAGGAGTGACTTGGCAAAATGGACACTTCATTATGTCAAGTTTACCAAAACAAAACTGAATTTAACGTTCATGAAATATATACTTAACACATCTCACATGTCTGACATAAATTGCAGTTGAACCTGGTTATAATGACATTGGCTTATGTGACACCTCATCTGTTGCATAAGATATTCTGTGGTACCAATAAATTCCTCACTGTTAACCATAACATTACACTACTCGGTTAGAACAACACTCATTTACAACAACACAAAATATTCAGTCACTATCATGACATTATAACCAAGTTTGACTATCCCTGAAAACAAGGCAGATAGTTTCACCATAACTGGTTCTTCCCAGATCTTCTTGTCCTGAATAGGCAAAAAAATCTTATTTCGAACATCACATCTGTCTTCTCTTGAGCATGAATTAAAATATCAGCTGTCTATCACTTCTGTCTCTCCTCCACTGTTGTTCTTATTAACAGTTTTTAACAGCTATTCTGTAATAGATTAATCATATTTTCTCCAGGTATAGATGAGTTGTACAAGTTTTTATATGCGCTTCCATATTCATTCCACATATCACTACACAAGAACTTTTAATGACCTGCATTACCACACAAGCATCCTCTACATTTTGCTTTAACCATTACCCCCCAAAACATTCCACTGCTTCCAACTACATGCAACACTTTTCCATTTCTTTTCACACACATTTCCATATCTATATCACATCATCACAAAATCACAACTGAGATCAGTGACAAATTTATGTATCCTGCTATATCCTATCAGGCAAACACATCACATATATAGCTGGAATAAAACATTAACATTTGATTGTCTTCAAGTTTCGAATACCCAGTCGCAAGGCATCTTAGGCATCTTGGAAGCAGGCCAAGGTAGGTAGCCTGCTGTTCGGAATATCCAATAGTCATAAGAAACTTTACTGATGAGGAGCAGCAGTAATACCACTTCACCTGCAATAATGTAGTTGATATAGTCTGTCCACACGCGAGGATATGAGCATACCTTGTTCTGATCCAAGTCCATCACCTGCACACACAAATAAATTATTATTAATAATAAGCTGCAAGGAGCTGAGTTCTTCATGCGATGCTAACAGCTCCTCTTCCTCCTCCTCAACCTCATCATCATCATAATCATCATCACCGTCGTCATTGTCAATGAATGTTATAAGCAAAATTTATTCACCCACCTTATCATTGAAATTTTCACACTGAATTTCGTAACAGTCTTCAATATGTTTTTGATTCTTCAAAAGCCACATCTGAAAAAGAAAACTGAGTGTAATAACTTTGTCTGGTGGGCACTGACTTAACGTTCTTGACAGATGGATTAGAAATCACATCACACTATTTATGGTATGGGCCTAACTATATTATATTACTGAGTAAATAAAAATGGATTTCTCAGAAACTGGAGAAAATGAAGCAGTTTTAAAATGCTGTTTAAGTAGCATGAGTTAAAATTCAGACGCCCCCAGACCTTTATGATCATTTATCCTTTTCCTTTCTCAAGGTAATGAAGTGGTTTATGACATCTTTACATTGCCCCAAATTAAGTCGGTTCATTTCTTTGAAACACACAGTAGTGTATAGTGCAGAATATCATGCAGCTTTGTGAGAGACTGTCGATGGTATATCACAGTTGGAATCATATATTTCATAAACTTTGTCCACTGTCTCGTGTCAAAAGATAATAAGAACAATTAATGAAATGCTACTTGTTAGGGACAGGTTCAGTCCCTGTCCTCAGGCTAAAAAATAAGTTTAACACCTACCTAGTTGGGCCCGAAAAGCCCAGAGGTTGACAGTAACTGCCGCTCAGGCCCAACTGGGTAGGTTTTGTTAACCTTATTTTTTACCTGGAGCATAGGGACTTGGCCTGTCCCAAAACATGGCATATTATTTTCTTTAATATCTTTCAACATGAAACAATGGACAAAGTACATGAAGTATTTAAAATCACACAGTTTTTGTATGACTTACGATTCATATGTATTAGGCAACCATTTCTAATGACAATTAATGTTGTTATTGACTGCTATGTGAATTTACCAAGAAATGTGCAACTGTAGCAACTAAATTATCTGAACATGTACCATGTCTCATAACTGAATGGCCAGTACTGAAACACAAACAAGCCTAAATTGAAACAGATTATCTTTTGGAAAAATAATTACCCTGCCATAAAAATGTCATAGTTAGTTGGATAAGTTTTACTTTTCTTTCTGATTTTAACACTAAAGAAAAGAACTGTATTGGTCTATTTCATTGTGTAAGCAGTCATGTAAAGTCAACGATAAATGTACTTACTAAATGGGAATTTTGTAGTTATTATTGCACATAATTTATAAATTATAATGACTTATTCACTCACTCCTTGGAGCACTGTTTTCATGAGAAGCTAACAGTTTCTAAGCTAGTCAGGAAAATATCCACAATTTGTGGAAGTTGAAGTTTCAGTACAGTGTTCCCAACAGCTTTCTTTCTGAACCAGATCAAGCCAGTCCATGCCCACCCATCCTGTTTCTTTAAGATGCATTTTAATATTATCCTCCCATCTATATACAGGTCTTCCAATGGTCTCTTTCCTTCAGGTTTCCCCACCAAACCCTGTGTGTATTTCCCTCCTCTCCCATATGTGCCACATGCCCCGCCCATCTCATCTTCCTTGATTCGATCACCCAAATAATATCTGGTGAGGAATACAAATCCTGAAGCTCCTCATTATGTAAATATTTTCCACCTTCCTGTTATTTCCTTCTCCTTAGGTCCAAATATCTTCCTCAGCACCCTATTCTTGAACACACCCTCAGCCTGTGTTCTTCCCTTAATATGAGAGACCAAGTTTCACACCCATATGAAACAACAGGCAAATTACAGTTCTGTATATCTGAATCTTTGTACTTTAAACAGCAAAGACAAAAGAGGGCCATACATTGCTCCATTGCAATGATCCATGGGTGCAACCCAGCTGGACAAGTGTTGCAAAAGAACTAATACTCTTATCTCAGAGCTAAAATCCAACCCCTTGCCCCATAATACCAACACATTTAAAATTGGCCAAGGTTAACCATATGAGCAACTTCTCTCAGTCACAGTATACATACAAAATTTTTCCCCTCAATATGAATGATGGTGGTGTCACAGAAGTAAGGTTGGTAGACCTGCTCACTGCTGCACATAATACTGAGACTCACCCTGACATGCTGAGCAGTGTTGCAGTCACACATAACCTTGTTTCCAGCCAGTTTCACTTTCTTGTTATTATCAAGTTCAAATGCATTATTGTATATGTAAGTTTCTATCTGTGGAAAGAACAATAATTTCAGTGAATGTGCAAGGTAGCAATCTTCTCACTGCTATAATAGGTAGGTGCTGTTATTTATATGTTACTATATTTATGGGCTATGAATGGCTCAGGTGATTCATTGCTAGCTCTTCAATGAAGATGCTCGGGTTCAAACCCAGGCCAGTCCATTTGGGGTATGTGGTAGACAAAGTGGCACTGGAACAGAGTTTTTCTCCAGGACTTCAGTTTTCCCCTGTTAATATCATTACATTCATGCTCCACAGTCAAAAGTTGAAGAAGGAATATCTGAGGAGACTGAGATTAGTCTTGGACACAGAATTATGTGCAAAGAATGAAATACAAGCAATTGGAGCATTGGCAGTACCAGTACTTAGATATAGTTTTGGAATTATTAATTGGCGCCAAGAAGAACTGTGAAAACTGGATACGAAAACAAGAAAACCGCTAACCATCTGTGGACAGCATCACCCAAAGGCAGATGTAGATCGCTTGTATGTTCCCAGAAAATAAGGAGGAAGAGGGTTGATGGTGTTAGAAGAAGCCAACATAATACAAATTACAAAACTGATTGAATATGTAGACAGCACTGAAGATCCACTAATACAAATTGTTATAATGCACCAAAACAACACCAACTCAGCCATGGTACAGACAGCTAGAAGCCTCAAGAGAGAATTACAGAACAGAACAAGACTGATAGAGGACAGCATAACAGAGAAGACAAAAGAAAGATGGCGGGGGAAAAGGATGCATGACAATTTCCACGTAACTTAGACGAAAAACTGTTGGATAATGAACAGTCATATCGATGGTTAAAATTTGGAAACATCAAGGGAGAAATAGTAAGTACAATAGTGACAGCACAAGACAAACAATTAGCACAAACTATTTTAAAAATAAAATTTTGAAGCAAGAAATTGCCAGTAAATGCTGGTTATGTAAACAACACGAAGAAACTATTGGCCACCTAACCTCAGGATGCACCATCTTGGCGAAGAATGAATACTTAATGAGAATTGACAGAGTTGGTGCACATTTACATTATTCAATATGCAAAGCACTAGGCATCAAAGTGACAGATAAATTGTACACACACACTACACCGAAACCAGTATCTGAACATGAAGGTGTGACAGTGTTGTAGAATCAAGGGGTACATAGAGACAGAGAAGTTACAGCAAATAGGCCAATATAATAATTAAAAACAAAAAATATAAAACATGCATACTAATAGATGTGGCAATACCAGCAGACAGAAATGTCATGCAAAAGGAAGCAAAAAGAAATTAAATACAACAGTTTATGTACAGAGATACAGCTATAATGTGGAATGTGAAATGTATGTGTATACCAGTAGTAATTGGAGCCACCGGAATAGTAACAAAAGGTTTAAAGAAAAATTTAGAAACCATATCAGGAAAACATTCAACAGATTCACTACAAAAGACAGCTATACTTGGAACATCACACATAATACGGAAAGTACTGCAGTCTGAAACTTGAAGCCTGAGCGGTGGAGATCAACGTTGGTTCAGGAGAAGTACCAGGGAGAAATGTCCTGTGACAAGAGACAAGGAATAACAATAATGATGATGATGATGATGATGATGATGATAATCATCACTACATTTATAACATAAACTTCCATAATATGGAACACTTCATAAATATTCACCAGAGACTCATTTGGCTCTTTTAAATAGTCACTGCAAATATATAGGCATGTATCCCACTGACTAAACAAGTTATGGAGCACTATATTATAGAATTTAAAATTTTCTGAAGTAACCAGCCACATGTGACACAAATAAAGATGAATTCAGTGTATAATAAGACAGCCAGAGATATGTAGATCATTGGAGGGAAAGATGAATAAAGAACCAGGGTATATTTCTGTCTTAACCTTTATCTACAGCAATTACATTCTTCTAAGTTTAAACTGACCTTTCCTCACACAGACATTACTAAATAAGGTGAGAAGTGATGGAACTGTTTATCTGTCTATCCTTTAAAGAGTGAAGTGTGGAATAGCTTAATACTCATTTTGTAGTTCATGAAAATCTACCCAACTCTTCTGGGGGAGGGACACATATTGACATGGTGCATCTGGGCAGGGTTCATAATTTGAACCTCCATCCATGAAATGGAGACTTTCTTCATTAATCCAGTTCATGAAGATGCAGTTAGGACATTTGATTACAGTGCACATGTCTTCATTAATCAATATTAACTAAAACCATATTCAATATAGTTTTTCTCGGGCGCACAGCCGCGTCAATTCGTTTGAATACAACGTTTCGGGGACTAGCTCCGTCCCCATCCTCAGGCAAAACTGCCTGAGGATGGGGACGGAGCTAGTCCCCGAAACGTTGTATTCAAACGAATTGACGCGGCTGTGCGCCCGAGAAAACTATATTGAATCATGTCGCCGCGAAAGTTTTAAAACTTATATAAAACCATATTGTTTCACACCTCAAATATGGGCAAATGCTAGGAGGTTTGTGTCTTCCTTGTGTTGTCTATAGACAGACGTGTGCACGATTGAAAGAAAGGAAGTGAAGTTGTAAATTTTGTTTATTCCCTTTAAAGTTAAGTAGAACCATATGCCGGGCACAGACTAACAAAACTGGGTCAGCGTCCATTAGCTGCAGCCAGTCGGAGTTGAAGGTGCCTTTATCTGCAAATTTGGGGTTCTGTGATCTGGTAGTGAGGAATTAGCATAACACTGAATAAGGAGAGTACACCATGACACATAATCATATAGTAAATGATCTTAATCATACAATCAAGGACTTAGAGAAAGCTTAGGCTCACCTGTGTCAACCTGTTTGCTCGAATATCAAGGACCTGAAAGTTCTTAATAAAGTTAGAAGCTTCAATTTCAAGCACTGATGCAATCTGGTTATTTTCTGCATGTAGTTCTCGAAGTTCCTGGTAGTTTGGATCAGTTCTGATTCGCCTCAGATGTGAAATCTGGAACACATGAAGAATGCAAGCTGTTTACACAAATTTTTTTTTTGTAAGAAGACAAAAGATGTGAAATTTTTTCTTTATCTCAGAGTGCTTTCAAGACTATCTGAGTGATAATTAAATTTGACTTTGATAGGACTACAAAATATCAATGGGAAACCATTATGTATATTGTGGCAAGTTGTATATAAAATAAGAAATAAGACAAAATGTACTCAAATTTGACCCCACATAAAGTTTGAAATCTGTGACTTTATATACCTTGTTGACCTTACGTATATTCATTTCTGATCTACATTTTGTGGCAGAACAATTACAATTTCATGTCATTACAAATAAAATCTCACTTTTTTGAGTCTTAATAATTTGAATAGTTGAATTCTTTTACTTCAACAATCTTCTTTCTTTACCATCTGCTTGCTTCATGCTCTTACCATTCACAATAAATCATTCATATATTTTAATGAGTATTATACTTATATTGAATCCCATAAGAGTTTATTATTTTTACAAAAAGACATCCCACACGAAAATGGGATCATATATAAAAGGTAGGGTTGGTTTAAGATATTTCTGGGCCCAATTCAAAAATAGATTTGCGGGCCCTACTTCTATGAAGCCCTTAACTGACAATGCAGATAGAGCAATGTAAGAATGTGTATAGAAAGTGTGTCTGATAAAAAATCTGAAATACAACCAGCCCATACAGCCACACGGGATGTGATGTCTTATTCTTCTTCTTCTTCTTCTTCCTTCTATGGGCCTGTCGGCATTAGCTCCAGAGCATGCAGCCTTAGGCTTATTGTGCTAACCCTTAGCCTTTCAATCAGCATTGGTCATTAGCCCTGTGCCTCTAACAAAGACACATAGGTCTTTCAATGAAACCATGCTTATATCCCTTGGTTCAGCAAACAGCTTCCCAAAGAACGTATAACGTTGTCGAGCCAGTGCCTTGCAACCACAAATTCAGCAGTGGTTCATTAGCCCTGAGCCTCTAACAAAGAGAGACAGGTCTTTCAATGAAGCCATGCTTATATAATAACTCCTTGCTTTTTGAAACTGTGGAGGCGTCTCCCCCGAGGGGTTCGCATCCACAGCCGCTAAGAGTTTTAACTGAATCGAAGGTGGGGTACTCGATTCAGAGTGGGGTCTTTTAACACCCCCACTACCTCTCGCCACCACCTTCTCTTTTAATGAGCTTCTTCCGCTGCGCTCCCGAGAGTCGCTTGGTCTGCAGTCTAGTCGTAGAGACACCTGCAGCCAATCTGTCCTCATCAGAAGAAACAGCGAAAGGCTCAGAGCTTACAGCCTCCACTAGGGAGTCTTGTTGTATCAAGTCTGCTGCTGCAGCTGCTCCTTGATCAGTTTTATCGAAGGTGGAGTACTCGAGTCAGAGTGGGGTCTTTTTACACCCCCACTACTTCTCGCCACTGCCTTCTCTTACTGTAATGAGCTTCTTCCGCTGCGCTCCCGAGGGTCGCTTGGTCTGCAGTCTAGTCTTATAGACACCCGCAGCCAGTCTGTCCTCATCAGAAGAAACAGCGAAAGGCTCAGAGCCTACAGTCTCCGTATCAAGTCTGCAGCCACAGCTGCTCCTTGATCAGGTTCATTGAAGGCAGAGTACTCGAGTAACAGTGGGGTCTTTTCACACCCCCACTACTTCTCGCTACTGCCTTCTCTTACTGTAATGAGCTTCTTCCGCTGCGCTCCCGAGGGTCACCTGGTCTGCAGTCTAGTCGTATAGACACCTGCAGCCAGTCTGTCCTCATCAGAAGAAACAGCGAAAGGCTCAAAGCCTACAACCTCTGTATCAAGTCTGCAGCCACAGCTGCTCCTTGATCAAGTTCATCGAAGGTGAAGTAATCGAGTCCAGTGGGGTCTTTTCACACCCCCACTACTTCTCGCCACCGCCTTCTCTTGAAATGAAGGAGTCTTGTCTGAAGGTTTTTCAAGTATCCAGGTTCCCTCCTTCATTTCTCAGCTTTAATGAGTTTCTTCCGCCGCACTCCCGAGAGTCGCTTGGTCTGCAGTCTAGTCGTAGAGACACCTGCAGCCAATCTGTCCTCATCAGAAGAAACAGCGGAAGACTCAGAGCTTGCAGCTTCCACTAAGGAGTACTTGTATCAAGTCTGCAGCCACAGCTGCTCCTTGATCAAGTTCATTAATTACTGTGTCCATTTTATTCCCACAAGTAATGGGGAAATAACAGTCACCACCCGCAGAACCCCTTACGAGTGGAAGGCATAAATACAACGGGGTGATGCCTGGTGCCCCGAGGGGATTGTAAGTGCACTGCTATTTTACCGCCCCAGTGCCATGCAGCCCTCGGCACGATGCCTCACACCTTGGCTTGGGTGAACCATAGCCCCTATTAGCCGCCTACAGACATTACGCGATGGGGACGCCAGGGGTTGGATTTTGGAGGGGTTGTCTTATTAGACCGGCCCTTATAAAAGCGTAAAAGAAGACGCCTGCTTAGAAGAGCTCAAGACGCACCCATTACTGTTGGGCTGTCCTGTGACATGCTCATTGCTAGTAAAAAACAGGTAAAATAAACCATGAAACAAATTAATTGACACATCACTACACGACCTACCCAGTAATCAGTATGTTGGTAAGTCAAGGATTTATGAACACATACTCACATTGTTATTGGAGATGTTGAGAACAATGGTGTGTGGCGGAATATCAGGAAGTGACGTAAGGTTTTTCCCAGAGCAATTGACACTTATGGTCATGAAGTCGTGATTCTGGTACACGGATGTGTACAGATATCGGTATGGCAAGCATGTGCATGGTGTGTTTGTTTTCTTGCAGTCTTCTTCCACCTATAAACCCATAAACAGATTACATAATCAGCTGTAAATTAAAACAGAAGGAAATTCTTGTATTGTATTTTGTCTGCTGAACTATTTCTTTTAGAAAATTTAAAACATAACCATAAAAACTCAAATATTTTTATTATGATTACTATAACTTTAAATCAGTGTAATCTTAATAATGGTATTAAATTAACAATTCAATTAAAATCATGTATAAAATTAGTATTAAAATCATTAATTTTATACATTTATTCAAGGGGAATGAGAAGGGTGAGGCATGCAGTGCATGGCAGGGGAGAAGAAAAATGCATACAAGGTTTTGGTGGGGAAACTGAAGGAAAGAGGCCAGCTGGAAAACCTAGGCACAGAAGGAAGGATAATATTAAAAAGTGATCTTAAAGTATTATGATGGGAGGTTATGGACTGGTTTAATCTGTCTCTGGATAGGGACAAGCTGCAGGCTCCTATGAACGTGGTAATGAACCTTTGGGTTCCATAATATGTGGGTACTTTCTTGGCTAACTTCTCAAGAAGTACTCTGCTCCATGGAATTTGTTGGTTATTTAACAATGTAAGTTCATGAGTCATTTATTTTGTCACTTTGGGACACTGTTTCAATTGTAGAGATTATATGGCATTGAATGGGACGTGAAGATAATAATTCAGGTGAATAGGTAAGGATCTGGAAGGAATGGCTGGGGTGTATTTGAAGGCATCATCCAAGATTTTACGTGGACAAACTTTGAAAGACCTCAGACGCCTGGTAAATATGACAGGTACCCCAGCCAAGATTCAAATCAAGTTTCTAAAGCCACATACAATCATATGTTAACCAAGTTGCTGTACATATTGAAAATTTAAATGGCTGACCTTTATTAACATTTACCTGTTCAACATCTCCAATATGTTCAAATAGAATTGTCTCCTGAAATTTGAACCAGTATTCATCTCTCTGGACCATGCATACGGTGAGGTTAAGGTTCAGCATAAGGAGATTCCATGTGCCACGTACTCCAGACTTGAGTTTCGTTATGTTGGAACACCAGAGGTGCGTGTTATCTGCAAACCAAGTGGACATACATTATTAGCAGGAAGTGCAAGGATACAGTAGTTATAAGTTTTGAGATTTCCACCGTGAGGATCGTTGATGTTAGGAGGCCTTCTGGGTGCCATAGATTAATACCCATGTTCTGGAGGAACATACCGCCTCTGTCATCAGGGTTGTAGGAACTGTGTCTTGTTAAGGTAGATGGCTTGCATGGAATGTGGCCACTCAGAACAATGAGAAATGAAAAGGGCCTCTTCATGTGGTTATGATTGGCCACATGCCATACAACCCTGCTGTATATTCAACCACATCCTTGCTGTATCACTTCAGCATTAACATGGACTCAATTCCTTGAAGTCTAAAGACGGAGGTAGCGTGTTCCTCTGAAATCAGTGTTAACCTACAACTCAACATGTGTCTGAACAATGATGACTTAAGTCTGGATTCAAGAGTCTTGTAATACATTTCAGAAAAGACAGCCACATGTTTTATGGTTGCAAACATGCTCTACAGCAGGGGTTCCCACACTTTTCCAGTGAGGCACCTGGATATCATGGTGCTCTTTGCGGAACAACATGGAAAATTTCTTTTGTGTCATCCTCTGAACTAGAAAAATATTACTAGTGGAAAATATTTCGTCAATTTGGTCCTGGTCAGATAGATGGCTTGTACATAAGAGACCATAAGAAAAACGTAAAATACAGAAAACTGTACTCATAACTCTAATTCTCTCTGAATATGGAAAAGACTGTCATGATTTGATTCAGTGGTGGAGAACCTTGGTACAGCTTGTGAATACCAATGTTTTACAGGAGCATAGTCTGGGAACCAATAATCTAAGCAGGGAACATAACTTAAAAATTTGAAAATAACTGATTTTTCTTAAGTCTTATTATGTCCACAAATAAAAACAGCTGACAAAAAGAAGAGTTTGTGAATGCTACAGCAGGTGGTGCAAGCAATTATTATGACTGCGCTGTAAAGGGTTAATGAGCAGAACATGCAATTAAAATAGAGAAATGATACATGATTTTAATGACAAATCATAAAAGGCTCTAACTTTGAAAACTGAGAAAGAACTGGGAGAATGAAGAAAAATGTTTCTTAAAAATAAATAATTTTTGGCGAAGGGCGTGGAAGTTAACTTGCCTCAGGATTGGGTCAACTGACAAGCTTTGATGTCGGTCAGCTATTATGTAAATAATGAATAATCTCTGCTTTCTGTATAGATAAACAGCATACACAGGGCTAGCTTAACACACTTGGCACACTAGGCAGTCTCCTAGGTTGGCAGAATTTGGGGGAAGACCCAGGAAGCAGGAATAAAGTACTTTCTACATAAACAAGATGACATGAGGTTGGTTGTGTGGGGAGCAGCAGCAAGCCTAATCTTCGCCTACTGTGGTAACACATTTGGAGCTTGGATTGAGTGTACCAAATTTTCATGTGAAAAGCATCATCATCATCGGAAGTCAGTTATTCCAAAAGTGCTCTTTGTAAATTCCTACTTTACACAAAATATTTCAGGGAGTCATTAAAAATGTGCAAAACAGCAGGTTTTTGGGTGCTAGTATTATTTCAAAGCCAAATAAAATAAATTCCACACTACTCATGGCATTATGTTGGTGTAAAATGTTAAATGTTATGGTTGCCTTCAATCATGTACTGAAAATGTACACTTAAAGCAGTTTTATTTCTTTTCAGAAAAAAAATGTGCAACATTGTAGCTGTGTGGGAAACCTGCAGGTGTCCTGTAAGTAAGAAATAACATATGACGATATTACAGGAAACAGAATTTTATTACAGTGACCAGACAATTTGTGAGCTGAGCTTCCTAACACTGTATGTAGCTGCACCTGGCATAGTGTTAAGTCGTTGTTGGCCTCACTTTGGAATGGCCAGGCAGCATTATACCTTTTCCAAAAATATTCACCATCTTGAGAGTTCATTCATACATTAATCACTGTGGACATTTTTGAAATGGATAGGAGACACTTGGTGGTGCATTGACAGTGCTTCTTCTCTTAACAGCTGACCTATTAACCACTATACCAAGAACCAGGAATCTGGTCACTGCCATATGTGAGTTTGGACTTTGTGATTTTTCAAGCAATACTTTTATCTCGTCTTTTGGTTTGGTATTCTGCTTCATTACTAGTTTACAGTACTTACTTGATATGTCGAGCCAAAAGTGTGAGTCAGGGTTGTTGCTACCGTTCTCTGGAAGCTCAAACGAGAAGTTTGTAATGTTATTGTTAGACAGGTCTAACTGTATGAGGCTTGGAATTTCCCGTGCAATGCCACTGTCAACATCTGTGATGTGGTTGTTGGAAAGATTGAGGCACTTTAGGTTTGTGAGGTTGGTGTTGGTGTGGTTCAACCTCATGACTCTTGCCACCCGGCCGTCAGTGAATGCTAGAGACTCCAGGTTCGACAGCCAGAACAGGTTCATGTTTAGCTCATCGACAGTTGTATTCATGATGTGCAGTTTTGTCAGGTTCTTATTCTGCTGTAAAACTGCAGATGCCAACATAAAACATTTATCAGTTATGCGGATGCAGTGCGCGGTATCATGTTACGCACATGCCCCATTGACACAGAGGTGGAGAAACTTTTCAGTAGTAAACGGCTCAATAGTAATGAAGAGGTAATAAATCAGGAAACAGTGATGTATACAATGCAACTGAAGTCATGTGTAAATGGAAAAACCAACTGAGAACTCAAGCACTGTGAACAGAGGAGGACAGATTAAATTTATTGTAACACGAATAATTAGATTAAGTAGAGTAGGTGCTTATTGAGAGGTAGAAGGACTACGTACTGCACAAAACCTTCAGTTAGTGGACACAGCCCGCTGTTCAATTTGACTGAATTAATAAATATTCATACCCATATTCATGATCTAGTGAAGCATCAAAGAGTGCAGTCAGAATCTTCGTAAGTGTACGACTTCTCCTTGTCTCATGGATACAATACTGTCTATTGTATACATACTGGTCCACATCAGTTATCACATCATCATTTTATATGACTTCTCCATGTGTATGTCAGTTCGGCACATCAGTTTATGTGAATTTCCAGGTATCAGTCATATCAGTATCTTCATTCTATGACTTCTCCATGTATCAGTCAGTTCATCTCATCACGTTTATGTGACTTGTCCATGTGTCACTCATGTCAGAATTGTCAATGATTTCTCTGTGTATCAGTCACATTAGCTTGATAAGTTTAATCACAAGAATACTGTTCAACTGGTGAAGCATGTGGTTAGTTCCATCAAAAAGAGTCCTTATTATTAAAAATAAAAATTGAAAGTTGAATTTTGTAAGTGTGTTGGAATAAATTGAAATTGAGCAAATATCCTTTCAGACTATAGCATTGGTGTTACCCCCACTACAACTTACAAACATTGCCTCACCAATTGAAGGGTGTTTTTGTAATAGTTTCTATATATATTAAATTAATAAGGCAGTTTTGTGCTGAAGAACAAATTATACTGATGACATCAGGGAAGAAGTTATTAACCTGTTTACAGAGATGTTAAAATTCAGGAGTTCCAGTTGGTGTTTCCATTTGCATCTGACATATTCCTGTTTACTTTCCAAGTTCTATAGATTTTGTGAATACTACGGAAATTGTTATTCTCAACATGATAATGCTTTTAAACTATAAGGTGAAAATGCATATATAACTTATAGGTAGATTACTTCCATAAAGTCTCTGTCATTTTGAATGAAGACCTCCTGACCAAGTGCCAATACAAGTACAGATTACACATCACAAAATGAGCAACAGTAGCTCACATTGTAATGACAGTGTGATTGATGACGTGATCTCACAGTCCTCCTACATCAATCATGTACTACAGCTGCTAAATGTAAAAGTGGCATCCTCTCTCTGACTGCAGAAAAACACTGATCTACACGCACAATGACTTTACACTAGCTGTTTACTCTCATGACGTCACCTCAGGCTCACTGACCAAATGCCGTAGTTCTTGTGAAAATAATCGTACTATACGTACGGTGTTTGTGGAGATGGTGTGCATTCAAGCAGTCACATATAAACAGTCTAATAAGAATATTTACAATCTAGTGGTCATGTAAGTGCTCTGGATTGTACAAAACTGCAAATGTTGACCTCTTGTCATATTAACGTAATGGTTTCTGGAACTCAGATTATAACAGCTGGATATAATTTTACTGAAATGGACGGCAGAGGCATTCTGGGCCGAGTAATGAAGACAGAACCGCCTGCCTCTGTAATGAAACCGAACGCCAGGCGTTTGGCTCATTCACAGTCGCCAACTGAGCTCTCCATGTGGTTTTAGGTCCTTTTATTAGATGGCCGATAATGGCAGTGGAAACATTTGAATAAAGTTGCGTTCGGTGTGACGATCTCAGTGACACCTACCGGTCCCGTTGTTCATCGGTATTGGGAATGAGCTAGGGACAGCTTTTGCCGTTGTGGCAGCACTCTCCTTGGTCACAACGATTACGCTCCTCAATCTAGCGACGAATAATTGAACTAAAATCTCCATCCCTATGCTGCCGCTACTTTGCGATGCTCTAACCGCAGCGGTTCCCAAACTTTTTCGGTCCACCGCCCCCTTGGTTCCATATACACACCCACAGCGCCCCCCTACCTTTTTTTAAAAAACATAAATGCACTTTTGTTTCCACTTTTATTGTTATTTAAAAAATCGTTTAAATAAAATTATTAGAGTTAAACTTAATGTTTTATGTGTTAATTAATACATTAAAATTTATTATATTTTTTATGATTAACAACAATTCATCTAGCAATAGTTTATTAAAAAATAATATGTGCTTGAATAAGATTCATAAATTAAAATACTAAGAAATTTAGTTAATGTTTTTTATTTTTAACACAAAAATTACATTGTTTGAATTTTATTATAAAAATAAATGCACTACTTGTCTACTAGCGCCCCCTGTAATAAATAACAGCGCTCCCTTCCACCTCTCGTACCTATTAGCGCCCACTTCGGTAATCCCATCGCCCCCTCAGGGGGCGGTACCGCCCACTTTGGGAACCACTGCTCTACCGGTATGTATCTTCACTAGCTTTTGTTACGCTCATCCAGTCGACGCACCTCCTTTGTATCACTGTGAAACTTCGTGCATTGCTTTTCAGATAGGACTAAATTTGTATCTTAACACTTTAAAAGCCTAGTGGCTACTACATGTACCGCCAAGCTTTAACACTAGGAACTCTGCATTTGCACACGCAGTGTATGTATGTACTGTATGCTGCTTATAAAAACGGCCGTAATGCCTCTATAGAACCTAACCGACTGGACTCGCAAATGAAAAGACACCGTGTTCGCTGTAAGGTAGAGCAGAATCTTCACGCGTTCGAGTTTTCATTTCGGAAACTGCTGAACAAATTTTGATTAAATTTGTTACTGGACATGATGTAGTGCTGGAGAAGAATGGAGAAGATCAGTTGGACCGATCGTGTGAGAAATGAAGAAGTATTACACAGAGTAAGGAGGAGAGGAATATCGTACATACAATAAAAAGAAGAAAGGCTAACTGGATTGGTCACATCTTGCGTAGGAACTGCCTTCTGAAACATGTGATTGAAGGAAAGTTAGAAGGAAGGATAGAAATGACGGGAAGACGAGGAAGAAGATGTAAGCAGCTACTGGATGACCTTAAGGAAAAGAGAAGATACTGGAAATTGAAAGAGGAAGCACTAGATCGCACCCTGTGGAGAACTCGCTTTGGAAGAGGCTATGGACCTGTCGTAAGACAGACTGCGGAATGATGATGATGATGATAATGATGATGACTGGAGATGTAACACTAAAACTTGTAGGGCGAATAGGATTCTGGTTCGTATCGGTCAAAAATGCCGACTGTACAGGAAGCTCAAATCCAGATTTATCGTCTTTTAGGCGTTCACACATTCGCGAAAAGCGCCTATTAGCTTCATCGTGTCCGTCCGTCTGTCGTCTATCCACCTGTATCAGCACTGCTTCCCCTGGTCGGATTTTCGTGAAATTTTATATTAGAGACTTCCATTACAATCAGCTGAGAAAATCGAAATTTGGTTAAAATCGGGCAATAATATAGGGCACTTTACTTGAACACCTAAGTACGTTTTATTTTTCCAGGCGACATTAAATCGCCATAAAATATCTTCGAGTGAAACGGTATCAGGTTTTTAGGGCAGCAGAGGAGGTATAAATGTTACGCGAACGCCCAAAAATGTTACGTTTTACGTTCATTTCCTATCTTATTTTCTTTAAAAACGGCTCACCATATAGAAATATGGAGATCACTCAACTGTAGATCTCATTAAGATGTACAACATTTCTGTGACGCATTTTTTTTGGTACCAGATGGTAGTGAAAATGTAAATGTGTTCTGGGGTATGACGCCGTGTAGTTTAGTACCTATCAAACTAGACAACGTCACATACCTCAAAATTTAATTTTTTGATACGCTATGAAAACAGAATACATGGTCTTTATTTTGTCACAATTATCGTTTGTCACTTCCTGTCGGTTTTGGTACCGTGTTAACCTAGCCCACTGAACCGGCTGTCAACCCGCGCGGCGGAATAGCAACGGGATGTGACAAACGATGTTTGCCAGGAAGTGGCAACCCATATATGCCAAATAAAATAAGGACCCGGTAGAAGATAAACATTTCAGGTTCTGCAGAGTTATAATCTTCGCAAATAGATTTATACCCAAAATAACTTACACGCAGAACCAATGCTGTGTACAACAATGTTAAGGATGTATTTATACAATCGGTTGAATGTTTGTCATTAACAAATCGACGCAGTACATCCAACATTTGACGTTCATTCTTTCATTCCGCAGTCTGTCTTACGACAGGTCTGTAGCCTCTTCATTCTGTAGTCTGTCTTACGACAGGTCCGTAGCCTCTTCCAAAGCGAGTTCTCCATAGGGTGCGATCTAGTGCTTACTATTTCAATTTCCAGTATCTTTTCTTTTCCTTAATGTCATCCAGTAGCTGCTTACGTCTTCTCCCTCGTCGTCCCGTCATTTCTATCCTTCCTTCTAACTTTCATTCAATCACGTGTTTCAGAAGGCAGTTTCTACGCTAGATGTGACCAATCCAGTTAGCCTTTCTTCTTTTTATTGTATGTACGATATTCCTCTCCTCCTTAACTCTGTGTAATACTTCTTCATTTCTCACACGATCGGTCCGTATCCCCAAAATTCCAGAGCAGATAAGAGGATCGATTCTGAATGTTGCTGTACTTTGGGGCATGACGCCTTGCACTCTGGTAGCAGTGTGCCATCATTAGGGAAAACTTTCCTCTTAAACCTTACCAGAATACACGTCGTCACAACCCGGAAGACAGTAACCTGTCACAGTCCTCGCCCTTAGAACCTCAAATCTTACCGCGGTCGGCCCAGTGACGTAACAGACGTGTATCTGGATACAGCCCAGCTGAGTCAACATCCACTTCAAAATATCTTACGGAAGTGTCATTAAATGTCTGTCTGTCTCTTGGCACAAATATCGCAGCGAACGGGGAAATAACCTTGCAGCTATTACTGAGGCCATGCATTATAATTCGGCCCGGAATTCCACTGATACCTTGCCAAGTACAGACAAACCCGGTTATAATGACATCGGTTGATGCGACACCTCGTCTATAACGTCAGATATTCTGTGGTACCAATTAATTCCTCGGTTATAACAACACTCGTTTATAACGACAGAAAATATTCAGTCCCCTTCATGACGTTATAAGCGAGTTCGTCTATAGCTTGAAATCAGAAAGGCACTGAAGAAAGTGACCCATAGAATGTATATATCGAAACCAAAACAACACATTTACATATATATGTAAAGTGATAATGAATAAAACACAATCTATGTACAACAGAGGATTATACCAGTACTAATCCGTCCTTTATTTATTTACAGTGTCTTTTCCCACATGTTTCGGCCTGTACACGGCAATCACCAGGGAAATTAATACAATACTCTAGTGCAGTGGTATTCAACCTTTTTTGTTCGCGTACCCCCACATATAATTTCTCTTCAACTTTGTACCCCCCAAAGTTGTTGGTGCATAATTCAAGTTATACATAGTCTATAATCTACATCTAAAATAAGTTAAATATATTACAGCCAAAATAATGTATTAAATAATAAGTTTTAAATGAAAACAATGAGAATCAAGCTATTAAATAACAATACATTATTGCCTATCATATAATAATAGCAAAATTATATGCGCTATGTGGAATAAAATGAAACTAGCCGCCCAGATAAGAATCGCATAAAAGAGAGAGAGAGAGAGAGAGAGAGAAATGGCGCTCCCAAATCGCATATCCTTACGTCCGGGTCTCTTGTGGCTAACCCTAAATATGGCCCTGATTATTCAGTGTATATCATGCAATAATACATTTAATTTTTTTTAATTTTAGGTACCCCCTAAGATGTCTTCGCGTACCCCCGGGGGTACGCGTACCCCAGGTTGAATACCACTGTTCTAGTGTATAGAGATACCTGTAGTGTGGTATCATCAGTGTTAAGTTTCTGCAAGGTATATACACGTATGAATAGTTCACATCTGAAGGGTATAAAATAGATTAACGTTTTGTTAGAAGGGGAGCGGAGAAGAAAAATTGGATTTGACATAAAGGAAGTAACAAGAGAATAGAGACAACTGCATCCTGAAGAGCTTTATAGGTGTCCACCCCAATTCTTATTAGGTGCTCGAATTACAGAGGACGAGGCAGATGGGCATGTAGTGCGCATAGAAGGAATGAGGAATATATATATATATATATATATATATATATATATATAAATGCTTGTCAGAAAATCAGAACAGAAAAGACCACTTAGTAGACCAAGACGTAAATGGGAATGCCGTTAATATCAAGGTAGTAAGGTTTGAGGGTGTGTAGTGGATTAATCTGGCTTAGGATAGATATCAGTGACGGGCCGTACTCAACAGGGTTATTAATCTTCGAGTTCCATAAAATTATGACGAGCTCAGAAACTGTCAGCTTGTGATTCCAAGATGTTCCAAAAAGGGATGAAGAAGAATGTGGAGTAAAGTTCACACTAGAACAGGCCATGAAGACCCAGAGGGGGAGTAGAGGTATAGCTCCACTTTCTGTAACCTCGGTGTTAGATGGGAGTGGGTGGTCAACGCTACGCCCCGGCCGCTTTACCTCCAGGAAAGAGACCCGGTACCCAATGTACAGGAGGCTGGCTGGGCCCCAGGGCCAGTCTGGAGGGGTGCGGAAAATCTCATCCCCACCGGGATTCGATGCCTGGACCGTCCAGCCCGTAGCGAGTCGCTATACCGACTGAACCATCCTGGCTCCCGAAGAAGAGTCTGAAGACCTTTACTTATCCAGATCTTCGGGTCGAAGTCCGGTGGGACGTTGTTGTCGTCGGTATGTTTCTGAAAATCCGTTGTCTGTGATGAAGATGTCCGAGAACTAAGACTGAAACTTACGGTACCTGCCATTTTTTCTTTGAAAGGGAAATGCGCCAGGTGGCAGCAGACGGCAGTGTCTTCCGAGCCATTCAAAAACGTACATCCGGGACCGTTGCAGGCTGCAGGTGGTTGGTGGAAACACTTGAAAGGCGGCTTGGGCTGCTCGGTAATTTTTGTGACGTTGTTCATATTCGTGCCTATGACAAGTGCTGCCATCTGCAGGAACACTGTCACAATACACAGTTCTTGCATCTGTAACGACAGACAGACAGACCAGTAAGAATTTATTTTCATTAATTAACAAAAGTTACTGATATAGCACTGCTAGGCTGTTCTGTCTTTTCATGCCATGCAACTTCAAACGACATACAGGCCACTTCGAGTCTATTTTATTAACCAATTAAAAGCCTAGTGGTTAGTACATATACCGCCAATTTTAGCACTAAAAACTCTCCATTTTAAATTAAGTTTAAACCAACCGATGCACACTAAAACCACTCTTTAAGTAGCTTTATTATAAAATTGTTAAAATTGTACCCCTACACGTGTTTCGATCCTAGGATCATCGTCAGGGGGTTTCTTGTTAAAAGCTACAGTCACTTCAACACATGATTTAAAATATTCTATAAGCACTTTGAACCATAAGTTAAAATCTTGTCAATAGATTCGCTAAAAGTTGTAAAATTATAAAAACACTGTAGTTAGTAGAATTGTGGAACTGCTGGCTGTGGTATTAAAAGCATATGAAATGTTTTTTCGTGGATCGGAGTGTACTACGTGTCGTCCAGTGAGGAGTCCTCCTCACTGGACGAAGTGGCACTGCGACAGCCTTTTCTCTCAGTACTTCGGTTTTCCCGTCAGTATCATTCCACCAATGCTCCATAATCATCTTCATCTATATGTCGCTCTTACCAGAAAGACAAACGGGTAAAGCCTGGGAACCTTCTAAAACGCAATGCTTGTTCCAAAATCGGGGCGCACTGCATAGAAAATTACTTTCACTTTTTTTTATTAATTTCTGTTAGAAGGTTCGCAGATTTCGCCCGCTCGTCCTTCTGATACGAGTACTATGAAAATGACGTTGTAATTGTTACAGTAGTGGCTTGTGATGCTTTTTATCCCTCCCCCCCCCCCCAGTTATTAAAACGCCTGTCAATCTTCCCTTATTTCTCCATTGCTTATACTGTTTTACTATATCTTAACGTCTCTCTCTCTCTCTCTCTCTCTACCCCTTTCCGCCTCTCTTTTCTACTAAATCAAGCAAAATCCACGAAATGTATTTTTATCTCAAAATTATACACTTAATCATTCGATGCCATATGGGGGTAATTATTTTGTTTGACAAACATCGTTTGTCAGTTCCTGTCGGTTCACTTATCGTATTACCCTAGCCCACTAGCAGGACTACCCACACGCGCAGCGAAATAGCCATGGGAAGTGACAAATGATGGTTGTCAGATAAAATAAGGACCCTGTATAGTCAGTCACAGACGGGCACGTCGCTAGTAATCATAAATTAACAAATACGTAAATAAATAAAAACTTCCTGGCAGGACTGTTTGTGTGGTGTCTAGTATTGCAGTAGCAGTTGGTTGAGGCATTGCTATACAAGCCGAAGCTCGTGGGTTCGATTCCCGATGGAGTCATTGGAATTTTTCAATTGACTTAATCCTTACGGCCGCACTATGTCCTGGGGTCGACTAAGCCTCTAACAGAAATGAGTACCAGAGATATCTCCTGGGAGGTAAAGGCGGCCGGTGCGTAGGGCTGACAACCTTACCACCTTCATGTGCCGACTGTCTAGAAATTTGGGACCCTCAACCTCCTGGAACCCTAAGGGCTTGTCAGGCCGGTGTAGGGACTGCTTTACCTTTACAATAAAGGCAGAACAAAACTCGTAAAAACATACAAACATCGGAAACCACGGCAGCCATCACCAGTCTGTATGTTGAAACGCGTGTGGAGACTAATGGAACTTAGTACTTTAATTAGCAGCAAGTAAATGCGGCCAGATTGCCATGTCAATTACGCATGACTGATAAGGCGTTTCATATACGGTACATCGGATTAGTTCTGCACGAAGATCTTCATGATTTGATAGGAGAGTGGCCGTGACTTATAGCACGCATGGGAAAGATACGAAATAAAACAAAATTAGGCAACAAGAGAAAACTTCGTTCCTATGGGACGATAATATTAAAATATGTTTAAAATATTGTCACTGGATTTATCTGGCTCAGGGCAGGGCTTAAGGTCGGACGCGTGCCACCACTGTTGCCGTGCCATGGCTCAGGCGGTTAGTCACCGGCTTCTCACCACAGAGGCCCGTGTTCGATCAAGCCGATCCCAGTGGCCGCGCGGTCTAAGGCGTTGGTCTACGGCCGTTCGCTTACTGGGATTGTGGGTTCGAATCCCACCGGGGGCATGGATGTTTGTGTTGTGTTTGTCGTAAGGACGGTAGCATGGAACGTAAAGTGACATGAAGGACGAAAGGATTTAAACAGTACAAAAATGGATCAAAGGGGAAAATCCCGCCGGGGCATGGATGTTTGTGTTGTGTTTGTTGTAAGGACGGTAGCATGGAACGTAAAGTGACATGAAGGACGAAAGGATTTAAACAGTACAAAAATGGATCAAAGGGGAAAATCCCGCCGGGGGCATGGATGTTTGTGTTGTGTTTGTTGTAAGGACGGTAGCATGGAACGTAAAGTGACATGAAGGACGAAAAGGATTTAAACAGTACAAAAATGGATCAAAGGGGAAAATCCCGCCGGGGGCATGGATGTTTGTGTTGTGTTTGTTGTAAGGACGGTGGCATGGAACGTAAAGTGACATGAAGGACGAAAAGGATTTAAACAGTACAAAAATGGATCAAAGGGGAAAATCCCGCCGGGGCATGGATGTTTGTGTTGTGTTTGTTGTAAGGACGGTAGCATGAACGTAAAGTGACATGAGGACGAAAAGGATTTAAACAGTACAAAATAGATCAAAGGGGAAAATCCCGCCGGGGCATGGATGTTTGTGTTGTGTTTGTTGTAAGGACGGTGCATGGAACGTAAAGTGACATGAAGGACGAAAGGATTTAAACAGTACAAAAATGGATCAAAGGGGAAAATCCCGCCGGGGGCATGGATGTTTGTGTTGTGTTTGTTGTATAAGGACTAGTATGGAACATAAGTGACATGAAGAAGGACGGATTTAAAAGTACAAAATGGATCAAAGGGAAAAAACGGGACAGGAAAAAAAAAATCCCGTATCAGTCCTTGTGAGATTTGTGGTTGACAAAATGGCACTGGAACAGGTTCTTCACCGAGTACTTCGGTTTTTTTTTCGCATGTGAGCATCATTCCACCAATGCTCCATACCCATGCAACTGTCTACCACCGACGCCATAGAATCCTATCGACTGAGAGTGTCATTAAATAACAGACTTAAACTGGGAACAATATAATGCCGGATCGCAAGCAGACTCTGCTGCATGAAGTTTCTTATCAACTACAACACACTAAATTATTCGACCATGCATAAAGATTAAAGCCACAAGGCTGTCAGACTATCGTAAAACGCATTATATATTTGATGCGTCTTGCCCTTAGACACACAGAGACGGTACAAACAAAATCAACAGTGTTATCTGTCTGGCTTCTGTTTTATTTTTCTGCGCAGTTATAGCGCATTATACGACATGAAAACTAATTTCTGTCGTTCTAAGCCACATAACAATCAGACATCATAGAAACATAAGCGTAACTTGTCTAATAACATAAGGGGGGCAAAATCGACCATGGGTATTAGGAACTTTAATTTAAGAGTCAGTTGGAAAGTGGGTAAAATTGTTTTGAACCAGTCCTCAATATACATACACCCTTTTGACCCCACTCTCCCCCAATTTTTTTTTATTTGCGCCTCTACCAATCGGTAGCCAAAAGTTTTGAACATATATACCAAAATATTTGTGTGAATTCCAAAACCATCTAGTACAGAACCAGTCGAATATTTTTTAGGCGCGTCCGCAAAATTGCGAAAAAGTGACTTAACTTCGTCATGTCTGTCTGTCCGTCCGCCGCCCGCCCGCATGAAACAACTCTGCTCCCACTGGACGGATTTTCATGAAATTTGGTACTTGAGAATTTTTCGAAAATCTGTCGACAGACTTCAAGTTCCACTAAAATCTGACAAGAACAACGGGTTCTTTACATGAAGACCTATGTACATTTATGATAATATCTCACTGAATTCCTGTCAGAATCAGAAATATTTCAGACAAAAGTTGTAGACGAAATCAAAACACACATTTTATGTTCAATAACGTTTCTCCTAAAATCGAGCCGTTTATGAGATAATTTGGAAAAATACGGTACAGCCAGACAGGACACAGATGACAATATAATACGGCGCATGCGCTTTGCACGCTGGATAACTAAGGCTACAGACACACACTCAGAATATGTAATGCTTATTGCTTTTCCACGGCAAGAAAACGGTTACGCGAACGCGCCTCAGCATTACGTTATACGTGAATTGCCTGTCTCTTTTTTAAATCCTTTTTTGCTTGGTGGCGACTGAGGCAGTGTTTGAATGTGTTCATTCGCGTTAATGGACCATTGGAATTATGTGGTTAAGTTAATGCATTAGCCTGAATGCGAGATGTCGGGATATCACAGTCGGTATAGGGACTAGGCTACGGGCTGGACGGTCCGGGGATCGAATTCCGGTGGGGTCAAGAGATTTTTCTCTTCCCCAAAACGTCCACACCGTCTCTGGAACCCGCCCGAGCTTCCTGTTCAATGGATAGTAGGGTTCCTTCCCCCGGGGGGGGCAAAGCGTCCGGAGTGTGAAGCTGCCCACTCATCCCTATCGACTGCCACGTTTAATAATTGATGGAGCTATACCTCTGCTCCCCCCCTTTATGCTGCCGTCGTGGCGTGGACAGGAACAACTTGACCTGTTAACCTTTTTTTAGTCTGTGTGATTGCTGGGTTGCTTTATGTATTTTCATCAACTATTTATGTTACAGTGACAGCAAATGACCACTATATTAATTTCAACATTTTTGTAAATTAATTAAGCAATCTTTACAACTAAGGTCACTGAAGTAATTTCTGACAAGCTTGTCACTATGATTGAGCAAGTACACAACCTGAACTAACGAGATGTCAACATTCCATTGAAGTAAGATTACGTCAGCATATGTAGGCCTATACATTAACAACAGCCAGTGTCTGGTATTAGACTTGACAATCGCTTCGTTAGACCGAAGCAAGGAGTCATTTGTTATATACTTTTCTGACAGAAGGTGTTAATCAACCAGCTGTGTTAAGAAAGATACTAAATTGGACTCATTTTTGCGTACAGCTACCGCAGCGGAATGCAGCAGGTAAAAGTGTTATGGGTTTACCGGTTAACCGGAATTCTTTTCGGAGAAAATCCTTGTTTCGTAACAGTATATGTATAATAGAGCATTATATACGTATATAAACGTATGTAAGCATATGCACCCGCACTGGAAACCACTGCACCCACGGTCTGGGGCTACAGGTCTGTTCTTTTCCTGAAGGAAATGTAGGATCAGGGCTATTGGTAATCCCGCCAGGAGCGACTATCGCTAAGATGTGTTTGTTTAAAGCCCACAAACACCGATAGGGTTTGCTATCTCCAGTGTAAATACAGAACAGATAAGGTGGCAAATAGGTCGACATAGAGAGAGAAGGCAGTCTGTGCGTTTCTTGTGCTCAAAATAAAAAACAAGAGAGAAGGAGTACGCCGATATCTCTGCGGAGCGCCTGTTAAAATGGATCTGTCCGTCCATCCGTCACTCCATATGCATTAAACAATTGGAAAACCTTTAAACGGGGGTTTTAATGAAATTTGGTATTAGTGTATTTATATAAAACACGCAGAGCAATGTCGATTTAAATTTAGGTAGGGCTACTGGAACTACCACTTCACACGAAGACTTTACGTTCCTTTCGGCCCGCGTCTCCAGCGAAATTCGCTAAATACAGGGCATACACAAACGAATGGTGCGGTTTCAATAGTATTCACTATTTAAACCGCACCATTCTTTTATGTATACTCTGTATTTCGGAGTGAAGAATATTTCGAGCAACGTTTAGAGAAACACACAATTGTTTTTACGTCAGTTTTACGGCTTCGATATAAGTAAACAAAAGCAGCAATATATACTGCACGTAACGACAATTCTGTAACTATGTAGTAGTCAACAATCAAAAGTGATTATCACCGGTCTCTTTGTTGTTGACAATAATCAAACTAAGTTTCTTCTTCCCACATTCATTACAGGTGTGGCTGCTAATAAACAAACTAGCCACGGCACCGTCACGTGACGGGGTTAACATAATATTCACACGCTTATCCACAGGGTCTATTCCTGTGGCTTCCACAGATAACCCTTAAGTTACTCCGTTTTTATGTGTCATATCCCTAAAGAGATACTGTTAATTCACAATTTCGCTCAGTATCAATGCAATGAGTACGAAAAGTTCTTGGTCTGATAGACATCGGCAAAGTACGACGTTGCAATGCCGATCGAAGTGTCGGCACCTCTGTGCCTCGCGACTGCTTCATAACAATAGCTGCCACCTAGCGTAACTGTTATTAACTAAGCACTCATTTACGCCATCACAAACCAAGCGCAGTATAACAAGGTATAAAACAGATGCTGCTATATTTACCAGAACTACTAGCACTCTTTGCTCCTTCGAGACAATTAAGAAAAGACAGCCAACCAAAAAGGATTTTAAAATTTTGTTGGTATGAAACCAGAAAATTTATACTGATTTTCCAGCATCGAACTTCACTGTCTTCACGCGCGAGATTCCACTCTTGTCAGACAAGGAACGGTCAGGTAGCGCCAGTCATGACTTGTCGTGTTTTTGTCTTGTTCGGTCATTGTCGTCCGCTTCTTTTAAGTCCTAACTTGTGTCTGACAACACAAGAGAGAACACATTGCACTAATTAATTATGAAGTACAGGTCATATGGAACAAGAAGCCAAGGGCGACCTTTAAAGAAAAAAGAGACAATTTGAGACCAGAATTGTCAATAGAAGGACAGGTGGACGCACGGATACATTAGTCATTTCCTTCACAGAAAGTAGGCTAAAACACGGCCATAAAGACATGGTCAATGTTTTATTCAAGGTGCTCAATTTCCATTGTCAATATCATCATAAATATTCTATGTTGCTGCAATAAGACACGCCCAGTGGCGCCAGATCTTATCGAGGGGATCTTATTTCACACCATGGGGCGGTCCAAATGAGAAATGTGTATAATTATCAGCGAGGGCAAGCCTTTACCGTACCTGGTGACAGATTTACCTCGTGAGTTATCAATACTAAGTGGTGTCAGCTCTCAATATTGCAGTGGACTGTTGCTGCGAAACTGTTGGCAGTTCTTAGCTTGCGTGTGGTTTTTAGAGCGACAACAACTACGCTAATTTCGAAGCCTTCACCTTTCTGGGATGTTATGCGACGTAGTTTTAGAGTTGGTTACGGACGTTTCGGGAAAACTTATCGGTCCCATCTCCAAGGATCAACCAGTCCAAAAAGATGGGACCGATATGTTGTACCGATACGTCGGTAAGTAACTACCAACATATACTGCGTAACATCCCAGAAGAGCGAAGGTCTCAACTACGCCGCGGCGGACTCTGGTCTCGCGCGCTAATTTCGTTTGTTAGTCGCCTTTTAAATCTGACTTCATGTCTTTACGGTTCAAAATAATTCAACAGGATAATACAATGTTATGTTTTCGTGTATGTCTTTTGTGTGGTACCCATACCTCCTTGTATTCGGTGTGGACACAAAGTTATACCAGACAAGACAGACAATGTACTTATAACGTAACACTGAGGCGCGTTCGCGTAACCATTGTTGCCGTACAAAAGCAATAAGTATTACATATTCTGAGTGTGTGTCTGTAGCCTTAGTTATCCAGCATGCAAAGCGCATGCGCCGTATTATATTGTCATCTGTGGCCTGTCTGGCTGTACCATATTTCCCACATTATCTCATAAACGAAACGATTTTCGGAGAAAATGTACTGAATATAAAATGTGTGTTTTGATTTTCTCTAGAAAATTTTGTCTGAAATATTTCTATTTTCTAAGGAGAATTCCGCGAGATATTATCATAAATGTACATAGGTCTTCATGTAAAGTACCAGTTATTTTTGCGATTTTAATGAGACTTGAATTTTCTCGACCAATTTTCTAAAAATAAACAAACAAAATTTCATGAAAATCCGTCCAGTGGGAGCCCAGCTGTTCCATGCGGGCGGGCGGAACACAGAGACATGACGAATCTAATAGTCGCTTTTCGCAAATTTGCGAACGCGCTTTAAAAATTTACTCTTACGAAAAAGAAATTCTGCTAAATTATCAGGCGGCTCCGCATCTTAATATAGACGGAACCTGTAGTCGCAGGTGCCAGCAAATTACTCAGTCGCTGCCAAACTTGGCACCTATCCTAATGGTTCACCATCCCCCCGTGTCTAGGAATGTTCTGTGCAGGTTGTGCTTGACAGACGTATGTATGTATCATGAAACTTTATCATTCAGCCTCATCATCAGTCCTCTACAAATGTATAAATCTAGACTACAGTACTTATTAACATCTCATTAGGCCGTGCCATGGCTCAGGTGGTTAGTCGCCGGCCTCTCACCGCGGAGGCCCGGGTTCGATCCCGGGGGTCAGTCCATGTGGGATTTTCGGTGGACAAAGTGGTACTGCGACAGGTTTTTCCCCGAGTACTTCGGTTTTCCACTGTCAATTTCATTCCAACGGTGCCCGTTACAGGAAAAACGAAAAAAAAACTAATCATCTTCCATCACAGGGTTGCCAATAAGCCTCAAGGCTGCGGTGCGTCCATAGCATCTGCTGCGGGGCCCTTGACCATAAAAAATCTCATTATCTTTGAGGTGAAATACAGAAATCAACATCTGGAGAGGTAAATAAAAGTGTCCTACCATTCGGTACCAAAAATACTGCTTCAGTAGTCTACAAGTAAAATTAGCCATTCATCACCCAGGCTGTGGTCACTTCCCATGTCATTATCACGACATCGTACAGTAGCAAAAATCTTAAACAAACAACACGTAGATTGATAATTTAAAATGCTTGTACAGGCATAAAGGTCTGATGAAACACAAAGATAATGAACATTCAAACCTGTTTCACAAACTACAGAAAACACTCGCTCTGTCTCTCCACAAAGGCAAAAGATAAAGTTGTCCTTGGTCACGCCATGAAGGCATATACGGGACGTGGAGGAACTGTTCCATTCATTCTTAACCTCGGCCGCTTTACCTCGGGAAAGAACTCCGGTACCCATCGAATAGGAAGCTGGATGGTCCCTACAGGACGTCTGGATGTTTTTTTTTGGAGAAGACAAAGCTTTCTTGCCCCTGCCAGGATTCGAATCGCGGAACATCCAGCCCGTAGCCTGGTCGCTATGCCGACAACGCAATCCCGAGTCCTGCCTCTGCACACACTGAACTAAATTACACTCGCCGTAGTCTTAGGTGGGGTTCATTCTGCTTCCCATCTCTGTTTGCTAGTACAGTTACGTATTTTACAGAACCACTAAATTAATCCACTTATTACAACACTACACACTGTTTTCAAGTTTAAGTAATACAATACAAAGTGGTGACCGTGCATGTCGACAAGAGCATGGAGTACACTTCGTATCTTTGGGTGTTATCTATTACGTCATCGGTAGGAAACAGGAAATAGAAGCAGGAAACAAAAACGTTGTCTATACAATGTATAGCGTATGGTAGATAGTACAGGGCATACACAAAAGAATGGTGCGGTTTCAAAAGAATTCACTAATGATACCGCACCATTCTTTTGTGTATGCCCTGTACAAGACGCTGCTCATAGTATATACGCGACATACGTGTTAACTAAGGCCGTATATATTTAGGGGCTGCCAGTTAACACACCCGTTTAGAAATTCTCGGTAAAAGGCCTGTACAGGCCCTTAGGACTCCAGGAGGTTGAGGCCCCCAAAATTTCTACACAGTCGGCACATGAAGGTGGCAAGGTTGTCACACACCGGATGCCTTTACCCCCCAGGAAATACCCCTGGTACTTATTTCTGTTAGAGGCTGAGTCGACCCCAGGGCCATAGTGTTGTTGGAAGGATTAAGTCATTGATCCCATCGGGAATCGAACCCGCGACCTTTCGGCTTGTAGCACAGTGCCTGAACGAACTGCGCCACCGCGTACCCCCAGAAAGTTTTCACAAAAGTCGTGCCGTTTATGAGATAATGTGGAAAAATATGGTACAGCCAGACAGGCCACAGATGGCGAAATAATACTGCGCAGAAAAGATGCGATTTGCAGTGCCGGAGTTAAAGAAAAGTAGAGCTATATCTCTACTCCCCTCTGGGCTTTCATGGCCCGTTGTAGGGAGAACTTTACCTTTACCTTTTACTGTCTTCTGGTATGTTCGCCATGTAGTGTGGCATATGTACACATACTGTATGCGTCATTAGGGTACAAGTATTCCCTTCTAGCTTGTTATGGCCCACTTAAACCAGCCAAAAGCGTCTGTCACTGTATAAAATCTTCATCACTATCAGCGTTTCCTATGAACAAGGTTAGACGACTGTGGAGAATTTATGATGAGCCATGGGAGTCCTTCCCCTGGTTGCAGCATAAGACGAAAATTAAATGCACCCAGCACACTTTATGTAATAATCACTAACAAATGCCTTCGATATCTGTTCAGTATTCTTGTAATGAAACATGCGGATGGGAAGAAATAGCCTGTTTGTATGTAACTTTTACAAAACAATTTCCGTAATTACGTTTACTGGATGCAGCTGCTGTAGCGTCGTGTAGATCATTTGTGACATGCCATTTGCCGCTAAACGGTCCAAACAGCAGTGGTAGCAGCAGCAGTAGTAGAAATATTAGTGGTAGTAGTATAGCTTCTATAAATAATAAAATAAACAGCTGTAGACTGACAGAGAATGGACAGGCTTGTTGACATGGTGATGACTGCTGAATTATCACAGTGATAATTAGTAAAGTGAGCTGCACAAGGGTTCACTGATCTTCACGCATTTATAACAAAGGGATTAGTGTCAGTAGTTTGTATACAAGGAAGAGAGCGAAATAATCACGTAAGTCAGTATTGTGAAAACATCTGGCTGATAATTTTAGCACTTGCTAATTACACTGATGAGATGTTCCGTATTCTGTTTAATGTGTGAACTAATAATCATGTGTCAGATGTCTAAGTGGCTATTCTGACATTTCGTGACATTTCCACGTCCCTTCAGGCGGATATGCTGAAGTACTTCGTAATTTCCCTACGTTCTCTCTGGCGAATGTGTAAAAATATTTCGCGGCTTTCTTCTACGCCCTTTCGCATGATATCCTGAAATATCTGACGATTGTCCTAGGTCCTTCCAAGCTTATATACAGAAAAATTTCGCGATGTTCCTCTACAGACAGATATCGTGAAATATTTCACAATTGTCATTCGTCTATCTAGCTCAGTGGTTCCCAAACTTTTTCGGTCCACCGCCCCCTTGGTTCCATATACACACCCACAGCGCTCCCCTATCTTTTTTAAAAAACATAAATGCGCTTTTGTTTCCACTTTTATTTTATATTTAAAAAATCGTTTAAATAAAATTATAAGAGTTAAACTTAATGTTTTATGTGTTAATTAATAAATTAAAATTTTTCATATATTTTTATGATTAACAATAATTCATCTAGCAATAGTTTATTAAAAAATTATGTGCTTGAATAAGATTCATAAATTAAAATACTAAGAAATTTAGATCATTTTTTATTTTTAACACAAAAATTACTTTATTTGAATTTTATTATAAAAATAAATGCACTACTTGTCTACTAGCGCCCCCCTGTGATAATAACAGCGCTCACTTCCACCTCTCGTACCTATTAGCGCCCACCTCGGTAATCCCACCGCCCCCCAGGGGGCTGTACCGCCCACTTTGGGAACTACTGATCTAGACGGATATTCAGAAATACAGGGTGATTCATGAGGACAGGTCAATATTTTGTGACGTGATAGTATCGGTCATTGTGAGAAATGAAGTTCATATGAACACGTATCTAATTCTGAATGTTTACCGGGATGGAGCTGTTAGATTCTACAAATAGAGGAAGTTCCACTTAAAAACGGCCCGCTTGCACGGCGAAATCAAGAAATTGGGCCAGTTTCAAGTGGAAAATCCTACACAAAAGCATTGTGAATGGTAATAAAGAAAGATAAATTACGTACTGTTAATTTTGTTTTAATTTTAATTTAATAATTAAATGACAAGTTTTTTTACAAGAAATGACAGATTTGTTACAGTTCACAACACATGTTCGAAAATCCCACCATCAACCTCAGCGCACTTTGCAACTTGTGTATGAAGATCTACTCGATCTTCTGTTTGGAGACTCCCAACACATTTCCCCACCTAAATTCTATGTCCAATCCTTCTCTGACCATCCGAGCTACGTACGTACCTCATCAACCCAAATTTCACTATCCCAGCGATTCTGATAAGTGACCTACACGAAGTTTCTGGTTAGGCAATACTCTCAAAACACCTGTCACTCTTCACTGTTTATAAAACACCGACGAAATGCACTTCACTTTACCAACTTTTTTTATTTCACTAGACCCCTACATATGTTTCGGTTTATGCAAAAACCATCATCATGGGGTTTTCAAAACTACATATATTTACATCCAATGGTATTTCTCTCCTTATTATTATGCAATATCTTTGTGTTCAATTGCCATTGACTTATAAATTCAGTTTAAAATCAGAGTTGTTTGTAAAACGTATATAGACAACTCTGATCTTAAACTGATTTTATAAGTCAATGGCAATTGGCTTATAAAATCAGTTTAAAATCAGAGTTGTTTGAAAAACGTATATAGACAACTCTGATCTTAAACTGATTTTATAAGTCAATGGCAATTGACTTATAAAATCAGTTTAAAATCAGAGCTGTTTGAAAAACGTATATAGACAACTCTGATCTTAAACTGATTTTATAAGTCAATGGCAATTGGCTTATAAAATCAGTTTAAAATCAGAGTTGTTTGAAAAACGTATATAGACAACTCTGATTTTAAACTGATTTTATAAGTCAATGGCAATTGACTTATAAAATCAGTTTAAAATCAGAGTTGTTTGAAAAACGTATATAGACAACTCTGATTTTAAACTGATTTTATAAGTCAATGGCAATTGACTTATAAAATCAGTTTAAAATCAGAGTTGTTTGAAAAACGTATATAGACAACTCTGATTTTAAACTGATTTTATAAGTCAATGGCAATTGACTTATAAAATCAGTTTAAAATCAGAGTTGTTTGAAAAACGTATATAGACAACTCTGATTTTAAACTGATTTTATAAGTCAATTGCCATTGACTTATAAAATCAGTTTAAAATCAGAGTTGTTTGTAAAACGTATATAGACAACTCTGATTTTAAACAGATTTATAAGTCAATGGCAATTGACTTATAAAATCAGTTTAAAATCAGAGTTGTTTGAAAAACGTATATAGAGAACTCTGATTTTAAACTGATTTTATAAGTCAATGGCAATTGACTTATAAAATCAGTTTAAAATCAGAGTTGTTTGTAAAACGTATATAGACAACTCTGATTTTAAACAGATTTATAAGTCAATGGCAATTGACTTATAAAATCAGTTTAAAATCAGAGTTGTTTGAAAAACGTATATAGAGAACTCTGATTTTAAACTGATTTTATAAGTCAATGGCAATTGAACACAAAGATATTGCATAATAATAAGGAGAGAAATACCATTGGATGTAAATATATGTAGTTTTGAAAACCCCCTGATGATGGTTTTTGCATAAACCGAAACATATGTAAGGGTCTAGTGAAATAAAAAAAAGTTGGTAAAGTGAAGTGCATTTAGTCGATGTTTTATAAACAGTGAATTGTGAAATATGCACGGTGAGACTAATATAAAACCTGTCACTCTGTTGTGTCAGTTTTCTTGGGCACGTTGCTTTCATACGCTTGTAACGTAAGTACGAGGTGTGGTAGAAAAGTAATGAGACTGATTTTCTTTTAACCATCAATTTTATTCTTTTTACAAATCAAGGTTATCCCCTTCAAAATAGTTCCCTTGGGCAGCTACACAGCGACGGAGGCGTTGTTTCCATTGTTCGTAGCAGTGCTGGAAGACTTCTGCTGGAATATCTTTCAGCTCGTCGGTTACGCTCTTCTGGATATTATCCAAAGTACCAAAATGGCGCCCTTTCAAGTGGTTTTTGAGCCGGGGAATAAAAATAAGTCACAGGGACTGAAATCCGGCGAATAGGGGGCTGAGGAACCACAGGAATGCTTTTGTCTGCCAAAAATTCATTGATGGAAACTGCCGTAGACGGCAGTTTCCATCAATGAATTTTTCTCATGCCCAAATCCCGTGTTAAAATTTGATGGACGTAAACCGGTTCAAATTTAACTCACTACTGATCATTCTCAACGTCAATCGACGATCTGACCTCACAAGAGACCTCAATTTTTCCACATTGTCGTCTGTTTTTGAGGTTGAATTTCTTCCCTCACGAGGTTCGTCTTCCACATGTTCTCGGTCTTCTAAAAAGGACTTGTGCCATCTGAACACTTGTGCCCTGGATAGGGAATGTTCTCCATAAGCCCTTTGTAACTTTTCATGAGCCACAGTAGCGGATTCGCCAAGCTTCACACAAAATTTGATGGCACAACGTTGCTCAAACTTTTGCCGGTCCATTTTCGTAACGCACCTCACAAACACAACTTCACTTCAGACGCTCTGAACAATCGCGTAGCAACTGTAGCAAGTTAAAACTTGTACTGAGTCTACGGCAGGGGTTAACCTAACTGCCATGTGAAGGGGGAGGCAGCAGCGTTGTCGGTTCGTGCACAGCGTTGCCAGTCTCATTACTTTTCTACCACACCTCGTATGATCTGTTGAAGCAACAGACCACGTGTGTGTGTAATTATTACAGTAAACACTCTTGACAGCTTTATCTGCTCGTTTAATGGGAAAATCCCTCGCCTTTTATGAAACTAGAAGTTTACTAACGTGCTAACAATAAGGTGTCAGTATCCTGAACCAGTCACATCCGGGCCATGCCCTCAGTTACCCTATTTCGTCACGATCTATTCTAATACCCTGCGTGATATATGCCCCGCCAAACTCACCTGTGATTTAATTATCTTACTAAATGTTTGGCAGGTGGCGAATACCAGTTTTGAACCTCATCACTATGTAGTTTTCTCCATTTTTTACTTCATCTTTCTAATGTCCAGTCATCCAGGTCATCGCCATTTTCTCAGACAGCTTCAATATATGTAAGGCCTGAGATTCATACGACGAGTTAAGTGAACATTTTAAAGTCTAGTGGTTAGTATATGTACCGCTAGTTTTAACACTACACGTTCTGCATTCAGACCACGCAGTGTATATATGTACTCGGTTCATTTCATTCTGTAGTCTGTCTTACGACAGGTCCGTAGCCTCTTCCAAAGCGAGTTCTCCAAAGGGTGCGATCTAGTGCTTCCTCTTTCAATTTACAGTATCCTCCCTTTTCCTTAAAGTCATGCAGTAGCTGCTTACGTCTTCTTCCTCGTCTTCCCGTCATTTCTATCCTTCCCTCTAACTTTCCTTCAATCACATGTTTCAGAAGGCAGTTTCTACGCAAGATGTGACCAATCCAGTTAGCCTTTCTTCTTTTTATTGTATGTAAGATATTCCTCTCCTCCTTCACTCTATGTAATACTTCTTCATTTCTCACACGATCGGTCCAACCGATCTTCTCCATTCTTCTCCAGCACCACATATCAAAACTTTCCAGATACTTCTGATCAACTTTCCGAAGTGTCCACGTTTCAGCACCATACAAAGCTATGCTCCAAATGTAGCACTTTACTAGTTTCTAGTTACTAGATGGAAGGAAAGTTATAAGAAAGGATAGAAGTGACGGGAAGACGAGAAAGAAGAGGTAAACAGCTACTGAAGGACTTCAAGGAAACGAGAAGATACTGGAAATTGAAAGAGGAAGCACTAGATCACACCCTGTGGAGAACTCGCTTTGGAAGAGGCTATGGACCTGTCGTAAGACAGACTGCAGAATGAATCATGTTAACACTTAGTGCCTTACACAACCAAAACTCTGCTTCTCTGAGGATTGCGATCGTTGCATGGAATTTTCTGGGGTCATGCTGGCGTGACAGGTCGACAATGCGAACCTGTTGAAAGACACTCTGTGAATGTCTACCGCTCAAAACCAAGAACCCTGGATGACCTGCACTGTCCCTCTTGACTTCTTAACGAAAAGTGTTGAAGTCTGTGTCTTCCAGGCTGCAGCAAAACGCTGGGGCCTATTTTGGAATGACATTAAATAGCAGTGTAAGCGGGAATTGTAGCAATATAGCATTACGTTTAGGAAATACAGCCACTTAACGTAATGTACTTACTTTACAATCACTCTGTACGATGAATCTACTCAGCCCACTTTGTGTAGTTAGCAACTCATGCTTACTATAACGTCGACCAATGGGTAGAAATGTTTTGTTTGTCTCCGTTATTTATATCCACAGACTGTATTTACATACCGGCAGAACAGGAACTTAAACTAGTCTCGACACGGACGCGTGTCTTGACCGATATACAGGGTGTTTCTAAACTATTTGTAAGATGTAAAAAGTATCATAAGTTGTAATTGTGTGTATAGAATCATGTTCCGACAAATGTACACCCTTTATTATCTGCTATTTAATACAGTTTATATTAAAATAGTCCAACATGTTTCGAACTATGTTAGTTCATCTTCAGGGACTCAATTGTTTATTACACCAGCTATACACGTATGGTACTCATTAAAATATATAAGTTTGTTTGATAAAACGCCGTTAACTGTGTTGAGTTTTGGACACTGAAAACAATATTAAAACATTTTTAAGCTAAGATATTTAAGATATAAAACAAAATAAAAATTTAATATAAACTGTATTAAATAGCAGATAATAAAGAGTGTACATTTGTCGGATCAAGATTTTATATAATCAAGAAAATGTACGGTACAAATAACATAAATGTACGGTACAAATAACATAAATGTACGGTACAAATAACATAAATGTACGGTACAAGTAACATAAATGTACGGTACAAATAACATAAATGTACGGTACAAATAGTCATTGACCCCATCGGGAATCGAACCCGCGACCTTTCGGCTTGTAGCACAGTGCCTGAACGAACATCGCCACCGCGTGCCCCCAGAAAGTTTTCCGAAAATCGTGCCGTTTATGAGATAATGTGCAAAAATATGGCACAGCCAGACAGGCCACAGATGATAATATAATACGGCGCATGCGCTTTGCATGCTGGATAAGTAAGGCTACAGACACATGCTCAAGAATATGTAATACTTATTGCTTTTCCACGGCAACCATGGTAAGGCGAACGCGCCTCAATGTTAACGTTATACGTACATTGCGTGTCTTGTTTAACCAATTCTATTTCAGACACGGTACGACGGACAAGACGTAAATGGTTAATGTGATTCCAAAGACATTGCCACCATGTCCCAGTCACCGTACAGTCTCTTGATGCGTCCGTTTACTATGAAATCAACATAAAGGTTCCCATAACTGTAACCTAGCCCTCCATACACGCCTCAGATATACTGCTAGGCAGAGGTTATCCGGCTGCTATCATCTGTCAACATCAGCAGACAGCGGGCGATGTACGATCACAGTGACGTGTCTGTAGACCTTCCCAGTATTAATAAGCTGGTCTCTTATAACACGACCTCCGTCCTGTGTTCCGTGACACGCACATCTGAACACAGTAACGATATTCTATTCAATTTGCTGCTCCGTCGCCAACACAGTAATGAAGTTTCGGGTTCCATATGAGGCAGTCAATTTATGGCTAGCTAACTTAGTTTCCATTACCTTAGCTTCTCCAAACGGATGTTCCTGCAGGGAATACAAATTACTGCGATGATGGGAATGGACAGACATGTCTTTCTTGTACGACAGAAACTAGGTACTATAGATCCTCGAATTAACGGACAGACATGTCTTTCTTGTATGACAGAAACTAGGTACTGTAGATCCTCGAATTAACGGACAGACATGTCTTTCTTGTATGACAGAAACTAGGTACTGTAGACCCTCGAATTAACGGACAGACATGTCTTTCTTGTATGACAGAAACTAGGTACTGTAGACCCTCGAATTAACGGACAGACATGTCTTTCTTGTATGACAGAAACTAGGTAATGTAGACCCTCGAATTAACGGACAGACATGTCTTTCTTGTATGACAGAAACTAGGTACTGTAGATCCTCGAATTAACGGACAGATATGTCTTTCTTGTATGACAGAAACTAGGTAATGTAGACCCTCGAATTAACGGACAGACATGTTTCTTGTATGACAGAAACTAGGTAATGTAGACCTCGAATTAACGGACAGACATGTTTTTTGTATGACAGAAATAGGTACTGTAGACCCTCGAATTAATGGACAGACATGTCTTTCTTGTATGACAGAAACTAGGTACTGTAGACCCTCGAATTAACGGACAGACATGTCTTTCTTGTATGACAGAAACTAGTACTGTAGATCATCGAATTAACGGACAGATATGTCTTTCTTGTATGACAGAAACTAGGTACTGTAGACCCTCGAATTAACGGACAGACATGTTTTTCTTGTATGACAGAAACTAGGTATGTAGACCTCGAATTAACGGACAGACATGTTTTTCTTGTATGACAGAAACTAGTACTGTAGACCCTCGAATTAACGCACATCTTATGTAAGGATTTCGGAAATAACGGACGAAATCTGTTGGTTCCGAAACTTTCGTCCGCAATGAGAATATGGGCTGTTAATCAGACAAGCGGTCGCTACGTGCCGGACACGGACGCACGCTCAGTCTTTGCTGACACTGGCGTGGAGGTTGTAGTGTATTGCTGTTTGCATAACTTGGATCGTGGATGTATTATATTTATCTGAAATTTATTAAATTACAATTAACATTCGCTACAAGATTAATTATATTTGTGTACAGTATTATGTGTATGTATTAGTGTTATATATACAGTACTGTATACTGTTTTGCCGACTTTTTAGGCTATATATATAAACACAATGGCGTAGTCGGTAAGCGACTCGCTACGGGCTGGACGGTCAGGGGATCGAATCCCGGTAGGAGATAAGGTTTTCCGCACCCGTCCAGACCGGTCCCTGGGGCCCACCCAGCCTCCTATACAATGGGTACCGGGTCTCTTTTCCTGGGGGTAAAGCAGCAGGGGCGTGGCGTTGACCACCCACCTCATCTAGCGCCGAGGTGAACGGAAGTGTAGAGCTATACTCTACTCCCCCTCTGGGCCTTCATTGCAAGTTATAGGGCAAACTTTACCTTTACCTTTACCATTAAGCGAGTGGTCTTTATAATGCAAACTCAGCGTGTTCTCTGTGAGATGGGAAGTGAATTTTTAAAATACTTTAATTACATTCAGTCTTTACAGAAGTAATTCAGAACGTATTAAAAGAGTTACAACTGTGTGCAGTACTTAGCCTTTCACCATATGTATACCTGCAACTGTACTACAATTAGATAGAATTATATAAAAACGTGTTTATACCTCCTACATGTTTCGGCCTTTTTCGGCCATTATATCATCTTATCTAATTACACAGCAGTTGTTTGTATTATTATATATAAGTTTTGAAATGTGGTGCTGGAGAAGAATGGAGAAGATCAGTTGGACCGATCGTGTGAGAAATGAAGAAGTATTACACAGAGTGAAGGAGGAGAGGAATATCGTACATACAATAAAAAGAAGAGAGGCTAACTGGATTGGTCACATCTTGCGTAGAAACTGCCTTCTGAAACATGTGATTGAAGGAAAGTTAGAGGGAAGGATAGAAATGACGGGAAGACGAGGGAGATGGCGTAAGCAGCTACTGGATGACCTTAAGGAAAAGAGAAGTTACTGGAAATTGAAAGAGGAAGCACTAGATCGCAGTCAATGGAGATCTCGCTTTGGAAGAAGCTACGGACCTGTCGTAAGACAGACTGCAGAATGATATATATATATATATATATATATGGTGACTTGTCTTACTGCGCGGAACATGGATACTTTTGAACCTTTGTCTTCGTTAAGCAGTTACCCAGTACATGGCGTACAGCCATCACAGTCAGTCAAACAAATAATTGTACTTCGTGTAGATTCGTGACTCATAACTGCAACCTGTTCACTCTGCATGCACTAAACTGATGTATTCATGACCGCACTGTGAAATATATAGGTACGTGTCTACCGAGCTGAGAAATTTGGTATGTCACTACTTCGTAAGGTTCAGTAAAGCGTAAAATTAAATAAGAACGTGAACCTTATCGTTCAAAACGAGTGTTCCATTTTCTCAGGCGGCATATTATCATGGTATATTAGCACAGTAAATGGACCATTTAGAATGGATATGTGAATTACAGTCAAGGAAGGAGTTCATGTGTCGTATAGCTTGGTATGAACACAGTCACAAACATAGGTAGGGCGACTGAATTTGTGTGAGCCCAGGCTATGCTAACAGCGATGAAATGTATCGAGGTTCTGTTTACACATTACCTTAACTTCCTAGTTCATTCCTTTCCCAGCACAAGACAACCTGAAAAAGAAGAAAAGGACAGCATAAATACTCCGTGCTTAAAAACCTGACACGGGACAGGGCTCTGTGCCATTTCCATCCATCTCCCACTTGGTCTTGCTAGTTACCGCTTCTCTTGTGGTTTTCTTATATAGCTACATAACCAACCCAACGTATGCTTGATTTCAGGCTTCCGCCGGGATGTTGATGAGATCTGCGCTCTTCTGGAATATTATGCGGCGTCGTGTAATTGTTTACTGACGTTTCGGGACAACGTATCGGTCCCATCTTCACGGATCAAGAGTCCAAGTACCACACGACGCCGCGTAATATCCCAGAAGAGCGAAGATCTCAACCAACGTAAATCAGTAGTTCTGTTGGGCATTAGGCATTTAAAGACTAACATTATTCTTAGTTATATATAAAGACTCAGTTCGTACCGCGCAGTAAACACACTCCGTCTCAGTTATACAAACCAGTCAGTTAATGCTGTACAGTGAAATAATCGCTGTTTGTTCTGAGATCCACACAAAACACATAAATCAGTCCGTACCGCGCAGTAAACACACTCCGTCTCAGTTATACAAACCAGTCAGTTAATGCTGTACAGTGAAAAATCGCTGTTTGTTCTGAGATCCACACAAAACACATAAATACAGTCCGTACCGCGCAGTAAACATACTCCGTCTCAGTTATACAAACCAGTCAGTTAATGTTGTACAGTGAAATAATCGCTGTTTGTTCTGAGATCCACACAAAACACATAAATACAGTTCGTACCGCGCAGTAAACACACTCCGTCTCAGTTATACAAACCAGTCAGTTAATGCTGTACAGTGAAATAATCGCTGACTGTTCTGAGATCCACACAAAACACATAAATACAGTTCCTACCGCGCAGTAAACACACTCCGTCTCAGTTATACAAACCAGTCAGTTAATGTTGTACAGTGAAATAATCGCTGACTGTTCTGAGATCCACACAAAACACATAAATACAGTCGTACCGCGCAGTAAACACACTCCGTCTCAGTTACACAAACCAGTCAGTTAATGTTGTACAGTGAAATAATCGCTGATTGTTCTGAGATCCACACAAAACACATAAATACAGTTCGTACCGCGCAGTAAACACACTCCGTCTCAGTTATACAAACCAGTCAGTTAATGCTGTACAGTGAAATAATCGCTGTTTGTTCTGAGATCCACACAAAACACATAAATACAGTTCTACCGCGCAGTAAACACACTCCGTCTCAGTTATACAAACCAGTCAGTTAATGTTGTACAGTGAAACAATCGCTGACTGTTCTGAGATCCACAAACACATAAATACAGTCCGTACCGCGCAGTAAACACACTACGTCTCAGTTATACAAACCAGTCAGTTAATGCTGTACAGTGAAATAATCGCTGTTTGTTCTGAGATCCACACAAAACACATAAATACAGTCCGTACCGCGCAGTAAACACTACGTCTCAGTTATACAAACCAATCAGTTAATGCTGTACAGTGAAATAATCGCTGTTTGTTCTGAGATCCACACAAAACACATAAATACAGTTCGTACCGCGCAGTAAACACACTCCGTCTGAGTTATACAAACCAATCAGTTAATGCTGTACAGTGAAATAATCGCTGTTTGTTCTGAGATCCACACAAAACACATAAATACAGTACGTACCGCGCAGTAAACACACTACGTCTCAGTTATACAAACCAGTCAGTTAATGCTGTACAGTGAAATAATCGCTGTTTGTTCTGAGATCCACACAAAACACATAAATCCAGTCCGTACCGCGCAGTTAAACACACTCCGTCCTTAGTTATACAAACCAGTCATGTTAATGCTGTACAGTGAAATAATCGCTGTTTGTTCTGAGATCCACAAAAACACATAAATCCAGTCCGTACCGCGCAGTAAACACACTCCGTCTCAGTTATACAAACCAGTCAGTTAATGTTGTACAGTGAAATATTCGCTGTTTGTTCTGAGATCCACACAAAACACATAAACACACTGTGTGGAAACATTTTTGTATGTTGAACCTGGTGGTATGTATAGTAACCACTGGACCTTAAACGGTTAACAGATCTCTTATTTTGGGGCTAATGCCGATCCGTCCCTCTGTATATAAGAACTCGAGAATTGGTGATCGGATTGTTTATATCTGATAAAGAGAGGGTTTTACTGTCCGAGCTGCTTATCTCGAACAGTTCAAACGACCAGTTTAGGAGTAAGCCAACACTGTTTCTGCTTACATCTGGAGCATAACTCTGTAAACACAGTGTTCCTTTTATCATGTCCCTGAGTATGACTGGTTTATGGCATAGAAAACCTCCATCTGCTCCGAGACAACATAATAGGGACAAACCCCTTTTTATCGATCTGAAAAGACTTTACTAACAAAATATGCCGAGAAGAATTAAACACACGTTCTATGCCAGATATTTCTATCTTTTGCGCAAGGCTAACTATTTTCGAGATCTTTAAGCAATATGGTCGCTTTGTTTTCGTGTAACTTGTATTTTTAACAATCAAGGATGTTCTTGCAAATACGTGATAAACAAAGGACAGCCTTGGTTATATGCAGAGTGCGTTATAGTCAGATTTCGTTTTATTCTTTTAAAGTAATGCGCTATTTAAGCATGACGCCGAATCACGTGATAAGCGAGTTATATATACATTTAATTAACACTTACTGCGTGATAACACTGCTTGTTTGTTCATGCAGCCGGTCTCTTATATTTTTTACTTCTCGTCTCTTTGATTAACGTATGAACTAACAGTAAACACCGTCGGTCCCATGTCGTAGATTTACGGCATGTAAAAGAACCTTACGGGCATGAATAGAGATGTTTCGTAAGCAAAATTCAGGGGCCATTTCTCACCCAAGTCTCCAGATTAACTGCTAGATGGCTCTGGCAGTCATTTCAGGGTGAGTAGAAATTGTGCAGTCAGTGGACTGGTCACTCACTACAGAATGCACACCTCCAGACCAAGAAACCTCTGAAAGGAGGCCCTATGCTCCGCAAGGAGCGACAGAAGTAATAACAGTAAACAGCTGCAGGTAAATTCATTTACTAGATGAGGAATGTTTCACCGAAGTTTTCTTTATTCTTTTGAATGAAGTAAGAATTTTGTTTCCACGCATCGCTACAAACTCAAAACGACTGTTAGGTTTAGTCTGTTGATATAAGATATATATACAAAGAACCCCTGCAACTGTTTTATGTTAAATCAGCTGTAATGTGGGCAGATAGAAGAAACTGTAATTTACACGCTTACATGGATATAAACCAGCCTTTTTCGAAATTTTTGGCTTACTTTCCAATTTGAAAACAAACGAAGTAGATTTATGATATCACGACACTGTCCACGTGTGTGTGTGTATTACGGATTTTCAAACACTTTATACTGATTTTCACGAAAAGTGGTATGAACTTCCAGCATTGTTCTTTTTAATCTTATACGTGACGGACACACGAATTTGTTAGGAGGAAGCGACGCTAGCGCCACGCAACTAATAGCCTTTAAGTGATGCACGATAGTGTATGTTTTGAAAACATGCAACATGTTTCGTTCTTGGAGTAAGGGCGATATTGAGCTGGGCACGTGAAATTTAGTACGGAGGTAATAAACACGCTTATTCATTACATTTCATACGAAACAGTCAATAGTTAGAAACATGGCGACTATGCGCAGCTTTAAAGTTATGGCCGATAAACTTCATTATACAGTATTTGTATTTAAGTAGTCCTTAACAGAAACAAAACAAAATGACAATAAAAACACATATGTAAGAATGTAGAGCAGTGGTTCCCAAAGTGGGCGGTACCGCCCCCTGGGGGCGGTTGGATTACCGAGGAGGGCGCTAATAGGTACGAGAGGTGGAAGGGAGCGCTGTTATTATCACAGGGGGCGCTAGTAGACAAGTAGTGCATTTATTTTTATAATAAAATTGAAATGAAGTAATTTTTGTGTTAAAAATAAAAAAATGAACTAAATTTCATAGTATTTTAATTTATGAATCTTATTCAAGCACATATTATTTTTTTAATAAACTATTGCTAGATGAATTATTGTTAATCATAAAAAATATAACAAATTTTAATTTATTAATTAACACATAAAACATTACGTTTAACTCTTATAATTTTATTTAAACGATTTTTTAAATATAAAATAAAAGTGGAAACAAAAGCGCATTTATGATTTTTTTAAGAAAGGTAGGGGGGTGGCGCTGTGGGTGTGTATATGGAACCAAGGGGGCGGTGGACCGAAAAAGTTTGGGAACCAGTGATGTAGAGAATGTAAATATTTGTATTAGAAAATTAGAGCTTATCAGTACTGTTCGGAAGTCTTTGTATTCTTTGTTGTAGTTACGCGGCGAGATGAAACTTCAGGGACGTTCTAGCGAGAATATATCGACGTATCTTTACTGTCTGTTGTTAGGGGTCGAAAATAATAAGAGGCTAAGACACAGTTGGTCCTGTGCTGACCCGAACACCGTACTGTGTATTTTTGGACGAAATAACTGCATAACATTGCACGCAGCTGCAGTCGGCACGGCGTGGCCGCTGTTAGGCTCGCCTCGGAACGGCCAGGCAGCGTTATACCTCTCTCAAAAACATTTACTCTGTTGAAGGCACAATCATATTTTCATACACAGTTGACGGTTTTGAAAAGGATATAAAAAGCTTCGTGGTGTGTGGGCAGTGCTGCCCTCTGTCTCCGCACCTGCGCCAACAGTGAGCAAGTTACACGGCTACTGCAATAGAGGTATGCGGTGTGGGATTATGATTCGGTGCACTAGTTGGACGTGATAGATCAGCTTCACGCTCCAGTCACTTTAACCCTGACGAAGTAGTCAATTTTTACTAACTTCTTTGGCATGATGTTGGGTTGGACCCAGGGTGAATCTAGTCATATTGGGGAAGAGAATATGCAATGATTCAGTTCACTTTTGTTTAATGATGTGCTGCGTCCACAGCCAAGTGACCAATAACAGACACAGCACAACATACAAACACAAGTAACAAGGAACAATAAAGAGGACAAATGAATCAAACACAAACAAAACAAACAAAATAATGCACAATAATAATAATAATAATTTTCATTTTTCAAAGTTGTAGCTCAACAGTGCAAAGGCCAATTACATAACTAGCACAAAATAATCACAACACAAATTACACAAATAAACACGCACACAGAAACAGAACAAAAGAAATTAATACTTCAATTCAATTCTAGTTTATTAATGTGCCGAGTCAACAGCCATATAATAATAATAATAATAATAATAATAATAATAATAATAATAATAATACAATTTACATTGGAAGCCTTTGGGTTGCAAATAAATTTATATTTTGGCGGACAGTACTTGGACAACTTTTCAAGTCATGCCTTTCATCAAGAACGTTTTCTTGGGAGATATTATGGAGTACAGCAGTCAAGTCATTTTATTGAAAGACAGGATATGTTATTGTCTAATTTTTCTTTCCAATGGCTCGACAGCCCCTTGGGGCCTAGGCCGCCTCATTTTTCGAGGCTTCACGATCACACACTTTTTAGACACACCACACTCGGTAGGACTCCTCTGGATGAGGGTTCAGCCCGTCGCAGAGACCTCTACCTGACAACACACAACACTCACAAAGACAGACATCCATGCCCCAGTGGGATATTTTTTTTTGCCTGTCCGGGGTTTTTCCCTTTGATCCATTTTTGTACTGTTTAAATCCTTACGTCCTTCATGTCACTTTACGTTCCATACTACGTCCTTACAACAAACACAACACAAACATCCATGCCCCGGTGGGATTTTTTTTTTTTTTTTTATACAATTCCTGGATTTCCCTTGACCATTTTGTTCGTATTAATCTTTCGCCTTTCGGTCCTTACGGTCCACACCGTCTTTTACAACCACACAAATCATCCCCGGGATTTGAACCCAACCAGTAAACGAGCGGCCGCAGACCCACGCCTTAGACCGCACGGCCACTGCGATCGGCTTGTCTAATATTGATTTAAAAATATGAAGGCAGGAAACGTGAAAGGTGAAATACAAGACAAAATCTGCATACTGTATATCATGCAAGCGGAATTGTGACAGACTAATATCGAATCCTGGTTCTACAGAGAATTTAAAGAACAGAATATATTACAAATTTATGTCGGTGTCAATGTTCTCCAGGGTATTCGCATTGCTAACGCCTCGCTCGAGGTGATTGGCCAGGGCAGAAAATATATTTACGGAGTTGTTACGTGAAGTCCCCCATTTCGTCTCGCAACATGTTCCTGCGGCTCATTACTCTCCAACTGAACTCAAAAGATGATTCTTCGAAGTAATTTGGTACCAAGAAACCATTCTAGGTACCCCGCTAGCACACAGTTTGAGTAACTCACGTGTTCCTTATACGAAGTGTTGCGAAATTCATACATGGAGGCAGAGCTCGTACCGCCCCGTGTTTTATCCTTAAAACTACGGAATTGATTTCTATGACATGCATTATCAGGGGTGCACATGAATCATTTTGCTGTCCATTTAAATTTCTATAGTACATATTCAGACAGTTAGGCAGTTCTGTCACTGTTCGCTTCGCGGCGGAGATGGTGAACTTTCTTTTCTCAGACCGTCTGTGCAACCCTCTCAACCTTCTATTAAAATGCAACACAGTCTGTTTACTAGGGGTAAAACGGCCGGACCGCAAAGCTAATGACGTTTGCAGTCACAGTTACAGTGATCAAGTTGAAAGAATTCATTCATTCTGCAGTCTGTCTTACGACAGGTCCGTAGCCTCTTCCAAAGCGAGTTCTCCACAGAGTGCGATCTAGTGCTTCCTCTTTCAATTTCCAGTATCCTCTCTTTCCCTTAAGGTCAACCAGTAGCTGCTTACGTCTTATCCCTCGTCTTCCCGTCATTTCTATCCTTCCTTCTAACTTTCCTTCAATCACATGTTTCAGAAGGCAGTTTCTACGCAAGATGTGACCAATCCAGTTAGCCTTTCTTCTTTTTATTGTATGTAGGAATACCGAGATTATATCCACAAGAAGGCCAATGACTGTAGCGCCAATTTTTTTACCTTTATACAGGTATATTTTTTCAGAGAATAGTAGCATTACTTCCGTGAAGTTCTTGGCGTTAGGTCATAGAACCTGGGCTGACGTCAGAAAAGTCGCAGTGTCGTGTTCGCGTAGATCAGCGTTCTTCTGCAGTGAGACAGGAGGGACTTACAGCATATGATGCCACTGTTATTCGTAGCAGTTGTAATCATGTGACAAAGAGGGCCGTAACGTCAGGTTACACTACCCTCAATCCGAAGAGCTGTTGTCGCTCGCACTCTCGCTGCAATGCGAACTTCTGTTTCTCATTTTGTGCCCTGTAATCTGTACTTAACTGGGCAGTATGGCAGACAGGTCGTCATGCAAAATGACAGGAACTTTACGGAAATAACTACCTACATATGACTGACATTTTTCAAGAATGTCAAATTATTCCAAAGACTCATTACCGCGGTCACTACAGCCGGCCTCTGGTTCCTATCCTGGGATGAATCCAATCCACACCATCATTTCATATGGCTTTGTGGTCCATTTCAATATACGACTTTAAGGGTTTGGCTAAGAGTGGATACTTCTGTTACTTATATGCCCCCTACATACCCTGAATATTATTAAGATCCTGAAGTTTTACTGTGAAGGAGAAATATTATATACAACATTGTAGGTTACCACTAGCGGCGAATACGCGTGGTAAGTTTTTACATAACGATTTTACGGCCCGTTTATTTTATCGCCGTCGTGAAAAAAGCAGATGTCACGGAATACCTCGGCGTATGCAGGCTTTCTGTGCGATAAAGCTGCCGTGCTTGGTGAGGCGAAAGTGTAAGACCCTGTACAATAGGCTACAGACCAATCAGAATTTGTAAGTGAAAGCTGCAGATATTATGCCATAATAAAGAGTTGTAATATTTTGTGTAGACCAACAGTGAGATGTAATGTTTTATGTAGACTCATAATAAGAGACAGTTTGATGAAACTGGAAAGCGACCCAGACATAACTAATGAAAGAAAGAAAAAAACACTAAAACCTTCAGGGCAGGGGTGCACAAATCCAAAGCGCTAAGCCGCCGTGGAGTCTAAATTTTGTACGGTGGCCCCTAACATTTGTGGGCCCTCAGGAGGGAACTTGCGGCATTTCAGCTTTCTAGCTTCAAGAATTTTGTGGCTCCTAGATATTTTGAAAACTTGTAGACGAAACGTATTCTCTTTAAAGATACAGTCCGTACCGCGCAGTTAACACACATCCGTCTCAGTTATACAAACCAGTCAGTTAATGTTGTACAGTGAAATAATCGCTGTTTGTTCTGAGATCCACACAAAACACATAAATACAGTCCGTACCGCGCAGTAAACACACTCCGTCTCAGTTATACAAACCAGTCAGTTAATGCTGTACAGTGAAATAATCGCTGTTTGTTCTGAGATCCACACAAAACACATAAATACAGTCCGTACCGCGCAGTAAACACACTCCGTCTCAGTTATACAAACCAGTCAGTTAATGCTGTACAGTGAAATAATCGCTGTTTGTTCTGAGATCCACACAAAACACATAAATACAGTCCGTACCGCGCAGTAAACACACTCCGTCTCAGTTATACAAACCAGTCAGTTAATGCTGTACAGTGAAATAATGCTGTTTGTTCTGAGATTCCACACAAAACACATAAATACAGTCCGTTGGCGACAGTAAACCTCGTTGTGTTAAACATGTATGTGTACAGTGAAGATAATCTGTGTTTAACAGACAACAATACCCGTACCGCGCAGTAAACACACTCCGTCTCAGTTATAACAAACCAGTCAGTTAATGCTGTAAGTGAAATAATTGTGTTTGTTCTGAGATCCACACAAAACCATAAATACACGTGTGCGCAGAAAACTAGATTGTTGAATTTAAACATGTGGTTTAAATAAGTGAATAATGGCTTTTGTTTAGAATACACAGATCACAAATTCGCAAATCCTTACACAGCGCATAACACAAACCGTATCACTTAACAAACACGAATGCTGAATGGAAGATAACCGCTGTTATTTCCGATCCCAATAGCCATACTGTCCGTACGCCATAAAGCACATCGTCCAGTATACAAAACACAGTAAGTGTGTAATGAAATAAGCTGTTGTTCGTGAATTGCACACAAAAACACATAAATACACTGTGTGGGCAGAACGTAGAATTGTTGAATGTTAAACATGGTGGTACACATAGTAACCACTGGGCTTTAAAGACTCAGCCCGTACCGCGCAGTAAACACACACCGTCTCGGTTATAAAAACCAGTCAGTTAATGCTGTAGAGTGAAATAATCGATGTTTGTTCTGAGATCCACACAAAACTCATAAATACACTGTGTGGGCAGAACGTAGAATTGTTGAATGTTAAACATGGTGGTAAATATAGTGACCACTGGGCTTTAAAATGTTAAGAAACACAGTCCAAATTCGCGAATCCATTAACACGTCATCACCAACAGATCACTTAATAACACGAAGCTGAATGGCGATGCAAGCCGCTGACTATATTTCCGATCCTAGCCTGTCTGCCAGATGGCTTCTTATAAGCCAACGTCATAGCAAAACCAGTAAGTGTCTGTAATAAAAGAGACATCTGGTCGTCGAAGTTGCAAGTAGTCAGGAGTCTACAGACTTCTCGAATTACTGCGGATAAAACTGAAGCAATAAACTACAGCCTCCTTTACAGCTCTTCATCCCATTTCCACTTAATATCGCCACATTAAGGCCATCCGTACGTTAGAGAATCAAACTCATTGCCTTGCCTGATCTCATAACATGAAAAATCTCAGGATACCCAGTCTAAGGGCCGAAATTTGAACCTGGGACTTTCACATTATAAAGTAAGTGTGATGAGATTCAACAATAATGTGTGGTTCATGAGATCTGCGTTCTTTTGGATTTTACGCAGCGTAGAATGGTACTTTCGTACCGACGTTTCGAGATAACCTATCGGTCTCATCTTCAAGTGTAAAGCAGTCCTTTGACCTTTGAAGATGGGACCGATAGGTTGTCCCGAAACGCCAGTAAAAAGCTACAATTCTACGATGACTAAAATCCCAAAAGACATCAGATGTCATTTACACCGCGGCGGAAGCCTGAAATGACGCAATGTGTGGTTCATGATTATTATTTTGGTTTTCGGAAATCAGTGTGTTCTGGGATGTAGCGTCATGTTGTTTGTTAGATACTGACGTTTCGGTGGGATGTTTTACTTTCATCTTCAGGATGGTGTCTTATCCTGAAGGAAGAAGCCTATGTGTCTTGAAATTGTTGGTACCTGTATAATGAAACTACACGGCGTCACATCACAGAAGACTGCAGTCTTCAAAATCGCTGTCGTGATAACCTTAAACTCTGACATTTATCAGATAAAAAGGGGGCATCTAAACAGGCGCGTGGCTGTCAGCTCCTCAATATGGGTAACAAATGGGCTTCAGAACGGGTCTTCTTGTGATATGAGATGAGGTACAGTAGGTAGTGGAGGAAGCACAACAAAGTGGAAGAATGAGATGAGGTATAGTAGGTAGTGGAGGAAGCACAACAAAGTGGAAGAATGAGATGAGGTACAGTAGGTAGTGGAGGAAGCACAACAAAGTGGAAGAATGAGATGAGGTACAGTAGGTAGTGGAGGAAGCACAACAAAGTGGAAGAATGAGATGAGGTACAGTAGGTAGTGGAGGAAGCACAACAAAGTGGAAGAATGAGATGAGGTATAGTAGGTAGTGGAGGAAGCACAACAAAGTGGAAGAATGAGATGAGGTATAGCAGGTAGTGGAGGAAGCACAACAAAGTGGAAGAATGAGATGAGGTACAGTAGGTAGTGGAGGAAGCACAACAAAGTGGAAGAATGGATGAGGTACAGTAGGTAGTGGAGGAAGCACAACAAAGTGGAAGAATGAGATGAGGTACAGTAGGTAGTGGAAGAAGCACAACAAAGTGGAAGAATGAGATGAGGTACAGTAGGTAGTGGAGGAAGCACAACAAAGTGGAAGAATGAGATGAGGTACAGTAGGTAGTGGAGGAAGCACAACAAAGTGGAAGAATGAGATGAGGTATAGTAGGTAGTGGAGGAAGCACAACAAAGTGGAAGAATGAGATGAGGTATAGCAGGTAGTGGAGGAAGCACAACAAAGTGGAAGAATGAGATGAGGTACAGTAGGTAGTGGAGGAAGCACAACAAAGTGGAAGAATGAGATGAGGTACAGTAGGTAGTGGAGGAAGCACAACAAAGTGGAAGAATGAGATGAGGTACAGTAGGTAGTGGAGGAAGCACAACAAAGTGGAAGAATGAGATGAGGTACAGTAGGTAGTGGAGGAAGCACAACAAAGTGGAAGAATGAGATGAGGTACAGTAGGTAGTGGAGGAAGCACAACAAAGTGGAAGAATGAGATGAGGTACAGTAGGTAGTGGAGGAAGCACAACAAAGTGGAAGAATGAGATGAGGTATAGTAGGTAGTGGAGGAAGCACAACAAAGTGGAAGAATGAGATGAGGTATAGCAGGTAGTGGAGGAAGCACAACAAAGTGGAAGAATGAGATGAGGTACAGTAGGTAGTGGAGGAAGCACAACAAAGTGGAAGAATGGATGAGGTACAGTAGGTAGTGGAGGAAGCACAACAAAGTGGAAGAATGAGATGAGGTACAGTAGGTAGTGGAAGAAGCACAACAAAGTGGAAGAATGAGATGAGGTACAGTAGGTAGTGGAGGAAGCACAACAAAGTGGAAGAATGAGATGAGGTACAGTAGGTAGTGGAGGAAGCACAACAAAGTGGAAGAATGAGATGAGGTATAGTAGGTAGTGGAGGAAGCACAACAAAGTGGAAGAATGAGATGAGGTATAGCAGGTAGTGGAGGAAGCACAACAAAGTGGAAGAATGAGATGAGGTACAGTAGGTAGTGGAGGAAGCACAACAAAGTGGAAGAATGAGATGAGGTACAGTAGGTAGTGGAGGAAGCACAACAAAGTGGAAGAATGAGATGAGGTACAGTAGGTAGTGGAGGAAGCACAACAAAGTGGAAGAATGAGATGAGGTACAGTAGGTAGTGGAGGAAGCACAACAAAGTGGAAGAATGAGATGAGGTACAGTAGGTAGTGGAGGAAGCACAACAAAGTGGAAGAATGAGATGTAGATTAAGAGGAAAAAATAGAGGATTTTTTTTTTCAATGGCTCGACAGCCCCTTGGGGGCCTAGGCCGCCTCATTATTGAGGCTTCACGATCACACACATTAGACACAGTACACTCGGTAGGACTCCTCTGGACGAGTGATCAGCCCGTCGCAGAGACCTCTACCTGACAACACACAACACTCACAACTGACAGACATCCATGTCCTAGTCGGGATTCGAACCCACAATCCTAGTAAGCGAGCGGCCGCAGACCCACGTCTTAGACCGCACGGCCACTGGGATCGGCAAAGTACAGGAATACGAGGTATAAATAAAAGATAAAGAAGTAGAAGGGGAAGAAATAGGCGAAGTAGTAGAGGAAGATGAATAGAAATAGAAGAGAAAGGCGTAAAAGAAGGGTAAGAAGTAGACGAAGTAGAAGAGGAACACAAATTAGAAACAAAAGAGGAAGAAGCAGAAGAAGAGGAGGAAGAAGTAGGCGAAGTAGAAGAGAATGATGAGGTAGAAGTAGAAGAAAGTAGGAGAAACAGAAGTGGAAGCAGTAAAATAAAACGAGGAAGTAGAAGATAAAGGGGAAAAATAGAAGTATAAGAAAAGGAGGAGGAAGAAAAAGAAGACCTAAAGCGCAGGCTATTTATTGCAGTGGTTATAGCCAGAATTCCTTGAGGCTTTGTAAGCAAAATATCAGGAGTGATGTCAGGCGCTGGCAGATATTGCCAACATATGTCGGTACTTGCTGACGGAGCTGTCAGGCGCTGGAGATATTGCCATCATATGTCCGTACTTGCTGACGGAGCTGTCAGGCGCTGGCAGATATTGCCAACATATGTCCGTACTTGCTGACGGAGCTGTCAAGCGCTGGCAGATATTGCCAACATATGTCCGTACTTGCTGACGGAGCTGTCAGGCGCTGGCAGATATTGCCAACATATGTCCGTACTTGCTGACGGAGCTGTCAGGCGCTGGCAGATATTGCCAACATATGTCCGTACTTGCTGACGGAGCTGTCAGGCGCTGGCAGATATTGCCAACATATGTCCGTACTTGCTGACGGAGCTGTCAGGCGCTGGCAGATATTGCCAACATATGTCCGTACTTGCTGACGGAGCTGTCAGGCGCTGGCAGATATTGCCAACATATGTCCGTACTTGCTGACGGAGCTGTCAGGCGCTGGCAGATATTGCCAACATATGTCCGTACTTGCTGACGGAGCTGTCAGGCGCTGGCAGATATTGCCAACATATGTCCGTACTTGCTGACGGAGCTGTCAGGCGCTGGCAGATATTGCCAAAATATGTCCGTACTTGCTGACGGAGCTGTCAGGCGCTGGCAGATATTGCCAACATATGTCGGTACTTGCTGACGGAGCTGTCAGGCGCTGGCAGATATTGCCAACATATGTCGGTACTTGCTGACGGAGCTGTCAGGCGCTGGCAGATATTGCCAACATATATCCGTACTTGCTGACGGAGCTGTCAGGCGCTGGCAGATATTGCCAACATATGTCGGTACTTGCTGACGGAGCTGTCAGGCGCTGGCAGATATTGCCAACATATGTCCGTACTTGCTGACGGAGCTGTCAGGCGCTGGCAGATATTGCCAACATATGTCCATACTTGCTGACGGAGCTGTCAGGCGCTGGCAGATATTGCCAACATATGTCGGTACTTGCTGACGGAGCTGTCAGGCGCTGGCAGATATTGCCAACATATGTCCGTACTTGCTGACGGAGCTGTCAGGCGCTGGCAGATATTGCCAACATATGTCATTACTTGCTGACGGAGCCATTGTTCTGTAAATAACGATGTTGCGTTAAAATAGCAGCACTTACTACCATGTTACGTGCAGTCAGTCTCTGATAACTGCCTTAACACGAACAGTTCCGTGATTAGTTCGTGCATTCAGTAGCTAAACAAGGAAAGGGTGTGGCCCGTATACTGCATTGAATGCTAACAAGTGCTGGGAGGCTGTCACCTACTTAAGGCCAATAACCAGAGAGTACAGTGCTTAAAACTTAAACGAAAATCGGGGTATTAATTTGCAGCAAGCACCTCTGATCGCATTCCTACAGAATTCTGCATTATTCCAAACGTGATAATCAGTCTTGATTTCAGGCTTCCGCCGCGATGTTGATGTAATCTGTGGTCTTTTGGGTAATTACACGGCGTCGTGTGGTAATTAATCAGTATTGCAGAACACATGCAGTCTATAATCATAAACATCAACTCTCACTAAATCTATACAGGCAGCCATCCAGATAAACAGTTATTTCTTTAACAGTTCTTTGGTTCTTCTTCTCGCTATTGGCCCTATGCAGAAAACAAAGCTATTAAAGCACACAAGTTTAAGTAAGCTGCGTTTCTGAGATGAACAAAAATCTTTCTAGCTGGGATAGTGTAGACAAAATAGTGACTACGATACGGGTTGTACAACTAACGAAATGCGCAGCAGTATGGAAATAATAACCGTAAATGACACTTATATTTTATTTTATTGCTACATGTTTCGGCTTTTCGGAAAGCAATGTAAAAAAATACATAAAGAAACATTATTTATATACAGCCCATTAGAACGGTACTTTTTCATGTAGCTGGGATCCAAAACTTTAGAGAAAATATATGTTGCGTATGCCGAAATGGGATAAAAGTAAAAAATATATATATTAAAATGTAATATATTATATTAAAATCGATGTCCAGTACTTAGGATGTGAAGGGGAAATTCTTCAGTGACGAAATACGTCTCGAGGGGAATAATTTCATATTTAATTATGTTTTTAAATTTGAACGAGGAGTAAGTCGGACAGACACGTCATTCAATGCAGTTTATTCATTCATCGTGTCTCATCCAGTCAGTTTATGGGAATCAGAGTCATAAATAAGATCAAGTACAGTCTCGTAAGATAGGTAAACAAGTACAGTCTCGTAAGATAGGTAAACAAGTACAGTCTCGTAAGATATGTAAACAAGTACAGTCTCGTAAGATAGTTAAACAAGTCCATTACACCCTCGTACAAATAGGAAGCCCCCTGCCTTTCACTTCCATGTCAAGCAACTGATGTATATAAATAATACACTGTAAATAAATATTCTTGCTTTATGTATTTTTTTACATTGCCTGATGATGGCTTTCCACAAAAGCCGAAACACGTAGTAATAAAATAACATATAGTTGCGAATGGCGGTTTTTGCTATTCATATATCACAGCGATGTCACGCGTAAAGATATGACGGATCGTAGTTCGATTCCCGGCAGGAACAAGATATTTTTCTTTATCCTGAAGTGTCCAGACCGTCTCTGGGCCAACCCAGCATCCTATTCAATGATTGCCGAATGCCCTTTTCCCCGAGGGATAAAACGGTCGTGATGTGAAGCCCACCACTCATCCCTCTATCTTTTGCCGTGGTTAATGTGTGGAGCTATACCTCAATTTCCCCTTATGCCTTCGTAGTTTGCACAGGGACAACTTACCTGTACACAAACGTTAAATACGGATATATTTTTACTTTTTTCCCCCCAATTTGTGACTTGCCCTTGGACCCCGCGTTGTTGCCGTCCGCTTGTGGCGCAGAACCTGTCCAGAGTTCCCCGAAACCTAGCGTGACGCCGCTTGTGGCGCAGAACCTGTCCAGAGTTCCCCGCACCCTAGCGTGATGCCGCTTGTGGCGCAGAACCTGTCCAGAGTTCCCCGAAACCTAGCGTGACGCCGCTTGTGGCGCAGAACCTGTCCAGAGTTCCCCGCACCCTAGCGTGACGCCGCTTGTGGCGCAGAACCTGTCCAGAGTTCCCCGCACCCTAGCGTGACCCGCGGACTTCTTGTTGCCGTGACAACAGCTATCGACTTGCAGGTGTTTCCGAGGCGCCTTGTTGCCTCAGGTAGGCGGAAAAGTTACGGGAGTCGTAAGGCGGTAAAGAAAGTTCATTTGTGACGTAACTACTGTCCAAAATGCCAAGGGAAAAGTTACTGCATGGAATCCGCATTCCAGTGCATGAAGATATAATGCCTTCAGGCAAAGACATGTTTGGTTAGAACTGGGTTCTGTTCATGTAATTGAAAGTTATGGCTAGAAGGAAATTATAGTGTATGGCTGTGGGCCGGTTTCAACAAATCCGTACAGAGCTCAATAATGTTTTTTTTTAAACCGGTCATGAATCTTTGTACCGGTCCTGAGGGTTCCAGGAGGTTGAGGCTTCCAGATTTCAAGACAGTTGGCATATGAAGGTGGTAAGGTTGTCAGCCCTACGCACCGGCCGACTTTACGCCCCAGGAAATATTCCTGGTACTCATTTCTTTTAGAGGCTGAGTCGACCCCTTCGGGCCATAGTGCGGCCGAAACGATTATGTCAATGAAAATTTCCAGTGACAGAATCAGGAATCGAACCCGCGACCTTCCGACTTGTAGCGCGCCACTATCGGTACACCGTTCATCAAATCCTGCGAAGTGTTTGTCACTTCATGTACACTTTGCCACTCTCTGAACACTGTTCGAAACTTCGTCTGACGTCCTGATGAGACTGCCAGGCCTCTGAAAGCCAACGTTAAATAAAAAACAAACTGCAGAAATAAATTTGGGCCCCACTGGCGAACCCTCATTGGGGTCAATGAAGCCATGAACTTCCGAACTTGTTGCTCTTCCGTTGCGCCTTGGAAACCCTGTGACACGTTTATATCAGAGTGGCTTCAAACTACGAACTTACAAAGTCACATTTATTTATTGAATTTCCTTTTATTTTTATTTGGCTCAACAATTTAACATCTTTGGGGCGTAGGAAATCAAATGTTTTCATTTATAATGTTAATTTTGTCCCCATTTTACTGCCCCTTGAACTCTGCCGTCCGGGGCAACCGCAACCCCCCCCCCGCTCAAATACGCCCCTGGCTTGCAGTATAATAGACGCGCTATTTAAGACGTACACGCACGTGTAACATCTGTGTAAACACTATCTCTATGAAGAATTCAACCATCTGTCGGCTTGCGTGTCTATAATTAAACCTAACTTCAGAACAACAAGTGTTGTATCATTCTGGAAAACTCGCATGTAATTGGCCTAGCGCTGTAAAGCTGTATAATTAAATGTGATGTCACAATTGTATGAAGAGGTTATCTCAGAAACAATTGCCTCTGCCCATAATCAACACCAGCGGCTTGAACGTGGCATGAACAAAGACGAAAATGTGACCTTACGTTAGAAGTTACTTCGCATATTAGTTATTTTCCTCCTGTCGCTCCTTGCGGAGCATAGGGCCTCCTTTCAGAGGTTTCTTGGTCTGGAGGTGTGCATTCTGTAGTGAGTGACCAGCCCACTGACTGCACAATTTCTACTCATACTGATATGACTGCCAGACTTCGCATATTAATAATGCTAAATGCTCGAGTCATTGAATGTCATATGGATAAGCCGAAGGTTTAAAAGCGGTAACTTATAACTGGATTTTAAACCGACCTTGTTTGTTGCCTTGTTTAAACCAGGAGTAATTAAACGGACAAGAGTGTATATGGGAAACAGAAGCAAGGAGAGAAAGAAAGAATAAAGAAAGAACGAAAGAATATAAAGAGAGAAAAAGAGAAGAAAATGTATATACAGCGAGTGAGACAAGATAGATAGAATAACTTACTAGAAATTGATCAACTGAAAATTGGATATTGTATACTAAAGCCAGGTTCTGTCTGTCTGTAACATTTCTTGATTCCCTTGCCGTGGTTGTTATAGACTATTTTGTCCACCCCTGTTAAATATCCAGTCAGATATAAATGTGAGGTATCGGCCTTCCTGGGATGTGACGCTGAGACACTGAGTACTTGGTTTCCGACGTTTCGAAACCACCATCAAATACCCTGTGCCGCAGCATCACATCCCACACAAACTGATTTCTCACCCACACCACTGCAGAAACCTGAAAAATCGATTTCAAAATTATTTACTCCGTGCATTTTGAGTCAATATTCTTTCATTTAATGTACCAATTAATGCACTTACAGTATATATTATATTAGAGTCACTTTACTCCCGACATGTTTCGGGATAACAATGTCATCTTCAGGGAGTATATACCAAGCTTAAAACCATTTTTAATAAAATGGATTACATCTATGAATTTCATAAATTTCAGTACATTCTGCTGCAAATATCAGTCTGTATGTGGATACAATATTATATATGTCATATTATAACATTTAAATATAAAATGTTTCAAATATATAGAATGTCACTAGACACAAGACTACTCTGAGTTGTGGCAGTGTATATTCAAACATCTACTGTAGTCCTGTAGTACTGTAGTCCTGTAGTACTTTAGTCCTGTAGTACTGCAGTACTATAATCCTGTAGTACTGTGTCCTGTAGTATTGCAGTACTGTAGTACTGTAGTAATGTAGTCCTGTAGTACTAGTCCTGTAGTACTGCAGTACTATAATCCTGTAGTACTGCAGTACTGTAGTACTGTGTCCTGTAGTACTGTAATACTGCTTCCTTGTGTGACAAGTTGTGTGGTGTGTACAGAAGACAACCATGCAATAGTCTGCCACATCTCATTGTTGTGTCTAATTATATTTTATATATTTTAAACATTTTATATTTAAATGTGTTATAATATGACTTATACATAATATCTACAGAAGTTAGAAAATTCACATATTTTATCCATACACAAACTGGTACTGGCAGCAGAATGTACTGAAGGTTATGAAATTCACAGATGTAATCCATTTTATTAAAATTGTTTTAAGCTTGGCATGCACTCCCTAAATATGGCATTGTTATGCCGAAACATGTCGGAGTGAAGTGACTGTAACGGTAAGTGCATTTAATTGGTACATTAAATGAAAAAAATACTGAAAAATCGAGTACAAATCTGGTGATTGTTTGAAACACTGACGGTAAACACAAATCAAACAGTGAAACATCATAGCAGTATTATTGGCACAGTTGTGTGACGTAATTCAGCGAAGTACAGAGACGGTTTTAATATTTTCATGGTGTAAGATTAGAGTGGATAAAGCGACACTAAAAGTGTAACATTGAAACATTTTGTTGGTTCATGATTATTTCAGAAAGTGATTTCGAATGTAAATCAAAAGATGAAACAATATCGGGAATGCCATCTCATGAAACTAAGTTGAAAGAGGAACGAATCATTACGTAGGTCAGGAATTTGAATTCAAAAGAACAATTATACAAATGAACAAGACTATTGATCAAAGAAATGCACGAAAATCCTTTAAATGCAGAAATTTTATCAGATGCTTTCCTAGGAGTTAAACGACGTTCTTCCAAAGGATAGACTCATCTCTGAGTGAAAAAATTAATTCGTATAAAAAGCAGACAGTTTTCAACCTTACCGACATTCAAAATAACCATAAAAGAATCACATGAGCAAACACTCAAAGATATAGCTTGGAGAGTCTTCTTTATGTTGCCAGGTTACGTGCCAGAAATAATAATATTAAAAATGTTATCAAAACAAACAGCAAATGAATGGCCAGCTGGCAAAGTTTTAACACACAGTATTGTTTATGATTTGTCATACAATCTTCTCATAAATAAAAGCAACATTTTGTATTTCTGTTTGTGTCTGTTACTCTAACACTTTTTCACACTCTTCTTTTATTACTTATAACAATTTTATCACTATTTGTATGGCAATCTGCCATTTCTTACGGGTAAGCAATAGTGCATATTAAAATGTGTATTAGGGGAATAAATGACAGAAGCGGTAAATCTCTCGGTAGTTATATATCTACCAGACCACGGTGTGATATCCCAAACGACAGAGAAAGAATTCTTTAGTATTCTTCATATTCACTGCTTTGAAACCATCTGGTAGTAATTTTCAGATATCAGACTCGAAAAACATGCTATTTGTCAAATTAGACGCCAACTTAACGTATTTGCTGTTCCAATCCTGCAACAACGCACACATAACACGGGCTGCTATAATATTCACGCGCTACTCCACGGTCCATTTAATCGGGTCTGTCTTTATTTTTACACCAACCCACGCCTTACTTTCATCTTTCGGAGTTCTGACCATTGATTATCCTGTGTTGTATTATATGCTTTATGCTCAAATATTTCTTCCGCCTCAGCACCTACCTCACCGGAACACATGCGGTAACATGGCAACCAGGGCTTGACACACAGCAATAGTATGACTCAAATGCGTTATTTTATATGGGAGGATGCAAAGGCTAAGGAAACTTTTTAAGGTCAGTACTGCCAACGTCTAACAGTGACGTCATAAACAGTTAATTGCTGTACGAATTAAATCCGATATGCGGTCTTCTTCAGATACCACGAACACATCTGGTTAACCTCTACTACAGTAAGCACAATATTTTGACTAGATGTCTTGATTTAACGTTTTAAGACCTCAATACTGCGCCCAGGGACAGCCTTTGTTAATTCGAGCTGGTTCTCAGAAAAAAGCGGTAAATATCCGTTACGTAATTATCAGATCTGATTTAATAATAGGTATATGATGTGGCCTCTGTGATCACCTTTCCCCATTCGTAATGTCCAATTAACCAAAATCAAGATAAAATCCTTACAAACACAAATACGTTCATCTGTTTACTGAACATGTTTCGACCGTTTTAGGTCATCTTCAGGTTCACAATCCTTATTTTTCAAAACATACTGAGGAATGGATAAAACTCTATAAAATGCGATAAAACTATTAAAAATGTTACGGTTAGAATCAGAAAATAATGTGTGTGGAGAAAACTCCACCACACATTGATTGTACACAAAGATTGTACACAGAGCACAGTTGAAGAAGGACTTCTAAAGACAGGCACACCAACACGCAGTAAATTTCATAGCATTTTAGCATGTCGTTTGCGAACAAAGACTTCTGTCGCTACATTATTATTCATGTATGTTTAGGCTTCTTTCACAGGTGTTTCATACCTACTACTGCTCACATTCAATACCAGTATGTCTCCCCCTGCCCCAACCCAATTTTCATTGGTATGAACAGTCAGAGTCAACGTCATTACAGTCACAACTATAGGCTACGTGAGCGGCACAGAGTAATACAGTGTCCAGATGATAACTTGCTATTTAAATAGAAGTATGACTTATATTGCAAAAGAATCTATTATTACTATTATTATTATTATAACAATTTTTTCCAATGGCTCGACAGCCCCTCGAGGGCCTATGCCTCCTCATTTTTCGAGGTTTCACGATCACACTTTAGACACACCACAGTCGGTAGGACTCCTCTGGACGAGTGACCAGCTCGTCACACAGACCTCTACCTGACAACACACAACACTCACAAAAGACATACATCCATGCCCCCGGTGGGATTCGAACCCACAATCCCAGTAAGCGAGCGACCTAGACCCACGCCTTAGACCGCGCGGCCACTGGGATCGGCATTATAACATATACATACAATAATTACAACAATAATAATATATATCTTCAAAACAACATGTTTCGATCTGTGCAGTTCATCTTCAGGTTTTTTGTATAATGAGTGAGGTTCGGTTTTGTGTAAAGTACTTACATGGTGGCTGTTGTCCGTGTGGTGTGTGTATAAGGATAGTTTGCTAGCTCTGCTCACTAGCACTGTACATAGCTGCAGTCGGCACGGCGTGGCCGCTGTTAGGCTCACCTCGGAACGGCCAGGCAGCGTTACACCTCTTTCACAAACATTTACTCTACATTCATAATGTGTCAATGTAGACGTACGCTTGGTGTTGGTTACGCAGTGCTTCTCCCTCTTACCAGCTTGCCTGTTTACACCGGTGCCAACTAGCAGTAATGTGGCCGCTAATGTACATTCAGTACACAAAGTTTCTTACATACGTTACAGCTGCCAAAAGAAAGATATACCGCCGTCTGCTGCATAATTACTTTAAGTGGTGTAATTTATATACCTTTAATTATGTTATGAATGTATGGTGGAGACAGTTTTGGTGAGATGACATTCTAACAATACTGTTGCTGAGGTTACAAATCTTCTGGGATGTGACACTCTGTCGCTGGGTGTGGTTCCCGGCGTTTCGAAGGAACGTAGTGCCTTCACCTTGAATGGTCAAAGAGTCCAAGAAACGTAGCCAGAATTTGGTAACCCAACAGTTGGCACTTTTACTTAGTTATCAGAAATACAGTATCAGAGGTTGCGTAACATCTTGTTTCACTGACCATAAGTGTCACACGTGGGTGTAATTGGTGTATTACTATCAAACGTTTCCTTAACAAAAGTCTAAGTTGTTTGAAAATTACACGAAACGCTGAGCAAGCAGTCCTGAGGTAACATTTGGCCTCCCACATTACACGACACGCCCAAACAGCGGAACTGCAAATATACAGCCGGCTTTTTGCGAGTTCAATTGCGAAAAGAACGCAGTGTAAGGCCAAACGAGTGTAACTGGATGGAAATGTAGCGAGCTGCAGCAGTGTGGTGGGTACTACCTTACAGGACCTGGTATTCAGAGTAACAGTAGTAGTATACCTACGTAATAGTAGTAGTAGTAACAGCAGTACTCGTGTTATGATGAGTGGTATTTGTGGCATTCTGATGATATAGTAGTAGTAGTGAGTAGTAGTAGTAGTAGTAGTAGTAGCAGTACTCGTGTATGATTAGTGGTATTTGGCACTCTGATGATATGAGTAGTAGTAGTAGTAGTAGTAACAGCGTACTCGTGTTATGATTAGTGCTATTTGTGGCACTCTGATGATATAGTAGTAGTAGTATCGTGTTATGATTAGTGCTATTTGTGGCACTCTATGATATGATAGTAGTAGTAGTAGTAGTAGTTAGTAACAGCAGTACTCGTGTTATGATAAGTGGTATTTGTGGCACTCTGATGATATAGTAGTAGTAGTAGTAGTAGTAGTAACAGCAGTACTCGTGTTATGATAAGTGGTATTTGTGGCACTCTGATGATATAGTAGTAGTAGTAGTAGTAGTAACAGCAGTACTCGTGTTATGATTAGTGCTATTTGTGGCACTCTGATGATATAGTAGTAGTAGTAGTAGTAGTAGTAGTAACAGCAGTACTCGTGTTATGATAAGTGGTATTTGTGGCACTCTGATGATATAGTAGTAGTAGTAGTAGTAGTAGTAGTAACAGCAGTACTCGTGTTATGATTAGTGCTATTTGTGGCACTCTGATGATATAGTAGATAGTAGTAGTAGTAGTAACAGCAGTACTCGTGTTATGATAAGTGGTATTTGTGGCACTCTGATGATATAGTAGTAGTAGTAGTAGTAGTAGTAGTAGTAACAGCAGTACTCGTGTTATGATAAGTGGTATTTGTGGCACTCTGATGATATAGTAGTAGTAGTAGTAGTAGTAGTAGTAACAGCAGTACTCGTGTTATGATAAGTGGTATTTGTGGCACTCTGATGATATAGTAGTAGTAGTAGTAGTAGTAGCAGTACTCGTGTTATGATTAGTGGTATTTGTGGCACTGATGATATAGTAGTATAGTAGTAGTAGTAGTAGTAGTAGTAGTAGTATGTGTAGTGATACAGCAGTACTCGTGATATGATTAGTGTATTTGTGGCACATCTGATGTTATTAGTAGTATGTAGTAGTAGTAGTAGTAGTAGTAGTAGTAGTAGTAGACAGCAGTACTCGTGTTATGATAAGTGGTATTTGTGGCACTCTGATGATAATAGTAGTATGTAGTAGTAGTAGTAGTCAGTACTCGTGTTATGATTAGTGGTATTTGTGGCACTGATGATATAGTATGTAGTAGTAACAGCAGTACTCGTGTTATGATAAGTGGTATTTGTGGCACTCTGATGATATAGTAGTAGTAGTAGTAGTATAGCAGTACTCGTGTTATGATTAGTGGTATTTGTGGCACTGATGATATAGTAGTAGTAGTAGTAGTAACAGCAGTACTCGTGTTATGATTAGTGGTATTTGTGGCACTCTGATCATATAGATAGTAGTAACAGCAGTACTCGTGTTATGATTAGTGGTATTTGTGGCACTCTGATGATATAGTAGTAGTAGTAGTAGTAGTAGCAGTACTCGTGTTATGATTAGTGGTATTTGTGGCACTGATGATATAGTAGTAGTAGTAACAGCAGTACTCGTGTTATGATTAGTGGTATTTGTGGCACTGATAATATAGTAGTAGTAGTACAGCAGTACTCGTGTTATGATTAGTGGTATTTGTGGCACTGATGATATAGTAGTAGTAGTAGTAGTAACAGCAGTACTCGTGTTATGATTAGTGGTATTTGTGGCACTCTGATATATAGTAGTAGTAACAGCAGTACTCGTGTTATGATAAGTGGTATTTGTGGCACTCTGATGATATAGTAGTAGTAGTAGTAGTACAGTACTCGTGTTATGATTAGTGGTATTTGTGGCACTTGATCATATAGTTGAGTAGTAACAGCAGTACTCGTGTTATGATAGTGGTATTTGTGGCACTCTGATGATATTAGTAGTAGTAGTAGTAGTAGTAGTAGCAGTACTCGTGTTATGATTAGTGGTATTTGTGGCACTGATGATAATTAGTAGTAGTAGTAGTAACAGCAGTACTCGTGTTATGATTAGTGGTATTTGTGGCACTCTGATGATATAGTAGTAGTAGTAGTAGCAGTACTCGTGTTATGATTAGTGGTATTTGTGGCACTGATGATATAGTAGTTAGTAGTAGTAGTAACAGCAGTACTCGTGTTATGATTAGTGGTATTTGTGGCACTCTGATCATATAGTAGTAGTAACAGCAGTACTCGTGTTATGATTAGTGGTATTTGTGGCACTCTGATGATATAGTAGTAGTAGTAGTAGTAGTAGCAGTACTCGTGTTATGATTAGTGGTATTTGTGGCACTGATGATATAGTAGTAGTAGTAACAGCAGTACTCGTGTTATGATTAGTGGTATTTGTGGCACTCTGATGATATAGTAGTAGTATTAGTAGTAGTAATAGTAGTAGTAGTAATAGTAGTAGTAGTAGTAGTAGTAACAGCAGTACTCGTGTTATGATTAGTGGTATTTGTGGCACTGATAATATATAGTAGTAGTAGTAGTAGTAGTAGTAGTAATTTGTACTGCAAATACTGTATTTTATCTACTAATTAAAAATAAGTGACCGTTCATTCTTCATAAATTTTGTGCCCACTTACGTCACAATCACACAAACAAAACAACAGTAAAATACAATGTAAGTGAGTACCGACTCAACACTGTAATGAAATATGTACAGGTTCCAATAAAATTCTAATACAAATACAAGAATCTGCAATTTGTGAGCGGTTAGAGTCAATTAACGTAAAATTGGTTTCAAAAGAGTAATTAGTTTTCTAAACATGTCTACTACATCTCTGCAGACCAAGTTTGCTGCTTTTGCGCATCTAGCCGAAGGACAGTTTTGTGTGTACAAGAAAACACGGGGGGGGGGGGGGGGCTCTAATATTACGAACTGGAACGCGGAGTGCAGTGTTGCCAAAAGGGACGGATATTTTGTAAATCAGTGTAGATAGTAATAAACAAGACAGGCAATGTACGTATAACGTAACACTGAGGCGCGTTCGCGTAACCACTGTTGTTGTGGAGAAGCAATAAGTATTACACATTCTGAGTGTGTGTCTGTAGCCTTAGTTATCCAGCATGCAAAGCGCATGCGCCGTATTATATTGTCATCTGTGGTCTGTCTGGCTGTACCGTATTTTTCCACATTATCTCATAAACGGTACGATTTTCTGAAAAAGTTATTGAACATAAAATGTGTGTTTTGATTTTCTCTACAACTTTTGTCTGAAACATTTCTCATTCTAAGAATAATTCAGGGAGATATTATCATACATGTACATAGGTCTTCATGTAAAGTACCGTTATTGTCAGATTTTAATGAAACTTGAATATTCTCGACAGATTTTCGAAAAATCCTCAATTTTCAAAATTCATGAAAATCCGTCCAGTGGGATCCAAGTTGTTACATGTGGACAGACACACAGACAGAGAGACAGACAGACAGACAGTCATGACGAAGCTAGTAGTCGCTTTTCGCAATTTTGCGAACGCGCCTAAAAACAAAGCAGATTTAAATATATAGTTACCAGTGCTTTAATTTCTACAGTAAATTTAAGAACAGTTTAGCACGTCTCGCAGCCTCTGAAAGGATCTCTAGTGCCCCAGGTTGAAAACACAGGATTAGATTATTCATACCGTACGCTCTTGCGGTAATGGCGCCTAACTTATTTTTAAAAATGTTCATGAACTTAAACAAAAGAGACTTAACGGTAATCGCATTACTTTTGTAAGCAAATATTGTTTTTCAAGAGCACCCATTCTCACTTCCAATGTTTCGTGACGTGAGCGATACCGTCAGCTGACCGTAAGCGTACCCATCATGTCAACCAGGCTTTATAATTTCTATACGGAATTCTGTCTATCATGACTCGTTCGTTGACATCCAATGAACGTGGCCCCCGTCTGTTCTTAACACACAATTTATACACACCGCTGACCAGACGACAGCAATCATGAACTCCTTTCATCAGTTAATCTAATATTTCCGCCTGAAAGAAGTCATGACACCCGTGTAGCGCACTCTACATGTTCAGTCGAGCATGTGCAGTCTACGAGAGGTTCGCTCTAGAACTAATGATTGCTATATATAGAACCCTCTCCTTTCTCTGTTGTGACCTGTCCTGAGCGCCTAACACTCTGGCACTGTACCAGTACCACTTTACGAGAGGAAAACTCTTGTTCTGTACTGTTTTAATTCCTATGTATGTAGCAACGCTTTGTTTGAAGTCAGAATGGAAAAGCCGCCTGGGTATTCAAGGACTTGTGTAAGGTCAACGTTCTGCCTAAAATGTAACATATCTGTTATCTCAGTTCCTTTTACTTTCCACATTATCTCATAAACGGCACGATTTTCTGAAATAAGTTATTGAACATAAAATGTGTGTTTTGATTTTCTCTACAACTTTTGTCTGAAACATTTCTGATTCTAAGAAGAATTCAGCGAGATATTATCATAAATGTACATAGGTCTTCGTGTAAAGTACCGTCATTATCATAAATGTACATAGGTCTTCGTGTAAAGTACCGTCATTATCATAAATGTACATAGGTCTTCATGTAAAGTACCGTTATTATCATAAATGTACATAGGTCTTCGTGTAAAGTACCGTCATTATCATAAATATACATAGGTCTTCGTGTAAAGTACCGTCATTATCATAAATGTACATAGGTCTTCGTGTAAAGTACCGTCATTATCATAAATTTACATAGGTCTTCGTGTAAAGTACCGTCATTATCATAAATGTACATAGGTCTTCATGTAAAGTACCGTCATTATCATAAATGTACATAGGTCTTCGTGTAAAGTACCGTCATTATCATAAATGTACATAGGTCTTCGTGTAAAGTACCGTCATTATCATAAATGTACATAGGTCTTCGTGTAAAGTACCGTCATTATCATAAATGTACATAGGTCTTCGTGTAAAGTACCGTCATTATCATAAATGTACATAGGTCTTCGTGTAAAGTACCGTCATTATCATAAATATACATAGGTCTTCGTGTAAAGTACCGTCATTATCATAAATGTACATAGGTCTTCGTGTAAAGTACCGTCATTATCATAAATGTACATAGGTCTTCGTGTAAAGTACCGTCATTATCATAAATGTACATAGGTCTTCATGTAAAGTACCGTCATTATCATAAATGTACATAGGTCTTCGTGTAAAGTACCGTCATTATCATAAATGTACATAGGTCTTCGTGTAAAGTACCGTCATTATCATAAATGTACATAGGTCTTCGTGTAAAGTACCGTCATTATCATAAATGTACATAGGTCTTCGAGTAAAGTACCGTCATTATCATAAATGTACATAGGTCTTCGTGTAAAGTACCGTCATTATCATAAATATACATAGGTCTTCGTGTAAAGTACCGTCATTATCATAAATATACATAGGTCATCGTGTAAAGTACCGTCATTATCATAAATGTACATAGGTCTTCGTGTAAAGTACCGTCATTATCATAAATGTACATAGGTCTTCGTGTAAAGTACCGTCATTATCATAAATGTACATAGGTCTTCATGTAAAGTACCTGTTTTTCTTTTCATATTTTAATGGAACTTGAATTTTCTCCACAGATTTTCGAAGAATACTCAAACATTAAACTTAATGAAAATCCGTCCAGTGGGAGCCATGTTGTTCCACGCAGACGGACGGACAGACATGACGAAGGTAATAGTCGCTTTTCGCAATTTTGCTAACGCGCCTAAAACAGAGCTTATGCAACTCTCATTGCTGTAACTAACTACCGCAGGCCCGTACTATGCACATTATAACATCGATAACTCAATTATTACCAAAATAGGCGTACGTTCCTGTGGCATTAAGCTTCTCATACAAATTCAGTGGTACGATGACAGGTCAGTAATGATTTTCGAGCTGTCGTGTCCCAATCGTAGTTCTAAGCCCGGCACTTGCCCGGTGACTGAGAAAAACCTTAGAAAACTTCAGGATATCCGGTCCCCCAGCCTAGCTCCAAACCGGGCACGTCTCAAATACAAATTGTAAGCGTTAGCTTTACGACAGTATGGATTATTTTCAGTTGCCATTTCGCCGATAGTGTTTTCCTTCACGCCTCCCTGCACCTGCTGTGAACACCTTACAGTGTCGACACACGTCCCTCGGTCTTGCACGTAATAAGACTTCTAAGAATCCTGTGATGCGGTGACAACGTTGTTGCCTTCGTGTTGTATTTTGAGACTTCGCCGAAAATTGACTCCTCGGCATATAAGATTTTATTACCAACCTCTGCACAACAATTATTTAACTGCTACATGTTTCGGCTACCCGTCTTAGCCATCGCCAGGGAGTCACCTTTCACAGACGTGCGCAGTGTACAGTATGTCAATGAATGGTAATATGTAAATTAATTACTTACAGCTGTAGTTGCTATATATTATCAACAGTCTTATATAGACAGAAACTTGCTGTCTGATTTTCGACACTCTTCATTCCGTGCATGTTGACTGATTTATTCATTCATGACCATAATTAATGAAAACGCCGTAAAAATATATTACTCCTTTATTTTTTAATGTAATACACTTTTGTTTTAAAATGTCTATACAACCTTCATCATAAATTAAGAAACCTATATGTTGACACTAGCTGCATGAATGCTGTCATATAATATTAATTAATTTTGTAATTTATTATATTTCAGTAAGTTTTAAATGTCGGTGTAAAGCTCCCTGAAGATGACGTAAATGACGCCGAAACATGTAGCAGCAGTACAAGGCTATATTTTATGTCAAATGTGCATGCCTTCGTGTCATGAAAGAATAAATTACACTCTGTTGCCTTCCGTAGTTTTCCTCAGTCCGTCCAGACCAATATCGGGATGGTACTGCGATTAGGCCACGACCGATTCCTTCCTAATTACTTCCCAAGTCGTCCCACCATCACTGCTGTACAGTGTGGGAGGTGTAAGGATAAACCACAAGAAGTCATTAAGATATTCTCGGGAGATGTTGCGTAAGTTCTGACTCGAATTCAGTGGAAGGTTTTACAAGTCGTGCTGGTATTTGAGACATTTCCGCCTGTATATTCAAAAGCCATAAATTTGAACAGCAAAGTATTTAAAGTTTCGTCGTCTTGTTTGTTCAGCACTGACCAAGAGACGTTTGTTGTGACTGCGAAACAGGTTGGCATTCAGACAAACACTTGACTGCCTGCAAATGGCTGGGAGAAAGTTGATGGATATAATAAGACCTAACGCAGGTGGACAGAAGAATTTGTACGAAAGGAGGGACTGTATTCACGTTGAATGACAGACATAAGGCACCTATTATATACACATATACGTGCAGTGTTCAATAAGTAACCATCCGTCGGTCGTAAAAATTAAATGTGACATCAATACATCGTTAAATGTTGCTTATTCCAACAAAATATCAATATTTTTCATCATAATCCCCGAGCACATTAATGCATTTTTATCGTTTTGGCATCAGGTTTCTTGCATTCGCAACCATTCACGAATAATCACTGCCACTTCCTCATTACTGCGGAATTGGCTTCCTTCTAAGTGTTGCTTCTTCGACCCAAATTGCATTACAGCTTGCTTTATTTGAGGGGTGAAATTAGTGTGTCCAAGTCTCATTGCCTTTCACGAGCGCAATATCTACTGCGACGAAATTTTTAAAACAGTGTGCTTAGGGTTGATGCTGAGAAATGATACTTCAGTAGAATAAATGAGCTACGCTGAAGTTTGTAAAGATTCGTCCTTAACTTTTTATGACTTAGCTAAAATTACGTATTGAATACGCATCTTATGAAGGCATGAACATACACATTCCTGTGATGTGCAGAAATGACCATACAAGTAGGCCTTCTTTTTACGCCGGTTTGTTTTACGCCTTTTTTGTTTTAACGCCCCTTGCCAACTTACGCCCTCTCATTTTCGGTTTAACGCCCTTCGGCTGGCTGCGTTCTATTTCTCATTTCTGATGGGACTACCATTTTCGGTGTAAGCCCACTATTTTCAGGAACATAACTAGGGCGTAAAACAAAGCCTTGATGTAATTGGTAGTAGATATTTAAGAATACGACCAGAAGGTAGCACCGAAATAAAAGACGGTGAACAGTATGTACGCTTCAGTCGGTATAGCAGACATGAGCTTATTGATGATGTCCGAATTTCAGTTCAGTAACTATCTTTTTAAGGTAAAGCAATCCCATTACAGGCCTTGACAGGCCCTTAGGGCTCCAGGAGGTCAAGGCTCCCAGATTTTTAGACAATCGGCACATGAAGGTGGTAAGGTTGTCAGCCCTACGCACCGGCCGCCTTTACCCCCCAGGAAAGATTCCTGGTACTCATTTGTGTTAGAGGCTGAGTCGACCCCAGGGCCATAGTGCGACCGGAACGATTATGTTAGGGGCCGGGATAGCGTAGTCGGTATAAGCGACTCGCTACGGGCTGGACGGTCCGGGGATCGAATCCCGGTGGGGGGCGAGATTTTTCGCATACGTCCAGACCGGCCCTGGGGCCTACCCAGCCTCCTATACAATGGGTACCGGGTCTTTCCCGGGGGTAAAGCGGCCGGGGAGTGGTGCTGACCACCCACCCCCAACTAGCGCCCGGGTCAAGAATGAGTAGAGCTATACCTCTACTCCCCCTCTGGGCCTTCATGGCCTGTTCTAGGGAAAACTTTACTTTACTTTACTTTTTAACTATCTTTTTATCTTCGTGTACTGTGTGAGAAATGAAGAAGTATTACACAGAGTGAAGGAGGAGAGGAATATCGTACATACAATAAAAAGATGAAAGGCTAACTGGATTGGTCACATCTTGCGTAGAAACTGCCTTCTGAAACACGTGATTGAAGGAAAGTTAGAGGGAAGGGCAGAAATGACGGGAAGACGAGGAAGAAGGCGTAAGCATCTACGGGATGAGCTTAAGGAAAAGAGAAGATACTGGAAATTGAAAGAGGAAGCACTGGATCGCACCCTGTGGAGAACTCGCTTTGGAAGAGACTACGGACCTGTCGTAAGACAGACTACAGAATGAATTAGCTGTACTTGTAACAGTCTTAATCCTTGCCTGAATAAACGTTAGGGTACACATTCAATGAAACTATGATGCATGAGTGATCTGTACCTTAGGAGCTACAATACACAACAGTGGACCAGTGGAAGGATTATATTAGAAAAGCCATAGCAAGAGTTGGCGACTGTGAACTGCTCGGTGTGTGGGCCCAGTTTGCATCACAGAACCTCCGAAATGCAAGTGAGAAGGCTTATATCTTGAGCCAAAGTATTTGGTTGATATATCCCATAGGAATGTCATGTATAAGTAACTTACATATGGTTACGCTGACATTTGTTTGCGCAGACTCATTAAATAAGCTGAGTCAGTGTATTTCACACGTGGAAGTTAAATGGATTTTTAAACAAATTCAAAGTGTCTTCATAGGTCATTCCAAATTTGAATAAGTTTTCTTCATGGTAAATATTTGCGTCGCAAGTTTATTTTTAAATTTCTACACGTGAAAGTTTTGCAGCGTTAAATCAATGTTTGTGCTGCTTCTCCTCATTATACATCAATAAATAAATGGGCAGGTGACTGCCAGTCAGCCCTTTCGCGGCACACAAAAATGAAATTGACGGCTATGAAGAAGGCACGACTAAGAAGAGAAGGATATATGTGCTATTCTGGGATATTAAGCGGCGTCATAAGGTAATTATTTACCGACGTTTCGAGACAACGTATTGGCCCCATCTTCACGGGTCAAGAGTCCGAGTAGGAAAGAAAGCCAGCAACCTATAACGTAGATTCTATATGGGAAAGTGCGCGCGGGGTAGCAATCAGTAGGCGTGATGAAAGCCAATAGGGTTGAACCAGGGTGAGCGGGTCTCACCAACATCGTGATGGAAGCCTGAAGTCAAGAGGAGAAGGAGTTTATGCAACTGTTGCTACCACTTAGTTTGGAATGGTTCCGTTTGCTGTCTACTTAAGCAACCAACTAACCAACAGACTCACTGACTAACCAGTCAACTACCGAACCAAGCAGTCAAGCAACTGACTTAATGACAGACTGCCTAACTAAATAACTAACAAACCACGCAATCAAGCGACTGAATGACTGACTGACTAACTAATTAACCAACCAATCAACTACCGAACCAAGAAATCAAGGAACTGGCTTATTGGCTGACTGACTGATTGATTGACTGACTAATTAACCAACCAATCAACTACCGAACCAAGAAAACAAGCAACTGGCTGATTGGCTGACTGATTGACTAATTAACTAATTAACCAACCAATCAACTACCGAACCAAGACATCAAGCAAGTGACTTGACTATGTAACCAACTGACTAATTAACTAATTAACCAACCAATCAACTACCGAACCAAGACATCAAGCAACTGATTTGACTATGTAACCAACTAACCAACTAACTAACTACATGGTGTAGAAACCTTGTTGACAAAGTGACAGTTCTCAGTGTAGACATTCTCCACATTTTATGGCACCCCAAGGATAATTACCGTGCCCTGCTTGCCAGTAATAATACTGCTTCGTGTAGCTGTATTTGTTGTCTTTATTTTGTGATCGTACGTATTTCAAGTACCGCTCTAAATCAACCGACTCGAACTCAATAGACGTGTTCATTTATATGCATAAACATGTTTCACAGGAGAGCCACAGGAATAGACTTGGAAGCTGGTACGGCATTAATAGCCTTAATAGCCGTAATGGCGGGTTAAGGAACGCAGTCTTCAGCCGTCGTAGACTTTGCAGTCAGAAAGCGTCGACACAAATCGGAGAAATGTTTTCATAATTAGGAATACTGGACTCGAGCATGCGCAGAACTGTAGTTGCATGCTCTCGGTTTGTTTTATTTTTTTACATCCAATGGCGCAACAGCCCCTAGTGGGCCAGAGCTTCCTCATTATCGAGGCTTCACAATCACACTCAGACACACCACAATCGGTAGGATTCCTCTGGACGCGTGATCGGCCCGTCGCAGAGACCTCTACCTGACAACACACAACACTCACAACAGACAGACATCCATGCCCACAGCGGGATTCGAACCCGCAATCCCAGCAAGCAAACGGCCGCAGACCCACGTCTTAGACCGCGCGGCCATTGGAATCAGCTTGTCTTATATTACTCCAATAGGATTTACCTCATTTAAAGCTATTAGCTGCCAATTCTTCTGAAATCCATTTTTTCAAAAGATGAGTAAGGCTTTTAACTGTCCTTATAGAAAACACGACATTAACATGTTTTAAACAGAGGCGATATATTGACGTTTCGTATGTACGTAAGTGTTTAGAGACCACACAACATTGAGATAATGGATGATCAAATATTTGTCATGATATCTAAGGTAAATTATATCTTTTGCTATTGCAGAGTGTAGTCGAAAATTAAAGCAAACTGTCCTTGTGTCTAAACACTAGGCAATCAAGATGTATAGGGAAAGTCGACACGTGTGCCAGAATTTTTCTTTTCATTTTTTGTTTTTCCAGAAATTAACTGCTCAGTTCCTAATTTTACACCTCATTTTATATTCCGTACCATTTTCACTTATTCAATTCCATCTTCACGGTCTTTCCGCACTTTCTTAACCTAGTGGATTAGGCCCTTTGAAATTCAATATTACGTACGTAACCAAACACAAACCGTTCCGTTTTGTATGTGTATAAATGTAGTAGTACCGCGGGCCGCGATAGCTCAGTCGGTATAACGACTCGCTACGAGCTGGACGGTCCGGGGATGAAATCCTGGTTGGGGCGAGATTTTCCGCACCCGTCCAGACCGGCCCTGGGGCCTACCCAGTCTCCTGTACAATGGGTACCGGGTCTTTAACGGGGGTAAAGCGGCCGGGGCGTGGCGTTGACCACCCACCCCCATCTAGCGCCGAGGTTAAAGAAAGAGTAGAGCTACACCTCTACTCCCGCTCTGGGCCTTCATGTCCTGTTCTAGGATGAACTTCGCCTTTTTTTTACCTTTCATAAATGTATAATTTCTTACATCCACATTATCTAACGTAAGTCTTCCATGTGCTTCGTTATTGGGCATTCTTTACGGAGTAAATAAGGCAGGCAATGTACCTATAAACTAATATTGAGGCGCGTTCGCGTAACCATTGTTGCCGTGGAGAAGCAAAAAGTATTACATGTTCTGAGTGCGTCTCTGTAGCCTTAGGTATCCAGCATGCAAAGCGCATGCGCCGTATTATCATCTATGGCCTGTCTGAGAGAGAGAAAGTAAAAAATAAACAAGCAGGCACAAAAGGACATATAGAAAGAAAGGAAGAAAAGCAAGAAGGCTAAGATACAGACTAATATCGTTATCATAAACTTAAGTAGCACGACAGCTGCAATCGAAACACTTGCCATGTGGACCGGTGATTTAGGTGGTCAAGTCCGTGTCCCATGCTTGCGTCCCTCAGATGAAGTCAATACCTCACGCCCTGTTTTGGCTATAGTGCTAGGGTCTTAAAGGTAGCTTGGCACACACTGTGGGGCACCATCCTCTGTTTTAACTTCCTGTTCTTTTAAACTGTTAAGAGTTAAGTCCCTCACAATAGGGAAATAAAACACTTTAGAAACTCAGGGCCCGTTAGTTAAAAATTAGATTTGACAGTTTTGCAATTCTTCTGGTGTGAGGGCTTGGCGCCATTGTCATCCACTGCAACACTCTCCTTTTCTATTTGGTCAGCCAACGGGTGGTAGTTTTGCATAATAAAACCGGTTGTTCTGTCAGGGAGTGGAATATGTAACACTGCTGACTAGCCAATCCTTTAAAACGAATTTTTTTGTTCCAAAACAAAGCTAGAATTTGGTGTGCTGAAGCTAGATCATTCGCAACTAAGTCTTCAAGTGGACGGAAGAAAATACGTATGAATCCTTCCACGCCTTATTTCGGACTTGGAAATTACGACAACGAAACTCGGTAGTTTTTCTCTCCACAAGCGATATAGAAACGGAATTTAATGTTAACAAAGTGTGCATATATGTATATATGAATATAGGGGAGTGGAGATATGCTCCACCAATTTTAAGCTCGGCACTAGATATACGTGGGTGGTCTGCTGCACGACCCGGCCGCTTTATTCCGTGTAGAGACCCCCGGTAGCCACTGGGCCCCTGAGCCGATTTGGACGTTTTGGAGAGCAGAGAACAATCTGTTGCCTCTGCCCTCTCTACTGAATGTAGTATCGCTTCACTTCCGCGTCACGTTCTATTTGAAGAAATTATCAGCAAATTTGCCTACACAAACCGCGTATCCTGTGGCGTGACTACGACTAAGTAAGGACTTTGTGGTTTCAGAAACTTCCCACTTAACACGCCTTGGAATACTTCTGATGTCATAGTTAGTATCCTGTATAGCAGGATTACATCCACAAAGTCCCCGTCACTTTGCACAACCTTCAGCGCGAGTTTCACAAACCTTACGACCCTCCTACCTCAGTCACATGATTACAGCTGCTACGTAAGCAGACCAATACTGGCACCTCCAACGCTCTGACTACAGAAACACACTGATCTACGCGCACACGACTTCGCGCACTTTCCCGACTCGTGGCATCAGCCTACGCTCGCTAACGTTACCTGCGCCTGAAGCTGGAGACCTTGTGCAATTAATCCTTGTATACAAGACTAGGCTAAATGGCAATCATACTTGTGGATTTAAATTTCCGCGTTTGTTAATACATCCATTTCAGGGAACAAGCTTCATTGGCTGGTTGAATCGAGCGCATTTTATGTACCAGGTGCATAAAGGATTGAAGTATCGATTGCAGACCGGCGATCTAGGGATTTCTCTTAGTTGTCCTCTGGCTGTCTTAAGCAGATTGTGGCATAGTATTGAAAAAGGAACTTTTATACTGACTGCAATCCCGTTGTATTCTTTGATAAATATGCGATGTTCACGCGTCTAATACTGTGCTTGTTATAGTTCTGTCACACTACGCGAGACATTTGGTTCATCAGGGGCTCCCTTAGGTTTCAGTTGAGGTTTTCTAACACACCTTCTCACGTCACGATATCGTGTGATGTAGGAAAAATGTGTTAAAGACTCCAGCAGGAACCTAAGGAAGTCCCTGATAACAAAACAACAGGTTCTGAACATGTCGGGTGTTTTGTAACAAATTACGTACAAACACTTTGTTTTATTACACAGTAAACAGTGCAAGTTTATTTTAAAAGGAGTTCCAAGCAGAAGTTACACAACTTACTTTCCTACTTCATAGATTTTTAGTGTTCTACTGGTAGTACTATTGTCATTCTCTTTTGCCTTTAGGAAGAACGTGTCACCCAAATACAGTGCATGTACACGTTAGCAACGTGTCTTTGTTTGTAAATATTTTTGACTTTCAAAACATTTCATGCATAATGTGTAGGTATGTTTATCACGTATTTCCAAACCAAATGTCGTGTGCATAACTTCAATAATTCATTAGTTATCGTCATTAAATTGAAAGCTGAAGATAGATTTCGCACTGCCATCATGTTGTTCCACTGCAGGCTAAAGAAGTTACGCAAACAAATGTTACATTCTTTTGTATCATCTACTATCGTATATGCCGCTTCATAATCCCACAACAACTGGCCCTAGTGTAACTTCCACCTCAGAATTTCGCGCCTGTATAACTTAGTTATAAGCCTGGTGGTTCGTGTGCTTACCAGCTTGCCTCTTCAACCCTGCACGAACTAATGTGGTTATTTCACACTGTTGACACCGTGCATCTTCGTCATATTAAATTAAGTTATAAACCAACCGATGCACACTAAAACCACTCTTTAAGTAGCTTTATTATAAAATTGTTAAAATTGTACCCTACACGTGTTTCGATCCTAGGATCATCGTCAGGGGGGTTTCTTGCTAAAAGCTACAGTCATTTCAACACATGACTGTAGCTTTTAGCAAGAAACCCCCCTGACGATGATCCTAGGATCGAAACACGTGTAGGGGTACAATTTTAACAATTTTATAATAAAGCTACTTAAAGAGTGGTTTTAGTGTGCATCGGTTGGTTTATAACTTAATTTAATAATGTGGTTATTATTAGAGGTAGTACGATCTTACGAGAAATTGGTACATTTCTACCGGACTACACGGTGTCACATCGCACAGTTACCGCTGTAATAACTCCAAACCAAACTCGACATGTGATATCTGTTTCGTTCTTCAGATGCTGTGTGCAGCAGAAGGATAACTTTACTTATTTTAAGAGCTGGTCGTGTGGAAGGTGTTTGAAGGCCAAGGAGTTCCACTGTTTACGATGTGGTAGGCCTATACCAAGGTTAAGGCGGACTCGGGCGTGTCTGGGCCACTCCTCGAGCAGCAGCCAAGTGGTGTCCATAAAACTAAATGGCTAAATATCCTGTCTTACAACAAATATCTTAGAGTTTTGCGAGTTACAAAATACTAAATTCTGGGCCAACATCTCGAACCAGGGCCAGGACGACCCATTTCATATTTTTTATACTTTTTTTGCGGCGGGGGGGGGGGGGGGGGGGGGATGCGTTTTGTTACTTTGTGTTCTCTTTAGTTCGCATCGTTATCACTGACTGACACTCTTCGAATGCAGCTATAACTGTTTTAGGAATTACATTTTAACATAATGAGTCTTTCAAAGAAATTTCCTGCTTTTAATTGTAACGCAGTTTTGATGAGGATCAGCAATTTCTAACTGGGGCAGGGAGGTGTAAACCTCTCAGTGTAAACCTCTCGTGTCTGGGACGACATTTAGACTAGCGCCGACCCTGATAGCCATTGCGTTCTAAGCAGCTTCGAAAATCACACTGTCTATTGAAGACTGATGCTATAAATTCTGCTTGTAGAGCAATACCCTTCTGCTCTATCTGCCATAAATTCTGCTTGCATAGCAGTACCCTTCTGCTCTATCTGCTATAAATTCTGCTTGCATAGCAGTACCCTTCTGCTCTATCTGCTATAAATTCTGTTTGCATAGCAGTACCCTTCTGCTCTATCTGCTATAAATTGTGATTGTAGAGCAGTACCCTTCTGCTCTATCTGCTATAAATTCTGATTGTAGAGCAGTACCCTTCTGCTCTATCTGCCATAAATTCTGCTTGCATAGCAGTACCCTTCTGCTCTATCTGCTATAAATTCTGATTGTAGAGCAGTACCCTTCTGCTCTATCTGCTATAAATTCTGATTGTAGAGCAGTACCCTTCTGCTCTATCTGCTATAAATTTGATTGTAGAGCAGTACCCTTCTGCTCTATCTGCTATAAATTCTGCTTTCAGAGCAGTACCCTTCTGCTCTATCTGCCATAAATTCTGCTTTCAGAGCAGTGCCTTTCTGCTCTATCTGCTATAAATTCTGATTGTAGAGCAGTATCCTTCTGCTCTATCTGCTATAAATTCTGATTGTAGAGCAGTGCCCTTCTGCTCTATCTGCCATAAATTTGCTTGCAGAGCAGTACCCGTCTGCTCTATCTGCCATAAATTCTTCTTGAAGAGCAGTGCCCTTCTGCTCTATCTACCATAAATTATGCTTGCAGAGCAGTACACTTCTGCTCTATCTGCTATAAATTCCGATTGTAGAGCAGTACCCTTCTGCTCTGTCTGCTATAAATTCTGATTGTAGAGCAGTACCCTTCTGCTCTATCTGCCATAAATTCTGCTTTCAGAGCAGTACACTTCTGCTCTATCTGCTCGTCCGTATGTGTGTTTTCCCCTCTTAACGTTTGATCTGATGGAAGGATTGTAATTCACTTGATACGGATGTCTTACCATTAGAGGTCACTACACAGTGGGAGGAGCTCCTTTCGATCAGAGCCCATAAAACCGGCCTTCCTGTGACAGAGCTGTGTAGTCCTATGATATTAATGTCGACTTCGCCTCCTGCAGTAGTGTATATGCCCACGATATGTTGCATATTTTTGTTACATCTCCAACGATTCTAAGTACACGTCTGTTACTGAAGAGAACAGCTTTGACCTTGATAGCCTAGGTAGAGGTCTGTTATCTCCGGGCCAAGGTTTTGGAGAAAACGCACAGGTTGTGTCAGAAACATAACTCTCTACTACTGCAAAACGTAAAAGTTTAACACGAACGCATTTTTAACTGGTGCACATCAGTTACTGATCATAAACATCAAATGACATGACTGAAACGTCCGCCACCGTGGCCAAGGTCATAGGTATTCTCTTGAGCAAACGTCTGTACTTTGTCCAGTAATTGAGAACGGCTCATGTGTACAGTAACTATGCATGTTTTTCCGCATCCGTTCATCTGAGGATGAGAAAAATCGACTTTTTTAAATAATTAGTTCTTACATACGAGGCGGTGGATAAAATCTACAAAGCAAGCAGTCCTAAGACCATAAAGCAGTACTGTAACTTTATTGTGCTGTGTTTTATGGACTGCGTGATAGACGAAGCAAGTACAGTAGTCGTAAAATAGAGGCTTATGCGAGCAACCAGTCAAGTTGGCAGTGACGACACATTGCGCACACTGGCATGAATAATCACGATGCGAAGGGATTATCCAATCCAGTCAGCCAAGCTTCCCTATAGGCACAAAGAGTAAGTTGCCAGGTCGCACTGGTGGGACATGTGTCGGATTTGCACGGAAGCATAGGAGTACTGACAGATGGAGGGAATATTGACACAGCAATTACTAATGCGCTGGAATTAAAAATGCTGGCTTATTATGACAGTAAGAGTATGGGATTAGGGAGAGTACCGAATTTCGTGAGACTTGATGTTCGTGATCGCCCATTTTCGTACAGTTGCTTCCGTTTTTCGTGACTGGTTCCGACGAATCTGGATGAGACCACTTCTCAGGTTAGTTGGCTTCCCCCCCCCCCCCCACTGTCCTGCTATTGCGCAGATCACTCTCAGCTCAGTTAAGCTTTGTCTTTAATTGAGATTGATTGCCTTGTCGTGACTCTTTTTTCAATCATTTGGTGTATTTTATGCTTCCAAAACGTGTGTGTATTTTGTTACAAATAAACTACTTTATGGTTTCGAGATTATTGTGTAATATTATTACAGGCATCTGGTTAGTTCTTGCAAGGGAATTGGCGTTCCATATTGAAAGTGCATTCCGATGTTCGTGATCCCGATGTTCGTGATTCCGATGTTCGTGATTCCAATGTTCGTGACGGTTTTATCGGTGCCAATGAAGACTGTACACTCAGTGCGAATGTACAAAATTGGAAAGATTTCAAATTCATCTTTTTTGCCCATACTCTTTCTGTGCGACAAATTGTCATTATCCGCTGTCGTCTTTCAGCAGAACTCCACTAACTTGGAACGGCGATAGTGGAAGGAGAGGTACTGATCAACTTCACGCAGAAGAGACCTTCCTGAACAACTGGAAGTCCGTCAGGCAGTCAAAAGTTTCTCCTCTTTTGCGGTGCCCGTATGCCCACAACGCCGATCCCAGTGGCCGCGCGGTCTAAGGAGTGGGTCTGCTGTCGTTCGCTTGTTGGGATTGCGGGTTCGAATCCCGCCGGGGGCATGGGTGTCTGTCTCTTGCAAATGTTGTGTGTTTTCAGGTAGAGGTCTCTGCGACGAGCCGATCCCTCTCCCAGAGCAATCCTACAGTGTGTATGTGTGTGTGTGTGTGTGTGTGTGTGTATTCTTTCCTCAGTTATCCAGCATGCAAATCGCATCTTTTCTGCGCAGTATTATATTGTTATCTGTGGCCTGTCTGGCTCTACCATATTTCTCCACATTATCTCATAAACGGCACGATTTTCGGGAACAAAATTGAACATAAAATTGTTTTTATTTTCTCTACAACTTTTGTCTGAAATATTTCTGATTCTAAGAAGAATTCAGCGAGATATTATCATAAATGTAAATAGGTCTTCATGTAAAGTACCGTTATTGTTGTCAGATTATAATAACACTCAAATGTTTCAAGACAGCTTTTCGAAAAATCTGCAAATACCAAATTTAATGAAAAGCTGGCCAATGGGATCGAAGTTGTTCCATGCGGACAGACATACATGACGAAGCTAATAGTCGCTTTTCGCAATTTTACGAACGCGCCTCAAAATGAAAATCTCATAATATTCTGTACTGTTACGCGCTGTAGAATTTCTTTATTTGATAAGGAGTCGATAAACAATGTAATAAACAACATAAGGATATCCACTGTACAGCATAACATCACATGAACGAGGTGTGTGGGCGAATGGGAATGTAAGGTCATGCACTGCTGTGGCACCTCTGTTGCTTCACCACTTACCTTGCTACGCATGCGTGATGTCACGAGTCTTTATTTAAAATGTCAACTGGTTTGTGTATGTGACAAATCAGTGTTTCACAAGCTATGGCTTCCGGCCAAATAGACATCCACTTAGGGTCATCGGATGGCGGTAACTTGTACTATACATGATCTAATAACTCTCTCTCTGCCTCGCAGGTTATATAACGTCCACTAATATTGGACTTTATGGGATTTAAACTAATCATGGCTTTGATTATGAAGGTTGCTGTCTTTTGTGACAGAAGCATCAGGTTCATCCGAAACGTTGGTACAAATGTAAGTAAAGCCTGGAGGTAACTTTATATAGCAGTGCTTTTTACATTACAAAATTTTACGTTCTGCCCACACAGTGTATTTATGTGTTTTGTGTGGATCTCAGAACAAACAGCGATTATTCACTGTACAACATTAACTGACTGGTTTGTATAACTGAGACGGAGTGTGTTTACTGCGCGGTACGGACTGTATTTATGTGTTTTGTGTGGATCTCAGAACAAACAGCGATTATTTCACTGTACAGCATTAACTGACTGGTTTGTGTAACTGAGACGGAGTGTGTTTACTGCGCGGTATGGACTGTATTTATGTGTTTTGTGTGGATCTCAGAACAAACAGCGATTATTTCACTGTACAGCATTAACTGACTGGTTTGTATAACTGAGACGGAGTGTGTTTACTGCGCGGTATGGACTGTATTTATGTGTTTTGTGTGGATCTCAGAACAAACAGCGATTATTTCACTGTACAGCATTAACTGACTGGTTTGTGTAACTGAGACGGAGTGTGTTTACTGCGCGGTATGGACTGTATTTATGTGTTTTGTGTGGATCTCAGAACAAACAGCGATTATTTCACTGTACAGCATTAACTGACTGGTTTGTATAACTGAGACGGAGTGTGTTTACTGCGCGGTATGGACTGTATTTATGTGTTTTGTGTGGATCTCAGAACAAACAGCGATTATTTCACTGTACAGCATTAACTGACTGGTTTGTGTAACTGAGACGGAGTGTGTTTACTGCGCGGTATGGACTGTATTTATGTGTTTTGTGTGGATCTCAGAACAAACAGCGATTATTTCACTGTACAGCATTAACTGACTGGTTTGTATAACTGAGACGGAGTGTGTTTACTGCGCGGTACGGACTGTATTTATGTATTTTGTGTGGATCTCAGAACAAACAGCGATTATTTCACTGTACAGCATTAACTGACTGGTTTGTATAACTGAGACGGAGTGTGTTTACTGCGCGGTACGGACTGTATTTATGTGTTAAGTGTGGATCTCAGAACAAACAGCGATTCAGGAAAACCGTTCACCATTAGTATCAACATTTTAAGGAAACGACTATCAGCAATCGGGAGAAATAAATCCGTCGGACCAGATGGCATTCCTGGGGAAATTTTAAAGTTAGGTGGGGAAGCCATGATTCCATACCTCGCGAGATTACTAGATATAACGATGAACAACAATTCTATCCCAGGGGACTGGAAAAAAGCTATAGTGGTTCCTATTTATAGAGGGGGAGATCGATCGGTAGTGGGAAACTATAGACCGGTCAGTTTAACCTCAGTAGTTTGCAAACAAATGGAGCACGTTATAGCAGGGTATCTAAGGCAAGTCTGGGAAATGAGTGAGTGGTTATATGAGGGTCAGCATGGATTTAGACCAGGGTACTCATGCGAAAGCCAAGTAGTCAAAGTTTGTCAAGATATTGCTGATTCATTGGACGAGGGAGTCAGGACTGACGCGATTATAATAGATTTTTCAAAGGCTTTTGATTTAGTCCCACATGATAGGCTGCTTTCAAAAATTGCGGAAACCGGTGTGGACTTGAGGGTAGTGGTGTGGATAAAGGAATTTCTGTTAGGACGTTCGCAAAGAGTTAGAGTAGACGGACAACTATCTGATGAAGTCAGAGTAACGTCGGGAGTGCCGCAAGGGAGCGTATTAGGTCCGTTGCTCTTCCTCGCTTATGTTAATGATATTTGGAGAAACATTGAGTCAAATATACGGCTTTTCGCTGATGATTGTATAATATACAGGAGAATAATCGATAGTAATGACATTGAAAATTTGCAGACAGACTTAAATAGATTAGGGGAATGGGCGGTTGAAAATGAAATGAGGATAAATCCAGGTAAGAGTAAAGCAGTAAGCTTCAATAGAGCTAGGGTGAAAGGTAAACTGAGGTATTGTATTGGGGATCAACTAATTCCAGAGGCAAATAGCTTTAAGTATTTAGGAATAATTATACGCAGCGACCTAAGCTGGGCAGATCATGTAAATTATACACTAAGAAAATCATGGAAGGCTCTTCATTTCGTAATGCGTATACTCAAAAGGGCAAATAATAATACGAAAAGTTTAGCTTATACGGCACTTGTGAGACCGATACTTGAGTATAGAGCGGTGTGTTGGGACCCATACAGAGAAGGTCAGGTAAGCGCTTTGAATCGCGTGCAAAAGAGAGCGGCAAAATTTGCAAATAATACAAATGAATCGGGTTGGGAAACATTGACACAGCGTAGAGCGATAGCCCGAATATGCGCCCTTTTCAAAGCATACACCGGGGGACGGGCTTGGAAAACAATAGGGGATAGACTGCTAAAACCATGCTACCTGGGTAGGGACGATCATAGTCGGAAAATTAGGATTAGGAAACAAAGAACAGATGTAGGTAAATATTCCTTTGTAAATAGGACCATAAAAAGCTGGAACCAATTACCTCCAAGCGTACTAGCGACTTTCCCCTGTAAATTAAGCTCTTTTAAAAAAAGGGTCAAGAACGTCATTACAAGCTAAGGATTTTTAAGTGGAGATTAAATAAAAATAAGGGATGTGAAGTGAAGGGGTGTGAAGTGATGTGAAGTGAAGTGCTCTGGTTTCGAAGTGAAGTGAAGTGAATTAAGTTCTTGGGGATATAATTAGCATGTACTTTGGTCTGACTTTATACTGAGGATATTCTAACGCACTGAAATTAATTAATGTGTGGGTGTTTTTTGTATTGTGCTTGTTTAAAAAAATTTTTTTTTTTTATTCTGTGTATGGGTGTTTTTGTAAGGTGTGGATGCTTTTGTAAGGTGTGGATGATTTGTAAGTTGTGGATGTTTTTGTAATGTGTGTACGGTGTTCTAATATGTGTACTTGTATTTACTGTATGTATTTTGTTTACTGTATGTATTTTGTTTTGTATGTGTAAGGGTGGTTTAGTAAGGTGCGTACGGTTTTCTAATATGTGTATTTGTATTTACTGTATGTATTTTGTTTTGTATGTGTATGGGTGTTTTTGTAAGGTATGGATGTATTTGTAAGGTGTGGATGTTTTTGTAAGGTGTGGATGCTTTTGTAAGGAGTGGATGCTTTTGTAAGGTGCAGATGTTTTTGTAATGTGTGTACGGTGTTCTAATGTGTGTACTTGTATTTACTGTATGTATTTAATTTTGTATGTGTATGGGTGTTTTTGTAAGGTGTGTACGGTGTTCTAATATGAGTACTTGTATTTACTGTATGTATTTTGTTTTGTATGTGCATGGGTGTTTTTGTAAGGTGTGAACGGGGTTTTTCTAATATGTGTACTTGTATTTACCGTATGTATTTTGTTTTGTATGTGTATGGGTGTTTTTGTAAGGTGTGGATGTATTTGTAAGGTATGGATGTTTTTGTAAGGTGTGGATGCTTTTGTAAGGAGTGGATGCTTTTGCAAGGTGTGGATGTTTTTATAATGTGTGTACGGTGTTATAATGTGTGTACTTGTATTTACTGTATGTATTTTGTTTTGTAATTGTGTATAGTTTGTTTTGTATTGTTAATTTTATGTATATTTATATGTCCATTTGTATTGTGTGTACTAGTGTAAGGACTACTGCCACGGGTGAAAACCCAATTGCAGTAAATAATAATAATAATAATAATATTTCACTGTACAGCATTAACTGACTGGTTTGTGTAACTGAGACGGAGTGTGTTTACTGCGCGGTACGGACTGTATTTATGTGTTTTGTGTGGATCTCAGAACAAACAGCGATTATTTCACTGTACAGCATTAACTGACTGGTTTGTATAACTGAGACGGAGTGTGTTTACTGCGCGGTACGGACTGTATTTATGTGTTTTGTGTGGATCTCAGAACAAACAGCGATTATTTCACTGTACAACATTAACTGACTGGTTTGTATAACTGAGACGGAGTGTGTTTACTGCGCGGTACGGACTGTACTTATGTGTTTTGTGTGGATCTCAGAACAAACAGCGATTATTTCACTGTACAGCATTAACTGACTGGTTTGTATAACTGAGACGGAGTGTGTTTACTGCGCGGTACGGACTGTATTTATGTGTTTTGTGTGGATCTCAGAACAAACAGCGATTATTTCACTGTACAGCATTAACTGACTGGTTTGTATAACTGAGACGGAGTGTGTTTACTGCGCGGTACGGACTGTATTTATGTGTTTTGTGTGGATCTCAGAACAAACAGCGATTATTTCACTGTACAGCATTAACTGACTGGTTTGTATAACTGAGACGGAGTGTGTTTACTGCGCGGTACGGACTGTATTTATGTGTTTTGTGTGGATCTCAGAACAAACAGCGATTATTTCACTGTACAGCATTAACTGACTGGTTTGTATAACTGAGACGGAGTGTGTTTACTGCGCAGTACGAACTGTATTTATGTGTTTTGTGTGGATCTCAGAACAAACAGCGATTATTTCACTGTACAGCATTAACTGACTGGTTTGTGTAACTGAGACGGAGTGTGTTTACTGCGCGGTACGGACTGTAATTATGTGTTTTGTGTGGATCTCAGAACAAACAGCGATTATTTCACTGTACAGCATTAACTGACTGGTTTGTATAACTGAGACGGAGTGTGTTTACTGCGCGGTACGGACTGTATTTATGTGTTTTGTGTGGATCTCAGAACAAACAGCGATTATTTCACTGTACAGCATTAACTGACTGGTTTGTATAACTGAGACGGAGTGTGTTTACTGCGCGGTACGGACTGTATTTATGTGTTTTGTGTGGATCTCAGAACAAACGGCGATTATTTCACTGTACAGCATTAACTGACTGGTTTGTATAACTGAGACGGAGTGTGTTTACTGCGCGGTACGGACTGTATGTATGTGTTTTGTGTGGATCTCAGAACAAACAGCGATTATTTCCCTATACAGCATTTGGTGTTCTAAGTGTTTCGTGGAACTTGAGTACTTCCGCAAGCACATTTCCTTTATAATTATATCGGTAAACATAATTTACATAATTTTTAACTGCGTTCTTTGCTTTCCTCGCTACCTTTCCATATAACTGGCGCTGGGTTTATTTTCAGCGTAAATCACCCAAAATAAAATTTTGCTTTTTAATCACTACATAATTCATTTTGTCCAATACGGTTTCATTCATTCTGCAGTCTGTCTTACGACAGGTCCGTAGCCTCTTCCAAAGCGAGTTCTCCACACAGTGCGATCTAGTGTTCCCTTCTTCAATTTCCAGTACCTTCTGTTTTCCTTAAGGTCAGCCAGTAGCTGCTTACGCCTTCTTCTTCGTCTTCCCGTCATTTCTGTCCTTGCCTCTAACTTTCCTTCAATAGCGTGTTTTATAGTTTAAAATATATATTTCGTTTCTGCAACCAAAAGTTACAGTTTTACATTACAGCTTTTCTGCGAAAAGTCGAATTTAATCACAGTGACTCGAAAGATATTAAACAAATTTCAAGAACATTGCTATACAGCATTAACTGATTGGTTTTTGTAACCGAGACGGAGTGTTTACTGCGCGGTACGGACTGAACATTTATATATAATTCATATTAATCTTAGTATTTACAGTGTTAAATAAATCGAGTAATCGCACCAGAACTCTTGTGCTTTGTGTATGTTTGCTCAGTTCAGGATTGCCTCTTCTGGGATATGATGCTCAGGTCTGATAATATTTCCTTATTTGAACGTATTTACTAAATAGTGTGGGGAAGCCTTCTGATTAATTTCTCAAACAATTCGTCGTCTAAACCTCACTGTTTTTTGAAGTGCAGTCATGACACTTCTTATTATGACACGTTTCAACATTGACATCAGACTGATGTTTGCAGAGCAGGCACATCCGAGAGTCAATGTCCAAGCGTGACGGTACAGTAGGCCTACTGTACGTCACTCACGAACAAGGACTGCACAAAGGGTGTGTGGGGTAACACCAAACACCATTTCTAATACCGAATATTTTGCGATGGTCAAAGATAAAGGGCTCAGGATAGGGACAGGTGGCGGGCTCTTGTGAATGCGGTAATGAACCTTCGGTTTCCATAAAACGCGGAGAATTACTTGACTAGCTGACGACCTGCTACCTTCTCAAGAAGGACTGTGCTACATGGAAGTTAGTTAAAAGATAAAGGTCTCCACGTAACATCTCATGCAGGCACAGAGGGGGAGTAGAGGTACAGCTCTACTTAACAGATGGGGGTGGGTGGTCAACGTCACGCTCCAGTCGCTTTAGCCCTGGGAAAGAGACCCGGTACCATTATACAGGAGTCTGGGTGGGCTCCAGGGCTGATCTGGACAAATGTGGAGGACAGAATCTCGTTTCCCGGCCAAAGCTCGAACCCCAAACCGTCTGGCGAGTAGCGAGTCGCCATACCGAGATATCCCGGACCCCCTTAAAAAATTTGAAGGCTACTTTAATTGATAATTATGAATTGGTATTGCCGGTAGTGAACTGCATTTATGAAACTCCCTGTGAGTAATGGTTCAAGGAAGAAAACCCAAAGAATTTTAGTATTTTTAGATTGTGCTATGCTTTGCCATGTCAGATTTGACTTGCGTTAGATTTTGATTAACATGGTCGTGTGCCACCATATTCAATGTTAAATAGAGTCGAACCCGGTTATAACGACATCGGTTCATGCGACACCTCGTCTATAACGTCAGATATTCTGTGGTACTCAATTATTCCTCACTGTTAACCGTAACATTATACTCCTCGGTTATAACAACACTCGTTTATAACGACTCAAATTATTCACTTCCTTTCATTCCGTTATAACCGAGTTCGACTGCATATGGGTTTTGTCAGTTTAGGAACGACGACTAGATAGTGTAGTCGGAGTCGGTATAAGCGACTGTTCTATCCGGGGTTCGAATTCCGGTAGAGACAAAAATATTTTTCTTCTCTGAACCGTCCAGACCGGCTCTAGGGCCCACCAAGCCTCATATTCAATGGGTACTGGGGCTCTTTCCCGAGGGTAAAACGGCCGGAACATGAAACCATCCACTTGGCTCCATATATTGCCAAGCTTAAGAATGCGTAGAGCTTTATACCTACTTCCTACATACGTCTTCACGGCGTGCACAAGGACAACCTTACCTTGTTTATCTCTCTCAGTCCAAGAATGTGTCAATTCTTCATCCACGGTAAAGAAAATGGAGATAACAGTACTACACGGTTACGTCCTTTATAAAGGAGAGAAAAACATCAGAGAGAATTACAAAAAATCGAGCACCAAGTTTTTGGTAAAGGTAAAGGTAAAGTTCTCCCTAGAATAGACCATGAAGGCCCAGAGGGGGAGTAGAGGTATAGCTCTACTCTTTCCTTAACCTCGGTTCTAGATGGGGGTGGGTGGTCAACGCCACGCCCTGGCCGCTTTACCCCCGGGAATGACCCGGTACCCATTGTACAGGAGGCTGGGTGGGCCCCCAGGGTCGTCGGGACGGGTGCTGAAAATTCGCCTCCACCGGGATTCGATCCCCGGACCGTCCAGCCCGTAGCGAGTCTGTATCTGGTACAACCTGTCTGAAACGAAACGTGGATAGAATACAACCTGTCATTTACGAAAAATAAACCCGTTCGTGATTTTCAATTTTAAAGAATGTAAAGAATTGTAAAATTCGATCCAAGAAATAAAAAAAAATGAACGCTAGGCAGAGAGACAAGACGGCAACTGAACGTAAAATAAATTTCCATTCATGTAGTTTCGTTCCGAGCGACGTTGCATGGAATTTAACGTAAGAATCAGCATGCCTCTCGACGTTACAGCACCGCCGTCTGCAAAATATGTAAATTACACAATACAATAGGTTGGAAAAAGAACAGAAGCAGACAAACGCATTTCTGAGATGGTTAAAAAGATGCGTTTCTTTCACTCACAGCTCTGTGTGTGTGTGTTGACCCGGTGCATGTGTTCTCTGTGTGTGTTGACCCGGTGCATGTGTGCCTATAGCCTGGGCATTAAGCTATATGAGACGGCTGGACATCGATTCTTTTATTACATCAGTATCAAGTATGTGAAGCTGTACAATTTGGCAGATGGTTACCAACGTTTCGGCGTCATCTACTGCTACCATCTTCAGGGTAGATACCCGTCTATTGAACCGCTACAGCATCATATGCCAGAATAGCGTAATCTTCATACTGGCTGCAGTAAGAACCACATATACCATATCGCACTAACGATTTTCTCAAAATCTTTGAGATATATGCAGATATTTTGTACGACTATTGATTGGTTCCTTGTAACATTAATGAAAGGCGTTTATTTCTCTCAGACCCAGAAAATATAATTCGGCCCTTAAGTAATAGAAGACAATCGAAAAGTACACTTAACGCTTAGAACACTTAAATTAATCTAAGTTATACACAAAGAATGTCATGATCTGTATTTCTCACCAATATGCTGATGATCAAATCAAGAAGAATTAGATGATGGACAGACGATGTGCATACATAATTTTGGTGGGGAAATCTGAGAGAAATAGACCGCTTTGAAGACCTAGACATAAATGGGAGGATAATATAAAATGTATCTTAAATAAATCGGTTGGAAGCGCGTGGACTGGATTTATCTGGCTCAGGATAGGAACCAATAGCGGGTTGTTGTGAACGCGGTAATTAAATTTCGGGTTCCACAAAATGCGGGTAATTTCTTCACTATCTGAGGAAGTTATGTTTTCAAGTAGAACTCTGCTCCATGGAGTTAATGCATATAAATAATTAATTCGTGTCTCACAAAGAGCATTACTTTACTTACATTCCACAGCGCAACAGCCCCAGTGGGGGCCTATGCCTCCTCATTATCGAGGCTTCACGATCACACACTTTAGACACACACACACACTCGGTATGATTCCTCTGGACGAGTGATCAGCCCGACGCAGAGACCTCTACCTGACAACACACAACACTCAACAAGAATCAGACATCCATGCCCCCGGCGAGATTCGAACCCGCAATCCCAGTAAGCGAGCAGCCGCAGTCCCACGTCTTAGAACGCGCGGCCACTGGGATCGGCCACAAAGAATATAGTATGCTTACATTAAAAAGACCGGTCGGGTATGCTGTATGCTGTATGCTGTATGCTGTATGCTGTGGAGGGAAAAAATCGTTAGACTATTAGAGCGTGTGGGAGAATGCAAGACGTGTCGAAGACGATAGATTCATGTCATATTTAATAAGACCTTTAAGTAATATATTTAAAGTCCGACACATGTACAATTTAATCACACTATTTGTGCACTTTCACCGTCCTACATGTTTCGAACCCCTAACCTGGGTTCATCTTCAGGGACGCATTATCCAAAATCGCACACTAGTTACACCAACTGGCACAATTATTTACATGAGTTCTTTACAATTGTTCAGATGCACTGTTTAAAACAAATAAAAGTCAAAAAGTTAAAAATTGTGGTTGTTGGTTGTTAAAAATTGTATTAAAGTTGAACAATCTATGTTGTTTTGATATCCTCAAACATACAAAATGTAAGATAAAGTTGCTATTTGTGTTTAAGTTAATATGAATTTTTCGTAGGTAGAACGTAAGTTGAAGTAGTCGACGTTGTACATAACTGTTTATTGGAGTTGGTTGACTGTTGGGTGGTGAGAACAGTACTGGCTATTGAGTGGTGTATCTGGTGTTTAAGTAGGCCACGGTCACGTGAGGGAGTGACATTTTTGGTTGTCGTAAATAAATCGGCAGATTGGCCTATAGTCTCCTGTATTTTGTTCTATATATAACTCAATCTGCCGATTTATTTACGACAACCAAAAATGTCACTCCCCACGTGACCGTGGCCTACTTAAACACCAGATACACAACTCAATAGCCAGTACTGTTCTCACCACCCAACAGTCAACCAACTCCAATAAACAGTTATGTACAACGTCGACTACTTCAACTTACGTTCTACCTACGAAAAATTCATATTAACTTAAACACAAATAGCAACTTTATCTTACATTTTGTATGTTTGAGGATATCAAAACAACATAGATTGTTCAACTTTAATACAATATTTAACAACCAACAACCACAATTTTTTACTTTTATTTGTTTTTAAACAGTGTATCTGAACAATTGTAAAGAACTCATGTAAATAATTGTGCCAGTTGGTGTAACTAGTGTGCGATTTTGGATAATGTGTCCCTGAAGATGAACCCAGATTAGGGGTTCGAAACATGTAGGACGGTGAAAGTGCACAATTAATGTGATTGAATTGTACATGTGTCGGACTTTAAATATGAAGTTAAAATGTACGGAATGAATAATATTAAACCTTTAAGTAAATTGCCCTTAAATGTAATCAGGCCCCGTATCACACGAAGACACTTTCATAAGCGGTACTAATGGAAGACTCTTGTAACGGGTTTAGTAAATTGCTGTTTTATTAACTGTGCTGGTCTGAGTCACTGCGGCCAGCAGCGGTCAGTGGGGCTAACCAGCTGTACCAGAAGTCACAGGTTATGACCGAAACGCAAAGTGCGTTTCATCGCCGTAAATCAAACGACTCTGGATTTTGACAGAAATGAGTTTGTGCGGGTTTTGTTAATACAGGTTTTGCTGTGCCTAAACTTGGGTAATCAGACGTAGGGATGTTTTTGGGCACCGGGACGCAGTTCCAAGTGTTTGGCAGCCACCTGTCAGATGTAAAATTGAATAAATTTACTATAATTCTTACCGACGTTGATCTAATCAGAGAGGGACAGACGACTGGAGCATGTGAAATGCATGGGGGGAAAAGAAATGCATACAGAGTTTTGATGGGGAAAATCGAAGAGGCCACTTGGAAGACCCAGAAGTGGATGGAAGTATAATATTAAAATGTGTTTGCAAGAAATAGAATGGGTGTGGACAGGTTTCATCAGAGTCAGGAGAGGGACAATTGGCGGGCTGTTGTGTAGAAGGTAATGAACGTTTGGGTACCATACAATGTTGGGATCTTTACAAGCTTCTAAAGAAAGATTCTGCTTCATGGATTGAGTTGCTTAGGTTATCATTATCATAATCAGGGGTGCACAAATCCCGGGCGACAGATCGCCTTGGCAACTAAATTTTGTACGCTTGTGTCTAATATTTGTGAATCTTCAGTATGGAACTTTATGTCACCCTTATGGCGCCTAGAATTTTGAGGTGGCTCCTAGATATTTTTGGAAAATTTTTGCACCCCTTATCATCAACATCATCAATCTCATTATCGAGTGGTTGGCTCCCCTGTTTAGTCACGTGTAACTACCTCAGTCACATAAGTCTCACCTTATCACCTTACCCAGCGTCAGCCCCACAATTCAAGAGCTCACATTTCTGGGTGCAGAAACTTCGAAACGGTCCCATTCGGCCCTCCAATAGAAATATTCACTTCTGGCCTGTTCCAGCTCCAGGCATTTAAAGAGCTGCATGGTCATGCGGTAAGCAAGGAAAAAAACATCAAATGCTGGAATGTGCTTCAGGCCCGACGTTTCGAAGCAACGTTGCGTCCTGACCTTTCAAGGGTCGATAAGTCCTATAAGAATCGAGCCCTCAGCTACACTGATGCCTGAACCGCAAAACAATACATGTTTATTTCTATATGAATTCCATTCTTCACATATAACCGCGTCATATAAACTGCTTCGTGCTTATTGGACGAGGTAGTGTCATGGCTACCTCTTCCTGGTTGTTGCTAAGGGATAGAGGAGCAATGCTATGGGCTGTGGAAGGACCACACCTTGCCCCGCAACCCCGGAAGCCCATCAGCAAGTTAGACTCATGCGTCGTGAAAACGAAATGATGTTACGGGCGTTGATCTCAGTGGAGATGTTGACAGAAATATGATGTGGGAGTCTCGTGGCGTTTCGAAAGCTTTGTTTATGAACAAAATGCTTAGGAGAATAACTGGGCCTGCAAGTAACATGAAGATGTAGACAGGATCAGGATGGCTGAATTAAGGAGGATGAGATGGGTTGGGTATTTAGCATACATGGGAAGAATGAGAAACAAATATAATATTATAGCAGAGATTCATGAGCGGATGACACCAATTCGGACAGTTCGTGTAAAGTGAGGATAATAATAATAATAATAATAATAATAATAATAATAATAGGGTGTAGGAATGTGAAATGAATTCATGTGGCTTAAGACAGGGGCTAGTAGTCGGCTCTAAACCGTCAGGTTCCACTGCAGCAACAGATATTTTGACTAGCCCCGCGACTGTTAACTTCTCAAAAAGGACTCGGCTTCATGGGTACGAAAATTTTCCAAAAATTCTGGAAGCCGCGTCAATATTCAGGCGCCTTAAGGGTGACACGAAGCAAGTTCCATACTGAGGACCCACAGATATTAGGCGCCACCGTACAAAATTTAGTGGCCCTGGTGACCTGGCGCCCAGCAGTTATGTACCCCTGTTCTGCAAAGTGTTATGTAATTTAAAATTACAACTTAAATTAAAATTTAATGTTCAAATGAATGAGAGTGAGATGGTTGGAATGAATATATAAAATTGTAGTCAGAAAATCACACGGAAAGTGACAACTTGAGTGATGTAGACGTAGATGGGAGAGTAATGTTAAAGTGGAAAGCTTAAGAAACGGTTTCTGAATATGGAGACAGGATTCTTAAGGATCAGGATATGTTCCAAGGACTTGACTATTCTGAACAATGAATTTGTAAGTAACAAAACAGTGAGGAATTTCTTGACTGAGGTACTATTAACTTTTTGTACAACGACGCTGAACTAAGCGGTTAGGTACTCAACAACCAGTTAAAATAAACCTCATACCTTCGGTAATAATACTATGGACAGAAATTAAATTACAGGACACCGAAAATTACCGAAGTTTTGGGTCATTCGAACAATGTAATGAGCTAGAAACCAACCAGAACACGATTCTCACTACATGATTTACTCATTGGTTATGTCACTAATATAGTTATATATTATTAATATAATCCGATCAGTGGACAAGAAAGCGCATGTGTAATTTTTTCGCCACATGTCGATTTCCCTCCTCAATGTTTTCTACTATTACGTAAGAATTTAAACTTTATAATCATTAACCGCCTAGAAGTCATTTTCTGGCTTGTTCTGGTTCATTGGTGTTGGTCTGCTCATCTTTTGCTTGGTCGATCAACGTTTCTTCTGCCGGTTGGTATATACAGTAGAAGTCGGTTTATAACGACATCGGTTTATGCGACACCTCGTCTATAGCGTCAAATATTCTGTGGTACCAATTAATTCCTCGCTGTTAACCATAATATTATACTACTCGGTTATAACAACACTCGTTTATAACGACACAAAATATTCAATCCCTTTCGTGACGTTATAACCGAGTTCGGCTGTATTTTATCTACTAATTTAGAAATACGTGTACCGTTCATTCTTCATAAATTCTGTGTCCACTTACGTCACAATCTACAACACTTTCCTATATTTTTAGTTCCTCTCTTATTTCTTTATTTGTGTTATAATCATGTAATATATATGACCCAAAAAGTTCGTCTCTTCTGCCTCATTTCTTCTCTTATGCTCTCCAATTCTCTCACCCATATGGGAGCGTCGATGCCACCATTATCTTGTACAGTTTCAGTAATGACGTGTTTCAATGTGCGTTGGATTGTTCCACATACGTATATTCGAACTCCTTAGACACGACAGCTAGCTTACAACCGTTTGAAGATTAAGATTAACCTGAATTATATACAAAGATTCAGTCCGTACCGCGCAGTAAACACACTCCGTCTCAGTTACACAAACCAGTCAGTTAATGTTGTACAGTGAAATAATCGCTGTTTGTTGTGAGATCCACAAAAAAAACACATAAATACAGTCCGTACCGCGCAGTAAACACACTCCGTCTCAGTTATACAAACCAGTCAGTTCATGTTGTACAGTGAAATAATCGCTGTTTGTTCTGAGATCCACACAAAACACATAAATACAGTCCGTACCGCGCAGTAAACACACTCCGTCTCAGTTATACAAACCAGTCGGTTAATGTTGTACAGTGAAATAATCGCTGTTTGTTCTGAGATCCACACAAAACACATAAATACAGTCCGTACCGCGCAGTAAACACACTACGTCTCAGTTATACAAACCAGTCAGTTAATGCTGTACAGTGAAATAATCGCTGTTTGTTCTGAGATCCACACAAAACACATAAATACAGTCCGTACCGCGCAGTAAACACACTCCGTCTCAGTTATACAAACCAGTCAGTTAATGCTGTATAGTGAAATAATCGCTGTTTGTTCTGAGATCCACACAAAACACATAAATACAGTCCGTACCGCGCAGTAAACACACTCCGTCTCAGTTATACAAACCAGTCAGTTAATGTTGTACAGTGAAATAATCGCTGTTTGTTCTGAGATCCACACAAAACACATAAATACAGTCCGTACCGCGCAGTAAACACACTCCGTCTCAGTTATACAAACCAGTCAGTTAATGCTGTACAGTGAAATAATCGCTGTTTGTTCTGAGATCCACACAAAACACATAAATACAGTCCGTACCGCGCAGTAAACACACTCCGTCTCAGTTATACAAACCAGTCAGTTAATGTTGTACAGTGAAATAATCGCTGTTTGTTCTGAGATCCACACAAAACACATAAATACAGTCCGTACCGCGCAGTAAACACACTCCGTCTCAGTTATACAAACCAGTCAGTTAATGTTGTACAGTGAAATAATCGCTGTTTGTTCTGAGATCCACACAAAACACATAAATACAGTCCGTACGCGCAGTAAACACACTCCGTCTCAGTTACACAAACCAGTCAGTTAATGTTGTACAGTGAAATAATCGCTGTTTGTTCTGAGATCCACACAAAACACATAAATACAGTCCGTACCGCGCAGTAAACACACTCCGTCTCAGTTATACAAACCAGTCAGTTAATGCTGTACAGTGAAATAATCGCTGTTTGTTCTGAGATCCACACAAAACACATAAATACACTGTGTGGGCAGAACGTAGAATTTGTGAATGTTAAACCTGAATTATATATAAAGATGCAGTCCGTACCGCGCAGTAAACACACTCCGCTTCACTGACCACTGCGTTTTAAAGGGTTGACAGAAGAAACGCCCCAGTAGATAATTTAAGAGATACAAACATGTCGACCAAGCGACAAAATTATATATTTTGTTATCGTTTTCTGAAGTTAAATACATTAAAAATTTTAATGCTGAAAACGTTTTGTTATTTATTATGTCGAATGTCAAAGGACAGGAAGATTTTTGTGCGGGTTTTGAATAGGTGTAGGCTACTGTCCTGGAATTTACTTGGCGGGCGTGACTGAAAACAAGGAACATGTCGGTGACATTAACAGAATTATGGGAAATATTCTTTTTGGGCAAGTCTATATACAGTAGTTGTTTACATTCAAGAAACAAATTCTTAATTCTGAAACATCGCCAGGAGATGATTTATGATTATGCACATCTTAACTGACTATGTGTGTATGTTAATGTCCCTCTGGCGTCGTAGTGGCAGCTCTAAGTCCTACCACGGCGTAATTTGGAGGATAAAAATGTCACTTAATTGACTGTCATCACGGAGAAATTAGGGAAGAAGATGAAGGTAAGAGAGGGATAAGACAGGGCTTGAAGGATAAATACACGAAGGAAATAATCCATCAGTGATTTCCAGCAGACATTTCCATTAGGCAGTACGATACGTCAGAATTGCAATAACTTCGCTACTTGGATCAGGTAAAAATTTGAATAATATCTGTATTTCCATCGTCCTTGAATTGTTCACAAAGAAAAGCATAACACGTCTCGTGAACAAAAGTAATGGCAATTTGACGGGTGTGGGCCCCCCACAGAGAATTGCAGTCACTGGTCAAGGTCCTGTCTAAGAGTTCTCGCTTCTTGACACGATTCCTGTCTTGAGTTCTCTCCTTTCTTATGGTTTCAGCAAGAACGCGCAAACGGGTTTAGGTCAAGACATTTAGACAGTTAAACAAGTTAGGAGATTACGTACAGGGTAATAAATCAAGCTGTGTATTTTTACACGTACTTCTGACAGGGGCACACACAACCCAAATCGAAATTTAAAAAACAAATTTTGTGACGACATGAAACATTTTTCGTGATTTACCCTTCAACCTGTCGTCCTCGGTGGACTAGTGGTTAGCGTGCTCGCCACTGGACCCAAGGTTCGCGGGTTCAATCCCGACCGAGGTCGATGGATTTTTAAGGGTGATAAAATCCGTAGCACAACTTCCTTCGTCGTAGATTTACGGCATGTAAAAGAAACTTACGGGCATGAATTGAGATGTTTCGTAAGCAAAATTCAGCGACCATTTCTCACCCAAGTCTCCTGACTGACTGCTAGATGGCTCTGGCAGTCATATCAGGATGAGTAGAATGCACACTTCCAGACCAAGAAACCTCTGAAAGGAGGCCATATGCTTCGCAAACAACAAACAACCCTTCAACCTAAATCAGCCAATGAAATCGGCTAATGACTAGTACATTCGAATTTTAAAAAACAAGATAAAAAATTTTAGATGTCATTGATGAAATTTAAAAAAGAAACAAGAACTTTTAGACTTTGTGATTTAAATTAGATGAGCGAGTCATGTAACATGCAGTTATATTTGTGTGTATATAAATGCAATTGCAGACAGTGTTATATTACAGGCATACTTACGAAATGATTTTTATAACATAATTTTTAAGACGAGGGAGAAGACGTAAGCAGCTACTGGATGACCTTAAGGAAAAGAGAAGATACTGGAAATTTTAAAGAGGAAGCACTAGATCGCACCCTGTGGAGAACTCGCTTTGGAAGTGGTTACGGACCTGTTGTAAGACAGACTACAGAATGAATGAATTTTTAAAATCAAACACAAATTATATATATCCTTATGCTCAGTCCCCCAGGGAAAAATGCTGGGTGCGCAAATGACGAAACACAGAGAAAAGAGATGATGATGACGATGATGATGATACCTTCTTCAGCCTCCTACTCTCGAACAACCTCAGCTGTTGTTTTCCTCTTAATGTAAGACAGTAAATATCGCACCCCAACAACAGGAGAGGCAAAATTAGTGTTGTGTATTTTAATCTTTCTATTATTAGATGGCAAACGGGAAGACAAACTATTCTGCACCGAATTCTGGCAGACAAAACAGTACACCGCCAATCACAACTACTTTTAGCTAATACCATTTTAATGTATAAAACGTGCTACATGTTTCGACTTTTTTCATAACGCCGTCATGATGTGCGAATATCGTAAGTATAAGAGATGTAAGCTGTTTGTATACAGCAAAACATTACTAACTGAAAACGACTGAGACTTTAACATTACACATATTTTCTGAAGAAATAAGCCAAAAACTAAGTTGAGTTAAAATTTCACTTTATATTCACCGTGCATCTTTTTATAATTGAATTATTTTGTACCAACAAATGCACTAAGACAGTTTTTTCACTGTTTTCTTTATTATAAGGATGCCCCAATACGCATTTCGGCAGTTATTCTGCCATCATCGGGGGGTATTTTAAGTCTATGTAAAAACTCACTTAAAATACCCCTGATTATGGCAGAATAACTGCCGAAATGCGTATTGGAGCATCCTTATAATAAAGAAAACAGTGAAAAAACTGTCTTAGTGTATTAGTTGGTACAAAATAATTCAATTGAGTTAAAATGTTCGATCACAGATTAAAACAAGATACTGTATGCACCGTGCATTTAAGTTAAAACAAGATACTGTATGCACCGTGCATTTAAGTTAAAACAAGATGCTGTATGCACCGTGCATTTAAGTTAAAACAAGATACTGTATGCACCGTGCATTTAAGTTAAAACAAGATATTGTATGCACCGTGCATTTAAGTTAAAACAAGATACTGTATGCACCGTGCATTTAAGTTAAAACAAGATACTGTATGCACCGTGCATTTAAGTTAAAACAAGATACTGTATGCACCGTGCATTTAAGTTAAAACAAGATACTGTATGCACCGTGCATTTAAGTTAAAACAAGATACTGTATGCACCGTGCATTTAAGTTAAAACAAGATGCTGTATGCACCGTGCATTTAAGTTAAAACAAGATACTGTATGCACCGTGCATTTAAGTTAAAACAAGATGCTGTATGCACCGTGCATTTAAGTTAAAACAAGATACTGTATGCACCGTGCATTTAAGTTAAAACAAGATGCTGTATGCACCGTGCATTTAAGTTAAAACAAGATGCTGTATGCACCGTGCATTTAAGTTAAAACAAGATGCTGTATGCACCGTGCATTTAAGTTAAAACAAGATACTGTATGCACCGTGCATTTAAGTTAAAACAAGATGCTGTATGCACCGTGCATTTAAGTTAAAACAAGATGCTGTATGCACCGTGCATTTAAGTTAAAACAAGATACTGTATGCACCGTGCATTTAAGTTAAAACAAGATACTGTATGCACCGTGCATTTAAGTTAAAACAAGACACTGTATGCACTGTGCATTTAAGTTAAAACAAGATACTGTATGCACCGTGCATTTAAGTTAAAACAAGATACTGTATGCACCGTGCATTTAAGTTAAAACCAACTAATGCACAAGATTATTAACAGAGTAACACGTATTTATACCCCTTCATACGTTTCGGCAATCAAATTTCCATCCTCAGGGGGCGTTCATCAAAGAATCACAAGCATTATATTGTTCACACCGTGCATTTTTATTCGATCACACATTTCTTAAACCAACAAAATGCACAATTCTTATTTATTATACAATATAACTTCTTCTTACAGTAAAGTCAGTCCAACATGTTTCGGATTCTTATTCTGCGACCATCATCACGGACCAGTATCGTGAATCACAAAAAATCACAAATCAACAAATAATTTTACATATGATATCTCCAAAAGGTAAATTGTAGGTTATAAAAAGTTGTGCATTTGTTGGTTTAAGAAATAAGCCACAAACAATTACGGAATTTGGATGTCACCGCGTTCCAAATCGCCCCAAATAATAACCACCCTTCCGTTTTCCATCCGATGGTACATAAGTAAAAACGAGCATCGCCGGAAAGAATTGGCACTCCTTTCAGTAAATTCCAGTTTTTGCCCGAAGACAAACCAGCCTGAGTGATTTTGTGGTTTTTTTGAGTCTCTCCAGTCATATTCCTGGATAATATACTTGCAATTACGCCAAGACCGCTTCTTCTTACATCTCTTGCAATTGAAAATGTAATGTCCATATTAGCGCTCGACGCTATATAGTCGGAGCTACTGACAGCGTCGTTAAATAGCCAAACATAAAGGTGAAGTTGTTTTATGCTTAATTAAGCGCCACAACATGAGGATGTATGAATGAAAGGAGGTATAGATCCACGTATTCCTATAACCGGCACTAGGTGGTGAATGTTAGCTTCATGAATCGACCATTTCACCCACCCCAGTACCGAACAGACCTCACAGTCAGTCTGGACGCTATGTACAACAAACGCAAATAACTATATATATCTTTAAAAGTTAACAAAAAGTCTGTAAACAATTCAAGAGATGCAAGAGGAATGCGTAAATTGTAGTCCCACATTTCGCTGTTAGGCTTAAGATGATATTGGCGGTCAGTGTGGACAATTAAAGCCCAGTGGTTACTATATGTACCGCCATGTTTAACATTCAGCAATTCTACGTTCTGCCCACACAGTGTATTTATGTGTTTTGTGTGGATCTCAGAACAAACAGCGATTATTTCACTGTACAGCATTAACTGACTGGTTTGTATAACTAAGATGGAGTGTGTTTACTGCGCGGTACGGACTGTATTTATGTGTTTTGTGTGGATCTCAGAACAAACAGCGATTATTTCACTGTACAGCATTAACTGACTGGTTTGTATAACTGAGACGGAGTGTGTTTACTGCGCGGTACGGACTGTATTTATGTGTTTTGTGTGGATCTCAGAACAAACAGCGATTATTTCACTGTACAGCATTAACTGACTGGTTTGTATAACTGAGACGGAGTGTGTTTACTGCGCGGTAAGGACTGTATTTATGTGTTTTGTGTGGATCTCAGAACAAACAGCGATTATTTCACTGTACAGCATTAACTGACTGGTTTGTATAACTGAGACGGAGTGTGTTTACTGCGCGGTACGGACTGTATTTATGTGTTTTGTGTGGATCTCAGAACAAACAGCGATTATTTCACTGTACAGCATTAACTGACTGGTTTGTATAACTGAGACGGAGTGTGTTTACTGCGCGGTACGAGCTCAATATATATAATTCAGGTTTTATCTTAGTATTTAGGCCATGCGATGGCTCAGGCGGTTCGTTGCCGGCCTCTCACTACGGAGGCTCGGATTCCATACCAGGTCAGTACATGTGGGATTTATGGTGGACAAAGTGGCTCTGGAAGAGGTTTCGGTTTTCCCCTGTCAGTATCCTTCAACCAACGGTCCTTACCAATCTTCATCTACATGTTGTTCTTACGAGAAGGACAAAAGGGCGAAGCCTGGGGACCTTCCACAAAGAAATGTTATTTCGGAAACTTCATGTTATTTGTACCGTACATTTATGTTATTTGTACCGTAAATTTATGTTATTTGTACCGTACATTTATGTTATTTGTACCGTACATTTATGTTATTTGTACCGTACATTTTTCTTGATTATATAAAATCGTGATCCGACAAATGTACAGTCTTTTGCACAGATTAGAAGAAGGTGATACAGTTGTTCGTTTAATTTCTGTTTTTTTAATATAAATGTACTTCAATTCTTGATTTATTCTACGTATTATTCTCGTATATTTGATGGCTGTTTTAATGTGTTCTGGCTTTGTCGGTTGTGTCCATTTACATTTATCGGATCACGATGTTATTTCGGAAATTTATAGCATTGGATAGAAAAGTACTTTCCTAGTATATACATAGTTGCTATTAAAGTGTGCTATCTTTAGACGGGTGGTTGAATTAAAGGGCTGTGTGCGCAGTACCGTTACAGTAATGACACACATCGTATTGCTGACGCTAATTAACGTAATGAAAACGCACAATACAGACACCGTTAAGCTTGTTAACACTTGTCAGCTGTTAATGAAGGTTCATTGAGCTGCAAAGCGTGCCACGGTCTCAAGTATGCAGCACAGTAAACGTGGAATTTCTGTTAACCCCACTCCACAATACGCCACGTCAAGTGTGGCCCCTCTCAAGTACATGATATGTATGTGGTGTGCGTGGGATGTGCAGCAGTGTCGTGTAAGGTGAATGGAACGCCAACTGAAGGCTTGATTCCCGACAGAAACGCACTCCAAGTACTTTTTTTTTCAATGGCTCGACAGCCCTAGGGGGCCTAGGCCTTATCCTTGTTCGAGGCTTCACGATCACACTCAGACACACACCACACTCGGTAGGACTCCTCTGGACGAGTGATCAGCCCGTCGCAGAGACCTCTACCTGACAACACACAACACTCACAACAGACAGACATCCATGCCCCCGGTGGGATTCGAACCCACAATCCCAGTAAGCGAGCGGCCGTAGACTCGCCTTAGACCGCGCGGCCACTGGGATCGGCACTGCAAGTAATCGACACATAGTCCTAACAAACAACTCCGTCAGTGTAGTGCCTGGGCTATGCGTTATACGATCTGGGTTAGATTCCCAGCAGGGGCTGAGATTCTTTTCGTCACCCCTCCCCCGCCATCCAGACCGGCACTGCTCCTAACCCAGTTATAGATCAAGGATTTTTTATATTGTTCTTTATTTATAAACTTTTCATATTTAATGGTTTCTCATATTCCGTGCAATGGACTGATTATACAGCATTTAATCCAAGTACTCAGAGGATTATGTAAATTCGTCATGGTATAAGCACCTACTGACAACACAGGGATAACCCCAACAGAATGACGATTGTATATACATATAGATGTTTGTCTGCAACGATGGACAGATATCCACATGAAATTTGAAACATTTATATGCAAAGTACATGTAATTCTTCTCTACTTTCAATATTTTTAATCGTTTTACTTGAAAACATTGTATTTTTGACACACATATTCAGATATGTCATTATTGTGTTCCTTTGTAGGAGGCCTCTCTGATGATGGTCATACAAAGGCCGAAACATGTAGGAGGCACACTGTAGTGTGACAGGATTATTTGTTGTTAACTGTGCAGTTGTTGGATTTAATGCTGTCTAAAGTGATCCATTTGACACATGTTTTCCTAGAGGCGGATTTACCTTCACGCGGACTAAGCGGGCGCCGCGGACCCCGACTACAGAGCGACGCCAAACCCCAAATGTTTTGAACACATAACTGTTTCTAAAAGTTTATTGCTTGTGTTTTAGTTTCTAATAAATATTCCACTTGAGTCAAGACAACGTTTAAAAAAGTTTTCCTTGTACATCTACCAGCCATTAGCATGTGAAACAGTAAATATTATGAAATTTTATATTTGACAAAGACGGGAGCGCAGATGGTCGCCAGTGCAACTGTGTCTAACATCGTAATTTCAGACAACCACACACAACTTGTCTCGTCTCACCTCTTTCTCTCCAGTTGTGACGTTTATGGAATTCGTTGCCCGAAACCAGGCCATCTGGAAGTTTCTCTTTGACACATTTTAGATAACTGGCCTTTCGAACAAAGCCTTCATCTGACGTCTTTAACTCTTCTCTAAATGGGTGTTTTCTTCACATACATAATTTTATTAAATTTAGCTAATGCACGTAATGTCCGCTAAGAAGTGTTCGTCAACCAACGACAGAAGGTCCCATTTCGTTGTCTGACCCATCACAGACGTCGATGACACATTTGTCGGAAAGGTTACTCAGGAACACGAAATCGGCGATGTGAGAGAGGACACTGGTTCGTCAGAGAATGCTGGGAAGAAGGCAGAAGGAAGGTGTCCCTGGTGCTCTGCATGTCTGCATGCAGATTTCGCTAGACAGGACGGGACCTTTCCTTTGTGAATGGATGAGACAAATCAGTAAAGAATTGTCAATTCCTTCATGCCACTAAATGTCGAGTTCTTCCTTCGACAATCATCGACCCCAGCTGCCGCAGTCGCGGAAAATCTCGCCCCTACATGAATTCGAACCTCGGACCGTCCAGCCCGTAGAGAGTCGCTATCCCGGCTACGCTATCCCGGCCCACGTGGTTCAGCTAAAGGTCCTGAAACTTTAGATCAGCCACTGCGTTTCCCATTACGAAGATCGCTGCCTATTGGGACGGGACCTCGTGTAGTCTGGCATTATTACCGGCTGCCTGCACCATCAGGGTAGAAAAGACTTATCTAATTAGGTAGGCAGCCGGCTCTTCCCAAACGTCTGTACACTTCTACCAAATTAAACGGCGTCTTATCGGAGAAGACAGCGATCTTTGTGCTCACAGACATGAAGACCACCAACGTCATGTTTTACACCCGTGACTTCACACTGACCATATCAAACGTTTAGCCACTGCTCAATTGTTTAAACTGTTTGTTTAGAAAGCGTCCTTCAAAGTTCCGTTAGACATTTTAAAGGTCAAGATGTTAAATTCCTCTCTGAAGATTTTCACGTTATTTTCACCGTGCGTTTTGATTCAATTAGCAGTATTATAACAATAAATGTACTTTTTGTATTTCTGTTACACTTTTACCGTACACATGTTTCGGCTGTGGTCCAGCCATCATCACGGTACACCAGTAGGTTCACCTCACTGTCACCGGTTATCACAAAACATTGTGATGACGTGATAATACCAAATGCACCGGTGACAGTGAGGTGAACCTACTAGTGTACCGTGATGATGGCTGGACCACAGCCGAAACATGTGTACGGTAAAAGTGTAACAGAAATACAAAAAGCACATTTATTGTTATAACACTGCTAATCCTCTCTGAAGGTTTATTTTACGTAACCAAGTCCCGGAACTTCTGCGCACTGTAAAATTTGATTCAAACACACGTTTATCCCGATCAAGGATAATAACGGTGGTGTGAGAACAGTGTAGTTTAACTGCGAGAGACTGGAAGTGGCATGAAGCTAACAGAACTGTATAGTTTAACTGTAGAGAGACTGGAAGTGGTGGCATGAAGCTTAACTGAACTGGTATTTTTTTAACTGTAGAGACTGGAAGTGGCATGAAGCTACAGAACTGTATAGTTTAACTGTAGAGAGACATGGGATAGTGGCATGAAGCTACAGAACTGTGTTACGGACGGGGAAATTTGTAGTTTTGTGGTCGTACTATGAATTGCTATTGGAATGTATTCACATGGTAAGATAACCAAGAGACGTGGGATAGATCAGATATCGATCAAGAATTTTATTCGGGGACATTGAAGGGAAGCGACCAGTTAGCCGTAGACGGAAGGATAATATTAAAAGACATATTTAAAATACGAGGTAGGGGAATATGGACTACTTTCGTTTCGTTCAGGATAGGGCAGCCTACTCTACAAAGGGCAGCGGTGATCTTTGCCGGAGGTAAAGTGGCGGAGGCGTCGCTTTGAGCACCCTCATCAAGCGCCGAGGTTAAAAATGAGTATATCTGTACCTTTATTCCCTCTATGTCCCTTCATGGAATGTTACGGGGTGACCTCAGGATAGAGGCCGGTGACAGGCACTTGTCAACACGGTAACAATTTTTTTTTCAATGGCTCGACAACCCCTTGGGGGCCTAGGCCGCCTCATTTTTCGAGGCTTCACGATCACACACATTAACACACCACACTCGGTAGGACTCCTCTGGGACGAGGGACCAGCTCGACGCAGAGACCTCTACCGACAACACACAACATTCACAAGAGAGACATCCATGCCCCCGGCGGGATTCGAACCCACAATCCCAGCAAGCGAGCGGCCGTAGACCCACGCCTTAGACCGCCGGCCACTGGGATCGGCAACAATTATTTTGGTTTCATAAAATACAGGACTTTTCGTAGCTGAGTCACTATTACATGAGAGAGGACGCTGCACCATGGAGTGGTATAACGTTTGTCCCTCTACACCAGTGGTTCCCAAAGTGGGCGGTACCGCCCCCTGGGGGACGGTGGGATTACGAGGTGGGCGCTAGTAGGTACGAGAAGGTGAAAGGGGGCGCTAGTAGACAGTAGTGCATTTATTTTTATAATAAAATTCAAATAAAGTAATTTTTGTGTTAAAAATAAAAATGAACTAAAATTCTTAGTATTTTAATTTATGAATCTTATTCAAGCACATAATTTTTTTAATAAACTATTAGCTAGATAAATTATTGTTAATCATAAAAAATATAATAAATTTTAATGAAATTTAATTAACACTTAAAACATTAAATTTAACTCTTATAATTTTATTTAAACGATTTTTTAAATATAAAATAAAAGTGGAAACAAACGCGCATTTGTTTTTAAAAAAGGTAGGGGGGGGCGCTGTGGGTGTGTATATGGAACAAAGGGGGCGGTGGACCGAAAATGTTTGGGAACCGCTGCTACACCATGGGTGTCGAACCTTTTTTGGACTTCGGCCACAACCGTCACTGTAGGCGGGGCTGCGGGCCGCACGTATAAAAATCACAATAAATGGTATATCTATCCTCCTAAATTATTGTGCAATTTTTATATTATATACCATGTACAGTCGAACTCGGTTATAACGTCGTGAAACGGACTGAATATTATGTGTCGTTATAAACGAGTGTCGTTATAACCGAGGAGTATAATGTTATGGTTAGCAGTGAGGAATTAATTGCTACCACAGAATATCTGACGCTATAGACGAGATGTCGTATAAACCGATGTCGTTATAACCGGGTTCGACGGTGTATATATATATATATATATATATAATTTACAAATCTGACCGCGCGTTGCATAACACAACCTGGCGGGCCACGGTTTAGAGACCCATGCTGTACACGCTATGATAGCTCGTGGTTGAGTGGAGGTAGAGCTCCACTCGTTCTTAACCTCAGCATTAGATGGAATCGAGTGGTCAGCTGCACGCCCCAGTCGCTTTATCACTGGGGAAATCCTTGCACGGTACCCATCGAGTAGGAAGCTTGGTGGGCCACATACCCAGTTAGGAGAAGGATACGAGAAAACGAACTCTTGCCCCAGGGAGATCAGGTTTAAAAATAGCCAATCACCAGTTGAGGCATTCCATTCTCAGCTTTCACTTCTGGCCACGGCAGGACGCCCTCTGGAAGGCCACTAACAGTGGTGTCACATCACTGTACGGCGTATTGTGCTTCTGATTTGTCAGAAAACGCAGCATAGGGCTCTCAGTGGCCTGATGCAGTGTGTTACGCACTTAATATTATACACATTGCGTGCAGCTGCTTCACACATACGTTTTTATTATTACCAACCACTGTAATATAATTCTTTTTGCTGCTACGTGTTTCGGCTAACCATCGTAGCCATCATCAGGCAGTCACTTTTCACAGTCGTGCTTAGTGTACAGTATGTCATTGAATGGTAATAGGCCTATGTACAGGACATACACAAAAGAATGGTGCGGTTTCAATAGTATTCACTATTGAAACCGCACCATTCTTTTGTGTATACCCTGTACATTAATTATTTATTGCCGTTCAGTGACATACAATACGCTGCTCACGTCTGTGAAAAGTGACTCCCTGAGGATGGCTAAGACGGTTAGCCGAAACATGTAGCAGCAAAAAGAATTATTTGAGTGCTGTGGAGCATGGTTCTTCAGAGAGAAACTGAAGAGAAATAAAGTTTAAAAGCAGAGATGCAAATAATGCAATTACATATCAAAGAGATACTGTTTCCCGCCTTCACTATACTTGGAGAACAAATTTACATTATGAGATCGTAAGTACTCCTGGAAGTCAGAACATTGTCTTCTGGGATGTGACACCGTGTAGTCTGGTAGAAACGTACCGACGTTTCAGACGAACCTGCTGGCTTTGTCTTCACGATGTTACATACCAGAAGACAGTATCTTCTAACAATGCGACATTTTAGGTTCTCAAACCGGTGTTCCTGAAGATTTAAGTATTCTGGGATATGATGCTGTGTTGTCCGGCGAATAGTTTCCGACGTTTCGGATGATCGCAGTTTTTTATCTTCAGGGTAAAGCAGTTCAATATCATAAAGATGAAGGGCCTGCAGTGGTTTTTAAACTAGCAGCCTACCGACAGTGTGTCACATTCCATGAGACTCGAAGCGTAATTACTTTATCTTCAATAATGCTTTCTTTGATTTTAGGCTTCCTCCGCGATGTTGATGAGACCTGCGCCTTTTTGGGATATTACGCGGAGTCGTGTGGTGATTGTTTACCGAACCTCGGACTCTTGACCCTTGAAGATGGGGCCGATACGTTGTCCCGAAACGTCGGTAAACGACGCTGCGTAATATCCCAGAAGAGCGCAGATCTCAATGCTTTCTTTGTGTAGGTATTTACAAAGAGACGCTCTGTTTCTTCCGCTAAAATGCCACAACGTTTCGGCATCATCAAGGGAGGGCATAAGGTATTATTTTGACACAAGTGATATAAATTGAAGTATATGTGACAGACGTAACCACTCCTGAAGGTAAATTTCACCCTATAACATGCCATGAAGGCACAGAATGGAGTAACGTATAGCATTACTCTTTCTTTAACCTTGGTGCTAGATGGGGGTGGGTGGTCAACGTCACGACCCGGCCGCTTTACCCCCGGGAAAGAGAACCCGATACCCATTGTATAGGAGGCTGGGTGGGCCCCACCGGGATTCGATCCCCGGACCGTCCAGCCAGTAGCAAGTCGCTTTACCGACTGAGCTATCGCGGCCCACACATAACCATTCCTTCGTACCAAAATTTTTCGTTGGTAGCATTGCCTGGCTTCATCATATACTCGTCTCTTATCTATACGTGTGAGTCCGTAAGTGAATACATGAATACAGTAATACATGACTTGTGGGTTTGATGAACGATCATACGCCGAAATGGGAGTGTAGTTAATGTCAAGTGAAATACCGTCTTTTGTTTTAGCCGTGGCCGATGTTACTAGGATGATTCGTGAATTTGGCCGTGCGACAGTCAGGTAGCCACCAGTGGATATCAAGTATAGGCAGGGAATTTTTTTAGATCTTATCTCTTCTGGGATGTTACGCAGCGTAGATTTGTAGCTGCCGACGTTTCGGGACAACCTATCGGTCCTGGCTGCTTGACCCTTGAAGATGGGACCGATAGGTGGTCCTGAAACGTCGGTAACTACCTACAAATCTACGTTTCGTAACATCCAAAAAGATCGAAGATCTCATTTACGCCGCGGCGGAAGCCTGATATCATGCATAGTGAATTTTTTGTTACTGACATTAGACGTAGATATGGTCTGAGGCTCACCGAGGTCAGTAGTCTGTGCAGCCTACGTCAACATGGCGTGTTGCTTCACTAAATACAGTGACATCTCCCGATCCTAACAGTAACCTTAAGTTTCTGTGTGTTAGAGGTGTAAATGAAACATTTAACAATAGTGCTCTTTATCCATAAACCACTAACACAAGGCCACCAACAAGCGTTCTTTCTGCATTGAATACTGACCGCTTTACGTGAGGTACTAGAAACGTAATAAATGCCGTATGTTCAAGGTTGTTCAGGAGAGAAGATGCATGAATTTTCCAGTCTGAACAAGTCCGTAACAATCTGCGATGAATCTTACAATGAACAGCATTATTTGCACACACAACATCCAGCGATTTGTTTTGCTAATGGAAGCACACAGTGTTCTCTGTGAGGTACTAAATAAGCCTTTATATGTACTGTAAATTAACTTTTGTTTTTAAAAGTGTGAAATGGCAATATATTCTCCTAGAATCTCCATTCGCTGCTCGCAGGCAACGTACGAAGCCTCTGTCAGTGTTTACATAACACCTGCAGTTGATAGAATGGCTTTAAATTAAAAAAAGGATGGATATTACGAAAGTGTTACATAAGCGCTTTAATTCGATGCTGACGTTAGAAAGAGCCTGTATATGTCAGTATTTACAGTATTAGATGTTAGATACAGACAGGGACCGACACGAAGACAGAAAAGTCTTTTATTAAACGACATCACCCGTCACAGAAGTACATAGCGTCGATGGCAGATGAATGAAGTTTGTGGAATGACACTAAAACCGAAGTACTGGGATAAATCCATGTCAGAGTGCCAATTTATCCACCACAAATCCCACATGGACCAGTCTGGGATAGAACCCGGCTTCCACAGTTAGAGGCCTAACATCTGTCAGAAAACACGGTACCCTCTACAGAAAAGTGGCACAAGTCAAAACTGTAACATTTTACAGAAACTGGAAAACGAAACTGGACAGGGGTTTGGATATGTAAGTCTGTGTGTAGATTTTTTTTTCCAATGGCTCGACAGCCCCTTGGGGGCCTGGGCCTCCTCATTATCGAGACTTCACAATCACACTCAGACACGCCACACTCGGTAGGACTCCTCTGGACGAGTGACCAGCCCGTCGCAGAGACCTCTACCTCACAACACACAACACTCACAACAGACAGACATCCATGCCCTCGGCGGGATTTTTTTTTGTCTGTCCGGGGTTTTTCCCCTTTGATCCATTTTTGTACTGTTTAAATCCTTTCGTCCATCATGTCACTTTACGTTCCATATTACCGTCCTTACAACAAACACAACACAAACATCCATGCCCCCGGTGGGATTCGAACCCGCAATCCCAGTAAGCGAGCGGCCGCAGACCCACGCCTTAGACCGCGCGGCCACTGGGATCGGCGTGTAGACTGACATTACAGTAGGTTATTACTAGTATTCTGGAACCTGTAGAATACTAACAGGGTGGCAACAAATCAGGTGACGATATAACCCGTAGCAATACAGCCACGTTTTACGTCGAGAATGCCGGGATTCGATATCAGGTGCCACAACACTAGATCTGGTCTGTCACCACATCTTCCTTCTACGAGGGAGGCAGCAACAATATTTTGTATTGCTTCCTTGCAGCGTGTTGAATCAAAACCGCCTAACACTTTTATACTTAAGATTTCATCGAAGAATACATGTCCTTGAAATTCAATACTGTAAATGCTTGATAAACCGTCCTAATTTAATATTATTTTTAATAAAGCCCATTTGAATACCGAATAAAACATAACGTGAATAATACTGAATATAAATTTTAACTATATCTTCACGCACAAAATTTATGCAATTTTTGTGTACATGTAGTTCTGTACAGCCTGAAGATTGCTTGATGAGCCGAAACATGTAGCTGTCATTGTGTTTTTGGCGCGTTCGCAAAATTGCAAAACGCGACTATTCGCTTCATCATGTCTGTCTGTCCGACTTTCCGTTCGTATAGAACAACTTGGCTCCCACTTGACGGATTTTCATGAAATTTGATATTTGAGTATTTTTCGAAAATCAGTGGAGAAAATTCAAGTTTCGTTAAAATCTGACAACAATAACGGTACTTTACATGAAGACGTATGTACATTTATGATAATATATCGCTCAATTCTTCTTAGAATGAGAAATGTTTCAGACAAAAGTTGTACAGAAAATCAAAACACACATTTTATGTTCAATAACTTTTTCCCGAAAATCGTGTCGTTTATGAGATAATGTGGAAAAATATGGTACAGCCAGACAGGCCACAGATGGCAATATAATACGGCGCATTCGCTTTGCATGCTGGATAACTAAGGCTATAGACACACAATCAGAATATGTAATAGTTATTGCTTTTCCACGGCAACAATGGTTACGCGAACGCGCCTCAGTGCTACGTTATACGTACCTTTCCCGTCCTGTTTACAGTTTGTGTTTGACCACCATTTATTGCAAACTTAACGTTCTCCCTGCATAACATATTTAGCGACTCTGCTGGTCTTTACTGTGGAATTACAAATACAAGTGCAAAGTAAATAATGTGACAGTCAGTTTTCTCGCGAACGTCCGTATTTGACTTTCGTCATGTGTTGTTTACAAAATCAAGGCCGACCGAACTACATATATTATTCATAACCACAGTTCATAGATAGCGTTGAGACATACAAAATGTAATTCCGACCATGAATGCATCTGTCTACGGATTTTCCATAAAAATCGTAGACTTGTTAATTTTTTTTTTTTTCCAATGGCTCGACACCCCCTAGGGAGCCTAGGCCGCCTCATTTTACGACGCTTCACGATCACACTCAGACACGCCACAGTCGGTAGGACTCCTCTAGACGAGGGACCAGCCCGTCGCAGAGACCTCTACCTGACAACACACAACACTCACAAGAGACAGACATACATGCACCCCAGTGGGATTCGAACCCACAATCCTAGTAAGCGAGCGGCCGCAGACCCACGCCTTAGACCGCACGGCCACTGGGATCGGCTAGACTTGCTAATAGCCTGCCTATTTATCTTCTACATTGCCTGTTTCCCTGATAATGGAACCCCACATTTAAACACTGCTGATAAAACAACACGCTCCATTAAATGCAATTAACCTCCCATCCTCAAAAAGTACTTCCCCAGACGGCATCTAAATCTCGTTTTATCTTCTTCTGGGTCTTCCAAGTGGCCGTTTTCCAGCAAGGTACATGAACAGAATTTTGTGTGTATTCCCTTTCCCCAGTCCGCCTACATAACCAGCCCACATATTTAACTACTCTAATAATATTAAGTCGCCTTATGAATGAATCTTTTTCCTTTGCATTTGACGTCTACGCATATAACAATTAAAATATATGACATTATTATTTGGCCTGTTATTTTTCTTGAGTATGAAATGTCGTCTGTCATGTTAAGAGAAGAAAATGGTGCTGAGGAAGATATTTGGGCCTAAGATGGACGAGGTAACAGGGGAGTGGAGAAGACTACATAACGACGAGCTTCATGATCTGTGCTCCTTACCAAATATTATTCGGGGGGGGGGGGGTCAAATCAAGGGGGATGAGATGGGCGGGGCATGTGGCACGTATGTGGGAGAAGAGAAATGCATACACAGTTTGGCTGAGGAAACAAGAAGGAAAGGGACCACTTGGAAGATCTAGGCATAGATGGGAAAATATTAATATAATTCCTGAAGAAATAGAATGATAGGGCGTGGACTGGATTAATCTAGCTCAGGATAAGGACAGGTGCCGGGCGCTTGAGAATGCGGTAATGAACCTTCGGGTTCCATAAAATGCGGGGAATTTCTTGACTAACTGACGACCTGTTAGCTTCTCAAGAAGGACTCTGCTCCATGGAGTTAGTTAATTCCATGGCGCAACAGCCCCTAGTGGGCCAGGGCCTGATTACCGAGGCTTCACAATCACACTCAGATACACCACACTCGGTAGGACTCCTCTGGACGAGTGATCAGCCCGTCGCAGAGACCTCTACCTGACAACACACAACACTCACAACAGACAGACATCCATGTCGCCTGTGGGATAAGAACCCACAATCCTCAGTAAGCGAACGGCAGTAGACCCACGCCTCAGATCGCGCGGCCACTGGGATCGGCTATTTAGTTAGTGAGCCTACATCCAGTTAGCGACAGTATTTTGCCGATCTGAGCCTACATACCAAATAATTCTTACAATATACATGTACGTGTGTGTGTATGTGTGTATGTACGTATGTATGCATGCATTCATGCATGAAGCTGTACATCTGTAACATTACTCACACGTGACGACAAACTTCCGTGAATTACAAACGTCACATACCACCGATAAGGTGGGTACGTGTACGAATGTACGACTGCTTGGCGTGAAACAAAACATGGAGACAAAGAAGGTTGGCACCATTGTCTGAAACACAGAGACTTCTGCGGGAGTGTGGTGGCCTGCTTTGGTGTGGTCTTTGTACTGTTGGAACTACTGCGGGAGTGTGGTGGCCTGCTTTGGTGTGGTCTTTGTACTGTTGGAACTACTGCGGGAGTGTGGTGGCCTGCTTTGGTGTGGTCTTTGTACTGTTGGAACTACTGCGGGAGTGTGGTGGCCTGCTTTGGTGTGGTCTTTGTACTGTTGGAACTACTGCGGGAGTGTGGTGGCCTGCTTTGGTGTGGTCTTTGTACTGTTGGAACTACTGCGGGAGTGTGATGGCCTGCTTTGGTGTGTATTTGTACTGTTGGAACTACTGCGGGAGTGTGGTGGCCTGCTTTGGTGTGGTCTTTGTACTGTTGGAACTACTGCGGGAGTGTGGTGGCCTAATTTGGTGTGGTCTTTGTACTGTTGGAACTACTGCGGGAGTGTGGTGGCCTGCTTTGGTGTGGTCTTTGTACTGTTGGAACTACTGCGGGAGTGTGGTGGCCTGCTTTGGTGTGGTCTTTGTACTGTTGGAACTACTGCGGGAGTGTGGTGGCCTGCTTTGGTGTGGTCTTTGTACTGTTGGAACTACTGCGGGAGTGTGGTGGCCTGCTTTGGTGTAGTCTTTGTACTGTTGGAACTACTGCGGGAGTGTGGTGGCCTGCTTTGGTGTGGTCTTTGTACTTTTGGAACTACTGCGGGAGTGTGGTGGCCTGATTTGGTGTGGTCTTTGTACTGTTGGAACTACTGCGGGAGTGTGGTGGCCTGCTTTGGTGTGGTATTTGTACTGTTGGAACTACTGCGGGAGTGTGGTGGCCTGCTTTGTTGTGGTCTTTGTACTGTTGGAACTACTGAGGGAGTGTGGTAGCCTGCTTTGGTGTGGTCTTTGTACTGTTGGAACTACTGCGGGAGTGTGGTGGCCTGCTTTGGTGTGGTCTTTGTACTGTTGGAACTACTGCGGGAGTGTGGTGGCCTGCTTTGGTGTGGTCTTTGTACTGTTGGAACTACTGCGGGAGTGTGGTGGCCTGATTTGGTGTGGTCTTTGTACTGTTGGAACTACTGCGGGAGTGTGGTGGCCTGCTTTGGTGTGGTCTTTGTACTGTTGGAACTACTGCGGGAGTGTGGTGGCCTGCTTTGGTGTGGTCTTTGTACTGTTGGAACTACTGCGGGAGTGTGATGGCCTGATTTGGTGTGGTCTTTGTACTGTTGGAACTACTGCGGGAGTGTGGTGGCCTGCTTTGGTGTGGTCTTTGTACTGTTGGAACTACTGCGGGAGTGTGGTGGCCTGCTTTGGTGTGGTCTTTGTACTGTTGGAACTACTGCGGGAGTGTGGTGGCCTGCTTTGGTGTGGTCTTTGTACTGTTGGAACTAATGCGGGAGTGTGGTGGCCTGCTTTGGTGTGGTCTTTGTACTGTTGGAACTACTGCGGGAGTGTGGTGGCCTGCTTTGGTGTGGTCTTTGTACTGTTGGAACTACTGCGGGAGTGTGGTGGCCTGCTTTGGTGTGGTCTTTGTACTGTTGGAACTACTGCGGGAGTGTGATGGCCTGCTTTGGTGTGTATTTGTACTGTTGGAACTACTGCGGGAGTGTGGTGGCCTGCTTTGGTGTGGTCTTTGTACTGTTGGAACTACTGCGGGAGTGTGGTGGCCTAATTTGGTGTGGTCTTTGTACTGTTGGAACTACTGCGGGAGTGTGGTGGCCTGCTTTGGTGTGGTCTTTGTACTGTTGGAACTACTGCGGGAGTGTGGTGGCCTGCTTTGGTGTGGTCTTTGTACTGTTGGAACTACTGCGGGAGTGTGGTGGCCTGCTTTGGTGTGGTCTTTGTACTGTTGGAACTACTGCGGGAGTGTGGTGGCCTGCTTTGGTGTAGTCTTTGTACTGTTGGAACTACTGCGGGAGTGTGGTGGCCTGCTTTGGTGTGGTCTTTGTACTTTTGGAACTACTGCGGGAGTGTGGTGGCCTGATTTGGTGTGGTCTTTGTACTGTTGGAACTACTGCGGGAGTGTGGTGGCCTGCTTTGGTGTGGTATTTGTACTGTTGGAACTACTGCGGGAGTGTGGTGGCCTGCTTTGTTGTGGTCTTTGTACTGTTGGAACTACTGCGGGAGTGTGGTAGCCTGCTTTGGTGTGGTCTTTGTACTGTTGGAACTAATGCGGGAGTGTGGTGGCCTGCTTTGGTGTGGTCTTTGTACTGTTGGAACTACTGCGGGAGTGTGGTGGCCTGCTTTGGTGTGGTCTTTGTACTGTTGGAACTACTGCGGGAGTGTGGTGGCCTGATTTGGTGTGGTCTTTGTACTGTTGGAACTACTGCGGGAGTGTGGTGGCCTGCTTTGGTGTGGTCTTTGTACTGTTGGAACTACTGCGGGAGTGTGGTGGCCTGCTTTGGTGTGGTCTTTGTACTGTTGGAACTACTGCGGGAGTGTGATGGCCTGATTTGGTGTGGTCTTTGTACTGTTGGAACTACTGCGGGAGTGTGGTGGCCTGCTTTGGTGTGGTCTTTGTACTGTTGGAACTACTGCGGGAGTGTGGTGGCCTGCTTTGGTGTGGTCTTTGTACTGTTGGAACTACTGCGGGAGTGTGGTGGCCTGCTTTGGTGTGGTCTTTGTACTGTTGGAACTACTGCGGGAGTGTGGTGGCCTGCTTTGGTGTGGTCTTTGTACTGTTGGAACTACTGCGGGAGTGTGATGGCCTGCTTTGGTGTGTATTTGTACTGTTGGAACTACTGCGGGAGTGTGGTGGCCTGCTTTGGTGTGGTCTTTGTACTGTTGGAACTACTGCGGGAGTGTGGTGGCCTAATTTGGTGTGGTCTTTGTACTGTTGGAACTACTGCGGGAGTGTGGTGGCCTGCTTTGGTGTGGTCTTTGTACTGTTGGAACTACTGCGGGAGTGTGGTGGCCTGCTTTGGTGTGGTCTTTGTACTGTTGGAACTACTGCGGGAGTGTGGTGGCCTGCTTTGGTGTGGTCTTTGTACTGTTGGAACTACTGCGGGAGTGTGGTGGCCTGCTTTGGTGTAGTCTTTGTACTGTTGGAACTACTGCGGGAGTGTGGTGGCCTGCTTTGGTGTGGTCTTTGTACTTTTGGAACTACTGCGGGAGTGTGGTGGCCTGATTTGGTGTGGTCTTTGTACTGTTGGAACTACTGCGGGAGTGTGGTGGCCTGATTTGGTGTGGTATTTGTACTGTTGGAACTACTGCGGGAGTGTGGTGGCCTGCTTTGTTGTGGTCTTTGTACTGTTGGAACTACTGCGGGAGTGTGGTAGCCTGCTTTGGTGTGGTCTTTGTACTGTTGGAACTACTGCGGGAGTGTGGTGGCCTGCTTTGGTGTGGTCTTTGTACTGTTGGAACTACTGCGGGAGTGTGGTGGCCTGCTTTGGTGTGGTCTTTGTACTGTTGGAACTACTGCGGGAGTGTGGTGGCCTGATTTGGTGTGGTCTTTGTACTGTTGGAACTACTGCGGGAGTGTGGTGGCCTGCTTTGGTGTGGTCTTTGTACTGTTGGAACTACTGCGGGAGTGTGGTGGCCTGCTTTGGTGTGGTCTTTGTACTGTTGGAACTACTGCGGGAGTGTGGTGGCCTGCTTTGGTGTGGTCTTTGTACTGTTGGAACTACTGCGGGAGTGTGGTGGCCTGCTTTGGTGTAGTCTTTGTACTGTTGGAACTACTGCGGGAGTGTGGTGGCCTGCTTTGGTGTGGTCTTTGTACTGTTGGAACTACTGCGGGAGTGTGGTGGCCTGCTTTGGTGTGGTCTTTGTACTGTTGGACCTACTGCGGGAGTGTGGTGGCCTGCTTTGGTGTGGTCTTTGTACTGTTGGAACTACTGCGGGAGTGTGGTGGCCTGCTTTGGTGTGGTCTTTGTACTGTTGGAACTACTGCGGGAGTGTGGTGGCCTGCTTTGGTGTGGTCTTTGTACTGTTGGAACTACTGCGGGAGTGTGGTGGCCTGCTTTGGTGTGGTCTTTGTACTGTTGGAACTACTGCGGGAGTGTGGTGGCCTGCTTTGGTGTGGTCTTTGTACTGTTGGAACCCTGAAACTCGTCAAATAACGCTATATAATTCAGTTCCTCTCACACAGAATGCTTTCTGCGTCTCCAACACATCGGCCAACTGCCGACAGAAATACCAGCTGTTTGTCGCAAGAATCACAAGGAATAGGGTGGGGGGGGGGGGGGCAAAGGGCACACAAATAGCATGTCCTTGCAAAAAATTCTACACTGATTTCTTTATTTTTTCTTCATATGCTGGCAACGGCGATAGCATCTGACATTGAGCTTTCCCCTATCGGAAGTCTTCCCCGGAATTACGTAACATAAAGGGGTAAAAATGACTTGGTTTGGAACCCACGCCTGTGAGAGCAAAGTTAAACATGTTTAGTGCCTAGACAAATAAAATTAAACGTAAAGACTTGTACTGCAATTGTTACTTTCAGAGATACAGAGCATGACGGAAAGAAAAAAGCAATTCCATTACAGGCCCGGACAGGCCTTTAGGGTTCCAGGTGGTTGAGGCTCCCAGCATTTCTAGACAATCGGCACATGAAGGTGGTAAGGTTGTCAGCCTTCAGCACCGGCCGCCTTTACGCTACAGGAGATAACCCTGGTACTCATTTCTGTTAGAGGCTGAGTCGACCGCAAGGCCATAATGCGGCCGGAAAGATTAAGTCAAAGAAATCTCTATGACAAAATCGGAAATCGAAACCGCGACCTTCCGGCTTGTAGCGCAGTGCCTCAACCAACTGCGCAACCCCAGACGGATAGAGAGATCGTATGTATATGGAAATGTGTACTTTACACACTTGTACAGAGTATGAGGAGGAAACGTTGCTTGCACACAGGCTGAAGAAGACAGGCCGCCGTAGCGATGTGTATAAAGTGAGGAAAACGGGATAAAACAGACTACGATTGGCCACGCGTAGCGATCTGTATAAAATGAGGAAAACGGGATAAAACAGACTACGATTGGCCACGCGTAGCGATCTGTATAAAATGAGGAAAATGGATAAAACAGACTACGATTGGCCACGCGTAGCGATCTGTATAAAATGAGGAAAACGGGATAAAACAGACTACGATTGGCCACGCGTAGCGATCTGTATAAAATGAGGAATACGGGATAAAACAGACTACGATTGGCCACGCGTAGCGATGTGTATAAAATGAAGAAAACGGGATAAAACAGACTATGATTGGCCACGCGTAGCGATCTGTATAAAATGAGGAAAACGGGATAAAACAGACTACGATTGGTCACGCGTAGCGATGTGTATAAAATGAGGAAAACGAGATAAAACAGACTACGATGGCCACGCGTAGCGATGCGTATAAAATGAGGAAAACGGAATAAAACAGACTATGATTGGCCACGCGTAGCGATCTGTATAAAATGAGGAAAACGGGATAAAACAGACTATGATTGGCCACGCGTAGCGATCTGTATAAAATGAGGAAAACGGGATAAAACAGACTACGATTGGCCACGCGTAGCGATGTGTATAAAATGAGGAAAACTGGATAAAACAGACTATGATTAGCCACGCGTAGCGATCTGTATAAAATGAGGAAAACGGGACAAAACAGACTATGATTGGCCACGCGTAGCGATCTGTATAAAATGAGGAAAACGGGATAAAACAGACTACGATTGGCCACGCTTAGCGATCTGTATAAATGATGAAAATTGGATAAAACAGACTACGATTGGCCACGCGTGCGATCTGTATAAAATGAGGAAAATGGATAAAACAGACTACGATTGACCACGCGTAGCGATCTGTATAAAATGAGGAAAATGGATAAAACAGACTACGATTGGCCATGCGTAGCGATGTGTATAAAATGAGGAAAATGGATAAAACAGACTACGATTGACCACGCGTAGCGATCTGTATAAAATGAGGAAAATGGATAAAACAGACTACGATTGGCCACGCGTAGCGATCTGTATAAAATGAGGAAAATGGATAAAACAGACTACGATTGGCCACGCGTAGCGATCTGTATAAAATGAGGAAAATGGATAAAACAGACTACGATTGGCCACGCGTAGCGATCTGTATAAAATGAGGAAAATGGATAAAACAGACTACGATTGGCCACGCGTAGCGATCTGTATAAAATGAGGAAAATGGATAAAACAGACTACGATTGGCCACGCGTAGCGATCTGTATAAAATGATAAAATTGGATAAAACAGACTACGATTGGCCACGCGTAGCGATCTGTATAAAATGAGGAAAATGGATAAAACAGACTACGATTGGCCACGCGTAGCGATCTGTATAAAATGAGGAAAATGGATAAAACAGACTACGATTGGCCACGCTTAGCAATCTGTATAAAATGATGAAAATTGGATAAAACAGACTACGATTGGCCACGCGTAGCGATCTGTATAAAATGATGAAAATTGGAAAAACAACTACGATTGGCCACGCGTAGCGATCTGTATAAAATGAGAAAATGGATAAAACAGACTACGATTGGCCACGCGTAGCGATCTGTATAAAATGATGAAAATTGGAAAAACAACTACGATTGGCCACGCGTAGCGATCTGTATAAAATGAGGAAAATGGATAAAACAGACTACGATTGGCCACGCGTAGCGATCTGTATAAAATGATGAAAATTGGACAAAACAACTACGATTGGCCACGCGTAGCGATCTGTATAAAATGAGGAAAATGGATAAAACAGACTACGATTGGCCACGCGTAGCGATCTGAAATATAAAAATGATAAGAAACATTGGGACATTTATAAACTAGAAATGATAAACAGATTTGGCCACGCGTAGCGATCTGTATAAAATGAGGAAAATGGATAAAACAGACTACGATTGGCCACGCGTAGCGATCTGTATAAAATGAGGAAAATGGATAAAACAGACTACGATTGGCCACGCGTAGCGATCTGTATAAAATGAGGAAAATGGATAAAACAGACTACGATTGGCCACGCGTAGCGATCTGTATAAAATGAGGAAAATGGATAAAACAGACTACGATTGGCCACGCGTAGCGATCTGTATAAAATGAGGAAAATGGATAAAACAGACTACGATTGGCCACGCGTAGCGATCTGTATAAAATGAGGAAAATGGATAAAACAGACTACGATTGGCCACGCGTAGCGATCTGTATAAAATGAGGAAAATGGATAAAACAGACTACGATTGGCCACGCGTAGCGATCTGTATAAAATGAGGAAAATTGGATAAAACAGACTACGATTGGCCACGCGTAGCGATCTGTATAAAATGAGGAAAATGGATAAAACAGACTACGATTGGCCACGCGTAGCGATCTGTATAAAATGAGGAAAATGGATAAAACAGACTACGATTGGCCACGCGTAGCGATCTGTATAAAATGAGGAAAATGGATAAAACAGACTACGATTGGCCACGCGTAGCGATCTGTATAAAATGAGGAAAATTGGATAAAACAGACTACGATTGGCCACGCGTAGCGATCTGTATAAAATGAGGAAAATGGATAAAACAGACTACGATTGGCCACGCGTAGCGATCTGTATAAAATGAGGAAAATGGATAAAACAGACTACGATTGGCCACGCGTAGCGATCTGTATAAAATGAGGAAAATGGATAAAACAGACTACGATTGGCCACGCGTAGCGATCTGTATAAAATGAGGAAAATGGATAAAACAGACTACGATTGGCCACGCGTAGCGATCTGTATAAAATGAGGAAAATGGATAAAACAGACTACGATTGGCCACGCGTAGCGATCTGTATAAAATGAGGAAAATGGATAAAACAGACTACGATTGGCCACGCGTAGCGATCTGTATAAAATGAGGAAAATTGGATAAAACAGACTACGATTGGCCACGCGTAGCGATCTGTATAAAATGATGAAAATTGGATAAAACAGACTACGATTGGCCACGCGTAGCGATCTGTATAAAATGAGGAAAATTGGATAAAACAGACTACGATTGGCCACGCGTAGCGATTGTATAAAATGAGGAAAATTGGATAAAACAGACTACGATTGGCCACGCGTAGCGATTGTATAAAAATGAGGAAAATTGGATAAAACAGACTACGATTGGCCACGCGTAGCGATTGTATAAATGAGGAAAATTGGATAAAACAGACTACGATTGGCCACGCGTAGCGATTGTATAAAATGAGGAAAATTGGATAAAACAGACTACGATTGGCCAGCGTTAGCGATGTGTATAAAATGAGGAAAATTGGATAAAACAGACTACGATTGGCCATAGCGTACGATTGTATAAAATGAGAAAATTGGATAAAACAGACTACGATTGGCCACGCGTAGCGATCTGTATAAATGATGAAAATTGGATAAAACAGACTACGATTGGCCACGCGTAGCGATCTGTATAAAATGAGGAAAATTGGATAAAACAGACTACGATTGGCCAGCGTAGCGATCTGTATAAAATGAGGAAAATTGGATAAAACAGACTACGATTGGCCATGCGTAGCGATGTGTATAATGAGAAATGGATAAACAAATCCGAAGTTAAATAGAAAATTGATAAACAGATACGATTGGCCACGCGTAGCGATGTTATAAAATAGAAATTGGAATAAAACAGATGTTTACATTCCTGACCGACAGAGTTCTTTAAAAATAGCTAAACCAGTTTCTTGAAATATGGATTAATTCTAAGACACAGTCACTTGTTCTAAGGAATTCACAATGTAAAGTCAATTGCAAGAATGACAAGCACTTTTTTGCCACTACCAAGTCGTTAGTCACAGACATGAACATGACTTGCGCAGCACTTCTTTAAGCTCAACACAACAGTTCAATTACAACTCTTTCTAGACATTTATATCTTCAAATAGAATTAATGATCGAGAAAAGCTTCATGGCCAATATCAATAGCTGCTGACGTTATAACATAGAATTAAAAGGTTAAAAAAAATAAAATAGTCCCTAGCATCAGCAATAAGTCACCAACAAATGCACAAAACTGTCATTAAAGGTATAAATTAACCTTTTATCATTATTAAAATACCCTAAATTTTATTATATTTTATTTTTCATTATTTTTATTTCATTATTATTTTTAAATTATACCTTTAATGACAGTTTTGTGCATTTGTTGGTGACTTATTGCTGATTATATAAATGCACGGTGATTTAAGATTTAAAAAAATAGTCCCTGTCGACGCCATAAAGGCATATAGCAGGTGGGGGGAGGGAGCAGAAGTACCTAGAGATCCACTTATTCTTAACCTCCGCACTAGGTGAAAATGAGTGGTCAACTTCACGCCCTGGCAGCTTTACCTCCCCCCGGGTGAAGAAGTCCTCGTTAGGCCTGCCTATTGAATAGGAGACTGGTTTAATAATAATAACAATAAAAGAACTTTATTAACATTGATTAGTTACAACATCGACAACATACATCCTGGTACAGTAGTTGTTCCAGTTACCAACTGTTCTGATTGCCTCAAGCGTCGGAGTTTAATCCCAGGATCTCCGTATGTGTTCAGAGATTCGTAATTGTAGTGACAAAAACTATGAAAAAAAAACACTACCAAGCCCTTTGCCGATTTTAAAGCAACGCGTGCTTTGGTCGTTTGTGCTTATAATGTTTGTATAACTGGTGCAAGTCCTGCAATGTGTATTGGCCGATAGATCAAATAAGTGGATTTGTATGTGACGTACAGGACGAGTAGAATCGTTCTGCCAGGCGTAGAATATACGGTTGAATATATTCGATTCCGGTGATCCTGTGTAGTTGGGATATGGGAGTTCTCCGTGGGGAGTTGGTAATGATCCTTAAGCACTTGTTTTGTACCACTTGTAGGTTACGATATGTGGAATCACTGATCGCGCACCATACCAGATTGGCATACGTCATAGTAGGTCGGATGACCGTCTTATAAAGGAGGCCGGTTTGGCTTCACAGCCGATATGGACTTTCTGGAGAAGACAAGAACCAATTGTCCCTGCCGGCACTACACCTCCGAATCGCCCAGCCCATAGCCTAGTCACTAAACCAACTGAGCTATCCCGGCTCCACAAAATAGAAGTATGAGTGAAAGTGACAGTGATTGTAACCTTTAAAACAGGTAGTCTTTCTCATATTATTTAGACACATAACCTTTATGTGAGGGTTTCTTCGCGTGATTTCACTGTGACGAAATTAAGTTGCAGTACCTTTGGCTGACGAAGAGTGGGGAACCGCTTGGTAACCTTTCGTTCACAAGCACACGCCTGTTAATTAAAACATATCAAAACTGCAGGACTACTGTTACTATGAAAAATAATGGATACGACACTGATTACATAAACATAGTTACCTACTAATCATTATCATATATTTCATACACGATATATAAACTTTTTAACTTAAAGACGTTTTAACATTGTTTTCAGATCATTCATTCATTCTGTAGTCTGTCTTACGACAGGTCCGTAGCCTCTTCCAAAGCGAGTTCTCCACAGGGTGCGATCAAGTGCTTCCTCTTTCAATTTCCAGTATCTTTTCTTTTCCTTAAGGTCATCCAGTAGCTGCTTACGTCTTCTCCCTCGTCGTCCCATCATTTCTGTCCTTCCTTCTAACTTTCCTTCAATCACGTGTTTCAGAAGGCAGTTTCTACGCAAGATGTGACCAATCCAGTTAGCCTTTCTTCTCTTTATTGTATGTACGATATTCCTCTCCTCCTTGACTCTGTGTAATACTTCTTCATTTCTCACACGATCGGTCCAACTGATCTTCTCCATTCTTCTCCAGCACCACATTTCAAGTTTTCAGATATCAATAACCAAATACACCTACGGCTTTTTTAAGAATTTTATATACCAATAATATAGCTGTTGTAATTTCAACAAAAGAGCCCCTGAAGATGAGCCTTATATAGGCTAGAAACATGTTGGGCAACATTTAATAAAAATTGTGTTAAATAACATATACTGTGTACATTTGTCTGCATAACATATATATATCTATTTTTTTTTTGTATGGCTCGACAGCCTTATATGGGCCTAGGTCTCCTCGTTTCGTCGAGGTTTCATGGTCACACACATTTGAGACACACCACAGTCGGTAGGACTCCTCTGGACGAGTGACCAGCTCGTCGCAGAGACCTCTACCTGACAACACACAACACTCACAACAGACAGACATCCATGTCCCCGGTGGGATTCGAACCCACAATCCTAGTAAGCGAGCGGCCGCAGACCCACGCCTTAGACCGCGCGGCCACTGCGATCGGCATACACGATATATAACATATACAATTTCATGTACCAACTAAAAATGTATATACGTATTGTAAGATTGTTATCATTTGTATAAGTCTTTCTCTTCAGTCAGTTATACTCCAATACTCCTCTACATTTCAGGAGGTTGTGGTTGGTGGGTCAATAATTTTGGCTTGCTTGTTGTTAAAGTCATGTGATTATTTCGCCGATCTCAGTCTCCGCGCGATTTAAGGCGTCGGTCTGCGGCCGCTCGCTGGGGTTGCGGGTTCCAATCCCGGCGGGGGAAATGGATGTCTGTCTGTTGTGAGTGTTGTGTGTTGTCAGGTAGAGGTCTCTGCGTCGAGCTGATCACTCTTCCAGAGGAGTCCTACCGAGTGTAATGTGTCTTAACTGAGTGTGATCGTGAAGCCTCGATAATGAGGAGGCCCTGGCCCACTAGGGGCTGTTGCCCCATGTAAAAAATGATTGTTTCTACAGGGCTGTGACGCTGGTATATCGCTGGTTTCCTGGGGGTAAAGTGCCCGGGGCGTGGAGTTGACCACCACCCCCATCTAGTTGAATACCACTGGGCTAGTGTACCTGCGTATGTTTACCAGATAGACCAGTCGTGGAAAAAGCATGTCAGTTATTGAATTGGCTCTTTGTACAATACACAGTTATTGGCGCATTTGTCAAATATACCAGTCGTGGGAACGCGGCTTGAAACAATAATTTCAGCCTGTACAGCTAATTATTTGCTTTCAGGACGATGATTGGCGAAAACGGAGAGAGACAATTGCGATGGGTGACTCGTCAAAACACGGGGGGAAGTACAGAAATGCTTCTTGATCGTACACGTGCCGAAAGGAACAGCCAGGCGGCGTCACGGTGTCGTATTTAGGCGTTCTCAGCCGAAGGCAAACAAACACTCATAAGGTTCATTATTGTGGCATGATATCTCCACATTCTTATACACGCTGACGGATTTCAACATCATTCTTCATATCGCCTAAACACGTAACAATAAACGTGATTTTTTTTCATTATTCGTCGATTATGACTGGAAATCGTAGTCGTATCATCGCTACAATAATCAGCTATTAGAAATTACCCTCTTTCGCTGTTACCTCTTACAGGAGTACTCTGCACAGGCGGATATTACCGTCTCCTAAGACGTGAGGTCATGTAGTGTAATATACAGAGTATACACAAAAGAATGGTGCGGCTTATATGTATATATACATATAAACCGCACCATTCTTTTGTGTAAACCCTGTATATTTAGCAACAGAAATCACTCGTCTACCAACAACTGCACTATTAGAATAAATTGTCACTCAATGGTACCCTACATATGTTTCGGTCACTACATGACCATCATCAGGGGTATATATATATATATGTATGCACTTCACTGCGCGCTGTCCACTTTTGTTGTTTAATTTATGGTTGTATTATCGATGTTGTTGTGCACTGGGAATTTTTTGTGTACACTGCACGTCTATAGGGTATGACGTTGGTTGTCTATTGAGATCGTCGTGTGTTGAACTATATCACTGTTAAAATTATTAAGACTTTGGTTGTCTTGTCTCAATAGACAACCAACGTCATACCCTATAGAAGTGCAGTGTACACAAAAAATTCCCAGTGCACAACAACATCGATAATACAACCATAAATTAAACAACAAAAGTGACAGCAAGCAGTGAAGTGCATACATATATATATATATATATAGATACCCCTGATGACGGTCATGTATGACCGAAACATATGTAGGGTACCATTGAGTGACAATTTATTCTAATAGTGCAGTTGTTGGTAGACGAGTGATTCCTATTACCACAATGCACGGTGAACAAAACGTGAAGTTCATATTTAGCAACGTTTCGGAGAACAGTACTGTCAGGATCTTCCTCTTCTACCATAAAGAATAACAAAGTGGGTTCCTCCGAAACGGCTGTAAATTCTTAGTGTACTTCATGATGTCACGTCCCAGAATACTGTAGTCAGTGCTGTGAACTTTGTGTAGGAGGTCAAGGAATTTGTAGGTTCATTTTCCGTAAATGAATTTAGGGTCAAGTGCGATAACCAACATTTTGAAATCTACTATTATTAGAAAAGAAGAAGCTGGGATGGTATTGCCTTGACTCGGGTTAACTGTTATTATATTTGAAAAAAATATATACAGACACTCCCAGACTTGGTTAAGTTCCCGAAGCTCCGGCGCAAATCGCATTTAGCGCAAGTCGGAATTTAGCATGCATATGCATATGGTCAACTATGTAAGTACATAGAAGGGAGTCAGCATGCATATGCATATGGTCAACTATGTAAGTACATAGAAGGGAGTCAGCATGCATATGCATATGGTCAACTATGTAAGTACATAGAAGGGAGTCAGCATGCATATGCATATGGTCAACTATGTAAGTACATAGAAGGGAGTCAGTATGCATATGCATATGGTCAACTATGTAAGTACATAGAAGGGAGTCAGCATGCATATGCATATGGTCAACTATGTAAGTACATAGAAGGGAGTCAGTATGCATATGCATATGGTCAACTATGTAAGTACATAGAAGGGAGTCTATGCATATGCATATGGTCAACTATGTAAGTACATAGAAGGGAGTCAGCATGCATATGCATATGGTCAACTATGTAAGTACATAGAAGGGAGTCAGTATGCATATGCATATGGTCAACTATGTAAGTACATAGAAGGGAGTCAGCATGCATATGCATATGGTCAACTATGTAAGTACATAGAAGGGAGTCAGTATGCATATGCATATGGTCAACTATGTAAGTACATAGAAGGGAGTCAGTATGCATATGCATATGGTCAACTATGTAAGTACATAGAAGGGAGTCAGTATGCATATGCATATGGTCAACTATGTAAGTACATAGAAGGGAGTCAGCATGCATATGCATATGGTCAACTATGTAAGTACATAGAAGGGAGTCAGCATGCATATGCATATGGTCAACTATGTAAGTACATAGAAGGGAGTCAGTATGCATATGCATATGGTCAACTATGTAAGTACATAGAAGGGAGTCAGTATGCATATGCATATGGTCAACTATGTAAGTACATAGAAGGGAGTCAGCATGCATATGCATATGGTCAACTATGTAAGTACATAGAAGGGAGTCAGTATGCATATGCATATGGTCAACTATGTAAGTACATAGAAGGGAGTCAGTATGCATATGCATATGGTCAACTATGTAAGTACATAGAAGGGAGTCAGTATGCATATGCATATGGTCAACTATGTAAGTACATAGAAGGGAGTCAGCATGCATATGCATATGGTCAACTATGTAAGTACATAGAAGGGAGTCAGCATGCATATGCATATGGTCAACTATGTAAGTACATAGAAGGGAGTCAGTATGCATATGCATATGGTCAACTATGTAAGTACATAGAAGGGAGTCAGTATGCATATGCATATGGTCAACTATGTAAGTACATAGAAGGGAGTCAGCATGCATATGCATATGGTCAACTATGTAAGTACATAGAAGGGAGTCAGTATGCATATGCATATGGTCAACTATGTAAGTACATAGAAGGGAGTCAGTATGCATATGCATATGGTCAACTATGTAAGTACATAGAAGGGAGTCAGTATGCATATGCATATGGTCAACTATGTAAGTACATAGAAGGGAGTCAGCATGCATATGCATATGGTCAACTATGTAAGTACATAGAAGGGAGTCAGTATGCATATGCATATGGTCAACTATGTAAGTACATAGAAGGGAGTCAGTATGCATATGCATATGGTCAACTATGTAAGTACATAGAAGGGAGTCAGCATGCATATGCATATGGTCAACTATGTAAGTACATAGAAGGGAGTCAGCATACATATGCATATGGTCAACTATGTAAGTACATAGAAGGGAGTCAGCATGCATATGCATATGGTCAACTATGTAAGTACATAGAAGGGAGTCAGTTAAAATCCAAACTCAAACACACTGAAACCTCATCGGCCGCAGCGTGACCGCCACAACACGTGTTATCGCTCAACAGTATTCTTCCGCAACCTTCGTCTAACTGCGCTTTGATTAACTAATTAACTCCACGCAGCAGAGTCCTTCCTGAGAAGCTAACAGGTCGTCAGCTAGTCAAGAAATTTTATGGAACCCGAAGGTTCATTACCGCATTCACAAGCGCCCGCCACCTGTCCATATCCTGAGCCAGATCAATCCAGGCCACGCCTCCCCATCCCACTTCTTGAATATCCATTTCAATGTCATCGTCCCATTTACGTATAGTTATTCCAAATGGTCTCTTTCCCTCAGGCTTCCCCACCAAAACTCTGTATGCACCTTTCCTGTCTCCCATATGTGTCCCAAGCCCCGCCCAGCTCATTCTTCTTGATTTGATCACCCGAGTAATATTTGGTAAAGAGTATAGATCATAACTGGGCTTTGATTCCCGCAACGAAAAATTCGGCGGGCGTTTCAAAAATGTTATTTCATTTGTCTTACTTTTTTTTTTTAAATCGCGTAAGTTGGGGGAGCGTCTGTGCAAAGAAATGCGAGAAATCATCTGGGGCACAGGAACTCTTCAGGAGTGTTGCTTTTCCACGGCAAGAATGGTTAAGCGAACGCGTCACGACGTTACGTTATACATATACAGCGTACCTTGTTTAATTAATGCGGGAGAGAAATATGACAGACACGTCCAAGGACAGCACGAACACCCCGAGACACACAAAACTCTCGGAGTCATAGAGGACCTCCAGAACACGACCGTGCAGCTGGGGACATAACTGTTACCGGTATATCGGTCGTTATCACGTTGTGTGACATCCAGTTACTCGGCGTGACTTCTGGTTTCGAGTTTCACCAAGTCACCTTGACGCACGCCACAACGTAAATCCCCGTTTCACAAGAATGCTGTCAATAAAGCTCCAGGCAATGGTATCACCTCTCATTAACACCTTCCGCCACATTTCCTCCGAAGTGGTCGTGAGTTTTCTCAGTTCCTGAAGGCAAATGCCGGAATAGTTGGCCGTTCAGGCAGTGACAGCTTTCTTTTAAACCATTTACAGTTCATCTATCATCTTACAATCAATGCTACATATTAACTCAACGGGGTAGAGTCCTTCTTGAGAAGCTAACAGTTCCTTACCTCATCAAGAAATTCCGAACTATTTCTGGAAACCAAAAGTTCATTACCGTGTTCACAAAAGCCTGCAACTTGTCCTTATCCTGAGCCAGACGAATTGAGCCCACGGTGTCCCATCCTTTTACTTTAAGATCCACTTTAATATTATCCTCCCAACTACGCCTAGGTCTTACAAGTGCTCTTTTTCCTGCAGGTTTTCCTACTCAAACCCTGTATGTAGTTCTCTGCTCCTGCGAGATACCTGCCACATGATTGCATCGTCAAAAAAAAGCGCAAAAATTGGTCACTGGAACGGTCGTATAGAGTGTTTGTTTATTAGGAAGACAAATCAGTTCTCATAACTTAGGAGCACCGGTTGCGGAAACTGCATTGTTATACTCAGGCACATCGCTCACACTTTTCTGTTGAATTCAGTCACACAAAATAAAAGTCATATTTCAGATAGAAAATGCATATTCGATCCAAAACGTTGGGCCCACACAGCCTCCTATTCAATGGGTAGCAGGGTCCTTTCCCGGGGATAAAGCGGCCGGGCCGTGAAGTTAACCACTGGCCTCCATCTAGTGCCCAGGTTAAAAATGAGTGGAGCTATTACCTCTTCTTCTCCTATATGCCTTCATAGCGTGGACACTGAAAACGTTACCAAATTACTCAACATGCGTCGCACCCACCGACTTCTATTTTTCGAATTTTGATTTGGAGTCCTGACGAAATATTAATCTGGGAAACAAATCAAGGAGGCTGTGATGGGCGTGACATGTGGCATGAATAGGTAGATTATAAATGCATACTTTTTGGTGGGAAACCTTCATGAAAAGATACCACATTGAAGACGCGTTTATTGGAGGATAATATTAAACTGGATATTCAATAAGATGGGATAGAATGGGTTGGATTTGTGTAGCTCAGGACAGGGAGAAGTGGTGGGATTTTGTGAATACGATCATGAATCTTCTGGTTCTATGAAATAGGGGGATTCCTTAGGAAATATTAGCTTCTCAGTAAGGTCTCTGCTCTGTGGTGTTCGTTCGGTATGGTACTTTTACCACTAGGACAGACCATAAATGTTGCATGACAATTGCTTTGTTATGCAATCACCTTACCTTGTTCACCAGGACGAATCAGGGTGGTGATGGTTTTGTCAGATGTGGTTTCCCTCGAGAGGTCAGCGACAGGCACTACACGTGGCTGCAACGTGAAGGAGCACTAACACTTCACTACAAGAACTCCATTTCGAAGTACCACCAACACACCACACACGAGCACCACATCCTATCGGCACTGCACCTCGCTGTAAACTACCGCCAAGAAGGCACGCCGCTTGGGCTGACTGCCGACCCGAGTAGTCCAGTTCTCGGCATGGCGCTTGCGTGCTCTCAAGGTCGAGGTTCCACGAGCTGCTCCTAGCAGCCACTGTCTTGTAACAAGTGGAAACACAATGGTGGTCATGGTAACCACTATGCTTGGGCAACATTAGCGTCTTAAACACGGGAAAAAAGTAAAAGTACTTTCTTGTCCAGTGCCCCACGCCGATTTCCAAAATAGCGTTTTTTTAAACGTTTCCAAGCTTCGTTCCTTGGTCCTTCTGGTAAGAGTAGTTTTAAGATGAGGATGGATATGGAGCACTGGTAAAATGATACTCAGCCTGGGCCATGACATAGTGTCATAAGGACAAAAAGAAACGTGACAGTAACTTTCTATCCTGTGCTCCCAGATTTCCAAAAGAGCATTGCTTTTGGAAGGTTCCTAAGCCTCGTCCTTCTTTTTCTGGAAAGAGCAACATGTAGATGGAGCACTGGTGGAATGATATTGACAGGGAAAGAACCGAGGTACTCTGAGAAGAACCTGTCCCAATGCCACTTTGTCCATCACAATTGCCACATTGACGGACTTGGGGTAGAGCCCCGGGCCTTCGCGGTGAGAGGCCGTCAAGTAACGGACCTGATAAAGATTGAGTCCGTACCGCGCAGTAAACACACCAAGTCTCAGTTATACAAACCAGTCAGTTAATGCTGTACAGTGAAATAATCGCTGTTTGTTCTGAGATCCACACAAAACACATAAATACAGTCCGTACCGCGCAGTAAACACACTCCGTCTCAGCTATACAAACCAGTCAGTTAATGCTGTACAGTGAAATAATCGCTGTTTGTTCTGAGATCCACACAAAACACATAAATACAGTCCGTACCGCGCAGTAAACACACTCCGTCTCAGCTATACAAACCAGTCAGTTAATGCTGTACAGTGAAATAATCGCTGTTTGTTCTGAGATCCACACAAAACACATAAATACAGTCCGTACCGCGCAGTAAACACACTCCGTCTCAGCTATACAAACCAGTCAGTTAATGCTGTACAGTGAAATAATCGCTGTTTGTTCTGAGATCCACACAAAACACATAAATACAGTCCGTACCGCGCAGTAAACACACTCCGTCTCAGTTATACAAACCAGTCAGTTAATGCTGTACAGTGAAATAATCGCTGTTTGTTCTGAGATCCACACAAAACACATAAATACAGTCCGTACCGCGCAGTAAACACACACTCCGTCTCAGCTATACAAACCAGTCAGTTAATGCTGTACAGTGAAATAATCGCTGTTTGTTCTGAGATCCACACAAAACAATAAATACAGTCCGTACCGCGCAGTAAACACACTCCGTCTGTTATACAAACCAGTCAGTTAATGTTGTACAGTGAAATAATCGCTGTTTGTTCTGAGATCCACATAAAACACATAAATACACTGTGTGGGCAGAACGTAGAACTGCTGAATGTTAAAACTCGTGGTAGATATAGTAACCACTGCGCTCTAAAGTGTTAAACATAAAAAGGAGCGTCTTCATGTATTAAATTAAAGGTAAATAATACAACCTTTGTAACACTGTTACAGTTCCTTTGCTGCCCGGATGAGACCCACTGTCGGCTTCGTCCGGTTCACATGTGCATGTCACGCTGGGGTATTTAAGTCCGTGAATAATTCTGAAGTCCCGGCCTAATGCTATTGCTTCCGACTCCCTCAGGGCCAAAGTATAGCGGTCACAATGGATATTCTTGCTGCTAAATTATGTCGGTGTTTAAACACCTAATTATGCTGCTGTGAAGTGCTTCTAGGCTTTTAGAAAGGTGAATATTTAAAGAAACAAAAATAGGGAAGTAAAGGAGCTGGGTCTTGTGGATTGTTTTACGACGCTGTATCTCAGAGTATGTACAGTCGAAGTTTGGAAAGATTCATGAGGGATGAAATGGAATGGATATGGAAGGTAGCGGTCTATCCTAAGACCAGAGTCACTGACTAAAACTGCATAAGGCTTAAGTCAGGACAGTTAAACCTTTAAGAACGAAAAGCATTTGTCTTATAAAAGGACTCAGTGCGTACCGCGCAGTAAACATTCTCCACATCACTCAACAATTAAATTAACAAATGCACTTTATTTCTTAAGTATGTCCATTAACCCTACACATGTTTCGGCTGCAATGGAGCCATCATCAGGGGTTAAAGGTCACATTCACTTCAACATTCACTAAACCATTGGTGAATGTGACCTTGAACCCCTGATGATGGCTCTATTGCAGCCGAAACATATGCAGCATCGCTTGTAGCAGCATTAAATCCACAAAGTCCCCGTCATTTAGCATGACAACCTTCAGTGCTAGTCTCACAAACCTTACAGCCCTCCTCCCTCAGTCACATGACTACAGCTGCTACATAAGCAGACCAATACTGGCACCTCCACCGCTCTGACTACAGAAACCCTTCTGATCTACATGTACACGACTTCGCGCACTCTCCCGACTTGTGACATCGTCCTAGGCTCGCTAATTTGCCTGCGCCTAAAGCTGGAGGCTTGGTGGAATTAATCCTGCTATACCGTCTCTCAACTGAAGAAGAATGAACAAACAAGTGCAGGAGACACACTGTTTATTGCAAACCGATTTGTCACGTAACATCACGAACTGGAAACTCGTATTAATTTACATTTAATAATAAATAAAATTAACGATGTTATGGTCTTTTTTTTCAATGGCTCGACAGCCCCTTGGGGGCCTAGGCCGCCTCATTTTTCGAGGCTTCACGATCACATTCTTTTTTAGACACACCACACTCGGTAGGACTTCTCTGGACTAGTGATCAGCCCGTCGCAGAGACCTCTACCTGACAACACACAACACTCACAAGAGATAGACATCGCCTAGGTCTTCCAAGTGGTCTCCTTCCCTCAGGTCTCCCCATCAAATTCCTGTATGCACCTCTCCTCTCCCCCATACGTGCTACATGCCTCGCCCACCCTTTGCAATACACACTGCATTTATAGAATATTTAATACTTGAATTCCTACTTCGTGGAAAACAACGCCTTTCCATTACAAACACGGTTATTTTGGTGAAATTACTGCTCTTTATTGCGAGAGTTTTACGAATTACAGATAGGGAGTTTTAAACTTTTTGTGTAAGAGTTATAATTTGTTTGACAGTGCTAAAATGCAGACAATTCGACGAAAGTTCAGAACTCATCAACACGACACTGCGGGAGCGAAAATTTATGCCGACAGCGGAAGTTGTTTTACTCACATTATGTTTAAAGTACACAGATCCTGCGTCGCTAGCAGTGTCAAGACCTTGACAGGAAGCAGTGTGCCGTGCACAGTCAGCTTTATGTCGGGCGCTGGGTTAAGACAGTGTTTATTGCTTTATTTTGTGGTTACCAGGCGATACGTGCCGTATATCAAGGACTGCTGCAGCAAGCAAAGCCAGTTTTAATTTATGTTGCTTGCACCAGAAGAAAATCAAAATATTTATTTCCCCATTGTTTGCACTCAGTTTACGTAGTTGAATACCAAGAATGTTAAAACGCATTAATTCTATGAAGCACAGCTTTCCTTCAGAAAGTAATAAGTCCACAACCAGTTTATGACACCCAAATGCTCATAATTTTTTCACAAAATCTCACAACTTGTTCCTATCCTGAGCCAAGTTAATCCATTCCACGCCCTCTCGTCGTATTTCTTGAAGATCTATTTTAAAATTATCCTCCCATCTACGCCGAGGTCTTCCAAATAGTCTCTGTCCTTCAGGTATCCCCATCAAAACTCTGTATGTATTTCTCTTCTCCCCCATACCTTCCACGTGCCCCCTTCCGTCTAAATCTTCTTGATTTGATAGCCCACATAACATTTGGTTAAGAAACGCCCCTTCGGTATTGTGAGGTTTGTTACTTGGATATTGGGCGGCTAGCTGACTTTGTCACAGTTAAGGTTTGTTACTTGGATATTGGGCGGCTAGCTGACATTGTCACAGTTAAGGTTTGTTACTTGGATATTGGGCGGCTAGCTGACATTGTCACAGTAAAGGTTTGTTACTTGGATATTGGGCGGCTAGTTGACATTGTCACAGTTAAGGATTGTTACTTGGATATTGGGCGGCTAGCTGACATTGTCACAGTTAAGGTTTGTTACTTGGATATTGGGCGGCTAGCTGACATTGTCACAGTTAAGGTTTGTTACTTGGATATTGGGCGGCTAGCTGACATTGTCACAGTTAAGGTTTGTTACTTGGATATTGGGCGGCTAGCTGACATTGTCACAGTAAAGGTTTGTTACTTGGATATTGGGCGGCTAGCTGACATTGTCACAGTAAAGGTTTGTTACTTGGATATTGGGCGGCTAGCTGACATTGTCACAGTAAAGGTTTGTTACTTGGATATTGGGCGGCTAGCTGACATTGTCACAGTTAAGGTTTGTTACTTGGATATTGGGCGGCTAGCTGACATTGTCACAGTAAAGGTTTGTTACTTGGATATTGGGCGGCTAGCTGACATTGTCACAGTAAAGGTTTGTTACTTGGATATTGGGCGGCTAGCTGACATTGTCACAGTTAAGGTTTGTTACTTGGATATTGGGCGGCTAGCTGACATTGTCACAGTAAAGGTTTGTTACTTGGATATTGGGCGGCTAGCTGACATTGTCACAGTTAAGGTTTGTTACTTGGATATTGGGCGGCTAGCTGACATTGTCACAGTAAAGGTTTGTTACTTGGATATTGGGCGGCTAGCTGACATTGTCACAGTAAAGGTTTGTTACTTGGATATTGGGCGGCTAGCTGACATTGTCACAGTTAAGGTTTGTTACTTGGATATTGGGCGGCTAGCTGACATTGTCACAGTAAAGGTTTGTTACTTGGATATTGGGCGGCTAGCTGACATTGTCACAGTTAAGGTTTGTTACTTGGATATTGGGCGGCTAGCTGACATTGTCACAGTTAAGGTTTGTTACTTGGATATTGGGCGGCTAGCTGACATTGTCACAGTAAAGGTTTGTTACTTGGATATTGGGCGGCTAGCTGACATTGTCACAGTTAAGGTTTGTTACTTGGATATTGGGCGGCTAGCTGACATTGTCACAGTTAAGGTTTGTTACTTGGATATTGGGCGGCTAGCTGACATTGTCACAGTTAAGGTTTGTTACTTGGATATTGGGCGGCTAGCTGACATTGTCACAGTAAAGGTTTGTTACTTGGATATTGGGCGGCTAGCTGACATTGTCACAGTTAAGGTTGTTACTTGGATATTGGGCGGCTAGCTGACATTGTCACAGTAAAGGTTTGTTACTTGGATATTGGGCGGCTAGCTGACATTGTCACAGTTAAGGTTTGTTACTTGGATATTGGGCGGCTAGCTGACATTGTCACAGTTAAGGTTTGTTACTTGGATATTGGGCGGCTAGCTGACATTGTCACAGTTAAGGTTTGTTACTTGGATATTGGGCGGCTAGCTGACATTGTCACAGTTAAGGTTTGTCACGTTACGAAGTGACACACATCTGCTAATGCTTTTTCTAATTCAGTAAGGCAACTTTTGGCAAACCGTATTCCAGGGAACCCTTGGGTTTCGTATCTTATAATTAGGAGTTGGGGTGAACAAATTTCTATGACCGTAAAGTTTTCTCAATTCGCTTTCATAAAGCATCTTGTTCGTTTACTCAGGATGCAGCTCGTCCCCTGTTTAACCGTGTGTGCTTTACCGGCCAGAGCTTTTTCAGGATGCTCGTAGGAAACAGGGAGAGTGGCGTGACACTCTGCGCTCAGCTTGATAGTACACAGACAGGAAGAAAATACAACAGAAATATCTGACGTGTATTTGAGTAACACATATGGGGTATTTGTCTGTATGAAAATACATTTTGTTTGGAATGTGAGATCTGAGATTCTCACAGAGATGTTACTGAAGAATGGTCTTATCGATATATCACCATGTTAACTGATAAATATATATACCGACGTTTCGAAGAGCTGTATTTACTTAGTCTTCACGGTCAAACAGTCCAAACGGATTACTCTTCCTTCGATATATCTGTAACTATTTACCAGTCGGCACGGTGTAACATCTCTGAGAATTTTTACATCAAGCCTTGATTTGTCTTTAATTCTGTTCATATCGTTGTGATAATAAAAATAATAGTTGTTATTGAAGATCTTGTTTTTTTATTATTACTGCTTATTAATGCTTTATTTTGATATATTAGTCTCCAGAATTCTCTTGGATTCCATCAAGCCTAAAGGGTTTGGCTATGTCTAAAACCATATTTTCTTTTATCATACTCGTATATTTATTTAAGACATGTATAACTGATCTGAGATGTAAGACCTATTGCAATTTTCATGGTAATTCTAGGATGTCTCTCTGATGAAGGTCAAATACGTCCGAAACAGGTGTCAGTAAATCAGTTAGCATGACAATCGTGTACCAAGACGGTAATATATTGACATTTATGTAAGCGGACATATTGCAAGTGTACTCGTATAATTCGTTTAAATAATACACTCACTGGTTTGTTTTAGCTGTACTTTAGCAACGGAGCTGCAATAAACCTCACAGCGAATTCCGTGCTGCTTTTCTTTATATCCTATGAAAGGGATTAGTTCCGGTATGCGGTAGCGCAGTTGATTGAGGCACTGCGCTACAAGCCCGAAGGTCGCGGTTTCGATTCGTAATTGTGTCATTGGAATTTTTCGTTGACATAATCCATCCGGCCACGCTATGGCCCTGGGGTCGACTTAGCCTCTAACAGAAATGAGTACTAGGAATACTTCCTGGGGATAAAGGCGGCCGGTGCTTAGGGCTGATAAACTTACCACCTTCATGTGCCGATTGCCTCAACCTGTTGGAGCCCACGGGACCTATACAGGCCTGTACAGGGATTGCTTTAACTTTACCTAGAGAAAATAATGTAATTTTTTCCCATCCAAGTTCACGGCCACGGACCCTTTGGGGGTCCTGGAGTCCAGGTTAGGAACAGCTGAAGTAGGTCCTGGAGTCCAGGTTAAGAACAGCTGAAGTAGGTCCTGGAGTCCAGGTTAAGAACAGCTGAAGTAGGTCCTGGAGTCCAGGTTAAGAACAACTGAAGTAGGTCCTGGAGTCCAGGTTAAGAACAGCTGAAGTAGGTCCTGGAGTCCAGGTTAAGAACAGCTGAAGTAGGTCCTGGAGTCCAGGTTAAGAACAGCTGAAGTAGGTCCTGGAGTCCAGGTTAAGAACAGCTGAAGTAGGTCCTGGAGTCCAGGTTAAGAACAACTGAAGTAGGTCCTGGAGTCCAGGTCAAGAACAGCTGAAGTAGGTCTTGGAGTCCAGGTTAAGAACAGCTGAAGTAGGTCCTGGAGTCCAGGTTAAGAACAGCTGAAGTAGGTCCTGGAGTCCAGGTTAAGAACAGCTGAAGTAGGTCCTGGAGTCCAGGTTAAGAACAGCTGAAGTAGATCCTGGAGTCCAGGTTAAGAACAGCTGAAGTAGGTCGATTCAGATCTTTGCTCTGGTTATTAACATGAGTTAGCGACTAAACTGTAGCTACAGACAACAAGGTCAGGTAGTTCTTATGATCATGATGAAATAAATAAATTGGAAATAATGTTGGCATATATTTTAAGGAAATAAATAGAAAATCGTTCTGTACAAAATTCCCTATCCTGTGTATAAACGTGGGGACACCCCATACATGTAAAACTCTCTCCGATAATTGTTCCTGAAATCAAGGAAAGATAAAATGCATCCAGTGTTTATTTAACCATTTATTGTAAGTTTTTTTGTTGAAAGTAACATAATAAAACAGAGACCTACTTTATCGAATTACGCCACATTTTATTAATACCTAGAAGTGTATCCAACGTGACTGGTGTCTTTAAACGTTTAGCTAATAGACGTAGACATTTTTGGTTCCTTTCACTATTATTATTATCAATAAATTGCCTTTGCGTGATCTGTTTTAACATTGGAATTAAACTTATTTGGTCTGATAAAATTCAAATAATTTTAAAACTATCGATCTCAAAATGCTGTACACAGTGTCCAAGTGTCGTTTGCACCTTAGCATTCTGAATTCATGTTTCGTTTTCACCACATTTCTGCAGCAAAAAAAATGTGTGTGAAAGTATTTTAAAGATTGAGGGCAAATTATAAAGAATTAGGAGTAATATGGATGGATGCGAGGTAAAGACAGACGCAGGTAGCAACCATCCATATTTTCCGATAAACATTATTTGAAGTTCAAATACTTTACAGTAGATTAATGAAAATTATGTAATATAATTCACAATTCACATTCTTTAATTTTGAAAAATTGTGACTTAGTTATTGCAGAGAGTTGATTTTCTCACGTTCAAGGTTTACTGAGGAGCAAAGCCTTCTTGAATATAAAGCTGTGTCGTTAGTTAGGTAGTTCTTGGCCTTTCGGTGAATCGTAGCGCCTTGACTTCGCCGGGAGCTACACACCAAACGACACAAAACTACATCCAACAAGATTGTAATTTTCATGTTAGTCGTTTTAGTCTCTGTAGAGGAAATATTCTTTCTTTAATTTTAATCTCTGGCCCTGTGGCTGCCTGTGCCAATTTTTTCTTAATTTCTTGTGCAAGCTTCCGCGAAATTCAGAACTGCTTTACATCAAATTTTAGATTATACGCGGAACTTCCTGTGTGGAAAGAACATACCATCAAAAGGAAATATATAGATGAAGCCAATACAATTTTCGGAACAAAATAAGGTAGGGGGTGAATTGCCTTTTATGGTAGTAAGATGTAGCGTACTTCACTTCACTGTTCTAATTAATATCTTAAGGGCGTGTTCATATGTCTCTGACTCTCTAGCGTGATAAATATCAACAATATTGCGATAATGCCCACCTGATGCTGGCTGGCTTGATGAACAACAGCTGTGGAATAAACGCATTTTTAAACAGCTGATTCTTCTCTCCAGTGTTGCCAACACAAACAAAAAATCACAAGTCATTTTTTACGTTTTTCTCACCTGTATGTTTCCGCACTACTACTGTTCTGTTCACAATAATGTATTTATATTTGGCAGCACTGCACTCAGTTCACATACACAATTTACTTGGATTCTGCAAAATCCGCACAGAATTATATTGCTTGTTCTTAGTCTAATATTATACCGAGTGCTTTTATTAATCCGAGTCATTTAATGTTCACTAGAATGTAAATTAAACAATGTTAACGTTGCTTGTAAATTCAGTAATATTCCTGTATCATGCGTAACTCAGAGTAACATGTACTTAAGTTTCGAACGGCACTGGAACTTGATTACATTGTTCATTTGTGTTTATATCCACCTAGTTATTAGTTGCTTAAAAGTCGAAATTTTAAGCTCGGCATCAAGGATCGTAGAACTTCGAGATAAATGGTACTGCAGTTGCGCATGGTGTATGATCAATGGATCTACAGTTGTGCACTTGTATGGCCGATGGTTCTACAGTTGTGCAGTGTAAGACCGATGGTTCTGCTGTTGTGCACGGTGTATGACCGATGGTTCTACAATTGTGCACGGTATATGACCGATGGTTCTACAGTTGTGCACGGCGTATGACCGTTGGTTCTACAGTTGTGCACGGCGTATGACCGATGGTTCTACACTTGTGCACGGCGTATGACCGATGGTTCTACAGTTGTCCATGGTGTATGACCGATGGTTCTACAGTTGTCCACGGCGTATGACCGTTGGTTCTACAGTTGTACACGGTGCATGAATTTCGTCTGCTTATTCTAAATCGTTTCACGTTGTTGATTTAACTGATGTGTCAGTTGATCAAATTCGTGTGTGTAAGAACTGCACTTTCTGATACATATATGTGTGAATGATGGCTCTACAGTTGTGAACGATGCATGGCCGATGATTCTACTGTTGTGTACGGTGTATGACCGATGGTTATACAGTTATGCACGATATGTGACCGATGGTTCTACAGTTGTGGACGGTGTATGACAGATGGTTTTTATAGATTTGCACGATGTACGATCGTTGGTTCTACAGTTGTGCACAGTGCATGAAATTTCGTCTGCTTAATCTAATTCGTTTTCCTTTATTGATTTAACTGATGTGTCAGTTGATTAAATTCGTGTGTGAAAGTACCGCAGTTTCTGATCCATGTCCTTCGAGTAATATGCAACGGAATTTTAACTATCTTCCTGAATGTGTTAATGTAAAGTGACACATACTGCTTACAAATCCAGAAAATGCAAGAAATCCATTTGGTTTAAAACACGTATAGGAATTGCACGTGTAAGATACTTAAAAAAATAAGGTAACAACACTCTGAAAACTTTATTCTGGCTGCGATGTATACGTAGCAAACGGGTAGCAGATAATACACATCAGACTGCCACGTAGTCACCATTGACATTTTAACATTTGTCCCTCGCGGCATCAGGGCTTGTACCCATACTTAGAAGAAATCCATACCAAATGTCTGTAGCCAGGATGTTACAGCTTACTTCACTTCGGCGTCTGTTGCAAATTGCTTGCCAGCTATATGCTTCTTAAGGGGTCCAAAGCGATAGAAAACTCTGGGCACAATTTTGCCCATTGGACCTGTGATTTGTTACAGCGCTATGGCTGGGAGTTTGTGGACCACCCTCCCACTAGTGCCGTGCTGGCGTCCAGCGATTTCCATCTCTTTGGATCAATTAAGAAGGGAATGCCTGTTTTGCGATTTGCAATAGACGCCGACGTGAAGCAAGCTGCCGCCTGCTGAGTACAAACACTTGACACCTGTTTCTTCTACTCTGGGCTAAAATGCTTGGTGCCACTGTGGGAGAAATCCTTAAATGTCAATGGTGACTCTGGAAGTCATCATGTACCATGTACTGCGCAGGTGCCATGTGCTGCGCAGGTGCCATGTGCTGCGCAGGTGCCATGTGCTGCACAGGTGCCATGTGCACTTCGAAGTCAGAATAAAGTTTGTGATATCAGAGTGTTTGTTATCTTTTTTTTATATTTTTTTTCGTTCGTAATGCATTGAATTTGGTGTAGTCGAAGGATGAACTCCGGCTATTCACGTTTCCTGTTTCCTTTCGCTAATAGCCTCCTATTTTACTCCTTCAGAAAACTAAAGCTCTGAACTCACTCCTTGCAGCCGAGCCCGGCAGACCAATTACAGATACCGCCAATAGGATCAAACGACAATTGCCTAGGACAGGTATACTCCCAGCCTAAAAGTTCACCATTTTCCATCTTTGCACACGAGATAAATTTCTTACAAGAGAAAGGGTGCGGGAAATTCCCACGGTCTAGACATTCGATATAACCGTCGGAATGAATCTTAACTTTCCCTGAAACCGGTGCTACATCCAGGATTCCAACATCTTCGTCGTCGTAGTACTCATAATCAACAATAGGTTGTTGTCTGGGTCTTGAGGTCCTAGCAAGTGTGCTGGTCTCAGGGGCGGGCCTTGGCGTCGTCTTCGAGAAAGGACGAGGCCTGTGGGAGAGATTACCGGGTAGACGCCTCGGCGATGCTAATGATGGTGATGACGGAGAGGGTTCTTCGCTGACAAACACTGTAGATCCCCGACGAGGGAATAATGGAGCTGTGGCAGGTGTTGAGGCCGTTGGTGTTGCAGCGCTTGTACCTGGATGGAACAACAAGAATTGTGTTACTTGCTGTTACTGCGTGCTGAATTACGAAAGATATTTGCACATTTCAGAGGAAGTAATGTCTTCAACACGGGCGGTGACCAGCATTTACCAAGTAAGTTAAATGACTGACACTTAACACATACTGATATAAACATGCGCGATTTACTGAAGTCATTCGTCATCTGGTCGCTTCCAATGAGCTGTAATATTTGGTGCGGGGTCTAGGGTATTTATATTATAAGGTCAAATATTTATCCTGCTGAATAAAGCAAAGCACCAAAAAAAATTTTTTTTCCAAATAGTACCACACAAACTATGTGGAAGTCACGCTTGTGTGAAAATCAAAAAAAGATGGGGATGGTAAATATATCTTATATACCTATGTTTCACTGGACTAGTGGTTAGCGTGCTCGCCACTAGACCCAAGGTTCGCGGGTTCGATCCCGACCGAGGTCGATAGATTTTTAAGGGCGATAAAAATTCAGAGCACCACTTCCTTCGGAGGGAAAGTAAAGCCGTCGGTCCCATGTCATAGATTTACGGCATGTAAAAGAACCTTACGGGCATGAATAGAACTAGTAGTGCTTGTAAGCAAAATTAAGAGGCCATTTCTCACCCAAGTCTCCTGACTGACTGCCAGATGGCTCTGGCATTCACATCAGGATCGAGTTGAAAAGCGCGGCCAGTTAGCCGGTCCCTCACTGCCGTAAATGCACAAAGACCTCGTAACCTCGGAAAGAGGAGGCCCAAGCCCATATAGGGCTGTCGAGCCATGGTTATTATTATTATTATTATTATTATTATTATTATTATATTACCTATCTTTCACTGTCTTGAAACTGAAAGAAGCAGTTTAACCCTGTGTATTCGGTTCTTGAGGAAACTGGCAATCCTTCTTTCATTTTCCTTTGAAAATAGGTACTTATATGCTTAAAATAAAAGTTTTAAGAAATGGCAGAGTAATAAATTATGTGTTTGGATATTTTTTGAATATATTATGTATTATTAGTAATTTTACAACGAAAATGATTCTGTCAAAAGAGAGGTAGGCTGTTGCGAAATCTTGTTATGAATGAATCGAAATGCAGTAACAAACAAGAAGAGCAAAAATTATTTATTGAATTTTTATAACAGCATTTCCTAAAACGCTGTATTTAGTGCAGTACGGAAGTGACCTTGAGCCACTAGGAGAATATTAATGTGGATCTTTAAGAAGTATGGCGTAAGGGTGTGAAATGTGTCATCTTGCACAGGATCGAGACCATTGTGAACAGCAATGAAAATTTGAGTTTCAAAAACGCGATCTCTAGCCTCAGAAGCCGAGATCTGCTTCGTGGATTTGGCAGTATAAAAATAATGCTAGAAGTTGTGTAACATGGCCGATACTACTGACTTAAATTGCGTTTAATATAATATGAAACACCTCTTGGTTTGATGTTAAGGGATTTATTTGGTGCCATTTTAAACACTCCTGCACGATTGTAATGTAACTATAACAGTGTCACGCAAAATGTCTGGCACTATGAAATCCTTACAAAGTCTCATTCATTCTGCGGGCCCCCTCCCCAAAATTATCTCAACTGACGGACCGCTAAAGCACAACTCGAGGTGTTATTTAGAGTTATAATAATTACAAAAGGGAAATATACTTCTTTCTAAAACTTTATTGATTAAATGTAAAAATTAAGTACAAAATTATATTTATAACAATAATGATAAAAAAACCTAAAATTAAGAAAATATGAAGGTAGAAAGGTTTGTTCTACTGAACATATATATACCATGTGTTTCACCATTATTCCACAAAACAGATTTTTAAAATACTGTATGTATTTTGTACAATACTTTTTCCTTCTAAATTTCTATGGGAAACCAAAAACAATCTCGCTGGCCCCTAGTGGTCAGCGGACAACACTTTGAAAACCAATGTACTATACTATTTTAAAACCTCAACACAAATTATGTGTGTAAAAATGCTATTACATCAAACTATTATGCGATAACTTTAAAAATTTTGTCAGAAATAATTTTAAGTGCTGCTGTATGGATGAGCTCTTTTAACCGGTAAAATAATTGTTGTCATTAGCACCGTCATTATGAGCATTTGAACTTTAGGCATAATAGAATTTGTCAGTGTCAATTAGCACTAATGTAAACACTACACAAACAATAATGCAGCAAAACTACTGACTGTATTAGCTATTCAGGTACCCCACTAATATTCCACTAACCAGAAAGGCCAACTCTACACATCCAAATGTTACTTCTAAACTTGTAGCTTTAATGTAAGTATTAGTTGGTCAATGGTTACAGGTCAAAAGTTATATCTATTGGAAATAAGTACATAGAGATGAAATAGATAAACGACTTCTCAACAATCTAAACCTTACGTGAATAAACTACGGTGTTTGTCTCAGTTTACTTAGAACTTGTGTCTTGTGAAATTCAATAAAAATGACATGCGTGGTTGAAGGAAAGATTTTATATAATTTTTCTACAATACAGAATGCGGTGTTGATGAACAATAAAAATACAGGACAGAAAACCGAAGAAAACAAATGCTACGATAAAATTCTACAATCAGAGTATGGATATATTACCAGTTTATTATTTCAAAGCAGTCAGCCTTTGCGATTATTATCAGTATTCGTGAGTAGAGGGCGCTGTGGAGAGAAAACAAATTGACAGACAAAACTATAAAACATGGGCTGGAAATTAAGTAATGATAATACAAATGACAAGCACTAAGCAAGTCAACGCACATTTCTGTAACTAGTATCAATACTTATGTTCTGTAATTGTTAAAACTAAATGTTTTTGCAATATTTTGTTTTGGAAGGGAAAAAAATTCGTAGACCTACATATTTAGAATATTTTGTGGCGAAGATACATTTATCTGTTTTATTAACTCGATTAATATAAACACTAAAACATCGTAATACTTCATAAATCCAATCCTCCAGATATGTCATATTTCTTTTAAATTTTTGAATTGTTAAAAATAATTCTACTAGGTGTCGGATTAACGAAATTGATTGTAATTTTACTATCTTTAGGGTCGTGCCTTGGCTCAGGCGGTTAGTCACCGGCCTATCACCGCGGAGGCCCCGGTTCAATACCAGGCCATTCCACATGAGATTTGTGGTTTACAAAGTGGCACTGACGCAGGTTTTTCTCCGAGCACTTCGGTTTTCCCTTGTCAGCGTCCTTTTGCCAAAAGTCCATACTGCCCCACTTGTCAAAGACGCTATATAATTTTAGCAATTAACAGCGTATTTAATATAGTGCCTATCTTATTAGACACTCTATACTATACACAATGAGCGAAGTCCTTCAAAAATTAATATTCTTCCCACGAGTGAACAAATTCTGCCTTATATGGAATTCTAATTTTGATTTTTTTGCAATCCCATTACAGGCCTGGAAAGACCCCTAGGGTTCCAAGAGGTTGAGGCTCCCAGATTTCTAGACAATCGGCACATGAAGGTGGTAAGGTTGTCAGCCCTACGCACCGGCCGCCTTTACCTCCCAGGAAATATTTCTGTTACTCATTTCTTTTAGAGGCTGAGTCGACCCCTGGGCCATAGTGCGACCGAAACGATTATGTCAAGGAAAAATTCCAATGATACCATCGGGAATCGAACCCGCGACGTTTCGGTTTGTAGCGTAGTGCCTCAACCAACTACGCCACCGCGTGCCCTCTTAATTTTGATTATCGTGTTCAAAAATCCCGATGTTTTGAAGGAACGTATCGCCTTCGTCTTCTCGAGGTCGGCAGTCCATCATTCTTCATTGAATAGTAAAAGAACCTTTAAAGATGAAGGTAAAACTTTCCTTCGAAACGTCGAGAACACCAACCCAGCGACGGAGTATCATATCCCAGAAGACCTGAACCCTCGTCTGCACGCTGCACAAAGCACGACTCCGTCAACCTTAGGGTTGCATATAAGCTGTGAATTACTTCGCTACCTGGACGAACTTTCGCGTCGCGCTAAGAACTGTGGTCCGCGGAGACACTTGGTTAGAAGTTTGGTGGCCTGTTAGTTGGTTACTTTGCTGTTTGGTTAGTTATATGCAAAGCTATGGAGGACAGGAGTCACGGTGTTCAAAGCAGCAAACGTTCACTTCGATTTCTTTGCGTGGGCCGCGATAGCTCAGTCGGTATAGCGACTCGCTACAGGCTGGACGGTCCGTGGATCGAATCCCGGGTAGGGGGCGAGATTTTCCGTTCCCGTCCAGACCGACCGTGGGACCCACCCAGCCTCCTGTACAATGGGTACCGGGTCTCTTTCCCGGGGGTAAAGCGGCCGGGGCGTGGCGTTGACCACCCACCCCCATCTAGCGCCGAGGTTAAAGAAAGAGTAAAGCTATACGTCAACTCCCGTTCTGGGCCTTCAAGGCCTGTTATAGTGTTAAATTTCTGTCTACCTTCACCTTACCTTTTCGATTTCTTTGACAGACATCTTCTTCGAATCACTTTGAGTGGGCAGTAGCCTCTTGATTTTCCTGAAAGTCGGTGTTCGGAATTTCGACCTTTCATTATCACCCATTTTAATACAGTTGTTTCGACCTTTCGTGACAGGTTCCGACGAATCAGGATGAGACCACGTGGCTGCCAACTTTGCTTCCCCCCACTCTCCTGCTACTGCGCAGGTCATTGCCAGCCCATTCTTGCTCTGTATTTCATTAAGTGAGGTTGACTCTTTTGTACTTTACGGAGTGAGCCTCTGCTTGATTCATTTAATGTATTCTAGGCTTGCAAGGAGTGTTTGTAGTTTATTCAAAAAACCTTCAACCTTTCTATGTTTTGTTAGGATATTTCATATCTTTATTGCAAATATTTCTTAGTTCTTGGTACAAAAATTCATGTTTATATTAAAAATATATTTCAGTATTCGTGATGGTTTTAGCGGTCCCAGTTAGTAGCGAACACAGGCTTTACTCCAATAAGAAACTCAGTTTAGAATTACGCAAAACCAGTTATGCGGTAAGAAAAAAAGGAAACTCTCTTATCGAAATTATACTGAATTACTGTACTTACGTGTACTTTTGACTACTTCGGGAATGGGCTGGGTCGTGGGGGGCACGATGGCTAAATTGTGGATGGCAACTACCGCTGAGTTAGCCAGGTCCGGCAGCTTAGTTGTCGTGAGTTCGTATCCAACCTCTGCGTCTGTGGATAGATGCTCTTTGGACTCCAGGAGCTGTATTTCGTCCTGCGTATTTTCATGGGCGTCATTTGTGGGTAATGTCGTCACTGGCACCGGTCTCGTCGTCACTGGGAGCGACGTGGTGTTGGGTCGACGTCTCGGGAAACTGTATTTCCTCACCCGCCCACCAGAACTGTCTACAAATGCAATATAGGACATTCCAGTGGGAGAAACTCTTTGATTTCAAAGTCATTGGCGTTATATCCACATATTGTTTGCGGTATTGTATGTACTCCAGCGTACTGACTACTTATTTTTAATTTCGACATTCAACCCTTTAATGTACAGTGGTTACTATATGTAACACCAGGTTTAACATTCACAAATTCTACGTTCTGCCCACACAGTGTATTTATGTGTTTTGTGTGGATCTCAGAACAAACAGCGATTATTTCACTGTACAGCATTAACTGACTGGTTTGCATAACTGAGATGGAGTGTGTTTACTGCGCGGTACGGACTGGATCTTTAAAGCCAAGTGGTTACTATATGTACCACCATGTTTAACATTCAACAATTTTACGTTCTGCCCACACAGTGTATTTATGTGTTTTGTGTGGATCTCAGAACAAACAGCGATTATTTCACTGTACAACATTAACTGACTGGTTTGTATAACCGAGACGGAGTGTGTTTACTGCGCGGTATGGACTGTATTTATGTGTTTTGTGTGGATCTCAGAACAAACAGCGATTATTTCACTGTACAGCATTAACTGACTGGTTTGTATAACTGAGACGGAGTGTGTTTACTGCGCGGTACGGACTGTATTTATGTGTTTTGTGTGGATCTCAGAACAAACAGCGATTATTTCACTGTACAGCATTAACTGACTGGTTTGAATAACCGAGACGGAGTGTGTTTACTGCGCGGTACGGACTGTATTTATGTGTTTTGTGTGGATCTCAGAACAAACAGCGATTATTTCACTGTACAACATTAACTGACTGGTTTGAATAACCGAGACGGAGTGTTTTTACTGCGCGGTACGGACTGTATTTATGTGTTTTGTGTGGATCTCAGAACAAACAGCGATTATTTCACTGTACAACATTAACTGACTGGTTTGTATAACTGAGACGGAGTGTGTTTACTGCGCGGTACGGACTGTATTTATGTGTTTTGTGTGGATCTCAGAACAAACAGCGATTATTTCACTGTACAACATTAACTGACTGGTTTGTATAACTGAGACGGAGTGTGTTTACTGCGCGGTACGGACTGTATTTATGTGTTTTGTGTGGATCTCAGAACAAACAGCGATTATTTCACTGTACAGCATTAACTGACTGGTTTGTATAACTGAGACGGAGTGTGTTTACTGCGCGGTAAGGACTGTATTTATGTGTTTTGTGTGGATCTCAGAACAAACAGCGATTATTTCACTGTACAGCATTAACTGACTGGTTTGTATAACTGAGACGGAGTGTGTTTACTGCGCGGTAAGGACTGTATTTATGTGTTTTGTGTGGATCTCAGAACAAACAGCGATTATTTCACTGTACAGCATTAACTGACTGGTTTGAATAACCGAGACGGAGTGTGTTTACTGCGCGGTACGGACTGTATTTATGTGTTTTGTGTGGATCTCAGAACAAACAGCGATTATTTCACTGTACAGCATTAACTGACTGGTTTGAATAACCGAGACGGAGTGTGTTTACTGCGCGGTACGGACTGTATTTATGTGTTTTGTGTGGATCTCAGAACAAACAGCGATTATTTCACTGTACAGCATTAACTGACTGGTTTGTATAACTGAGACGGAGTGTGTTTACTGCGCGGTAAGGACTGTATTTATGTGTTTTGTGTGGATCTCAGAACAAACAGCGATTATTTCACTGTACAGCATTAACTGACTGGTTTGAATAACCGAGACGGAGTGTGTTTACTGCGCGGTACGGACTGTATTTATGTGTTTTGTGTGGATCTCAGAAGAAACAGCGATTATTTCACTGTACAACATTAACTGACTGGTTTGTATAACTGAGACAGAGTGTGTTTACTGCGCGGTACGGACTGTATTTATGTGTTTTGTGTGGATCTCAGAACAAACAGCGATTATTTCTCTGTACAGCATTAACTGACTGGTTTGAATAACCGAGACGGAGTGTGTTTACTGCGCGGTACGGACTGTATTTATGTGTTTTGTGTGGATCTCAGAACAAACAGCGATTATTTCACTGTACAGCATTAACTGACTGGTTTGAATAACCGAGACGGAGTGTGTTTACTGCGCGGTACGGACTGTATTTATGTGTTTTGTGTGGATCTCAGAACAAACAGCGATTATTTCACTGTACAGCATTAACTGACTGGTTTGAATAACCGAGACGGAGTGTGTTTACTGCGCGGTACGGACTGTATTTATGTGTTTTGTGTGGATCTCAGAACAAACAGCGATTATTTCACTGTACAACATTAACTGACTGGTTTGTATAACTGAGACAGAGTGTGTTTACTGCGCGGTACGGACTGTATTTATGTGTTTTGTGTGGATCTCAGAACAAACAGCGATTATTTCACTGTACAACATTAACTGACTGGTTTGTATAACTGAGACGTAGTGTGTTTACTGCGCGGTACGGGCTTGGTCTGTAAGTAACGCAGGCTATTTCATTTTAGTTTTTATTTTTAAGTGCGTCATAAGCTCGGGCTCGATCCTAGGCCAGTTCATACGAGATTTGTGTGGATAAAGTGACAGTGGGACAGGATTTTCTCCGAGTACTTCCTTGTTCCCCACTCATTGTTGTTCCTCAAATATTTCATACTCAGCTTCATTTACGTGCTACACTTACGAGAAAGAAAGTTGGGCGAAGAGTGGGGAGCAAAAAAACATCTCTCTTTCGGTTACAGGCGAACATTAGATATAAAAATGCTTCTACTCCACTTCATTCGGTCCTGGAAGGTCATTAAAAGGTCATTATTATTTCGGAAAACATTCGATTTTACTTTTCCGCCGCGTTTGGGCTCTTAACACAATAAAGAAGGTGACAGGGAGAGGCAAACGATAGCTGACAGACAAAATGATGAACCTGAAGTTTTGTTGTTATTTGGTGATAGTGACAGACGTTATCTACCAGTTTATGTCACTCTGTGAAATATACACTCAAGGATAGATCACAAGAGTAGTGCGAATAATCAAGTATAAAACCTTGGGTGGTAAAATTAAATTTATCAAGAGATACTGTGTGATTAGACACCTCTTTAGTCTAACCTAAAACTCAAGATTTTAAGATTATTACAGACTGTTCACAGTGAGCATATAATTCAACGTAGTACAACCACATGGCAACACTATGACACTAAATTAACGCGTAGGTTGGTGTAAGAATAATGAAATGATCTATGAAAGATCCGTGGAGCAGCTAGTGAATATTTTGCCAACTTGCCATGTGATGGAAACGTGGCTAGTATTGACATAAGGATTGAGATTGTGGACACGTGGCTAATATTGACATGAAGACTGAGGTTGTGGACACGGGGATAATATTGACATGAAGACTGAGGTTGTGGACACGTGACTAATATTGACACGAAGACTGAGATTATGGACATGTGGCTAATATTAACATGAAGACTGAGATTGTGGACACGTGGATAATATTGATATAAAGACTGAGATTGTGGACAGGTGGCTAATATTGACATGAAGCCTGAGGTTGTGGACACGTGGATAGTATTCATATAAAGACTGAGATTGTGGACACGTGGCTAATATTGGCTTGAAGACTGAGATTTTATACACGTGGCTAATATTGACATGAAGACTGAGGTTGTGGACATGTAGATAATATTGATATAAAAACTGAGATTGTGGACACGTGGCTAATATTGACATGAAGACTGAGATTGTGAACGCGTAGCTAATATTGACATGAAGACTGAGGTTGTGGACACTTGGATAATATTAATATAAAGACTGAGATTGTGGACACTGGCTAGTAATGACATAAGAATTGAGATTGTGTACACATGCCTAGTATTGACATTAAGTTTGAGGATGTGGACACGTGGGTACTATTGGCAGAAAGATTGAGATTGTGGACACGTGGCTAGTATGGACATAATGAATGAGATTGTGGACACGTGCCTAGTATTGACATTAAGTTTGAGGATGTGGACTCGTGGATACTATTGACAGAAAGATTGAGATTGTGGACACGTGGCTAATATTGACATTATGTTTGAGGTTGTGGACACGTGGATACTACTGACATTAAGATTGAGGTTGTGGACACGTGGCTAGTATTTACGTTAAGATTGAGGTTGTGGACACGTGGCTAGTATTCATACAGATTGGGATTGTATCGCTTGATTATACCGTTTAAACGAAAGTCGGCTGAGTACTTTTGTAGTTATTTAAATTTACGATTAATGATACGCGTCATACTCAGGAGATCGCAGGGGCCGTACTGGGCCAGGACACAATGCCATAAAACTGGACACAGCAGCCTTGTACCTTGTTAATTCACAATCATCTTGCCTTTCGACGCTATGTTACATGTGTATTTAACAAAGTACTGTTACATAAATTACGGAGCCAGTTCTAAATAGTCAACTATTGGCTTTCTAATGAATAAATTATTCATTAGGAAACCAATAATTATAATTTACAGTTTATTGTATGTTTTGCTATAACGTCACTCGATGGCAGGTAATCTCTGCAGATAATACAGTGTTTTTAAATAAGCTACCTTTGTCAGTGGAGGCGACGTTAGATGAGTCCGAAGGCTGGACGTCAGATGCCGTGGCGTCACTCTCCCTCGTTCTGTTGGACGATGAACCATATTTCCTACGCCGAACCAGTCTGGCGCCGGGTTGGCGACGCTGTTGATGAGATTCTGTGGAAGCCGCAGGCGTCTCTGTCGTGGTAGTGGTGGTCGTCGACGTTGAACGCTGACGCACCCTGTTAGGGTTATATAACGTCCCTGTTGGGCGTCGCAAAGATCGCGTCGTCGTGGTAACCACCTGTAGAAACAAAACACATTCGTAGTTGTTCCCTGGTTTATCGACCCTCTGCCAGTTTCCGCAAAGACTGGAGGTCGTCCAGCATCGAGGTTGTTTTTATTTTCGATGCCGCATGCATATATATTAAGAGAATATGCTTCCTGTTTAATTGAACGTAACGTTACTCTTAAGAGTTTCTTATTTCAGATAAATTCCTGGTGTCTGTCATCCTGTTTGTGGTCTGGTTGCTACGAGACTACAGGCGGTTCATTTATGGATACAGCGAACATTACACACCGCTGTGTTTGCAACTTAACACAAAAATAATCGTGTTATCGTTTTATATTCTTTCCACGTGTTGTGGAAGATACTACGAAATTTAACCTCAATTAGTTTTGTTGTAGCTTACAAATTAACAGGTTCTTCTGCGTATTTACAGAGTATCGAATAATCAGTATAATTTAACAGACTTAATAATCAGTCGGAATTTTCACGAAACCAAAAAAGAAACAAAATTAAAACGGACCAAACGTACAGAAATGTACGTAAAGAAATGAAATTACAAATTCTTCTGCACAAAAAGTTTTTTTTTTTCCAATCAGTGTCTGAGAAAGGTTGTTAAATTGTAAATATGCGTGTCCTGTAATGAGAAAATGTTTAGAGGTATTAATATTGTAAATTCGTTACAATCGGCACAATTCTTATGTCTTTGACATAAAGTGTTTTTAGACTTTGTCCGACGTCTAATTTTTTTTTTAATAAAGCACGACATCTCGGAAGCAGAGCCGGCTTCCGAAACGTCGTGCTTCATTAAAAAATTAGACGATGTGCAAAGTCAAAACCAGTCAGTGACCCATATACCATCCTCTTATACCTTTGTGCGTTATATATACTGATAATACGTGAACATTAAAACATACCAGACAAATGCGTTTTGATTTCAGCATGAAAAGAATATGAAGAAAATCGGACAAAAACGGTTTTAGTAGCAGGAATGTGTAGTTAAGCCTCACACCTATGTGGAAAGGAATATGGAGCTAAATGATGATAAAGTTTTGTAATGCCATGCGTCTCGTTTAGTTGTAAGAAATCATTATGACGCAAAAAATGTAGTTAGTGTACCACGGAGGTTAACAATAAGGATCTGTGTGAGTTTCCACATTTGCAAAAGCCCATTTGTGTGATTATCGGAATAGCAGTAGTGGAGGGAACTTCAGTCCTTCGTCAACCGATCCGTTCCTTCTGTCCATCAATCAGCGTCGTCTTCACTTTGAAGCAGTACGTCAACTGAGTTCAGTCCAGCATTTGTCCAGGCCTCTTTTGAAACGGTGTTAAAGACAAGGTCTATTGTGTTAGGCTACAATAGAGAAGATGAAAGAATGACTAAGCTGATGTCATTTCTGTTAGAACAAGTGCAGACAAGTTACTTCTAAGGTTGCAAGAGATGGTTGTTATTGTTCCTCCATTCCATATTCCCTCATGATGGTTGCAAGCAGTTAACGTGTTGCTCATCACCAGCATTGTTAGTTTGCAGGGCGGAGGTTGCATTCACCCTACCTCACTCTCTGCTTCAGGTTCCACAGTTGTGCTACTGGGTCGTTTTCTCCTCACCAGACGCCATGTCTTGCCCTCCGTGTTCTCAGATACCGGCTTGTTCCTGCCGGTGGCTGGTGTTGAACCTAAAGTTTCATCATCTCTGGAATCAGCTATGAAATCAACACTGGCAATGAAATTATCTGTAGATTGCTTTTTTGTTGAGGTCTTTGCGGAGTTTTTATGGGATATCTGCTCCCTATTCCCGTCACTCAGAACCTCTACTGTAGTCGTAAGAGCACTGTCATGAATTCCTTCAGAAGTTGTCCTTGCAAATGTCGACAATGGATAAATTGATTTTCTTCCTGTACTTCCCTTTGCGTACCCACTACCATCAGTGTTCAGGTCACTGTCCTTGGAGGTCGTTAATTCAGAATTGTGGAAGGAAATTTCAAAATCATTTGAGGTGTTACGGGCTGTCGCATTTTTGAGTTTACTGTTGTTTTTTGTACTGGCAGATTTGCTTTTCTGAGTCATGTGGGGAACATATCTATCATTTGTACCATTTAAATCAAAAATCTCTACCACGTGCTTTCCTTCAATGTCCACCGTTGTCACAAACTCACTGACGGAGGCTGGAGTACTGACGTCATAGTCATCTCTTCCAAATAATGCTGCTGTAGCGAAGGGGGTAACCGAGTTCTCTTCAACAGTATTAACCGAAAGATTTGTCTCCGAAATGAAGTCTGAAGATTTCATTTCGTTCTGGGTTACATTCAGTTTGTTCCTAGAAGTTATCTGGCTTTCATTGGATGATTCTGTTGGTGATTTTCTAGCCTCTGTTGGCGGAGTGTCCGAACTATGTGTGGTAGGACGTCTGCGTATTTTTTTAATTCGCACCCTGTCACTTTCCCCCCTACCTCTGATTCTTGATGCCAGGCTGCTCGATTTAATGGATGCTGGTGTAACAGACGAGGGTCTAGATGTTTCCTTTTCTTCTGGCACACTTTCATCTGTGTATTTTCCTGTGCTATTTAAATAAGGAATTAGCTCTGTAACATCTAATTCAAATTGTGTTAGTGGTGAGGTGTCAGTAGTGAAGACCACGGAGTCCGTACTTGGGGAGTAATTATTGTCACTGACGTCAAATTCGCCTGAATCTTTTGTCGAGTTCATGTTTGATTCTGTTGAAAAGTTCCTATTTATGTGAACCTTTCTGGGAACGAACTTTGGCCTAGTCTCTGGGCTAAATATTTCTAATACCTGTGTGCTTGGTTTGGCGTTGTCAGAGGAACCCTCTGTGTTTCCAGCTGTAGAAACAACAATATAAACGAATTATCCACGTCTGCTGATACATTATGCGTTGCTGATAAAATGTCTTTCTGTGTTGTATTCGTTGAGGTTGTGTTTGAAGTTTCTGTTATTCCCTTCTGATCCTTTCCCCTTCTCCTGTTTCCTCTCTTTGGAATAAATCCAAGTGTTGCGTTGCTAGTTCTTTCGTTTGCCAGAATATTGATTTCACTTCTATCCTTTTCTACTGAATTTATCACTTCGTCTGCAGTTGTTTGAGTGGACGTTTGTGGATACGGACGTGGCCTTTTACGTTGGCCTCTGCTGGGGATGAACGTTCTTCTGGGCTCCTTATTTGGTTCGGCATTAGCAGTGGCATTTGCCACATTCGAATGGTTTTGTACTGTAAACGCACTTGCTTCCTCTGCTGCGTTTGTCGATGTTGGCCGATATGGACGAGGTCTTTTCCGTTGCCCTCTTCTCTTCTGGGAGAATGTTGATGGTGTACTTGAAAGTTGTGGCTCCGCAGTTGTGGTCGAGAAAGTAGGCCTTGTCCTGCGTGCCCTAAAGTCATCTACTCCCGGTTTCCTGCCTGAACCTTGCCGCCTTCTGTTATTTAGAGTGACAGTTCTAGGTGGTATATCTGTTGAACCAATTTCGTCAATTGCACCTATCGACTCGGTTTGTTTCTCGGTAACTGGTGGGGGTATGGGTTCCATAAGTGGTTCTGAATGTTTACTAATACTATCAAGGTGAAGGGTACTTGTGGTTTGGTAGTATTCAGGTATGGAAGTTGGATTTTCGCCGTGAGTATCTATGGAATTTTCATGGTAGATCCTATCTGTTTGAATATCTGGAATAGTGGGCAAAGTTGTGAATTCCTCACGTAAGATGTCAGTCGTGTAATCACCAAGAGGTGTAATCGTTTCGTGTCCACCAACAACTGTAACATGTTTCAACCGAGACACTTCACTTACCCTGTCAATTGTTTTCTCAGACTCCGTACCAACCACCATCCTTTCAGTACTTTCATTTCCAGAAACTGCTCTTGTATACGGTAATGGCAACTCTTCTTTCGAAGTGACCAGTTTTATTCTATTAACCTCCATTACCTTTTCAACATGTTCTTCTGTGACTTTACCGGCGATATGGTTCCTTCCAGAAAGCTATTAGAGGAAGGTCTCGACTGGAAAGACACTGTTGTGGCCGTAGTTTGGTGTTGCCTGTTATGTACCAAAGGACCAGGATACAACTTCTCACCTCTCAGTGCAGCTATGGCTTTGTACGGCACTCGGTTGACGGCTATTATTTGACGTTCTGTAGTGCCAGATTCTGTCACAGAAGTAACAATTCTCGTTACCGTAGGGGTGAACCTGGTGGTTGTTGGCGTGGGAATAGTATCTGGAAATGACGGCCCCTGAGAGTTTGATTCTGTCATTGATGTAGGGATTGTTGAAGATGGAATTGTTTGCACAACAGAGTCCTCAGTTGCTACAGGCTCAGTCTCCTTGGCTAGGATGTCAGTAGTACGAACGGTAGTGCTTCGTCTTCTGAGAATGTTATTGTCATGTTTTGGTTTATATGTTTCCCTCATAGGGACATCTGAAAAACTGGGAACAGTAGTACTACGGTGTTTGGAAATATCTATATATTTTCGAGGGTTTGTGTCAGTTGTTGTGTGTTCCTTTACAGTTACTGTGTCTTTGCTAATGCCAATGGTTGGTAAGGTTGTGCCACGTCTTCTAGCAGGACTAGTTGCATCTACGTAGTGCGGTTGACTTTCGACCACACGGGGTTCGGTAAACGGTTGAGGAGAACTAGAGGAAGGTACTGTGTCCACAAAGTCACTGCTATCATTTGCATTTTGTCTTCCGGTGGTGCTGTCGACTTCGACATAAGGCAGTGGATCTTCAAGAGGTGATGCAGATGTTGATATATCCTTCCCGATTTCCGTTATGGTTCTGTTATGACGCCTTCCAATGCTTGTTATATCTACATATTGGGGATATGTGCCTAGGGAAGATTCAGATGTCGCATGCCTGAATCCTCCTGAACTCACCTTCAATTCAGGTTCCAAAGTTGCTCTGTCGACCTTCTCATCTCTGCTGTGTTTCCTGAAACCTGTTGGCTTTTCAGTCACAAGTGTTCTGATCGGCGTCACAATTTGGATTCTCGTCTCAGGTTGTCTCTCAGTTGTGCCGGTGTATACTGGTCTGATTTCTGTTGTAGTAACTTGAACATCAGGATCTTTGCCAGTGTCATCTACTACTTGTTCTGGTGTTGGCTTTCTTGACCTCTGAATTGTGATGTATCTGAAAAGAAGATAATGAAGCTAAACTTTGCATATTTGATTTATGCACATATTAACCATTGTGGCACAATGCGGTGTCATATTTTTTGTGAACTCTGTGATGGTTCAGATATAAACTGTCATTTCAGCCTATTTTAATATGCTTATTCTGAATCATATATCTGAATATAAGAAGAAAACGACTACATTGAACTCTGTTCTTTCAACACTTGCTGGTCTGGTATAGAACAAACTGCAGTAGATAGTTTATGTTTTTCCCGACACACTACAACGGCGCTGTAGTAATGATGTACAGTGTGTGGACATTTTTATATTTCTTTATGTTTCAAGAATTTTTGAACTTGAATTTTAAATAATAATTGTACTGGTGTAGCTCACTGTCTGTCTGTCTGTAGCTCGTAAAATTTATCAGCTCATTTAAAAGTAGTTTAAAATGTTGTATTCTTTCGCTTCTTTAACACTGTTTTGCTTGTGTTTATATACCAGATATCTATTGCAAGCCAGTTTTAAAATTAACTATTACATTAACGAATAACACTTCTTTACTCTCTTTAGCTAACACTGGTTGTGTTTATTGCATCCCCATATCACTACATTATCCTACTTAGCTCACATCAGTTGTGTTTGTTGTGTCCCCATATTCATTGCATTATCATACTTAGCTCAAATCAGTTATGTTTATTGTGTCCCCATATGCACTGATTATCCTACTAGCTCACATCAGTTGTGTTTATTGTGTCCCCAAATCCACTGCATTGTCTTACTTAGCTCACATCAGTTATGTTTATTGTGTCCCCTTATGCACTGCATTGTCTTACTTAGCTCACATCAGTTGTGTTTATTGTGTCCCCATATGCACTGCATTATCCTACTAGCTCACATCAGTTGTGTTTATTGTGTCCCCAAATCCACTGCATTGTCTTACTTAGCTCACATCAGTTGTGTTTGTTGTGTCCCCTTATGCACTGCATTGTCTTACTTAGCTCACATCAGTTGTGTTTATTGTGTCCCCATATGCACTGCATTATCCTACTTAGCTCACATCAGTTGTGTTTATTGTGTCCCCTTATGCACTGCATTGTCTTACTTAGCTCACATCAGTTGTGTTTATTGTGTCCCCATATGCACTGCATTGTCTTACTTAGCTCACATCAGTTGTGTTTATTGTGTCTCCATATGCTATTGCATTGTCTTACTTAGCTCACATCAGTTGTGTTTATTGTGTCCCCATATGCACTGCATTATCCTACTTAGCTCACATCAGTTGTGTTTATTGTGTCCCCTTATGCACTGCATTGTCTTACTTAGCTCACATCAGTTGTGTTTATTGTGTCCCCATATGCACTGCATTGTCTTACTTAGCTCACATCAGTTGTGTTTATTGTGTCCCCATATGCACTGCATTATCCTACTTAGCTCACATCAGTTGTGTTTATTGTGTCCCCTTATGCACTGCATTGTCTTACTTAGCTCACATCAGTTGTGTTTATTGTGTCCCCATATGCACTGCATTGTCTTAGCTCACATCAGTTGTGTTTATTGTGTCCCCATATGCACTGCATTGTCTTACTTAGCTCACATCAGTTGTGTTTATTGTGTCTCCATATGCTATTGCATTGTCTTACTTAGCTCACATCAGTTGTGTTTATTGTGTCCCCATATGCATTGCATTGTCTTACTTAGCTCACATCAGTTGTGTTTATTGTGTCCCCATATGCACTGCATTGTCTTACTTAGCTCACATCAGTTGTGTTTATTGTGTCTCCATATGCTATTGCATTGTCTTACTTAGCTCACATCAGTTGTGTTTATTGTGTCCCCATATGCATTGCATTGTCTTACTTAGCTCACATCAGTTGTGTTTATTGTGTCGCCATATTCACTGAATTACTGGCGCAACATATCTCGGAATCGAGATTACTTGGGATACAGAATGCATTCTTCTTTTTCTGCGTGTTTTTTCCTTTATGTCACCCTGCTGTTTGGACCCCATGTTCAGCTGCAGATTCCTTCAGCATCATTACATCTCAGAAGTGATTGCAAAATACGTGTCACTCAATTCGTGCCAATATACGAAGGCTATTCACACACACTATAGTCCTCAAATACACAGACACACAATATCGCCATAATGCGCCATTTCCTCCTCCAACGGTTCTGCAGCCCGATTCAGGCCTTCACTGCCTCAATGATGCTACTTCATTGGTTCTTACCTAGCGCTTTGTTCTCCCAGCCCTCTTTCTCTGGGATCTGTGTGTTTTGTTCTACACTAACCTTGCCATTCAGTGCCACCTTCTGTGCTTTTGAAACTTCTGAATTTGTAAAGATCAGTTTCCTGCACAAGTTCGTATCTTTTAATGCTAAATTGTCTCCCAGCCACCTTATTATATCGGCTTTTATTTAGGTTCCTTTTAGTGTAACCGATAAAATTCCTGGTTATATGTGATAAGCCACGTACCCAATGCCCATGATTGTGTATTCATTAGGGTGTTAGTATGTTCCTGTTTCAGTGTACATGGTATTCTTGTCACTAACGTCACATTGCCATCTTATGCGTGTCCAATTCTCACCTTGGTGTTGTTGTGGCAGTATCGGCAGTTGTCGAAGGTCGGAGCCTTCTTATTGTGACATACTCTACCGGGTTGCTTTGTGGTCTTGAATTCTCATTTGTGTTTCTCTCATCAGTCTGGAACACCACGCCCTCCTCTGCTTCCTCTTCTTCTTCTTCTTCCTCATCATGCTCTGGTTCAGGTGTAGAAGGTCTTTAACACACAATGTTCAGGTTATAATTCACATACGCAATGTATTCACTAATCTGGACTTTGCAAAGCCTGGAGCAGTTAAAAAGTGTTCACAAATCACAAAGCTGCGATCATGCTTGTAAAAGCTGGTATGCCTAAAGTAGTTAAGCCCTTATTCGGGTCTTACGTAACACAAGCAGCTACTGATCTGATATCAGCGGTCTTCTAGGCAAGGCGTTGTAGTTGCGGGACATCCTATGAATATTTAGCCTACGTGTAATAATATGTGTGATTTTTTTTAGCATGTGACCAAGAATTAACTGATGAGGTATTGATTAGGCTACATAATGAAGAAGGTCTATATTTTGGATATCAGCAGTGAATTATTGTGCGATATAAGCAATGCTTGAAACTTACCTGTCTCTCTTAATTGTGACGTACTCTGGTTTCTCTCGGCGGAGTGACTTCACCTCATCAAGATCACCCAAGCCTTCATTTTGCGGTTTCACTGGTCGGTTTCTGTAGGGTGAAGTGTAGCTGCAACGTCAGAGAGACGTAATGACTGCTCAGCTTTGTACATGTAATGATCTGTACTCATCACCAAATATTATTTCGGGTGATCAAATCAAGAAGAATGAGGTGGGTGGGGCATGTAGCACGTATGGGTAAGGGGAGAGTTGCATACAGGATTTTGGTGGGGAGATCTGAGGGAAGGAGACCACTTGGAAGACGCAGGCATAGATGGGTGGATAATATTAAAATGGATCTTCAAGAAGTGGGATGGAAGGGGGCATGGACTGGATTGATATGGCTCAGGATAGGGACAGGTGGCGGGCTGTTGTGAGTGCGGTAATGAACCTTCGGGTTCCATAAAACGCGGGGAATTTCTTGACTAGCTGACGATCTGCTAGCTTCTCAAGAAGGACTCTGCGACATGGAGTTAGTTAGTTAGTTAGTTAGTTATGATAAACCCAGGCCAGGTGTGAAAATTCTTTCTTGAATGCATTCAATTTATTATATCAAACAAATGCACATTATCAGTTACATATCAGTGTTAAACACGTAGCTGCGACATGTTTCGGTACAAACATACCATCTTCAGGGAGCGCAATATGCCAGGTTTAAAACCAACTGTCAGTGACAGGCTGTTATTTAAAGGTACGGTCGTACCGAAACGTGTCGTAGCTACATGTTTAACAGTCATATGTATCTAATAATGTGCAGTTTGTTTGTATAATAAATTGAATGCGTTTATCTAGAAATGCACGGAATGGACAACCTAAAAAAATTCTTTCATGAGTGTTTATTGCTTGAAGGCGAGAGAGTTTGCAGAATTTGAACCTCTCATAAAGATATTTGTAGAATGATTTATTTTGAGCAGTCTCTCTCAAAACAAGAATCTCAGAGATTTCAGAATCTGTATTTTTGTCACAGGGCTACAGCCCAATTTTCACACCCAGATACACCATGTATTGTACTAATTTGTAGAATATCGTGCTGGATGTTTGTTCATGTCTCGGAACGAGATCTCCTTTCAATAACCATGTTTTGTGTTAACATGTGCGATTAGTTTGTGCCTCAGGTACTCCATCTTGTCCTCAGTTTTGCGAACGCCAACGTGGGAAGCGTGGCGCATAATTATAGACAGATTATTATCTTGTGGCATATGAGGCTATGTCGTTCGGTAGACAGGTACAATTTTGTGGTTGACAAACTGGCTTAACATTCTATTATACCCGGAATATGGATATAACAAATTGCTCCGAAAATTTGGGACCAAACGTATGGCGTTAGAAAACAAAACACCGTGAGAACCTCGAATCTAAATGGTATTTTTTTTCCAATGGCTCACAGCCCCTTGAGGGCCAAGGCCGCCTCATTCTTCGAGGTTCACGATCACACTCAGACACACCACACTCGGTAGGACTCCTCTGGACGAGGATACAGCTCCGTCGCAGAGACCTCTACCTGACAACACACAACACTCACAACAGACAGACATCCATGCCCCCGGTGGGATTCGAACCCACAATCCCAGTAAGCGAGCGGCCGTAGACCCACGCCTTAGACCGTACGGCCACTGGGATCGGCCAAATGGTAATTACCCTACATAATATCTCGTGAGTGGCCTGAGTTACGTCCGTGGTCGATTTTCATCATTAAAATCGATACTCATTTGATTATAATTATATGATCGATAATGATGGATTCTAATGGATAATAGTAGTGGGCAGTAATCGTTAATCGATTAGAATCGTTAGTGATTTATTATAGTTCATAATAATGGATTCTAATAGATAATAGTAATGGCAGTAATCGATATTAATCGATAATAATCCATGGTTACCGGATTTATCCTTTTGGTATGTTACCCAGTTTATTGGTTTGTTTGATTTCTGGCGTTATGTTTCCGTGGAGTAACGCGTAAATATTATGGCGGTTCATCATATGACGGTCACGTGACTAGCATAATATTACAGATATTGCAGATTTAAAAGCCTATGCATGTAGAGGCGACGCGTGTGTCCGTTTTCCACCGTCTGTTTTTATTAAAGCCAAATTTCCGAAATGTGACCTCAGTACCCATTGCATCACGAAGCTTAGGCTGACGGTTTGAGGTGTGTGGTCAATGCAGGCGATCATGCGGCAGGACGTTGCCCAACGACGCCTGTTGACGGGTGTTAGGCTGTGTGCTTAACAGAGCTGCTGGAGAAGCTGCTTAGTCAATAGGCGAACAGACAAGTTTATGTGCTCGACTCTGTTCGGCCCAGCTGCAGGCTTTTGGTCTGCGATTCAGAGGCTATTAATGTTTAAAGGCACAGCTAAATTCTGTAAACCGGAATAGCGTAGCTTCCGGAGCCTCAGGTTTAAAGGACGCAGATTGTATAGAGTTTGTTTATGTAATCACGACGTAAATGCTGATCCCAGTGGCCGCGCGGTTTAAGGGCCTGGGTATGAGGCCGTTCGCTTGCTGGGAATGCGGGTTCGAATCCCACCGGGGGCATGGATATCTGTTGTGAGTGTTGTTTGTTGTCAGGTAGAGGTCTCTGCGTGGGGCTGATCACTCGTCCAGAGGAGTCCTATGGTGTGTGTGTGTCTGACCGAGTGTGATCATCAAGCATCAATAATGAGGAGGCTCTGGCCAACTAGGGGCTGTTGCGACATCGGAAAAAAAAGTCACCACGTAAATTAAATTTTGAAAGGCTTTTTTTGTCGTATGGACCCTACTGTTTTGACTTCAAGTTCGTATAAGGTCTGTTAAAACTAGGTGAGGAGACTTTTTTAGTGTTCAGCATTATGATCAATCCAGCTTTTTTCGAACAGAAATTAAATATGGAAAATAGTTTTCATCATATTTGAACAGTCCTTTGAAATTCGTACATCTTTCTCTGTTAAAATAACAAGTTTTGTTAACATCTTTATTCCGAACATAGGGCGTGAGGACAGTAAGTACCCACATAATCAAAAACCCTCTGAAGTCACGTGTATATACAGGTGTTTTTTAATATTTGACCGATAAGCGTCACCCAACGCTCTGCCTGGCGCTCTGATATTTTTGCGTGGTACGCCTGCGTGTCGGGGAGGTTTAACCGTCGATGACGGAGCTAGACAAACGATCGCAGATAGAGTCTCATTAAAGCTCGCTAGAGCGTCGGCCCGGCGCTTATCGGTCAAGCGAAAAAAACACCCTATATATATATAAACAAGACTTACACGCCTAGAAATTTAATACGTGTGTTGGAAGAAGTAAAGTGTTTTGACCTCAACTAGTGATGTTTTACATCCAGCATCGCAAGCCAGCGACTTAAAATACAGAGTGTCCCTTTTATGCTGTCAAGGGCACGGAAGCTCTAAATGGATGTTACAGAGAAGCAAGCCTTGTATGCAATAAAGCTGTCATACTGAGGGACAAAATAAAAGGAACATTTGTAGAATATGGCTGTTTCCTTTCACTTCATTCCCTGATCGCTTTTCACGATAAAGACATAAAGCTGTGAAGATATTTTATATGGAGTTTTTAACAAACCACGTATTAAAGAAATATGCAGATGACCTTGTGCTACTGGCTAGGGAAGAAAAGGTGCTACAGGGCTGGTTGATAGACTAAGTTGAAATTGGAAGATGCTATGGAATGGAAATGAATGTGGAAAAACTAAGGTAATGAGAATCTCAAGGCAACCATTCCCCAATAAAAATTATGATAGATCAAAAGCAATTGGAGAATGTGGAATATTTCAATTATTTGGAGCATGATAACAAATGATGCAAGATGTACACGTGAAATTAAATCCAGAATTGCCATGGCAAAAGCAGCATTCAACAAGAAGAAGAATCTTTTCACCAGCAAACTGGAATTAAATTTAAGGAAGAAACTAGTAAAGTGTTACATTTGGAGCATAGCTTTGTGTGGTGCTGAAAAGTGGACACTTCGGAAAGTAGATCAGAAGTATCTGGAAAGTTTTGAAATGTGGTGCTGGAGAAGAATGGAGAAGATCAGTTGGACCAATCGTGTGAGAAATGAAGAAGTATTACATAGAGTGAAGGAGGAGAGGAATATCATACATACAATAAAAAGAAGAAAGGCTAACTGGATTGGTCACATCTTGCGTAGAAACTGCCTTCTGAAACATGTGATTGAAGGAAAGTTAGAGGGAAGGATAGAAATGACGGGATGAAGAGGGAGAAGACGTAAGCAGCTATTGGATAGCTTAAGGAAAAGAGAAGATACTGGAAATTGAAAGAGGAAGCACTAGATCGCACCCTGTGGAGAACTCGCTTTGGAAAAAGCTACGGACCTATCGTAAGAAAGACTGCGGAATAAATGGATGTTAAAGAAATCCATTTTTTGTCGTGTCACTTCCCTGGATGTACCAAATTGATCAGCAAACATAAAGTAAAACGATTAGCTGGGATTGAAGGACGGGGGTGCAATCCCCTACATGGCAGCGATATTTCATTTTTACACCACTTCAACACCGAATGTACATCCTGTTTACAGCTGAACAGTGGCTTCTAGTAAAGAGAGAACTGTTGGAGTTGACCGCTCACGTCTGTCATGTGTCCGGGTTAAGAATGTATGGACCTGTACCTCATCTCCATGCGTACGCCTGTATAGCGCATTTCAGCTTCAACTTTTATGTTTATCATCATTCCTTTTAAATGAGTCAAATAATTACACGTACCTGGGTGTAGTTGTGCGGCCACCGAAATCGCTGTTACCACGGTTATTACTCCTGCTCAAGACTCGGTCATAAAGACTGCGACTGAACCCTGACCCCATCTGGCCCGACTTGCTGTCCTGTTCTGAATCCTGCAGGTGTAGCTGCTTCTCCAACTGTTCCACTCCTCCTGTACACAGGGTAAATGTCGTTCAGTGACTCTTGAAATGTGAGCGGGCGTGGCGAAGAGTGTGTCCCCTTCACCCGCCAATCCAAATCCTACAGTACGATGTAGCCTGGCGGGTGAAAGGGGGCACAGTGTTAGCCACGCCTGCCCAGTGCCCACTTGTCCCATGAACGTCTTACATTCCGGCACATAATGTATATCTTCTTTGCTGTCTAGCGTGCTGGACATTCGCGGTCACTTCAGCACTCTTTGGCGTGAACCAGACGGTTGTTATGAACACATACACTTAATTAAGCAAGTAATATCTTCTCTGAGCCGATCCCAGTGGCCGTGCGGTCTAAGGCGTGGGCCTTTGGCCGCTCGCTTGCTGGGATTGTGGGTTCGAATCCCACCGGGGGCATGGATGTTTGTCTGTTGTGATTGTTGTGTGTTGTCAGGTAGAGGTCTCTGCGACGGGCTGATCACTCGTCCAGAGGAGTTCTACCGACTGTGGTGTGTCTAAGTGTGTGTGACCATGAAACCTCGACGAAACGAGGAGGCCCAGGCCCATATAGGGCTGTCGAGCCATACCAAAAAAAAAATATATCTTCTCTGACCATGGGCTGACCTTGAGCACGCTTATGCCGGGCTATTTCAATCAGTCAAGTGACTGGTTACGTGAAGAACGAGAAATATCGATTCCAAACAGTGGTTAGAATTTTTTTTGACGCCCCACGTTCTGCAGTGTTTAGTTCTGCTTAGTCCCGCTATGAAGAAAGCCTATATAATAATATTAGTACCTAATAGGCTTATCTCTTGTAACTCAGCAGTTCATATTTGTCATTAAAAACTTTGTAACCATTTGAGTTCTTCAAAAACAAATTGCTTTAATCTGTCTGTAAATTTTAGGAAATTGATTTCTTTATATTATTTTCACCTTGCATTTTCATATAATGTTTTGCAAACCAACTAAATGCACGTTCAATGTCACTATTTTATGAACATCACACAGTCTCAGTCACGATCCAACGCACAGGCACAGCGATACAAACGATCTAGACAGTAACACACAGCACGACAACACGCAGAACAAAACAGCTCAACCCAAATGTGACCTTCTTACCCAAGAACCACGGTTCTACGCAACATCCAAATAGCAAAGTGCGTAGTTAATGCAACAGTGATGCTATATAACAATGTTTATACAGCCAATACAAACATCTTAACTTTTTAACTTTTCAAGATTTTATACAGTGCTCCATATTATACAATTTTTTAAAACATATCCAACTTTTTAAAAGGTTATCATAACATAACAAACACTAAAAGTGACCTTATACAGACGACAGTGCCTGAACATATGGAAGTACAATGAATGAGTTTGTTAGAAAGACCCCCTGATGACGGTCCGTGAAGGACCGAAACATATGTGGGGGTACTTGTTAACTATAATAAATAGTGACATTGAATGTGAATTTAGTTGTTTTGCAAAACATTCTAGGAAACTGAGTTCTATGTCCATTTTCAAACAGTTCGACAGATACTGATAATTTTAATAAAAGATAAAAACTTGGATTTGTCCCTGTTCTTAATTAATTAATTAATTAATTACTCATTTTAAGATCAGTAATTAATTACCGCGGTAAGATAACATGTGGGAGAGTGAAGCTCTATTTTTTCTTAACGTCTGGTGCCGAAATTATTAGAAACACAACAATGTTTACAATCTACGGAATTCCATCCTAAACAGGTTACAGTTAGTACTAATCGTACCCAGTTTCTTAATCAAATTGATCAGCTCCTTGATAGCCTGTGGGTCCTCCTCTTCATCAACCTCCTCGTCCTCATATTCGTCCTCATCGTAATCCTCTGCCTCTGCTGCGGGTTCAGCTGTACTTGTAGTGGTTGTGGTCGTTGTGGTCGTTGTGGAGGCCGTAGACGAGCTGATGCGCGTTGTACGGCTGGTGGCAGCGGTGATCGGGGGGCCTTGGTAGTGGTGGAGCCTGTTTCACCCGACTTTTTCTTGCATATGACATTACGGGCATAATCGCAAGAATCGGCTCCTTTGTTGAAGAAAAGTCCTGCAGAGATTTCAAATTATAGAAGTCTGTGAATATAACAACGGCTGCTTACGGCCATGGCATACGGTTACATACGGACGAAACAGCTACAGACGTACATAGCTTTATTCACTATACTATAATCTACATAACTGTGTTTCCCAAACGCTTTTGCTCGCTGACGCCTTTTGGCTTCGAAAAATAACCACGGATCCTCACACCCTTGCTCACTTAATGTCTACGAAGATTAAACAAATGACAACCCTCTAAATTGCGGAAAAAATTAAGAACCTGCTGTGTGCAGCTGTAGACACAGCAAGTCATCAGCTTTGGTTAGAAGCATTTACTTTGTATGGAGAACCTACTGTGTGCAGCTGTAGGCACAGCAAGTCATCAGTATGGGTTAGAGGCATGTACTGTGTATGGAGACCGTACGGTGTGCAGCTGTAGGCTCAGCAAGTCATCAACATGGGTTAGAAGCATGTACTGTGTATGGAGACAGTAATGTGTGCAGCTGTAGGCACAGCAAGTCACCAACATGGGTTAGAGGCATGTACTGTGTATGGAGACAGTACTGTGTGCAGCTGTAGGCACAGAAAGTCATCAGCATGGGTTAAAGGCATGTACTATATATGGAGACCGTACTGTGTGCAGCTGTAGGCTCAGCAAGTCATCACATGGTTAGAAGCATGTACTGTGTATGGAGACAGTAATGTGTGCAGCTGTAGGCACAGCAAGCCATCAGCATGTGTTAGAAGCATGTACTGTGTATGGAGACAGTACTGTGTGCAGCTGTAGCACAGCAAGTCATCAGCATGGGTTAAGCATGTACTTGTATGGAGACCGTACTGTGTGCAGCTGTAGGCCAGCAAGTCATCAACATGGTTAGAAGCATGTACTGTGTATGGAGACAGTAATGTGTGCAGCTGTAGGCACAACAAGCCATCAGCATGTGTTAGAAGCATGTACTGTGTATGGAGACCGTACTGTGTGCAGCTGTAGGCACAGCAAGCCATCAGCATGTGTAGAAGTATGTACTGTGTATGGAGACCGTACTGTGTGCAGCTGTAGCACAGCAAGTCATTAGCATGAGTTAAACGCATGTACTGTGTATGGAGACAGTAATGTGTGCAGCTGTAGGCACAGCAAGTCATCAGCATGAGTTAGAAGCATGTACTGTCTATGGAGACAATACTGTGTGCAGCTGTAGGCACAGCAAGTCATACAGCATGTGTTAGAAGCATGTACTGTGTATGGAGACCGTACTGTGTGCAGCTGTAGGCACAGCAAGCCATCAGCATGTGTTAGAAGTATGTACTTGTATGGAGACCGTACTGTGTGCAGCTGTAGGCACAGCAAGCCATCAGCATGTGTAGAAGTATGTACTGTGTATGGAGACCGTACTGTGTGCAGCTGTAGGCACAGCAAGCTATCAGCATGTGTTAGAAGCATGTACTGTGTATGGAGACCGTACTGTGTGCAGCTGTAGGCACAGCAAGCCATAAGCATGGTTAGAAGCATGTACTGTGTATGGAGACCGTACTGTGTGCAGCTGTAGGCACAGCAAGCCATCAGCATGTGTTAGAAGTATGTACTATGTATGGAGACCGTACTGTGTGCAGCTGTAGGCACAGCAAGCCATCAGCTTGTGTTAGAAGCATGTACTGTGTATGGAGACCGTACTGTGTGCAGCTGTAGGCACAGCAAGCCATCAGCATGGTTAGAAGCATGTACTGTGTATGGAGACCGTACTGTGTGCAGCTGTAGGCACAGTAAGCATCAACATGGTTAGAAGCATGTACTGTGTATGGAGACCGTACTGTGTGCAGCTGTAGGCACAGCAAGCCATCAGCATGTGTTAGAAGCATGTACTGTGTATGGAGACCGTACTGTGTGCAGCTGTAGGCACAGCAAGCCATCAGCATGTGTTAAACGCATGTACTGTTTATGGAGACAGTACTGTGTGCAGCTGTAGGCACAGCAAGTCATCAGCATGAGTTAGAAGCATGTACTGTGTATGGAGACAATACTGTGTGCAGCTGTAGGCACAGCAAGTCATCAGCATGTGTTAGAAGCATGTACTGTGTATGGAGACCGTACTGTGTGCAGCTGTAGGCACAGCAAGCCATCAGCATGTGTTAGAAGTATGTACTGTGTATGGAGACCGTACTGTGTACAGCTGTAGGCACAGCAAGCCATCAGCATGTGTTAGAAGTATGTACTGTGTATGGAGACCGTACTGTGTGCAGCTGTAGGCACAGCAAGCCATCAGCATGTGTTAGAAGCATGTACTGTGTATGGAGACCGTACTGTGTGCAGCTGTAGGCACAGCAAGCCATCAGCATGTGTTAGAAGTATGTACTGTGTATGGAGACCGTACTGTGTGCAGCTGTAGGCACAGCAAGCCATCAGCATGTGTTAGAAGCATGTACTGTGTATGGAGACCGTACTGTGTGCAGCTGTAGGCACAGCAAGCCATCAGCATGTGTTAGAAGCATGTACTGTGTATGGAGACCGTACTGTGTGCAGCTGTAGGCACAGCAAGCCATCAGCATGGTTAGAAGCATGTACTGTGTATGGAGACCGTACTGTGTGCAGCTGTAGGCACAGCAAGCCATAAGCATGTGTTAGAAGTGTGTACTATGTATGGAGACCTTACTGTGTGCAGCTGTAGGCACAGCAAGCCATCAGCATATGTTAGAAGCATGTTACTGTGTATGGAGACAGTAATGTGTGCAGCTGTAGGCTCAGCAAGTCATCAACATGGTTAGAGGCATGTACTGTGTATGGAAACAATACTGTGTGCAGCTGTAGGCACAGCAAGCCATCAGCATGTGTTAGAAGTATGTACTGTGTATGGAGACCGTACTGTGTGCAGCTGTAGACACAGCAAGTCATAGCATGAGTTAAACGCATGTACTGTTTATGGAGACAGTACTGTGTGCAGCTGTAGGCACAGCAAGTCATCAGCATGAGTTAGAAGCATGTACTGTGTATGGAGACAATACTGTGTGCAGCTGTAGGCACAGCAAGTCATCAGCATGTGTTAGAAGCATGTACTGTGTATGGAGACCGTACTGTGTGCAGCTGTAGGCACAGCAAGCCATCAGCATGTGTTAGAAGTATGTACTGTGTATGGAGACCGTACTGTGTGCAGCTGTAGGCACAGCAAGCCATCAGCATGTGTTAGAAGCATGTACTGTGTATGGAGACCGTACTGTGTGCAGCTGTAGGCACAGCAAGCCATCAGCATGTGTTAGAAGCATGTACTGTGTATGGAGACCGTACTGTGTGCAGCTGTAGGCACAGCAAGCCATCAGCATGTGTTAGAAGCATGTACTGTGTATGGAGACCGTACTGTGTGCAGCTGTAGGCACAGCAAGCCATCAGCATTTGTTAGAAGTATGTACTGTGTATGGAGACCGTACTGTGTGCAGCTGTAGGCACAGCAAGCCATCAGCATGTGTTAGAAGCATGTACTGTGTATGGAGACCGTACTGTGTGCAGCTGTAGGCACAGCAAGCCATCAGCATGTGTTAGAAGCATGTACTGTGTATGGAGACCGTACTGTGTGCAGCTGTAGGCACAGCAAGCCATCAGCATGTGTTAGAAGCATGTACTGTGTATGGAGACCGTACTGTGTGCAGCTGTAGGCACAGCAAGCCATAAGCATGTGTTAGAAGTGTGTACTATGTATGGAGACCGTACTGTGTGCAGCTGTAGGCACAGCAAGCCATCAGCATATGTTAGAAGCATGTACTGTGTATGGAGACCATACTGTGTGCAGCTGTAGGCACAGCAAGCCATCAGCATGTGTTAGAAGCATGTACTGTGTATGGAGACCGTACTGTGTGCAGCTGTAGGCACAGCAAGCCATCAGCATGTGTTAGAAGCATGTACTGTGTATGGAGACCGTACTGTGTGCAGCTGTAGGCACAGCAAGCCATAAGCATGTGTTAGAAGTGTGTACTATGTATGGAGACCGTACTGTGTGCAGCTGTAGGCACAGCAAGCCATCAGCATATGTTAGAAGCATGTACTGTGTATGGAGACCGTACTGTGTGCAGCTGTAGGCACAGCAAGCCATCAGCATGTGTTAGAAGCATGTACTGTGTACATGTATGTTAGTCATATCTGGTAATATGCGGGGAACTGACAAAGCCGTACCGAAATTTCCAGCACTAAATTAGCTGGGCAGAAATGTGCCTTTCCACTACAAGCATTCTTTATTTATTACAGGATATTATTTTTATATAGGAATGTCATGTAATTAAGGCGACGCAAATTTATCACTAGTAGTACAGTTTATACTGCTTTTCTTGACAGGCCTGCTGTTTTAAAAATTGTTTAAACTGGCGACAAGCTGTGTTGATACAAAGTTCACATATCTCTCATGAATGGTGTTACATTAGTTACTTATAAGCTGAGAGCTTTATAAACCTGACAAAACTTACTTGCCATGTAAACTGACCACTTTGCTTAAAACTATGGCCTTTCTTTTCCACCATCCTTTATAAAAGGGGGCTTCTACTAAGGTGCGTTTCTTTTATCGTGTCCCCGAGCTGCTTAGCTGTTACAGTGGTTGCTGGCTTTCTATGCGATATACCTGCCATATTTGGTGTTTCCATAAAATTAGGTACTGTAGTTCTGGTACTTATTATTTGCCAGAGTCTGAAATGAAAATTATTGCGGAATCGATTGTAAAGAATGTGAAAATAGGCGTATTAGGTGTTACCTGAAGGACAGGTGAACTGGTGCGCCACAATGCCCAGGTTTGACGGACCGCTGTCCAGGCACCAGAAGTACTTCTTACAGTCTCGAGGATGCGGGAAGAAGCCCTCGTCCTTACACTTGAAATCTGTTCAGAAAGTAAACAGCACGGCTAAAAAAATTGCGAATTGGAACATCTGCGGCCTCGAATGTGTCAAGTACACATGTTTCATTAAGCTAATGGGCCCAGTTAAGCGATATCGCTTTCCCCTGTAATAATAATAACCATGGCGCAACAGCCCTATATGGGCATGGGCCTCCTCTTTCCGAGGTCACGTGGTCTGCGCATTTGTGGCAGTTCGGAGACCAGCCGACTGGCCGCGCTGTTCAACTGAATCCTGATGTGACCGCCAGAGCCATCTGGCAGGCAGTCAGGAGACTTGGGTGAGAAATGGCCGTTAAATTTTGCTTACGAAACATTTCTATTCATGCCCGTAAGGTTCTTTTACATGCCGTAAATCTACGACATGCTTTCCCCTGTAAGCCGAGTATTTTTAGGAAGAGGGTTAGGAAAGTGATAAGTGTGGTGAAGTGAAGGGTATAGAAGTGTGGGGAAAATCATCTAATAATGCAGTGAAATTAAATGAAGTGAAGTGAAGTGAAGGGTGGCAAAACGGGGGGTGCCGTGAAGTGTATATAAGCGTAGTGAAGTGGAGTGAAGTGAAGGTCCTGGTGAAATGTGTGTGTATCACTACTTCAAGATATGGAATTTTTATTTTTGTATAGTATATTTGACTCATTGCTTTGTCTAACCAATTATTTTTAACTCTGATTCATCTCCGTTAGGTTTTCTTTTTTTTTTTTTTTTTGTTAGGCTTAGCTTCTCTTTTTTTTTGTAGTGTGTGTGTTTTATTGTTTTTGTAAGTTTGTGTGTTGTGTATTGTTTTGTGTGTTGTGTGTTATTTTTTGTGAGTGTGTTATTCTGTGTTATGTGTCATTGTAGTGCCACTGCCACCGGGTATAAACCCACTTGCATAATACATATTATATATATATATATATATATATATTATGCAAGTGCCAACCAGAATCTGTTTATGACCTTACCGCTGCCTGGATCAGGTGTCGTGGGTGGTTCTGGAGTGGTGTGTGGGTAGTTATATGCCGGTGTGGTGCTGGTGGTGCTGGTGGTGCTACTGCGAGCCGGTTCTTCATTATGCCGCCTGGGGGAAGGACGTTTCTTTCGGAGTCCGACCTGAGAACTCTGACGCCCGCTGCCGTTTCCCGAATTTCTGTTGCTGTTGCTATTGTTGGGCGGACGTTTCGGTCGTGTCTTGCTGCTGCCACGAGATGGCGCCACCGACACGACGTCGTTAGATGTCCTAACAACGCACAAATTTATTTGAATGTCTCGTGAGATACAACACGGCGAAATTTAATGGATTAGCCCCACACTACGAGCAGTCACGTCCAGGAAGACAGAGGTCCTTATAGTTCCCGCTGTCAGTGTTTCTAATATGTTACAGATTTATTTATTTTCCTAAGGAAGCATCATTATTAAACGCATTAATAAATGTCATTCGCGTGTTTATTTGGTCATTATTTATTTATGTCTTTATTTCTCTTACGTTGGTATTGATATCGGTCACAGTAACTGTATAGGGAACCTAAATAACTCAGTCGGTATAGCAAATATCTGTGGGCCAAACGGTCCGTAGTTCTAATCACGGTAAAGGCAGTGGGTTTTCTCCAAAACCGTCCAGACCGGCTCTGGGGCCCACCCAGCCTCTTATTTAATAGGTTCTTTTCCGAGAGTAAAGCGGCCGGGACGTGATGTAGACCACTCACCTCCTCATAGTGTCAAGGTTAAGAATGGGTGGAGCCATACCTTTACTCCCAATTTATGTCTTCGTGCTTTGGATAGGGACAACTTATTTTTGGCGGTAACCGTGATGTATTCGACGTGTAAAGTCTAAGCTGACTTGAAATTTTCGGTAATAGTTCTGAATTCCGAATAGATTTGCACGTGGACTTGTATCCTGATTTTCTGTGTTGTGTTTTCTCCTGCATGTAAGTCTGCGGGCTTGCAATGAACCGATTTATTAGTATCAAAATGTTAGAACTATTAATTAGTTACTTATTAATTCTAAATGAGAGAAAACTTTAGAGTTATTTATACTAGCTGAAGGGCAAGACTGAATATCTTATAATCTGGCTGATATTTACTTAATGCATACAAGGAATAGACAACTTTAAAATTACCAAAGCTATTTAATGTAGATTCATGTCCTTACAAAATCTAGCTTCTTCTGTCAGAGCAGAATTTCTTTTTAGTGCAGACAAATGAAGGCAGTTGTTTCTACGGCAACATCTAAAGACGGTCCCCACAGATCGTGTATGCGGTACTTACCCCGAGCTAGCCAACAGCGCCTCCTTTCCTGCCTCTATGAGTGGGTACGGACGCCCGTGGCATTTCCCACGGAAGTCATCATTATCGATGGACCAGAACATGATGCCACCCAGGCCGTTCTCGCTGACGTACCGCGACTGTGGAGCATGCCGGTGTTACAGTATCAAAAACACGTACAGAAAAGGCGATTAATTGCATAGAGTGGCGGCCTTCTTGGTAAGCTAACATTTGCTGAGATAGTCAAAGTGTTTGTTTTATCAGATTCGAAGCTTTATTGCAATGGTGCCATTTGTCCATAGTATGAGCCTAATTAATCCTATCCAGAACCGATTTCTTTAAAATCATTACAATACTGCATTTCTATCTGCAAATAGGTCTTCCAAAATGTCTCTCTTCTTCGGTTTTTCCTATTGAACTTTGCCTGAATCTTTTCTCAACATGCATGCTACGTACTCCACCCATCTCATCTTTAGTGTTTAGTAACAAAGTCATATTCAGGCCCAATCTATATATATATATATATATATTCTTGGAAGTAACGCTAAATTTGTCATTAATTAGACGCTGCCCAATAAGATCAGTAATCGTATGGCTGCCTAAAATTTCGGTTGCATAAAATGCAGGGACTTTATTCACCAGCTGAAGAACTGTTAATTCCTCAAGAAAGATCATAGACCTTGAATTTATACATGCAGTAACAAGAAAAAAATGGCGTAATGGTTTGAAAGAAAAATTGTGTAGCTTTTCAACACTCAGCCATATGATAAACTAAGAATATGTCATATTTGCATGCTAGTCAGTCTAATAAACTAAAGACGTGAGTCTCATATTCTATGCTAGAGAGCTTAATAAACTAAGGATATAAGTCTCATATTTTCATGCTAAAGAGCCTAATAACTAAGGATATAGTCTCATATTTCCATGCTAGAGAGTTTAATAAGCTAAGGATATGAGTCTCATATTTTCATGCTAGAGAGCCTAATAAACTAAGGATATGAGTCTCATATTTCCATGCTAGAGAGCCTAATAAACTAAGGATATGAGTCTCGTATTTTCTTGCTAGAGAGCCTAATAAACTAAGGATGTGAGTCTCATATTTCCATGCTAAAAAGCTTAATAAACTAACGATATGTCTCACATTTTCATGCTAGAGAGCCTAATAAACTAAGGATATGAGTCTCATATTTTCATGCTAGAGAGCCTAATAAACTAAGGATATGAATCTCATATTTCCATGCTAGAGATCCTAAAAAACTAAGGATATAATCTCATATTTCCATGCTAGAGCGCTTAATAAACTAAGGATATGAGTCATATTTTCATGCTAGAGAGCCTAATAAACTGAGGATATTATTCTCATATTTGCATGCTAGAGAGCCTAAAATACTAAGGATATGAGTCTCATATTTCTATGCTAGAGAGCCTAATAAACTAAGTCTCATGTTTCCATACTAGAGAGCCTAATAAACTAAGGATATGAGTCTCATATTTTTATGCTATAGAGCCTAATAAACTAAAGGTATGATTCTCATATTTCATGCTAGAGAGCCTAATAAACTAAGGATACGAGCCTCCTATTTCCTTGCTAGAGAGCCTAATGAACTAAGGATATGAGTCGTGTTTCCATGCTAGAGAGCTTAATAAACTGAGGATATAAGTCTCTTATTTTTATGCTATAAAGCCTAATAAACTAAGGATATGGGTCTCATATTTCCATGTTAGAGAGCCTAAAAATCTAAGGATATGAGTCTCATATTTTCATATTAGAGAGCCTAATAAACTAAGAATATGAGTCTCATATTTGCATGCTAAAGAGCCTAATAAACTAAGGATATGAGTCTCATATTTCCATGATAAAGAGCCTAATAAACTAAGGATATGAGTCTCATATTTCCATGATAAAGAGTCTAATAAACTAAGGATATGAGTCTCATATTTCCATGATAAAGAACCTCATAACCTAAGCATGTCTCACGTTTCTGACTGACAATATCTTACCTTCAACTGGACTATGTTAGTGTCGTCGTAACCGACCCACTGGTTGCCCTTGTAAGCGTAAGGTCCCATGGCGTTGGGGTTAGGATGCTCTACCTTCCAGTCGTTGGACTGCAGGCTCTCGCATATCTGCACGGAGACAGTAGTTAGAATGCTAGTGCTTACAGCAGAGCAGCGCTTGACATGTGTTTTGTACGCGGTGGCGCAGTTGGTTGAGGCACTGCGCTACAAACCGGAAGGTCGCGGGTTCGATTCCCGATGGTGTCATTGGAATTTTTCATTTCGGTCTCTCTATGGCCCTGGGGTCGACTCGGCCTCTAACAGAAATGAGTACCAGGAATCTTTCCTGGGAGGTAAAGGCGGCCGGTACGTAGGTCTGACAACCTTACCACATTCATGTGCTGATTGTGTAAAAATCTGGGAGCCTCAACCTCCTGGGACCCTAAGGGCCTGTCTAGGCCTGTAATGGGATTGCTTTACCTTTTAGTAGTAGTGTCAGTATTAACATTATTGTGAAGAAAATGTTTAAAGGGCTGGAGGTAAATATAGGTGTAGGCGAAAGAGGTTAAGCGATATGCTTGATCTAGACTTGAAATGCAGGAGACGTGACAGAACTAGAATTCTACAGACCTTTATGTAGGAAAAATATATTAATATTATTTGCAAGCTTACATCTTACGAATGATGTGATTTCAGCGTAAAAGATATACAGCTTCACGCCAACTGCTGTTATATATATATTAATATATTTATACGTTTATAGCTGTAAACCTTTATATATCTTATACACTTGTCCGTAGAATCAAAATATTGTCAAGATTGAGATCGAAAGCTAAAAAATTACAGCTACAAATTTTACTTTTTATCTTCTTATTTGTACAGCCCGATGATGACTATCTGATTAGCCGAAACATGTAGTCGTTCGTACCTATAAATAATACAAAATGTTCCATTTAAAACCGGCCTCATTATCTCGGCCATTGAATCGCGAGACATATGACATTAGGGCCAAGCTGTTGCAAGAAGCATTTGTCGCGCTCATGATCGGGCATTTGGGCATAGAACACATTATCTTCCATAAGAGAGTGTATTTAAAGGTAAAGGTCACCCTAGAACAGGCCATGAAGGCCCAAAGGGGAAGTAGAGGTATAGCTCTACTCTTTTCTTAACCTCGGCGCTAGATGGGGGTGGGTGGTCAACGCACGCCCCGGCCGCTTTACCCCCGGGAATGACCCGGTACCAATTGTATAGGAGGCTGGGTGGGCCCCAGGGCCGGTCTGGACGGTTACTGAAATTCTCGCCCCCACCGGGATTCGATCCCCGCGACCACGTCACAGCTCGTAGCGAGTCGCCTATAATCCGACTGCGCTAGAGAGTGAATTTTAGTCTACCTAAAACTAAATCAACAAATTCCTTTCTTGGTTAGTTCGCCAAAAAGCGGAGACGGATTTTACGGAACAATCTGATATGTTGTATTGACGGATTGTAAGTTGGTTTTTTGTTTAGTATCTGAAACACAAAGGGATGAATGACCTTAAGGTAACATTCATAAGTTGTCATCAGACCAGTACCTTGTAATATGCCAGGTACCTTTTTGTTAGTATCTGAAACACAACGGGGATGAATGACCTTAAGGTAACATTTCATAAGTTGTCATCAGACCAGTACCTCGTAATATGCCAGGTACCCTTTATGTTAGTATCTGAAACACAACGGGATAATGACCTTAAGGTAACAATTCATAAGTTGTCATCAGACTAGTACCTCGTAATATGCCAGGTACCCTTTTTGTTAGTATCTGAAACACAACGGGGATGAATGACCTTAAGGTAACATTTCATAAGTTGTCATCAGACCAGTACCTCGTAATATGCCAGGTACCCTTTCTGTTAGTATCTGATACACAACGGGGATGAATGACCTTAAGGTAACAATTCATAAGTTGTCATCAGACTAGTACCTCGTAATATGCCAGGTACCCTTTATGTTAGTATCTGAAACACAACGGGGATGAATGACCTTAAGGTAACAATTCATAAGTTGTCATCAGACTAGTACCTCGTAATATGCCAGGTACCCTTTTTGTTAGTATCTGAAACACAAAGGGATGAATGACCTTAAGGTAACATTTCATAAGTTGTCATCAGACCAGTACCTTGTAATATGCCAGGTACCCTTTTTGTTAGTATCTGAAACACAAAGGATGAATGACCTTAAGGTAACATTTCATAAGTTGTCATCAGACCAGTACCTTGTAATATGCCAGGTACCCTTTTTGTTAGTATCTGAAACACAAAGGGATGAATGACCTTAAGGTAACAATTCATAAGTTGTCATCAGACCAGTACCTCGTAATATGCCAGGTACCCTTTTTGTTAGTATCTGAAACACAACGGGGATGAATGACCTTAAGGTAACAATTCATAAGTTGTCATCAGACCAGTACCTCGTAATATACCAGGTACCCTTTTTGTTAGTATCTGAAACACAACGGGGATGAATGACCTTAAGGTAACAATTCATAAGTTGTCATCAGACCAGTACCTCGTAATATGCCAGGTACCCTTTCTCCCGTGTGGCATCTCCCTGTTCCCCGGGACCGTCAGCTGGAGAACCGATTTCCGAGGCGAGCGGGTTGAAGAGTGTGTAGGAGCGGCCGTACGTCGGTATGCCTAGCACCAACTTGTCTCGATCTGCCCCCAATTCACGTAGTGGTTGACAGTGTAGTCCTGCATGCAAACCTCTTATTGAGTAATTGGTTTAAAGTCGACTGTTTGCAGACAAATCTAAATAGCGTTTAACCCTCCACTGCCGTGAAAGCCTGAAAACTTAAATTCATATAATAAAGGTACATGTAAAGGTGTGCATGCCATAAAGGCTTATGGGAGGAGTGGAGGTATACATCCACTCATTCTTAACTTCTATACTGGATGGAGATGAGTGGCTAGCTCCACGCCCCATTACGTTTATCTCCAGGGAAAGACAACTCGGTGTCCGTTGACTGTGGGCTCCTGTGCTTGTCTGGGCCTTTTGCCCCTGCTGGGAATCGAACGAGATAAAGCCTAGTCTCTACATTTATTGCGGTATCCTGGCTCCCATATTTACGTCTGTACTATAACTGTTGGGTCTAATCTATTGATGTGCGTAACGTCCACGCTGCTTTAATTCTATCAGTTAGAGCCTGAGGTCAAGTTGTCACAATATCACCAGATTACTGCCTCCTGGAATGTGACACCGTGTAGTCTGTTACCAATTTACCAACGTTTCGGGGTGCTCACTGTCTCCATCTTCAGGGTAGAAGTTTGAAGAGCATATTTGTCTGCAATAAAGATGGAGGCAGTACGTTTCTCCGAAACTGTGATAAGTTGGTACCAGACAGCATGGCGTCACATCCGAAAGACAGGCGTCATTACAGTGACCGGCGTGAGAATGGGAAATGTCACATGCCGGTGTAAGTACAGTACGTATAAAAATGTTTCGTACATAATTTTCTTGTGTGATTGAAATATGTCGCCATATGACATAACATATGGTTAGCGCCAGTAGAAATACATAATGATGTATAGCCTTTCAGCTTAGCACCATCTGCAGTCAGACGGCCGACATGATTACCCTTCATCATCATCATTATTATCATGAGCTGTGAAGTGTTAGGCGTAGTGCCTGTTCCTTATCCCTCAAAGTGAAGCTGGTCCTTCCATCTTTCCTTTGTCGTCCTATGCTTCTCTTCCCTTGACCTATATTTCAGTGCCTGTTTGGGTATCCTGTCTGTGTCCATTCTCTCTACGTGTTTTAGCCACTCTCGTTGGTATTGTTTTATTTTCAAAACAATGTTCTGCGCTCCAAATTTCTCCCTGACGGATTGATTTCTTTCTCTGTCTAACTAAGTAATACATAATAAATGTCTTAAAGACTTCATTTATGCTGCTTAAAATCTTCTGGGTTGTTACCCGTCGTCATTTTTTGGTGTATGACCAAAGTTTCGGGATCACTTGTTTGTCCCACCTTCAGGGTCTTAGGAAAAAAATGATGCCAGGAGGTAAGGAACGTGTGTTTATATAGGAGTGGGGTCCAATGGGTAGTATTGAATTGACGAGCCAATCAGGAAGAAGTGGGAGGTGTGGTGTGTTGTGATAGGTTTTGACAGGGACTGGGAGGGGGACAATGGGTAAACACTGGTGGGGATATGTATATATATGGTTGATGGCTGTAGTCACGGAAGGAAAAATGTCCATTACGAGAGGAAGGGGAGCCAAACTAAGACCCTGAAGATGGGACAAACAAGTGATCCCGTAACGTTGGTCATACACCAAAAAACGATACCGTGTAACAACCCAGAAGATTTTAAGCAGCATTACGACCACGGCGGAAACCTTAAATTAGATATTCATTTATGCAGCTTCCAGTCCTTGTTCTTCTCTTTTCTTCAGCACCCAAACTTCACCACCAAACTTCACCATCAAACTTCAAGGCCGCTCTAGCTGTAATATTGTGGATTCTTAATTTTTGTTTCTTTAGTCACGTCTTTTCCAAAATGTCTTCGTCTAATGCCATATATTTTGTTACATGTCTGTAACTTGTCTTCTAAACCACTTTCGTATTCCGATATAAGGTATCCTACGTACGTTATTATTTATATTCCACAAATAAATTGCCTTTACAGAAGACGCATATAGTTTCTGAGTTCCACTAAACAACTTTGAGATCTCACAAGTTTAGTTACGCCGGCATCACTCCATTTCGGAAGTTCAGACGATCTGCGACGGCGTATGTTAATGACACCAAATTAGATACAAGAGACAGTAGATTTATAAGTTATTAGGGGAGACAGACACAATGACAGACACAACGACAGACACAAGGACACACAAAATGACAGACGCAATGACACACACACGCATTTAAAGCCATAAGACCATTGAATGAGGAGAAATGAGACAGAAGCGGAAATTGAATGAAACAAGCATAACCGCATTCAGTGTTTTTTCTGTAACACGTTAGACAAAGTGATCATGTCATGATTCGGTCATCTCTTCCTCATTTCTGATAAAGGGATATGATAAACTAAATTAAATTTGGTTTTACAGCAGAAGAGGCTCTGTGTTTTGCATTCTATCCTTTATGTATCGATATACAGTCGAACCCGGTTATAACGACATCGATTTATACGACACCTCGCCTATAACGTCAGATATTCTGTGGTACCAATTAATTCCTCACTGTTAATCGTAACATAACACTTGATTGTAACGACACAAAATATTTAGTCCCTTTCATGACCTTATAATCGAGTTCGACTGTATTTCTTATATGAGTTTAAAATATTGCAGTAGCCAGTTTGTCATTTCATTATGATATATGCAGTTACGGTAAATCAAGTCTGTCCCGTGCTCTTAACCCTCAAAACACGCTACACTCCTTGCGCGTGTCGAAGAAGTTGCCTACCTGCCCGGCGTTATTCACATGTATCATAAAACAGAGGTTCCAAAACCTGTTGATTATATAGGGATCCCTTTTTAACGCCGGTAAAATTTTACGGGTGCCCACATGCTAATATTTGCAGTTTTAGTCTGTCAATTAAGGAAATACGTAGGTGAGATATTTGGTCTTCGGGGATGTTACGCAGCATAGATTGGTACTTACTGACGTTTCGGTAGAACTTATTCTTCTAGAAACGTCGGTAACTAACTACCAATCTACGCTGCGTCACATCTCAGAAGACCGAAGATGTAATTTACGCCGCGACGGAAGCCTGAAATCACGCAAGGAAATACGTAATTATAAAGGCTACTATGAGATCTGTAATCGTGTTGAAAGAACTCGCATTTTATTTATCACAGCAACAGACGCTCTTGAAAAATATTTCGGGACACAACCTAGCAGTGGTATTTAACCTAGGGTACACGTACCCCCGGGTGTATGCGAAGACAACTTAGGAGGTACGTAAAATTTAAACAATTTATGTTATTTCATGATAAATACTGAATAATCAGGGTCAGATTTAGGATTAGCCACAAGAGACCCGGACGTAAGGACAAGCGATTTGGGAGCGCCATTTTTTCTGTCTCTCTCTCCTTTATGCGTTTCTTATCTGGGCAGCTAGTTTCATTTTATTCCACATAGTGCATATAATATATTTGTTATTTAATAGCTTGGCTCTCCTTTTCCTCATGTAAAATTTATTATTTAATACATTATTTTGGATGTAATTTATTTAACTTATTTTAGATGTAGATTATAGACTATGTATAACTTGAATTATGCTACCAACAACTTTGGGGGTACAAAGTTGAAGATAATTATATCTAGGGGTACGCGAACAAAAGAGGTTGAGTAACACTGGCGTAGAGAATGAGCTTGTGCAGACGTGTTGAAATAACGCGCGGACCATTTGAGTCGGCAGCCCACACATTGGGAACCACTGTCCTAAAATACGGCTATGTGAGGGGAGCACCGACATGTGACATTTGGACGGTGCAACAAACAACATATCACATCACTGATCATCAGTTAGGGCCTCATCTGTGACCCAACGCACTATCGGATATTTTGTATACTTATCAAGCGATGATCGTGCGTGAGTTCAGACTTCCACCGCTATGTACATTAGATCTGCGCTCTTCTGGGATATTGTGCAGCGTAGAGTGGTAATCCTGTACCGACGTTTCGGGACAACCCATCGGTCCCATCTTCAAGAGTCCAACAGGTTGTCTCGAAACGTCGGTACAGAAATACCGAAGGACTTCTTGACCCTTGACGATGGAGCCGATAAATTGTCCCGAAACTTCGGTACAGAATTGCGACTCTACGCTGCGTGGTGTCCCAGGAGAGCGCAAAAGGAATTCTTGACCCTTGACGATGGGGCCGATAGGTTGTCCCGAAACATCGGTATAGAATTACCACTCTACGCTGCGTAATATCCCAAAAGAGCGCAACAGGACTTCTTGAGCTTTGAAAATGCGACCGATAGGTTGTCCCGAAACGTCGATACAGAAGTATGACTTTACGCTGCGTAATATCTCAAGCGCAGATCACACTCAGTTGTTTCTATACTCACAATGCTAAGCTGAGCATCGAAGTTGTACTCCGACTCTTCCTCCAGTGGGTAGAGTGGCGAGTGGTGATTAACGGCGGGCTCGAAGGCCGAGTGATAGTCGTAGCTCAGGATGTTCATAAAGTCCAGGTATCTGTGTCACAGAGTGGGATATTTCTGAGTCACTTTTAGCCTGAAGATGGAACAGCCGGCTTGACGGTAACACTCGCAACTAAGCAATGTCATGAACTTCTAAGAGTTCTAAGACGACAGTGCCAATCGTCACCACTATAATCAGACGAAACGCACCTGTCTTTCTGAATTTTATTTCCTTTGTGATATACAGTTAAAATGAAAATGTACAAATGATAATGGTACCTGAAGATTATAATCCTCGGACATGCGAACCTAGGTTCTTCTTATACAGCGTGTTTCATAAGTCCATCCGGGATTTAGAGGCTTGGCCGTGCAGTAGCAAACCCACATATAAGAGATGAAAGCATGCCAACGGATAGAGGAAATGTAAAAGTTTTTTCGTGACAGATGCGATGGCGTAGTTACCCGTTTCTCCGCTAGGAGGCAGTGGTGTGCAAACATGGCGTTTTCAGGTGAACAGAAAGCTCTTCGTGTCCTGCAATTTGCTAAAACCCAGTCTATTGTAACAGTGCAACGTGGTTTTCTAACCAAGTATCGTACAGAACCACCAACGGACAAAACAGTAAGAGACTGGTATAGAAAATTCGAGGAAACTGGCTGTTTGTGTGTCGCAAAACGAACAGGTAGGCCGGGACCACCGCCTGGTGTGGCAGGAGCTAGATTACAGGATTGACGTCTGTCGAGTCACCAAAGGGGCACAAATTGAACATTTGTAAGGTGGGTTCAAAACGTGGATATATACTCTTTTCACTGACATGCTGTCATTCCCCGTGTGTGATTTGGCTCCTGAGCTACAAACCTCCGATATCCCGGAGGGATTTATGAAACACCCTGTATTTGTCTCATCACTTGGGAGGAACTGATTCTTCCATCTTCAGGGTAGAAGAATAAGGGAGAGGAAGTTACAGTCACAGAGAAGGATCGAGAGAATTCGGGGCTGCTTGCAAGTCAATGGGAGACGGAGGCCCTTAAGGGGGTTTATTGTTTTTGAGGAGAAGGATATATGTACCTTCCTTTCCTGTCGCGGAGTATTGTTCTACTCTGAAGATGGAGACAGCTGGTTATACGAAACTCTTAGTAACTTTAAAAAACATTTGACAGCATTCATGCAAAATTGCCATAATTTTAGTATCTTGCATTATAATTTACTGGGAAACTTTTATTTTATTGCTTGTTCAGGTCCTGTGGTTTTCAGTTTTAATAAGAAAAAATTTATTTTATTTTATTACAATTTTAGATTGAGTATTGCGTACACAATTTTTATGTTTAGAGGTCAGGTTATTTTGTCTCTTAATTACGAATTTGTTAGATTTTGGTTTCTTCTAGATTGTTACTTATTTTTAAGACTGTAGTTTTCCTGAAGACGAAAGAAGTCTGCTTTCGAAACGTCGTGTTTGTGTGATCAGTGACGATGGCAGAAATTCAAATACACATCAGTGATATTTTGTGACCTTAACATTTACTTCCGTGACAGAATCAAATTCCAAACGTAATTTTAGTCACTGCTTTGTATGGATATGAAGTTTCGTATTTGATCCCAGAAAAGGTGATGTTTGAGCAACTTGCTGAGCAGAATATGTGGATAAAAGACAGAAGGAGCAGAGGAATTAAACATGCATAAGAGAAGTTTCGTCCTTGTTGTTTACCTGTTCAGCTTGGGAATATCATAGCCTTTGTCGATGTACTCGATGCCGGCAGGCACAGCCATGGTGAGCAACAGGCGTGGTCTTCCTGTCTTCGCGGATTCGCGGTCGAATTCTGTGCGAAGTTCCTGATAAGGAAAGTGGCATTAATACATTCAGTACTCCTGAGCACTCCAGCTTTGTCGCATAGAATGCCTGCATACATTGGTTCATACCGTAACAGCTACCGTGATCGGGACACAATAAAAGAGACACTTATATATATATATATATATATATATTTACCATACCGCCATCTATTTCCTTTTCGACCTACGTTTTTTCTCCTGGTTTTAATGTATTCATATAAGAACTTGGAACTGTGCATATTTCATTTTCAATAAATGTTATGTCCTTTTAAATCGATATCCAACACATTACTGGACTACTATTTAAAAACACCAACTGGATTCCCCTTTTTATTTAAAAAAACTGTTAGTTCTTTAAAACATTATAATAAAACCCGACATATGTTTCGGCTCTTCACTGAGCCATCCTCAGGGGTTTTTTGTCACTAAAACTGCATATATTTAAAAACGTCCATTAATTGGTCCACTTCTTTACGTCGGGTTTTATTAAAATGTTTTAAAGAACTATACAGTTTTTGAAAATAAAAAGTACATCCAGTTGGTGTTTTTGAATAGTGATTGTGATAAGATGCACGGTGGTTTTAGAATAAAGTACATTACTGGACGTTATACTGCCTGTGATATCCCGGGTCATCGAAAGAACTTTTTCCCTCGAGGTACTATATTCCTAATATATCTTAGCACTGATCATGGTACGTGTCAGTTTGTCAGTGACACTGTCCAGGCTGTAATGGGATTGCTTTACCTTTACCTTTACAGTGTTAGAGAGCTCAGCTAGCAAGTTAGCTTTCTTCTAAAGGTGTTAGAATTTTTTGTGTAATTCTTCGTAGAGTACTTAAATATCAGGTTCTATGCAAAACCGTTCGGCGGATGCTGATTTGCAGCATCTGTACGGAGGGGCAGATATACTGATTTTAGTAATAAGTTCGTAGAGAAACAAATATGCCTCAGAATGTTCAAAACAGACGCTTCGCTCATTGAATTTACGGCCTGTTTTGAATGCGATTCCCTGAATACCTGTACAAGAAGCGCGTAGTTCTCCCTGTCTCGCGGTTTGCCGCCGTCTCTGAAGGCTGGGTACTCCCAGTCTAGGTCCAGTCCGTCGAAGTGGTTCTGTCGTAGAAAGCGTACTACGTTGTGCACCAACTCTGCTCTTCTCTCTTCATCGGCAACGAGTGGCGAGAAGCGAGTCGAGCCCTCGTTCCAGCCGCCGATAGCGAGTAACGTCTTCAGCTGCTTGTTGTAAGTCTTCAGGCCCGTGAACTTGGCATATCCACCTGCACACACGCAGAAAAATTACGTGTCTTTTACTACCTTCCTAAATTCTGCGTAAACTTTCACAGAACACCTTATAGAGCCCTCTTAAACAAGTTTATTCCACTGTTAACTACAATCCTTAGAAAATGGTGTAACATGCGAAGCATCATTGATGTGTTTTTCGACTTTTTTCATCGTCTCTTTCATTCACGGTGTACATGAATGTTTGTGCTTTATAGTAGGTACATGGTTTCACCAACAGAGGGTGCTGATTGGGTTGTTACTACCTCACTTTTTAATTTATTGGAAAAATTTTATTTTTTGTTGCTTGTTCTGGTCATGTAATTTTTATTTTTAATAAGTGAAATTTTTATTTTATTTTATTACAATTTCAGACTGAGTACTATATACACTATTTATACATATATATATATATATATAGGTCTGGATTGTTTCGTCTTTTACATATGAATTTGTAGGTTTTTGGTTCCTTTTAGATTGTTACTTGTTCTTAAGTTTGTGGTGCGCCTGAAGACGAAAGCAGTCTGCTGTTGAAAAGTCGTGTGTGTGTGAACATTGATGATAGAAAAACTCCGAATACGCATCAGTGCTGCTTCGCAAGTTTATGCCAGCTTTCCGTCTTGTCTAAATTCTCCCAAAGCGCTCTCTTTTCAAGCAATTTTCACTTTACAATTCTTTGCGTGTTCCCCTACCTGCACGTGGCACAAGATCGCTCTACCCTAATATCCTTTAATTAATTGCCTCCTATTACATATAAAAGGTAATGTTGTCCCTGTACTTAAAAAACCCCAAGCCATGGCGTGGTGGTGTAACTCCACTCATTTTTGACTTTGGTATTAGATGGAAGTGATTGATCCGCTTCACGCCCCAGCCACATTATCCTCGGAGCCCACTGAATAGTAGGTTCGCTGGGCTCCAGAGCTGATCTGGACATTTTGTATCTAGTCCCCTGCGGGGAATCGAACCAGATTAATTGGTCGTGTAGCCCTTAAAGAGCTACGGTTAACAACAACGAAGTCCCTGTTTTCAGTGTCTTAATTCATAACATATTTTCTACAAACTTAAATATTTGGTGAAGATCAGAATTTTACTTTCTCTTAGTATTTACATATTCCATTTTCTCTTCAGCAGGCCAGAGGCTACCACGTGCAGCATTGTAATACGAGAAATATGTCCAAGGGGTGAAGGGCATCCACTGACTTGTGAGATATGGGCTGGACTGGCGGGTGAGGTGGGCACAGTGTTAGTCACGCCCTCTAGAGTTCAGAATTCGATGAACGGCCTGTAGCTACGTTTATTGCGAAGAGGCTGCGATGTCAGAGAAATAACTCACCTTGCTCGATGTCCTGATACTTGTCGTAGGGTCTCAGGCTGTTCTCTCTTGTGAGACCGCCAAATGCGTATATGAGATGCGTGCAGAGATATGGGTTGATGTTCTGCGGGCTGAACTTGGCGGTGCCCGGGCGGTACACCGACCAGTTTGTGTAGTAGCACACCACTCGCCTCTCAGGCCCTGAGCCCGAATCCCGACGCGTCACGTTGTCTGTAACAAAACAAAGAAAACGTTAACTTGTCCCACTGTACCTACAGTTCTGGTAAGAACTTGTGATGCACAGTGCTCCTGAGGTGTTCTGGTAAGAACTTGTGATGCACAGTGCTCCTGAGGTGTTCTGGTAAGAACTTGTGATGCACAGTGCTCCTGAGTTGTTCTGGTAAGAACTTGTGATGCACAGCGCTCCTGAGGTGTTCTGGTAAGAACTTGTGATGCACAGTGCTCCTGAGGTGTTCTGGTAAGAACTTGTGATGCACAGTACTCCTGAGGTGTTCTGGTAAGAACTTGTGATGCACAGCGCTCCTGAGGTGTTCTGGTAAGAACTTGTGATGCACAGTGCTCCTGAGGTGTTCTGGTAAGAACTTGTGATGCACAGTACTCCTGAGGTGTTCTGGTAAGAACTTGTGATGCACAGTGCTCCTGAGGTGTTCTGGTAAGAACTTGTGATGCACAGTGCTCCTCAGGTATTCCACTGTAAGTGGGGAGGACAGGGATGGTTGTATATTACTTTATATTATGTTGTATTATATTATAATGTTATGTTATGTTATATTATATTGTATTGTGATATATTATACTATAATGTTATGTTATATTACATTGTATTGGGATATATTATAATATAATGTTATGTTATATTACATTGTATTGTGATATATTATACTATAATGTAATGTTATATTACATTGTATTGTGATATATTTTACTATAATGTTATGTTATATTATATTGTATTGTGATATATTATACTATAATGTAATGTTATATTACATTGTATTGCGATATATTATAATATAATGTTATGTTATATTACATTGTATTGTGATATATTATACTATAATATTATGTTATATTACATTGTATTGTGATATATTATACTATAATTTTATGTTATATTACATTGTATTGTGATATATTATACTATAATGTTATGTTATATTACATTGTATTGTGATATATTATACTATAATGTTATGTTATGTTACATTGTATTGTGATATATTATACTATAATGTTATGTTATATTACATTGTATTGTGATATATTATACTATAATGTTATGTTATATTACATTATAAGTTATGTTATATTATATTGTGTTATTATGTTATATTATATTATACTGTGTTATGTTGTGTTATATTATATTATGTTATATTATATTATGTTGTTATATTATACTGTGTTATGTTTGTTATATTATATTATGTTATATTATATTATGTTGTTATATTATATTGTGTTATGTTGTGTTATATTATGTTATATTATGTTATGTTATATTATATTGTGTTATATATTGTTATGTTAAGGTATGTTATGTTATATTATATGATATTATTATATTGTATTGAAGGTACACCGTTCTGCAAGGAAGTCACGAAACTGGAATAAATAAAACTGAGCCAGTTTTGAGCTTTTCACAGCGGTGTGTATGAAGTCTCCGTTCTTCCGGAATATGACGCCATGTCACTGGATAATAATCGGTTCCCGACGTTTCGAAGAAACATATTGCCTTCATCTTCATGTTTAGAGACGATAACAGCATGTTACACCGAAACGTCTGGCACCGCTTACCCACTGACACGACGTTATGTCCCAGAAGGACGGAATCCTCGAAATGAACGTAAGTTTCGCGACAAGCCGCTAGAGACGCTCACAAATGTTACCTTGAGAGTCCAATTAAGTCCTGACCAAATGGTACTGCGTTGGTGTTTCTTATGCGTGTAAAAGTAATGTTTTCCCTGTCTGCGCCATGAAAGCATAGTTTGATTTTCCATACATGGGTTGGAGTGCGTGTCGGTTTGTGACCACGTGTTGAAAGTACGGACAGTAAACAGCAGGTGCTGCTACAGTCGCTGTGCAACGATCTGCGTGTGTATTAATTTAATACTGACCCTCGTATTGCGTTGTAAGTTAGAGGAAATTGTAACAAAGGATGGAGTTGCATTGTTTAACGTCGTAGTGTGACCTTAAGAAGTGCTTAATTTTCATTAGTGAACATGAAGGCCAGAAACAGTAACAGATTCAGGAGCAAACCACGAGGAAAAAATTCTCAAATTACATTGCAAATTTTAAAGTCCGGTTTCTATGACTGATGTATTTGGTAAATGGTAGCATGGGCGCAGAATTGCCCAATCGTCTAGTCGTGTGTTTCGGCGTCCTTGATAATGACAGGAAATAAAACACACTGTGAGGCATGTGAATCTAACAGCGTAAAACAAAACTTGAATAATGGTAATCCATCAGCATTAAATACAAGTGAAGATTGTGATTCCAACAGCACAAAGCACAAAACAAAATGTGCGAATCCAATAGCACAAACGAAGTGAATCATTTGAATCCAACAGCACAAAAAAAGTGAATCGTTTGAATTCAACAGCACAAAATGAATCATGTAAATCCAACAGCACAAACACAATGAATCGTTTGAATCCAACAGCACAAAGTGAATCATGTGAATCAAACAGCACAAACAAAGTGAATCATTTGAATCCAACAGCACAAACAAAGTGAATCGTTTGAATTCAACAGCACAAAATGAATCATGTGAATCCAACAGCACAAAAACGTGAATCGTTTGAATCCAACAGCACAAAGTGAATCATGTGAATCAAACAGCACAAACAAAGTGAATCATTTGAATCCAACAGCACAAACAAAATTAATCATGTGAATTCAACAGCACAAGACATAAAGTGAATAGCGTGAATTCATTTTTGATTCACCCTAAAGAAATATCCTACAAAACGTAAAAAGATTTCAAATGCACAAGGAAAGGGAATTCCGTAACAATTCAGGCTGTGTTTGCGCTAATGTATTCACTCAGGCACTGCACAATCACCGCCGGGAGAAGTGTTCTATAATCGATATATCATTGCCAAGTTATCGATATTTTTACCTTGCAACATTAAAGCCTGTTCAATGTTCATAATAATGACCACTGCATTTGGATCTTCATTACAGCTTCTTTTACTGTTGTGCCATTTATTTTTTTAAATTGCATTAATTGTATAGAGTGTTGGAAGGTGGCGTGGTTGTGAATAATGAATAGGAAAGGATGCAGAAGGAAGCGTTAGTAACCTGTTCATACTGTAACATTTCTGATTTTGTTTGAAGGAACTGACAAACTTCACAGCCACAAAAACTAAAAGCAAGAGTAGCCTTATATGGCCGTCCTCAGGCGGCCAGGTTTCACACGGCTTACCGGCGGTTGTTAAAGCTGTCGGAACGTGAAGTTAACCAGTCACCTAAATCCAGTACCGAGGTTAAGAATGATTGGAGTTCTACCTCTTCTCCCACATATACCTTCGTGGCGTGAATAGGGACAGCGTTACCGTTTACTTTTACAGCGGAAGTTAGGCCTCAGACCCTGGTGTCTTCACGCAAGTTTCGTGCTGAAAGACCTTTGACCTTCCTCTTCAGTTACCGTCCCACCATTGCTCTATACACCACGCTGATCAGACAGTACATTGAGGCTTTATGGATCTCTACGGTTCACGATCCTTGAGGAAAGCCGAGGACCGTCCAGGATGGCGACACTACATACAGGATGTGCTAATATAGACGTTACAGTGGGGTCACGACACTCAGCAATGAGTAAAACGACTAGAGAAGAAGACGGTTGAGTGATTCATCTCTTTGATCTGACACGTTTCTAGTTAGGGAGCAAGGAGATGAGTGTTAGAATATCCAACCTCAGGCTGATATTCCAATTCTATTCTCCTCCCAAATTACGTAAAAATATTAACTGCTCAGCTAGACGTTCTGATCTGTATCGCGTGATCCGTAGCAATGATGAATGTGAAAGAATCATCTCACAAATTACACACCAATAAAACGCACTATATTTTCACTTTTATTCTTTAACCCCTACATATGTTTCAGCCCTTACAAGGCCATCTTCAGGGGGCTCATAATGTACGTTTACTTTACATCCATTGTTTATGTCTGCTGTTATATTATATATCACAGGTAGTCAAGTTTCATTATCAATTTATAGATTACAGTTATTTACAATTTCTGTATTTAAATATATAAAACACAGAATATAAAATCCTTAAGTGAGGTTCGTCAATTTTTCGTAATAAAATGATAAAATAAGCTATATGATTTTTAGGATGTATCTTCTATCATTAGCTTGTTTTTTTTTTAAATTATGGTTGTTGGTTCTGTATATATAGGTAATCAGTTAAGTAAACCAGGTCCTGTTTGTGTTGTAAGTGTCCATGTGGTGCTGTTTGTACTGACTGACTGTCAGTAAAATTGAAACATATGTAGGGGTTAAAGAATAAAAGTGAAAATATAGTGCATTTCTTTGGTGTGTAATTTGTGAGTTGTTAAACAATGCACGGTGAAGATAATATAAAAAGTGAAAGAATCATCTTTGTTATAGTGTTTTATATGCATTGATGCACCGATATTTGTGAGATATAAGATTATATCGTAATACAAAGCATTGATCATTGGTGCAGAAGGTTCGCCATTGTTTTAAGATTACGTCCTAGACCCTAAAACCCACACCGATAAGAAGGCACTGACCACACTTTCTTGAAGAACCACAGAACCATGAAGAATACGTCTCTCTATCAATACAGCTGCTGACAGTGGCAGTCAAGGCCGAATGGCGGTTCCGGCTTGCACAAGACTTTCTCCTCCTGCGCAGTAAAACACTTTCGGCGTCAGTATCTGTAAGTACACCGCTTTAAGAAGGCTCTTCAACAAGTACTCTTCCCTAGGTCATTACAATCAAATGAGAAGTTATTACGTTGAATAAAGCTCGTATATGCCACCTAAGTATCGTTATATTTCGACATATTCCAATAGCATATCAATTCATTTATCCCAACTTGGCAGCAGTTAAAAAATCCATCGCAGTAGAAATCGGATTTACAGCCACTTACGAAAAGTCATTTCCACTTCCTCGTTACTGCGGATAAGTCTCCAATTGTGAGCCATCAGCCCCCCCCCCCCCCCGAAATCAGTTCCTCCACTCGTGCTGTGTTCACATCTATCCTTGATTTGCTCTGCGGACCGGCGATTATCATCATCGTGGTGTCCCCTAGACCTTTTTCTAATTCTGCGCACCTTTTTTGACGTGTTAACTCTCAGTATATCATCACAATACATCCCTATCAATTGGGGGTGAAATTCGATGGGGGAAAAATTTTTCGCCCATAAAAACCGAATCACACTCCGTACTTCTTCTCGGGACCAAGTTTCCAATGCGTTTGCCGTTACACGTCAACTTATACCTCGAATAGCTTGGGGCTGACTGTTGCGCTATCTGCTGCGTGTTACCCGAACTACAAGTACTACCTCATACCGAAAAAGAAAATGCTGGTTTACCACAAAGTTTCAGGCTAGGAAACCCTACTTATACCAGTGCGTCTTATGTCAGTAAGGATAACGATTCTGCGTTCAGTTCGTGAGCTATTGGTTTCAGTTCGCAACCATGAAATAATATATAAACAAACAATATCTGTAGCAGATTTTTTCGACAGCTAATTGGTTCCCAATTAAACAAAACTTTCGGTGTTTTATGGAATCAAAGGATTTTTTATCTTGAAGATTTCGAGTTTCGCGAATGTCGGCGTAGGAGGGCCGTCGGGTGGGCGTAAATTAAATTACATTTTCGCACGTATCGTGAAAATAGATGACATCCTTAAGGTAACGAATGTCTTGGTAAACCCCACGTGCTGCGTCATGCAGTGCACCACTGCAGTCTTTTGTTATTTCTTATGTATTGTGTCGTGTTAAACTTGACGACCTCACAGCAGGTGTCGCAGAGGCTTCAGTTCTTCTGGTATGTGACGCTGTGTCGCTGGACGAGCAGTTCCGACGTTTCGAAATATCGTAGAATATCTTCAGAGTCTCGGAACGTTTGACCCTGAAGATGATGGCAATATGGTCCTTCATAAAGTAGGGACAGAATGTCACATCACAGAAATATTGTGCCTCTGTCTTTTGCCTTATTCTCAAAGGCATTTGCTACTATATTTAAAGTGTCGTTTAATATGACGCGAAAAGGCAAAGTAATAGATAAGTCAGAAGTTGATGAAAGCATAGACAGATGCAGGAATAAAGAATAAATGAGGATATGTATTTGAAAGATAAGTTAAAGAAGGAAATAAGAAATACAAGAAGGAAGGGAAGAATTACAAAGGAGAACACTAACGCTGGAAAGAAAAAAGAAAGAAGATAACAGAGAAGAAAAGAAAGAAATAAGAAATGGGAAAAGGCAATAAAATAATGGGCTTACATTTGTTGACATATCAGTATTATTTTTAAATATTGTCAAGTAGCTTGCGGCCCAAAATCGGCCGTTCGTGTTCTTGGGTGTATTAAACTCTTAATATTGAAGCAAATCTGCTTTATATATATATATATATATATATATATATACATTCAGTTTGTGTAGAGTACAGAAGACGGTCTCATGCCACCAATGAAAAGACCAGTCGACTAATTTTGTGTGGCGGAATAATGGCTGTTTATTATAAGAGTCACATCAAACACATAAATACACTGAGTGAGCAACATGCAGTTTTTACTGTTATTAAACCTGCCGGTGCTTATAGTAACCACTAAGCTTTTGAAGGTAAAAGTAACCAAATACCTCGTTACAGTAGACAACTCTTTGTTTCCCTGCCTTGACAGAATATCTAAATATAATGTATACACTTTCAACATATCCACTCTGTGCTACAATTAATTGTACTTTCAGTGTAGAAACGTAGGTTGTTGGTATTGCTTAACACCGGAGAATTTCGCTCGCAATGATGTTGCTAGTGCGCAGTTCACTGAACTGGACTACAGCGCATTGCGTCCTACACACCACGCCGTATTGGGAATCCTTAGTTAATAAATTGCAGTCGAGGAATATACAGGGTGATTCAAGAGGAAAAGACAATGTTTTCGGGAGTGATAATATCGGTTATTGTGAGAAAAAAAAGGTCATATGAACGACAAATACAAAACTATTGTGAATGGTAATAAAGAAAGAGAAATTACATATTCTTAATTTAATTTTAATTTAATGTTTAAATGACGAATTTGTTAGAGTTCACAAACATTTTTCGAAAATCCCACTGTCAACCTCAATGCACTTTGCAACTCGTGTGCGAAAACCGGTTTAGTGGAAGACTTACATTACTGAAGGCATAATTGAACATTTACCCGTATATCTTACAGTTCATGTCAGATTTATATAACATTCTTTACAGAAGATAGCCACGAATATCTATTGAGTATTTGTGAGTTTCGTGCAAATGGGCGCAGTGAAAACCATACTTATGGGCGTGCATGATTTTCTGTATGTACTGTCCACATTTATTTTCTGAGTCAGGAGAAATTTCATATAAGAAGACATCTGCAGGTAATGCTATTGAATAGTTGTGAGTTTCGTGAAAATCGGAAAGGGAAGGCTTTTTTTCACATAGGAGTGTGTGAAATCACATTTATGCCTGTAACATGAAACAGTATGACACTTTGTAAGTAAAGAACTCCTTGTTGTAAATAGAAAGTACGCCGTTTGTAATATTTTTGCCTTAGATAACCTGTGAGGAAGGAAAAATGAAAAAAAAAACAAGCAGAGAATTGAGGGAGGAATTTTTTGTTTTGAAATTATTTTAAATTTCTTGGGCATCCCCGAAGATTCATGTGGTTTTATAGTTTACAAACAACCACGAAGCACATGTCTTTAGATTAGAGATGACTTAAGGAGAAAGCAGCATTACAGGAGTTCAAAACCCGACAGATGATAGATTGATACTCAGAGTTGAGAATTTCACGACAGCTTTTACTACTGGAGCAGATGTGGAGCTACCCCAACGATGGAGGTATTAGATTTTTATTGAAACGGCGACACGTATCTACCAGAATATCCTGTATCACATCCCAGAAGAAAATTACCTTAAAGAATTAATTCCTTACACCGTTTTCGATCTTGAAGTGACCGTTATCTGCATGCATTCTCTGTTCATTTTCCCCTGTAGTAGGTTTATTTTTCCTTATTTTATTTTGTATCGATTTATTTCTTTTTCTCTTTGCATATCTGTTCTTATGTAATGCCTTTATTGAATAAACCCTTGTCACAATGGCTGTTTCTCCACTAGGTAGCCCGTACTGAGTGTTCTAAACCAGAAGTCGATTTTCTGAGCCAACTTCCTTCTCTTGCACCTGTCACTCGTAGTTCTACTTGTACCGAAGTTAGATGTTGCATCATTCATAATACTAGACACAAGTTAAACCACTTGTCTTTAGTTCTCTTGTTCCTAGAATGGTAGCCTTTTGTCGCGACAGATTTAATGAATATTGACTGAAGGTTTAAATATACACATGCCACTGCCATAAACGGAGTGGAACGAAAGTTACTGTAGACGTCGTTATGTAACTCTGAGGATCAGACTCCATAATGTACATTTGTGATATGATCATCCACAGTGTGGACGCCTATTTAATAATTTTCGTACCGAAATTAATTTAGAAAAAATACTTGCTTTTGTGTATGTAACTGCATGAGACAAACGAAAATGTGAAATATTGATTAAAATTTAATTACAAGCGCACATTTTTGTTACAGCTTTGTCAGTTGTCAACCTGTTGCCAGAGCAGCCATACAGTGCAGCCTACATGCTTTTAACGCATGCAGATGAGGTTCTGTGCCTATGGCTGAACATAGTATGGTCTTTGCTCTTTAATGTTTTCATTTGGCTCGCTAACACGATTTACAGTGACAAAACTTCAAGAAATAATTTGAATTAACGAAGAGAATATAGACGAAGCAGTTCTTTTGTTGACACTGTCACACAAACATGAGCTATTCAGAGCAGCAGGGCTGGTGTTCCAGAGTAGAAACTCTTACATGTAGTACAAACAGGCTAAACATTTGGTGCCATTCGCTGTTAACCTTCCATCAGAACTATTACTGTAGTACAAACAGGGCTAATCATTTGGTGCCATTCGCTGTTGACCCTCCATCAGAAACTATTACTGTAGTACAAACAGGACTAAACATTTTGTGCCATTCGCTGTTGACCCTCCATCAGAACTATTACTGTAGTACAAACAGGGCTAATCATTTGGTGCCATTCGCTGTTAACCCTCCATCAGAACTATTACTGTAGTACAAACAGGGCTAAGATTTGGTGCCATTCGCTGTTGAACCTCCATCAGAACTATTACTGTAGTAAAAACAGGGCTAATCATTTGGTGCCATTCGCTGTTGACCCTCCATCAGAACTATTACTGTAGTACAAACAGGACTAATCATTTGGTGCCATTCGCTGTTAACCCTCCATCAGAACTATTACTGTAGTACAAACAGGGCTAAACATTTGGTGCCATTCGCTGTTACCCTCCATCAGAACTATTACTGTAGTACAAACAGGGCTAATCATTTGGTGCCATTCGCTGTTGACCCTCCATCAGAACTATTACTGTAGTACAAACAGGGCTAAACATTTGGTGCCATTCGCTGTTGACGCTCCATCAGAACTATTACTGTAGTACAAACAGGGCTAAACATTTGGTGCCATTCGCTGTTAACCCTCCATCAGAACTATTACTGTAGTACAAACAGGGCTAAACATTTGGTGCCATTCGCTGTTAACCCTCCATCAGAACTATTACTGTAGTACAAACAGGGCTAATCATTTGGTGCCATTCGCTGTTAACCCTCCATCAGAACTATTACTGTAGTACAAACAGGGCTAATCATTTGGTGCCATTCGCTGTTAACCCTCCATCAGAACTATTACTGTAGTACAAACAGGGCTAACATTTGGTGCCATTCGCTGTTAACCTCCATCAGAACTATTACTGTAGTACAAACAGGGCTAACATTTGGTGCCATTCGCTGTTAACCCTCCATCAGAACTATTACTGTAGTACAAACAGGGCTAATCATTTGGTGCCATTCGCTGTTAACCCTCCATCAGAACTATTACTGTAGTACAAACAGGGCTAAACATTTGGTGCCATTCGCTGTTGACCCTCCATCAGAACAGCTGCGCCCACACGCTCGCTAGTACACCTACACTACCGTCACTTTCGATTCTCTCCGCATTGCACTCATGTTCAAACCGATATGCGTTCCGCACGTTTGCCCCAATACAGCTTCATTTAATATTCCTCTGACGCTCTGCGACGCTCCGCTTGCTATGTAGTTGTGTTGCCAAAACACGTGACGTGTTTGCACTGTCACGTGCACGTGTAATCTGCGGTTGTGTTTTCAAGTAATTTCTAATATTCTATGGCCGCAAGGCTGAGTCCCGTATTGTGCCTAGTATTTCCTAGGGCAATGATGGATTGATAGGTACTAGTATGTGGATAGATAGATAGACAGATAAATAGATTGACTGATTGACTGACAAACAGGCAGACAGCTAGATAGATAGATAGATAGATAGATTGGTAGATAGGCAGATAGATAGATAGATTGATAAATTAATAGATTAGATTGATAGATAGATAGATAGATAGAAAGACAGATAGATATAGATAGATAGATAGATAGATAGATATAGATGGATAGATAGATAGATTGATTGACTGATTGACTGACAGACAGACGGACAGACAGTTAGATAGATAGGTTGGTAGATAGCAGATAGATAGATTAGATATAGATTGATTGATTGATACATAGATAGACAGACAGACAGAGTAGACAAATTAGACAGATTAGACAGACAGATAGACAGACAGACAGACGGGACGGACAGATTTATTTATTTATTGGTTGGTTGGTCTTACTTTGTCATACTCAAATATCCCATAATGTAAGCAAATACTTTGATACAGTAATTTCTTGTAGGCCTAACTTTCTGCATGCAGAGATTTTCTCTCTTTTAAAAATTATTTGAATGCGGTACATAATATGAGTCAGCCTATAGGTTTATCTTGCTTGCGGTACATAATATGAGTCAGCCTATAGGTTTATCTTGCTTGCGGTACATAATATGGGTCAGCCTATAGGTTTATCTTGCTTGCGGTACATAATATGAGTCAGCCTATAGGTTTATCTTGCTTGCGGTACATAATATGAGTCAGCCTATAGGTTTATCTTGCTTGCGGTACATAATATGAGTCAGCCTATAGGTTTATCTTGATTGCGGTACATAATATGAGTCAGCCTATAGGTTTATCTTGCTTGCGGTACATAATATGAGTCAGCCTATAGGTTTATCTTGCTTGCGGTACATAATATGAGTCAGCCTATAGTTTATCTTGCTTGCGGTACATAATATGAGTCAGCCTATAGGTTTATCTTGATTGCGGTACATAATATGAGTCAGCCTATAGGTTTATCTTGCTTTCGGTACATAATATGAGTCAGCCTATAGGTTTATCTTGCTTGCGGTACATAATATGAGTCAGCCTATAGGTTTATCTTGCTTGCGGTACATAATATGAGTCAGCCTATAGGTTTATCTTGTTGCGGTACATAATATGAGTCAGCCTATAGGTTTATCTTGCTTGCGGTACATAATATGAGTCAGCCTATAGGTTTATCTTGCTTGCGGTACATAATATGAGTCAGCCTATAGGTTTATCTTGCTTGCGGTACATAATATGAGTCAGCCTATAGGTTTATCTTGCTTGTCGGTACATAATATGAGTCAGCCTATAGGTTTATCTTGCTTGCGGTACATAATATGAGTCAGCCTATAGGTTTATCTTGCTTTCGTCATTCAGCCTAACACTCTGAATGAAAACTGTGTTTTATGGGTCGTTGACCATAAAAGAAAATATTTAATATGCTCACAGGGTCTACTGTAAACAGTTGAAAGTTAACTATACCCTATTTTACGCTTAATTGTAGTCTAACTTGCTACTGACAGCTCAATATAATCTTGCTTTTCTAAGGTTTGTATAACGAAGTTGCGGCTTGCAGCCATGTTAGAGTAATTGGACATGCCAGTCAGCCTGTCTGCAGCCCGAAAACGCTGCTTGTGTTGCAGTGTGGCGTGTGCCGAGCCCGCCTATGGTGTACCACTTGTGCAGCATCCGTGTTTAGGTACTTGTCTAACCTCACAAGAAAACATCCAGATATTGTAGGAACGAGATCTTTAACCAAAAACTGCTCATGGCCTTTTTCTGTTTTAAATTACATTTTATGTGGCACAAGGAGGTTTAGTTACTGGACGTGGATAATAAATGTACTGAAAACGGTGCACAAATCCCAGGCGCCAGGACTCCCGAGCGAATAAATTTTGTGGGTGGTGTCTAATATTTGTGGGTCCTCGGTGTGAAACCTGTTTATGTCACCCTTCTGACGCCTAGAATTTTGCGGTGGCTTCTAAATTTTTGGAAAATTTTTGCTTTCCTGCTACTGAGATTATTACAAGAAACAATGGTAGCAGGAAGGAAGGAAAGAATAAATGAAGAATGAAATGAAAAGGGGAAGGAAAATGCGAAGAAACGCGCTAGAGGGAGACAACCAAATATTCCGAGAACAACTTATTAAGCCTGGTTTGTCGTATGTAGACTTCTACATATACTGTGTGTTATTATTGTTGTTATTTTCATTATTACTTTACTTATTTAATTTTTTGAATCAAATTCTAATCCACGTTTCCATGACTGTAACATTTATCAAATATTCGTCACTTGTGGGTACTTGCCAAGCCGTGGGAACAGTATACTTGTACAAATATTTACCACTTGTCCTTTTCCAGCCGACTGTCGGTAAATATGACACAAGTAACAGAATCGCCAACATCTTTTTACTTGTCAAGTCGAGACTTGTTTTTGTGTTCCCACGAATCCTTTATTCTTGAAAAGCGGAAATGTGACGTGCGTTAACAATTAGTATCGGGTGGGTGGATGTGGGGTAAGAAGTGCGTTAGCACTGAAGTTTGTGTGCGCCAGTCTACAAAATATTAAGAAGTCTGAAAGCCATTGGATTATAAAAGAAGAGCAATATCAGTGTCCTAAAACTAAAGTTAAGAATGTAAAAACAAAGTCATGTATAACAAGACAGGCAATGTACGTATAACGTAACATTGAGGCGCGTTCGCGTAACCATTGTTGCCGTAGAAAATCAATAAGTATTACATATTCTGAGTGTGTGTCTGTAGCCTTAGTTATCCAGCATGCAAAGCGCATGCGCTGTATTATATTGTCATCTGTGGCCTGTCTAGTCCTACCATATTTTTCCACATTATCACATAAAGGGCAAATTTTCAGGAAAAAGTTGTTGAACATGAAATGTGTGTTTGATTTTCTCTACAAATATTGACTGAAACATTTTTCATTCTGAGAAGAATTGGCCGATATATCATAAATGTACATAGGTCTTCATGTAAAGTACTCGTTATTCTTGTAAGATTTGAATGAAAGTTAAATTTTGTCGACAGATTTTCGAAAGATCCTCAAATGTCAAATTTCATGAAAATCCGTACAGTGGTAGCCGAGTTGTTCCATGCGGACGGACAGATAGACAAGACGAAGCTAATTTTCGCTTTTCGTAATTTTGTGAACGAGCCTAAAAACAGCATAATATGGCAAGCTGTTAGGGGACTGTCATCAAATTCCTAATATTCGCGTAGATAAAAAGTCATATTTATATACGCTAAGGTGAAAAGCCCCTCGTGTTTGAAAAGCCCAAGTGTTTCTATAAACGAAGGCTGAAGATGACAGATGTATAGTAAGCTGTCATGACAGTCCTGATAGCCATATAGATAAAAGAGCAATATAGCCATAGATATGTTTGTTGCCTTTCTAGACGCTAATGCTCTGGGCATATACGACGTCCGTTGAAAGGAATTTCAGTTCTTTTATAGTTGAGGATTTTGTCTCTGTCTGATCGGACGTCACCTTGGTTCACGTCTTCCCACGTGACCCTTCCTCCCCATGGGTCGATGTCTTGGCAGTGACCATGAGCGGTTAATCACGATTCAGGTTGTGTCCACCAAGTTCAAGGTGGAACTCTGATCGGACTAATTTCGCACACGTAGGGACACTCACATTCATTACTGATCTCTGCCCTCTATACAGTTACGCCCAACTTTCTAATTTTACTCCAAATCCAGATCTTAGCCACGTGATTCACTTTCCACACGATGATCCACAAATCTACCTCAAGAACACCGGCTGTTTGTTTTCTACAAGGTGGCCAAGAAGTCACCGTTCCTCTACTAAATCACCTTGTGTTCATGTACGAGTATGACACGCTGTACACCACACGTGGCATGCAAGTGCAGATTAACATGGTCAGTCAGTAGAGGTACGGTGATTTCGCGGCCATTCTGTATGTAACTATCTGGCGAGTTAGCAAGAAGAATTTTCAGAAATAAGATTATTGGTTTCGTCATGTCTGCCTCTCTACATGCAGCAATTCTAGAAATTTGGAAGACAGATCACGTAATTGAGCAGATATTGTCACTACAACTTCGTTGAAAAAGTCTAATTTTGATTAAAATTGTAAGAATGTAACGGACACTTTGCAGGAAGACCAACAGGCGTTGTTGTGTGTGTTCAGGTCGTAACTGGCTCAATATTTGTCGAAGAAAAAGAATGTTTTGAATAGAAGGTGCAGACAAATTAAAAACATGTGCTTTATATCCTGTATATTTTAGACATTTAGGTAGTTAAAGGAGATATCGCGACAGAACTGCCTCGCTCTTCCCACATTTTCTGAGATACAAATAATGAAAATAACTCTGACAACTGAGTTTAGTGAGGGTTTTTGCAGTTTGTTTAATAATCGACTATCCAGAAATTTTACTGTAGATGTAATCGTTAATATCGTATAGATTGAGCGATTAGGTTGAAAGTAAAATACGAGTACATCGGTCAACAATGTTCAAAGACACAAGGTCTTCTAGGATGTCACGCAGTGACTTTGGCAAAATATTTCCTGGCGTTCTGAAGAACCGTATCGTAGTGACTTCATCTTCAGTCGTAATCAGTCCAGCCCAAACGTAAAGTCACTACGGTCCTTCGAAACGTCGATAACTATTTTCCCGACACGTAATATTCGAGAGACTCGAACCTTCAGAAAAACACCTGTGAGAACCTTAAATCTCGCAACGTCAAAAAAAGTTGAATATGGAATACAGTCGAACTCGGTTATAACGTCAAGAAAGGCACTGAATATTTTGCGTCGTTATAAACGAGTGTCGTTATAACCGAGGAGAATAATGTTATGGTTAACAGTGAGGATTTAATTGGTACCACAGAACATCTGACGTTATAGACGAAGGTGTCGTATAAACCGATGTCGTTATAACCGGGTTAGACTGTACATTCGCAGTGGTTTCGAATGTGATGTGCACATTAAATGAAAAATAAAATGCATGGAAGGCCTTACAGGAAATTGATCACAGTTTGGACGGAAGCAGGTGAAGTATTGTTAGTGCAACTCACGTGATTGTGTGGCCACTGCGACTGCGCAGACGCATAGCACGAGCCACAGCATCAGGCCCATCTGAAACAAAGAAATATGTTTATATACATGTGCAGAGTTTGTCTAAGAATCTGAATGATCCTTAGACGTGAGACGGTTATGTCGAAATGTTTATATACGCACTAGCATCGTATAACTTAATATAATTCATCCCGTTGTGTCTTAATAAAAAAATTTAAATCAATATTAAATAGTCTAACACAACTGTGTGTTTATGTAAAAGCTACATGTTTCGGTCTATGTGTCGACCATTATCAGGCTAAAAAAGTAAAATCATTATAAGGCAGATAAAAAATTCAATATATATATAATGTATATAATGTATATATAACATCATTATGTAAGGTTTTAAAACGCAACGCAGACACCTACTTCAGCAGAAAATTATAATGTTTTGTATACTGCCTTTGTCGACCTCGGTGGACTAGTGGTTAGCGTGCTCGCCACTGGACCCAAGGTTCGCGGGTTCGATCCCGACCGAGGTCGATGGATTTTTAAGGATGATAAAAATCCGGAGCCACACTTCCTTCGGAGGGGAAGTAAAGCCGTCGGTCCCATGTCGTAGATTTAAGGCATGTAAAAGAACCTTACGGCATGATAATAGCCAAATTGCCTCCATTTCTCATCCAAGTCTCCTGACTGCCTGCCAGATGGCTCTGGCGTGCACATCAGGATCGATAGAACACTAAGCGCGGCTAGCTGGCCGGTCACCAACTGCCATGAATGCGCATGACTTAGTAACCTCGACAAGAGGAGGCCCAGGCCCATACAGGGCTGTTGAGCCAAGAATTATTATTATTATACTGCCTTTATTACCTGCTTTATAATGATTGTATTTGTAACCTGATAATGGTCGATATCTAGACCGAAACATGTAGCTGTTAAATAAAAACACTTCGTCTTAGACTGAATATTTAATATTGGTATGAATCGTAGCATCGTAAAGTAACTTACGAACCAACCAATGGGACACTTTCTCTTTCGTTGACGCCTTGAGACATAACTGTGGCCGAAGGTCAGAACTGTCGACGGAAAACACGTGACCAGTTAATCGTCCCCTAATAATACGGTTATAAACACGTGAACATGATTTATATGTTACATTTATGTTTATTCGAAAGTGGCAGCACCTACACTCCTCTGAAGAGTGGAGGATTTGATGGAGAGGCTATCGGTGAAGCCTTGCATATTAGTAATATCATGTGAAAGTTATGTTCATTTACGTCCGTGAAGGACCAGAAGGGTAATGCCGTGTACTACGTCACTTAGTGCACAAGCTTTGCCAACGGCGTCCTTTTTTAAGTAGAAGCGTCCGCACATTCGGGAAAAGTGCTTATTAGCTTCGTCGTGTGCGTCAGTCCGTCCATCCGCATGTACCAGCGCGGCTCCCACTGGACGGATTTCTGTGAAATTTGATATTTTGGACTTCTATTAAAATATGTTTTAGAGAATCCAAATTTGGTTAAAATCGGGCAAAAATATCGGGCACTTTACATGAAGACATAAGCACTTTTTATGGTTGTCGGCGATGTTAAATCCCCATAAAAGGGCTCTCTTCGAGTGAAATTTGTGTCAGGCTGTTAGGATAGCCGAGGAGGTATAAACACTAAGCGAACGCGCCACAATGGTATGTTATACGTTGGCACACGTTTCACGGTACACACGTAAATGTAATTTCGTTCACCCCCCTAAGAAAAGAGCGACCTTCCCTGCGTTGGCTGTCAACATACTGGCACAAGTTCAACGGCATTATGTGCAGATATCTTGTGTTGAATTTTATCCAACTCAGATAATAAATATAGAAATTAGTAGCAGAAATTTATTTACGCCGCCAAATACAGAATTTTACCCAAATCGGCCAAGAAATGTGGAAAATACTGGTAGAAATTGTTTTAAGCCCATAAGTAAAGTATGACGGTCAGCGAGCCGATTTTCACGACACTCACTCTTGTCCGACAACTTTCTGTTCAGAATGTTTGTACCAAATTTCATGTAAATCTATCGAAAATTTGCGTATCTGACACTAGGTTACAGACACAAGGATGGACTTAGAGACGACTAAACCATGCAGTGAAGACGTACATAAGACTGTGAATAAAACACCACGAATTTTTAGCTTGATGCTTCACTCGCTTTACCCTAGGAGCAAAAGGTCTTGATACCCATTTGACTGGACTCTGGTTGAACCGGAGATCCGATACTGTTGATGCAACAGCGAAGGCAAATTTATCCCCTGTCGAATACGGAACCATTGGTCATGATCACTTTTTGACTAACCTATTCTTGTTACTGCCGATCCCAGTGGCCGTGCGGTCTAAGGCGTGGGTCTACGGCCGCTCGCTTACTGAGATTGTGGGTTCGAATCCCGCCGGGGGCATGGATGTCTGTCTGTTGTGAGGGTTGTGTGTTGTCAGGTAGAGAGAGGTCTTTGCGACGGGCTGATCACTCGTCCAGAGGAGTCCTACCGAGTGTGGTGTGTATGAGTGTGATCTTGAAGCCTCGATAATGGGGCGGCCTAGGCCCCCTAGGGGCTCTTGGACCATTGGAAATAAAAGTCCTTCTTACTTAACTCATTTTTTAGCGTAGATTAAACATTTATACTGTTTATTCCGTGCACTGTCCATAACCAATTCGCAACACTCACACCAACAAAATACACACTATTGTTCCTTAGATATTTATATTATAATATCACACTGAATGTTCCTACATGTTTCAAACCACAACGGATCATCATCAGGGTACCAAACCAAAGCAAAACTGCTTAAAACCAAATTAGCCACTTTTATACACAGTTGACATGCTGTAAAAGAGACAAAGAGTTAAAATGTAGACAGTTGTAGTATATTTGTGTAAGTGTACTGGATCTTGGTATACAGTATCTCGGAGGCAGCCTACGTACTTAACGAAAGTTAACACAGTACATAGATTAAACAGTTATGGGAAGAAACAGCTTAGATATGAGATGCAATTTTGTGAGAGCGTGAGAGAACAATATGCAAACTACAATGATACATTTGCAAAAAAGAAACGTTGCTAAATCAGTAAGCACTAACAATCCTGTTCCACTTAGTAAAATTACTTAATTTTTTTGTGCTGGAACAATATGAAGGTTGTTAGGTTGCGCACAGCAGTCGTGATGAAACACACAGAAATGGTGGCCTTTAATGTGGTTACTACACGTACCACTTGCGGTAGGCTAACATTAAGCCTTTAAAGCAGTGGCTCCAAACCTCAGGTCGCGACCCAAATTAGGGTCGGTGGGGGGGGGGGGTAGTCTAACGTGGCGTCGTGAAAGGGTTTTATGGAAAACTCGATAATTATGAAAAAAAATTAAAATTTTTATCTAAATTCAAAAAGAATGATCGAGAAAAATATAATTATTGAATCTGTGTTTATAAAGTTTAAATATTAACTTCAATGTCAGTAACGTAATTAGCTCTATTTACAATAAACAACACACGCACTAAATGTTTCAGTCACTAAATGTTTGACATTACTGTTCTGTTCGTTACGTAACGTTCCGTATGTTCCGTATTGCACAAGTTTTTGTTTAGAAGCAAACGATTTGTCTAACCGGCACATGTATCAGTTATTTAAATAAATATTTGTGTCTTGCGTGTTTTGTGTATTTAGTATTGTGCCAAAAATATTGTATTTGACAAGTAACATTACAAATTTAATATTTTGTAATAAGTGGCAGTGTTATGTAGTGTTCAACAAAAGGCGTTAGTGTTAGTTCATTTACAGTAAATGTCACTGACTATTGCCGTTACCACAGTACGGTCACACACATGTACCGCTGTGTTATGCTGTTATGTAGTGTTCAACAAACGGCGTTAGTGTCAGTTCATTTAAAGTAAATATCACTAACTATTGCCGTTACCACAGTACGGTCACACACATGTACCGCTGTGTTATGCTGTTATGTAGTGTTCAACAAAAGGCGTTAGTGTTAGTTCATTTACAGTAAATGTCACTGACTATTGCCGTTACCACAGTACGGTCACACACATGTACCGCTGTGTTATGCTGTTATGTAGTGTTCAACAAACGGCGTTAGTGTCAGTTCATTTAAAGTAAATATCACTAACTATTGCCGTTACCACAGTACGGTCACACACATGTACCGCTGTGTTATGCTGTTATGTAGTGTTCAACAAAAGGCGTTAGTGTTAGTTCATTTACAGTAAATGTCACTGACTATTGCCGTTACCACAGTACGGTCACACACATGTACCGCTGTGTTATGCTGTTATGTAGTGTTCAACAAACGGCGTTAGTGTCAGTTCATTTAAAGTAAATATCACTAACTATTGCCGTTACCACAGTACGGTCACACACATGTACCGCTGTGTTATGCTGTTATGTAGTGTTCAACAAAAGGTATTAGTGTTAGTTCATTTACAGTAAATGTCACTGACTATTGCCGTTACCACAGTACGGTCACACACATGTACCGCTGTGTTATGCTGTTATGTAGTGTTCAACAAACGGCGTTAGTGTCAGTTCATTTACAGTAAATATTACTGACTATTGCCGTTACCACAGTACGGTCACACACATGTACCGCTGTGTTATGCTGTTATGTAGTGTTCAACAAACGGCATTAGTGTTAGTTCATTTACAGTAAATATCACTGACTATTGCCGTTACCACAGTACGGTCACACACATGTACCGCTGTGTTATGCTGTTATGTAGTGTTCAACAAAAGGCATTAGTGTTAGTTCATTTACAGTAAATATCACTGACTTTTGCCGTTACCACAGTACGGTCACACACATGTACCGCTGTGTTATGCTGTTATGTAGTGTTCAACAGAAGGCATTAGTGTTAGTTCATTTACAGTAAATATCACTGACTATTGCCGTTACCACAGTACGGTCACACACATGTACCGCTGTGTTATGCTGTTATGTAGTGTTCAACAAAAGGCATTAGTGTTAGTTCATTTACAGTAAATATCACTGACTTTTGCCGTTACCACAGTACGGTCACACACATGTACCGCTGTGTTATGCTGTTATGTAGTGTTCAACAAACGGCATTAGTGTCAGTTCATTTACAGTATATATCACTGACTATTGCCGTTACCACAGTACGGTCACACACATGTACCGCTGTGTTATGCTGTTATGTAGTGTTCAACAAACGGCATTAGTGTCAGTTCATTTACAGTATATATCACTGACTATTGCCGTTACCACAGTACGGTCACACACATGTACCGCTGTGTTATGCTGTTATGTAGTGTTCAACAAAAGGCATTAGTGTCAGTTCATTTACAGTAAATATCACTGACTATTGCCGTTACCACAGTACGGTCACACACATGTACCGCTGTGTTATGCTGTTATGTAGTGTTCAACAAACGGCATTAGTGTCAGTTCATTTACAGTATATATCACTGACTATTGCTGATACCACAGTACGGTCACACACATGTACCGCTGTGTTATGCTGTTATGTAGTGTTCAACAAAAGGCATTAGTGTCAGTTCATTTACAGAATATATCACTGACTATTGCCGTTACCACAGTACGGTCACACACATGTACCGCTGTGTTATGCTGTTATGTAGTGTTCAACAAAAGGCATTAGTGTCAGTTCATTTACAGTAAATATCACTGACTATTGCCGTTACCACAGTACGGTCACACACATGTACCGCTGTGTTTATGCTGTTATGTAGTGTTCAACAAACGGCATTAGTGTCAGTTCATTTACAGTATATATCACTGACTATTGCCGTTACCACAGTACGGTCACACACATGTACCGCTGTGTTATGCTGTTATGTAGTGTTCAACAAACGGCATTAGTGTCAGTTCATTTACAGTATATATCACTGACTATTGCCGTTACCACAGTACGGTCACACACATGTACCGCTGTGTTATGCTGTTATGTAGTGTTCAACAAACGGCATTAGTGTCAGTTCATTTACAGTAAATGTCACTGACTATTGCCGTTACCACAGTACGGTCACACACATGTACCGCTGTGTTATGCTGTTATGTATTGCTCAACAAAAGGCATTAGTGTCAGTTCATTTACAGTATATATCACTGACTATTGCCGTTACCACAGTACGGTCACACACATGTACCGCTGTGTTATGCTGTTATGTAGTGTTCAACAAAAGGCATTAGTGTCAGTTCATTTACAGTATATATCACTGACTATTGCCGTTACCACAGTACGGTCACACACATGTACCGCTGTGTTATGCTGTTATGTAGTGTTCAACAAAAGGCGTTAGTGTCAGTTCATTTACAGTATATATCACTGACTATTGCCGTTACCACAGTACGGTCACACACATGTACCGCTGTGTTATGCTGTTATGTAGTGTTCAACAAAAAGCATTAGTGTCAGTTCATTTACGGTAAATATCACTGACTATTGCCGTTACCACAGTACGGTCACACACATGTACCGCTGTGTTATGCTGTTATGTAGTGTTCAACAAAAAGCATTAGTGTCAGTTCATTTACAGTAAATATCACTGACTATTGCCGTTTACATGGTAGGGTCGCGGGTCACATACCGTTTGCTACTTTAGGGTCACACACGTGAAAGGTTGGTAACCGCTGCTTTAAAGCCTTGTGGTTAGTTTATATACCACCAGGTTTAACGTTAAAAAATTCTACATTCTGCCCACACAGTGTATTTTTTATGGATCGTAGAACAAATGGCGACTTTTAACTTTTACAACCTTAACTGATTTTTTTTGTAACCGAGGTGGAAAGTGTTTACTGCGCGGTACGGACTGGCTCCTTATAAAAAAACAGATTTCGTTTCGTCCCTAAAGGTCTAAAACATTATGACTTTTGTCCATGTCATATTCATGATTGTTATATAATTCTCAGATAAAAAGCGATTATTTCCCTAAATAGCTTTAAAGGGTTGGTTTTTTAAATGGAGATGCGGTGTTTCGTATAATATATGAACTCACTATTAAATGTTGTTTAGTTAGTCTTTAGCTCTAACAGGTTTAAATTACATCCTTTACTCCTAAGCACGGCGCTATGAAATACCCCTAGTTGGCTACAATTCAGGATTTCCTAGCGGTGTAGCTGGGGATTAGTCTCTTATACAATGTGCCGCGATGCCATTGGGTAACTGGATAAAGAACTTTTCGAAGATATTTGGCGTCTTTGTCTTCAGACTTCAATAATAATTCGCTTTGGCCCTGTTGGCTGTGGAATTTGAAGGTACTACATTCCGTATAAACGTCGGGATCCAAATACCGAATCATACTGCATTATATGTCAGGATTGGAATCATAGGTCTCATGGTCACAGAGTTGCAACAGAAAATATTTCTCAATCCTCACCGTGAAGATAGAGGCAACAAATTACTCAGAAACATTGGTAACCCTTAAGAGGTGATGCGGTAACATGCGTGACCCAGAAGCTTCAAACTTCACATTACGCTTATAATTAATACAGTAACCACCTTATGCACTTAATAAGTTACATTCAAAAGTATAAAACTCCTACATGTTTCGGCACCGGGGTGCCATCATCAGGGAGTTATTCTGACAAAGGATTACAAGGCCAGCACGCTAAAATAGGTATTGTGTCGCCTTCATGTATTAATTATAAGAATATGCACGGTATGAATAACATATAAATTCCTATTATGCTTTCCTTAAATGAATTACGTACAAATAATGTGGCTACAGTTCACGTTAATTTGACTGTACAAGGAGTTTAGAGCAGAAATGAAAGTCTTCTTTCTTTTTGCATAGATTACTAGTCCTATGAAAATATTAATATTGTGACAGTATGTTTCAATATTGTGACAGTATGTTGCAATATTGTGACAGTATGTTGCAATATTGTGACAGTATGTTGCAATATTATGACAGTATGTTTCAATATTGTGACAGTATGTTGCAATATTGTGACAGTATGTTGCAATATTGTGACAGTATGTTTCAATATTGTGAAGAATTTGTTAATTAAATACAGATTCTAGTTCGTTTGACGAGCATAACCCCAAAGTTTCATAGTCCCCTTGTTTTGTAATCCTTGACTGAACGATAATACGTCGTGATGTATAGACCTATTTATGCCCTCTTTCCATACCAAACTTCACTTATATTGTGAGGTATATTTATGCCCTGTCTTCATACCAAACTTCACTTATATTGTGAGGTATATTTATGCCCTGTCTCCATACCAAATTTCACTTATATTGTGAGGTATATTTATGCCCTGTCTCCATACCAAACTTCACCCACATTGTGAGGTATATTTATGCCCTGTCTCCATACCAAACTTCATCCACATCGTGAGGTATATTCATGCCCTGTCTCCATACCAAACTTCACCTATATTGTGAGGTATATTTATGCCCTGTCTCCATACGAAACTTCAACTATATTGTGAGGTATATTTATGCCCTGTCTCCATACGAAACTTCACCCACATTGTGAGGTATATTTATGCCCTGTCTCCATACCAAACTTCACCCACATTGTGAGGTATATTTATGCTCTGTCTTCATACCAAAATTCACCTACATTGTGAGGTATATTTTTGCCCTCTTTCCATACCAAATTTCACCTATATTGTGAGGTATATTTATGCCCTGTCTCCATACCAAACTTCACCTGCATTGTGAGGTATGCTTATGCCCTCTTTCCATACCAAACTTCACCTACATTGTGAGGTATATTTATGCCCTCTTTCCATACCAAATTCACCTACATTGTGAGGTATATTTATGCCATCTTTCCATACCAAACTTCACCTACATTGTGGGGTATATTTATGCCCTGCATCCATACCAAACTTCATCTGCATTGTGAGGTATACTTATGCCCTCTTTCCATACGAAACTTCACCTACATTGTGAGGTATATTTATGCCCTCTTTCCATACCAAATTCACCTACATTGTGAGGTATACTTATGCCCTCTTTCCATACCAAACTTCACCTACATTGTGAGGTATACTTATGCCCTCTTTCCATACCAAATTCACCTACATTGTGAGGTATATTTATGCCCTCTTTCCGTACTAAATTCACCTACATTGTGAGGTATATTTATGCCATCTTTCCATACCAAACTTCACCTACATTGTGGGGTATATTTATGCCCTGTCTCCATACCAAACTTCACCTACATTGTGAGGTATATTTATGCCCTGTGTCCATACCAAACTTCACCCACATTGTGAGGTATATTTATGCCCTGTTCCCTTTGTGGTGGACAAAGTGGCACTGTGGCAGGTTTTTCCCCCCTAGTACTTCGGTTTTCCCTGTCAGTTTCATTCCACCGGTGCTCCATTACAAGGAAAAAGGAAAGAAACTAATCGTCTTCATCAAAGTCTTGCACAATAAGCCTCAAGGCTGCGGTGCGTCCCTAGCATCTGCTGCGGGGCCCTTCACCACAAAAAAAGGACCTGCTACCAAACATCATCTTAGGACCATAAAGTTGGAGACGTTATTGGCCCCCTTACTTCTCTAGATTTGCGTGCCCTCCGTTTTGTTAATACAGTAGGCCCTCGATTTAACGGACAAAAAATGTCTGTCCTAAAGGAGAAATTTAGAAACTTTTTTTTAATCGCGAATAGAAAAAAAATTTGGTGGAAACGCTCCATTAGTTACATTGTGTAAATTTTGACGTGTTTAATTAAAATAAAGTTTGGTTGCTGTCATAAATTTATTTTCATATTTTTAACAGATGTTTTAGTGACGTGTATAAATTACTGAATGTACATTATAATAATATTTTATTCATACTTATACATTATAATAACATTTTAATACATCCTGTATAATGTAAGTTCGTTATTAATATATATTTTTAAAATACATTCGATTTAACGGACTTTCGGCAATAGCGGACACCCTTCCCCTTAATTAGTCCGTTAAATCAAGGGCCTACTGTACTTCGTCTAGGATATTCTTCAAGGGAGTTATATTTCCGTTGACAAAACATTGTAATACCTGTACTCAAAATGTACATACGACACGTTTTGGCCCATTGCCACAACTCAGGTAGTAAAACCTTTAATTTGTGCTACAGTAAACCTTGGTGTTATTTCGTACTGAAGAGACATACGATTCTCAAAATTATGCCAAAGGAAGGCCATTCCAAGGTCTCTGGACAACATTTTGCGTTCGCAAATAAAATGCTGAGGTAACAAGAAACTTGTACACTTTCAAGCTGAGGAATGTGGCTGTTGTAATATCACGAAATGCGGGTGTCGCCATAATAGCATTGGGCTATAGACCAGAATGTCGGCAACATCAAAGGTGTTCTCCGAATTTTATGGAACTTATATAAGGAGGATGATGCGGAGTTGTTGAGAATGCGACAGGCTGAGTGTGTTAGTTCTGTTGAGGTTGCTTCTGGCGACCGCTTTTTTAGACTGACGTGAAGGGCCAATAATCCGCTTCATGGCGAACACGGACGATGCCAGTACTCTGTTGGACCCTTGTCACTAGCAGGCTGTGCCAGTTTCATCGGCGGTTCGGGGCATCAAAGTTTGCTTAAAACTTTTTGGAGCCAGTGGTTATTATATGTACCACCAGGTTTAACATTCACAAATTCTACGTTCTGCCCACACAGTGTATTTATGTGTTTTGTGTGGATCTCAGAACAAACAGCGATTATTTCACTGTACAGCATTAACTGACTGGTTTGTATAACTGAGACGGAGTGTGTTTACTGCGCGGTACGGACTGTATTTATGTGTTTTGTGTGGATCTCAGAACAAACAGCGATTATTTCACTGTACAGCATTAACTGACTGGTTTGTATAACTGAGACGGAGTGTGTTTACTGCGCGGTACGGACTGTATTTATGTGTTTTGTGTGGATCTCAGAACAAACAGCGATTATTTCACTGTACAGCATTAACTGACTGGTTTGTATAACTGAGACGGAGTGTGTTTACTGCGCGGTACGGACTGTATTTATGTGTTTTGTGTGGATCTCAGAACAAACAGCGATTATTTCACTGTACAACATTAACTGATTGGTTTGTATAACTGAGACGGAGTGTGTTTACTGCACGGTACGGACTGTATTTATGTGTTTTGTGTGAATCTCAGAACAAACAGCGATTATTTCACTGTACAGCATTAACTGATTGGTTTGTATAACTGAGACGGAGTGTGTTTACTGCACGGTACGGACTGTATTTATGTGTTTTGTGTGGATCTCAGAACAAACAGCGATTATTTCACTGTACAGCATTAACCGATTGGTTTGTATTACTGAGACGTAGTGTGTTTACTGCGCGGTACGAACTGACTGGTTTGTATAACTGAGACGGAGTGTGTTTACTGCGCGGTACGGACTGTATTTATGTGTTTTGTGTGGATCTCAGAACAAACAGCGATTATTTCACTGTACAGCATTAACTGACTGGTTTGTATAACTGAGACGGAGTGTGTTTACTGCGCGGTACGGACTGTATTTATGTGTTTTGTGTGGATCTCAGAACAAACAGCGATTATTTCACTGTACAGCATTAACTGACTGGTTTGTATAACTGAGACGGAGTGTGTTTACTGCGCGGTACGGACAGTATTTATGTGTTTTGTGTGGATCTCAGAACAAACAGCGATTATTTCACTGTACAGCATTAACTGACTGGTTTGTATAACTGAGACGGAGTGTGTTTACTGCGCGGTACGGACTGTATTTATGTGTTTTGTGTGGATCTCAGAACAAACAGCGATTATTTCACTGTACAGCATTAACTGACTGGTTTGTATAACTGAGACGGAGTGTGTTTACTGCGCGGTACGGACTGTATTTATGTGTTTTGTGTGGATCTCAGAACAAACAGCGATTATTTCACTGTACAGCATTAACTGACTGGTTTGTATAACTGAGACGGAGTGTGTTTACTGCGCGGTACGGACTGTATTTATGTGTTTTGTGTGGATCTCAGAACAAACAGCGATTATTTCACTGTACAGCATTAACTGACTGGTTTGTATAACTGAGACGGAGTGTGTTTACTGCGCGGTACGGACTGTATTTATGTGTTTTGTGTGGATCTCAGAACAAACAGCGATTATTTCACTGTACAGCATTAACTGACTGGTTTGTATAACTGAGACGGAGTGTGTTTACTGCGCGGTACGGACTGTATTTATGTGTTTTGTGTGGATCTCAGAACAAACAGCGATTATTTCACTGTACAGCATTAACTGACTGGTTTGTATAACTGAGACGGAGTGTGTTTACTGCGCGGTACGGACTGTATTTATGTGTTTTGTGTGGATCTCAGAACAAACAGCGATTATTTCACTGTACAGCATTAACTGACTGGTTTGTATAACTGAGACGGAGTGTGTTTACTGCGCGGTACGGACTGTATTTATGTGTTTTGTGTGGATCTCAGAACAAACAGCGATTATTTCACTGTACAGCATTAACTGACTGGTTTGTATAACTGAGACGGAGTGTGTTTACTGCGCGGTACGGACTGTATTTATGTGTTTTGTGTGGATCTCAGAACAAACAGCGATTATTTCACTGTACAGCATTAACTGACTGGTTTGTATAACTGAGACGGAGTGTGTTTACTGCGCGGTACGGACTGTATTTATGTGTTTTGTGTGGATCTCAGAACAAACAGCGATTATTTCACTGTACAGCATTAACTGACTGGTTTGTATAACTGAGACGGAGTGTGTTTACTGCGCGGTACGGACTGTATTTATGTGTTTTGTGTGGATCTCAGAACAAACAGCGATTATTTCACTGTACAGCATTAACTGACTGGTTTGTATAACTGAGACGGAGTGTGTTTACTGCGCGGTACGGACTGTATTTATGTGTTTTGTGTGGATCTCAGAACAAACAGCGATTATTTCACTGTACAGCATTAACTGACTGGTTTGTATAACTGAGACGGAGTGTGTTTACTGCGCGGTACGGACTGTATTTATGTGTTTTGTGTGGATCTCAGAACATCCTCAGGCAAAACTTTTGTTTTGCCTGAGGATGGGGACGGAGCTAGTCCCCGAAACGTTGTATTCAAACGAATTGACGCGGCTGTGCGCCCGAGAAAACTATATTGTACAAAAAGTACATTTGTTGGTTATAACACTGCTAACTGAACCAAAACGCACGGTGAATATAAGTGGGATCGTGGCGTATTCTATTTCTATCCACAGCACGCCCTCCTATAGAAGTACATTTCTCATGTTTCAGACTCCACATGAATTTCAATAACAGATGCTTTCATATTCTTCAGGACACTTATAAATGCGCAACATGTAGCCACACATAAGGAGTACAGTTCCATTTATTCACAACTGCATTTTACTCTTTACAACTTCTATTGGCATTTCTCCAAGTGATTTTGCTGGTATAAACAGATTTCAAGCAAGAATGTTTCTGAAATTTATTGTTTTGTACAGTAAGCAGAGAGGAAAGAAATAAACAGTTTTTGTTGCTTCAAGAAGAGAAACCCAATCAGGTAAAACACTGTACAATGAGAAGAAGAATTAGACTCTGGTGTAACAAGAAGTGGCATCAAGGCTACGGCGTGTCGTCAAGACAGACACGATCAGCGGCAGTGAAATCACTAAATGCTACTGCAAGGCTCCTGGTACAAAGACGAAAATGAGACCAAACAATCTCTTCTTCGCGTCCATCAACATCTCAAGCAATGGCACTGTTAACTTAAACTGTTACATACTTCAGTACATCACATATGTCATCATAACGACCTTACAAATTTTCACGAAAATCGGTGAAGTGATTCAAAATTTGAAACAAACGGCGTGGCGATGTCATAAGTCTGTTTTTATTCCCTAAAGATAGAGGTAATTTTTTTTTCCTGTCCACGACATGAACGAATGTATGGGAGTGGAAGTATTAGCTCCATGCATTCTTAACCACGGCCCTGGATGGAGAAGAGTGGTTAACTTCACGCTCTAACCTGTCCCCCCCCCCCCCGGAGAAAACCCCAGTGCCCATTGAATAGGAAGCTGCTTAAGTCCCACAACAGGTATGGACGATTTGGAGGGGACAGAAACTTTATGTCCCTGCAGGGATTCGAACACAAATCATCCAGCCCGTAGCCTAGTCATTGTATTAACTACGACAACACTTATGTCGACACTACGTCCCTCCATGTTTGACGTAGTATCAGCGACTGAATCGTCTGCAGGCTTTTTATGAAATTCAGTATATGAGTTTTTATTTACAAAAAGTCGTCGAATTGTCGTGATGTTTGTGAAAATCAGCTCAGTTACAGTCAACCCGTACCTTGCATGTTTCTTGGCCATTCTGGTTGCTGTTGGACACAGGACGTCTCCACATAATGCCGTTGGACAGACGTCAGTTTCGTAACAATCACTGTAGTGAAATACGTGTTAAACGGCGCAGATGGAATTTTTCCCTATTTTATACGGCTTTTCTCCGATTTAAATAAAATTAGGCATGGAGATATCCACAAACCTTTAACGAGTTTTTATGAATTTCCCGATATTTGACAGAGTGAAAGTCATTTTTATTATAGGTGTTAATGAATTTCTATCAGCACTGTCCACATTTCTTCTCTGCTTCGTATGAAATTCGGTACACAAGGTCTGCACATAATGCTGTTGAGCATGTGTGGACTTCTTGAAATCGGCGCAGAGAACGCCGTAATTTTATTACAGACGTCAATGAAAATACGTCTACTTTTGTAACTTTAAACCTTTTGACATTTTGAAAATATGGAACGCCTTGGTAATGTCTGTGTATTACGTCACATGCATTCATTCCGCAGTCTGTCTTACGATAGGTCCGTAGCCTCTTCCAAAGCGAGTTCTCCACACAGTTCGATCTAGTGCTTCCTCTCTCAATTTACAGTATCTTCTCTTTTCCTTAAGGTCATCCAGTAGCTGCTTACGCCATCTCCCTCGTCTTCCCGTCATTTCTATCCTTCCCTCTAACATTCCTTCAATCACATGTTTCAGAAGGCAGTTGCTACGCAAGATGTGACCAATCCAGTTAGCCTTTCTTCTTTTTATTGTATGTACGATATTCCTCTCCTCCTTGACTCTGTGTAATACTTCTTCATTTCTCACACGATCGGTCCAACTGATCTTCTCCATTCTTCTCCAGCACCACATTTCAAAACTTTCCAAGTATTTCTGATCTACTTCCCGAAGTGTCCACGTTTCAGTACCGTACAAAGAGTATACCATTTTAAATATTGTTTCCCGTAAGAAAGGAACTCGATATGAATCAACGTCCCGAAAGGTATTCGAAATCGATGTCCCGTTTTTAGTTGGTATCCATGCCATCAGGTTTGGTACTAGGCTATTTAGTTAGAGATTATATTGTTACACTTTATGTAGTGTCCGTGCAAGTAGCTGTAGTGGAGAAATTACAAGGTGTTTTGTATTCCTTGTTAATTTGCATTGCTTTAGTCATGAAATAGTCATGAATACTTCATTGTCACGGCGTTACAAATGAGTAAGGTATTGTAATGACACAGGATGCAGCGAATTACAGGCGCCATTTTTCCTTAGAGAAACATGACTGGAGAGGAAACTTTAGATTTCCGACGCGGATTTGTAGACAGTAAAGTCATCAAGGCAGTGAATTTTTCAGACAAGTAAATCATCAGCAGTGAATTTTGTCAGACAAGTAAAAGTCATCAAGGCAGTGAATTTTGTCAGACAAGTAAAAGTCATCAAGGCAGTGAATTTTGTCAGACAGTAAAAGTCATCAAGGCAGTAAATTTTGTCAGACAAGTAAAAGTCATCAAGGCAGTGAATTTTGTCAGACAAGTAAAAGTCATCAAGGCAGTGAATTTTGTCAGACAAGTAAAAGTCATCAAGGCAGTGAATTTTGTCAGACAAGTAAAAGTCATCAAGGCAGTGAATTTGTCGACAAGTAAAAGTCATCAAGGCAGTGATTTTATTTCCCGTGATTCCTCTATACGCCAAGATGCACAAGATATGAACCATGACCTACACTACGTAGTGTGAGATTGACAGTTGAGTGAGCAACTAACAATGCAGTGCTCAGTGCTAGTTTTTGAGAGGTCAAGGGTGAAGTCTGTATTTATCGACACTTCTTATTTTCATATTACACACTTCCGGCATAAGTTTTATTACCACCAAATTGCAAAACAAATTTCACTTATCCACATATATAGGAGACTAATCCAACATGTTTCGGCTATTTCTTATTGCCATCTTCAGGGAGAACTAATATAAAAAGCATATACTGTATATAGGCCGTGCCATGGCTCAGGAGGTTAGTTACCGGCCTCTCACCGCGGAGGACCGGGTTCGATCCCGGATCAGCCCATGTGGGATTTGTGGAAGACAAAATGACACTGGGACAGGTTTGTCCCCGAGTACTTCGGTTTTCCCCTGTTAATTTCATTCCATCGGTGCTCCATTACAAGGAAAAACAAAAAAAAACTAATCATTTTATCAGAGGGTTGCACAATAAGCCTCAAGACTGCGGGGCCCTTCACCTCCCCCAAAAAAGGGATATGTATGGAGTTAAAATTTAACGTCATGGGTAGTAATTGATAGAATATATTTTAAATATATTATTACAGTATTCATGTGTGGTGTGTTGACAATATATACAGATGAAAATTATACAGGTCTGCTCACTGTATACATAGCTTGACGACATAAAAGTACAAGACTTGACCACTCAACACGGTCGAAGTGAATTTATCGACTTCAGATGTTTGAATGTATTTGATTTTAATTTGAATCCGTGATTTTAATTTTCTCTCAGACACGAAGTGATTTACTTCGAATCACAAAATTCCTAATCATGTGATACCGTCTGTACTTTATTACGATATTTTAAGCCAGCATACAATATCTGATTCTATCTGATTATCCTGACTTAAATCAAGGTGTAGGGGCATTAAATTATCTGACAATACGCGTCACTGCTGCTCTCAGACAGCAGGCAGCACAGCGCTCACCGCTATGCCAATCTGCCGTGAGTCGGGGTCCACACGTTTTACTTCAATATATTGCAGTTATTAGTAAGTTTTTACTCAGAGCGTTTAAAGAAATTGGCGTAAATATTTTCATTTAGCACGCAGACACGCTTCGGATATAAAATTGCGTTCATTGGACATGAAAGTTTTATAAGTTAAGAGTTGTTACGCAAAGTAATATCCTTATACTATTCCAGAGTTTGGGTGGAGGCAGTGAGGAAAATCAGAAGCAACCATATTTTTCAGCTACGATGACACGTTGCTATGGACGGTGCAGTGACTTGCCTTGCATGACACAGAAGAAACCGTTATTTACAGTACGTTAAATAAGTCAGTAAAACATCAAAGAATTCAACTTTCCCTGGATACCTCACGCACTGTTGGGTTCTGGTCGATTCCAACTCACTCAGGCCCATCATTGCTCCTCTATGCACTTTCGACACGCAAGACGGTGTGCCTCCGTAGCAAAAGTAATTTAATCTGTTCTATGCTTTGCTGAGAAATACGTAATGAGACGAATTAATTAACAGTCTACTAAAATAACAGATGTTTCAAAGCGATTAACGCCAAGTCATACCAGAGAAAACTAATAGAATTAGCCAGATAAAGGCGCAAATTTAACTGTATTACAATTAAAGATCCAGTTCGTACCGCGAAGTAAACACAATCTGCCACGGTTATACAAACAAGTCAGTTAATGTTGTACAGTTAAATAATTGCTGTTTGTTCTGAGATCCACACAAAACACATAAATACAGTCCGTACCGCGCAGTAAACACACTCCGTCTCAGTTATACAAACCAGTCAGTTAATGTTGTACAGTGAAATAATCGCTGTTTGTTCTGAGATCCACACAAAACACATAAATACAGTCCGTACCGCGCAGTAAACACACTCCGTCTCAGTTATACAAACCAGTCAGTTAATGTTGTACAGTGAAATAATCGCTGTTTGTTCTGAGATCCACACAAAACACATAAATACAGTCCGTACCGCGCAGTAAACACACTCCGTCTCAGTTATACAAACCAAACAGTTAATGCTGTACAGTGAAATAATCGCTGTTTGTTCTGAGATCCACACAAAACACATAAATACAGTCCGTACCGCGCAGTAAACACACTCCGTCTCAGTTCTACAAACCAGTCAGTTAATGTTGTACAGTGAAATAATCGCTGTTTGTTCTGAGATCCACACAAAACACATAAATACAGTCCGTACCGCGCAGTAAACACACTCCGTCTCAGTTATACAAACCAGCCAGTTAATGCTGTACAGTGAAATAATCGCTGTTTGTTCTGAGATCCACACAAAACACATAAATACAGTCCGTACCGCGCAGTAAACACACTCCGTCTCAGTTCTACAAACCAGTCAGTTAATGTTGTACAGTGAAATAATCGCTGTTTGTTCTGAGATCCACACAAAACACATAAATACAGTCCGTACCGCGCAGTAAACACACTCCGTCTCAGTTATACAAACCAGCCAGTTAATGCTGTACAGTGAAATAATCGCTGTTTGTTCTGAGATCCACACAAAACACATAAATACAGTCCGTACCGCGCAGTAAACACACTCCGTCTCAGTTATACAAACCAGCCAGTTAATGCTGTACAGTGAAATAATCGCTGTTTGTTCTGAGATCCACACAAAACACATAAATACAGTCCGTACCGCGCAGTAAACACACTCCGTCTCAGTTATACAAACCAGTCAGTTAATGTTGTACAGTGAAATAATCGCTGTTTGTTCTGAGATCCACACAAAACACATAAATACAGTCCGTACCGCGCAGTAAACACACTCCGTCTCAGTTATACAAACCAGTCAGTTAATGTTGTACAGTGAAATAATCGCTGTTTGTTCTGAGATCCACACAAAACACATAAATACAGTCCGTACCGCGCAGTAAACACACTCCGTCTCAGTTATACAAACCAGCCAGTTAATGCTGTACAGTGAAATAATCGCTGTTTGTTCTGAGATCCACACAAAACACATAAATACAGTCCGTACCGCGCAGTAAACACACTCCGTCTCAGTTCTACAAACCAGTCAGTTAATGTTGTACAGTGAAATAATCGCTGTTTGTTCTGAGATCCACACAAAACACATAAATACAGTCCGTACCGCGCAGTAAACACACTCCGTCTCAGTTATACAAACCAGCCAGTTAATGCTGTACAGTGAAATAATCGCTGTTTGTTCTGAGATCCACACAAAACACATAAATACAGTCCGTACCGCGCAGTAAACACACTCCGTCTCAGTTCTACAAACCAGTCAGTTAATGTTGTACAGTGAAATAATCGCTGTTTGTTCTGAGATCCACACAAAACACATAAATACAGTCCGTACCGCGCAGTAAACACACTCCGTCTCAGTTATACAAACCAGCCAGTTAATGCTGTACAGTGAAATAATCGCTGTTTGTTCTGAGATCCACACAAAACACATAAATACAGTCCGTACCGCGCAGTAAACACACTCCGTCTCAGTTATACAAACCAGCCAGTTAATGCTGTACAGTGAAATAATCGCTGTTTGTTCTGAGATCCACACAAAACACATAAATACAGTCCGTACCGCGCAGTAAACACACTCCGTCTCAGTTATACAAACCAGTCAGTTAATGTTGTACAGTGAAATAATCGCTGTTTGTTCTGAGATCCACACAAAACACATAAATACACTGTGTGGGCATCCCGGCCAAGATTCGAAACCATGGCGGTCTATATTTCGTGATAAGAACAAATATGTTGATCGTTTTACATTTTGCATGTACTTAAGAACTACGGCATGAAGACGTATGGGAGAATGGGTGTGTAACACCGCTCATACTTAAACTTCTAAACCCGAGTGGTTACTATATGTACCGCCAGGTTTAACATTCACAAATTCTACGTTCAGCCCACACAGTGTATTTATGTGTTTTGTGTGGATCTCGGAACAAACAGCGATTATTTCACTGTACAGCATTAACTGACTGGTTTATATAACTGAGACGGAGTGTGTTTACTGTGCGGTAAGGGATGAGTCTTTAAAGCCCAGTGGTTACTATATGTACCACCATGTTTAACATTCACAAATTGTACGTTCTGCCCACACAGTGTATTTATGTGTTTTGTGTGGATCTCAGAACAAACAGCGATTATTTCACTGTACAACATTAACTGACTGGTTTGTATAACTGAGACGGAGTGTGTTTACTGCGCGGTACGGACTGTATTTATGTGTTTTGTGTGGATCTCAGAACAAACAGCAATTATTTCACTGTACAACATTAACTGACTGGTTTGTATAACTGAGACGGAGTGTGTTTACTGTGCGGTACGGACTGTATTTATGTGTTTTGTGTGGATCTCAGAACAAACAGCGATTATTTCACTATACAGCATTAACTGACTGGTTTGTATAACTGAGACGGAGTGTGTTTACTGCGCGGTACGGACCGTATTTATGTGTTTTGTGTGGATCTCAGAACAAACAGCGATTATTTCACTGTACAGCATTAACTGACTGGTTTGTATAACTGAGACGGAGTGTGTTTACTGCGCGGTACGGGCTGGGTCTGTAAACAAAACATAAAATTTTGTCCCTAAAGGTTTAACCTTGGCAGTTGATTGGCGTGCTCAGTTTCACGCTCATATCGCCTTGTCCCCGGGAATTAAAGGCCGGGTGCGTGCCAGAGACGGCCTGGACGTTATGGTGCAGAGACAAGGTGTCTACACTTGTCGGGAATTGAGCAGCGATTATTTGTCATCTAGCTCGTAACTTACTCACTGTTATAATTTTTTTAATATAAACATATTTGCGTTAAATTTAATACTCATATAAAGTTGGCAACATATCGTGTCGATGTGTAATTCAAGGCTTCCACCGTGGTCGTAATGTTGCTTAAAAATTTTTGAGTTGTAGCCCGGCGTCAATTTTTGGTGTTTAACCAACGTTTCGGGAAAACTTGTTTGTCCCTTCTTCAGGGTCTCAGGGTCTGAAGATGGGACAAATAAGTGTTCCCGAAACGTTGGTTAAACACCAAAAATTGAGGCCAGGCTAGAACCCAAAAACTTTTAAGCAACATATCTTTTGGATGCCCACCAAAATTAATAAAGCTCGACAATTTTTAATACAGATACATAATAACAAATTTTACCGAAATCCGTTGAGTGTTCAATGAAAATTAAAAAAAGGTGGTAAAACAAACACGATCCATAAAAACATACAATTTTCGAAATTGGATATCACATCTCGTAAAATTTATACTGAAGCTGTATTTAAAGGAAAATTGTCGTCACTCTTCTGACTAACTAACTAACTAACTAACTCTATGAAGCACAGTCCTTCTTGAGAAGCTAACAGGTCGTCAGTTAGTCAAGAAATTCCCTGCGTTTTATGGAACCCGAAGGTTCATTACCGCATTCACAAGAGCCCGCCACCTGTCCCTATCCTGAGCCATATCAATCCAGTCCATGCCCCTCCATCCCATTTCTTGAAGATCCATTTTAATATTATCCTCCCATCTACGCCAGGGTCTTCCAAGTTGTCTCCTTCCCTCAGGTACTCTTCTGACGGAACAGCTAAATTAAAAATAAGACGTAGGAATGAGGCTGCATGTCTTTCTTCTTCATCTTGAGAAAACGAAAGCTATTTTTCTGTGTCATTCATTGTGGTGGAAATAATGGAGGCCATGGGCCATGAATTCACTTCCTGTCCGGATATCAACCTCACACTTATCGTATAAGAAAAAGGCGACAAAGTGAGAAGAAGACTTGTTTCCGCTTTGTGTTAAGAAACAATCGTGCCGGAATCGCGCTAGTGTGTTGCTGGATTACCTCGTCAGTCCTTACTTCTGTCATGTGAATTAGTGCGATAAATTTGCCTTGTAAGACATAAACTTTTAAGGTTTCATCTTCCCTTCCTAACAGCCGTGTTAAAATGACTGCAAGGGAATTAATTAGAAGTAAGGTTTTTACAGTCGAACCCGGCTATAACGACATCGGTTCAGGCGACACCTCATATATAACATCAGATATTCTGTGGTACCAATTAATTCCACCATGTTAACCGTAACATTATATTCCTGTGTTATAACGACACTCGTTTATAACGACACTAATTATTCAGTCCCTTTCTTGACGTTTTACCCGAGTTCAACTCTTTAGTGCGATAAATTTGTCTTGTAAGACATTAACTTTTTAAGACTTCATCTTCCCTTGCTAACAGCCGTGTTAAAATGACTGCAAGGGAAGTCGAAGCAATGTATGTACAGGCGAACACGGTTATAACGACATCGGTTTATAAGACCTCGTCTATAACGTCAGATATTCTGTGGTACCAATTAAGTCCTCATTGTTAACCATAACATTATACTCCTGTGTTATAACAACACCCGTTTATAACGACACTAAGTACTCATTCCCCTTCATAACGTTATAAACGAGTTCAACTCTATATATATCATATTACGCATTAGTACTTTTGAAGTTTCTTACCAGCCACATTCGCTATGTGCTGCGGTAAAGTAATTTACAGTAACTAAATCCCTTGTACTACATAATGTCTCTTTTATCGTTCCCCCGCACATGACAGCTGCCAAAGGGTGTGTCGGCTGATGCAGGCTCTGTATGCGATAGAGTTGCCGCGCACGGGGACACGATAAAGGAAACAACTTGTAGAATTTCAAGCTGCACCCAAATTTGGCTCTGCCATAATCCTTCGTGACAACCACACTCTGTCCTCGCAATCTTGTTCGAGGCCAGGCCATTTTATGTGGGATTTGTGGTGCACGAAATGGCACTTTGATAGGTCTTTCTCTGTGTACTTCTGTTTCCCCTGTCAGTATTATACCACCAGTACTTCATATTTGTATGTCCATCTGCCACCTACCACATATAGCGTTAGCAACGCAGAGCGCCTTTAAATAAAACACTCCTGTCTGTTTACTCTCTTACCTTCTGCTTCACTGTGATCTGTCCTTACAGTTACTCATCCATAATTTTCTCGGTCTGCCAAATTCACACTTTCCAGAAAACTCTCCAGCCTTCCTTGAACCCCCGTCCTAACCAAATGCCCTTCACACCTTCCCTGAACCCCCGTCCTAACATGCCTTCAACCTTCCTGAACCCCGTCTAACAAACCACCACACCTTTGAATCCCCGTCTAGACCAACCCTTACACACCTATCCCTAAACCCGTCCTAACCAAAGCCCTTAAACTTCTAAACCCCGTCCTAACCTCCCTTCACCTTCCTGACCCCGTCCTTCATATGCCCTTACACCTCCTAACCCCCGTCCAACCAAATGCCTTCCCTTCTCCCCGTCCTGCCAAATCCTCACACCTTTGACCCCGTCTAACCAAATGCCTCACACCTTCCTGAACCCCCGTCCTAACCAAATGCCCTTCACACCTTCCCTGAACCCCCGTCCTAACCAAATGCCCTTCACACCTTCCCTAAACCCCCGTCCTAACCAAATGCCCTTCACACCTTCCCTAAACCCCCGTCCTAACCAAATGCCCTTCACACCTTCCCTAAACCCCCGTCCTAACCAAATGCCCTTCACACCTTCCCTAAACCCCCGTCCTAACCAAATGCCCTTCACACCTTCCCTAACCCCCGTCCTAACCAAATGCCCTTCACACCTTCCCTAAACCCCCGTCCTAACCAAATGCCCTTCACACCTTCCCTAAACCCCCGTCCTAACCAAATGCCCTTCACACCTTCCCTAAACCCCCGTCCTAACCAAATGCCCTTCACACCTTCCCTGAACCCCCGTCCTAACCAAATGCCCTTCACACCTTCCCACACTTCATTGACACTAGCACGCCCACCAGTTGATCTGCTCGTGTCACAACGTAAGTCACTCAGATTCCTCAGCGTTCACAAGACGCTGCCACTTGTTTATATCCTGAGCCAGATCCGTCCAATCCATACCCTTCCAACTGATTTCTTTAAGATCAGTTTGAAATTAAGGAAATGTATAATGTTGGGAGCTGGGATAGCGTAGCCAGTATATCGTCTGACTACGGGCTGGGCGGTCCAGGTTTCGAATTCCGGTACGTGAAAAATATTTTTCTCATTTCCAAAACGTCCAGAGCTCCTCTGGGGGCCACCCTCTCTCCTATTAATTGGTACCGGTGTTATTTTCAGGTGGTAAGGCGGTCGGAGTCTTAAGTAAACGGAAACTATCGCAGAGGTTAAGAATGAGTGGAGATATACCTATACTTCCTCTATGTTTTTATGGCATGGACAGAGGTATCTTTACTTTTACACAACAAAAGACTCTTAATATCTCGGAATCGCTCTAAATAAATTAACAGTTTAATCAGAATATAAACGGGAACCAAGAGATGTTTCGAGGAGCAAGAATTGCAGGAAAGGAATGTGAAGGTTCAGGGCCCTTGTACTAACTCTTCGGCCCACACTGTGTCCGCGACCCACGGAGTTGGAGACGCTGTAGTATCGTATTCGCGAAATTTAATTTCTAGGAATCATATATATTAATACGGTAGCTTCTGTTTGCGACATCACGATCTACTGAACTACCGAACGGATCTTTCCAAGGTAGACATTTTTAGAATGCTTATGATTCGGCACTGATGACAATCTAATTTGTTTTTTTAATTCCTTTCAAAAAAAATTGGTTTTTGACAAAAAGTCTAACCTTATAAGTCGACAGTGTTGCGTCAAGCGGATGGCCAAGGGAAGCTAATGCTTTTCGTGTACTTCCTTCCGCCTCTGCCTGAGGCAGCACTGTCAATTTCAATGTCTTTGTTTCCTATTTACACGTTGCTTATGAATTATTGGTCTCCCAAGCGAATTAAACAGCATCAATCATTAGTAAGTATAGTTTTTAAAGTTTATTATTGTTGAGATGCTGTAATTTTTGTTGACTAAATATTGTACTGTTTCTGCGTGTGAACGGGCACAATTAATATAATGTAAAGTGACTATTTTCAGATCCTAATCGTCCGTCTGGCCTGTCTATTGTTTCGTGTATGCGGATTTGTTATGATAATAGCAGGAAACAGTTAACATTGCGACAGTAGTCGGGATATTTCAGTTCATTGCAACATGCTGTTTCGAAATAAACAGACTTCTCTCCGGCTATTGTCCTTATGAGACGAGAGACAAACATTATGTGGAGTCATTAAAAGATTGGTAAATGAAAAGGCAATATGAAAAGAACTGAAGCTTAGACAAGATATGACGTCGGCACGGAGGCGCAGATGTAGATTGTGGACTTATAATTGATGATACCGTACAGTCTGGTAGGTGTTATCAATATTTCAGAGAAATATTATTCATGTAGGCTAAGGCGCAGGGTCGTCTGACAGAGTGTTATTCATCTACCAGACTACATGGCGGCAGATCCCAGAAGACCCAAATTAACTAAACTCTGAGCTGCACAAAAGAAAAACAAGAGAGCCAATGTACTTGTAACATAACATTGAGGCGCGTTCGCGTAACCATTGTTGCCGTGAAAAGCAATAAGCCTTAGTTATCCAACATGCAAAGCGCATGCGCCGTGTTGTATTGTCATCTGTGGCCTGACTGGGCATGCGGTAGCGCAGTTGATTGAGGTATGAGCTACAAGGCGGAAGGTCGCGGGTTCGATTCCCGATGGTGTCATTGGAATTTTTCATTTACATAATCCTTCCGGCCGCACTATTACCCTGGTGTCGACTCAGTCTCTAACGGAAATGAGTAATAGGAATATTTTCTTGGGGGGTAAAGGCGGCCGGTGCTTAGGGCTGACAACCTTGCAACGTTCACGTGCCGATTGTCTAGAAATCTGGAACCCTCAACCTCCTGGAACTCTCAGGGCCTTTCCAGGGAATGCTTTGCCTTTTTTTATGTGGCCTGTCTGGCTCTACCAAAGTTTTCCACATTATCTCATAAACGGCACGACTTTCGGGAAAAAGTTATTGAACATAAAATGTGTGTTTTGATTTCTCTACAACTTCTGTCTGAAACATTTTCCATTCAAAGAAGAATTCAGCGAGATATCATAAATGTACATAGGTCTTTATATAAAGTACCGTTATTGTTGTCAGATTTTAATCAGACTTGTTATTCTTGTCAGATTTTAATCAGACTTGTATTTCTTGACAGATTTTAATCAGACTTGTATTTCTTGACAGATTTTAATCAGACTTGTTATTCTTGTCAGATTTTAATCAGACTTGTATTTCTTGACAGATTTTAATCAGACTTGTATTTCTTGACAGATTTTAATCAGACTTGTTATTCTTGTCAGATTTTAATCAGACTTGTATTTCTTGACAGATTTTAATCAGACTTGTATTTCTTGACAGATTTTAATCAGACTTGTTATTCTTGTCAGATTTTAATCAGACTTGTATTTCTTGACAGATTTTAATCAGACTTGTATTTCTTGACAGATTTTAATCAGACTTGTTATTCTTGTCAGATTTTAATCAGACTTGTATTTCATGACAGATTTTAATCAGACTTGTATTTCTTGACAGATTTTAATCGGACTTGTATTTCTTGACAGATTTTAATCAGACTTGTATTTCTGACAGATTTTCAAAAAAATACTCATATATTAAATTGCATGAAAATCCGTACATTGGGAGCCGAATTGTTACACGTGGACAGACAGACAGACATGACGAAGCTAACAGTTGCTCTTCGCAATTTTGCACAGGCGCCTAAAAATATGTGGCATAGAAAAAGATATATTTGAGTTAAACTCCGATATACAGAGACAAAGTTTTTATGCTGCAATGATTTAAACCAATCAGCCATTTTATTGGCCCCAGCTGAAGCAACAACTGGTTTTTTTTCTACACATTTATTGCCCATTTCGTACAGACGTTAAATGATTTATCTTTAATTTATTACGTTCCGTAAGGCAGGACTAATTTCTGGTAAGATTTAAGTACGTACTTTATTTCGTAAGTTCGGAAATGTACTTTTTGGGTTCGTGTGATTAGCAGTAATGTTTTGCAGTCAGGAAGCATCTTCAGGGCTCAGGTCTTACAGGATGGATTCCTTGACACTTTCAGATGAGGTCACCGTGTTGTTTCAAAACGCCAGGAACTATTAACCCACTGACACCGCTGCATGTCCCAGAATTCTTGAATTCTCTAATACACTGCTGTGGAAAACTCATATCTCGCAGTAGGTACCTTCAATCGATATGCTGCTTGTACAGTTTCATGGCATTTTCAGTTTCTCCTGACAAATTCCAGAATTGTATCCGCCTTTCGTCCTCAGTCGGCAGTTTTAGATCGAAATCCAAATAATGAGAAAAAATTTTGACTTTAATTCGTTTGTTGTATGGTCTTTTATTACCGATTCCAGTGGCCGCGCGGTCTAAGGCGTGGGTCTGCGGCAGCTCACTTGCTGGGATTGTGGGTTTGAATCCCGCCTACGGCATGGATGTCTGTCTCTTGTGAGTGTTGTGTGTTGTCAGGTAGAGGTCTGTGCGTCGGGCTGATCACTCGTCCAGAGGAGTTCTACCGAGTGTGGTGTGTCTGAGTGTGATCGTGAAGCCTCGAAAAATTAGGAGTACTAGGCCCCCTAGGGGCTGTCGAGCCATAGGGGAAAAAAATAGTATTTTGTTATTAAGTTTAAATTAATTTTACCCGAGCAGATTCTCTTTGTGTTGTGCTAGCATTGCGCGTTCCATAGGATTCAGAAAACGTAAGGATATCACTCTAGTTCTTTCGGTGAGTATTCTTGAGACCGTGAAAGCGCTGGTTTGTAGTGCAAAAATATCGATATAATAGCTTAAGCTTTTGAAGACTAAGATTAGTCTAAATTTCACACTGTTGACACCGTGCATCTTCGTCATATTAAATTAAGTTATAAACCAACCGATGCACACTAAAACCACTTTTTAAGTAGCTTTATTATAAAATTGTTAAAATTACTACGGTACTCCACCGTAGTACTCCTCACCGCACAACACGTAGTACACTCCGCTCCACGCAAAAACATTTCATATGCTTTTAATACCACACGCCAGCAGTTCCACAATCTACCATCTACAGTGCTTTTATAATTTTACAACTTTTAGAGAATCTTTTTACAAGATTTTAACTTATGTTTCAAAGTGCAGATAGAATATTTTAAATCATGTGTTGAAGTGACTGTAGCTTTTAGCAATAAACCCCCCTGACGATGATCCTAGGATCGAAACACGTGTAGGGGTACAATTTTAACAATCTTATAATAAAGCTACTTAAAAAGTGGTTTTAGTGTGCATCGGTTGGTTTATAACTTAATTTAATAAGATTAGTCTAAATCATATATCAAGTATGAGTTCGTACCTCACAGAGAACACTGTAAAAATCAGCAAGGACTGTCGGTGGATGACACAGTGGGAAATAATTGTTGTTTATTAAGAGAATCGTGTGCAGCAAGTAGATTAGTATGTAGGAACAATGCAGAGTTTTTAGTGTTATACCTGGTGGTAAATTAAGTAACCACTAGACTGTAGAGGCTTAATAATAACATATTCACGTCTTGACCGCAGTCCTAGTCTGCCGGCCATATTACGTCAGGCTTCTCAGAATACATTTATCCTTACAGCAAGAAGAAGTCTGACGCGAGATGATTGCCATGTATAGAGCAGTTCTGTCCAGAAGGTGAAGACAGGTTATCGAGGTGGCCAGGTAGTTGACCGCAGCGACACTCCGGTTGCCATGGTCCAGTGCACCTCTGCAGAGGACCAGTCATGCGGAGCTAGTTGCAGTGTTTCAGTGCCGTGCTCTTCTGTGTCCTTTCTAGACTGCAGCTATTAATACACTCTATATATTAGTTAATAATTTTGCATGTTGTTTTGTATGGGTGTGAAACTTGGTCTCTCACATTGAGGGAGGAACAGAGGCTGACACTGTTTGAGAGTGGGATGCTGAAGAAGATATTTGGGCCTACGAGGGACGAGGTAACAGAGGAGTGGAGAAGACTACATAACGAGGAACTTGATGATCTGTACTCATCACCAAATATTATTCGGGTGATCAAATCAAGACGAATGAGATGGGCGGGGCATGTGGCACGTATGAGGGACAGGAGACGTGCATACAGGGTTCTAGTGGGGAGACCTGAGGGAAGAAAACCACTTGTAAGACCCAGGCGTAGATGGGAGGATAATATTAAAATGGATCTTCAAGAAGTGGGATGGGGAGGCATAAACTGGATTGATATGGCTCAGGATAGGGACAGGTGGCCGTCTGTTGTGAATGCGGCAATGAACCTTCGGGTTGCATAAAATTTGGGGAATTTCTTGACTAGCTGAGGAACTGTTAGCTTCTCAGAAGGCACTTTACTCTATGGAGTTACTTATTTATTTAGTTACTTATATGGTAGTTAAATAATCTCAGACACAATAAAGCGTCATAAAACTGGATGTTACAGACATGTTCGACACTAGCTAATATGGCGTCTGTGCGAAATACAGTCAAACAGCCCCCAGTGGTACCACAGGCACTCTACAGGTGTTCCCAAAAGAAACTTCTTTAACACCAGAAGCATGACACGACACTAAGACGATGGACAAATAAATATTTGTGAAATATGTAATCTTCCTTTGTTAATGTCACTACAGAATATACCGCTATACCGTCAACTGCGTATTTTCGTCCCCCCTAACTTGGACACCCTTGACTTCGGACTTGGATTTGGCTGGAGTTACTGTCATGTCGTTTAGATGTTACGTGCACGGGGTTTGATACCAGATACCTGTTTTGCTTTGTGAAACAAGACAACAGGTTGTATTAGACTGACCAGAGTTTTCGCAGAAGACAGTCGTTTCTTCCTTTACAGGTTCTGTGTTCCTAATATGGCAGTAGAACAAGCCAGGATTAGTGGGGATTAAAACAGACACAGAGACCGTTCTGAGTGGCATATATAGAGATTGATTGAAATGGTCATTCGATGTATTTTGTTTGGTGAAAGAAACTTGCATCGCTTGCTTTGTTTCAAAACCTTCCATTCCGTCATGGAAAGGCCTTCAGGAGTGCGAATTTCTGAAGTGGAACAGTTAAAGCAGTATTTTGTAAGATTAATTATACATTCCGAAAAACAAGTTGTTATTCGGAATATATAATTAATCTGGTTTAATAAAACAGAACGGGATGACGACACTTGTGGCATTTTGTCCATTAAATTGTCGCTGGAAACAGCTGATGGAATGTCGTCATCAGACATGTATCCCGGACTTCTGGGATATGACGTCATGTCGCTGATTCACATAAAAAAGAGGGGAATCCGCGATTAAACCGCTGCGGAATTCTCAAAACCTTCCATCGGACTCTTTAAGACGTAGTTCTACAGGATGTTTTTTTTATTTCCTACAACCAACAATGCGTTTATGACAGCCATGAATACTTATGTGGTGGACGCTGACACTAGAGGTACTTATTGTTACCAAGATTCATGATGGAATTGTTAAATCGAGGATATTCCTTTGGATATGACGTGCTGTCGGGAGACTAATAACGCAATTTGAAAAACTTTTCAAAAGTGATCGCTTGGTATATTATATCTGGATAAAATATGATCGTTACAGTGAGAAGTATGAAACATATTGGTAAAGTGAAAAGAATTAAACCTAAATTTATTTCCGATATAGCATTTTCTGTGTAATACATAGATAGATATAGTTTTAAGATTATCATATTTATGAACTCCCCGGTTCTGTTACAGGATAGCCTGCAAATGACTCACATTCTACCCACCACGCCAGGATATCGGTCCATGTATGTGAGTTATATATTTATATCTTCTATGTGTATTTATCTGGGGCACGCGGTGGCGCAGTTGGTTGAGGCACTACGCTACAAGCCGGAACGTCGTGGGTTCGATTCCCGATGGTGTCATTGGAATTTTTCATTGACATAATCGTTTCGGTCGCACTATGGCCCTGGGGTCGACTCAGCCTCTAACAGAAATGAGTACCAGGAATCTTTCCTGGGGGTAAAGGCGGCCGGTGCGTAGGGCTGACAACCTTACCACCTTCATGTGCCGATTGTCTAGAAATCTGGGAGCCTCAACCTCCTGGAACCCTAAGGCCTGTCCGGCCTGTAATGGATTGCTTACCTTATCTGCATTTATCTAGTGTATATCTATGTAAATATACAGGGTGCGTCAGTGAATCGGGCGATTTTATAAAATGATTTCATTATACAATCGCCCGATTCACTGACGCACCTGTATATAGGGTAAAATACTTGATACTGTCGTTTTTCCCATGTAGCAAATATTCCTAAAAGTTACTGATTCGTGAGCTAGGTGGCAGTGAAAACAGCATTATGAAGCAGTTGATAGGCCTCTATGCTCCGATCTCTATTGAAGCCTCATCGTGTGTTGATCAAGGCTATCTGTAGGCAGCAGCACCACTTGTTTTGTGAAGCTGTCTTTAAATAACTTTGCATGTTCGTGGCACGTATCTGCAGCGAAACCGCGATGTGTTAGTGTGGATCACTGGAAAAGGTTTTCTTATAAACCAATCACCTACATTCATATTCTCTCCCATGCGTACTACATGCTCCGCACCTTCCATCCGCCCTGATTTTGTCATCCTAATAACAAACTTGTGTGTTGTCAGGTAGAGGTCTCTGCGACGGGCTGGTCACTCGTCCAGTGGAGTCCTACCGAGTGTGGTGTGTCTGAGTGTGATGTCAGTTTTCGTTCACGGTCAGTCGAAGGTTTCAATATCATATCCGATTTCGTTCACGAGTAGTTCTCAAGCCCCTTTAATGGTATATCCTTTTTCGTTCACGGCTATTGTTCATGTTTGCGCCCCCGTCAACAGTGCCGATCCCAATGGCCGCACGGTCTAAAGTGTGGATCTGCTGCCGCTCGCTTGCTGGGATTGCGGATTCGAATCCCGCCAGGAGCATGGATGTCTCTCGTCAAGAGGAGTCCTACTAGATAATCTGTGCTACCGAGTGTGGTGTGTCTGAGTGTGATCGTGATGCCTCGATAATGAGGCGGCCTAGGCCCCCCAAGGGGCTGTCGAGCCATTAAAAAAACAAACTTACAATTATAGAACTAAACAGATACAGTATTTAGTGATGTCACGCGACACGTGGCCACTGTTTCAGCGGTAGGCAGTACAGTTCTCCTCATTTCCGTATCAACGTAAACCCAGTCCTTCCCAGTATTAGAGAACAATAAAGCATATCCACAAGTTATATGTCAAGTCACCTACGTCTCCTCTTACTGTCTGTGGCACTACTGCTACTTACATTAGCTAATTTTACCTTACACAGTTCCATTTCATTTGCGTATTCCAGTTTACGTATCTAAAATGCTTTGACGAACTTCAAGAACGAGTCCAGCACTCAAAATAAAAATTCCAAATAGACGTAAGTTTGGAAATGATCAGCTTTTGACTTAATTGAACGATTACATTAAAAAATGTAAATAATTTAACTACGTAATATTTTATTGACAACTAACATAATATAATTCAAGTTCCCAGTTTAATATCTGTTGAGTTTTTATTGTTTATTAGTCACAGCTCACACAAATGCTCAAATTATCCTCCACCTAAATCGATACACGGATCGATGCTTCTTATCATGGACTGTCACACCCTTCCAAAGGTCCCAGGGCGCTTAGGAACGGTTTGTGAGGCATAAAATGCGATGGTGAGGTGCCTCTTCTTTGTCAATTGGAACTGAATGCACTATGGCGTTTGAGTGTCTCCACAGATAAAAATGAATAGGGTTGACGTCGGGTGAAATTGGGGGATGTACCTCTAATTATAACTGTTTACGGAAATGTATTGATATGAACTTTTTTCCTTGTTTGGTTTGGGGAACTCTTTCCTGAATTTGTTTCCAAGTATTCTAGATACACCCTGTATATTTTAAAGGTATTCGTAACTTAGTATGTACAGATAATTAACAAGACCGAGAACATGCACAATCAATTGCACATATTGCAAAATTAACAAAATTGTGTTTATTTACATAACCCTTCCGTCATATTTCTTTAGACTTGGATCATCTTCAGGGAAAGTAATATGAAATAAAATCCGATATTACGTAGAAACCTTCTAGCTCATACACAGTTTCTTCCCTGATGATGATTGAATTCGACCGAAATATATCAGAAGGGTTATGTGATTCAATATATTATGGTCAATACTTTTGTATGTATTGATTTTTTTGATGTCATTTGTTTTCAGTATTGTTAAAAATATACTTTTCCTTTCAAGTTTACGCTCATAACATGTATTTTTGCTTTTCGTTTGTATCATTGTATTACTTTACTTGAGTTCTGTTTAACTACAAAGAGCAGTCACGTCTAGGAAGCTTACTGTGATCATAACTGTGGTCATCTATATCCATCTCTGGCTGTAGAATCTGATAATATCGTGCTCAAATTTATTTCATCGCGATGTGGTCTTGATAGTTTATACCGGGACTGGTCCACGACAAGGTTGGCACACATGTCAAGTGTGTGTTTTACTCTCTCTTATACAGCAGGAGCAGAGACTTTGCTCCAGTTTGAAATAATTTTTTGTACGTTTTCTGCATAGGCCTTTCCTTATCTAGGTTCATGAAAGGCGGTATCATTTAGACAGACTTTTGTTCTGGAATTAAAGACAACTGCTTAGAGAGTGTTGTAATTTACTTTTCTTTGCAGTAATTTATAGGCAAACCACACAGACCCTGAGGGGCTTTTATAAACAGCAGTCATACATAACGAGTGAGAAATAGGCTGCTCAGCTTTAAAGTATAAATATTCTTAAATGAACTTTTTCTACTGTTAGTAAGAAATGGGTACACGGTCGCGTTGCGCTACAAGCCGGAAAGTCATTTATCTTTTACCTTACACTGTCTGCAGACGGTGTGTGTGTGTGCGTGTTGTGCGTGCGTGTGTGCGTCTTTCGTGCTGTCATTCGCTCGGTCCTTATACCTTCTATATTGTACCATTTTATCAGGTTTAGCCGGAATATTTGTTTTGCGGTCTCATCATGTGTTGTGCTATAGGTTCCATGGTGTCAGCATGCCCTGTGTTGTGCTATACGTTTCATGGTGTCAGTATGCCCTTGTGCTATACGTTCCATGGTGTCAGCATGCCCTGTGTTGTGTCATAAGTTTCATGGTGTCAGCATGCCCTGTGTTTTGCAATAAGTTCCATGGTGTCAGCATGCCCTGTGTTGTGCTATATGTTCCATGTTGCCAGCATGCCCTTGTGCTATACATTCCATGGTGTCAGCATGTCATGTGTTGTGCTATAAGTTGCATGGTGTCAACATGCCCTGTGTTGTGCTATAAGTTACATGGTGTCAGCATGCCCTGTGTTGTGCTATAGGTTTCATGGTGTCAGCATGCCCTGTGTGTTGCTATAGGTTCCATGGTGTCAGCATGCCCTGTGTTGTGTCATAAGTTTCATGGTGTCAGCATGCCCTGTGTTTTGCAATAAGTTCCATGGTGTCAGCATGCCCTGTGTTGTGCTATAGGTTCCATGTTGCCAGCATGCCCTTGTGCTATACATTCCATGGTGTCAGCATGTCCTGTGTTGTGCTATAAGTTGCATGGTGTCAACATGCCCTGTGTTGTGCTATAAGTTGCATGGTTTCAGCATGCCCTGTGTTGTGCTATATGTTCCATGGTGCCAGCATGTCCTTGTGCTATACATTCCATGGTGTCAGCATGCCCTGTGTTGTGGTATAAGTTGCATGGTGTCAACATGCCCTGTGTTGTGCTATAAGTGGCATGGTGTCAGCATGCCCTGTGTTGTGCTATAAGTTGCATGGTGTCAACATGCCCTGTGTTGTGCTATAAGTTGCATGGTGTCAACATGCCCTGTGTTGTGCTATAAGTTGCATAGTGTCAGCATGCCCTGTGTTGTGCTATACGTAGTTTCCGTTTTGCTCACGTCTTGAATGCTATGCCCCATGTGACGCCTTTAGACCATGTGTTTCTATACAGTCTCTGCTGCTACTGGCAGTAGCCCCAACTTTCCTATAGTTACGAATTCCCTTTTTTTGAAATTTTTACGCTTTCTGTGGGGGGGAAAGATATATCAGTGTTGGCTTGATCAGTGCTCTGGGGATATTTTTTATGTCGTGTCTTTCTGTAATGACGTCAAACCTGGATGGCTTTAAAGATCAACGTTACAGCGGAGATGAATGTGCGATTAATCTAAATTTTCAGGTATTTTAAGTTAATTTGGTGACTTAGGGATTGTAGATACCTAGATCTAGCAACTGAAATATACTTTCGTTTGAGTCCACATTTTTTATTTTATAAGGAAACACAGGGTGTTTATGTCCCTGTGTTGGATAAATCCTACCAATTTTTGGAACAGTTGATGGATTTGTGTGAAAACATCATTCTATCCTGCCCATACCATTCAGTCTTCGTAATTTCTCTTCCTATAACATGGACAGTGCCGATCCCAGTGGCCGTGCGGTCTAAGGCGTGGGTCTTCGGCCGCTCGCTTACTAGGATCGTGGGTTCGAATCCCACAGGCGACATGGATGTCTGTCTGTTGTGAGTGTTGTGTGTTGTCAGGTAGAGGTCTCTGCGACGGGCTGGTCCCTCGTCCAGAGGAGTCCTACCGACTGTGGTGTGTCTATAGTGTGTGACCATGAAACCTCGACGAAACGAGGAGGCCCAGGCCCATATAGGGATGTCGAGCCATACAAAAAATAAAAAATAAAAAAAAAATAAAATGGACAGTGCATGCTAAGCAGTCTTGCCAATTCATGTCGCTTATGTAGACTTTAGAAATTGTAGTTAATATTCTCAAATAGCCTAACTTTAGTTAAGGCATAAATCGTTATTTTTGAACGTAACATTTAACCGTCATCTGATCACGAATTTTACATTTAGCTTTAGATTTCATGGCGACAACTAATTTAGTACAGTCAGTTCTGCTATTACTCGTGTTTCATTAACGGGAATTGACTGTAACACGATTGATGGATATGTGAACGTTGAATGACGCGAATTTTGCATATGCGTGTTGGCTATTATGCGATTTCAGCGACAAGTGTGAAGATATAAGTTTGGATGACAGGCTTAATTATTTTCTGATCTGACCCAATTTTTATCACGCCTTTTCTATAACGCGAGGTCTCCCGAGAACGCATATATCACGTTATATGAGAACTGAATGTAATTGGAGCTAGGCAGGTGAAGTTTGCTGTGGAGATAAATCACATACGTGAGTGTCAATTTCGAATTAAATATTGTTTAAATGCCTAAAGTTAGGAACATGACGAAGTGTCATAAGTTTGGAGTTATGTATGAATTTGTACTGGTGGAAGGAAACACAGCATTGAGTTTCTAAGAGGTGTTAATAACCACAAAAAAACAATTTTTCAAATGACATGTAAGAAATAAACTGGTTTTGACTAAATCGGACACTCTGATCACAGAATTGACAGTCGAAAGGTTGTAACAGTCCTCTTTCTGTGTGCAAGGCACTACACCATACATACAGTTTCACTTGTTTGTACTTTAAAGTAATTGATTTACTTATATAAGAATAAACTGTCATTCAGCCGATCCCAGTGGCCGCGCGGTCTAAGGCGTGGGTCTGCGACCGCTCGCTTACTGGGATTGTGGGTTCGAATCCCACCGGGGGCATGGATGTTTGTGTTGTGTTTGTTGTGTAAGGACAGTAGTATGGAACGTAAAGTGACAAGAAGGACGAAAGGATTTAAACAGTACAAAAATGGATCAAAGGGGAAAAAACCCCGGACAGGCAAAAAAATAAAATTCCACCGGGGCATGGTGTTTGTGTTGTGTTTGTTGTATAAGGACGGTAATATGGAACGTAAAGTGACATGAAGGACGAAAGGATTTAAACAGTCCAAAAAATGGATGAAAGGGAAAAACCCCGGACAGGCAAAAAAATAAAAATTCCACCGGGGCATGGATGTTTGTGTTGTGTTTGTTGTATAAGGACGGTAATATGGAACGTAAAGTGACATGAAGGACGAAAGGATTTAAACAGTCCAAAAAATGGATGAAAGGGGAAAAACCCCGGACAGGCAAAAAAATAAAAATTCCACCGGGGCATGGATGTTTGTGTTGTGTTTGTTGTAAGGACGGTAATATGGAACGTAAAGTGACATGAAGGACGAAAGGATTTAAACAGTAAAAAAATGGATCAAAAGGGAAAAAACTCCTGACAGGCAAAAAAAAAAATCCCCGCCGGGGGCATGGATGTCTGTCTCTTGTGAGTGTTGTGTGTTGTCAGGTAGAGGTCTCTGCGACGGGCTGATCACTCGTCCAGAGGAGTCATACCTAGTGTGGTGTGTTTGGGTGTGATAGTGAAACCTCGATAATGATGAGGCCTAGGCCCCCTAGGGGCTGTCGAGCCATTGGAAAAAAAAAAACTCTCATTCACTGATGAATAATGACGTAATCACTCTGTCACATCTCACAGAGCCTCCATTCCGCACATCTCTGGACATTCATCACGTGATGCTTGTGTTTAAACGTATGTACGGAAAGTAGTTGTGTTTTTGTAGAAGAGCGTCTTTTGATGTAATTTTTGCTTTGTTAATACCCAGATTTAGAATCATAATTTCAGAATTAGTTTAAATTTTTTTTATCTTATTGACATACGTGTGTTATTAAGGTTGTTAAATGGATAGAAATATTTAAAGGAACACTGAAGGCTATGTCACGGCTGATTCAGTTACTCGTCAGCCTGTCTTTGTAGAGGCCTGGGTTAGATCCAAGGCCAATTTATGTGGGATTTATGTGGGATTTGTGGTAGGCAAAACAGCATTTCGACAGGTTTCTGTCGCAGTACTTCAGTTTTATCTTACCACCAATGATCCGTACTTATCACTCATTTATCACAGACGCTGTATAACTAAACAATTGACGGTATCGTTAGATAGCGCTCTTAAAAATAAACATTGAATCTTCAGTCCTTGGCTAGAAATTCTTTCGCCTTTCTCGTAGAAATGTGCGTATTTTAAATGTGTGTACGCATGACGTGCGGCAGGAACGAAACCTATATGTTGACGCTCAGAGAAAGTGTTACCCAATATGTTGACGTACAAACAAATGAAGAATCATTTGTGGCTAGGAATCCTGTTCTGACCACGTGGTTACATAATGGGCTAATATGTACTGTTATAACATAGGATAACTGCTTCAATCACGGTCGCGCTGGAAATATGTAAAGGGAAAGTTTGCTGCATGACGGGAGAAATTACTTTCACTAGTTAAGAAGCCTGATTCACAAGGGAACGGTCTTTAGACGTGATGTTACTATTTGTGTATGTTATCTAAGCACAGAAGAATGTGGTGTACGTGTTTCAAAGACAAAATTAAACGTCAGTGCTCTCCGCAACTTAAGTCTTTCCAGATATTCCTCTGTGGTCATGCTGTGTCTCTCTGGTCTCAGTCAGAGGCAGTCAGACGGGGCACTTTAATTCCAGTTATGGTCAGGTTCATAGTTTATCATATATAGTAATACGGTAAGGTTTGTTTGAGACATCAAGATCTACTGAACTACCGAACGGATATTTTTAAGATAGACATTTTTAGAACGCTTATAATTCGGTCTTGATGGCAGTTTGCTTTTTTTTATTAGTTTCTTCTCAAAAGACTGGCTTTAACAAAAAAAAATTGTAAATTTAAGAATTGGCAGTGTTGCCTCATGCGGAGGCCAGGGAAGCCGACATATTTCACGTACTTCCCCTTGTCTCCGCTTGAGGTGGGACTGTCAATTTTAACGTTTTCTTCCTTATTTACATGTGCTAGGAAGCTTTGTTGCTTATGATACGCCCAATGGCCCCATTCGGAATCGAACCCGGAACTTGTAGCGCAGTACCTCAACCAACTACATCACCGCGGTCCTAGCATGTCTTAATCCCTTTAAACAAAATGAAATCAGACACAAATAACAGTATTTTACTAGAAGTTTGTATGATTTCTTTCAATCTGGGTGTATTATATGTTGATACGGTCAGTCGAAATCAGTTTGAATTAGTCAACCAACAACCATATTTTACGTTTTATAATGGACATTTCTTTCCAAAGCCAAAATTTTAATTTCGTATGGTTTAAATACAAAAAGAGGTATCAGTACTGGCGGTGCATCTTGAAGCTTGTCCCGAAAGAACGCTGGGTACTCGGCTTCGAATCCTGCGCAACTCGTCGACTTAGGCCACCAGATGTGGCGGTTGTGACGTCATGTCTTTAAACAAAATATTGAACAAAATTTCTAAGACTTTATTTAAGCTTTTGTCTTTTCCATTTCCGCTTTTGCTCTTTCTATTTTTTAATTCCTTCTGTGCCTTTCAGTTTCTCTCTTTTTCCACATTGTTTATTTATTTCTTTATGAATTTTCCTTTCTATCTTTTTGTTCTTTTTTCGTTTTCCCCACTTCTCTATCCCGGAAATAACAGAAACCAGCAAATCCGAAATCCCTTCAGTGTATTTATTCATTAGACTGTGCATCTGTTGCTGTGGACGTCTCCTGCGCACACTTGCAACTTCCGGTGGCAAGTGTTAATAAGTTCGAAACTTTTGCCTTCTAAATGCCGGATGTCTACAGAGTTTTCCTCTGGCGTTTTCGAAACAAGTGCGAAACTTCCGTGTTGGGTGTGCGATGGGCAGTTCGCCCCGGGCAAGGCGCTCCTTAATTCATGTTTATGTAATCACTGCGAGTCTCTGGCTGCTGGCAATTACTGTGCGTGGTATTGGAACAGGCCCGCCGTCGTTCGAGTGAGTAAACAGACCTACGACTGTGTGAAGTACAACTTGTTGTAAAGAGTATGTCTGCCGAGGATTCGTGATTCTCAGGTCTAAAGATCAGTACATAAGAGGCACGCGGTGGCGCAGTTGGTGGAGGCACTGCGCTACAAACCGGAACGTCGCGGGTTCGATTCCCGATGGTGTCACTGAAATTTTTCACTGACATAATCACTATGGCCCTGGGGTCGACTCAGCCTCTAACAAAAATGAGTACCAGGAATATTTCCTGGGGATAAAGGCGGCCGGTGCGTAGGGCTGACAACCTTACCACCTTCATGTGCCGATTGTCTAGAAATCTGGGAGCCTCAACCTCCTGGAGCCCTTAAAGATCAGTACACTACGTCTCACACTGTACAGCACAGTACATCCAAACGTGTCCGTGGCTTTAAAAGGTAAATGTGTCCCTCTGCACACCACGAAGGCACATGTTAGGAATGGAGGTATAGCTCCACACATTCTCATCTTTGGCACTGGATATAGGTGAGTAGTCACCTGCACGTCCCGGCCCACTTTATCCTGGGGAAAGTAACCTGTTGCCCCTGTCGATAATAGAACCGTGATTTATCGACCCTTCAGTAATTTGCCAGGTCACTGTACCTACTGAGCTATCCCGAATCCCATATAAACATGTTTATTTGCGTTATAATAGTGCAGCCGGTATATCATCTCGGCTACATATGGCGCGTCAATTTTCCGGCGAGGAAAATACTTTTCTTTTCTGCAAAACGTCCTGACCCAAGTAGTCTCCTATCCAGTTCTTACCCCAATCTCTTTCCCCATGTGTAAATCTGCCAGACGGTGAAACTGATGGCTTATCTCTACCTGCTACGGAGTTAAATGTGTGTGGAGCTATACCTCTACTTCTTCATTCTTCCTCAAGACGTGATGGTAAATTAAGTAAAAGGTAAAGCAATCCCATTACAGGCCTGGACAGACCCTTAGGGTTCCAGGAGGTTGAGGCTTCCAGATCTTTAGACAATCGACACATGAAGGCGGTAACGTTGTCAGCCCTACGCACCGGCCGCCTTTACCCCCCAGGAAAGATTCCTGGTACTTATTTATGTTATAGGCTGAGTCGTATGGTAAATTAAGTACAGGGACATTTATGAAAATTCTTGTAAGTGGTATTTAATTTTACCAACAGAAAGTTATACCAGAAGGTACATAAAAGCGATTTATGTTATCAGATGTGCCCTACCTCTAAGCGTAGGGGATTTGTAAATCTGCTTCTCACAATATCTGACGAACATGGCGGCCGAGCCCGCAACTACGTATTGTATTCCTCGTCTTTGATGCCGCCAAATAAAGAGCAAACTGCAGTGCTAACATGTTTAGGAAACGCGAAACGTGTTGAACCTACAGCTGTAGAACAATACACGTTCCAGCTGTAGCAAAATAAATACGTATATAATATGTGTGCCTGCATGTACGAGCGTAGTACATCTTCGTGAGTGTTGGAGAAACCTCACAATAATTTTGAGATCTCGAAATCTTCTTTATATAGTTATAGTGTTGTGACTATTTCGTCTACACGTATTTTAATTTGCCTGATGTCGGCTTCGAACTTAAGTCGAAACATGTAGCCAAGTTATTCATCTTACGTCATTACAAGATACGTAATGTTCATATAAATGTAACAGTCAGGCGCGTTCGCATAACCATTCTTACCGTGGAAAAGCAATAATTATTATATATTCTTGAGCATGTGTCTGTAGCCTTAGTTATCCAGCATGCAAAGCGCATGCGCCGTATTATATTGTCATCTGTGGCCTGTCTGGCTCTACCATATTTTTCCACATTATCTCATAAACGGCACGATTTTCGGGAAAAAGTTTTTGAACATAAAATGTGTGTTTTGATTTTCTCTATAACTTTTGTCTGAAACATTTCTCATTCTAAGAAGAACTCAGCGAGATATTTTCATAAATATACATAGGTCTTCATATAAGGTACCCGTTAATCTTGTCAGATTTTAATGGAAATTGAATATTCTACACAGATTTTCGAAAAATACATATCAAATTTCATGAAATCCTTCCACTGGGAACCGAAGTGTTCCATGCGGACAGACAGACAAATGGGCGGACCTACAGACAGACATGACGAAGGTAATAGGCGCTTTTTCGCAATTTTGCGAAAGCGACTAAAATATGTTACCTTTGATTGCCAGGCCATTTTATCTATCTCTACTTAAGAAGTTAATAATCATTCAGTAAGTGAAGATATTCCCTGCCTTTAGCGGAACCGGAATGTCAATTAACCTAATATTATTCATACCTTACATTTTAACTTTATATTCACAGTCCGACAAAATGTACAATTCAATCACATTAATTGTGCAATTCCACTGTCCTACATGTTTCGAACCCTTAATTTTGGTTCATCTTCAGGGACTCATTACACCCTATTCACATCAACTGGTACAATTGCTTACAATTAACCTCTTTACTAGAGTCCACTATTTGTCCGTATTAGGTCTGATAAATCTGCCCACTTAAATACACTCAATTTCTTGAAGAAGTGTTTTAATTCCCACCCCCTTCTACAATTTCGCCTATATCTTGCAAGTGGTTGCATCAGCATTTAGTTTTCCAATATAAGAATACATATACGTATGTGAATATATGAATTTATCATGCCTTGAAAGCTTGTTACAAACCCGCCCATTAATTGCTAATGCTTAGACCTTAAATAATTTACGGAAATTATTCCTCTCTCCGGCAGTGAAATCCTAAATACGTTAGTTCTGCAGTATTTTCGCGTCTGTTGCTGCATCCCATGCCACCGTTACTCTTGCTAAATACCGCAGCCTCAAAGGGCCTTGAGTGCCTCTGGTCACTGAGTCACCTTGAACTTTTCTTACTAGGTTGGATGTCAGTGATGTGCCAGAGAGTTGGCAGCTGCACCGTGTTGCAATTTTGCTGAACTTTACAGCAGTCATAAACAGCGAGTCGCCTTTCTTAGAAGTCTAATATGTCAGGAGGAGTCTCTAATGAAGTCCATGGGGCAGAGTCCTTGGGAAGCTAACAGTTCCTCATCAAGTCAAGAAACTTGTTACATACAACACTCAGTCCAACAAAACACCCTATTTTTTTCCCATATATTTTATATTACAATATCACTTTGAACACTGCTACATGTTTCGATCCCTTATGGGATCATCATCAGGGAATCACATTAAAGTAACACTGCACAGAACCGAACTAGCAATACATGTACACAATAAAAGATATAAAATTAAAACAATTAAATATAGGCTAATGTTATATAATGGATCCTGGTGTACTGTGTTTCGGAAAATGCCTACGTATTTAAGAAACGGTAAGACCTCAATTTATGTAAATGTTTTACATACTAGGGAACTCTGAAGGTGAGCCGGGATAGCTCAGTAGGTATAGCGACACGCTACGGGCTTGACGTTCCGGGGATCGAATCCCGCTATGGGCGAGAATTTCCGCACCCGTCCAGACCAGCCCTGGGAGCCACCCAGCTTCCTATACAGTGGGTACCGCATCTCTTTCCCTGGGGTAAAGCGGCCGGGGCATGACTTTAAATACCCACCCTTCATCTAGCTCCGAAGTTAAAGAAAGAGTAGAGCTATACATCTACTTGCTCTTTGGGCCATCATGGCAGGTTATAGGACGAACGTTTATTGAACTCGAAGGTGCATTACCATATCCACAGTAGGTTAACACGTGTTCCTATACGTAGCCAGATTAATCCAATTCGCACCTTCCATGCTGATTCTTTAAGTTCCACTTTAAGTTCTATTTTAATAATATTCTTGCATCTACACAAGTGTCTTCCACGTGGTATCGTTTCTTCAGTTTCCCAATAAAAACTTTTTATGCATTTCCCTTGTCCCATACATGCCACATGTCTCGCCTGTCTCATTCTTCTTGATTTTATCACCCAAGAATATTTGGTGATGAGTACAGATCGTGAAGCCCCTCGTTATGTAGTCTTCTCCACTCCCCCGTTACCTCGTCCCTCTTAACCCCAAATATCTTCCCCAGCACCATATTCTCGGACACCCTCAGCTCACGTTCCTATTTCAATTTGAGAGACCAAGTTTCACTCCCATAACACACATTTCATTACCCGGTTGGTTATGTACCTATATCAGATGTACTTAGACGATGGGAAGTGTCTAAATGACAAGACACTCTCAGCGTACATCGAGTTCAGACAATGGTCATTACGGCCATAATGAGGGAGCCGGAATAGCTCAGCCGGTATAGGGTTTACGCTACAGGCTGCAAGGTACGGGGTTCGAATACCGGTACTCGCGAGACACCGGCTCTGGGGCCCACCCAGTCCTCTACTCATTGGATACTGGTGTGCATTCCCGGGGGTAAAGCGACCGGGTCGTCAAGTGCACCACCTACCTTCATTTAGTTTCAAGGTCAAGAATGAGTGGAGCTATACCTCTACTCTTCCTTTATGCCTTCATGTCGTGGACAGGGAAGACTTTACGTTTTACGTTTTACGTCAGTAATGAATCATGTGACGCACTGTAATCATGTGATCCACTGTAACCATGTGACCCACTGTAACCATGTGACCCACTGTAACCATGTGACGCACTGTAATCATGTGATCCACTGTAACCATGTGACCCACTGTAACCATGTGACCCACTGTAACCATGTGACGCACTGTAATCATGTGACCCACTGTAACTATGTGACCCACTGTAATCATGTGATCCACTGTAACCATGTGACGCACTGTAACCATGTGACCCACTGTAACTATGTGACCCACTGTAACCATGTGATCCACTGTAACCATGTGACGCACTGTAACCATGTGACCCACTGTAACCATGTGACGCACTGTAACCATGTGACCCACTGTAACCATGTGACCCACTGTAACCATGTGACCCACTGTAACCATGTGACGCACTGTAACCATGTGACCCACTGTAACCATGTGACCCACTGTAACCATGTGACCCACTGTAACCATGTGACCCACTGTAACTATGTGACCCACTGTAACCATGTGATCCACTGTAACCATGTGACGCACTGTAATCATGTGACCCACTGTAACCATGTGACCCACTGTAACCATGTGACCCACTGTAACCATGTGACGCACTGTAACCATGTGACCCACTCTTCCTTTAACATCGCATTCACTAGCGGTCCTTTCGCCATGCACTTCGCCTAACATCGTATCACATATGACGTAACAATACTTCAAGGCTTTCCGGCTCACATAATAATGTTCACACGCACATAAATGTCAGCAGACTGGTTTGTCCTCTGGCACACATTTCCCGGATATAAATATTACACATCCAACACTTTTAGCGCCTCTTCTGCCATTTACTTCCGGCTACGTTTGGTGTAAATGTCAGCTTCTTAAGCGATTTTATATTGCTGAAGCAACTGCTTGAGTTTGCTTAAAATGTTCGTATTAATTTCCATTATTCAAGCTTGCATAAAGGAGGTAAGACAACAGTGATATTGAAATGTAAAAGGTAAAAGCAAAGTTGCCCTGTGCACGTTATGAAGGCGTATGGGGGAGTGGAAATGTAGAGCCACTCATTCTTAACCTTGGCCCTTGATGGAGGTGAGAGGTCAGCTGCACACCACGACCGATCTAGTCCCAGTAACATTTGAATAGGTGGATACTTTGGACTTATAATTGATATGGACGAATTGGAGAGAAGAAAATTTTTCAAAATTTTCAAATCGCTTTACCTCTGTTGTACAGCGTGTAGCTCCAGTGACTACTGAATGAGCTTGACTTATAAATATGTAGATTGTCAGTGGGTCTTAGGAACTACAGAATGCATGTTGCTAGGGAAATCACAACTACAAAGTTAATTACACTCACCCCTCGCTTTTCGGGGGGGGGGGGGGGTGAGGTTCCAAGACATCCCCACACGAAAAACGAAAATCTGCGAATAATGGACAACCCCCCAAAACAATGTTTTAGTATTTTTAGTATATTTTTCTTTTCTTTGCAGAAATGTTGTGATGGGATCTGCTTCTTTTTCCCCTTCAACCCCATGAACATCACGCGGTGTGGCTCGAAGACCTGTTAGAGCTGTCGAACAGTTTTGATGCTCCTGTCCATTGAAGGGTCCGAGTGAAGTACTTTTATTCTTGGGGCGACCCCGCGAATTTGCCAAACCGCGAAATACGAAACAGCGTAAAGCGAGGGATGCTTAGTGTTGTGTGCAGCAATAGTACGTATTTTAAGCAAGCTGTATTTCCACACGTACCTGAGTATCTCAACACTCCTGATTGTAATTCCGAAATCTCCATATAACGGTTAACCTGCATGGCCTTCAGTGCCTACAGCAAATATCGATATAATACATCAAAATGAGTCACGGTCGCTTCTCTATACCTGCTCTCCATTTCATTATCGGATGTTCCTTTGCACTTTGTAAAGAATGCCTGGTATGTAGACCGCGTCCGTCCGTCCATTTGTCCATCTGTCTGTGATCCACTATCTGAGTACAGAGTGATTGTTCATGGTGTATATGCATAGTGACATGTGGTGTGTACCATGGTGTATATGCATAGTGACATGTGGTGTGTACCATGGTGTATATGCATAGTGACATGTGGTGTGTACCATGGTGTATATGCATAGTGACATGTGGTGTGTACCATGGTGTATATGCATAGTGACATGTGGTGTGTACCATGGTGTATATGCATAGAGACATGTGGTGTGTACCATGGTGTATATGCATAGTGACATGTGGTGTGTACCATGGTGTATATGCAGAGTGACATGTGGTGTGTACCATGGTGTATATGCATAGTGACATGTGGTGTGTACCATGGTGTATATGCAGAGTGACATGTGGTGTATACCATGGTGTATATGCATAGTGACATGTGGTGTGTACCATGGTGTATATGCATAGTGACATGTGGTGTGTACCATGGTGTATATGCATAGTGACATGTGGTGTGTACCATGGTGTATATGCATAGTGACATGTGGTGTGTACCATGGTGTATATGCATAGTGACATGTGGTGTGTAACATTGTGTATATGCATAGTGACATGTGGTGTGTACCATGGTGTATATGCATAGTGACATGCGGTGTGTACCATGGTGTATATGCATAGTGACATGTGGTGTGTACCATTGTGTATATGCATAGTGACATGTGGTGTGTACCATTGTGTATATGCATAGTGACATGTGGTGGTACCATGGTGTATATGCAGAGTGACGTGGTGTGTACCATGGTGTATATGCAGAGTGACATGTGGTGTGTACCATTGAGTATATGCAGAGTGACATGTGGTGTGTACCATGGTGTAATATGCATAGTGACATGTGGTGTGTACCATTGTGTATATGCATAGTGACATGTGGTGTGTACCATTGTGTATATGCATAGTGACATGTGGTGTGTACCATGGTGTATATGCAGTGACTGTGGTGTGTACCTGGTGTTATGCAGTGATGAGTGTGTGTACCATGGTGTTATGCAGAGGTGACAGTGTTGTGTACCTGTGTTATGCAGAGTGACATGTGGTGTTACATGGTGTATATGCAGGTGACATGTGGTGTGTACCATGGTGTATATGCAGAGTGATGTGGTGATGGTAACATTTGTGTACATGTGTATATGAAGTGACATGTGGTGGTATGATGATGTGTATGTGGTGTATATGGTATGGAGTGACATGTGGTGTGTACCATGGTGATATGCAGGTGACTGTGTGTCATGGTGTGGTATGCATTTGAGGAATGGTGTTGTCCATGTGTATTGCAGGTGACATGTGGTGTTGGTACATTGTTATCAAGTGATTGTGTTACATGGTGTATATCAGAGTGACATGTGGTGTACCATGGTGTATATGCAGAGTGACATGTATTGTGATACATGTGTGTTACCATTGTGATATGCAAGTGACATGTGGTTGTACCATGTGTATATGCAGAGTGACTGTGTGTTACCATGGTGTATATGGTATGAGTGTACCTGGTGTATATGCAGTGTTGTTGAGTGGTGCTATGGTTGATGTGGTGTTTGTACATGTGTGTATGACATGGTTGTGGTGACATGGTGTATATGCAAGTGATGGGTGTTCCATGGATTGTTAGTGGTGTACCAGGTGTATGAGAGTGACATGTGGTTGTCATTGGTGATATCAGAGTGTGTGGATTGTGTACTGGATGTGTGTATATGCAAGTGACATGTGGTGTACTGTGTTACAGTGTGTTGTGTACCAGGTGAATAGAGGTGACATGTGTTGTGTACCATGTGTATATGATACAGTGGTGGTTGACATGGTGAATTGGTGCTTGTATGGGTAAGGTGTTACCATGGTGTACATTAGTGAATTGGGTGACCTGGTGTTTACATGTATGTGGTGATGCATTGTGTAATGTGTGTGTACCATTGTGTAATGGATGAATGTGGTGTGTACCATGGTGTTATGCAGGAGGTGTGTGTGTCCATTGGTATATGCAGTGTGTGGTTGTACCATTTGTAACCAGTGTACATGTGGTGACATGGTGTTCAGTGAATTGGGGAGATGACATGGTGTACCATGTGTGGAGTGACATTTTGTGTACATTGTGTATGAATGAAGTGGTGTGTACCATGGTGTAATGCAAGTGACTGTGTGTACTTGTTATATGCAGAGTGACATGTGTGTGTACCTGTGATATGCATAGTGACATGGGGGAATGGTGTATTGCAGTGAATGTGTGTACCATGTGTTATGCAATGACATGTGGTGTGTACCAGGTGTATATGCAGAGTGACTGTGTGTACCATTGTATATGAAAGGTTGACATTGTGTAATGGTGTATGTGTGGGACATGTGTGTATACGTGTATTGTGTGACATGTGTAATGTGACATGTGTGTACCAGTGATAGGTGTGACTGGTGTATGTATTATGAATGTGTGTGTACCATGTGTATATGCAGAGTACATGTGTGTTTACCTGGTGTAATAGAGTGACATGTGTGTGACCATGGTGTATATGAGTGACATGTGGTGTGTACCATGTGTATATGCAAGTGGTGTGATGTGATTGTTACATGGTTATGGTCATTGTGTACATTTGTGTATTGCAAGTGTTGGTGTGTCATGTATATGCAGTGAGTGTGTGTACTGTTAAGTAGGTGACATGTGTGTTTTACCTGTATATGCAGATGACTGTGGTGTGTACCTGGTTTATGCAAGTGAATGTGTGTGTACCATGGGTATTCAGAGTGACTGTGGTGTGTACCATGTGTATATGCAGAGTGACATGTTGTGTACCATGTGTATATGCAGAGTGACATGTGTTATCAGTGAATTGGTTGACCATGGTTATCATGTGTGGGTACCGTGGTATGCAGAGTGTATTGCAGAGTGACATGTGGTGGTACAGGTGTATATGCAGTGACATTGTGTGTACCATGGTGTATAGAGTGACATGTGGTGTGTACCATGGTTATGCAAGTGACATGTGGTGTGTACCATGGTTATGCAGAGTGACATGTGGTTACCATGGTGTATATGCAAGTGACATGTGGTGTGTACCATGTTATATGCAAGTGACATTGGTGTACCATGGTGTATATGAGTGACATGTGGTGTGTACCATTGGTTTATGCAGGTGACATTTGGTGTGTACCATGGTGTATATGCAGGATGTGGTGTACCATGTGTATATGCAGAGTGACATGTGGTGTGTACATGTGTATAGAATGTGACTGGTGTTACCTGTGTATATGCAAGTGACATGTGGGTGTACCATGGGTATATGCAGAGTGACATTGTGTGTCCATGTGTATGCAGGTGACATGTGTGGTACCTGTGTATTGCAAGTACATGTGGTGTGTACCATGTGTATATGAGAGTGACGTGGTGTGTACCATGGTGTATGCAAGGTGACTGTGGTGGTCATGGTAAGAGTGGTTAGTGTATGAGTGACTGTGTTGCGTGATTACATGTTGTATGTGTAAGCAATGACGTGTTCGTGTATAGAGGTGTTTGTGTATACGTGGTGTACCATGGTATGGTGACATGTGTCGGTATGGGGGTGTCATTATGCAGTGCATGTGTACTGTAATAGTACTGTGTGTGTACATTGTATGATGACATTGTTCCAGTGTATATATTTGTTAGTGTTACGTGTTGTGGTGACTTGTGTGGTACTTTAATGGGGACATTGTGTATAACGATACGGTGTGTGATCTGTGTTTACGTGAGTGGTCCAGGCAGAGTGATGTGTCCAGTGTCAATGATGTCATGATGAGACATGTGTACTGTGTATAGCGGTGACATGGTGTCGTATGATGAATGGTGCATTGTTGCGTGACTGTGTGTCGAGCAAGTGACATGGTGTACTGGTATATGCAGAGATGTTACAGGTTGAGTGGTACAGTATAGGCGGTGTATGGTAGCAAGGAGTGGTACATGTTATGCAAGATGTGTGCCATGTTATAGTACAGTGTTACCATGTGTATATCGTGGTGGTACTGTGTTACAGCATGTGTGTACCATGGTGTATATGCAAGTGACATTGGTGTGTACCATGGTGTATATGCAATGTGACATGTGGTGGTACCATGGTGTATATGCAAGTGACATGTGTGTGTACCATGTGTATATGCATAGTGACAGTGGTGTGTACCATGGTGTATATGCAGAGTGACATGTGGTGTGTACCATTGTGTATAGCAAGTGACATGTGGTGTGTACCATGTGTATATGCAAGTGACATGTGGTGTGTACCATGTGTATATGCAAGTGACATGTGGTGTGTACCATGTGTAATGCAAGTGACATGTGGTGTGTACCATGTGTATATGCAGAGTGACTGTGTGTGTACCATGTGTATATGCAGAGTGACATGTGGTGTACCATGTGTATATGCAGAGTGACTTGTGTGTACCAGGTGTATATGCAGAGTGACATGTGGTGTGTACCATGGTGTATATGCAAGTGACATGTGTGTGTACCATGTGTATATGCAGAGTGACATGTGGTGTGTACCATGTGTATAGCAGAGTGACATGTGTGTTGTACCATGTGTATATGCAGAGTGACATGTGTGTGTACCATGGTGTATATGCAAGTGACATGTGTGTGTACCATGTGTATATGCAGAGTGACATGTGGTGTGTACCATGGTATATGCAAGTGACATTGGTGTGTACCATGTGTATATGCAGGTACATGTGGTGTGACCATTGTGTATAGCAGAGTGACATGTGTGTGTACCATGGTGTATATGCAGAGTGACATGTGGTGTGTACCATTGTATATGCAAGTGACATGTGTGTGTACCATGTGTATATGCAGAGTGACATGTGGTGTGTACCATGGTGTATATGCAGAGTGACATGGTGTGTACCATGGTATATGCAGAGTACATGTGGTGTGACCATGTGTATATGCAAGTGACATTGTGTGTACCATGGTGTATATGCAAGTGACATGTGGTGTGTACCATGGTGTATATGCAAGTGACATGTGTGTGTACCATGTGTATATGCAGAGTGAATGTGTGTGACCATGGTGTATATGCAGAGTGACATGTGGTGTGTACCATGGTGTATATGCAGTGACTGTGGTGTGTACCATGTGTATATGCAGAGTGACATGTGGTGTGTACCATGGTGTATATGCAGATGACATGTGGTGTGTACCATGTGATAAGCAGGTGACATGGTGGTGTGTACCATGGTGTATATGCAGAGTGACATGTGGTGTGTACCATTGTGTATATGCAAGTGACATGTGGTGTGTACCATGGTGTATAGCAGAGTGACGTGGTGTGTACCTGTGTATATGCAGAGTGACATGTGGTGTGTACCATGTGTATATGCAGAGTGACATGTGGTGTACCATGGTTATATGCAGAGTGACATGTGGTTGTACCATTGTGTATATGCAGAGTGACATGTGGTGTACCAGTGTATATGCAGAGTGACATGTGGTTGTACCATGTGTATATGCAGAGTGACATGTGTGTGTACCATGTGTATATGCAGAGTGACATGTGGTGTGTACCATTGTGTATATGCAATGACATGTGGTGTGTACCATGGTGTATATGCAGAGTGACATGTGGTGTGTACCATGGTGTATAATGCAGGAGTGACATGTGGTGTGTACCATTGTGTATATGCAGAGTGACATGTGGTGTTACCATGGTGTATATGCAGAGTGACATGTGGTGTGTACCATGTGTTATATGCAGAGTGACATGTGTGTGTACCTGGTATATGCAAGTGACATGTGTGTGTACCATGGTGTATATGCAGAGTGACATGTGTGTGTACCATTGTGTATATGCAGAGTGACATGTGGTGTGTACCATGGTGTATAGCAAGTGACATGTGTGTGTACCATGGTGTATATGCAGAGTGACATGTGGTGTGTACCATGGTGTATATGCAAGTGACATGTGGTGTGTACCATGGTGTATATGCAGAGTGAATGTGGTGTTACCATGGTGTATATGCAGAGTGACATGTGGTGTGTACCATTGTGTATATGCAGAGTGACATGTGGTGTGTACCATGGTGTATATCAGAGTGACATGTGGTGTGTACCATGGTGTATATGCAAGTGACATGTGGTGTGTACCATGTGTATATGCAAGTGACATGTGGTGTGTACCATGTGTATATGCAGAGTGACATGTGTGTGTACCATGTGTATATGCAGAGTGACATGTGGTGTGTACCATGGTGTATATGCAGTGACGTGGTGTTACATGTGTATATGCAAGTGACATGTGGTTGTACCATGTGTATAGCAGGTGACATGTGGTGTGTACCATGGTGTATACAGTGACTGGTGACCATGTGTTAGCAGTGACATGGGTGACCAGGTATATGCAAGTGACATGTGTGTGTACCATGGTGTATATGCAGAGTGACATGTGGTGTGTACCATTGTGTAATGCAAGTGACATGTGGTGTGTACCATGTGTATATGCAGAGTGACTGTGGTGTGTACCATGTGTATAGCAGAGTGACATGTGGTGTGTACCATGTGTATATGCAAGTGACATGTGGTGTGTACCATGTGTATATGCAGAGTGACATGTGGTGTGTACCATGGGTATATCAGAGCAGTGGTGTGTACATGTGTTGAGACATGTGTGTATGTGATATGCAAGTGACGTGTGTGTACCATGGTATTCAAGTGACATTTATGGTGTTACAGTGATGTGGACCTTAACAGATTCCGTTAAGTATGTTTGGAAGCAGACAGTTTTAATTAACTCTGTGGTACATTTAGTAATTGGTGTACCATTTACGACGTTTACTATGCGTGCTGGGTTGCCATGATTGCGGGCATGTTGTCCTGTTATGAGTGATGTGGTTGTCAGGTAAGCATGCTTGGTTGTCCAGAGGTACATTTAAGGGAGTGTGTGTGACTGTATAGAGCTGCTGGGTGCCTGAAAATACATTTTATATTGCAACAGTTACCTGGAATGCAGTCTGTGTGTGTCAGTGTAAGCGATCATTGTGACCTGTGTTGATGATGTGTGTCATGTGTATATGCAGTGACATGTGGTGTGTACCATGGTGTATATGAGAGTGACGTGGTGTACATGGGTAATAGCAAGTGACATGTGTGTGTACCATGGTGTAATGCATGTGACAAAAGTGACATATGATTGATGTGAATGATACATGTGTGTAATTATGCAGAGTGTAAAGAACGTGGTTTATGTGTACAGAGGACAGTGTCGGGATATGCATAGTGACATGTGGTGTGTACCATGGTGTATATGAGAGTGACATGGGACATGTGTAGAACATGGTGTACAGAATGCAGAGTGACGTGTACATGGTGTAACCATTGTGTCTATGCAGAGTGAATTGTGGTTACATGGTGTATATGCAGAGTGACATGTGGTGTGTACCATGTGTAATCAGAAGTGACATTGGTGTGTACAGTGAATTAACAGTTCTGTTTTATGTTATACAGAGATTTTTACCTTGTGTATATCAAGTAATTTGTACCATTTGTTATCAATGCTGTGTGGTCCATTGAATGCGGGCATGAGTTGTCCATGTGTTTGTGTGCAGTGGTTGACTTGTGTAGCGGTCAGGGGTTACCATTGTTATGCAGAGTGACTGTGTGTGTACCAGGTGTTATGCAATACATTGTTTTTGCCAGGTTATAGCGATGCATTGTGTGTCCATGGTAATAAGAGGACATTGTTGTACCTGTGTTATGAAGGACATTACTGTGTAACAGACTGGTCTTTATGCATAAGCTGTGTCCTTGTTATATCGTACTGGTGGTTATAGCGATATGTGGTTTACATTGATAGCAGGTGACATTGTTTAACATTGTGTATATGCAGAGTGACATGTGGTGTGTACCATGGTGTATATGCAGAGTGACATGTGGTGTGTACCATGGTGTATATGCAAAGTGACTTATGGTGTTTACTATTTGATGAAACTCTTAACAGATTTCCCTGCTTTAAGATGTTTGGAAACAACAGATTTTAATAACTTTCTTGTGCTAACATAATTTTAACGTAATTTGAATACAACAAATTTACGACGTACATTATTGCCGCTCGTTTGCTGGGATTGCCACTTCGAATCCCGTCGGGGGCATGTATGTCTGTCTATTGTGAGTGTTGTGTGTTGTCAGGTAGAGGTCTTGGCTTCGGGCTGATCACGCTTCCAGAGGAGTCCTACCAATTGTAATGTGTCTGAGTGTGATCGTGAAGCCTCTGTAATGAGGAGGCCTAGGCCCCCTAGGGGCTGTTGCGCCATTGAAAAAAAATACATTAATATTTTATTTGCATACAGCCTTACACCGCTTAGAGCTGGCAACTCTGCAGTCCTAGTTGTGCCGAATGTCAAAGTGAGGATGGAAGCCGCACATTCCATCCCCCCTCTGAGTCTTCGTGACTTGTTATGGGAAAACTTTACCTTTATCTGTGTAACTATTATACGTACTTGGCAAATCTTTACAATAAAGCTGTGTCGTCTTTAAGTATTAATATTCTGTGACGATGGTTAGGAGTTAATAGCCGAAATATGTAGGAATGCTTTTATATTCAGGAATTAAAGCAATTTGTTGGTGACAAACTTGTTTAAAATAATTGATGTTCTGAATATTACTTGTAGAATTTCTGGCTCTAAAGGGCTAAAAGAAGTTTTATTATGTCAGAAGGAGCAGAGTCGTATTAATTTTAGTACTTTGAAGCAGCTGGAAATGAGACGAGCATGTCTTTAATAGAAGTGATACACACAGACAGAGAGACAGACAGACACACAGAGAGACAGACAAACACAGACAGAGAGCTCAAACCCCGCAGTTCTTCTCTCATCCCACTAATTGTTGCAGAATTCTTGACTGTTCAAGGACACACACACATAGCAGCTCATTATAGCTTTCACCAGCAACACGAATTCAAGCCTTTAACATTTCCTGCTACAAAAATTAAAACTGTTCCTCTCATAACTATAATATTATTCATTCCGTGCATTATTTAATAAGCTATCTTACAATAACCAACCGTCTTGATATAGGACATCCCCGTTGGTGTATCGAATCACAAATATATGTTTATGTAACTGTCAGTGACACGCAGCAAGCTATGTTACACACGTTATATTCACAGTCCGACAACTGTACAATTTAATCACATTAACTGTATAACACTGTCCTATATGTTTCGAACCCTTAATTTGGGTTCATCCTCAGGGACTCATTATTTCAAATCACACACTTTTACACCAACTGTTACAATTGTTTACATAGTAAACATGATTGTAAAGAGTTCATGATTTACTATGTAAACAATTGTACCAGTTGGTGTAAAAGTGTGTGATTTGAAATGATAAGTCCCTGAGTATGAACCCGAATTAAGGGTTCGAAATATGTAGGACAGTGTTACACAATTAATGTGATTAAATTGTGCATTTGTCGGACTTTAAATATAGAGATAAAATGTACGAAATGTATAATATTAAGTTCCACACGTTGTCTTGGCAACTAGTTTCGGCTCCGAAAATGAGCCATCATCAGGCCACTAACAAGAACAGGAAAAATGGACAACTCTGTATATCATAGGGTGGAGATCTCCTCTTTACATCGATAGATATATTATAAATATATGTGAAAGAAATAAAGCCAGGATAACGTGTACAAAATTGTTGTGTATAATTGACAATTAAATAAATATGTATTTGTAATAACCAACAAAATGAACAATACACCAATGAAGCTTATATTTAAAATTTAAAACATAATATCTCCAAATATGTTTTGACTCTTTATGAGTCATTATCAGTGACAATGTACATCAATTAGATACATATATACATGAAGTAAAACTGTTTTGTTTAGAAACAATTACACTAGTAAGTTTTAGTGAATCTTCGTGGCTTGAGCAGCATACAGCAGCATAAAAGGCAGAATACAGATTATCCCGTATAAAGTAGATGTGACTATACACTATCATGAAATTTTGATTATTCAGTATTTCAGAAAAAAAAACTTTTGAATGAGACGGAGGAAGGCGCTGTACTACCCCCTTCTCGTCTTGCTTAGAAACTGCCTCATAAACACGCGATTGAAGGAAAGATAGAAAAAAGTGACGGGAAGACGACGAAGAAGACGTGAGCAGCTACTGAATGGCCTTAAGGAAACGAGGACATACTGGAAATTGAAAGAGGAAGCACTAGATCGCACTCTGTGGAGAAATCGCTTTGGAAGAGGCTACGGACCTGTCGTAAGACAGACTGCAGAATGAATGAATAAATGAATGAATGAATTAAATTATAATTTTAACAAGATTAATGAGAAGGCCGTATAAAATAAACTGGTAGGCCACATACGGCCGGTGGGCCACATGTTTGAGACCCCTGTTCTAGACATCAGTGTCGTTCAATCTCTCGCACTCCGTACCCAAAACCTTCCAATTACGTGGCGTGAAGTGTCAGCGTCTTCGTCACTTGAAAATATGCTTCTATTTTAGTAAGAAAACCAGTCTGTGTTTTCAACCAAAAAAGTTAGGTATCATAACACACATGCTAGTCTTTATACACCTCAGTACTTGCTTATTATAAAATAATGAATTGCATCTAGAAAATTTTAATTCACATCATTAGACTGAAAAGGTATTAGTGAGTATCTTTGTGTTCTTACAGACATACGTCCAAAACATTATCTGGTGTCACTGGTTACAGTGAATGAATAACCGGTAGAATGATACGTTTGCTTCGTATGTACTGCAAATACTTAATTGGTAAATTTCACACTGTTGACACCGTGCATCTTGGTCATATTAAATTAAGTTATAGACCAACTGATGCACACTAAAACCACTTTTTAAGTAGGTTTATTATAAAATTGTTAAAATTGTACCCCTACACGTGTTTCGATCCTAGGATCATCGTCAGGGGGTTTCAATTAAGTTAAGTTGTAAACCAACTGATGCACACTAAAACCACTTTTTAAGTAGCTTTATTATAAAATTGTTAAAATTGTACCCCTACACGTGTTTCGATCCTAGGATCATCGTCAGGGGGTTTTTTGCTTAGCAAAAAACCCCCTGACGATGATCCTAGGATCGAAACACGTGTAGGGGTACAATTTTAACAATTTTATAATAAAGCTACTTAAAAAGTGGTTTTAGTGTGCATCAGTTGGTTTACAACTTAACTTAATTGAAACCCCCTGACGATGATCCTAGGATCGAAACACGTGTAGGGGTACAATTTTAACAATTTTATAATAAAGCTACTTAAAAAGTGGTTTTAGTGTGCATCAGTTGGTTTATAACTTAACTTAATTGGTAGTTTTCTCCACATTATACAGTACTTTTGTTCTGATTTCAGACAGTATCCTACGTACAATTACTATAATTACAGACGAATACACAGCCTGCCATCTGTTGCACGATGTAATTAAACTGCCCTCAACGGATTATATGCACTAAATATAACAGTGATTTGTTTTATGCCTAATGTTCGTCTATGCACTTCCGCAATAAATTGAAAACCAGGGAACATTTCCTTTCCTTATTACTTCCCTTTCCAGAACAGGATATTGTGAGAATATCTCGATGTTCGTGAACCCACTATATCTGGCATTTCGACCGTTCGTTATCACCAATTTTAATATTATTGTTTCGACGTTTCGTGACTGGTTATGATAAATCTGGATGAGAACACGTGTCTGACGAGAACTCCATTTTCCTGGCATTGCACAGATGACTCTAGCTCAGTCAAATTCTGTCTTTCATTAAGTGAGGTTGACTGCTTTTGTGCTTTATGGGATGAGCCTATCCTTCAATCATTTAATACTTTTATGCTTTATAAAAATGTTTTTTTAAATAAATTATTTTTTTATGCTTGTAAGGGTTTTTCTCAAGTTCTTGAAACCAATCAGGTTTTCACATTTAACAACTGATTCAGCTATTCATGCTTGCTGGACCGGTCTGAGTCACGAAAAAGGATAGAAAAACCGCAAACACTTTTTGTCACGTTACCAACGAAAAGCTGTAAAAGAGATTCTGCTAAATTCCCCATGTTCCTTCATGTTCTTAAAAAAAACTTTTCAAGGCCTGATTGAGGATTTATTTTACCAACTTATGCACAATGTCACAATAGTGCCATACGTATTTCGGCTTATTTTAAGCCATCCTCAGGGGGTCGTAGAAATATAGCACAGACTATTCATCCATTGTACAGGTAGTTACATCCGTGTGAGTAAACCAATAAAATGTTACTCTGTGGTTTTCAAAATTGCCACTTTGAGCTCTTAAAATATATGTACATTAAGATATTGAAATTTCGTTAAAATTGTTACATATTTTAAAGTTTCAGGAAATTTTCAATGCCTGTTAATCAGATCTCATTAAATCTTACATCCGGAATTTTACTGAAGTCTCGTGGCTCATTCCAGTTCCGCCTAAAACCAGAAAGCAGTAAAGCATAATGTACTCGCGTTTTACATGCTTATTGAGTGTGAACTCTATTAATTTATATTGGACCAAAATGTATTTAAAGCAGACTTTACAAACTTCTCATGCCCAATACATATTGTCGTAAATTTTGCGGTTTTCAAGAAAACTAAACAGGACGAAGGGAAAGAGCCGGAATTGTTAAGTGTTAAGTACGTAAGCTGCATGACAAAATAGCATGGGCTTGGACAAAGTATTTGATGGCGCTCAGTTAATAATAATAATAATGGGCCGTGCCATGGCTCAGGCGGTTAGTCGTCGGCCTCTCACGACGGAGGCCCGGGTGTCGATCCCAGGTCAAGTCCATGTGAGATTTATGGTGGACAAAGTGGCACTGGGACAGATTTTTCTCCGAGTTGTCGGTTTTCCCCTGTAGATTTCATTCCACTGGTGCTCCATTACTTGTAAAAATTGGTAAAAAACTGCTCATCCATCTATCATCATTGCACAAAAAGCCTTAAGGCTGTGGTGCGGGGGCCCTTCATCACAAAATAAAAATAATCTTTATTGATGAATGTATGAACCGGTTTGTTTGTCATTAGTCACATTTCATATTGCTATGGCAATGTTTTATGTATTCAATAAACTCGTCATAGGCTACGATATGCTTGTTATAATCATATATAATCTGTTCCAATTATGGGCTTAACTTTCACTCTTAATTAAATTAATTTTAATGATTTGATTATTTTCCCTTTCTCTTTATCCTAGCTTTGTTCTCGTTTTAATTTGTCGTTGTCTCCTTCTACTTGTGCTTTCTTCATAAGTGACCATTGGGCTGTTGAGTCAGCACGTAAATAAATAAATAAATATATAATAAATGACTCGAATGTTATTATTATCTGAGGTCAACTTCTTGTCTGCGTCTGCAGAGTGATAATTGGATACCCTGAACATGAAGGTAGCAGGCGCATCCGAAAAGAAATATGTACTTATAAAACTAAACGGTGTCATATACCGTAAGACCATAGTCTATAATGTTTTGGCCTAATTTTGACCGAGCTGCTCTTTACAAATTAAAAAAATACTCGCGACAGGACATGGATAATGCATGAATATTTTGGTCACACGGCCTTTTCTCACGTTGTGTTTATAAACTAACCATTTAAACCCCAGTGGTTACTATACGTACCACCATGTTTAACATTCAACAATTCTACGTTCTGCCCACACAGTGTATTTATGTGTATTGTGTGGATCTCAGAACAAACAGCGATTATTTCACTGTACAGCATTAACTGACTGATTTGTATAACTGAGAGAGAGTGTGTTTACTGCGCGGTACGGACTGTATTTATGTGTTTTGTGTGGATCTCAGAACAAACAGCGATTATTTCACTGTACAGCATTAACTGACTGGTTTGTATAACAGAGACGGAGTGTGTTTACTGCGCGGTACGGACTGTATTTATGTGTTTTGTGTGGATCTCATAACAAACAGCGATTATTTCACTGTACAACATTAACTGACTGGTTTGTATAACTGAGACAGAGTGTGTTTACTGCGCGGTACGGACTGTATTTATGTGTTTTGTGTGGATCTCAGAACAAACAGCGATTATTTCACTGTACAACATTAACTGACTGGTTTGTATAACTGAGACGGAGTGTGTTTAGTGTTTACTGCGCGGTACGAACTGTATTTATGTGTTCTGTGTGGATCTCAGAACAAACAGCGATTATTTCACTCTACAACATTAACTAACTGGTTTGTATAACTGAGACGGAGTGTGTTTACCGCGCGGTACGGACTGTATTTATGTGTATTGTGTGGATCTCAGAACAAACAGCGATTATTTCACTGTACAGCATTAACTGACTGATTTGTATAACTGAGAGAGTGTGTGTTTACTGCGCGGTACGGACTGTATTTACGTGTTCTGTGTGGATCTCAGAACAAACAGCGATTATTTCACTGTACAGCATTAACTAACTGGTTTGTATAACTGAGACGGAGTGTGTTTACCGCGCGGTACGGACTGTATTTATGTGTTTTGTGTGGATCTCAGAACAAACAGCGATTATTTCACTATACAACATTAACTGACTGGTTTGTATAACTGAGACGGAGTGTGTTTAGTGCGCGGTACGAACTATATTTATGTGTTTTGTGTGGATCTCAGAACAAACAGCGATTATTTCACTGTAAAGCATTAACTGATTGGTTTGTATAACCGAGACGGAGTGTGTTTAGTGTTTACTGCGCGGTACGAACTGTATTTATGTGTTTTGTGTGGATCTCAGAACAAATAGCGATTATTTCACTGTACAACATTAACTGACTGGTTTGTATAACTGAGACGGAGTGTGTTTACTGCGCGGTACGAACTATATTTATGTGTTTTGTGTGGATCTCAGAACAAACAGCGATTATTTCACTGTACAACATTAACTGACTGGTTTGTATAACTGAGACGGAGTGTGTTTACTGCGCGGTACGAACTATATTTATGTGTTTGGTGTGGATCTCAGAACAAACAGCGATTATTTCACTGTACAGCATTAACTGATTGGTTTGTATAACCGAGACGGAGTGTGTTTAGTGTTTACTGCGCGGTACGAACTGTATTTATGTGTTTTGTGTGGATCTCAGAACAAATAGCGATTATTTCACTGTACAACATTAACTGACTGGTTTGTATAACTGAGACGGAGTGTGTTTACTGCGCGGTACGAACTATATTTATGTGTTTTGTGTGGATCTCAGAACAAACAGCGATTATTTCACTGTACAACATTAACTGACTGGTTTGTATAACTGAGACGGAGTGTGTTTACTGCGTGGTACGAACTATATTTATGTGTTTTGTGTGGATCTCAGAACAAATAGCGATTATTTCACTGTACAACATTAACTGACTGGTTTGTATAACTGAAACGGAGTGTGTTTACTGCGCGGTACGAACTGTATTTATGTGTTTTGTGTGGATCTCAGAACAAACAGCGATTATTTCACTGTACAACATTAACTGACTGGTTTGTATAACTGAGACGGAGTGTGTTTACTGCGCGGTACGAACTATATTTATGTGTTTTGTGTGGATCTCAGAACAAATAGCGATTATTTCACTGTACAACATTAACTGACTGGTTTGTATAACTGAGACGGAGTGTGTTTACTGCGCGGTACGAACTGTATTTATGTGTTTTGTGTGGATCTCAGAACAAACAGCGATTATTTCACTGTACAACATTAACTGACTGGTTTGTATAACTGAGACGGAGTGTGTTTACTGCGCGGTACGAACTAATTTATGTGTTTTGTGTGTATCTCAGAACAAACAGCGATTATTTCACTGTGCAACATTAACTGACTGGTTTGTATAACTGAGACGGAGTGTGTTTACTGCGCGGTACGTACTGTATTTATGTGTTTTGTGTGGATGTATAGAACAAACAGCGATTATTTCACTGTACAACATTAACTGACTGGTTTGTATAACTGAGACGGAGTGTGTTTACTGCGCGGTACGAACTATATTTATGTGTTTTGTGTGTATCTCAGAACAAACAGCGATTATTTCACTGTGCAACATTAACTGACTGGTTTGTATAACTGAGACGGAGTGTGTTTACTGCGCGGTACGTACTGTATTTATGTGTTTTGTGTGGATGTATAGAACAAACAGCGATTATTTCACTGTACAACATTAACTGACTGGTTTGTATAACTGAGACGGAGTGTGTTTACTGCGCGGTACGGACTGTATTTATGTGTTTTGTGTGGATCTCAGAACAAACAGCGATTATTTCACTGTACAACATTAACTGACTGGTTTGTATAACTGAGACGGAGTGTGTTTACTGCGCGGTACGTACTGTATTTATGTGTTTTGTGTGGATCTCAGAACAAACAGCGATTATTTCACTGTACAACATTAACTGACTGGTTTGTATAATAGAGACGGAGTGTGTTTACTGCGCGGTACGGACTCAGTTTTTAAATATTCATCACATGAAATTTGTTTTCAAACGGCTATATGACTCATCACGAGATTGGTTGCTGACCCTTCACACAGGAGGTCCGGGTTCGATCCCGGAACAATCCGTGCGAAAGTTGTGGTAAACAAAGAATCGCTGTAACAGGATATTCTCCGAGTATTTCCTTGATCCCCTGTTAGTATCATTCCACCATTGCTCCACACTCATCTTCATTTTAATACTACTCGTATCAGACGGACAATCGGTCGAAGTGTTGGAACCTTCAAGCGAAGGAATACTTTTTCAGATATCGGGGAGCGTTGGATAGCAAACAATTTGCACATTGTTTTCCGTGCTTTAGATATTTTGCTACTTCAGCAATAGCACCTGTTTATAATGTCAGCGACTCTCCTCAAAACGTGGCCCCACTCTCACAATACGGCCAAGAGAGTGACTCTAAGCTGAGATACAGTCACGGATTCCATCGCGGCTCAAAACCAAGCATGACTCTGCTGAGAAGCAGTGGTTTTCTGGACTTTGTCCATCGTCCGGAAATCTAAAATCACGACGTTTCGGAAGTTGCATCTGCTTCCGTCCTCAGGTGAAGGTGGAGGGAGACACCTACTCTGTAGGGTCCCTTAGATGGAGCTAACCTCAATCACTGGATTTCCGGACGATGGACAAAGTCCAGAAACCAGTTAGTTCTCAAAGTTACGTACCACAGTCAGAACCTTTTAGAGTTTATGACTCTGCTGGTTCAGAAAGAACTGCCGTTGTGTTTGTGCTCCAACGGGTCATGGCCGTGCTCACTAGTTGTGTCTTGTCTGCAATAAACGCGTGTATTTTCTTGGAACACGGAAATTTGCCGGCAGACATTTTCATACTTTGGAGACAAGACTGTGTTAAGGTAACCAGGTAGCTTGCTAGTTATTGTAGCAGTGATGAAGAGGCAAGCACTGCGCATGCGTTAGCAAGGATTTCCTATCCGTTTTATGAATGTCCACAGTGAAGGTAACTCCTTTAAAAAAAACTGTGAATGTAATTCCTGGTCATTACGAAATGAGCCTAGCAGCAACCACGCCGTGCCGACTGCAGCCATGTATAGTGTTAGGGGCCTCAGCTAGTAAGTTATTTGGTATATACTACATTATCTTCCATACAAGTTTTATAGAAATTGAAACTCACTTCGGAGCTTAATAATTATGATGTAATTGAATTTGGTTCCGCTGTTATGGTAGTTAATTGGTAATGGAAACACAGGCAGCTCTCAGGAAGAGAAAGTCTGCATTTGACGCGTCATCATTCCGAAAAACAAGAAGCTTGTTTTGTCCGTCCAGTTTCCCCTCTCGCATTTCTTAACACAAATATTTATACAGTGCTTCTTCCTCTTCCACTCTCAGTGTATTTATCTGCCCACTGCACTAAGCACACGGCACATGTCAGTAGCAGTCATTAGGTTATCGTAAGAAAGACGTTCTGTGAAGAATGTACGGCCTTCACTGCTTCCCACATTCTTCAGTTTTTTTTTCAATGGCTCGACAGCCCCTAGTGGGCCAGGGCCTCCTCATTATTGAGACTTCACGATCACACTCAGACACACCACACTCGGTAGGACTCTCTGGACGAGTGATCAGCCCGACGCAAAGACCTCTACCTGACAACACACAACACTCACAAGAGACAGACATCCATGCGCTAGGTGGGATTCGAACCCACAATCTCAGCAAGCGAGCGGCCGAAGACCGACGCCTTTACACATTTAAAAAACAGTATAATTTATTAATACTACTAGGATATAACCGAGATAAAAAGTTATGACAAACTACAAAAACAAATAATAATAATAATAAACCAGTATGTGAACATCAAGATGTGACAGTGTTATGGAATCAAGAGCTATACAAGGACACAGACGTTACAGTAAATAGGCCAGATATAGTAATTAAAAACAAAAAGTATAAACATACATATTGATAGATGTGGCAATACCAGCGGACAGAAATGTCACGCAAAAGAAAGCAGGAAAGAAACTAAAATACAACAGTTTATGTACAGAGATACAGCGAATGTGGAACATGAAATGTATGATTATACCGGTAGTAATTGGAGTCACTGGAATAGTAACAAAAGGTTTAAAGAAAAATTAGAAACCATATCAGGAAAACATTCAATATATTCACTACAAAAGACAGCTATACTTGGAACGTCACACATAATACGGAAAGTACTGCAGTCTGAAACTTGAAGCCTGAGCGGTGGAGATCAACGTTGGTACAGGAGAAGTACCGGGGAGAAAATGTCCTGTGACAAGAGACATAACATAATACTAGCAACGAAACTCAGACACTCAGTTCACTTACTAGTTTCACTTCACATATCCGTTCCCCATCCTTCGCACTCTCAGTCCACACTCTATTATCACCAATCTACACATCTTCTTCTCGCTCCCAATTCCTTCCTGTTTGTAGTCGCTTTATCGTATTCTTAGCACAAAGTACTTGTTAGTTTTTCCAGTAACTGTACAAGCCATACGTAATAAGCCAGTGGTTCCCAACCTCAGGTTGTGACCCAAATCAGGGTCGTAGGGGGGGGGGGGGTCTGACCTAGGGTCTCGAGAGGGATTTATGGAGAACTCGATAATTATAGAAAAAATAAAAATGTTGATATAAATTCAAACACTCTTCGAGAAAGTGTAATTATTGAATCTGTGTTTATTAATTTTAAACATACTGTAGCAATTACATTTTAAATAACTAATGAACACACTTTGTTAGTGTACGGTAAAACATAATTGTACTTGAAGACATAAATAACACATGTATTAAATTTTTCGGTTACAAAATTTTTGACATTATTGTCCCGTTCATTTTATGTAACGTTCCATAACAGCCTATTAAATAGGCTCTTGTCCTCAGTAAATAAACATTAGGACCTATTAAAGGACCAGGGTAGCTCAGTTACTTTAGTAGTTAATTATCAATTAGACAATCAGGCTTCAATTTCCTGAACGCACAGAACTTTCTCTCCTCCCCCTAACATCCGAATCAAATACGAAGCCGTCGTTTTTCCTATATAATGGACATCGCAGGGTAAAGCGGCTGTAGCACGAAGCCGAACACTCAACTTTGTCTATGTCCAAGGTCTCGAATGAGTGGACTTTACCGCCATATCTCCCATACGCCTTTATGTTTCATGCTTATCCACAGCAAGAATTGAATACTTGTAAGAATAATTAATGGAGTAAATTTGTAAATAACGTATTTATGAAGTCTTTCTTCTCCATACTGAATTCCTTCAGCAATTTAGTTTAAAGATGTTACGTGACATGTTTCGCTGTTCGCATAACCTCTGACAAAGCCCTAGTCACCCAGTAGCCTTCAAGTTTCGCTGTTCGCATAACCTCTGACAAAGCCCTAGTCACCCAGTAGCCTTCAAGTTTCGCTGTTCGCATAACCTCTGACAAAGCCCTAGTCACCCAGTAGCCTTTAAGTTTCGCTGTTCGCATAACGTCTGACAAAGCCCTAGTCACCCAGTAGCCTTCAAGTTTCGCTGTTCGCATAACGTCTGACAAAGCCCTAGTCACCCAGTAGCCTTCAAGTTTCGCTGTTCGCATAACGTCTGACAAAGCCCTAGTCACCCAGTAGCCTTCAAGTTTCGCTGTTCGCATAACGTCTGACAAAGCCCTAGTCACCCAGTAGCCTTCAAGTTTCGCTGTTCGCATAACCTCTGACAAAGGCCTAGTCACCCAGTAGCCTTCAAGTTTCGCTGTTCGCATAACCTCTGACAAAGCCCTAGTCACCCAGTAGCCTTCAAGTTTCGCTGTTCGCATAACCTCTGACAAAGCTCTAGTTACCCAGTAGCCTTCAAGTTTCGCTGTTCGCATAACCTCTGACGAAGCCCTAGTCACCCAGTAGCCTTCAAGTTTCGCTGTTCGCATAACCTCTTTCAAAGCCCTAGTCACCCAGTAGCCTTCAAGTTTCGCTGTTCGCATAACCTCTTTCAAAGCCCTAGTCACCCAGTAGCCTTCAAGTTTCGCTGTTCGCATAACCTCTTTCAAAGCCCTAGTTACCAAGTAGCCTTCAAGTTTCGCTGTTCGCATAACCTCTGACAAAGCCCTAGTCACCCAGTAGCCTTTAAGTTTCGCTGTTCGCATAACCTCTTTCAAAGCCCTAGTCACCCAGTAGCCTTCAAGTTTCGCTGTTCGCATAACCTCTTTCAAAGCCCTAGTCACCCAGTAGCCTTCAAGTTTCGCTGTTCGCATAACCTCTTTCAAAGCCCTTGTCACCCAGTAGCCTTCAAGTTTCGCTGTTCGCATAACGTCTGACAAAGCCCTAGTCACCCAGTAGCCTTCAAGTTTCGCTGTTCGCATAACGTCTGACAAAGCCCTAGTCACCCAGTAGCCTTCAAGTTTCGCTGTTCGCATAACCTCTGACAAAGCCCTAGTCACCCAGTAGCCTTCAAGTTTCGCTGTTCGCATAACCTCTGACAAAGCCCTAGTCACCCAGTAGCCTTCAAGTTTCGCTGTTCGCATAACCTCTGACAAAGCTCTAGTTACCCAGTAGCCTTCAAGTTTCGCTGTTCGCATAACCTCTGACGAAGCCCTAGTCACCCAGTAGCCTTCAAGTTTCGCTGTTCGCATAACCTCTTTCAAAGCCCTAGTCACCCAGTAGCCTTCAAGTTTCGCTGTTCGCATAACCTCTTTCAAAGCCCTAGTCACCCAGTAGCCTTCAAGTTTCGCTGTTCGCATAACCTCTTTCAAAGCCCTAGTCACCAAGTAGCCTTCAAGTTTCGCTGTTCGCATAACCTCTGACAAAGCCCTAGTCACCCAGTAGCCTTTAAGTTTCGCTGTTCGCATAACCTCTTTCAAAGCCCTAGTCACCCAGTAGCCTTCAAGTTTCGCTGTTCGCATAACCTCTTTCAAAGCCCTAGTCACCCAGTAGCCTTCAAGTTTCGCTGTTCGCATAACCTCTGACAAAGCCCTAGTCACCCAGTAGCCTTCAAGTTTCGCTGTTCGCATAACGTCTGACAAAGCCCTAGTCATCCAGTAGCCTTCAAGTTTCGCTGTTCGCATAACGTCTGACAAAGCCCTAGTCACCCAGTAGCCTTCAAGTTTCGCTGTTCGCATAACGTCTGACAAAACCCTAGTCACCCAGTAGCCTTCAAGTTTCGCTGTTCGCATAACGTCTGACAAAACCCTAGTCACCCAGTAGCCTTCAAGTTTCGCTGTTCGCATAACGTCTGACAAAACCCTAGTCACCCAGTAGCCTTCAAGTTTCGCTGTTCGCATAACGTCTGACAAAACCCTAGTCACCCAGTAGCCTTCAAGTTTCGCTGTTCGCATAACGTCTGACAAAACCCTAGTCACCCAGTAGCCTTCAAGTTTCGCTGTTCGCATAACGTCTGACAAAACCCTAGTCACCCAGTAGCCTTCAAGTTTCGCTGTTCGCATAACGTCTGACAAAACCCTAGTCACCCAGTAGCCTTCAAGTTTCGCTGTTCGCATAACGTCTGACAAAACCCTAGTCACCCAGTAGCCTTCAAGTTTCGCTGTTCGCATAACGTCTGACAAAACCCTAGTCACCCAGTAGCCTTCAAGTTTCGCTGTTCGCATAACGTCTGACAAAACCCTAGTCACCCAGTAGCCTTCAAGTTTCGCTGTTCGCATAACGTCTGACAAAACCCTAGTCACCCAGTAGCCTTCAAGTTTCGCTGTTCGCATAACGTCTGACAAAACCCTAGTCACCCAGTAGCCTTCAAGTTTCGCTGTTCGCATAACGTCTGACAAAACCCTAGTCACCCAGTAGCCTTCAAGTTTCGCTGTTCGCATAACGTCTGACAAAACCCTAGTCACCCAGTAGCCTTCAAGTTTCGCTGTTCGCATAACGTCTGACAAAACCCTAGTCACCCAGTAGCCTTCAAGTTTCGCTGTTCGCATAACGTCTGACAAAGCCCTAGTCACCCAGTAGCCTTCAAGTTTCGCTGTTCGCATAACGTCTGACAAAACCCTAGTCACCCAGTAGCCTTCAAGTTTCGCTGTTCGCATAACGTCTGACAAAGCCCTAGTCACCCAGTAGCCTTCAAGTTTCGCTGTTCGCATAACGTCTGACAAAGCCCTAGTCACCCAGTAGCCTTCAAGTTTCGCTGTTCGCATAACGTCTGACAAAGCCCTAGTCACCCAGTAGCCTTCAAGTTTCGCTGTTCGCATAACGTCTGACAAAGCCCTAGTCACCCAGTAGCCTTCAAGTTTCGCTGTTCGCATAACGTCTGACAAAGCCCTAGTCACCCAGTAGCCTTCAAGTTTCGCTGTTCGCATAACGTCTGACAAAGCCCTAGTCACCCAGTAGCCTTCAAGTTGTATCCAAGCTTGACTTCGCTTCAAGCGGTTCCAAAATCCGGTCTGGTTTTCTTGCATGAGCAAGTTTTGTTTTTGAAAGAAAGTAATTAAAATTGCGGTGAAGGTCAACACAGAGATACTGCATCATCCTTGAACTGAAACTGTATCAAGGCGACGTTGTTAACCCGGTTGAGTTAGCCACAGAGGCTGGAGAGTTGTGTGTCAGTTGTGTTACGTCTGCAGACAGTGATAATTAGCATCATGGTGCACAGTCATTTTGCAAAAGCAGCTAGAAACAAATTCCTCGCCCTTTGTGAATACAAACATTTGTTTCCTATTCAAAACATTCCTTAATTAGCCCTTATCGTAAACCCAATGCATCCAGTTCAAACCTTCCCACTCTAATTCTCTGAGATCTGTTTCCAAAATCTTTTTTTCATTTTTTCCGTCCAAATTTTGTATGTATTTTTTATTTCCCCCGATGCGTGCTATCATTCTTTATCATTTTTGCGCCCTAATAGGTTAACTTTGCCGATACCAGTGGCCGCGCGGTCTGAGGCTTGTGTCTACGGCCGCTCGTTTGCTAGGATTACGGGTTCGAATCCCGCCGGGGGCATGGATGTCTGTCTCGTGTGAGTGTTGTGTGTTGTCAGGTAGAGGTCTCTGCGACGAGCTCATCACTCGTCCAGAGTAGTCCTACCGAGTGTAGTGTGTCTGAATTGTGGTCGTGAAGCCTCGAAAAAAATGAGGAGGCCTAGGCCCCCTAGGGGCTGTCGAGTAGTAGGAAAAAAAATAGGTTAAATTTGGTGAACAGCACAAAATATAAAGCTCCCCGTTGTGTAAATTTCTCCTACGTCTGCTCACTTCCTCTTGCCAGTGTCGAAATGTTGTACTTAGCAATTTGTTCTCACATAACTTACACGTATGTGAAAGGCCAGGTTTCTCACCTCAGTCTCAGAGGCAAAAGAGTTAGTGCGTTATACAATGGAAATTATCACTGGCAAACAAAATTGGTGTCTGTGTGAAATACGAAGTTTTGAAGGTGATGAAAACGAAGCTTCAGGTCTTACAGGGTGTGACGTTGTTTAGTCTCATAGGTAGAGTCGAACTCGGTTATAACATCACAAAAGGGACTGAATATTTTGTGTCGTTGTAAACGAGTGTTGTTATAACCGAGGAGTATAACTCTATGAGTAAAAGCGAGGAATTAATTGGTACTACAGAATGTCTGACGTTATATACGAGGTGTCGCATAAACCGATGTCGTTATTACCGGGTTTGACTGTAGTTAGCAACGATTAGGAGGAACACGCTGCCTCCGTCTTTAGTGCTGGTGGATACTGAGGCTGTGTTTCTGCCTCCGTCGGTGACTGCACGGCGTCATAAGCAGCAGGACTGAAATGTACATCACATTTCTGCAGAGTAGTCTAGTGACCGAATTACTTGCTAGCTGATTTCCCTAATACTACTAATACTATACATAGCTGCTGTCAGCACGGCCTGGTCGCTGCCATGCTCGCCTCGGAACGGCCAGGCAACTTTATATCTGTTTCAAAAACATTGACTTGGTTACGGGTATATTTATAGCTGCACGCGCTGTGGACGTTTGTGAAACTGATATAAAACGATAGGTGGTGCGCACGCAGGGCTTCCCCTCTTAGGAGGTTTTTTTTCACCCCGGTCTCAAATAATACCAAGTAATAGTGTCATTAATGTAGGCATGTCTGTGAAGTTTTAGGTCATGATTAGGCTAATTGTCATAAAAAGCTTTGTGTTCCGAGATTTGACAGGATAAGGGTCCAACAACTCTTGAATTCTATGACATCATCATGATGATCATGACATCATCATGATAATCATGACAAACAGCTGCAGCAAGTTTCTTGTTTAATTCATTATAAACTCGTGACGAATGACGAAAGAACTGAATTAACCGACCGCTGAAATTCTTGGCTCTCCATGCACTCGCTCTACGGTAACAGCTCACACACTTACCAACAGCGCTCTCCATGCACTCGCTCTACGGTAACAGCTCACACACTTACCAACAGCGCTCTCCATGCACTCGCTCTAAGGTAACAGCTCACACACTTACCAACAGCGCTCCCCCATGCACTCGCTCTAAGGTAACAGCTCACACACTTACCAACAGCGCTCTCCATGCACTCGCTCTACGGTAACAGCTCACACACTTACCAACAGCGCTCTCCATGCACTCGCTCTACGGTAACAGCTCACACACTTAGCAACAGCGCTCTCCATGCACTCGCTCTACGGTAACAGCTCACACACTTACCAACAGCGCTCTCCATGCACTCGCTCTACGGTAACAGCTCACACACTTACCAATACTGATGTACATTTATTTTGAATGATAAGAAGAACTGGGAAAAAACAGAATTTCATCGCGATTTCAGGCTTCCGCCGCGGTGTAAATTACATCCTCGCTCTTCTGGGATGTTACGGGGGCGTAGATTGGCAGTTATTTGCCGACGTTTCGGGACACATCTGTCTTGTCTTCAAGGGTCAAGGAGTCAGGACTGCTTGACTACCAATCTACGCCGCGTAACATCCCAGAAGAGCGAAGATACCAGAATCTCATCTTTACAAATAACTGAAAGCGGTAATTTTACAACTGGGGTCCCAGTTTGCATATGGACTGACTGTACTGTGAAAGCACTGGGCAGGAAAAGGGAATATAATTTTGATTGAAGGTACTCGGGAGGGTCCGGGGTTTAAATCTGGGGCAGGTGATCAGCTGTTCTGTCTGATATTTGTCATGGTATTCCGCAGTCCCTCCAGATAGGAGTAAGGCAGTGATTTAAATTAGATATGGTGACATTATTTCACGCCATTCCCAATTAGTCACTGCAAAATCTGTCGTTAGACGTTAAGTCGGCTGAGCTACTGACAACGTCGTTAAATAAAATACAGAATGTTCCACTTAAAACTGGCCCGCTATCACGGCGAAATCAAGAAAGGGTTTTTGATAACACGCGCACAAAATGTATTGATTCGCAAGGATCTCATTTCCAACATCTTCTATAAGAGAGTGCATTTGGTCTACCAAAAACTAAAGGAAACAAAATCCTTTCTTGATTTCGCCGTGCAAGCGGGCCTCTTTTTTTCAGTGGAACACCCTGTATTAATTGACACACTGTAACTAAGTACATTCATTATAAGGCGGTGAAATCCGCAGTATAGGCTCTGCGTCGTGTTTATTTCCAAAAATTAAACAGACGTTGAATTGAGATCCATCCCTATGCAGCTATCATTTAGAAACCCCCCCCCCCCTCAAAAAAAGAAACAGTCTGACGTATTTTATTTACCCCAAATTAGAATAAATGTAGATAAAATGTTTGACCTTCATTTAGTTTATTTCCTTTAAAGAGCCATTTTACTGAAGAAGTTTAATTAATTTTTGTATCGTTTAGTCCTTTGACCAATGTCATTGAAGCGTGATATAAATTTATCCAGTTATACAGATGTTACACTTTGTAAGTTTGATTAGTTTTAAGGCCACTTTACTTAATAGCCTAAGTGAAATTTCACTTACGTCTTTTGAAATATTTGATTAATTTTAGTTGGGCCTCAAAAACGACTGTTTTGACATAAGGAAGTTTATCCATTCATTCATTCATTCTGCAGTCCGTCTTACGACAGGTCCGTAGCCTCTTCATTCTGCAGTCTGACTTACAACAGGTCCGTAGCCTCTTCATTCTGCAGTCTGACTTACAACAGGTCCGTAGCCTCTTCATTCTGCAGTCTGTCTTACGACAGGTCCGTAGCCTCTTCATTCTGCAGTCTGACTTACGACAGGTCCGTAGTCTCTTCATTCTGCAGTCTGACTTACGACAGGTCCGTAGCCTCTTCATTCTGCAGTCTGACTTACAACAGGTCCGTAGCCTCTTCATTCTGCAGTCTGTCTTACGACAGGTCCGTAGCCTCTTCATTCTGCAGTCTGACTTACAACAGGTCCGTAGCCTCTTCATTCTGCAGTCTGTCTTACGACAGGTCCGTAGCCTCTTCATTCTACAGTCTGACTTACAACAGGTCCGTAGCCTCTTCATTCTGCAGTCTGTCTTACGACAGGTCCGTAGCCTCTTCATTCTGCAGTCTGTCTTACAACAGGCCCGTAGCCTCTTCATTCTGCAGTCTGACTTACAACAGGTCCGTAGCCTCTTCATTCTGCAGTCTGTCTTACGACAGGTCCGTAGCCTCTTCATTCTGCAGTCTGACTTACGACAGGTCCGTAGCCTCTTCATTCTGCAGTCCGTCTTACGACAGGTCCGTAGCCTCTTCATTCTGCAGTCTGTCTTACGACAGGCCCGTAGCCTCTTCATTCTGCAGTCTGTCTTACGACAGGTCCGTAGCCTCTTCATTCTGCAGTCTGACTTACAACAGGTCCGTAGCCTCTTCATTCTGCAGTCTGACTTACAACAGGTCCGTAGCCTCTTCATTCTGCAGTCTGTCTTACGACAGGCCCGTAGCCTCTTCATTCTGCAGTCTGTCTTACGACAGGTCCGTAGCCTCTTCATTCTGCAGTCTGTCTTACGACAGCTCCGTAGCCTCATTCATTCTGCAGTCTGTCTTACGACAGGTCCGTAGCCTCTTCATTCTGCAGTCTGTCTTACGACAGGTCCGTAGCCTCTTACAAAGCGAGTTCTCCACACAGTGCGATCTAGTGCTTCCTCTCTCAATTTACAGTATCTTCTCTTTTCCTTAAGGTCATCCAATAGCTGCTTACATCTTCTACCTCGTCTTCCCGTCACTTCTATCCTTCCCTCTAACTTTCCTTCAATCACGTGTTTCAGAAGGCAGTTTCTACGCAAGATGTGACCAATCCAGTTAGCCTTTCTTCTTTTTATTGTATGTAGGATATTCCTCTCCTCCTTCACTCTGTGTAATACTTCTTCATTTCTCACACGATCGGTCCAACTGATCTTCTCCATTCTTCTCCAGCACCACATTTCAAAACTTTCCAAGTTGCATCCATGCAGTTAATTTTATGAGACATGTTACTTAAGAACCCAAACAAATACACTGACCAAACTACACGGAACTTTAAATACGCGACGTCTGAAGTACATCAGTCAGACATCAGCGACTGATACACTGTAATAAGTAAACAGCAGAGACATGCTATGCCTAACCACAGTATCTTTTTAATATTATCCCAAATATCAGGTTGCCTGTTCAACTTTTTGCGTGTTTAATAATTCTACTCTTGAGTAATTAACAGAAATATTTCAGGTTTTAAATCCTCATTAAAATTTATCACTCGTCTAGAGGAGTCCTGCCGAGTGTGCTGTGTGTAACTGAGTGTGATCGTGAAGCCTCGGTACTGAGGAGGACCTGGCCCACTAGGGGCTGTTGAGCCATTGGGGAAAAAATTATTATACTGTTCAGAATGTGAACAGGTGGCAAGCTGTTGTGAATGCTATATGTTGTTGAAAGCTACACTTTCTGTCCGATTAACTCTTTACCCGTTAACGAAATGCAACGTGATATGCAGTGTGACTAGCTTGGCAACAACAAAGGTTTTGTCCTAGCGATAGAAACAAGTTAGTTAGTCTCCATGTCGCTCCAATCGCGGAGCATTGGGGGCCTCCTTTCGGAGGTTTCTATGGTCTATGGTCTATGGTCTATGGTGACCAGCCCACTGACCGCACAAGATCCACTTAATCCTGATGTGACTGCCAGAGCCATCTGGCAGGCAGTCAGGGGACTTGGGTGAGAAATGGCCGCTGAATTTTTCCGACGGGCACTACTAGTTCTATTCATGTCCTAGGTTCTTTTACATGCCGTAAATCTACGACATGGGACCGACGGCTTTACTTCCCCTCCGAAGGTAGTGATGCTCCGGATTTTTATCACCCTTAAAAATCCATCGCCCTCGGTCGGGATCGAACCCGCGAACCTTGGGCCCAGCACGCTAACCACTAGTCCAACGACGGCGACGATAGAAACAAACACACAAATCAATAAATAAATGTCAGTAATAAGATAAAACAAGGGACAGAGCATTATTTAGAGAATTTATCAGGAAAACACGGAAATACACGTAGATATACATAATTTAATGGATTATTTAACAGTTGTGTATATAGCAATTGTGCGAGTCAGAAGAAATACCTATAGGTTTTTTGGTAAGGAAACTTGAACTAAAGTGACCACTTGGAACACCTAGGAATAGAAGGGAGGAAAATATTAAAGCCTATCTTAAATATTATGGGAGGTCTGTACTGGATTGAGATTGCTCAGGACAGGGAGTAGTTGTGGGCTGTTGTGAATACGGTAATGAACTTTCTGTTCACATAAAATGCAGGGTATTTTATGACTAGCTGGAGAACTGTTAGCTTCTCCTCAAGAACCGTCCTGTATAGCGTTAGTTAGTTAGTTAGTTAGTTAGCATGGATCTCAGAACAAACAGCGATTATTTCCCTATACAACATTAACTGACTGGTTTGTATAACTGAGACGGAGTGTGTTTACTGTGCGGTACGTGCTGAGTCTTTAAATTAAACCCCAGTGGTAACTATATGTACCACCATGTTTAACATTCAACAATTCTACGTTCTGCCCACACAGTGTATTTATATGTTTTGTGTGGATCTCAGAACAAACAGCGATTATTTCACTGTACACCATTAACTGACTGGTTTGTATAACTGAGATGGAGTGTGTTTACTGCGCGGTACGGACTGTATTTATGTGTTTTGTGTGGATCTCAGAACAAACAGCGATTATTTTACTGTACAACATTAACTGACTGGTTTGTATAACTGAGACGGAGTGTGTTTACTGCGCGGTAAGGACTGTGTTTATGTGTTTTGTGTGGATCTCAGAACAAACAGCGATTATTTCACTGTACAGCATTAACTGACTGGTTTGTATAACCGAGACGGAGTGTGTTTACTGCGCGGTACGGACTGTATTTATGTGTTTTGTGTGGATCTCAGAACAAACAGCGATTATTTCACTGTACAACATTAACTGACTGGTTTGTATAACTGAGATGGAGTGTGTTTACTGCGCGGTACGGACCGTATTTATGTGTTTTGTGTGGATCTCAGAACAAACAGCGATTATTTCACTGTACAGCATTAACTGACTGGTTTGTATAACTGAGACGGAGTGTTTTTACTGCGCGGTACGGACTGTATTTATGTGTTTTGTGTGGATCTCAGAACAAACAGCCATTATTTCACTGTACAGCATTAACTGACTGGTTTGTATAACCGAGACGGAGTGTGTTTACTGCGCGGTACGGACTGTATTTATGTGTTTTTGTGTGGATCTCAGAACAAACAGCCATTATTTTACTGTACAGCATTAACTGACTGGTTTGTATAACCGAGACGGAGTGTGTTTACTGCGCGGTACGAGCTGAATATTTAAACATAATTCAGGTTCGTTTTCATCTTTGAAGGATTACTTACTCCATTTTATACTGTCGTTTGTCCCGTACAAAAGGTTCATTGTTCAGTGAGGCCTTTCTTCTGTGGATGTTAGACCATGAGTAAGGAAAAGAAAGCCTTCCGGTTACACACAGTCATAATTCTAACATCGCTTATTTATAACTTCACTGCGCTGGCTTTCCTTCCTGGTACAGTGCACATATGAAGCAACTCAAGTACATACACGCCTTAAATTCCAGAAATTTATCAAAATCAGTCTATTTCGAAGGTTACGAAGATAATGTTGAACAGCTTTGGACTTCCCAGCACAGTACAGTATAGCACGTATCACATGCAGGCTAGTGCTTTGTGTTTGGGATGTACTGGCTGCTAATTTGAACCATAGACACACTCGTTTTATTTCAAACTACTGCACAAAGCTAGTTTTTGCCTTGTTACATGTTTCGGCTACCTCTTTTAAGTCATCATCAGGGAGCTATAATATTATAAAGACACAAGCAGCTTATGCTATTCAACCTTAAAATTTTGTATTCCAAAGATGGCTGATGCTTTCGAATATCGATTGTAGTTCTGCGAGTGCTGGAGTTGTTCGATCGGAATTCAGACTCTAACATTGGATATATGACTTTAAATAAGTGATATGCTTACGTCAGGTTTGAGGTTTTCGCGGTGATATCAAAATGTCCGTCTACTTTTACGTGAAGCTACATAGTTCGTCTAGCGGAATACACATTCTTGTACTTGTATTTAGCTAATGGCTTGTGCTGTTTGGGCTTCAGAAAACGTAGAAGAGTTTCAGAATCGTAACGCTTCTGAAGTTGTGCTAGGCAGGAGGGCCGTAGTTATTTCGGGGCAGCGCGAATCGTTCCGTCGCCCCGGGGGGTGGGGGCAAAATGCGCCCAAAATTAGTACTTTAAATAAAAACATTGATTTCATGTAATCAGTAAATTTTAAATTTTAGAGGGAAATAAAAGGAAATTTAGTAAATAACTGTGATTATTTTCAAGTCAATAATTTATATTAGGGGCGGTAATTATTATTTGCCCCGGCCACCGAAAATCGTAGCTACGCCACTTGTGTCGAAAATCCTAGCTACGCCACTGGTGCTAGGAAACCAAATAGTGTCTGGGAAGAGAAATTACAGAAGATTTCTTAGTAAACACGCCTCATTCACTCAAGAATTGAAAACGAAAGTCGCAGTAAAAGTATAGTGTGCAGCAAAGCAGTGTCACCGTTCCATGACATCAAACGAAACTGTTCTGTCTCCAATCGGATCCGTCTGACGTCACATGCAGTTTACACGATTTGATGCAAAACCGGACAGTGGGAAGTAAAAAAAAAAATAAGACTGCAAATGGTGCACTCCGTGACGTCGCACGCACATTCTACCAAGGCTTTCTTTACTTCAAAAATGTCACATGCTTTTACGGTACACGCGTAAATCAAATTTTGTTGGTTCACCTACAAGGAAAGTACGGCATTTCCTGCTCCGCCTTTCACGAAAGTCGCAAATTTTTAACAGCATTATGTGCAGATTTCCTATGCCGAATTTAACAAAGATCTGTCAGTGAACGTGACAAATACGTGTTTACTCCCTTAAGTAAAGCGTGACTTTGATTGTGCTGCCTTTCGCAAGGATCACATTCACTCAATAATATTGTAGACCTTTATGCTCTTCGTTCCTTGCACTGTCCATAACCAATTCACAACACTCAGAACAACAAAATGCGCTATACTGTTCCTTAGATATTTACAGTCGATCTCGCTTATAACGTCACGAAAGGGACTGAATATTTTGTATCGTTATAAACGAGTGTTGTTATAACCGAGGAATATAATGTTATGGTTAACAGTGAGGAATTAATTGGTGCCACAGAATATCTCACGTTATAGACGAGGTGTCGCTTAAACCGATGTCGTTATAACAGGGTTTTACTGTATATTACAGGGGTGACCAAACTGTGGCTCGCGAGCCACATGCGGCTCTTTGACATATAATGTGCGGCTCGCGGAAATATATTGGCTGAGCTCCTTTTTGCATTACAATTCATATAAAAGGTAAATAAAAAATTTTCAAGCTTTATAATTATTTACCGGTATAAACTGAGAGTCCGCTGGATTAAAACATAAGTTTAATGTTGATGGTGAGTAAATATATTTAAGAATTTTTATAACAAAATTTGCGTGTAACAATAAAAACGTGTGTGTAATATTTGTTCACGTCTTGCGGCTCTCAAACATCCGAAGTTTATCGTATGTGGCTCTTACTTTAAGCAAGTTTGGCCACCCCTGGTATATTACAATATCACATTGAATATTTCTACATGTTACAATCCCCAGGGGATCATCATCAGGGAATCAAATCAAAGCAACACCGCACAAAAACAAACTAACAACCTTTGCATACAGTAGAAAGGTGTAATACAGTTAAAGTGTAGTCAGCTCTTTGTAGCACTGTTGTGCAAGTGTAGTGGATCTTTGTAGCACTGTTGTGTAAGTGTAGTGGATTTTTGTAGCACTGTTGTGTAAGTGTAGTGGATCTTTGTAGCACTGTTGTGTAAGTGTAGTGGATCTTTGTAGCACTGTTGTGTAAGTGTAGTGGATTTTTGTAGCACTGTTGTGTAAGTGTAGTGGATCTTTGTAGCACTGTTGTGTAAGTGTAGTGGATCTTTGTAGCACTGTTGTGTAAGTGTAGTGGATCTTTGTAGCACTGTTGTGTAAGTGTAGTGGATCTTTGTAGCACTGTTGTGTAAGTGTAGTGGATCTTTGTAGCACTGTTGTGTAAGTGTAGTGGATCTTTGTAGCACTGTTGTGTAAGTGTAGTGGATCTTTGTAGCACTGTTGTGTAAGTAGTGGATCTTTGTAGCACTGTTGTGTAAGTGTAGTGGATCTTTGTAGCACTGTTGTGTAAGTGTAGTGGATCTTTGTAGCACTGTTGTGTAAGTGTAGCCAGCTCTTTGTAGCACTATTGTGTAAGTGTAGTGGATCTTTGTAGCACTGTTGTGTAAGTGTAGTGGATCTTTGTAGCACTGTTGTGTAAGTGTAGTGGATCTTTGTAGCACTGTTGTGTAAGTGTAGTGGATCTTTGTAGCACTGTTGTGTAAGTGTAGTGGATCTTTGTAGCACTGTTGTGTAAGAGTAGTGGATCTTTGTAGCACTGTTGTGTAAGTGTAGTGGATCTTTGTAGCACTGTTGTGTAAGTGTAGTCAGCTCTTTGTAGCACTATTGTGTAAGTGTAGTGGATTTTTGTAGCACTGTTGTGTAAGTGTAGTGGATCTTTGTAGCACTGTTGTGTAAGTGTAGTGGATCTTTGTAGCACTGTTGTGTAAGTGTAGTGGTTCTTTGTAGCACTGTTGTGTAAGTGTAGTGGATCTTTGTAGCACTGTTGTGTAAGTGTAGTGGATCTTTGTAGCACTGTTGTGTAAGTGTAGTCAGCTCTTTGTAGCACTATTGTGTAAGTGTAGTGGATCTTTGTAGCACTGTTGTGTAAGTGTAGTGAATCTTTGTAGCACTGTTGTGTAAGTGTAGTGGATCTTTGTAGCACTTTTGTGTAAGTGTAGTGGATCTTTGTAACACTGTTGAGTAAGTGTAGTGGATCTTTGTAGCACTGTTGTGTAAGTGTAGTGGATTTTTGTAGCACTGTTGTGTAAGTGTAGTGGATCTTTGTAGCACTGTTGTGTAAGTGTAGTGGATCTTTGTAGCACTGTTATGTAAGTGTAGTGGATCTTTGTAGCACTGTTGTGTAAGTGTAGTGGATCTTTGTAGCACTGTTGTGTAAGTGTAGTGGATCTTTGTAGCACTGTTGTGTAAGTGTAGTGGATCTTTGTAGCACTGTTGTGTAAGTGTAGTGGATCTTTGTAGCACTGTTGTGTAAGTGTAGTGGATCTTTGTAGCACTGTTGTGTAGTGTAGTGGATCTTTGTAGCACTGTTGTGTAAGTGTAGTGGATCTTTGTAGCACTGTTGTGTAAGTGTAGTGGATCTTTGTAGCACTGTTGTGTAAGTGTAGTGGATCTTTGTAGCACTGTTGTGTAAGTGTAGTGGATCTTTGTAGCACTGTTTTGTGTACAAGTTTGTAAGTTGGATCTTTGTAGCACTGTTGTGTAAGTGTAGTGGATCTTTGTAGCACTTTGTGTAAGTGTAGTGGATCTTTGTAGCACTGTTGTGTAAGTGTAGTGGATCTTTGTAGCACTATTGTGTAAGTGTAGTGGATCTTTGTAGCACTGTTGTGTAAGTGTAGTGGATCTTTGTAGCACTGTTGTGTAAGTGTAGTGGATCTTTGTAGCACTGTTGTGTAAGTGTAGTGGATCTTTGTAGCACTACTGTGTAAGTGTAGTGGATCTTTGTAGCACTGTTGTGTAAGTGTAGTGGATCTTTGTAGCACTGTTGTGTAAGTGTAGTGGATCTTTGTAGCACTGTTGTGTAAGTGTAGTGGATCTTTGTAGCACTGTTGTGTAAGTGTAGTGGATCTTTGTAGCACTGTTGCGTAAGTGTGTAGTGGATCTTTGTAGCACTGTTGTGTAAGTGTAGTGGATCTTTGTAGCACTGTTGTGTAAGTGTAGTGGATCTTTGTAGCACTGTTGCGTAAGTGTAGTGGATCTTTGTAGCACTGTTGTGTAAGTGTAGTCAGCTCTTTGTAGCACTATTGTGTAAGTGTAGTGGATCTTTGTAGCACTGTTGCGTAAGTGTAGTGGATCTTTGTAGCACTGTTGTGTAAGTGTAGTGGATCTTTGTAGCACTGTTGTGTAAGTGTAGTGGATCTTTGTAGCACTGTTGTGTAAGTGTAGTGGATCTTTGTAGCACTGTTGTGTAAGTGTAGTGGATCTTGGTATGCTGCAAATTAATGTTGTAAAAACATTAAATGTATTAAAATGTAAACATGAATAAACAATAAAAATATACAACATACACTACAATACACTACACTTATACAACTATACTACAAAGAATTGCCTACACTTTAACTGTATTACACCTTTCTACTGTATGCAGAGGTTGCTAGTTTGTTTTTGTGCGGTGTTGCTTTGACTTGATTCTCTGATGATGATCCGTTGGGGATCGAAACATGTAACAGTGTTCAAAGTGATATTGTAATATAAATATCTAAGTAACTGTATTGTGCATTTTGTTCGTCTGAGTATTGTGAATTGAATATTGTAGACATTTTATCTGACGAATTTGACAGACGTCGGACGAACGGTAGTTGTTCCACAGTCGCAAGTTACTCAGAGGTTTACATAAGACCCTCGACTTCAATCCGGGCCTTTGAGTTTCAGATTCGTAACTGACAAAGCAGCACAGAAGCAGTGTTTTCTCAGAACCTGTTTTTGTCTTCTCCTAATCATAATTTCGCCAATGCTCCACGTCTGTCGCCCCTTCCTGACTTACGCAGTAGCCCATATCGTATCTTATTTCTGGAAGGTCAGGGGTGGACCGCCTCTTATCCGATGCTTGGACTGTCTGTGTCTGTGTATTTGTAGGCCTATAATACCGTTACTTGAAACATACAGTGTGTCAGGTTTGGGGATCTGACGGCGGTGAATATGATCATAGCTGTCGGCTGTGATGGCATGTAGCCTCGTAGAATTCATCGCCATTTCGAAAGGATGTGCTTCCTCCATGTTATATCCTGACGATCGCGTTAGTATGATTCTCTGAAACGTCAGTCGGCAAATATTTCAGACTACACGTTGTCGTTGGCCGGGATAGCGTAGTTGGTATAGCGACTCGCTACGGGCTGAAAGGTCCGGGGATCGAATCCCGGTGGGGGCGAAATTTTCTGTACCCGTCCAGACCGGCCCTGGGGCCTACCCAGCCTCCTGTACAATGGATACCGGGTCATTCCTAGGGTTAAAGCGGCCGGGGCGTGACGTTGACCACCAACCCCCATCTAGTGCCCTCTCATAACCTGTTCTAGGGTGAACTTTACTTTTACCTACACCTCGTCATACCCCGCAATACAATATTCTTAAAAAAAATAACTGATTACATAAGAAAACTTACAAAATGTTTGTAATCGTACTCATAATTTAACTGTGTACTACATACAGTACTGCAATAAATAAAGGTAAAGCAATCCCATTACAGGCCTGGACAGGCCCTTAGGGTTCCAGGAGGTTGAGGCTCCCAGATTTCTAGACAATCGGCACATGAAGGTGGTAAGGTTGTCACCACTACGCACCGACCGCCTTTACCCCCCAGGAAACATTCCTGGTACTTATTTCTGTTAGAGGCTGAGTCGACCCCAGGGCCATAGTGCGACCGAAACGATTATGTCAATGAAAACTTCCAGTGATATTATCGGGAATCGAACCCGCGACGTTCCGGTTTGTAGCGCAGTGCACTGCAATAAATAACATCCGTTTTACATGTACTTTGGAATTTTTTATTGACATAATTCTTCCGGTCGCACTATGGCCCTGCGGTCGACTCAGCCTCTAACAGAAATGAGTACCAGGAATCTTTCCTGGGGGGTAAAGGCGGCCGGTGTGTAGAACTGACAACCTTACCACCTTCATGTGCCGATTGTCTAGAAATCTGGGAGCCTCAACCTACTGGAACCCTAAGGGTCTGTCCAGGCCTGTAATGGTATTGCTTTACCTATCTTACATCTACTGGCTTTAATGAAATTGTGTTTATTGACATAACTGTTCGGAAATATATTAGTAGACCTTAATAATCTGCAGTAAAATTGTGTGTGAATGGGTAATTACTGTTGGCAGAAAAATTAATATTACTTAATTAGCCAACAGGATTTTACACAACGTCATCCCGTTGTGTTGTTTATAGTACAAAAAATTAAATCAGTAGCTGTCCAAACAAAACTAAATTATATTTATTATATAGAACTACATGTTTCGACCTATCTCAGGACATCCTGAGGTTCACAATTGGTCTTTAAAACATATTAAGGAAGAAATATATATTATGTTTTAAAGGCCAATTGAGAAACTGAAGATGACCTGAGATAGGTCGAAACATGTAGTTATATATAAAATATAATTTAGTTGTGTTTGGACAGCTACTGATCTAATTTTTTGCACTAGCCAACAGGAAGTTTCCATTTCACCTGCAATTTCGCCGAGACTTTTTAAGGTCGGTCGAATTGTGTCTGAAAGCTTGTATGACTGCACTGCTATTTGTATATGTAGAGTTGATTGTGTCTGTTCTAATATTCAGAGGTACTGTTTTGAACTTGTTTCTCTTGCTAAGGACACTTCCGTTATTCTTCCTTTCTTAACTGTCTTTCAGTTTTTCTTCCTACCTATGCTTGTAGTTTTCACTGTCATGATAAAATGTATCTCAAAGCAAATACAAGCAGTTACTTTACATGAAGACCTATGTACATTTATGATAATATCTCGCTGAATTCTTCTTAGAACGAGAAATATTTGAGACAAATGTTTTAGGTAAAATCAAAACACATTTTCTATTGAATAAAATTTTTTTTTCAAAAATCGTACCTTTTATGAGACAATGTAGAAAAATATGGTAGAACCAGACAGGCCACATATGACAATATAATACGGCGCATGCGCATTGCATGCTGGATAACTAAGGCTACAGACACACACTCAGAATATGTAATACTTATTGGTTTTTGCACGGCAAAAATGTTTACGCGAACGCGCCTCAGTGTTACGTTATACATATATTGCGTGTTTTGTACATAACTATATTTGTGTGAGACTGAAAATTCGAACGCATATTTCATGGTATCGAAAACACGAGATGAAAACAATCAAATTAAGACTCTTCAGTCTGCGCTATGTTAGTTCTCGAGTTCCCAACCCAAGGCAGACTGTTCCCAGCACTGTGCAGGTGGCAGTGCTGTGGTTCCACTGACATAATATGCATATAGCGGGACAGACGGTTCTTTCCCAAGGATTTCACTAATGGACGCCAACAATACATCATAGAAAGTCTCTCGGAACAAGAGAGAGTTTTTTCTCGCAGCTACGTATATTTGGGCACTACTGGCTCTCCTTTCCAAGAATCTTAGAATAAGGTCGGGCCCGTTATCACAGCGGTAACACATGTGGAAATTATGTGTGAACGCAAGCGGTTCGAATCCCGGCTCTTTTACTATCTCCAGCCGACGTACAGCGACATTCATCAATAATGCAGTCCTACCCAATGCTTTTTTCTTACACGTCTGTATTACATAATGCGTCACTTTATCGACTTTTACTTTCTCGTATCGGGTTCGAATTCCCGCGGGGACAGAGACACTTTCCTTTTACACCGCTTCCAGTGTGGCTGCGTGGCCCACCCAGTCTCCTATCTAAAAGAGTATCAGGGTAAAGCGGCCGGAGGGTGAAGCTGACATATCATCTCAGTCACCACTTAAACTGATGACAGGTATTGGCTCAACTACTGGAAGAAACAATGTGTTTTATAAAAGTGTTTTTATGTCATGACGGAAGCTGAGACAAATTCCCGAAACGTCGTGTTTATTAAATGTGCCTCAGACAATAGATAATGTGCAAAATCGTGTGTTTATAAAGAATCAGCCAGGGTCACAAAATATTTTAAAAACAAATATGTACTTGAAAGTACTAAATGTTGTATATACCGTGTTCATGTAAAACTGAAAATTAGGTGGGCATTAATTATCTAAAGGTTTGTTACAATGACTGGCGTTATCAAAAACAGTATGAGATATATTTCAGTGTAACGTACCGCACCTGTCAATATAGCTTACAATATCTCTCTCTCTCTCTCTCTCTCTCTCTCTCTGTATACACCTTACGGTATCTGTCACTAACATCTGTTAGTGTAGCTTAAAATATCTGGGTAACTTTAGTGTCTGTCAGTGTACTGTAAAATATCTGGGTAACTTAAGTTTTCGTAAGCGTAACTTAAAATATCTGGGTAACTTAAAGTGTCTATGAGTGTAACTTACAATATCCGTCGGGGTAACTTTAGTGTCTGTCAGTGTAACTTACAATATCCGTCGGGGTAACTTAATGGTCTGTCAGTGTACTTTAAAATATCTGGGTAACTTAAGTTTCCGTAAGCGTAACTTAAAATATCTGGGTAACTTAAAGTGCCTATGAGTGTAACTTACAATATCCGTCGGGGTAACTTTAGTGTCTGTCAGTGTAACTTACAATATCCGTCGGGGTAACTTAAGGGTCTGTCAGTGTAATTTAAAATATCTGGGTAACTTAAGTGTTCGTAAGCGTAACTTAAAATATCTGGGTAACTTAAGTACCTGTCAGCGTAGCTTACAATATCTGTCGGGGTAACTTCAGTGTCTCTCAGTGTACCAGTATCTAGGTAACTTCAGTGTTTCTCAGTGTACCAGTATCTAGGTAACTTTAGTGTCTCTCAATGTAACTCACAATATCTAGGTAACTTCAGTGTCTGTCAGCTTAGCTTACTATATCTGTAGGAGTAACTAACAGTATCTAACCTTGATTTCAGGCTTCGGCCGCGATGTTGATTAAATCTGTGGTCTTCTGGGTTATTACACGGTGTCGTGTGTTAATTATTTACCGACGTTTCGGGACAACGTATCGGTCCCATCCTCACGGTTCAAGATTCCTTTTCCTACTTGGAATCTTGACCCGTGAAGATGGGACCGATACGTTGTCCCGAAACGTCTGTAAATAATTACCACACGACGCCGTTTAATAACCCAGAAGACCACAATTTCATTTCAACTAACAGTATCTGTCAGTATAGCTTACGATAGCTGCTATCTCATACAATCGGTTCTACCCTGACTATTCCAGCACGTACAATGTACTATATACAGGGCATACACAAAAGAATGGTGCGGTCCAAATATGAGTCGCCAGTGAAACCGCACCATTCGTTTGTGTATGCACTGTATTTGCCAGCACACCAGTCGGACACTTTTCTTCCCTGCAGAGTAAAGACCCAACACAAAACAACATATGTCAGTACTCACATTGACTGAGACCTTCCTGAGTGTCGATGACACAGTGACAGTCCAGTTTCCTTACACACCGCGTGTTCTAACACACCGAACACACATAACTCCTTATCCTCACACGAACGAATCAGCGAGCAATAGAATACAGGTACAATACTGGAGAATTGCTGGCCGCTCACTGGCTTAACGCTGCATCTGGAGTCTTGCTGTAGGAGAAAGAAGTGAACTGGAGAAATCGAGGGGTAACACCCACTCTCCCCCCTCACTTGGCACGAGTTCTTAGGTGTGGTACATTCTTTATAAGATCACGCTGCTATGTATATTATATTCAGACAGGATAAGTTGCGCTGTAAAGGGGATCAGGGCCTTTATAGCTAGGTCAGGCACAGACTGCAATGTGAGCGTTTTAACTCAGAGTTTCGTAAGATTTAGAGTGACACATACCGTTTGTGAGTGAGCTTGCAGGCACTGTCAGTCACTCGAAATGCATAGTGTCGGTGGTAGGATGAATAGTGAATGATGAACTGGAAATAATCTGGTAGTAAGTCATAAATTAATGGAGGTAATCTGAACTTGTCCAAACCGTGAATTTTATATCAAAGTATTCAATTTATTTTACCACCTAAATGCACATTACTAGTTACACATGAGTGTTAAACACGTAGCTGCGACATGTTTCGATACAATCGTAACAACTTCAGAGAGAAATTGGTTTTAAAACTGGCATATTATGCTCCCTGAAGATCAGCTGTTCCCAGCCTTCTATGTGTGCGACCCTAGAGTAGCAATTAAAGCTATTTAGGGAAATAATCGCTTTTTATCTGAGAATTATATAAAAATCATGAATATGCTCTGGACAAAAGTCATAATGTTTTAGAGCTTTAAGGACGAAACGAAATCTGTTTTTTATAAGGAGCCAGTCCGTACCGCGCAGTAAACACTTTCCACCTCGGTTATAAAAAAAATCAGTTAAGGTTGTAAAAGGTAAAAGTCGCCATTTGTTCTACGATCCATAAACAAATACACTGTGTGGGCAGAATGTAGAATTTTTTAACGTTAAACCTGGGGTACATATAGTAACCGCTAGGCTTTAAAGCAGCAGTTACCAACCTTTCACATGTGTGACCCTAAAGTAGCAAACGGTATGTGACCCGCGACCCTACCATGTAAACAGCAATAGTCAGTGATATTTACTGTAAATGAACTGACACTAATGCCTTTTGTTGAACACTACATAACAGCATAACACAGCGGTACATGTGTGTGACCGTACTGTGGTAACGGCAATAGTCAGTGATATATACTGTAAATGAACTGACACTAATGCCGTTTGTTTGAACACTATATAACAGCATAACACAGCGGTACATGTGTGTGACCGTACTGTGGTAACGGCAATAGTCAGTGACATTTACTGTAAATGAACTAACACTAACGCCTTTTGTTGAACACTACATAACAGCATAACACAGCGGTACATGTGTGTGACCGTACTGTAGTAACGGCAATAGTCAGTGATATATACTGTAAATGAACTGACACTAATGCCGTTTGTTGAACACTACATAACAGCATAACACAGCGGTACATGTGTGTGACCGTACTGTGGTAACGGCAATAGTCAGTGATATTTACTGTAAATGAACTGACACTAATGCCTTTTGTTGAACACTACATAACAGCATAACACAGCGGTACATGTGTGTGACCGTACTGTGGTAACGGCAATAGTCAGTGATATATACTGTAAATGAACTGACACTAATGCCGTTTGTTGAACACTACATAACAGCATAACACAGCGGTACATGTGTGTGACCGTACTGTGGTAACGGCAATAGTCAGTGATATTTACTGTAAATGAACTGACACTAATGCCTTTTGTTGAACACTACATAACAGCATAACACAGCGGTACATGTGTGTGACCGTACTGTGGTAACGGCAATAGTCAGTGATATATACTGTAAATGAACTGACACTAATGCCGTTTGTTGAACACTACATAACAGCATAATACAGCGGTACATGTGTGTGACCGTACTGTGGTAACGGCAATAGTCAGTGACATTTACTGTAAATGAACTAACACTAACGCCTTTTGTTGAACACTACATAACAGCATAACACAGCGGTACATGTGTGTGACCGTACTGTAGTAACGGCAATAGTCAGTGATATATACTGTAAATGAACTGACACTAATGCCGTTTGTTGAACACTACATAACAGCATAACACAGCGGTACATGTGTGTGACCGTACTGTGGTAACGGCAATAGTCAGTGATATTTACTGTAAATGAACTGACACTAATGCCTTTTGTTGAACACTACATAACAGCATAACACAGCGGTACATGTGTGTGACCGTACTGTGGTAACGGCAATAGTCAGTGATAGTTACTGTAAATGAACTGACACTAATGCCTTTTGTTGAACACTACATAACAGCATAACACAGCGGTACATGTGTGTGACCGTACTGTGGTAACGGCAATAGTCAGTGATATATACTGTAAATGAACTAACACTAATGCCTTTTGTTGAACACTACATAACAGCATAACACAGCGGTACATGTGTGTGACCGTACTGTGGTAACGGCAATAGTCAGTGATATATACTGTAAATGAACTAACACTAATGCCTTTTGTTGAACACTACATAACAGCATAACACAGCGGTACATGTGTGTGACCGTACTGTGGTAACGGCAATAGTCAGTGATATATACTGTAAATGAACTGACACTAACGCCGTTTGTTGAGCACTACATAACACTGTCACTTATTACAAAATATTAAATTTGTAATGTTACTTGTCAAATCCAATATTTTTGGCACAATACTAAATACACAAAACACGCAAGACACAAATATTTATTTAAATAACTGATACACGTGCCGGTTAGACAAATCGTTTGCTTCTAAACAAAAACTTGTGCAATACGGAACATACGGAACGTTACGTAACGAACAGAACAGTAATGTCAAACATTTAGTGACTGAAACATTTAGTGCGTGTGTTGTTTATTGTAAATAGAGCTTATTACGTTACTGACATTGAAGTTAATGCAAAGATTAAAATGGATTAATTAATTACATTTTCTCGAACATTCTGTTTGGATTTAGATAAAATGTTTGTTTATTTTTCATAATTATTGAATTTTCCATAAAACCTTCTCGCGACCCCACGTCAGACCCCCTGCGATCCTAATTTCGGTCGCGACCTGATTTTGGGAATCACTGCTGAAGATTGTACACTTGTATCGAAACATGTCGGAGCCACGTGTTTATGTAACTAATACAGGGCATACACAAAAGAATGGTGCGGTATCAAAAGTGAATAAACAATGTATTTTTCTCACCTTACACGGGCACAACATACACCGTCAGCGGCGGCAACTGTCCACTTCGCTGGTAGCGCATGAGAAACTTGGACAGTTGCCGCCGCTGACGGTGTATGTTGTGGCCGTGTAATGTGAGACATAAATTTTTTATTCACTTTTGAAACCGCACCATTCTTTTGTGTATATCCTGTATTTTGCATTTGGTTGGTATAACAAATAGAATGCATTAGCAGAGTTGCTATCCTTCATTCGATAACTGATGAATTCGATAGCATTTGGAAGGGAGAAGCGACACCTAATCGAGGTACTGTAACCGATTTTGTGTGGAGTTAATGAGAAAGACCACGAAAATCTTCAGACTAGCCAGTATCCCAGTCTAGACTAGAACCTGGCACATACCAAATGCAGATCACTATTATTACCAATAAACTAACCCTTCTGTTGGTGACTGCGCTTGTTGCTGTGTTCTGTAGTTTGTCTGCCTCAAGGCTGCGGTGCGTCCGTAGCATCTGCTGCGGAGACCTTCTCCCCCCCCCCCAAAAAAAAGCTTCCAGCTTTCAATATTAGACACACCCATATTTTTGACACATATATTCGCACCTTCAGTGTACCGTAACTTACGGCTTGTATTTCGCTTGTGTTACAAGAAGTTATGGCAGCTATCTGACACGTAACACTGCTGGTGTTGATGTGTGTGTGTTTTCATGATGCTGTTGGCCTTTGTACAAATGAGACCTTGTGTTTGTGTTTTAATTGACGTACATGTAAGGTCACGAACCAATTTAAAAGTTGCACTATTTCATCAGCTACTTCTCTGTGTGTATTGCTTAACATGACAGTGAAATTCGTGTAGACTCCGTATGTGGGTGTTGGTGCTTGCGATACATTTGTCACAGTGAATGGTCTGCCTTCGATTCCACGAAACACTTTTTAAAATTATTAATGAATTTCGTACCGTAAGTCTAAACACGGACCCATACATTAGCCTGATTTTGAATGCAAGAGCGAGACATTTAAATGAGGTATATTTTAAAATACTTTGATTATTTTAATTAATTTATATGCACAGACATTTATTTATTTTATTCAATTAATTAGTTTAATTTATTTAAATATTTATTTATATTTATTCTTGTATACGTTTAATTTATTTCATTTATGTATAATTTATTTATTTTTGTATATGTTTGCATGTGTTTTTGTTTATATATTTATTTAATTTTTTATAAATTTATATATTTGTACATGCTTTTAAAACTATATTCATTGATTTATTTAATTTATTGAATTTATTTCATTAGTTTATTAATATATTTAATTTACTTATTTATTTACCAATTTATTCATTTATTAAATTATTTTTTCTTGTGGCGCAACAGCCCTACTCGGGCCCAGACCGACTCATTGTTGCGGTTTCGAAATTACACGCAGTTAGACACACACACTCGGTGGGACGCCTCTGGACGAGGGATCGGCCCGTCGCAGAGACCTCTACCTGACATCACACAACACTCACAAGAGACAGACATCCATGCCCCGGCGGTTTTCAAACCCGCCATGGCAGCAAGCGAACGGCCGAAGACCTACGCCTTAGAAATATATTGAATATATGTGTTATTTATTTAATTAGTTTAATTTGTCAAATAAGTAAATTAATTCATACAAAATTATTAAATCTGCACACATTCTGAACAATTAGTACCTGATTTTTTGCTATGTTTCGCCAAATTAAGACTCCATAATGTTACGTGGTAAGGTAAAGGTAAAGCTCACCCTATAACAGGCCATGAAGGCCCAGAGGGGGTGTAGAGGTATAGCTGTACACTTTCCTTAACCTCGGCGGTAGATGGGGTGTGGTGGTCAACGCCACGCCCCGGCCGCTTTACACCCGGGAAAGAGACCCGGTACCCATTGTACAGGAGGCTGGGTAGGCCCCAGGGCCGGTCTGGACGGTGTTACGTGGTTTGCTCTAAAATAAAAATCCTCCGTAGAACTGACTGGTAATGACGTCTGTCTCTGTCGTGTGATAATTTGTACAATACGTACAAAGGACCACTGTAAGTACTAGCAACAAATGGAACACAGGCATCAGGCCGCTGAGTCCTAGACGCTGGCTAGTTTGGACGACGCTTTTGCCTGTCAGCTGCGACTCGTCTAATTCTTGTACATCACACAGCCTGCATCAGGCTACACTTGACCTATCTGCCACATCACTTTGTTGCAACAGGTATCAGCCCGTGTAAAGGTCACTTGTATAATTAATATTCGCCAATTATCACAGGTTCATTGTACTAGCCGGCACACCATGGCCTGACGGGTATTAGCGACAGACAATGGAGTCACTTTTGTCACACTTGGGTGTTTAATACGATTAATACAACCTGAAGATGGAGCGAGGAAGATTCTTCGAAACTCTAGTTGTCAATTTCTACCGCTGATGTTAGGAAAGTAGCCGTCAGTAACAACTCTTTTTTAGGTTATAAAATTTCACTGCGACATGTTTCGTCTCGTGTATAAGAAGCTATCATCAGGCTGACAAGGTAACAGGAAAATTTTTGTGTCAAACACCTTATATTATTTTATGTTGACTATATATATACCGATCGTGTGAGAAATAAAGAAGTATTACACAGAGTCAAGGAGGAGAGCAATATTGTACATACAATAAAAAGAAGGAAGGATAACTGGATTGGTCACATATTGCGTAGGAACTGCCTTCTGAAACATGTGATTGAAGGAAAGTTAGAAGGAAGGATAGAAATGACAGGAAGACGAGGGAGAATACGTAAGCAGCTACTGGATGACCTTAAGGAAACGAGAAGATACTGGAAATTGAAAGAGGAAGCACTAGATCGCAGTCTTTGGAGAACTTGCTTTGGAAGAGGCTACGGACCTGTCGTAAGACAGACTGCAGAATGAAATGAATATATATATATATATATATATATATATATATATATGGTTGAGTTTGTACCACATTTATTCATAACCACCGTCATGAGAAATTTAAATCTCACCTAAACACCACCCACTAAATGGCTCCATGGAGCATAGTCTTTTGTGTGTGAAGCCGATAATGCCTCAGCCAGTCCAGAAATGTCCCTTACTTTTTCCTATTCGGACGGACGGATATGACGAGACCAAAAGTTTATTTTTGCAATCGTTTTGTAAATATGTCTAGGCCGTGCCATGGCTCAGGCGGTTAGTCGCCGGCCTCCCACCGCGGAGGCCTGGGTTCGATAGCCGATCCCAGTGGCCGTGCGGTCTAAGGCGTGGGTCTTCGGCCGCTCGCTTACTGGGATCGTGGGTTCGAATCCCGCTGGGGGCATGGATGTCTGTGTTGTGTTTGTTGTATAAGGACTAGTATGGATTATAAGTGACATGAAGAAGGACGGAAGGATTTAAAAGTACAAAATAGATCAAAGGGAAATAACGGGACAGGAAAAAAGAATCCCGGCTTATTCCGTGTGGGATTTGTGGTGGACAAAGTGGCACTGGGACAGGTTTTTTTCCTCCAAGTACTTTGGTTTTCCCTTGTCAATTTCATTCCATTGGTGTTCCATTACTTGTAAAACGGAAGAAAACTGATAATCTTTCTCTTCATCTTCATCATAGGGTTGCACAAGAAGCTTTAAGGCTGCTCTGCACCCGTAGCATCTGCTGCGGGGCCCTTCTAAGAAAGTGCCTAAAATTATCTTGCCATCCATCTACGGATTCTCTAACGTCTCTCTATTCTTTGGATTTGTAGTCTGCTACCTTGCGTCGTATTTACATATTACTGCCACGTAAACTGATACTTCCTTCTTAAAATATATTCTCAATTTCAATTTAGCAATCCATCGGTAAACTGTGATTCGTACTGCACACAGTATGCGACATCACAGATCGTAGATCCCACAGCTGGCACGCCGACCACTGATCACTGCCATAATACAGAAAATTTACTATTCCTCACGTCTATAAAAGCAGTTGTAGTGTGCAACGTACCACAGATATATCAAGCAATAAATAATGTACTTTATTCTATTTTCACCGTGCATTTTTCGAGTATAGACAATGTTTTTCACCAACTAAATGCACTTGTTATAAAAACGCTAAAATATTCTAAAACTGTTTGATAAAATGTCCCGACATATTTCGGGTCATGAGCCACTTTTTATCAAACAGTTTTAGAATATTTTAGCGTTTTTATAACAAGTGCATTTAGTTGGTGAAAAACATTGTCTATAATAAATAATGTAGTTCACGCGAGAGATATAAAAACGTCGCTGAAATGTCTCCCTCATACCAATTTGCATTCCTGGCGTTCAAGAAAGTTTCGCGCTCTGACCTCGCAGGAACTGCGGCCCTGTCATTACGTCCTGTCATGCTGTAAGGGTGAGGCACACGACCGACTGCCTGTCAGTGAAAGGGAATGCCGTAACAGAGAAAGCAGTGCTCAGTCTGACGCTTCGTAGGCTGTGGTGCTGGTAGATGGTTGGTTGATTCTTTTGACTCTGTGACAGATGATTTCTGACAATTTACTGACTGACTGACCAATGACTGAACATTTAAGGCGGTTAGTAGATTCCCCCATTTTAGCCACCTGCATCTCCAAATTAGTAAAAGTTTCGTTTCCACTCTTTTTGCCAATTTCCACACTATATTATTATGCGTCCTTTGGGAAGTAAAAACTGACGCCTTTTATGGAGTCTGCGTCCGTCCTTCTCTCCCTCCCTTGCTGACGTATTTTCGGTAACTAAGCGGTTTGCCAGATTTTCATAAAATTCGGTATATATGTCCTTTAGAAGAAGTAAAAAATCTTGCTTTTTTGAAAACCGTTATCACTGTCGTAATTTTTAACGTTCTGGATAATATTTTGCTGGATCCGTTCGACAGAAGGATATTCAGTAATTAATATTCCGTGTTTAATAAAAAGTAAATGAGAAGTAATTACAACCTTAAACTTGGCTTATTTATTTCAATGATATATCATTATTTTTCAACATAATTCCCGAGCGCATCACTGCGTTTGTCTGATCTGGACACGAGTTTAAAATAATCCTACAAAGTAGAAATCAGACTCTTGCATTCGCAACCATTCACGAATAACCGTTTCCACTTCCTCATTATTGCGGAATTGGAGACTTTCAAAAATGTTGCTTCGTCTGTCGAACGCGCGATTCGTCAATTTTCCAAAAACAAGGTCCTCCACTCGTGTCACATTCACATCTGTCTTTGATGTGTGCCGACCACTGCGATCATCATCACAGATGTCCATTTGACCATTTTCGGACTCTCTGCACTATCTTCTGACATGCTGCACTCTCATTACGTCATAGCTATACACCTCTATCAATGGGCGATTAATTTCGTTTGTAGACACTTATTTCGCCCATAAAAACCGAACGATACTACGAAATTCTTGGCGGTACAAAGTTTCCCATGTCGCTGGCATTGCACATCAACTTATCCCCTAAATAGCATTTGACTACTCTTGCGCCATCTGCTGCGTGTTACGGCTACTTCAAATGTCACTCCTATGAAGAATACAATGCTTTATTAATACAACATCGACAGGCTAAAGAAACCTGAATTTTTTAACATTTTTAACCCCGACACTAGATAGAGTTGTGTTGTTAGCTCTGTGGTCTGGAATCTTTATCCGTACGAAAAACCCAACGTATGAGAGCTTCTCTGGTCTTACCAGCGGTAAGAAGAAACTTCCATCTTTGCTACAAAACAATACTTTGTGTCTACAATTTTTTTTTCGCAAGTATTGTTTACAAAAAGATAAGATGACAGTACTGCGGACTGGTAAATATAAGCGGATGGTGACAATTACAAATACAGTCGAACCCGTTTATAACGACATCGGTTTATACGTCACCTCGTTTATAGCGTCAGACAATCTGCGGTACCAATTCCTCGCTGTTAACCACAACATTATATTACTCGGTTATAACAACACTCGTCTATAACGACACAATATATCCAGTCTCTTTCATAAAGTTATAACCGAGTTCGACCTATATTGATGGATAATGTTCATTGTCTGGTGCAAGATGCTTCGTGTGTTAACCGTATCCATCTTCGTGTGACGTAATTTCATGCTCACACAATTTTTCTTTGAATATGATTTTATTGTAATTGGCTACCGTTGGTACCGAACAAGGAATGTCATGTATAGTACACAAATACACAAACAATTACACCGCAGCACTAAACATATTATATCAATCTGTATATCGACACTGTAATACCAACTGAAGCTTGCATTAAAACATCCATTATGGCGACCATTTGCTGGTGATATTCTAACTGAACTGATCATTGTCTTGCTATAGAAACGAAAGATAAGCAGGAGCAAAGATGCAATATTCTGCTTAGACTAATTAAATAATTATTATTTACGAATAGCCGATCCAGTGGCCGTGCGGTCTAAGGCGTGGGTCTTCGGCCGCTCGCTTGCTAGGATCGTGGGTTCGAATCCCACCGGGGGCTTGGATATTTGTCTGTTGTGAGTGTTGTATGTTGTCAGGTAGAGGCCTTTGCGTCGGGCTGATCACTCGTCCAGTGGAGTCCTACCGACTGTGGTGTGTCTAAAGTGTGTGATCAAAAGAAACTACAAACCTCGACACTGAAACGGGAAAACCGGAGTAGGTAGGAGAGGACGGCTAAAAAAAAAAAAATACGAATACATATACCTACGTGCGCACGCATACGCACAAATAATTCGCAAGTTGCGCAGGTAGGCAACCCACACAACACATGCGCGAGTTTGGTTGCGCGGCAGTCACTCTCGCTCAGGGACAAAGACAGATCGGCCGAGACTGATCGCCTTCTGCCATCTAGTTGTCGCAGATAAGTGTATGAGGGAAGTTGGCAGATGTGCTGCCATCTGCGGAGAATCGTATAAATAAATGGTAACTTGCAGACTGGAGGTCTTTAACACTGTTATTAGACACACCGGCGTGGCGTGGCGTCTCGTAACGTGCAGATATCATGAGTAGAATTCCATGCGCATCTTCTGACTCAGGATTCCTCATTTACAATTGGATCTACCGGTTTCCCATTGATTTCATTCAATTTTTTACAGAACCATCCAGAGTCTTCCAGAAAGGCCGGATGATTGTTTTAACACAGTCATTACCAAAAACGAGTAGATCTGTTTATTTCCGATGCACTGGCTCTCTGCTCCTCTTCCAACACCATCCACCTATGCATTTGGCTCGGCGGAAGTTTTTTTTAGTATTCTCCCTCGCTACAGACTGGACGGTCCGGGGATAGAATCCCGGTGCGGGCGAGATTTTCAGCACCCGTCCAGACCGGCCCTGAGGCCCACCCAGCCTCCTGTACAATGGGTACCGGGTCTCTTTCCCGGGGTAAAGCGGCCGGGGCGTGGCGTTGACCACCCACCCCCATCTTGCGCCAAGGTTAAAGAAAAATTAGACCTATACCTCTACTCCTTCTCTCCTTACCTAAGGCTACAGACACACACTCAGAATATGCAATACTTATTTGTTTTTCCACGCCAACAATTGCTACGCGAACGCGCCTCAATGTTACGTTTATACGTACATTGCCTGTCTCGTTATTCGTCTACCTTTAGCCTGTTTACTTAACGTTACTTGTGCTTCTCCACAAACCATTTCACATTAAGTTGTACTCTTATCTGTATTCTTATGATAATCTTTATCTGTATCTAATCTGTTATTGCCAATTGTGTTAATGTGTCTACTGTCATTACACTGTGTGTTTTATGGCGATTCTCAGACCCGGTTTGGGTCTGCTAAAGGTCGCTGAAATCCTCCATACAATCAATCGAAATTGATGGGTTACATGAGAAGACACTTGTAACTCTTGGATAGCAGGTGCAATGTTATTTATAATGTTGGGTCTTTGACAAAACACTGCGAATGGCGGAAATGCATACATCAAACAACCACGCATCATAAAATCACATACCATAAAATCATACACCGTTAAATAATAGTCTTACAATGTCTGTAATAATAAGTTATTAATAAAATTATTAAAGTGACTGCTTTAATGTAAAGTTTTATTTAGAATAAGTGGTTAACACAGACTACTAATTACGGAAGTGACAGTTAAGGACTTTCCACTGTATTCGTTCTACTGCATAAACAAAAATAGAGTGTAAGATGTGCTTACTGAGGATTCATATGTTCTGTGATATAAAGCCGTGTCATTGACTGAGTTGTTCTCGAAGTTTTGATATAACATGGTGCCTTCGAAACGTCGGGAGCCGTTCATCCAATGATAAAGCTTCATATCAGAGAAGATGTAAATAATCAGAAGCACCGCTCTGAGAACATCCAGTCTCGCACAAAGTTCCTTGTTTGAAGACCACTAGGAGGCTAGCTTCGTATTGATACCTGAATAGCATGACCACTAGGAGGCTAGCTTCGTTTTGATACCTGAATAGCATGACCACTAGGAGGCTAGCTTCGTTTTGATACCTGAATAGCATGACCACTAGGAGGCTAGCTTCGTTTTGATACCTGAATAGCATGACCACTAGGAGGCTAGCTTCGTATTGATACCTGAATAGCATGACCACTAGGAGGCTAGCTTCGTTTTGATACCTGAATAGCATGACCACTAGGAGGCTAGCTTCGTTTTGATACCTGAATAGCATGACCACTAGGAGGCTAGCTTCGTATTGATACCTGAATAGCATGACCACTAGGAGGCTAGCTTCGTTTGATACCTGAATAGCATGACCACTAGGAGGCTAGCTTCGTTTTGATACCTGAATAGCATGACCACTAGGAGGCTAGCTTCGTTTTGATACCTGAATAACATGACCACTAGGAGGCTAGCTTCGTATTGATACCTGAATAGCATGACCACTAGGAGGCTAGCTTCGTATTGATACCTGAATAGCATGACCACTAGGAGGCTAGCTTCGTTTTGATACCTGAATAGCATGACCACTAGGAGGCTAGCTTCGTTTTGATACCTGAATAGCATGACCACTAGGAGGCTAGCTTCGTTTTGATACCTGAATAGCATGACCACTAGGAGGCTAGCTTCGTATTGATACCTGAATAGCATGACCACTAGGAGGCTAGCTTCGTTTTGATACCTGAATAGCATGACCACTAGGAGGCTAGCTTCGTTTTGATACCTGAATAGCATGACCACTAGGAGGCTAGCTTCGTTTTGATACCTGAATAGCATGACCACTAGGAGGCTAGCTTCGTTTGATACCTGAATAGCATGACCACTAGAGGCTAGCTTCGTTTGATACCTGAATAGCATGACCACTAGGAGGCTAGCTTCGTATTGATACCTGAATAGCATGACCACTAGGAGGCTAGCTTCGTTTGATACCTGAATAGCATGACCACTAGAGGCTAGCTCGTATGATACCTGAATAGCATGACCACTAGGAGGCTAGCTTCGTATTGATACCTGAATAGCATGACCACTAGGAGGCTACTTCGTTTTGATACCTGAATAGCATGACCACAGGAGGCTATGCTCGTATTGATACCTGAATAGCATGACCACTAGGAGGCTAGCTTCTTTGATACCTGAATAGCATGACCACTAGGAGGCTAGCTTCGTTTGATACCGAATAGCATGACCACTAGGAGGCTAGCTTCGTATGATACCTGAATAGCATGACCACTAGAGGCTAGCTCGTTTGATACCTGATAGCATGACCACTAGGCTAGCTTCGTATTGATACTGAATAGCAGACACTAGGAGGCTAGCTTCGTTTGATACCTGAATAGCATGACCACTAGGAGGCTAGCTTCGTTTTGATACCTGAATAGCATGACCACTAGGAGGCTAGCTTCGTATTGATACTGAATAGCATGACCACTAGGAGGCTAGCTTCGTATTGATACCTGAATAGCATGACCACTAGGAGCTAGCTTCGTATTGATACCTGAATAGCATGACCACTAGGAGGCTATCGTATTGATACCTGAATAGCATGACCACTAGGAGGCTAGCTTCGTATTGATACCTGAATAGCATGACCACTAGGAGGCTAGCTTCGTTTTGATACCTGAATAGCATGACCACTAGGAGGCTAGCTTCGTTTTGATACCTGAATAGCATGACCACTAGGAGGCTAGCTTCGTTTTGATACCTGAATAGCATGACCACTAGGAGGCTAGCTTCGTATTGATACCTGAATAGCATGACCACTAGGAGGCTAGCTTCGTTTTGATACCTGAATAGCATGACCACTAGGAGGCTAGCTTCGTATTGATACCTGAATAGCATGACCACTAGGAGGCTAGCTTCGTATTGATACCTGAATAGCATGACCACTAGGAGGCTAGCTTCGTATTGATACCTGAATAGCATGACCACTAGGAGGCTAGCTTCGTATTGATACCTGAATAGCATGATTTACACTTAATAGACATTTTGTCTAGTACAGAAATAATAGTTACAGTGGTCAGTACATTTATATGGCAATCTTAAGGCTTGGTTATAACAAATTCAGTTTATTACCTTCTCTGGAGGTATGGGGTTAGGTTTGTTGTTAGCAAGCAGCTGAAACTGTCCTTTAAATAACCGAAGAAGCTTTAAAGGCTTATATTTCACGCCATACTCCTTGCACGTTTGATGAAAGATTGGATAAAAATGGTGAAGATTGGAGTGGTCTATTGTTGGTAACAAATGGTGCAGGCTGTGCTCTCCAAATGTCACCAGCACAACGAACGGGTTGTGGGCGAATTCAACGTGGTCACGTACGGCGTCGATCTGTCCCAGACCAAAATGACGATCGACTCTGTCAAATTAAGACAAAAACAACCATTGTAATGTGGCTGCATGTGAAAGACTGATTTACAGCTCCTGCTGTGGTCTAGTTTATTGTATTAACGTGACTCTGAGCTACATACAGTGGCAGTAGTCATGTGGGACAACACTGGAAGTAATGCTCAGACTTTGAAGTGCAGCTCTTGATGCAAACAAATGAAGAGAGAATTTCACGTTATATTCACCGTGCATTTTTGTACAATTGATTAACTCACACCAACAAATGCACCAGAACAAGTTTTGTCATTGATTTCTTGGGGATTTATTGGGGTAAACTTTTAATAAAGAAATAAATGTTTTGTTTTGTTTTGGTGCATTTGTTGGTGTGAGTTAATCAAATGAAGAGAGGTAATTAAAATCGTAATAAGAACTGGTAATTTTTTTATTAAAATATGACTACAAAAACACTATGGAAAATATTACACAATATAAGTATGTACGATCAAAAATAAATGGTAGAGTTCAAATTCGTGAATAGAATTAGGTGAGGAATAACTTAAGAAAATACTTGTTCTTAGTTGGAACCTGGAAAGAATCTCCAATGACTTACAAATTGAAGAATATGCTATGACAACCTGTAGCAACGAAAGAGATTGGTATTGGTACAGGATATTGTAACAGTGTGTTGAATTTCTCCACATATATTAATTTCTGATTTTAACCACAGTATTTTAACAGTTTTTATTCTCGTTTTATAGATTTTTATTCATTCCTCAATATGCTTTGAAAATAAGAATTGTGAACCTGAAGGTGACCTAAATCGGTCGAAAACGTTATTTTGTAAATAAGTGAAGGTAGTTGTGTTTAGACGGATTTTATCTTGATTCTGTATAAATAACACAAGGGAATTACATTCTTAAAATTTTTGTTGGAATTGTTCAGCAAAATGCCATCTTTCAAAAATAAGAAATATGAATATATTTTTGGTGCTTCTAAGAAATGTTTCAAAACTCATATAGATTTGTATGTTATAAATGTTTGAAATTCAGTATAAAAATTTTAAGTGGCAAGAAAGCCGAGTTTCAAGTAAAGGTAGAAGCTTGCGTCTTGTATGGAAGTGTATGAGTCTCACAATTCAGGCTGCATGGAGGTGTATGAGTCTCACAATTCACGCTGTATGGAGGTGTATGAGTCTCACAATTCAGGCTGTATGGAGGTGTATGAGTCTCACAATTCAGGCTGTATGGAGGTGTATGAGTCTCACAGTTCAGGCTGTATGTAGGTGTATGAGTCTCACAATTCAGGCTGTATGGAGGTGTATGAGTCTCACAATTCACGCTGTATGGAGGTGTATGAGTCTCACAATTCAGGCTGTATGGAGGTGTATGAGTCTCACAATTCACGCTGTATGGAGGTGTATGAGTCTCACAGTTCAGGCTGTATGTAGGTGTATGAGTCTCACAGTTCAGGCTGTATGTAGGTGTATGAGTCTCACAATTCAGGCTGTATGGAGGTGTATGAGTCTCACAATTCAGGCTGTATGGAGGTGTATGAATCTACCACAACAGAGACTGTGTGCCAGTGTATCAGTGTTCCATTTCAGAGACTGTATAAAACCGCGTGTGTTACCAGGGTTTTACAAAGTGGAGGAAGCCGGGAGATTTGCCTACAAATATGTTTCAGCTCTTGGGTAATTCAATTCAATTCAATTCAATTCTAATTTATTAATGTGCCGAATCAACAGCCAGGTGGCCAATTACACAAACAGCACAACATACAAACATAAATAACAACGGACAATAAACACACAAAATAATAATAATAATAATTTACTCGTGTGGATTATTATGTTTTTATGTCTCTTCTTTACTCAAACATAAAATTAATTGGAATAAATTTTATGGGTTATTACTGGTATATTTCCTCTTTGTTAATTTTTTCAATCTTAATTCCTTCTGGAACGCCAAGGGAGTTGGGGGTGTCGATTTTGTCCATCCCCCTTCCTTTTCGTACCCATGTATGAAATACTCGTTTGGTAATCAAAATATTCGGTATTTATAAATCAGTAATCTAAAGCCACTAACAATTTAGAATCATTCTATGTATCTGGTCTTCTTCTTCTATAACCTCATCCTTTGTAGGTTTTGGCCTTGTCAAATATGTCCTTTCATTTCTTCCTATCCTGGATGCAGTTTATCCAGTTTTTGACTTTTTGAGTCCTCAAATCTGCCATAACATAATTTGTTTCCTTTTGTCCTTTTAACTCGCTTTGGTCTGCATCCAAATATCTGTCCGGCATTCCTTCGTTGAGATTTTTTAGCAATTATTTTTATAGGGCGAGGGGCTTGGCCTTGCGCCTAACCTCCGTAACTTGGACGGCCTGGTTTTTCTGTTGGGGTTTACTCCCTTAGCTGGCTTGTCCCAAATATCAGCGTCGGGAACTCGCTTTTCGCCCTTCCATGTCTTAGCCGTCAAAGACGTTACCAGGGCCATGACGTGGACATGCATGGATTGGACTTGGCAGGAATAAATGGCATTTCTCAGGTTTTGACGGTACACCTCTGCCAGCATCGATGTACCCCTGAGGCCACACACTGCCCCTTTGACCCCCCTATGTATCTGGTACATACAGAAAAAAATTTACTGTTTCTTCTTTGGTTCGTTTAATGGCAGAAGGTGCATTACAGGAATATAAACATAATAGCAGAGCCGTTGTATTGCGTGTAATTATCTTCTTGTTTTCTGCTTCAGGTATAAAATTCTGCATCGTGTAATCATAAGCGTAACTTGGCTATAATTTTAATTTTAATTTACGAAGTTAGAAATTTAAGTTAGAACGACCGGAAAGATTGGTTTGAACAAGTCTTTAATATACAAATACCCCTTTTCCCCATTCTCGCCCATTTTTTTATTTTCACCTCTTAGTAGCCAAAAGAAAATTATTTTTAGTTAGAAAAAATATTGGGGTGGCTTTGCCCCCCTTGCGCCCCCCCCCCCCAAAGTTACGCGTATGCGTGTAATAAATCCACAATAACCTGATATTCTTAGGGCTAACACAATCAAAAAATGATCAATTACCTTGTAGCATCTCCATCGTGGAAGATATCAGGATGATGGTGCGCGCCGTTAAAACCAAGGAAGCCAAAAATGAAACTGCTGACTCCAACAATCCAAATCCACATGCAGAATGTGTCCCAAAATTTGGAGTGACTGAAGGTGCACATTAGTAACAGAGGTATGAAAGGAATCATAATGTCTAGCCTCAGAGCTCTCTTCTTTCCAGATAGAATTTGTATCACTCTGTAACATTTGGAGATAAGGTTACACTGACACTGTTTATTTGTAATTTAACTCCACTGTTTCTTTGTACTTTAACTCCACTGTTTCTTTGTACTATAACTCCACTGTTTCTTTGTACTTTAACTCCACTGTTTCTTTGTACTATAACTCCACTGTTTCTTTGTACTTTAACTCCACTGTTTCTTTGTACTTTAACTCCACTGTTTCTTTGTACTATAACTCCACTGTTTCTTTGTACTTTAACTCCACTGTTTCTTTGTACTATAACTCCACTGTTTCTTTTTATTTAACTCCACTGTTTCTTTGTACTTTAACTCCACTGTTTCTTTGTACTATAACTCCACTGTTTCTTTGTACTTTAACTCCACTGTTTCTTTGTACTATAACTCCACTGTTTCTTTTTACTTTAACTCCACTCTTTCTTTGTACTTTAACTCCACTGTTTCTTTGTACTTTAACTCCACTGTTTCTTTGTACTTTAACTCCACTGTTTTTTTGTACTTTAACTCCACTGTTTCTTTATACTTTAACTCTTAACTGTGTTAGAAGTTACGTGATATTTTGTTAGGTTAGGGTCTTTAGTGCAATGAAACCTTGTCTGGTCACAACGCCATCTTTACTGAGGACACAACAAAGGAGATTTACTTCAGGAGTAATGCAGATGGCAGGGATAATGAAACTGTAGTTACAAGTTGTGAAACATAAGGTCTGAGACAGACGTGGGATCACGGGCGTGAAAACAGCTGGAGTAGCCGTAAATTGAGATCACTCACGTTTCATGAGTGAATAAAATTTTATTTATGATTAACTTTATTTTAAATTTAAAGTTTTCTTGTTTTATCTGTTGATTATTATTTAAATTTCAAGTTATTGACTTATAAGGTACATTACTATAAAATGCCAAAATGTGTACAGTCCGGTTTTTGCTGTTTCTATCGTCTTTCCGGGTCACCATATCAAATTTTGTGTTTGTCAGGGTCACCATATCAAATTTTGTGTTTGTCAGGGTCACCATATCAAATTTTGTGTTTGTCAGGGTTACCATATCAAATTTTGTCTTTGTCAGGGTCACCATATCAAATTTTGTGTTTGTCAGGGTTACCATATCAAATTTTGTGTTTGTCAGGGTCACCATATCAAATTTTGTGTTTGTCAGGGTTACCATATCAAATTTTGTGTTTGTCACGGTTACCATATCAAATTTTGTGTTTGTCAGGGTCACCATATCAAATTTTGTGTTTGTCAGGGTCACCATATCAAATTTTGTGTTTGTCAGGGTCACCATATCAAATTTTGTGTTTGTCAGGGTCACCATATCAAATTTTGTGTTTGTCAGGGTCACAATATCAAATTTTGTGTTTGTCACGGTCACCATATCAAATTTTGTGTTTGTCAGGGTCACCATATCAAATTTTGTGTTTGTCAGGGTCACAATATCAAATTTTGTGTTTGTCACGGTCACCATATCAAATTTTGTGTTTGTCAGGGTCACCCTATCAAATTTTGTGTTTGTCAGGATCACCATATCAAATTTTGTGTTTGTCAGGGTCACCCTATCAAATTTTGTGTTTGTCAGGGTCACCATATCAAATTTTGTGTTTGTCAGGGTCACCATATCAAATTTTGTGTTTGTCAGGGTCACCATATCAAATTTTGTGTTTGTCAGGGTCACCATATCAAATTTTGTGTTTGTCAGGGTTACCATATCAAATTTTGTCTTTGTCAGGGTCACCATATCAAATTTTGTGTTTGTCACGGTCACCATATCAAATTTTGTGTTTGTCACGGTCACCATATCAAATTTTGTGTTTGTCAGGGTCACCATATCAAATTTTGTGTTTGTCAGGGTCACCATATCAAATTTTGTGTTTGTCACGGTCACCATATCAAATTTTGTGTTTGTCAGGGTCACCATATCAAATTTTGTGTTTGTCAGGGTCACCATATCAAATTTTTTTAAAGGAGGATTTACGAGTAAATACCGTCAAACATAGCTAATATATTATTAATACAGTAACCACCTTATGCACTTAATAAAATAATTCAGTAACAAGTATAAAACTGCTACATGTTTCGGCACCGGAGTGCCATCATGACGAAGTTATTCTGAACAAATTAGTGAATACAAGCCCAAAACGCTAGTCGGGGTATTATGTAGCAAATGATGAACAAATAAAAGCCATCTACATCTATAAAAGCACAAAGGAAAGATTTTATAACACCAGCGCAGCTACACGTTTTAACAAAATGTGTAGCGACACAATACCTCGATTGGCTACTCCTTTGTTCTGCATAACTCTCTAATGACGGCAACTCGGTGCCGAAATATGTGGGAGGTTTACCACATATTTCTATGTTATTGTATCTAATTATAGTGCAGCGGTTGGAATGTGTACGGTGATATATAACATATATTAGTTGTTTGCAACAATATATATTAACACCAACTCGTACACAATATACTTCAACATACTGCGTGAACATATGGTGGTTCAGATAATAATGTCTTTAACAAACAGTTTAACAACTGGGCTTGTGTGTTTTTAAGTGTTAAATGTGTTTTTCCTTCAAGATGGTGTACTAGTGTAACGAAATATGTCGGGGTTTATGTAAAGTGATTGCATATTGTGTTTTTAGTATTATGTACGAGTTGGTGTTAACCCTTTAAAGACGAAGCGTAAGCTGTTTCATTTAAAGACCCAGTTCGTACCGCGCAGTAAACACTTTTCATCTCGGTTACAAAAACAAATCAATTTATTTTATGTAAGGCAAAAGTCGCTGTTTGTTGTAATATAAATACAACACACATAAATACAGTGTGGGCAGAACGTAGAATTTGTGAATGTTAAAACTGTTGATGCATCCAGTAGCCATTAGGATTTAAAAGGTTAATATACATTGTTGTAACATATGCATGTAGACGGTATGGACAATGTTAATTAATTAGTTGTGTTTTACGGTATTTAAGTCATCCTATGCCATCACTTGGAACGTAAGGACCTTGAATCAAGGAGGAAAACTCGAAAATTTGAAGAAAGAGATGCAGAAGAACGCAGTGTCTGTGCTAGGTGTTAGTGAAGTGCGGTGGAAGGGTCAAGGTGAAATAAAAAGTGGTGATTATACAGTGTATTATTCCGGGGGTGACAGTGCTGAAAGAGGCGTAGCTATAGTAGTGCATAAAAGCGTAGTGAAAAGTGTTGTTAAGAAGAGTGTGTATAGTGACAGAATCATTGCTATTAAATTGCAGGCAGAACCGGTAAGTATTTTGATAGTGCAAGTGTACATGCCAACATCGGACTATGAAGATGACAAAGTGGAAGAGTTGTATGATATAATTGAAGAAATTCTTGAAGAGGATGGAAAGGGTGCGACAAACACGATTATAATGGGAGATTGGAACAGTGTGGTTGGAGATAAAGCACATCACAACACTGTTGGACCATATGGACTGGGAAGGAGGAATCAGAGAGGTCAAATGCTTATTGACTTCTGTGAAAGAAATGGACTTGTTATAACAAACACATGGTTCAAAAAACCTAAAAGAAGATTGTACACGTGGAAATCACCAGGAGATAGGAATCGATATCAGCTGGACTATGTACTAGTGAAACAGCGATTCAGGAACAGTGTGAAGGATGTGCAGACACTGCCTGGAGCAGATATTGACTCTGACCACAATTTACTGGTTGCAAAGATCTGCACCAGATTGAAGAAGATCATGAGGTTCCACAAGAAAAAACCAAGATGGGATTTGGAGAAGCTATATGCTCAACGACAGGTAGTACACGATAGACTAGAAGAACAGCTTGGTGCAATCAAATGTGAAAGTGGGAATGTGGAAGTGCAGTGGAACAATATCAAGAAATGTGTGTTAGATACTATGAGTGGTTTGGTTGGAAAAGTCGAGAGGAGAGCAAGAAAGCCATGGATTACACAGGAGATGATCAGTAAAATGGATGAACGAAGGAAATGGAAGAATGTCAACAATGAAGAAGGAAGGAAGAACTACAGAAGACTGAGGAATGAATTGAAAAGAGCCACGGACAACGCCAAGAAGGAATATCTGGAGAGCATATGCGACGAGATCATAGAATTTCAAAGAATAGGACGTTATGATTTAATGTACATGAAGACAAAGGAACTAGGCTGGAAAGAAAACCATGGGATTCAAAACATTGGCATCGAAGACTCTCAAGGCAATATAATAATAAATCAGAGACGAGTATTGCAAATTTGGGAGAATTATATCACAGAGCTCTACGATCGAGCTAATCGACCAGAACATCTAGACGTCGAACCTGAAGATGAAGTAGATGAAGACGAGAAAGGCCCTTATATTTTGCAAAGTGAAGTGGAAAAAGCTATCAAGGAGATGAGGGATAAGAAGGCTACAGGAGATGATGATATACCTGGGGATGTACTCAAATTGTTGGGAGAAGGTGGTCTAAGGCTAATGACACAGATGATCAACAGCATATATGTAACTGGAGAATGGCCCAGAGATTTTATTGAAGTTACAATGATTGCCTTAAAGAAGAAGCCCAAAGCTACAAAATGCAGCGACCATCGCACAATCAGCATCATCGCTCATGCAGCAAAGATAGTAGCGAGGATACTTAGAAGAAGGATTGAGAGGAAAATTGAAGATGCACTTGGAGAAGATCAGTTTGGATTTAGAAGAGGAAAAGGAACTAGGGATGCAATTGGGATGCTGAGAATAATATCAGAACGAACCTTGGTCATAGATGAGGAATTGTGTGCTTGCTTCATAGACTGGCAGAAGGCATTTGACCGTGTCAACTGGACCAAATTAATGCAAATCCTAAAAGGAATTGGGATAGACTGGCGCGAAAGAAGATTGATCAGCAAATTGTACATGGAACAGAGTGTCAAAATACGACTGGACCAAGGGAGACGAGAAGTGTGAAGATTGGAAGAGGAGTTAGACAAGGTTGCTCCTTGTCACCGATTCTGTTCAACTTATACAGCGAGTACCTTACCAAGGAAGCTCTTGAAGGGTTTGGAGACTTCAAAATAGGAGGACAAGTAATTCGCACTGTTAAATATGCAGATGACCTTGTGCTACTGGCTAGGGAAGAAAAGGTGCTACAGGGCATGATTGATAGACTAAGTGAAATTGGAAGACGCTATGGAATGGAAATGAATGTGGGAAAAACAAAAGTAATGAAAATCTCAAGGCAACCATCCCCAATGAAAATTATGATAGATCAAAAACAATTGGAGAATGTGGAATATTTCAATTATTTGGGTAGCATGATAACAAGTGATGCAAGGTGTACACGTGAAATTAAATCCAGAATTGCCATGGCAAAAACAGCATTCAACAAGAAGAAAAATCTTTTCACCAGCAAACTGGAATTAAATTTAAGGAAGAAACTAGTAAAGTGCTACATTTGGAGCATAGCTTTGTATGGTGCTGAAACGTGGACACTCCGGAAAGTAGATCAGAAGTATCTGGTAAGTTTTGAAATGTGGTGCTGGAGAAGAATGGAGAAGATCAGTTGGACCGATCGTGTGAGAAATGAAGAAGTATTACACAGAGTCAAGGAGGAGAGGAATATACTACATACAATAAAAAGAAGAAAGGCTAACTGGATTGGTCACATCTTGCGTAGAAACTGTCTTCTGAAACACGTGATTGAAGGAAAGTTAGAAGGAAGGATAGAAATGACGGGACGACGAGGGAGAAGACGTAAGCAGCTACTGGATGACCTTAAGGAAAAGAAAAGATACTGGAAATTGAAAGAGGAAGCACTAGATCGCACCCTGTGGAGAACTCGCTTTGGAAGAGGCTACGGACCTGTCGTAAGACAGACTACAGAATGAATGAATGAATGCCATCACATCACAAACAGCAAGTTACCTGTGTTGACAATAAATTTTATGTTTATTTTATAAGGGGATGCTGCACACCAATATCATATCGCATGGCTTAAGTCATAGCAGTGTGAGTAGATACTGTATCCATGTATTAGCAAAAATTGTGAAGAGTGGTTACGTTACTGACTGACAAATGAAGGGCACACTGAGTCCAGAAACGTCACGAGTCTTCCAGAATTAGCTGATCCTACCTCGCAAAGAAAGCAAGGAAAAAGAGAGCAGCGTAGAAGAATGGACTGTAGAACCAGGAGCCGTAACGTAGCCGCCATGATTTGTCCCTCAGTGGCAGCCATTGAAGTATCTGTTCAAAGAAGCAAAGTTCTATGTCCAAGAGTGTGTTGGGGTACATGTGGTGACTAAGTGCGTGGGTTATACGCCATTCTCTGAAACATTAAGACATCAACATAAGGAACTTAGTAAAAAAGAACTGTTTAACATAAAGTACAGATATCATTAAGTTCAACGACTCTAAATTGAAACATGGGTGGATTTGGTAAATATTTACAAGGAATTTCACTTTATATTCACCGTGCATCTTTTTATAATTGATTATTTATACCAACAAATGCACTAAGACAGTTTTTTCACTGTTTTCTTTATTATAAGGATGCCCCAATACGCATTTCGGCAATTATTTTGCCATCATCAGGGGGATTTTTAAGTGAGTTTTTACACAGATCAATTCTTTGGTTACGTCATAAGAGTGAGTCAGTATTTGTTACCACATCGTATAAAATTTTGTATAATTAGTGGTATTGTTAGGCTGCTAAAAGTTATTAAATTTAAAAATTACAATAAAATCAAGTAGTATATTACGCTGAAAATAGGACCACGCTGCCATTAATTAATAATTATACTATAGAGGGTAGTATAATATACTACTTGATTTTATTGTAATTTTTAAAAATTTAATAACTTTTAACAGCCCAACAACACCACTAATTATACAAAATTGTATACGATGTGGTAACAAATACTGACTCACTGTTATGACGTAACCAAAGAATTGGTCTATGTAAAAACTCACTTAAAATACCCCCTGATGATGGCAAAATAATTACTGAAATTCGTATTGGGCATCCTTATAATAAAGAAAACAGTAAAAAAACTGTCTTAGTCCATTTGTTGGTACAAATAATCATTTACAAGGAATGTTCAATAATTGAGGTTCTCTAGCATGTAACTTTCTGTTAAATCAAGTTTACTTTTCTGTTGGAGATAGCACTTGTCCTTGACAGTGCCATGTAGATTATAATCTGACCGTAGAAGCACGCTTGTGACGTCACCAATTCCACAATAATGAAGTGGAAATGGCTGTTCGTGAATAGCTATGAATGCAATAGCCCGGTTTCTACCGCAACAGAAGTATATAACTCGTTTCAAGATGGCGCAGATGCGTCAATGACCTTGGGATTTTGTTGAACAATTATGATATCACAGAGAGATAACTTAGGTACACCTACCGTTGTAATCATATCTGATTTAAGTGTTATGATCCAGGGAACCTTATTCACTGAATATTTTTTATACCAATATCTGCAGTGCAGTTATTTTGCAAAGATATATTTGCAAGAGCTGCACATCAAGGCTGATAAGGTATACAGATTTATAAAGAGAGCTTTTGGAAGGCGTATTACTCGAAATTGGAGTAACCTTTCCATTCCCATTTTAAGTAATTAAATTCCTCAATTACGGCCTGCATTATTTATATACGAAGAGTGTTAGTTCTAAGACAATAAAGAAGGAAGTCTCTCATTTGTTGTATTTACCTGCAACTCATGAAGGAAAAATCTAAGTAATACATGCGTATGTTGTCTCTCAAATGTAGGAAATTGTGTGCACCCATAATTGTTAGATTCATAAGAAATCCAGCAATAAATCCAATCGCATAGTTGGATATGGCCGCTGCCAGGATTGCAGTGACCATTGTAGTAACCATCACCATGTCCAACCATATCTTTGATCTCAGTGCTGGTCCTGTAGGAACGGTTGCTATGATTGGTTGAGCTCTTCGCATCAGAGTTCGGTAGAAACCGTCCTCGTGGAATGTGTAAGGTGAGAACCGGGGACCGGTTGCCGGTTTCACGTAGTACCGTTTGAGATAACTTCGTACCGAAGCCTTGACATGATGCGATTCGAAAGCTTCTGTTATGTCAGTACCCTGCGATGGGAAAGCAATTGTGTAATTGTTAAAATTAAACACACAACATAAATACAGTCCAACTCGGTTATAACGTCATGAAGGGGACTGTATAATTTGTGTCGTTATAAACGAGTGTTGTTATAACCGAGGAGTATAATGTTATGGTTAACAATGAGGAATTAATTGGTACCACAGAATATCTGACGTTATATGCGAGGTGTCTTGTAAACTGATGTCACTACACTGTTTTAGTGTTTTTTTGTCCCTACATCAATGCATCCATTTGATGCATTGAGGACTGTGAACTCTTGACGACACCCCTGATGATGGCACAGGAAGTGCCGAAACATATGTAGGGACAGAAACACTAAAACAGTGTAGTGCATTTTTTGGAATGAAATAATTAATCCGTTATTGTATTGTTTTCCATATTCCGTGCAACACATTCACTGCACAGATTTAACCCAACAGTAACTCCACACGTACACACATATTTAAAAGAATCTGTCATTATGGTGTTCCTTTCTTGAATTTCCCTGAAGATGGACATATAAAGACGGAATCTCTATTTTTTATTTTTTCCCTGTGTTTTTTATTATACCGCTTCACTGACTGTTCTCTCATCTGCCCTGATAAAGCAGTCAGCAGTTTACTCTGAATCATCAGTACATTTTTATCAGACTACACGGCGTCACGTCCCAGAAGGCAGTAATCCTTATGTGTCATCCAATTTTCCACTTTCTACTTTCTCCCCTAAAATTCCTCTTACCCAATTTTCTCCTAAAATTTTTCTCGCATCTTTCTTCTCAGAAAAGACGTCTGGCCTTTTAACAGCCAACATCTCCCCCATTGAACTGCTCACAGCCCTGACCCCTGTCATAGCCCTATATAACTGTAAATTATTTTCCTGTGTGGCTACATTTTTTAACCTGAAGACTGACACAGCAACATTCTCCAAAACCTTAGTACATATCTACCAAACTACAAGCATAACATCCCAGAAGTTTATAATCTTCAGTGAAACACTTTCTGCCGCAGATGCTAGGATCCTTTTATAGCTGTCTGTTCCAATCCACAACTGTCAAAACATCCCACAACACTCTGTTCATACCTTTGTGTAATTGAGCCAGTCTGAACCACCTGGATGCCTCTCAATAAAAGTAGAGAAGTCATACAAGCCGTCGTGCACTCTCCACAGTCCTCCAGTACTGTCATCTGTTCGTTTACCTTCCAGCCATATGTCTGGTGTCCGAACAGCTGCCCTGCGGTAAGTGGGCGATCTCCAGAGGCCTGGCAGTGATGACGGTGACAGACATGATTTCACGGTCATGTTCCTGTAACACGATTCTGTACACTGTTCATTAAGTCATTAAGAGAAATGATAGTACTTTTCTATCCAATGCTCCTCTACTTACGAAAGAGCATTGCTTTTTGGAAGGTTCCCAGACTTCGCCCGTTTGTCCTTCTGGTACGAGCAACGTGTAATTGAAGATGGGTATGGAGAATGGTCGAATGATACTGACAGGGAAAACAGAAGTACTGGGAGGAAAACCTGTGTCAGTGCCACTTTGTCCGCCATAAATCTCACGTTGAATGGCCTCGAATAAAACCGGGCCTCCGCGGTGAGAGGCCGGAGACTAACCGCCTGAGACTTAGCACGGCCTCAAAGACTAAATTGAAGGTTAATTGTGTATACAGATTAAACTCGTACCGCGCAGTAAACACACTCCGTCTCTGTTATACAAACCAGTCAGTTAATGTTGTACAGTGAAATAATCGCTGTTTGTTCTGAGATCCACACAAAACACATAAATACAGTCCGTACCGCGTAGTAAACACACTCCGTCTCAGTTATACAAACCAGTCAGTTAATGCTGTACAGTGAAATAATCGCTGTTTGTTCTGAGATCCACACAAAACACATAAATACAGTCCGTACCGCGCAGTAAACACACTCCGTCTCTGTTATACAAACCAGTCAGTTAATGTTGTACAGTGAAATAATCGCTGTTTGTTCTGATATCCACACATAACACATAAATACAGTCCGTACCGCGCAGTAAACACACTCCGTCTCAATTATACAAACCAGTCAGTTAATGCTGTATAGTGAAATAATCGCTGTTTGTTCTGAGATCCACACAAAACACATAAATACAGTCCGTACCGCGCAGTAAACACACTTTACATAAAGACTCAGTCCGTACCGCGCAGTAAACACTCCGTCTCAGTTATAAAAACCAGTCAGTTAATGCTGTACAGTGAAATAATCGCTGTTTGTTCTGAGATCCACACAAAACACATAAATACAGTACGTACCGCGCAGTAAACACACTTTACATAAAGACTCAGTCCGTACCGCGCAGTAAACACTCCGTCTCAGTTATAAAAACCAGTCAGTTAATGCTGTACAGTGAAATAATCGCTGTTTGTTCTGAGATCCACACTAAACACATAAATACAGTCCGTACCGCGCAGTAAACACACTTTACATAAAGACTCAGTCCGTACCGCGCAGTAAACACACTCCGTCTCAGTTATACAAACCAATCAGTTAATGTTGTACAGTGAAATAATCGCTGTTTGTTCTGAGATCCACACAAAACACATAAATACATTGCGTGGCCAGAAAGTAGAATTTGTGAATGTTAAACCTGGTGGTACATATAGTAACCGCTTGGCTTATTGGTTTAAGTTAGGAAAAAAACTTTGTGTTGTTTTCATATCTTACGTAATAAGCAGTATCTTTAGAGTAAGAGGTTTCTGAACAATAAAAATGTTGATATGACATTACAGTATAATTTATTTTTTTCATTTCTAGGAAAACTGGCATCACTATGAATCGCATGTTGACACTGCTCTATCTCTCTGTCTGTCCGTCCGTCCGACCACAGTACACCAAGTCCTACACGTGCTTAGAGACAATTCCAATCATGCCAGGGGGAAAAACCTTTGATAAATTAAGAAAGAAAGTCAAACCTATGCAGGACTTAGTCTTCCAATTTGACAAGTTGTCGTGGCATAATTTGAGGTACTGTCCCAGCATTCGCCTGCAGGGACTGAAGGGGGAAAAACCAAGAACCTCATTCTTCATCACTGGTCTCTGGGCCAAATTTGAATTTGGGACCACTTGATTTTGGTTTTCAGCACACGTGCTAGGTCTAGCTGGGATTAGGATTACAAAACAGGCAGTTAGAATTTTAGAGTAGGCCTACTGGTGCTTGGGAGGCTGGGAAGGGAATGGGAGGGTAACAAATGTTAGAGAAATATATTTAGAAGATGAGAGAATGCTGGACCTAACCGGGTGTTATGTCCAGTTGTGGACACTACACTTAGGTCACTCTAAACCAGTAGCATAGCACTGAGATGCCCCTGAAACCTGAACTTTTTTAAATTGTTATATTATTGAAGGATCAGTACAATTCCTAAGAAGGACAACGTAACAGGGGAGTGGAGAAGACTACACAACATGCAACTTTATGATCTGTACTCCTCACCAAATATTATTCGGGTGATCAAATCAAGAAGAATGAAATGGGCGAGGCACGTAGCACGTATGGGAGACAGGGCAGGTGCATACAGGGTTTTGGTGGGGAAACCCGAGGGAAAGTGGCCACTTGGAAGACCTAGGGAGGATAATATTAAAATGGTTCTTCAAGAAGTGGGATGGCGAGGCATGGACTGGATTGCTCTGGCTCAGGATAGGGACAGTTGACGGCCTGTTGTGAATGCGGTAATGAACCTTCGGGTTGCATAAAATGCCGGTAATTTCTTGACTAGCTGACGACCTGTTAGCTTCTCAGAAAGGACTCTGCTCCATGGAATTAGTTAGTTCATTAGTTAGTTAATTAGTTAGTTAGTTGTATTGAAGACTGTTGCGAAATCAAGTGATAATTATATGGGTTCCAGTATCAGATAGTTTACTAAAAGGCAATCCCTATTGCCGGTACATTATGTGCGTAACCTTTGGTATCGTCATGATATATAAATTTATTTTATCAATTATATCCCATACAGCTTTCATGTTCGTTTAAATTCCTCTTTCAGCTCTCCTATTCTTGACCCATAGCAGTGTGTTTTCATCACTACTCGCCTCTGAACCAAAAACAGCATTGCCTGTGTATATTATTACCTTACAGTTATTCAATATAGTCTTCTCGGGCGCACAGCCGCGTCAACTCGTTTGAATACAACGTTTCGGGGACTAGCTCCGTCCCCATCCTCAGGCAAAACTGGTTAAATCAGTTTTGCCTAAGGATGGGGACGGAGCTAGTCCCCGAAACTCTGTATTCAAACGAGTTGACGCGGCTGTGCGCCCGAGAAGACTATATTGAATCATGTCGCCGCGAATGTTTTAAAACTTACACTTTACAGTTACCTTTAATCCTTTCCATTTTGGTTTTTATTCCAAGGAACCGTGCCTGGTTAAGATATTTCCACGGCAAAATAGAATTAATTCTGTCGATAAGTCGTGCCTAATTGTTTACAGATTGTGCGACGTGTTTGTTTTGCCCGTTACTCAGACTTAACCGTCGTTCCGGACGTTTTCGGCGGACTTATTCCATCGGACATTGCAAATATCCCCCCCCCCCCACTGTACACGTGATTTAATTATTATCTTCTTGTATAAAAGCTGTTTATAAGTAGAATAAAAGGCAGTCGTCTGCCTGTACAAGACATGTAAGCATATACGGGCTGTAGAGTTACAGCTTCACTCATTCTTAAATTTGGCCGCTTCAACCCCCCCCCCCTCCCCAGGGAAAGAGCACCGGGTACCCATGAAATAGGGGGCTGGGTGGGCCCCAGAGCTGGTATCGACATTTTGAAGAAGAGAAAATTATCTTTTCCATCCGGGAGTTGAACCCCGGATCGTGCAGCCCATAGCTTACTCACTGACCTGCCTTGTTGCCACAGTGTGTGTCCCAGTAAATGTCCTGCCTTGTTGCCACACTGTGTGTCCAGTAAATGTCCTGCCTTGTTGCCACAGTGTGTGTCAGTAAATGTCCTGCCTGTTGCCACAGTGTGTGTCCCAGTAAATGTCCTGCCTTGTTGCCACAGTGTGTGTCCCAGTAAATGTCCTGCCTTGTTGCCACAGTGTGTGTCCCAGTAAATGTCCTGCCTTGTTGCCACAGTGTGTGTCCCAGTAAATGTCCTGCCTTGTTGCCACAGTGTGTGTCCCAGTAAATGTCCTGCCTTGTTGCCACATGTGTGTCCCAGTAAATGTCCTGCTTGTTGCCACAGTGTGTCCCAGTAATGTCCTGCCTTGTTGCCACACTGTGTGTCCCAGTAAATGTCCTGCCTTGTTGCCACAGTGTGTGTCCCAGTAAATGTCCTGCCTTGTTGCCACAGTGTGTGTCCCAGTAAATGTCCTGCCTTGTTGCCACAGTGTGTGTCCCAGTAAATGTCCTGCCTTGTTGCCACAGTGTGTGTCCCAGTAAATGTCCTGCCTTGTTGCCACAGTGTGTGTCCCAGTAAATGTCCTGCCTTGTTGCCACAGTGTGTGTCCCAGTAAATGTCCTGCCTTGTTGCCACACTGTGTGTCCCAGTAAATGTCCTGCCTTGTTGCCACAGTGTGTGTCCCAGTAAATGTCCTGCCTTGTTGCCACAGTGTGTGTCCCAGTAAATGTCCTGCCTTGTTGCCACAGTGTGTGTCCCAGTAAATGTCCTGCCTTGTTGCCACAGTGTGTGTCCCAGTAAATGTCCTGCCTTGTTGCCACAGTGTGTGTCCCAGTAAATGTCCTGCCTTGTTGCCACAGTGTGAAAGCTGCTGTTGCCACAGGTGTCCAGAAATGTCCTGCCTTGTTGCCACAGTGTGTGTCCCAGTAAATGTCCTGCCTTGTTGCCACAGTGTGTGTCCCAGTAAATGTCCTGCCTTGTTGCCACAGTGTGTGTCCCAGTAAATGTCCTGCCTTGTTGCCACAGTGTGTGTCCCAGTAAATGTCCTGCCTTGTTGCCACAGTGTGTGTCCCAGTAAATGTCCTGCCTTGTTGCCACAGTGTGTGTCCCAGTAAATGTCCTGCCTTGTTGCCACAGTGTGTGTCCCAGTAAATGTCCTGCCTTGTTGCCACAGTGTGTGTCCCAGTAAATGTCCTGCCTTGTTGCCACAGTGTGTGTCCCAGTAAATGTCCTGCCTTGTTGCCACAGTGTGTGTCCCAGTAAATGTCCTGCCTTGTTGCCACAGTGTGTGTCCCAGTAAATGTCCTGCCTTGTTGCCACAGTGTGTGTCCCAGTAAATGTCCTGCCTTGTTGCCACATGTGTGTCCCAGTAAATGTCCTGCCTTGTTGCCACAGTGTGTGTCCCAGTAAATGTCCTGCCTTGTTGCCACAGTGTGTGTCCCAGTAAATGTCCTGCCTTGTTGCCACAGTGTGTGTCCCAGTAAATGTCCTGCCTTGTTGCCACAGTGTGTTTCCCAGTAAATGTCCTGCCTTGTTGCCACAGTGTGTTCCCAGTAAATGTCCTGCCTTGTTGCCACAGTGTGTGTCCCAGTAAATGTCCTGCCTTGTTGCCACAGTGTGTGTCCCAGTAAATGTCCTGCCTTGTTGCCACAGTGTGTGTCCCAGTAAATGTCCTGCCTTGTTGCCACAGTGTGTGTCCCAGTAAATGTCCTGCCTTGTTGCCACAGTGTGTGTCCCAGTAAATGTCCTGCCTTGTTGCCACAGTGTGTGTCCCAGTAAATGTCCTGCCTTGTTGCACAGTGTGTGTCCCAGTAAATGACCTGCCTTGTTGCCACAGTGTGTGTCCCAGTAAATGTCCTGCCTTGTTGCCACAGTGTGTGTCCAGTAAATGTCCTGCCTTGTTGCCACAGTGTGTGTCCCAGTAAATGTCCTGCCTTGTTGCCACAGTGTGTGTCCCAGTAAATGTCCTGCCTTGTTGCCACAGTGTGTGTCCCAGTAAATGTCCTGCCTTGTTGCCACAGTGTGTGTCCCAGTAATTATTAAAATGCATGTTTCTTTGTCGTTCTTTACAACATACTCTTCATGAAAATGTTCATTCTAAAATAAAACTGAATGCAAATTTTTTCATTGCTCAATTAAACACCATGCCATGAAGAATGGGTGAATGGAGGCATAGCTCCACAAATTTTTAACTTCAAGGATCGCATGGACGTGAGCAAAGATAATATTACTGTTAAAGAAGAAGATTTTTTCTGTGGCGATACAGCCAAACTAGGGTCTAGGTTGTCTCACTGTTGTCGTTTCTAGATCACACACACACACACAGACACACCGGTAGGACTCCCCTGAACGAGTGATCAGCCCGTCGCAGAGGCCGCTACCTACACAACACACAACAAACACAATAGACGAACATGCATGCCTTCAGCGGGATTCGAACCTGCGATCCCAGCAATCAAGGGGCTGCAGACGTACACCTTAGACAGCATGGCCACTGGGATCGGCAAGAAGAAGAATTACACAGAGAAAATGTACAGTCGAACTCGGTTATAACGTCATGAAAGGGACTGAATATTTTGTGTCGTTATAACCGAGCAGTATAAAAGTTATGATTAACTGTGACGAATTAATTGGTACCATAGAAAATCTGACGTTATAGGAGAGGTGTCGTATAAACCGATGTCGTTATAACCGGGTTCGACTGTATTTTATACAGATGTGAAACTGTTCCCAGTACTTACGAATATCGTAACTTCCTCAATCGAACGGCGATCATGCAGTTGCTGTTACGGCACTGACACACTGATAAGTAAACCGTGATAAAGACGTACGAGGAACGTCACTTGCTCGTAATCCCAAAGTTCACTGCAGATATAACTAATCACTTATGTCTATTTTTGTGAAACTGATGGCGTGTGTGAATGGACATCCACAATGTAAGTGTCTTCTCTCTGTCTCAAGTAAACATATACAGCCATTTTGTAAATATTTGTAAAGAGCCATGGCGCAATCCAAGCTTCCTGTGCGTGGTACCTACCTAACAACCTACCTAACAACCTACCTAACTACCTACCTAACAACCTAACTAACTACCTACCTACCTAACTACCTAACAACCTACCTACGTAACTACCTAACAACCTACCTAACTACCGACCTAACAACCTACCTAACTACCTAACAACCTACCTAACTACCTACCTAACTACCTAACAACCTACCTACCTAACTACCTACCTAAGTACATACCTAACTACCTACCTACCTAACTACCTACCTAACTACATAACTAGCTACCTAACTAACTAACTACCTAACTACCTACCTAACTATATAACTAACTACCTAACTACCCACCTTTATTCGTTTACGTTTTACTTGCCGGTAGCTCGCATTATATAATAACAAATGTTACGGTGATTAGCGAAGGACTGAATGGCAGGATGTGCAGAAAGTGTTCCTGGCCTGACGAGATGTGCTGTTGACTGCAAGGACTGAATGGCAGGATGTGCAGAAAGTGTTCATGGCCTGACGAGATGTGCTGTTGACTGCAAGGACTGAATGGCAGGATGTGCAAAAAGTGTTCCTGGCCTGACGAGATGTGCTGTTGACTGCAAGGACTGAATGGCAGGATGTGCAGAAAGTGTTCATGGCCTGACGACATGTGCTGTTGACTGCAAGGACTGAATGGCGGGATGTGCAGAAAGTGTTCATGGCCTGACGAGATGTGCTGTTGACTGCAAGGACTGAATGGCAGGATGTGCAAAAAGTGTTCCTGGCCTGACGAGATGTGCTGTTGACTGCAAGGACTGAATGGCAGGATGTGCAAAAAGTGTTCCTGGCCTGACGAGATGTGCTGTTGACTGCAAGGACTGAATGGCGGGATGTGCAGAAAGTGTTCCTGGCCTGACGAGATGTGCTATTGACTGCAAGGACTGAATGGCAGGATGTGCAGAAAGTGTTCCTGGCCTGACGAGATGTGCTGTTGACTGCAAGGACTGAATGGCAGGGTGTGCAGAAAGTGTTCATGGCCTGACGAGATGTGCTGTTGACTGCAAGGACTGAATGGCAGGATGTGCAAAAAGTGTTCCTGGCCTGACGAGATGTGCTGTTGACTGCAAGGACTGAATGGCAGGATGTGCAGAAAGTGTTCATGGCCTGACGACATGTGCTGTTGACTGCAAGGACTGAATGGCGGGATGTGCAGAAAGTGTTCATGGCCTGACGAGATGTGCTGTTGACTGCAAGGACTGAATGGCGGGATGTGCAAAAAGTGTTCCTGGCCTGACGAGATGTGCTGTTGACTGCAAGGACTGAATGGCGGGATGTGCAGAAAGTGTTCATGGCCTGACGAGATGTGCTGTTGACTGCAAGGACTGAATGGCGGGATGTGCAGAAAGTGTTCCTTGCCTGACGAGATGTGCTGTTGACTGCAAGGACTGAATGGCAGGATATGCAGAAAGTGTTCCTGGCCTGACGAGATGTGCTGTTGACTGCAAGGACTGAATGGCGGGATGTGCAGAAAGTGTTCCTTGCCTGACGAGATGTGCTGTTGACTGCAAGGACTGAATGGCGGGATGTGCAGAAAGTGTTCCTGGCCTGACGAGATGTGCTGTTGACTGCAAGGACTGAATGGCGGGATGTGCAGAAAGTGTTCCTGGCCTGACGAGATGTGCTGTTGACTGCAAGGACTGTGGAACACTGTGAAAAATGTCTCAGGATCGAGATTTGAACCCAGCATGTTTGGTGTCGGCCGATCCCAGTGGCCGCGCGATCTAAGACGTGGGTCTACGGCCGCTCGCTTGCTGGGATTGTGGATTAGAATCCCGCCGGAGGCATGGATGTCTGTCTCTTGTGAGTGTTGTGTGTTGTCAGGTAGAGGTCTCTGCGACGGGCCGATCACTCGTCCAGAGGAGTCCTACCGAGTGTGGTGTGTCTGAGTGTGATCGTGAAGCCTCGATAATGAGGAGGCCCTGGCCCACTAGGGGCTGTTGCGACATTGGAAATACTTGGTGTCTAGTTGAAGGGGCAGACTACGTAACTTTGTGGGTAGTCATTTTATGTACATGGCGAGGTTCAGATTTTAACTGCATCTGTGCCTTCAATATGTGTGATGGACAGATGGATAAACAGACATCATAGAATTATTTTATACAGATACAATTATTCTATAAAGGTAAAGGTAAAGGTCACCCTAGAACAGGCCATGAAGGTCCAGAGGGGGAGTAGAGGTATAGCTGTACTCTTTCTTTAACCTCGGCGTTAGATGTGGGAGGGTGGTCAACGCCAAACCTCGGCCGCTTTACCTCCGGGAATGACCCGGTACCCATTGTACAGGAGGCTGGGTAGGCCCCACGGTCGGTCTGAACGGGTGCGGAAAATCTCGTCCCTACCGGGATCAGATCCCCGGAGCATCCAGCTCGTGGCGAGTCGCTATACCGACTGATCTATCGCGGCCCAATTATTTTATATAGTTCTGAAAAACAATACCTGCCATGAAGAAAGAGGGCTTCTGGGTTATTACGCCGTGTTGTCTGGTGAATAGTTACTGAACTTTGGAAGGATCGTAATGCTTTCGTCTTCAGGGTCAAGGAGTCCACGAAACATATTTCCTGATTAACATGGCTTATCAGAGGGGTTTATTTGGGATTCAGTACTGGGTATGCTGTGCATTTTAAAGATATAGTCGTAATGAGTCTGTTTACATTTGCGATCTTTCTGGTGTAGGCCTACTTTGTGACACACGTGTAACTCACAGGAAGGCAGGAAAGAGGCCAAGTTTGAAAGCAGAGAGTAAGTGGAAATAACAAGTATAAGACTCACATACTTGGAAATAATGCAGTTTGAAAAGGGATGAATTGGGCCCACCAGTGTCTTCTACAGGCAAGAAGTATGTCCACAGGAATTGTGATGAGCCACTTCATGTGTAATCTTAGTCCTGCTTAAAAAATAAAGGCAAAAGCAATAAGCAAAAAGACAGACACTCTACGTATAAATGTAACATTCAGGCGCGTTCGCGTAACCATTTTTGCCGTGGAAAAACAATAAGTATTACATATTCTGAGTGTGTGTCTGTAGCCTTAGTTATCCAACATGCAAAGCGCATGCGCCGTATTATATTGTCATCTGTGGCCTGTCTGGCTGTACCATATTTTTGCACATTATCTCATAAACGGCACGATTTTTTTAAAAAAGCTACTGAACATAAAATGTGTTTTTTTTATTTTCTGTACTAATTTGTTTGAAACATTTCTCATTCTAAGAAGAATTCAGCTAGATACTATCATAAATGTACATAGGTCTTCATGTAAAGTACCGTTATTCACGTAAAATGTTAATGAAACTTGAATATTCTCTACGAATTTTCGAAAATACTCGAATGTCTTTTTTCATGAAAATCCGTCCAGTGGGAGACGAGTTGTTCCATGCGGACGGACGGACAGACATGGCGCCTGAAACCCACCACCTCACACGCTGACTCACCAAATTATGGTAATTTCGTGACTTCAGCTCTACCCCGTTATACGGCGGATTTTATTTGAACCTAAATTCAGCCCTTGGTTTCTGGAGAGTAAAGTCATTTAATCACCTTGTCATAAGACGAAAGTTATGATCCTAAAAGCGAACAGTAACACTTTCTCTATTGACGTCATTCCAAGTGCAGTCAGTGTCTGTAGATACTGAACTGTTATGCAGTAATTTTATATTTTTTCGAAAGCGGAAAAAGGACATTCCACACTTGCGGTTGTGGACGGTATTGTTAGAATTAATTAGGATAGTTTGTAAATTTTGATCATTGTGGAATGAATGTTATTTGCGGCACCAGCTCTTATACAGGTTTATTCTCGAAATAAAGCCTAGGATTATATGCATTTTGCATACAATCCGAAACCTAGTTATCAGTTTATACTTCCACTTCACGTACACCACTTCATCCCAATCTAAATCTAAAATCTGTTGAAATAAATTGTCTGTAATGTCATAGTACAGCCACGTGAATTCAGTCTTCATCAGTTTGTGACCTCTTGGCAGAGGTTCGCCCATACAGGGCATACACAAAAGAATGGTGCGGTTTCAAAAGTGAATAACACATTTATTTCTCACCTTACACGGGCACAACATACACCTTCAGCGGCGGCAACTGTCCAAGTTTCTTATTTGGTAATTACAATCCTTCAATGTATGCACCCTGGGTCACACAACACACATCCACACGGTAATCAAACTCATCCCAGACCCGGTGTAGCATGTCCGCTGTAATGGCCTGCAGTGCATGCGTTATCCTATCACGAATTTCATGGATGGACGTGGGCAATGGTGGTACATAAACGCTGTCTTTAATGAACCCCCAAAGAAAGAAATCACGCTGCACTGTAATCACAGATCTGGACACCTCAAGACGGAGCACACAGAAAGTCTTCTCCTGCTGTAACGCCATCTTTGAAACTGGCCCCGCGGCCACGCAGTAAGCATGAGAAGCGAACTGCTGGTAGCGCATGAGAAACTTGGACAGTTGCCGCCGCTGACGGTGTATGTTGTGCCCGTGTAATGTGAGACATAAATTTTTTATTCACTTTTGAAACCGCGCCATTCTTTTGTGTATGCCCTGTATATTCATTTATGATTTCTTCTCAGAGAATTTCAACTTCATCTCTATGCTTCGAAAGTTTTCTTTTTTCAGTATCTTAATCTCAGTATAATGTCGAGGCCTTTCTTTTGAAGCGCGTTGGAAACTATGTGTGACAAAGACAACTATTTGAAAACATTTGAAAAAAGAAGTTTTAAAAACTGACATGTTTGCAAGACGCGAAGTTACAATAAGCACGACAATTTCCAACCTACACGTTGTTTCCAAAGCACGTCATAAGTTTTATTCTCTTTTGTCTTACTGTGTTGACCAGCCTTGAATTGAAATTCCCTCGTGTGGGATTTACTGTTGGTATAAACGTAACTTCGCTAATAGCACTGGGGGTAGGGAACGGAGGCAAAATCGACCATGGGTATTACGAACTTTAATTTACGAAGAATTCAAATTAAAAAGCTGGGGAAGATTCGTTTGAACGCAGGTTTTTCATTTTTGTCTGTCTTCACACCATCCAAATAATCGTTTAGAAAATATTTCTGTTTTTTTTATTTGCCCCTCTTCAACTCAGCAGCATAACACTATTTTTAGATAGAAAAAATATTGGAGGGGTATTTGCCCCCCTCCCTTGCACCCCCCAAGTTACACCTATGACTTGGTTTTTTTTTTTGTCCAAAAGTCGTAAACTGCTTTACTGTACATTGCGTATGTCGAGAAAGACGATTAACTAAAGGTTGGGTTAAACTACGAGTACAGTATCTGTGCCCTAGTCCAACGTACTGGCGATAATCAAAATGACATTGAAAACAAAACCGAGAGATGTTTACGTAATGGACTTACACTGACTGTACGTGTCACTGAATACGGCTTAATGCGATAATACGGCGAGTTCGAATTCCTCATATGCGATTGCTTGCCACAGACTAACAACATACACTGAGTTCGGTTATCGGCGTCAGGTGGCTAGAGGGCACAGCTAGAGGGGGACGCCCGTGCCTCAAGTCAGCAAATGACTACAGCGCGCTATCGGCAGACGGAAGGAGCGAAATGCAGTGTTACAGTGTAAATCGTTTCTGGTTTGGAAGACGAAGGAGACAGAAAAAACTTGACAGATCCTTAATAGACGAACACTTCAGCATGTTACGTTTTTACAATAATACAAAGCAAAGCAATTTATTTTTTTCGTGGACTCAACATTTTGACAGATGGTGTGTTTGTAACCAAACTATTTATTATCGCGGGAATCTCAGTTCGATAAATTGTGTGGGTTAGTTTGTTATTTCACACGTGATATGTAAAGTGCTTTAGATTAGGGCATAACACCCAGAAGACCATAGGATTTGGAAATCCTGAATAAAATGCGTCTGCAAAGAGTAAGCTGTGATGACTGTAACTCCACTAATCTGTTGCATGGTCCAGTGGCAGCCTTTCGTGGACTTTGAACCATATGGTTGCAAAAGATAGTTTGTTGTGCTAAGTTGCGGTCAGGTCACACGCTGTCACACTGTGATGCCCATAATTGATACTATAGCGGCGCAGGAAAATTAAATGTTTGGGATCTGGGTTGTGAACCACTTCTGATACTGTAACCTCTTGGCTTGTGATATAAACAAGATCTCTTCAGGAAGACGTACAGTAAACACTGCACAAGTCCTTCGAAGAACAGGATTGTTGAACTGAAGGTTTGTAATGATGGTGTGTTATTAGGATATTAAGATATTTACCCGAATACAAGACGACTCTGCCTTTAAGATGGCTTCCTGTCATAATATTCAATTTTCAGGGAAATTCCTTTACAGAATGTGTTCAACTTTGAGTGCAATTATAAGGTACCCCCCCTCCCCCACTTTTTTGATGATAGATTAGGAAAAAAATTCTAGTGTTATATTTGGGTAAATATGGCGTACTTTACATTGTCATCCATCTAATTTTGGGTAGAAACACAACATTCTGAAACTGGTTCCATTTCTGTAAGAAGGTAAAAATATAAATATACCCAGCTGTAAACAATGGAGGTAGCTAAACTTTGTTTTTGCTACAATGCAGAGAGAAAACAGGCTGTGTGGAAGAAACAACTTCCTTTTCTGGCGCGTGATACGATGGCAATATTAGATGGTGTTCAAGAGAACGGATGTTAGTATGTCACTTATAATTTCTTCTGCCATTTGCTCCTGTTATGTGTGCACAGTATATATTGCATTCTTTTCTTCATAAGGTAAAGGTAATGTCTGTGTGCATGCCATGAAGGCATATGGGAGAATAGAGGCATAGTTTCACTTTTTCTTAACCTCAGCACTAGATGGAGGTGAGTGGTTAGCTTCACAGCCTGGCCACTTTACCCTGGAGAAAGAACCACCAAGGGTAGACCCAATAGCCAGCAGTCTGGACATTTTGGAAAAGTAAAAAATTCCTTGACACTGCCAGGAATCAAACCCCACATCGTCCAACCCATAGCCTATTAGCCTATCACTATACTGACTGTGCTACCGTTGTTTTTTATGTCATCAAAATTTATCTCCGTGAATGCCATATGAAAGTTATCTTCAAGTGGTGACATCAACTACGCAGCCTTATGTACATTAAACATTTCTGATTACCCATACACAGCGTAAGATATACAGTGAAGCTTTGTGTTGGTGGGTACTGTTAGTTCGCTCATTCTAAAACTAGTATTTCTTTACTTATATGACATAGTGTACTGCCACGGCCACCACCACCACCGCTACTGTAGCACTCCAGCTAGACAGTGTTCTAAGAACACAATATTTTGGGCTGACTCTGTCTCTATTACACAGGTTATTAGCAAAATATCCTCTGCATGTTATGCATTGAGAAATATAAAATATATAGTACCGTTAGATACGCTAAAGTTAATTTACTTTGCTCACATACACTCTATCATAAGCTATGGTATAATTTTTTGGGGTGGCTCCTCTTATGCTAACAAAGTGTTCATATTACAAAAGAAAATTATTAGAATTATAACGAACACTAGACCAAGAGATTCTTGTAGGGAAATTTTTAAGAATATGGAAATAATGACGTTATATTCTCAGTACATATATTAATTACTTCTAAACACAATTAATAATAAACATTTATTTAACACCAATAATGAGATTCATAAATACAAATCTAGATCCAACAATAATCTACACTTACCTGTAGTTAACTTAACAAAATTTAATAAAGGAGCATATATATCAGGTATTAACATTTTCAATCACCTTCCTCAATCAATAAAAATTTTCGCCAATGATGAGAAAAGTTTTAAATCCACATTGAAGAGGTTTTTATATCATTATTCTTTCTACTCCATGAATAAATACCATCAATATACAGAGGATAAAAGAGTGTAAACTAGAAGGGCTGAATTTTTGATACATTACTTTGTCAATGTTTCTAGAGTTAAATACTATATTTTGATTGTTATTCTCTGATAATATAATTGACAATTTATGTAATAAATTCATTTAATTTATGTAATTTATGTATTATAATGGTAATTGGATATTTTAACAATTGTACTCTTGATAGATATTTTTTAATCAATAGGACCATTTCCACATCCTTGGTTTGTTACCTGTATATGGATATACGGAAAATAAAGGAATGAATATGAATATGATATTACACGAAAAGAGATCTGTGACAAAGAGGTCTCTGTAGTTGCAGTTGGGCCCACATACATAAGTCTATGTACTTGGGCCTGTTGCATAAGTCTGGCAGTTGTGCCCCATATGTAAGTCAGTGCAGTTGGGTCTGTTACTTAAATCTATTCATTTGGCTCGTTACATAAATCTTATGTTTTTGGGACCCTTACATAAGTCTATGCAGATGGATGGCCCCATACATAGGTCTGTGCATTTGGGACCCTTACATAAGTCTATGCAGTTGGGACCGTTACATAAGCCAGTCGTCTAGAATGGAAACAGGGCCAGACTCCAAACCACTGTGTTCTTAAAATGCTGTATTTTAATTGGAAAATGGATGGAGTCCAATTGCAGTGTAATAAGACGACTACTACTACTACTACTACTATACTAATAATAATAATAATAATAATAAAGAAAAAAGAATTTAAGTGTAGCCTGGATTGAGCACCAGAAAGCATTTGACGGCCTTCCACATAGCTGGGTAGAAAAGTCAATAGAATTGGTAGGAGTAAACAGTAAAATTGTCAGATTTTGCAAATTATGAATGGAGAAATGGAAAACAACACTCCAGCTGAAAACACAGCAGGAAGTCATGCAGTCACAACCCATTCAGATACAAAGAGGAATATTCCAGAGGGACTGGCTCTCGCCATTACTCTTCTGTACAGCATTTATCCCATTAACGCACGAGTTGAACAGAGCTGATTGTGGATATCAAGTACACGGAGCTGAGAGGAAAATAAATCACTTACTGTATACTGATTTGGAGAATGAAATAAAAATTGTGAAAGCAATTAGCAAAGACATTAATATGAATTTTGGATTAGAAAAATGTGCAAAAATGTGTTTAAGAATAAAAGGAGGGTCCAAAGGAAAACATACTTAGAAAGTACATGTGAGAAGGACATTAAAGAACTGGCCACAAGAAAAGCGTATAAGTATTTAGGGATAGAAGAGATCCATGACATAGAGCATAAAAATGAGAAAGAAAAGTTGAAGAAGGAATACTTGAGGAGATTGAGATTAGTATTGGACACAGAATTAAGTGCAAAGAATAAAATACAAGCAATTGGAGCATTGGCAGTACCAGTACTTAGATATAGTTTTGGAATTATTAATTGGGCGCCAAGAAGAACTGTGAAAACTGGATACGAAAACAAGAAAACCGCTAACCATCTGTGGACAGCATCACCCAAAGGCAGATGTAGATCGCTTGTATGTTCCCAGGAAATGAAGAGGAAGAGGGTTGATGGTGTTAGAAGAAGCCTATGTGATAGAAATTAAAAACTGATTGAATATGTAGACAGCACTGAAGATCCACTAATACAAATTGTTATAATGCACCAAAACAACACCAACTCAGCCATGGTACAGACAGCTAGAAGCCTCAAGAGAGAATTACAGAACAGAACAAGACTGACAGAGGACAGCATAACAGAGATGATAAAAGAAAGATGGCGGGGAAAAGGATGCACGGACAATTCCACGTAACTTAGATGAAAAACTGGTGGATTATGAACAGTCATATCGATGGTTAAAATTTGGAAACATCAAGGGAGAAACAGAAAGTACAATAGTGACAGCAAAAGACCAAACAATTAGCACAAACTATTTTAAAAATAAAATTTTGAAGAAAGAAATTGCCAGTAAATGCCAGTTATGTAAACAACACGAAGAAACTATTGGCCACCTAACCTCAGGATGCCCCATCTTGACGAAGAATGAATACTTAGACACAACAGAGTTGGTGCACATTTACATTATTCAATATGCAAAGCATTAGGCATCAAAGTGACAGATAAATTGTACACACACCGAAACCAGTATCTGAACATGAAGGTGTGACAGTGTTGTAGAATCAAGGGGTACATAGAGACAGAGAAGTTACAGCAAATAGGCCAGATATAATAATTAAAAACAAAAAATATAAAACATGCATACTAATAGATGTGGCAATACCAGCAGACAGAAATGTCATGCAAAAGGAAGCAGAAAAGAAACTAAAATACAAGAGTTTATGTCCAGAGATACAGCGAATGTGGAACGTGAATTGTATGATTATACCAGTAGTAATTGGAGTCACTGGAATAGTAACAAAAGGTTTATAGAAAAATTTAGAAGCCATACCAGTAAAACATTCAATAGATTCACTGCAAAAGACAGCTATACTTGCAACATCACACATAATACGGAAAGTACTGCAGTCTGAAACTTGAAGCCTTGAGTGGTGGAGATCAACGTTGGTTCAAGAGAAGTACCAGGGAGAAATGTCCTGTGACGAGACAACATTATTATTATTATTGTTATTATTATTATGGCATTTCATGTAATTCTCATGCTACTTCACACACTCAAACCATGGAACATTATGTTACAGCACGTAATCATGGCCCAAGAACAGGCAGCACTCTGCAGTCATCCTTCCCTGGCCTCTGGAAATATCCTACTTACCGGAAAGAACCAATCAAGCATGCAGAACTGTGGATGGAGGCCAAGAAGGTTGATGACAACACAGGTGGTCTTTGGCGAGTTCATGATGCACTTTATGACTTTACTGACTGGATATATAAACATCCAGGGGGATCTGATTGGTTGAAACTCACAAAGGTACATCCAACTGAATTTTCCATGTGCATCACCCATATCGTAATTTATTTTTCTCAGAATTTTCTTCCAATTTTGAACTTAGTTTACTAAAAATGAAAGATGTTTATGTAAAGAGCAGGTCCCATTAAGATGTTGAAATAGCATTTAAACATGTTTTGATATAATGAATGTTTAATGACTAGAACATAATACTGAGAGGAAGTAACAGGAGAGTGGAGTAAATTTCATAGCAAGGGGCTCCATAATTTGTAGTCTTCACAGGATATTATGAAAGTGGTGAAAACAAAATGGGGGAACAGTATGAAACGTACAGTGCACATGCGAAAAATGAGAAATGTGTACAAAAGTTTGGTTGATAAACCTGAGTTAAAGAGACCACTTGACAGACCTGTGCATGGATTGGAGGTTGCTATTGAAACAGACCTTAACGAAGCAGGGTTATGTGTGGGCGTGGTCTTCGATCAAGAAGCTCAGAATAGTGTCAAGTGGGGTATAAAAACTTTGTGCTCCGTAACAACGAAGGCAATTTTTGGGTCTGTGCAGAGTTACATGTGTAGTTTTGTTTGCTTTGCATCAAAGATTTACATGTTGAGTAAAATAAGTTGAAAGCCAGTGAGATATGCAGATTAGAAAAGAAGACGTCTGGAAAATATTTCAACTTCCTTTCATTACTTCATATAAAGCATATATACATTGTGTGCTCTACCTGAAGATTGAGGCAGTAAGATCCTTAGAAATCTCAATAATGTCTTCCACAACAGTCACAAAATAAAATAATCATACAAAGTTAATATGTTTTCAGCATCAGCATGAGAAGTTCTAATTCATAATGGTAATCTTCATACATCAGTTTCCACAAACCGCCACTATTTCTTTGATGAAATCAAACCAAATTTGTGTCTTACTATGCACACACGCGTGGACACACACGTTTATAAATGTAACTGACCAAGAACCACGTCCCTGAATTAATGAATGGAATGTAACAGTCATGTTTCATACATATACAATATCTGTATGAAATATTGATGAATGGTGATCTCCACTCTATGACCTTCCTTGTTGGAAATATTTGCAGCTTGGATCATGTAATGGGCTGTTTGACTTACTGTGTACAAGGAGGCAGAGACAAAATGTATCTTACCTGTCCCAAACAGAAAGAAAAAAAACCGGTTATCCAGTGAATTATCCTTCATTCCATTCAGTACAATGTCGCAAGTCTTAACACCATGTGTGGTTTGGGATTCTGATGACAATGACAGTGAAAATGACCATATCATGAAATGTGACGCCGTGTATTCTGTTAGAAATTGACCAATGTTTCAGGGGGAACATACTGGATCCATATTCAAGGTATAAAGGTATACTCTGAAGATGATGCCTGTAAATTTCTGACTGGCTACATGGTGTCACATCCCATAAGACTGTAGGCCTAACCTCCTGATTACCAGGCTGGATAAAGAGTCTGCAAGTTGTTAGATAATGTTGTATCAGCACAAGGTTATGTTGTGCGACAGAATATGACAATGATTATTTATGGTGAAATGCTAAGAAAGAAATGGTGGCCATTTGCAAGGTGATATGCTACAAATAAGTTGGCTGTTGCAAACACAGTAATGAAGCTTCCAGTTCCATAAATAATTATAAATTGATATACTAGTGGAGTGACAGTTGCTCCACAGAGTTAGATTTCAGCAGATCAAACGATGGATGTGTAAGTGTAATATGGATGTTTCTTTTATAGGGCTCAGACATCACTGAGGCTTTTGAAGCACATCATATAACAAAGACTCCGGAATATTTGCTAAAGCAGTTTTTTGTACAGTCTGCATCAGAGCCACGTAACTCCCCTACACATTCAAGGATGATGGCTTTTATCGCACGTTAAAACGTAAGGCACAGCCCATACTACAGAAACTTCCACCTGGGCCTTCAATGCAGTCTAAGATCTGTTCAGATCTCCTGCTGGCTGCATTCCTGTTACTTGCAACTGTAGCTGCTGCCATCTGGAGTTTCAAGTTCGGGCTATTGGCAGGACTGATCCTTAATTTTCTAGTTGTCATTGCTCACAACTTCTTCCACATGAAAGATAACCTTCGCATGTATTATTTTGATCTGTCTTTTATGACATCAAGGTAAGACACAGGTGACTATATCACTTAAATGTACATGTTAGCTATTTATTTAGAAGACTAATTCATCATGCCAGATTTAAGGTTCTAAGAGCTATGTTGCTGAGGATTCAGATCTTGTAAGATTTGACACTTTTTCATCGGGCACATTGTTGCCAACATTTCGAACAATCGTAGTACCTGCATCTTCAGCCTCATGCACTCCAAGATGAAGGCATGCCATCCCTCAACAAATCACAAACTACGCACCTATCACATCCAAGTAGATGTGAATCCTTTCTGATTCATCGACTATATACAGGGTTATGTGATCTTTGTAAGAACTGGTTTTGTTAAATTATCTGAAAGAGAGTGTAATTTCAAAGTGACCAGTGCATGTGTTTGACCATGCCATAGCTCTGTTAATTAGTTGTTGGCTTTGTAATGCAGAGTCCTGGGTCTAATCTCAGGTTTTTCCATGTGGGCTATTTGGTGGGCAGAGTGGTAAGTGGAAAATATTCTGTGTTGCATTTCAGTTTTCCCCTGCTGACTGTTATCGCACCAATGCTCTACATTTATCAACCACCACGGCTGGTTCAAGAGGCCTATTTGAGACCACAGTACCAAAACTCAGTCTTGCTACACTGCTAAAATATAAAGTATGCCATTTGTGCTGAACTGCAAGGTCACTATTATGATTGTTGCATATCAGAACATTTAAAACAGTATAGAAAATGTTACAGGAGCTGCGATAACATAGTGAAGTGAATAGTCTATGGGCTGAACATTCTGGGATTCCGTTCTCTCCAGGAACAAGATTTTTCTCTTCTTCAAAATATCCAGATCAGCTCTGGGGTCAATTCATCCTCTCATTCGATGGGTATTTGGGGTCTGTTTCCCCAGGGATAAAGTGACCAGGGCATGAAGTTAACCACTGAACTCCATCTACTAAAAAGGCTAAGAATAAGTAAAGATATACGTCTACTCCCACTGGATACTCCCATGGTGTGCAAAAACCAAATTTTCACTTTCTACCTTTACAGGAAACTTTATGCTCGTTTTGTTGCTTGTATTATTATCTTGATAACTAGGAAAAAAGTAGAATCTTTGGAGATGACATCCCGTTGTGTTATCATAACTCGATTACTCCATAAATGTTCCAATCAAACACTGCTACATTTATTACAGAAACAGTTCTGTTTTTACAAAAATTTTCTACATGTTTCTGCCAGTAAGGCCATCATCAGGGGAAGCTGTTACAAAAATATACAAAGGAATGCAGATTAATATTGAAAGAGGCCATTTGAGGGCTTCCTTTTGATATTTTTGTATTGGTTGATGAGGTGAGGTTGACTAGCAAGTACATTCTTCACAGATGACATCCTGTTGTGTTATCATAACTCAGTTATTCCATTAACAATCCAGTCAAACACAAATTCTTTTATTATAAAAACAGAATTGTTGTTATAATAAAAGTAGTTGTATTTGACTGGATCGTTTATGGAATAATTGGGAAAGCAGCAGGTATATGATATTCAGAAGGGGCATTTCTTCAGTTTTACTGATTATGAGAGAAATACCAAACATTTATTAATGAGAAGTGAAACTGTGTAATGTGTTACACAGAAGCTAGCACCATTCAGTTAATATAGTGAATGGCTATGGGCTAGATGGCTTGGGTTGGATTTGTGGGACGGGTGAACACATGCTCCAAACTACCCCATTCAGACCAGCTTTGGGATCCACACAACCATCTGTCCAAGGGATAATAGGAGCTCTTTCCATAGGGGTTAAGTTAGAACTTCTGAAACATGAAACTGTTCACTCACCTCAATATTTTATTGTAACTAAATGTGCATGCATCATTTCCGCCTCATGCCACATACATTTTCATGGCACAGTGCTTAGGTGCAGAAGCTTACTCTGCTTTACTTTTCTTCATGATATCTTGCAGAAACTGGCGTATTACCCACGCTTTGAGTCACCACCTCTATACAAACTCATTACTGGACCTCGAACTTGCCATGTTTGAGCCGCTGCTGCAGTGGGTGCCGTATCATACTAAATCTTTTGTGGTTCGTTATGTGTCATGGTTCTACAGCTTTATTCTCTACAGCATCTTGTTTCACAGTAACATTGCTGTCAGGTAAACAAGCTACAATAATGGTAAGACTGTTATCAATGTATCATACAAATTATTTTCCACAGTGTCCCCTGCACTGTCCGTGATGTGCAATTTTTGCTTCTTTATGGATGTGAATCATGTACGTCCGTTTCGTTCACCCTGAACATGACAAATACAGTGCATGCTAAAATGCTGGAACAACTTTAACATGCCATACAGCTAAACTCTGGAAGCCAAAATTACAAATCATCATACAAACTACCGTATATTCTCGAATCTAATGCGCATCCGAATCTAATGCGCACACAGTTTTTGGCGACTTCTTAAACGAAAAAAAGTTAGTTCGCGATTCTAATCCGCACCTTTCCTTCAACCACCCCTTGCCTACGGGGCGACTGATTGAATAATATTGGATGTTACCAATGCGTTAAAATCCGACGCTACGCCTGTGGCCGATGAGTCATACCAATAGAGGCGGGGCCTTTCTCAACAGACGTTCGCAATCTCGTCTGAAGCCAGCTGAGCCTTAGTTGTTGAAACGTGGGAGGTGCTTGTTCCAATTTGTCGTGTATCGTAGTTATGGAAGAGGGACGCCTGAAATCTAAACGACTCTCATATACGGCAAAGTTCAAACGTGAAGTTATTCGGTGTGCAGAGGAGAATGGAAACGCAAAGCCGCTGCAATTTTTGGAGTTGATGAAAGCAGCGTTCGACTATGGCGGAAACACAAGGCAGCGATGACATTGTATGGGAGGACGATGTTGAAGATAAAGATGATAGTGACTGGGTGGAGAGCACGGATAACGATTCAGTTATGAGTGATGACGGCGAGTCTGATGAATAATAAATTATAATAATAAATAATAAAATAATAGATTATTGTATTGTATTGTTGTTACGGCACGTACAGCAGCTCAATCATTTTTCCAAAATCCAGCTGTAGACCGCGAATCTAATCCGCACGCGAATCTAATAGCATCTGATTTTTTAGCCTTCTAAAACTGTAAAAAGGGTGCGTATTAGATTCGAGAATATACGGTATTTCAAAAAGCAATTGAAAGTTCTCCTGCCTTTGCTTCTCATCAGACAAAGCTTCAAATCACATATTGCACATACAAAATGCAGCATGTTAGCCTGGTTGTGATACTGCCTTGCAAGAGATCAAGTTGTAGAAATTGAGGTTAGAAAATCTCTCAGCAGTGCCTATGAAAATGTGAAATACATATATCTTGCACATTGAGTTCCTGGTTACTTATTTGAGCCTAAACTACAGCAGTCTGTCATGAAAGCAACTGATGCACAAAGGTCAAGCATGTGCAGTTGACTTTTATGGTAACATACATACATACATATACATACATACATACACACACATATAAATGTACAGTAAAACCCCGATTTAATGTTCCTGCATTTAGTGAAATCCCGGATTTATTGATGATTTTTTCATGTCCCGACAATAGCTCCATATAAACAATAAACTTCCATTTAATGAAAACCTCGATTTAGTGAAATATATTCTAATCCCCCAGCAATTCATTAAGTACGGGTTTTACTTTATGTATGAACAGTAAAGGCTCTAGAATTGAACTTTGGGGAACTCCATGTTTTTTTATGTACCCCAGGCAGAGAAAAAATTCTGTGTTGCAAATTGTCACACCAAATCAGTGGAATACAGAAGTCTGTTTGGTAACAATGTGAATAAACAAAACTGTGACTTGCTTGAACGAAATCGTCTGGAATGTTCGTGAAATATGCTAGAAAAACTACGCAAACAACCTGTACTTCTGTTCAGGTCTGAACCAAGTGCTCCCACAGTGAAAGCTTAGAATAGCTACTGTTGTACCATCGTTAAAACATAACTTTACCTTCTGATACGACTGGCACCTTCACGATTTCAAGACTCAGAGTCTTAACAAAATGATGTTGTTTCAGGCTATATTTGACCATTAAAGGCAGGCTGAGACCTTCGCTGAGGAAGGAAGATGCGATTCCATTCATCCCGCTTCTTGTGATGTATACATACAGTGGTGCTACATTTGTTGACACGTTTGTCATGTGGTGCTGGATCGTCTTCATTGGAAGCTTCTTTTTTTCTCTGAATGGTTTCAATGCAGCACACCATCATCCAGAAATCTTCCATGATGGAGATGCACCCAGGTAAATATGTACTGTCTGTCAAATTTGGATAAATGATCAAATGGATTGAAATATTTACAACATTTAAATATAGACTGTTAATCAGGTTTGAATACAGGGATCCAGTGTTCTGTTGGGTTTTTGTTAAATGGGTTTAAATGTTTATAACATGCATTTTGCAGAAATGTGTCTTCAGTAGGACACAGGACTGTGACTTCTCAAAACATTCTGAGTTATTACATAACATATATTTGGTACTTAAATTGTTTTATAAATTTTACAGTTTTCAGATATTTTATGTGCAAACTCATTTATCACTCCCACTTCATATTCAGGGTGTCATGAGTAACAATCTAGGCTTTCATGGTGTTCCTTAGTCACTCCTGATATGTCGGCTTTAAATTAGGCCACAACTATTTCCTTCATGTTCTTCACGACTCAGCATATGCAGTCGCTCTGCAGTTGACATACTGTTCAGTAAATGAAAAACAATTCTTGCACTGCCTGAAATACTAGGCGTGGCAGCAAAAATATGGCAGCGTTTGCTTTTGGCCTCGATCTTATTGACAGATACATGTTCTTGTATGTCTTGTCCGCGTGGTTGCTAAAGGATGAACGTAACCATCTGCCAGGTTAATGAACCATTGTAGACTGAAACGAGTGTGTGTCACATACAAAGGTGTAGTTCGTACCTCACAGAGAACTCTGTACACTGTACTGGGGACAAGATCAGCCACCATCCTTAAGCTAACAGTATGGTACCATTTAGTTCATGGACTTCGATAGTCGTTTCATGTTAAATGTAATAACGAAAAATGAAAAACGAAAATCACTCTGCAACCACACGACACGGACGTCACACAACTCATCCAGTACACACAGATGACCTCCTTACTGCAAATTAAAATGCACTTACAAAGAACTACAAGACCAAACTGCCACTAATTTTCAGGCTAACTACAAATTATGTAATCATTTTAGCAACTTTTTACTCCATTTTATAGTAACTTATTTTACAATACTGTACCAAGTGGACAATATCAGACCACTCATATTCTACATATATGAATATAACCATATATGTAATAACTGTAAGGTCTATGCAAAATAATCTTTACGACCCCCTGAAGATGGTGGTTTAAACCACCGAAATACGTATAGGGGAATTTTAAGAATAAACTATTGTGAAAAAAGTTTATGTGCATTAGTTGGTGTTTATTGAACATATCTTAGAAGAATATTTGTATTACTATTTGTAACATGAGGCAATGGACACAGTTTGTGAATAAGTGGCATACAATTACCAAAATGTTATGGAATTATATTACAGCAACAGGATGGACTACGTATTTACCCACTTTTTAGTCCAAGCTTGTAGCCTGAGGATGGGGATGGATCCTACCCCCCCATACATAGTTTTTGAGTCATTTTTTTCTTATTATTTTTAACACAAGATGATGGACAAAGTCCACAAATCAAATGTTTCTAGATAGAGCATGTTTGAGAGCGTGCTGCAGGGAATCTGTGCATCTGAGCAAGGAAGTAATTTAGATCCAAAATCAAAGCACATTTTGCTGTTATTTTATGAAGTCTTCATTGAACATCTATCACCATACTTGTGCCAAAAATTGTAATATAATTAAAATGTTTTTTTAAGTGTGTTATTTAACAACGCTGTCAGTTGTTAAGATTACATGGTATCAGGGTTAGATGAATGATTGACCATGAAGTGTTGGTAGAATGCTACTGGCAGGAGAAAACTGAAGTACTCAGAGAAAAGCCTGTCACGGTTCCACTTGTTCCACCGCAAATCCAACATTGACTGAACTCTGTTGGACCAGGGCCTCCAAGGTGACAGACTCGTGACTAACTGTTGAGCCATGGTATAGCCTGCAATACAGTTAGGTTCTGAAATGAGCAATACTTGTTATAATCCTACATCACTCATATTTACTCTTTCCTCTGATATATTGTAGAAAAATTTATACTGTTAATTATACATTACTAAGGATTTTGACATTTCGTCACTGTCAACAGCCACGATTGAAAGTATGGAGCAACAATATATCTGAAGTAAGCCTCTACTGTTTCTTACAAGATTTCGTCCACTCAGCCAGTTAAAGAATTCTGATATACCTGTCTTTACCTTATTGCAGAGATGATTGTGACTGGGGTATTTGTCAGATAGATGCTGTAAAGGATCGTATAGAGATCAACAGCTCCAAGTTCCTGGTTCTAGTGACATTTGGTGAACACTGCTTGCATCATTTATTCCCCACAATAGACCACTGGCATCTTCATCATCTGTATCCTATATTTTATGAGACGTGTAAGGAGTTTGGTATTACTTATGAACCTGGTACCATACTTGACTTGCTGAAAGGCCAATTTCTTCAGCTAGCCAAGACAGAACCCAACCCTAAGCGACCTGGAAAATGAATGACTAAATCAGATTTGTTACCAAGAAAATCTGAGGACAGATTTATATGTGTACGAATGTTATCAGATATTCTTATCGGTGGTCAGAAATTTGTATCTAAGCCACTGATCAAACTGCACATTCTTAATAATTATTTTAAAAACCTGCTGTTTCTACCACTAACTAGTCATCTTCAGTAGATATCCACATGTACAGTACAATGTTATGTGTCTAACTGTGACATGCCATTTCAACGTACGATGCTAAATTTGTCCCTGTGGGCTCAACGAGAAAGAATGAATAAATACTAAATAGGTCCAGCATTATGTGTGTGTGTCTGTTGATCTGAAACTGTTGTTATGTTGTGTTTCCCAGTAACTATGATGAACAGGGCTTGGAAAAATATACCATGTAATATTTACCAAATTAAGAATTCATTCATCTCAGAGCATTTAAAAATATTATCTTATTTATACGTTTTTTATCATTACATACATGAGCAGAATCATAACTAATTTTGCACCTGAGGAAAGAATTGTAAGATTGTGTTCCCCTATACTATCATACAACAACAACATTTATATAGAAAAAGTATATTTTACATATTTTGTAGCACCTCTCAGCTTGGTGCACGCATCTCACCCTTGCTACAGCTGTCTTTGAGCTACGTTAAGTTGGTCCTTCATGTGAATTAGATTGAACCCGGCACCACAGCGTGGCATGTGATGTACTTACAGACATGAGGATCTGTAACAAAAATGTTGTGAATAACATCAAAGAAGCCAAATAAAATCACATAATGCATGTTACAGTAATAGGACAGATTTCTGTAAACCCATGCCTTTGAACTCTGACATCACCTTATATTAAACAATAAATTCCTAAGCTTTACCCTGGGTTTCCTGGTGGCTGTCATCACATCTACATATTGCTACCCCGCCGTACTTTCCAGAACCTACGTTATAGGTTGCTGTCTTTCTTTCCTACTCGGACTCTTGACCCGTGAAGATGGGACCAGTACGGTGTCCCGAAACGTCGGTAAACAATTACCACACGACGCCGCATAATACCCCAGAAGACGCAGATTTCAAATTTCCAAACCTATTTTTTTTTCACCAATACTAAAATTTGTAGGAGCTGAAAAACTAGAACATTAGACATGAAACCCTGAAACATAACGTATGGTCAATGTAGGCAAAATTATTACATTCAGGTACTGTGTTTACTGCTGACTGTTTGCTACTTTGGCGGATGTTACCTGCAGCTGTGGAAGTGTATCTGATAATGGCAGAAATAATTTGCCTCTTCCGTAACAGAAATAGCAAACTTACACAGCGTTTGTGACCGAAATCTATAAGCATTTCTCTCACGCGTTTTTATAACCTCAAAATATCTCGCACATTAAAATTGTGCCGTGGATACATTTTTAAGTAACTATCACTCTTGTAACATTAATTTACGTTAGTTATTGTGAACTACTTTTCTTCTGTAATATGTTGCACTGATATCGGACACCAGAGCCCAAAACCGGGCTGTCCTGGGCGAAATGTGTATCTGTTGGCAACCCTGCCACTGTAATAGAATAGTCCAGCGAACTGCCCTACCTGTCGCCTCAGTTTAGCCATGCTTTGCGTGTGTAGTACAACGCGGGGCGAAGGACAATGTCTAATTTTGTTTGAGGTTTCTATTTTAATGTACAATGACCAGGATGTTGAGTGGTTAAGATCTCTGACCTCTGCTGCTCTCCTCAGTCTGTCGTACGAGCTACTAATGCCATACTAGAAAGCATAGTCGCACCCAGAATTTTTATTTGGGGGGGCTGACCCTGAGGCTGTATATAATTTTATGTTTGATTTTAAAAACTGTGTTATGAAAACCATTTCAAAATCTCCGAGACGACATCCAGTTAGGTTACGGGGAAAACTAAAAGTGACTGAAAAAGAATGTATCTATATATTCGTAAGTTTTTATTATGTTTTTCAATATTCCAGTCTACTAGTCATCAGCTGATTTCGGTAGCTGATTTTGCCTGAGCTGTAAATCACGTAAAACCTTTGATATCATCGTGTCTACAAAATCTGTGTTTTTAAAATTTCGCGTTGTGCTACGCCAATGCTAGAAATTCTTCCCTCGGTAAGTGATAGGCCAACTTATTAACCTTACAAAGAAAGATCTTACTTTACAGAACTTTCTAAGATCAGTAACCGGGCGACTGGAGATTCACACAATTTTGAATACGAATATTTCTTTCACCGTGTGGTCTGGTAAAGACTTATACAGGTAGGTCCCGTTTTACGACGGTCCATTTTACGACTTTTCACATTAACGACTGTTTCAAAATATTACCTTAAAAATTTAAAGAACTGAAAATTGTGCATTAAATGTTTAAAATATTAATTATTTATAAAATATAGCAATATTAGTACGTACATACTTGGAAAAATTTTAGAATTTTGGAACCTATCTCATTCAATTTGGTGTCGTTTTACGACTTTTCATTTTACGACCCTGTTTTGCTGGAACCTAACCCTGTCGTAAAACGGGTTCTACCTTTACACATAAGATTGTTTTAAATATTGCGCTGCAGTATAAGCCTCGCTTGCACAGTTAAATTCTTTAAAGCCTTTCCAATCAAAAATTCTATATATCGTCATCATCATTATCATCATGAACGTAGACAGATGTAGGACACCAGGGTCCTGTACTGTGAGAACTCGATCTTGAAGATGCTGTTGATCTCTCCATCTTGTTTTTGGTCGACCTATGTCACGTTTGCCTTTTGGTTCGTATTCCAGTGCCATGTGAGTGTTCCGTCCTTTTAACATGTTGCAGCCAATTCTTTTGATAGCTCTGAATTTCAACTACTATGTGTCCTGCGTTTAGTTTTTCTCGAAAATTTTGTATTATACATAATGCCAATTGTTTAGTGTACACTGCATGCCACGCCTATTCCTGATCTATTTAAAGAACCTAATAATGTGATATGGTAAGTACAAACTTGTAAATGTCATAAATGTATAGGGTCTATGTTCTTTGTGATTAAATAAATATCCCCCCCCCCACGCCGTAGTCATTTGATGACGCTGACAGTAGCTCAGTTTACACAATTTCCAGAACTTCCAATAGTCGAATGCTAACAAATAACGACCTGGAATGGATGTGACATAATTTAAGGTACTATCCAGGCATTTGCCTCGAGGTACTGAGTAATTCCACGTAGGACTGTGCCATGGCTCAGGCGGTTAGTCGCCGGCCTCTCACCACGGAGGCCCGGGTTCGATCCCGGTTCAGTCCATGTGAGATTTGTGGTGGACAAAGTGGCACTGGGACAGGTTTTTCTCCGAGTTGTCGGTTTTCCCCTGTCAATTTCATTCCACTGGTGCTCCATTAATTGTAAAAGTTGGTAAAAAATACTGCTCATCTTCATCACAGGGGTTGCACAAGAAGCCTTAAGGCTGCGGTGCGTCCGTAGCATTTGCTGCGGTGCGTCCGTAGCATTGCTGCGGGGCCTTCACCACGCAAAAAAAAAAAAATTCCACGTAAGCCAGCAGTCAGGATAGTCGATGTTGCGGCCGTGATTTGAACCGGAGTCATCCAGAATGCATGTCGGAAGCATTAAACGCAGTGCTAACTTGCTCGGTTGCAAGAGCAAGGTGTTGTTTATACACAACGCAGTCAGCTGTGTGTCTGGGTTCGCTCAGAGCAGTGAGTTAGTGTCGTTACATGCGAATAAAGGTGAACTAAAGCACTGAAAGGTATTTATCGTGTCAGTGCAAACTGGTAGTGAATGTCGGGTATAATTTTCGAATTTTCAGATTGTTTAAACTGCAAAGACACGTGTTTTCTGTCATGCACTTCCGTCTAGACTAGCCTGCATACCTTTAAATAACTTAATAGTCATATTGGATGGCGCAAAGAAAATGGCGAACTTCAAAAAGTCCTTTAAAATTAACTGCTCTTCGGATCTTAATAAAATTACTGCCGTGCTGGACAAACATAACTATTAATTTTCATATAAATACAGTTTTACACCAACCAAATGCACTATTTATGTAAGAATAATAAAATGTTCTATAAATATCTAAAACCCCTACACGTGTTTCAGCTTATCGATAAGCCATCCTCAGGGGGTGTCATAACTGGTTGTTTATAAAACACGTACATATATTAATTCTTTGTAAAGGAGTATAGTCATCGCCATATGCCACTAGACTTCTTTTATCACTTTGTTACGCGAATAAATGCGTTCTTGGAAGCACTTCCTGTTAATTGTACACTTTTCAGATGTATCTCCTTCACACTCACTATTGTCCGTAGTGTTATATATAGTAGCATTAAGAATGATATTAAAATGTAGATGTATACATATATTGTCACAGTTTTCACATTTGAGATGTCACTTGTTCACTTTGTTGAACTTTGTTAAAAATGCACGGTGAAATTAGAACAAGCAGTTATGACACCCCCTGAGGATGGCTTATCGATAAGCTGAAACACGTGTAGGGGTTTAGATATTTTATAGAATATTTTATTATTATTACATAAATAGTGTATTTGGTTGGTGTAAAACTGTATTTATATTCAAAAATGCACGGTGAAATTAGAACAAGCAGTTATGACACCCCCTGGGGATGGCTTATCGATAAGCTGAAACACGTGTAGGGGTTTTTAGATATTTTATAGAATATTTTATTATTATTACATAAATAGTGCATTTGGTTGGTGTAAAACTGTATTTATATTCAAAAATGCACGGTGAAATTAGAATAAAGTTTAAAAAATATTAATTTTCAGTTTTTTTTTAACCAACGAATGCACTTTTTATTTTCGTATTTCTGTTCAATTAACCCTACACATGTTTCGGCCGCGACCATCATCAGGGGTACATTGATACATATGTAGGGTTAATTGAACAGAAATACGAAAATGAAAAGTGCATTCGTTGGTAAAAAAAACTGAAAATTAATGTCTAGATGCGCGGTGAACACAATATGAAAAACATAACTGTGTGTAACAAGCGATATATTCTGTTCCGTTGATTCGTCAGTTAAAATTACTTTCTATATACCACACTTTTTAACATTTTCTGCTTATTTTCTTTGATTATAAGGAAATCATTAATCTGATATCACCGTGGTAAAAATCAGTACAACAGGCTTTCCAGAAAACATCAGACATTATAACACTGCCCAAGCGCGCGCGCTCTTGTGTGTGTTTGTTGGTCAATTTCAGCTTTTGAGCCCTCTATTGACTTTTATGAAACTTTATATAAACGTTACGCCACTGAATGGCACCCCAACTCCATACTTCTTAATTTCCTACCGTGAGTAGTAACAATATGGCGGAAGGGCGAAATTAGGAAAATCGTGGGTACATTTGTTTAGCTTTCAGTTTTGTGGCAGTATTTAATTAAGTGCTAAAGTTAGACATGCGCACTGCGGTAGGCAGATACGTCATAAATACAGGGCATACACAAAAGAATGGTGCGGTTTCAAAAGTGAATAATACATTTATTTCTCACCTTACACGGGCACAACATACACCGTCAGCGGCTGCAACTGTCCAAGTTTCTCATTTGGTAATTACAGTCCTTCAATGTGTGCACCCTGGGTCACACGACACACATCCACACGGTAATCAAACTCATCCCAGACCCGGTGTAGCATGTCCGCTGTAATGGCCTGCAGTGCAGGTCGACCAGGACTCTTGCCTTTACACAAGCATCCAGTTTCTACAAACTGTCGGTACCACCTGCTTATGTTATTCTTGTGTGGTGCGTCTTTTTTAAACCGTGCACGAACTCACGCTGCACTGTAATCACAGATCTGGACACCTCAAAACGGAGCACACAGAAATCCTTCTCCTGCTGCAACGCCATATTTGAAACTGGCCCCGCGGCCACTTAGTAAGCATGAGAAGCGAACTGCTGGTAGCGCATGAGAAACTTGGACAGTTGCCGCCGCTGACGGTGTATGTTGTGCCCGTGTAATGTGAGACATAATTTCTTTATTCACTTTTGAAACCGCAACGTTCTTTTGTGTATGCCCTGTACAGCTACAAACTGTATATGTTTGTAAGTCAAGAATTATAAATGCGGCGAAGATGTGAAGCTTTGGGGAAAACCTTTTCTCTTTTTTTGCGGAATTCTGTATAGTTATCGAATTCTCTTGCAAAATTTAACTAACAAAATAAAACTCATCACAATCACAGATAAGGGTTTGATTTTTAGCAGTGCCATGTTTTGTTGAATAGTGATGCGTTCTGGAATGTGACGTCGTGTAGTTTGGTAGATAGGTGACGACGTTTCGGGGATATCTGCTGCCTCTATCTTCGGGTAAAAGCGTAGGTTTTCCCTGAAAGGCTGGTTCCTATTTTCCGTATTACATGACGCTATAGCCCGTAATGTCACTGTCATCCTACTGTACAGTGTCACACTCATTAATTTTTGTCGTAGTTACGAGTGCGTCTTGCACACGCACACGCACTGCCACGTATCCAACGGGTATCGCAGGTGCCTTCGGCAGGGGAGGTACGGGGCAGTAGGTAGATAGGGCGTGACACTGTGACTCACCTTCCTGGCTTCACGAGGTGTAGAATGCGTGGATATTTACCTCTAAATCCCCTACACATCTATCTTTATTACAGATTTCGCGCGCAGCTGCAGTGTTTGTGTTTTACATTCTACGAGTACGTAGGTACACAGAGCTCAGGATAGGGACAGGTGGCGGGCTATTGTGAATGCGGTAATGAACCTTCGGGTTCCATAAAACGCGGGGAATTTCTTGAATAGCTGACGACCTGCTAGCTTCTCAAGAAGGAGTTATAGTTAGTTAGTAGGTATACAGACCCTCCGCGACTTACGTAGTAGTTACTCTCCGCAAAGTCGAATTTTGCGCAAGTCGGAATTGAAGTATACATATCACGAGCTGTATATGTCTACACAAGGGAGTCCAGTTGAAATCCAAACTCCAACAGACTGTAACCTCATCGGCCGCAGCGTCACCGCGCCTCGCCGCATGTTATCGCCCAGCAGTATTCTTCCGCCACCTTCGTCTGATTGTACTTTCATTCCCGCAAGGAAAAAATTCGGCGCACTATTAAAAAAATGTTACACTATTATTTCACTTCTTTACTTTTTAAATTGCGTTAAGTCTGGGAGTGTCTCTATGTGAACACGGTAAAAATTTACAGTTTTTTAAAGAGAAAATAAGCATCCAGTGCCTGCGGCTATAAGAGTGATCTCTGAGTGTTTCTATGACTTCCGCGTGGAAGTTGAGGGTGTTCCTTTATTTGAGAAATATATTGAATTGCACTTGTAACTTTTGAGTGTAGAATTTCGCGTAAATTAACGTCAAAAGTATAAGTGTGCACTTTGCCTGCCTGTTTTACATCACCAACAGTGAGATTCTGAAAACAATTTAATTTTCCTATTTCATTCTATAATCAAATGTGCAATAATTTTGGGGAGTAATTCGTCTTATACATCGTACTTAAACGGTATATACAAAAGACAATTTTTAGAACTATGCTTTTGTTCAAAGGCTAAAAATCGTCACGTAGAAGTCTGTTTCAGAGATTAGAGATTTTATTTCTTAAACGTGAATACATGTTTTTATTAATATATTTTTTAAATAAACAAAAAAATTTTAAAAATGAGTTTATAATCGGTATTAATACCAGGAATAAACAGTACGTACTTGCATAGGCCAATTGGCAGATTTTCGTGTCTTCAGAAGCGGAGGCACGTTTCTGGCACCAAAATATTCAACAGTTTACCACGTAGAATCACAAGTGTGATGAATGTATAGGCTCAATTGAAAGCAGCATTAAATAAACACTCCTGTTCTCTGTTGATGAATTTCTAATGGGTAAAAACGAATCACGGATGTGGTGTAACGTTTCAATAATGTACGTAACTGCTTATAACCATGAACACTGGGTACAGCGGGTACATATATGTGCACAGGTTTATATACGTATATAATGCTCTGTTATACATATACTGTTTGTATATATTACGTATACATAAGCGTAAAAAGCGCCTTTGTCAGGACCACAATATCAACACTTTAATTACACAATACGCTCTGTAACATTACACAAAACATACTGCATATATACACATTTTTTAAAATCAGCAGTTTCAACCTCGGCGGTTCAACAGAGACAACACGTGGATGCGGTACTGTCGCACGTCTTTAGCGGGCTGATCGGCATGTTTGTCTTTGATATTTTGCAAATTCCTAGTGGGTGCATTGTACCCACTTGCACCCCCCCCCCCCGGCTACGGGCCTACTTATATAACGTCTTTCTATTGTTATATTTCTGTGTATTTTGCATTTTCAGGCGCGTTCACAAAATTGCGAAAAGCAACTATTAGCTTCGTCATGTCTGTCTGTCTGTCCGTCCGTCCGATTGAAAACTCAGCTCCAACGAGACGAATTTTCATGAAATTTGGTATTTGAATATTTTTTCGTAAGTATGCCGAGAAATTTCAAAGTCCATTAAAATGGGACAAGAATAACAAGTACTTTACGTAAAGACCTATGTACATTTATGATAATATCTCGCTGAATTCTTCTTAGAATGAGAAATGTTTCAGATAAAAGTTGTAGAGAAAATCAAAACACACATTTTATGTTCAATAACTTTTTTCCGAAAATCGTGCTGTTTATGAGATAATGTGGAAAAATATGTTAGAGCCGGACAAACCAGAAATGACAATATAATACAACGCATGCGCTTTGTGCTGGATAACTAAGGCTACAGACACACACTCAGAATATGTAATACTTATTGCTTTTCCACAGCGAAAATGGTTACGCGAACGCGCCTCACTGTTACGTTATACGTACACTGCCTGTCTTGTTTAGACTTATTCCTTATCGTGTTGTGACGTGACTATATTTTGGATAAATTGAATGTATAACACATGTATGTATGTCAGTAAGTAAGCAGTTCATGACTGCTGATTGCAGAAGTTTGTAAACTGGTGTCGAAGTGGCCGTGAACGTCTACACAGCGGAAGAAAGTCCAGGGAGTAGTGGCTCCATCTGCATACCGCCCCCGGACAGTGCCATTTCAGTCCAGGAGCAGGGAAGCGGGTATTTCGGTAATCTTTTGCATGCTGCTATTTGTAGATGTAACCAAAACAAAACCGCTTGACGTAATGCTTTGACTTTTTCTTCTCTTAAGCCCGAACAGTCACAGACTGATATACAAATTAAGTCTGCTTCTAGTCATATGTTTGGAATATACTAATTAAAAGAATTTTTATAACCGGAACTTGAAAGGCGAGAATATTAAACTCTCATCCGTGAAACACACAGCTTGTTGGCAGAGGTTTAAGTGTCTGCGTACTATGGCGTTTTCACGTGCTGACGTCACATTTCCACAGTAACTTCCTCCAAAAATAATAACACTGAAGACGAGGTTGAGGGGGGTGGTGAAATATGTGACAATCGCTGTTGGAGGAAGGGTTATGTAGCGAGAAACTCTTCCATTTTGTATTTAAATCTTGACAAATTACCCATCACGACCCATATACCTGCATCTTTAAATTGTCAGTAAAACCAGATGGTAAGAAAAGGTGCTATATATGTTGTGTATATTAATGACTCATACTTCTGTGTATGTTGGTTTGCGTTTCACAGACAACGACAGAAGTGAAATCAGACCTTATAAGCCGACATTTTGATTTTTCACGTAAAGTAGAAATAGCTGTTCCCACAAGGGAAAATTCTTCAAACATATGGGGTAAGCTAGGGTAAATTGGCGCAAAAATAAATCTCAAACCATAGCCAACTCTGTGATAATTTATTGATCACGTTAAGCACAGTTTGTAAGCTCTATCCTAGAGTTACATATTAATATAATTTGAATTAATTTAACTATAATCACTTTGACTGAGACCTGTTGAAAGTACACCACTTCATGGCCCGATTCACCCTAATCCACTTGGATGAGTCAGGTCACATTGAAGTTCCAGTCTTTACCCTGTCCGGATTTCCTTAAAGTGAGCGAATTCTGAAACTTAGCCAATTCATCACCCAATCCTTTCCACCCTAGTATTTCATACAACAGATCAGTTTTTCTCAAAATTTTTTTGCTCGTGTCCCCCCTTTAAACTTCATTTATCTGTGTACCCGCCCCTTCTTAGACGCTGATTACTTATGAAAAAAGTTACTTTATTTCCACATTGTTGATTTATATATTAGAATGTATTTATATTACTTTTATTTACAATATTTTATTGTTTTTAAATATTTTGTTCAGGTAAAGGTAAAGTTCACCCTATAACAGGCCATGAAGGCCCAGAGGGGGAGTAGAGTTATAGCTTTACTCTTTCTTTAACCTCGGCGCTAGATTCGATCTCTTACGGATCAACTTCAGGAAGGAACCACATCTATCAGCGACGTACAAGACATGAATTAGGATGAAGTTAAGCTTCCAATAGACGAAGTAGCTTCATACATTGAAATTCATAGTAGAAACGCAGTTGGTTGAGGCACTGACTCTACAAACCGGAACGTCGCGGGTTCGATTCCCGATGGCGTCATTGGAATTTTTCATTGACATAATTCTTCCGGTCGCACTATGGCCCTGGGGTAGACTTAGCCTCTAACAGAAATGAGTACCAGGGGTATTTCCTGGGGGATAAAGGCGGCCGGTGCGTAGGGCTGCCAACCTTACCACCTTCATGTGCCGATTGTCTAGAAATCTGGGAGCCCCAACCTCCTGGAACCCTAAGGGCCTTACAGGCCTGTGATGGGATTGCTTTACCTCCTTTACCTCAGTTAGGGCACTGACTAGGCTACAGCTTGAGTACAGTACGGATAAGAAGTTTTTCTTTCTTCGAAGAGGTCCATACAGGGTTCTGAGACCCATCTAGCCTCGTATTCAATGAATACTGAGGGCCTTTTCCGTGGGGGGGGGGGGGGGGGGGTAAACGGCCATGGCCTGAACCTGGCCATTCACCTTCATCTGGTGCCGAGGTTAAAAATACACGCAGCTGTGTCTTCACTGCCCTGTAAGTCTTCATGACATGCACTGGGACAACTTTACATTTACCTTTCTGTGTACATTCGGCTGTTTGTTTTAATATCCTACCTTTTTAGAGCCACAATTCCTCACAGTCCAAAATGATGTCGCCCTCGATGGACTAGTGGTTAGCATGCTCGCCACTGGACCCGGGTTCGCGGGTTCGATCCCGACCGAGGTCGATGGATTTTTAAGGGTGATAAAAATCCGTAGCACCACTTCCTTCGGAGGGGAAGTAAAGCCGTCGGTCCCATGTCGTAGATTTACGGCATGTAAAAGAACCCTACGGGCATGAATAGAAATGTTTCGTAAGCAAAATTTAGCGGCCATTTCTCACCCAAGTCTCCTGACTGCCTGCCAGATGGCTCTGGCGGTCACATCAGGATTGAGTTGAACAGCGCGGCCAGTCGGCTGGTCTCCGAACTGCCACAAATGCGCAGACCACGTAACCTCGGAAAGAGGAGGCCATTATTATCCAACAAAATGATACTTAGTATTTTAAAGTGGTCCATAACATAATAACATATGGCGCAGTTGTTTGAGGCACTGCGCTACAAACCGGAACGTCGCGGGTTCGATTCCCGATTGTGTCATTGGAATTTTTCATTGACATAATCGTTTCGGTCGCACTATGGCCCTGGGGTCGACTCAGCCTCTAACAGAAATGAGTACCAGGAATCTTTCCTGGGGAGGTAAAGGCGGCCGGTGCGTAGGGCTGACAACCTTACCACCTTCATGTACTGATTGTCTAGAAATCTGGGAGCCTCAACCTCCTGGACCTTAAGGGCTTGTAATGGGATTGCTTTACCTTTTGGTAGAACTTCTAGATTAAGAAAGGAATGTCTACGTTTGACGTAATATTCAAGTAAGTTTGTCCTTGTGCACGCCTTGAAAGTATAAGGAAATATGGAAGTGTAACTCCACTTATTTTTTAACCTCGGCACTAGATGGCGGTAAGTGGTCAGCTTCAAGTCCCGGCCGCTTTACGCACGGGACAGAGAGCCTCCAATACCCGTTGAAGAGGAGGTTTCGTGGGATTTACAGCCATCACGCATGAGTGGCAGAAGGGATACATATCTTGCCCCTCCCGGGAATCGAACCACGGTTCCCCGGAAGTTCATTCCGCAGCCTATTCACTATAATGACTGAGCTGCCTTGCCTCTTTCTCACGTAATAGAATTACTAGACCCAGAAGTTACGCTATATATGTGTACACGCATGGGACAAATAATAAATGGGTCAATGATTATAGTTGGAAAACCTGAAAGGAAGAGCCCACTTAGGAAATATAAGGTTATATATGAAGATAATATTAGAATGGAATTAGGGCGAGAAACTGTCTTCGGCACTAAACTCTCTCAAGGTAGGGTGGCCTAGCGAATTATTGTGAACACGATAATTAACATTTCGGGTGAATGAAAATTTAGGTGTTTTTGAATAATCAGCAATTGTCAGCTTTTCAAGAAATTCCCCGTTTTTTTAAATCGATAATAATAATAATAATAGTAATGATGTATGACGTAATGTGTTTTTGCCGTTAGTGGTGCCTTTTCATGCATTACCCATTCATCCATTTGAATAAAAACTTATTTATCAGTCCACAAAATATAAATAAAATTTATCCTTGAGTTTGCCTTGAATCCTGGGCTCGAAATACGTAATACGTTAGAACCCAATGACCAAGCTACTTCCAATATAAAAAAAAACACTTAAAAATATATTTTGAACAAGTTCCTGTGAAGGAGGAAAATGGGCGCTCCGTATGTGGGCTGACCCATTGTGTAAGGCCCTTGTATAAAGCGGGGGAGTTTGTGGGGAAGAGTGTTGAAGGGGGGTAGGAGAGGCAGACAGCCAGGAAGCAACATCTTGCCGATAGGAATAGCGATGCAAATCGTACTAGTATGTGTAAGTCGACTCCCCTTCCCCCCCAGTACCCCCCCGTGCCCCACCTATTGGTCCCGGCATTGTGCCCACAACCTTATTTAGACAGGAATGTTTGTTAGCTACCGAAAGAGAAACACAGAGAGCGGGAGAGTTGTAATGTAAGAGTCCGTTCTGTTCTTCGTCTCGCATATGATCTCGCCTTGTCGCTGGCCCTACAAAAGAAACGAACGACCCATTTCGTGAGCCAACACAGGCACCAGGAGAGAGCCATCATCGGACACGCTCGACTCTCATTTGTCACAGAAATACTCTTTCACTTGTCAGCTTCACTCTCATTTTTGCCACCCAACTATTCTGGCGCTGCACGCAGTTGTCACCTTCTTGGCGAAATTATGCGCCAATTACATACAGTATGATAGATGTGTTAATATAAGTTTGGGGTCTGTTATAAGATGTATCAAAATAAATAAAATTTATCTTTAAAATTCCAGTTTGTGTCTCACAGAAAACAAACTGCATCTTCGTTACAAACAGAATCGGTTTAGAGGTTTGGGGAAATAGTCGCTGTTTTTCCTGAGTGTAATATAAAACAAACAATAAAATAAACAGATTCCGTCAACAAAATGTAGAACTTTACACGTTATAGCAGTTGGTACATATAGTAACCACTGTGCTTTTGATGGATGTATGGAACTGAAAGCTTTTTTTTTTCTCGAAAACTGTACTAAATAATTTCTTATAAATTTAAGAACTGTGAATTTTGTATCACGCTACTAGTGTTGCGTTGGAATTTTATCCAGCCAGTAATATCCACGAAATTTGTGTTAATTTACTTTAAACTTGTTTACTCCGTGCGCTGTCTTGACCAACACAGTCAATTTATTACACCAACCAAATCCACACTAATATTCGCATATAAGTGCTATACACAAAGCTGCGACATGTTTCGGTACTAGTTCACCATCCTCAAGGATTTTAATCCTGTTTTGACTGTACGTATTTTAAGACACAGGCTGTACCTTTTATACGATACAGATATTAACAACGCAGCCTACAGCATGTTGTGGAACCGTACAGACAGTGGCTTGTCAGTGACGGTTGGTTTTAGATCTAGCAGCCTGTGCTGCCTGAGGATGGTACACTAGCACCGAAACATGTCGCAGCTTTATGTATAACACTTATATGTGAATATTAGAGTGCATTTGGTTGGTGTAATAAATTGAGTATGTTTTTTTTTAAGTTATTTCATATCTCACGAACTTCCTTGATGGTTGAGTTTATTCCCTCTTTTATGGAGTACATCCGTTTTTGTGAAATGTTAACTAAAAAATTGTGTCAAGCTAAATCTGCGTCTTAAGTCATTCCTTGATGACGTAGGTCCTCGCACGTAAATATCGCAATAGACCATCGTAATGGGTCATGACATCTGTCTGTCCTAATTTATCAAATTACTGTACACATAGATAGTAGTTCTGTACAGTTGATGGAGCCAGGACTTAGCTTCTATCCACCACCACCACCACCACCACCACCACCATCATTCTATTATTCTTGTTTTTCTGCAATTATGCTTCATTGATAATCGACTTGTTAAAACATTCCGAAACAAACTGAACTTTGAAGTGTCAATTAAGTTATTTTGCTATGTCAACTCTTTAAACACGAACAGTTAACATTAATTGTGTTTAAAGATTTAGTTCGTACCGCGCAGTAAACACACGACCGGGAGATGAAACTTGTTCCAATTAGTGGCGAGTTTAAGAATGCATGGAACTGTGAATCCACGCCCCCCCCCCCTCCGTACCTGTCGTACTATTTGATTAAGCGCAAGTAGAACATTACTAGCTCCACACAACAGACTTCTTCTTGACAAACTAATAGTTGCTCAGCTACTCAAGTTATTTCTCTCATTTTTGGAACGTAAATGTTCATTACCGTGTTTACAACAGCCCACTACTTGTCAGTAAGCCGAATCAGCTAAATCCTTTCCAAACCCTCCCATCCTGTTTTTAAGTCTCATTTTAATATTATCATCGAATCTACGCCTAAGTCTGTCAAGTGGTATTTTTACTTCACGCACGTCTTTTCTTTCTCATGTGTGTTGCTTGTTCGGTACTTGTCACCTTAAACAGTTTTTTTGAAGGGCCCCGCAGCAGATGCTACGGACACACCGCAGTCTTAAGGCTTATTGTGCAACCCTGTAATGAAGATGATTAGTTTTTTGCCTTTTTTCTGTGTAACGGAGCACCGGTGGAATGAATCTGACAGGGGAAAACCGAATTACTCGGGGGAAAAACCTGTTCCAGTATCACTTTGTCAACCACAAATCCCACATGGACCGACCTGGGATCGAACCCGGGCGTCCGCGGTAGGAGGCCAGCGACTAACCGCCTGAGCCATGGCACGGCCACTTAAATCAGTCAGTTCAGCACTGAAGTACATAGTGAAGTCCTGAATATTAAAGTTACTCTTGTATTTGTTGCATTCCGCTCTGTCGCTTGTTAGTTTTTCTCACAACACAGCTTTTATTTACAGCTTTATACCAGATTATAAAACAACTCACGTATTTACTGAGACGGATTGATATTTCTATTCACGTAATTAATTATATTGTGTCTAGCGTTAACTTTCCTTGTAAATGTATATAGACGTGTGACGTACGATTTCAGAGGCGCCGCGATGCTATCATCTCTCTCAAGAATCAACATATTAGTGCCAGAAGGAAGGATGGCTGTCCAGCTACAGACGAGCAGATAATCGGCGTCTGGCAGTCGTGGTATCGGGTAGGCCGTGTCCCAGATATGAATGTTTTAAGACGCGGTGCCTGCTCGAGGTGGTGTAGAAATAGCATTCAGCTGTTTAGGAGGGAAGGTGGTACACGTAAGCGAACAACTTTCTTCGTTTTTCACAACCATCATTGTTCGTGAATAAATCTATTTTTGTACCTGTGATTTATAGTTGAAAAACACGGTGAAGATGGAGGTATATTATTGCAAATGTAAGGCGTAGAAATGACTTAGAAACTAAATGAACTATTTAATTAGAACAAAGTAAAGAATTGTGTGAAGGAATTCTGTAATAGAACATCGGATGCGATGATCTTTAAAATTTTTGTTATTTACAGTAAATTTGTATTATAATGCGTCCCTTCCGTGATAAGTGGGTCTCTGTCACCATGATAAGTCGGTCCCTGTCACCATGATAAGTCGGTCCCTGTCACCACGATAAGTCGTCCCTGTCACCATGATAAGTCGGTCCCTGTCACCACGATAAGTCGGTCCCTGTCACCACGATACCCACGGTCCCTGTCACCACGATAAGTCTGTCCCTGTCATCACGATAAGTCTGTCCTGTCATCACGATAAGTCGGTCCCTGTCACCACGATAAGTCGGTCCCTGTCACCACGATAAGTCGGTCCCTGTCACCACGATAAGTCGGTCCCTGTCACCACGATAAGTCGGTCCCTGTCACCACGATAAGTCGGTCCCTGTCACCACGATAAGTCGGTCCCTGTCACCACGATAAGTCGGTCCCTGTCACCACGATAAGTCGGTCCCTGTCACCACGATAAGTCGGTCCCTGTCACCACGATAAGTCGGTCCTGTCACCACGATAAGTCGGTCCCTGTCACCACGGCAAGGCGCGTCCTCAGTTTGCGGATGGAGGAACGGCCTGCGGATATGGAGGGTAGCTGCGAATAAATTGAATAAGCAGTCGCGGACAGCCGACAAGGGTTGGTCCTCCAGCTTGGCGGTTGGGCGAGGTGCCAAAAACTCCTCACCGTAAAAAATTACCACGTTACGAAACATTTCACAATGCCTTGGACATAGACTGATTCTTTGGTACAACCTAAGCTTAGGATAGGGACAGGTGGCGGGCTTTTGTGAATGCGGTAATGAACCTTTGGGTTCCATAAAACGCGGGGAATTTCTTGACTAGCTGAGGAATCTGCTGCATGGAGTTAGTTAGTTGGTTGGTTGGTTAATGTGTCCCTAAGCAAACGATCATTCAGTGAAACTGTGGTTTAATAGTAGGCTATGTATCTCTTCACGGCTATAATTTATGAGTGTGTTAGTGCAGTGGGTGTGTGTAAAAGTCGTAGCTCTTTTTCCCACTGTGTAACAGCCCCTAGTGGGCCAGGGCCTACTCATTATCGAGGCAGGCTTCACGATCACACTTTAGACACACCACAGTCGGTAGGACTCCTCTGTACAGTGATCAGCTCGTCGCAGAGACCTCTACCTGACAACACACAACACTCACAACAGACAGACATCCATGTCCTCGTCGGGATTCGAACCCACAATCCCAGTAAGCGAGCGGCCGCAGACCGACGCCTTAGACCGCGCGGCCACTGGGATCGGCAAAAATCGTATCTAGACATAGAAATTATCAACATTTTCCCTTAAAATGTTCACACAGTTTATACTAGTAATGTTACATTTCCATCTGTCTCTTTGTGTCTTTGTTTCCTATTCGACGGGTACAGAGGTTATGTCAACAGGGGTAAAGCGACTAGTTCCTGATGCGTTTAACTGTTTTGCATCAAGTACTGAAGTCAAGAATGGGCAGAGCTGTTGCGGCATGGAAAAATAAAGTATATAATCTTAGCAATTGACAGACCTGGTACTATAGTATCATTGCAGGACCCTTAAGTAATTGTGTCAAGAGCTGTTCCTGCCTTACGAATTCATTTGTCTGCCATTTTGTTGTTATTAATTGTGGGAGACGATTTGTGGTGTTCTTTGACATAAAGAGCACGTATGTGTGAGGGGAGAGGTGCATGCAGGATTTTGGTGGGGAAACCCGAGGGAAGGAGACCACTTGGAAGACCCAGGCGTAGATGGGAGGATAATATTAAAATGATCTTCAAGAAGTGGGATGGGGGCATGGACTGGATTGATATGGCTCAGGATAGGGATAGGTGGCGGGCTGTTGTGAGTGCGGTAATGAACCTTCGGGTTCCATAAAACGCGGGGAATTTCTTGACTAGCTGACGACCTGTTAGCTTCTCAAGAAGGACTCTGCTACATGGAGTTAGTTAGTTAGTTTGACATAAAGTTAATTCCAAGTTTAGTGCAAATACGTCAAATGTCTCAACAGTTCAAATGGTACGAACTCATTCACAAGCAGGATGATGATTTTGTAAACATATTTCCCCTCCTTTTTAGGAGGGGAAGTGGGCTGAAAATTGACAAACTACGCGAGAGGTTTCTAAAGTTTTACTCCTCTCAGATTTTGGTTTAGAAGTTTGCCACAAATGAAATAACAGTGACTTCCGATGTTACCTTTTGACCCTCTTCACTGTCAAACTAAATACAGTCGAACCCGGTTATAACGACATCGGTTTATACGACACCTCGTCTATAACGTCAGACATTCTGTGGTACCAAATAATTCCGCACTATTAACCGTAACATTATACTCCTAGGTTATAACAACACTCATTTATAACGTTCATGACGTTATAACCGAGTTCGACTGTGTTTAAATAATACGCGTCCTCGTTTAGGTGTGGGTGCGACATCGACGTTTTGGAGGGAAATGTTGCCTTTATCTGCACGATTGAAAGAACTGACACTTAGTTGACGCACGAAGATTTAGAAATACGTGGAAATGAAAACAAATCGCGTACTCCATTACTCAACTCATGAATGGGACGTTTTAATTCTGAGAGATATTTTTATGGAAAATTTCCAAGTCATTAAAATATTTTATAGGTACAATAAACTGTAGAATGACTGCACATGAAGACATATTTAGCATTTTATACCCATGCTTGTTGTATGAAATTTCGAAGTTGGAGGCCATAAACCTCTCCTTTCAAAGTTAACTTTATGAAATTCAGATGAATTTTTGTAAGCATTGATGACGTCTGCACTAGCGAAGTCTGTGGTTGAAGATTCATCTATCTGGCCACCCTCTGTACTGTAATTTATTTATTGATTTGTATTTAACCTTTAAAGTTTAGTGGTTACTTCTTGTACCACCAAGTTTACCGTTTAACAAGACAGGCAATGTACGTATAAACACAATACGGGGGCGCGTTCGCGTAACCATTGTTGCCGTGGAAAAGCGATACGTATTACATATTGTGAGTGTGTGTGTCTATAGCCTTAGTTATCCAGCATGCAAAACACATGCGCCGTATTATATCGCCATCTGTGACCTGTCTGGCTGTACCATATTTTTCCACATTATCTCATAAACGGCACGATTTTGGGAAAAATATTATTGAACATAAAATGTGTGTTTTGATTTTCTCTACAGCTTTTGTCTGAAACATTTCTCATTCTAAGGACAATTCAGCGAGATATTATCATAAATGTACATAGGTCTTCATGTGAAGTACCGTTATTGTTGTCAGATTTTAATGAAACTTGAATTTTGTCGACAGATATTCGAAAAATACTCAACTATCAAATTTCATAAAAACCCGTCCAGTGGGAGCCGAGTCGTTCCAATGCGGGCCGACGGACAGACATGACGAAGCTCTATATATTCGCTTTTCGCAATTTTGCGAACGCGTATTAAACCTACGTTTCTCCCATAAAATATAACTTACTTATGCCTTCATTGTGATTCTCACAAGAAAACAACTGATTTCCGTAAACGAAATTAGCAGAGTGGTTTTTGTAACGGAAACGGACTTTGTTCCCTTTGAGGTAAGAGTTGAATTTTTAAATGTAGCCTACATTAATTTTAGGTTTGACAAGTTTAGTGCGTGCAGTAATAAATTCAGTTAATTTGTTTCTTTATTTGCGTGCTGACTTAACCGCCTAAAGGCCAATTACAGGAATCAGCATTAATACAACAACAATATATAATAATAATAATAATAATAATAGCTGCCTCGTGCTTAATAACCACGCCATGAAAATATGTCGGGAAATGGAGGTGTAGCTCCGTTTATTTTAACATCTTTACTGTATGGAAGTAAGTGGTCAGCATCAAGCCTCAGCTCCTTTACTCCGGGGAAGAGCCCCTGGTACCTACTAGACAGGAGGCTGGCAGGGTCCCAGAGCCGGCCTGGACACTGTGGAGAAGAGGAAAGCCTCTGCTGCTGTTGAGAGTCAAACCCTGACTGAGTTACCCTGGCTGCTATTACATTAGTAACAGTAAAGTGAATTTCACGCTATAACCTGCCTTGAAGGCCCCGATGGGGAGTAGAGGTATAGCTATTATATTTTTACTGTATAACCTTGGCGCTAGATGGGGGTGGGTGGTCAACACCACGCCCCGGCCGCTTTATCCCCGGGAATGACCCGGTATCCATTGTACAGGAGTCTGGGTGGGCACCAGGGTCAGTCTGGACGGGTGCGGAAAATTTCGCCCTCACCAGGTTTCGATCCCCGGACCGTCCAGCCCGTAACGAGTCGCTATACCGTCTGAGCTATCCTGGCTCATATTGCATTAGTACCGTTGATAAAAGAAAAATGTAGTTACAAGTGGCAAGGTCTTATCGGAATTTACCACAAACCGCGCAATGTCTGCAGTATTCATATCTGTATTTGTTTCGGGAATTTACAGACACGGCCATCTCGCTAACAAACCTCCACCGTAGAAACCCTGAGACGGTAACTTTCTCGTCATTAAAATACACATTTATTTATTTATTTGGGGTAAGCAGTGGCGCTGTCGTTTGAGGTCGCGGGGTCGATTCCAGACGGGGTCATTGGGATTTTTCATTGACTTAATCCTTCCTGCCGCAATATGGCCCTGGGATCGACTTAGCCTCTAACAGAAATGAGTACCAGGGGTGTCTCCTGGGGAGTAAAGTCGGCCGGTGCGTAGGGCTGACAACTTTGCCACCTTCATGTGCTGATTGTCTAGAAATTCTGGGGGCCTCAACTTCCTGGAGCTCTAAGGGTCTTTCCAGGCCTGTAAAGGGATTGCTTATCTTTTATTCGTTTATTAAAGCGCCGAATGCAAATTTTTATTAGTTTAGATTGGAGTGGGAAGGATTTGGATGGGTATGTTAGTGACGTAATGTGAGGCTTTGTCCGGATATTTGCCTGGATAGATTGAGAAAACCCGTGAATAATATCAGTCATGTGTTGTGTCCGGGCTGAGGTTTGAACCGGTTACCTCCAGAGAACAAGTCAGAAGCGTCGTGACGCTGTGATAAAGACACTGGACCATGTCTGTAAACAGACAATCTACGATCCCTGCATCACATCATACATCTGTGATCGCGGTGAAGTAACACAAACGAACGAAACTGGCGGTGTCTACGTCTCACGCAAGAAGAAGCAGGCATCTGTCCGTCCGGCCATTACGGACGCAAGTCGTAAGCATAATAAACTGGTGTGCCACATTCCGTTGGCCCGGCGTCTATTTAGGAGACGTGATTACACAACACACCCTCGATCATTCGGTTTGTGATAGACGATCGATGTTTCAAACGATGCAGCAACAGAAGCCAAAACACTAAATAACTTCCGTAGAAACTGCTGAAGTATCTGCTGTGTTGCTCTCTATCCCGTGTTCCTCACTCTAGATGAAGTTTTATCATTCTTTATTTTATGCCTTTCCTTCTTTAACTTTCCTCTTCTCTACCATTTATTTCCTTATTATAGTCTAGTAGTAATAGCTCAGTCAGCTTAGTAACGACAGTTGTGCCTTGATTTGATTATTCTTAGTGTTGGAGAAGAATGGAGCAGATCAGTTGGACCGATCGTGTGAGAAATGAAGAAGTATTACATAGAGTGAAGGAGGAGAGGAATATCGTACATACAATAAAAAGAAGAAAGGCTAACTGGATTGGTCACATCTTGCGTAGAAACTGCCTTCTGAAACATGTGATTGAAGGAAAGTTAGAAGGAAGGATAGAAATGACGGGAAGACGAGGGAGAATGCGTAAGCAGCTACTGGATGAGCTTAAGGAAAATAGAAGATACTGGAAATTGAAAGAGGAAGCACTAGATCGAACTCTGTGGAGAACTCGCTTTGGGGAATTTCTTGACTAGCTGACGACCTGCTAGCTTCTCAAGAAGGACTCTGCTCCATGGAGTTTAGTTAGTTAGTTAGTTACTATGTCCTTAGATACTTTCATAAGTGAATGGAGAATTAGGCTTTTTGTGCAACCCTGTGATGAAGATGATGATGAGCAGTTTTTACCAAGTTTTACAAGTAATGGAGCACCAGCGGAATGAAACTGACAGGGGTAAACCGACAACTCGGAGAAAAACCTGTCCCAGTGCCACTTTGTCCACCACAAATCTTACATGGACTGACCCGGGATCGAACCCGGGCCTCCGCAGTGGAAGGCCGGCGACTAACCGCCTGAGCCATGGCACGGCCATTAGAAACCCCTTGCTGTCACATATTCATTTCTCTATGTTGTCTGCGCCACGCATTTTGTATCGTACACCATAACATATTTATTATATCTGGTATGTAGTAAAAATATGGGCCGCCATAGCTCAGTCGGTATAGCGACTCGCTACGAGCTGGACGGTACGGGGATTGAACCCCGGTGGGGGCGAGATTTTCCGTACCCGTCCAGACCGGCCCTGGGTCTTACCCAGTCTCCTATACAATAGGTACCGGGGGTAAAGCGGCCGGGCGTGGAGTTGATTACCCACCCCCATCTAGCGCCGAGGTTAAAGGAAGAGTAGAGCTATACCTCTACTCCTCCTCTGGTCCTTCATAACCTGCTATAGGGTGAACTTTACGTTACGTATTAATAATGTCTGGCTAAATTTTTCGCTACTGTAATTTTCTCGACTGTGCTCTTCTATCAATTCCAGTAGCAATCCGGCATTGTAACTTAATATGTCAAAAATATGCTACGCATTTTAAACTAACTGTATTTGCATTCATCTGTGATGAAAAATTTTAGTCAAACTTTCTGAACTTGTATTTAGTTTGAAACATGCACCTTCCGAATATAAACAACATACAGCACTATAGTACATGCTGTGACGTCATGTTTTATTCAGTTCGTTAATACACTTAGCATGAACTTGCATTAAAAATATTCTAACCGAAATTAAATAACACGACAGCAACACAGCTTTTTTTAAAATTCTATTTCGATAATGCAGCCTATTTTGATTTCTTGCCTCTAAACAACCCTGTTTGATTGCTGGCCATTTAGCTTTTTTTTCCTACCACTCCCACAATCCTGTGCTATCAGTGATGCAACAGAGTTGCCCCTGTCAACACTGCATGTAACTAATCAGGTGTCATATTTCCAGTGACGTATGCTTATGGCTGCCGTGTTTATAATTTTTGTATTTGACGACAGTTTTTAGGTTATATACGAAATGTAATGATCGGTTTTATCAGTACCTAGAATAGTTATTGGTTAATGTAACAGTGTATGATGTGATACTGTATGAGCAATATTCGGACTGCCCACAGGAGGAGTAGAATATTTGAACGACAAACGCTCTAAGGTTAGTTTATCATTTCTTATTATTTATTATTATTATTATTTACTGCAATTTGGTTTTCACCGGTGGCAGTAGTCCTTACACTAGTACACACAATACAAATGTTCTCACCCGGTGGCGGTAGTCCTTACACTAGTACACACAATACAAATGTTTTCACCCGGTGGCAGTAGTCCTTACACAGTACACACAATACAAATGTTTTCACCCGGTGGCAGTAGTCCTTACACTAGTACACACAATACAAATGTTTTCACCCGGTGGCAGTAGTCCTTACACAGTACACACAATACAAATGTTTTCACCCGCTGGCAGTAGTCCTTACACTAGTACACACAATACAAATGTTTTCACCCGGTGGCAGTAGTCCTTACACTAGTACACACAATACAAATGTTTTCACCCGGTGGCAGTAGTCCTTACACTAGTACACACAATACAAATGTTTTCACCCGGTGGCAGTAGTCCTTACACTAGTACACACAATACAAATGTTTTCACCCGGTGGCAGTACTCCTTACACTAGTACACACAATACAAATGTTTTCACCCGGTGGCAGTAGTCCTTACACTAGTACACACAATACAAATGTTTTCACCCGGTGGCAATAGTCCTTACACTAGTACACACAATACAAATGTTTTCACCCGGTGGCAGTAGTCCTTACACTAGTACACACAATACAAATGTTTTCACCCGGTGGCAGTAGTCCTTACACTAGTACACACAATACAAATGTTTTCACCCGGTGGCAGTAGTCCTTACACTAGTACACGCAATACAAATGTTTTCACCCGGTGGCAGTACTCCTTACACTAGTACACACAATACAAATGTTTTCACCCGGTGGCAGTAGTCCTTACACTAGTACACACAATACAAATGTTTTCACCGGTGGCAATAGTCCTTACACTAGTACACACAATACAAATGTTTTCACCCGGTGGCAGTAGTCCTTACACTAGTACACACAATACAAATGTTTTCACCCGGTGGCAGTAGTCCTTACACAGTACACACAATACAAATGTTTTCACCCGGTGGCAGTAGTCCTTACACTAGTACACACAATACAAATGTTTTCACCCTGTGGCAGTAGTCCTTACACTAGTACACACAATACAAATGTTTTCACCCGGTGGCAGTAGTCCTTACACTAGTACACACAATACAAATGTTTTCACCCGGTGGCAGTAGTCCTTACACTAGTACACACAATACAAATGGACATATAATATACATAAAAATAACAATACAAAACAAACTATACACAATTACAAAACAAAATACATACAGTAAATACAAGTACACACATTAGAACACCGTACACACATTACAAAAACATCCACACCTTACAAAAGCATCAACTCCTTACAAAAGCATCCACATCTTACAAATACATCCACACCTTACAAAAACATCCACACCTTACAAAAACACCCATACACATACAAAATAAAATACATACAGTAAATACAAGTACACACATTAGAACACCGTACACACATTACAAAAACATCCACACCTTACAAAAGCATCCACTCCTTACAAAAGTATCCACATCTTACAAATACATCCACACCTTACAAAAACATCCACACCTTACAAAAACACCCATACACATACAAAATAAAATACATACAGTAAATACAAGTACACACATTAGAACACCGTACACACATTACAAAAACATTCACACCTTACAAAAGCATCCACTCCTTACAAAAGCATCCACATCTTACAAATACATCCACACCTTACAAAAACATCCACACCTTACAAAAACACCCATACACATACAAAACAAAATACATACAGTAAATACAAGTACACACATTAGAACACCGTACACACATTACAAAAACATTCACACCTTACAAAGCATCCACACCTTACAAAAGCATCCACACCTTACAAAAACATCCACACCTTACAAAAACATCCACACCTTACAAAAACACCCATACACATACAAAACAAAATACATACAGTAAATACAAGTACACACATTAGAACACCGTACACACATTACAAAAACATTCACACCTTACAAAGCATCCACACCTTACAAAAGCATCCACACCTTACAAAAACATCCACACCTTACAAAAACATCCACACCTTACAAAAACACCCATACACATACAAAACAAAATACATACAGTAAATACAAGTACACACATTAGAACACCGTACACACATTACAAAAACATTCACACCTTACAAAAGCATCCACACCTTACAAAAACATCCACACCTTACAAAAACATCCACACCTTACAAAAACACCCGTACACAGTACAAAAAAAAACACACACGCACATTACAAAAAACACCCACTCATTAATTAATTTCAGTGCGTTAGAATATCCTCAGTCTTTTGCACACGGAAGCACCACAGCTGTTTCCGTCTCGTGGCTCGCCACAACAAATTCATATTTCCTACTATGTGGCCACTCCATATAAAATGTTCCTTATATAAATAGCATTTTGTCGTGGTGTTATTTTCAGATGGCCTAAAAGACTATTGTTTAGTTACACAATTTCTTATCACAAATGAGGGATAGATATTCAAAATTCCTGTAATTTTAAATTCTGTTTTTCGTAATACGAGTTTCAGTCCATGTTCAAGTGGATTTGTTTTGACTTTAATTAACAAAAATACAATCGTTACCCTCTTTCCATAAAGAAGAGTCGCAATACTGCTTTACTCTGCGTTTTCTTGAACAAATTCGCATTAAACTTGGCCTCGAGTAAACAAACTACATGAAGATTATAACCAACAGACCGCAGTGTTTCGCATGAGAAAGTTCTTGCAGAATTCTGACGAAATTTTGTGTCGTAACCTACACCAAAATAAATTCCGTGGATCAGATTTGTCCTTGAGAAGCCAGTAATCATTTACCTCATCGAGAAATTACCCCGCGTTTTATAACCCGACCTTCCATTACCGTGAAGGAAGAGTTAGTCGTTTGCCCCGTTCTGAGCCAGCTGAATCCAGTCCAGATCATCACAACTTCTTTCTTAACAATCCGTGATATCATCCCATCTACCTCTAAATTTCGCAAGTGCGCTCTTGTTTTCGGCCTTCAGTTTATTAACGGTTTATTTAACGACACTTTTAGTAGCTCATGCTATAGGTTAAAGCAAGGAATAGTGAAGGTAAAGGTCACCCTATCACAGGCCATAAAGGAATGGTGAGGTGATAAATTAAAATAACAATTTCTGGGTTATTGCACCGTGAAAGGTTATAATTCGTTTCCCACCTATAGATGGAAGTGCTGCTTCCATCTTCAGGGTAAGTGAATTAGGTTCTGGTAGATATCGAAGTACTTGGAGCAGGAAATATATCGGTTATATAAGCGGGTTTCGAGGACTGTGGTCAGTCAAAACCACGAAATGGGATGAGGGTCTAACGAATTGAAAAGTATGTAGAATGAAATGATCGTGGCCAAATTTGAGGTATTGCCTCAGAATTTATTTGCAGAGATAGAGGAAAACCACGAAAAAATGTACCAAAATAGCTTACCTCCTGGTTCATATCTGGATCTGAAACCTCCTGAACATACAGAAAGTTTGAAGAATTTTTAAAAATTTTTCTCTGCGTACTGAGCTCTCTCTAACCTACATTTTAGATATCTAGGGCTGGTGATTTATGTCCTTAAGTCTGAAAGTTCGTAGTAAAATTTAATAATTAGTATAGTAAGTAATATTATTGTTATATGTTGTTAATATTATAATATATTATTAATATATATGTATATATTATATTAATATTATTATAGTAACAATAAATAGTATAATTTCCTAAGTAAAGTTCACCCTATAACAGGCCGTGAAGACCCATAGAGCGAGTAGAGGTATAGCTTTACTCTTTCTTTAATCTCGGCGTAGATGGGGGTGGTGGTAACGCCACGCCTTAGACGTTGTACCCCGGGAAAGAGACAGTGTACCCATTGTACAGGAGGCTGGGTAAGCCTCAGGGCCTTTCTAGACAGGTGCGGAAAATCTCGCCCCCACCGGTAACATAATTTATTTTACCCTTCTTGGTTCCCAATAAGTTTTCTCAGAACTAAGACGTGATATTCATGTTCTTTAAACACGTGCCTATACTGTAGAAAACTGATGGATCTTGCAAAGGCCTCTGATGTGCAACCGATAATTATTTTTATTTATAAATTGTTAGTGGTGTTTATTTCAGTCACATAAACACATTTTCCTCCCTAGCCGAGGGCTACACTGGAACTCTGTCAAGGCTACAATATACATCGTCGCTCTATAAAGTCCTGTGAAATAAACTAGACCAATTCTGGTCATGGTGAACGCCGTTATGTCAAGTTCTATTAATATCCTACTGCATAACTGACAGACGTCGTGAAAACTTTTGGATCTGTGCATATCCGGACTTGTCAGCAAACAAGTCAGTCCCTGTGAAAGAGAGAAGACCTTCATCCTGTTTGTGATCGGAATATGAGGCGAAAAAATAAACGTTTTCTGAGATGTATCGTGGTAGAAATTTACCGACGTTTCGGAAGGTTGTACTGCCTGTGTCATCAGGAGAGAAGAGAGGCAAGTAAGTCCCTACGCGTTGTTTGGTACGTTTTTACGAGCCTACACGGTGTCGCATGTGATAAGACAGGGTCTTCGTGCAGGACGTCTGATTTTTAGGAATGATTACTGACGTTAAGCGTGGGTATGGCTGTACTTTCATACACTTCTTCGCGTTTCGTAATCAGAGTTTCCACTTATGAATTCATGTGTCACTTTCGAAAATCCAGGCCAGTGAGCAATGCTCGGTTCCGACACGAAACCCGCATACCGAGTCGTCAGCCCGAGTTCTCTCTCCATCTGTCTCTTACTTGGTGATTCAACCCTCAACTGTAGCTGGTCCTCTAAATGTAATTTATGTCGCTTATTCGGTTGACGACATTGCGCAAACTGGCTTCACAAAATTTTGAAATCTATATTTAAAACTGAGGCATCTCTTACTACCTTCCTGGTGAGTCACTAACAACATTTTGCGCAGATTCCATCCGGTGAAGTGCGAGTGTCTTGAGTCTCAGTGATGGAGGTTTGTTTTTCGCCCCTCCATTTCTTGTAGTTTAACTCTGCACTGCACTTGACGGACCTTTAATTATTCTAGCATTTGTTTGGAGCTGAGGAAAACCATAAACATATCTTGATATAATATTATTCAGAACCAAACACTGTAGATGGCAAGGAATCTTACAAGTAAGAATGTTGAAATTGATATTTCGCATTGTCACTAGCGCTCCTGGTGCCGTAAAGCGGAATTCTTCAGTATTCTGCGTCTTCAGTTGTAAGACTACGTTACAATTCAACTACTTTATACTGATCAAACATATGCGAATTAGTTGAGAAGTGCATAAAACTACATTCCAACCACATGATTTGGCTACATTCAAGATTTTGTTTGTGTCTCTACAACCTGCTGTCATTTTCTGCTTGGACAGAGTAATGAATATCTGGATTCTGTCCTCTATTTCTTCCGTATAGTTACGTTGCTACAGGCAATAAGTATTACATAAACTGAGTGTTTCTGTAGCCTTATTTATCCAGCGTGCAAAGCGCATGCGCCGTATTATATTGTCGTCTGTGGCCTGTCTGGCCCTACCGTATTTTTGCACATTAACTCATAAACTGCACGATTTTCGGGAAAAGGTTTTTGAACATAAAATGTGTGTTTGATTTTCTCTACAACTTTTGTCTGAATAATTTCTCATTTTAAAGATAATTCAGCGAAATATTATCATAAATATACATACGTCTTCATGTAAGGTACCGTTATTCTTGTCAGATTTTAATTACACGTGAATTTTCTCGACAGAGTTGTGAAAAGTACTCAAATATCAAATTTAATGAAAATGTGTCCACTGGGAGCCGAGTTGTCCCATGCGGACAAACGGACAGACAGACATGACGAAGCTAATAGTCGCTTTTCATAATGTTGCGAAGGCATCAAAAATACCAATCGATATGTATTGTTTGGGAAACAGTTTTTCTTGTTTTATTTAATTAAACGTTTTTCGCAATAAAGTCCACCGAATTTGCGCTTTGTCTTTTTTCACCAGTTTAAGGAAGGAGATTAGTTTTGGAAAGCATACTGACAAGTGACGGATCATGAGTGCACCACAAACATACTGACAAGTGATGATATGAGTCACACACAAACATACTGCAAGTGACGGATCATGAGTGCACCACACAAAACATACTGACAAGTGACGGATCATGAGTGCACCACACAAAACATACTGACAAGTGACGGATCATGAGTGCACCACACAAAACATACTGACAAGTGACGATCATGAGTGCACCACACAAAACATACTGACAAGTGACGGATCATGAGTGCACCACACAAAACATACTGACAAGTGACTGATCATGAGTGCACCACACAAAACATACTGACAAGTGACTGATCATGAGTGCACCACACAAAACATACTGACAAGTGACGATCATGAGTGCACCACACAAAACATACTGACAAGTGACGGATCATGAGTGCACCACACAAAAACATACTGACAAGTGACGGATCATGAGTGCACCACACAAAACATACTGACAAGTGACGGATCATGAGTGCACCACACAAAACAAAGTGGAACGCCGTGGAAACTCCCAGCGTCTTCAACAGCCAAAGAGTTCAAAGTGTGTCAGTCTGTTTTAAAATTTCTGCAAATAAAGCAAAGCAACTTGACGCATTCCAAGCAATGCGAGGCTACGCAACGCGCGAAGCAAAAGCAGCACGACACGACGCAACAAAGAGAAGGCGCTCCGAAAAAAAAAAGCAAGTGTAACGCAATGCAACGCAGGAGATCGAGCGCGACACGATACAACACGCGATTACAATAAACAAAAGCAACGCGTTGCGATGCAGTAAAAGCAATGCTGCAAATCGTGTTGTCCCGAAACGTCGGTAACCACGTACCAGCAAAAGCTGCACAGCAACTCATAACAGCGAAGATCTCAATAATATTTTAATTCCCTAGTTTTACCTGCGCGACCAATTCGCAACGTGGAAACAACAAAATATTTAATCAACAAAAATTACAGCATCTTAATCTTAATAAAGGTTAAAAATCTTACTTAATAATGCTTAATGCTGGGTAATATCTTTGGGAGGTCGACAGTTGATAAGCAAGGTTTAAATAAGAAACAAGACGTTGAAATTGACAGTGCTGCCTCAAGCGTAGGCAAAGGGAAGTGCATGTGAGCTTCCCTTGGCCTGCACTTTAGGCAGCACTGTCAATTTTTAACTTTAGCCGTTTTTGTTAAAAAAAACAATTTTTGAGAAGAAATTAATAAAGACAAAGGAAATTGTCATCAATTAGGAATCATAAGCTTTATAAAAATGTCTATCTTGGAAAGATCCGTTCGGTAGTTGTAGATCGTGATATCGCAAACCTTAGTGTTAATACGTGATGATGCTGATGGTAATTTTCATAGAAAATTCAATGCTAAATTCTGTGGGAACCAGAGTTCATGAAAATTCTGTGGGAACCAGAGTTCATGAAAATTCTGTGGTAACCAGAGTTCATGAAAATTCTGTGGGAACCAGAGTTCATGAAAATTTCGGTGCAGCTAGCGGTCTTTTTCTTTCAGTAAACCCCTTCTTGTTAATTTTATTTCTCTGTCGTTTTTGTTTTCAACAAGTGGAACGTATAAATGATTTGCATGTGACATAAACACATACAGGAAATACTTACAAGTTCCTTGAAATGTTTCATCTTCACAGATGCGCGAATGGATATCTTTCTCAGAAGTAAAGTGTAAAAACTGAAATTAGACGCGTTTGGTTAAGAACGATATCACTGCATTTCATAAATCCTTGTAAAATACGTAACAATTAAAGACTTTCTGCTGGGTGTTACAACTTTTACTGACAACAGAAGTTGTATAAGTGTGTACTGTTTCTGTCTGTTTGTTAGTATTTGTGTAAGCTGCCATCCCGTCTATTTCTTAAAGTAATCGATAGTAATAAAACACTAAACAGTTTTAAGATGCGCCATTTTTGCACCAAAATTACAGTTCTATTTAGATCCTTCCGCGCTCAAACAGAAATAACTCCCTCTTGACAGAAATGACAGTCCTGAGGCTACGTTTTTATGTTACTCATACCGTGCATATTCTTACAATCAATACATCATCAAACTTATGCACTTAATAAAATACATTCAATAACAAGTATAAAACTCCTACATGTTTCGGCACCGGGCTGCCATCATCAGGGAGTTATTCAGAACAAAGGAGTAAAAGCCCAACACGCTAATCTAGGTATTATGTCGCCGTTATTGGAAGGGATCTCGTCCTGATGCTCCATCAGGACGAGTTTACATGTTGTGTTCTGTTTGTTATAACATAATTATTCTGCTTCAGCTCTAACATACACGCGCACTCTCTTTAGCTGCAGTACTGACTTAGGCCTGCCCCCTTGCGGTACACTAACCAAACAACCAACTAAATAAATGGATAAGCGAATAGTTGCCCAACAAGCGAAGAAATTATCCGCAATTTATAGACCCGGAAATTTCATTATTGTGTTCACTAGACCTATTCACTGCTCCCTAGACCTCGTAACTAGTTTCTAGACCCATTCACTGGTTCCTAGACCCAGTCACTCTTTCCTAGCCCCAGTCACTGGTCCCAAGACCCAGTCACTCTTTCCTAGCTCCAGTCACTGGTCCCAAGACACAGTCACTGGTTCCTAGACCCAGTCACTCTTTCTTAGCCCCAGTCACTGGTCCCAAGACCCAATCACTGGTTCCTAGACCCAGTCACTCTTTCGTAGCCCCAGTCACTGGTCCCAAGACCCAGTCACTGGTTCCTAGACCCAGGCACTCTTTTCTAGCCCCAGTCACTGGTCCCAAGACCCAGTCACTGGTCCCAAGACCCAGTCACTGGTCCCAAGACCCAGTCACTGGTCCCAAGACCCAGTCACTGGTCCCAAGACCCAGTCACTGGTCCCAAGACCCAGTCACTTGTTCCTAGACCCAGTCACTCTTTCCAAGCTCCAGTCACTGGTCCCAAGACCCAGTCACTGGTCCCAAGACCCAGTCACTGGTCCCTCTCGTGCCTTCAGTCATTGTAGTCCACACCTTCCGATGAAATTTATTTAAGCTGCAGTTTAATATTATCCTTCAATCTGCGGCTGTCTTCGAAGCCTGCATACACAAACTGTAACTTTGTAAAGCACAGTGGTTCATATATATTATATTTTATATATATTATTATTGTATCACTTGTTTTAATGTGACAATTACTGTGTGTCTTGTCCACTGAATGTAGTTACATTGTCGTTATGATTTTCACAATATACATCATTCATTCCCCTAAACAGCTTTTACCAGCTGGTCTTGGTAGTGGAGACGAGGGTGTTTCCTATCAGGTGGGAAGTATGTTATTTACACAAATTTCATGCTTCGAATGGTTAGTGCATCTTGTTCAGTGATTTATGCTAAACAAAAGACGACATATTTACATGTGTAATGAGCAATTTTCCGGCCGTGCCTTGGTTCAGGCGATTTAGTTACCGGCCAGTCTATGTGGGATTTGTGGTGGGCAAAGTGACTGTGAGAGAGGTTTTTCTCTGGATACTTCCGTTTTCCCGTTCAGTATCATTCCGTTAATGCTCCACAATCATTCAGCCATCATCAAAGCTATATAAGCTTAGCAACGGGCAGCGTCATTACACACGCACGCACGCACACACCTACTCTTTGCTGTCTCTCGGATAGCGCTCTTGTCCTACCCGGAGCCTATGTTTGTATGCGCATGCGCATACCTTACGGCGGGTCGATTTTCGTCCAAAGAGTATTACCGAATGATCAGAGACTAGAATAATTGGAGGCCTTGGGCCGCATTAGCCTGTAAGGTCATTCAACAGAAGATATCAGCATTACGTCCATTACATACGGGACCCGGTCAGAGATGGGAGGATAATATTAGACTTGTTTTTGTTTGAATAGGGAATCCGGACGAGGAATTCACCTGTCTGTCATCAGGGTTAATTGGTTTGCTAGTTTTAATATGATTTGTCAATTTGCGTAACTACAGAGGTCCGTGTACAGTTGTCAAGTCTCTACTTCATGCATTTTCACACATCAGTACGGTTATTAATTAGTATTTGCGTGTGTCTGATACAGAATTTAACACTTCAAAGTCTCAAGTAAACTGAATTACATTTAAAAATTATAGCGTACCGCACAGTAAACGAATTTCATTTCGGTTATAACAAGATGTCAAATGCTATATGCTCCGTGACAGAACAGAAGCTTTAAAGACCGCAATTCACTTTCAGAATGTCACATGGTTTTACGGTACACGCTAAATGTGATTCCATTTAAGCCCACAAGAAAAGTGGGCTTTTCTTGTGCAGGTTTTCACGAAAACTAAATAGCATTATGTGCAGATCTAATATACAAAGTTTTATTCAAGTCGAACAGTGAATGCGGAATAAGACGGACAGATATTCATTTAACGACCATACGTCAAGTATAGTCTTCACTGAACGGATATTCAAGCAACCCGTTACTGTTTAACGAGCTTGCGTGAAAATCGTTTATTTGAATTTCACTTAAATCCACAAAGACCTATAAAACATTTTCCTCTATGCTCTTAAGTAACGTATGAGTCTCACTGAGCCGATGGTGATGAAACTGACAATAGCACGACAACTCTTTGTCAAGTACTCCTTTACCAAATTTCATGAAAATCCGACGAACGGTTTAGTCGCTGACAGTATTCCATCAACAGGCGAACAAGCGGATGGACCGAAGTGTGTCCACGTAAGGCGTTTTTTACCTCTTGAAGAGCGCCTAAAACCCAATCAGCGCTGTATAGGAATATAATCGCTGTTTGTTCTGAGATCCACACAAAACACACAAATACAGTTCGTACCGCGCAGTAAACACACTCCGTCTCAGTTATACAAACCAGTCAGTTAATGCTGTACAGTGAAATAATCGCTGTTTGTTCTCAGATCCACACAAAACACATAAATACAGTCCGTACCGCGCAGTAAACACACTCCGTCTCAGTTATACAAACCGTCAGTTAATGTTGTACAGTGAAATATCGCTGTTTGTTCTGAGATCCACACAAAACACATAATACAGTCCGTACCGCGCAGTAAACACTCCGTCTCAGTTATACAAACCAATCAGTTAATGTTGTACAGTGAAATAATCGCTGTTTGTTCTGAGATCCACACAAAACACACAAATACAGTCCTACCGCGCAGTAAACATACTCCGTCTCAGTTATACAAACCAGTCAGTTAATGCTGTACAGTGAAATAATCGCTGTTTGTTCTGAGATCCACACAAAACACATAAATACACTGTGTGGGCAGAACGTAGAATTGTTGAATGTTAAACATGGCGGTACATATAGTAACACTGGGCTTTGAAGAGTTATATGACGAAATGAAGATACATAGTCTACATCCCGCACAGCGTAAATAGCGTTACTTAGCCGTGCTTCTGTTTTATTTTTGGCCTCAAGCTAAAAATGTCGTCTGCTTTCATATAAGAATTCATTCATTAACACTTCCGCTCTCCCGTGCTGTACGCACCAACCCATTACATAACTTAAGTCGGTATTGTGCATTGATTCATGACAACCATGTGCTTAGTAATTATTATTCAAAATAGTGTTTTTGAACAAATAATCTGCTAGAACTCCGAAGGGTAAAAAGGTAATTATTTTGTAAATTTATCTTTATTTAGAAAAGAAGTCATGTATTACCTGTAAAATTGTAGGTCTGTATCTGCCTAATGGTGGTTAAATAATAATCGAAATATGCCGGGATGCAAATAAATGGGTATCATTATTCAAAGGATGGTCTTTTCTCGATTGCTGCACCATGTAGTGGTTAAACTTTCCAACGTTTCGAAGGAATATAGTGCCTCAATCCTCAGGGTGACTAAAAGGTTTAATTGGACGCTGAAATTGTACGAATGAAGAAACGTGTCGGTTATATAGGATGTTTTGAGTGTGTTAGGCCAATCATTTGAAGATGGAGACATTAGAGTCTAACGAAACGTCGGCACGTTTAACAACTGTACGCTGCAAAAACCCCGCAAAATAAAAAGACCGTCACTCGATTTACAGCCGCTGTGTAATCCTGGAAAGTGATATCAGATAATATGAATTCTGCGAAATACTATCATAAATGTACGTAGGTCTTCATGTAAAGTACCAGTCAGATTTTAACGAAACTTGAATTTTCTAGGCGGATTTTATTATTATTATTATATTATTATTATTATTATTATTATTTACTGCAATTTGTTTTTCGCCCGGTGGCAGTAGTCCTTACACTAGTACACACAATACAAATGTTTTCACCCGGTGGCAGTAGTCGTTACACTAGTACACACAATACAAATGTTTTCACCCGGTGGCAGTAGTCCTTACACTAGTACACACAATACAAATGTTTTCACCCGGTGGCAGTAGTCCTTACACTAGTACACACAATACAAATGTTTTCACCCGGTCGCAGTAGTCCTTACACTAGTACACACAATACAAATGTTTTCACCCGGTGGCAGTAGTCCTTACACTAGTACACACAATGCAAATGTTTTCACCCGGTGGCAGTAGTCCTTACACTAGTACACACAATACAAATGTTTTCACCCGGTGGCAGTAGTCCTTACACAGTACACACAATACAAATGTTTTCACCCGGTGGCAGTAGTCCTTACACTAGTACACACAATACAAATGTTTTCACCCGGTGGCAGTAGTCCTTACACTAGTACACACAATACAAATGTTTTCATCCGGTGGCAGTAGTCCTTACACTAGTACACACAATACAAATGTTTTCACCCGGTGGCAGTAGTCCTTACACTAGTACACACAATACAAATGTTTTCATCCGGTGGCAGTAGTCCTTACACTAGTACACACAATGCAAATGTTTTCACCCGGTGGCAGTAGTCCTTACACAGTACACACAATACAAATGTTTTCACCCGTTGGCAGTAGTCCTTACACTAGTACACACAATACAAATGTTTTCACCCGGTGGCAGTAGTCCTTACACTAGTACACACAATACAAATGTTTTCACCCGGTGGCAGTAGTCCTTACACTAGTACACACAATACAAATGTTTTCACCCGGTGGCAGTAGTTCTTACACTAGTACACACAATACAAATGTTTTCACCCGGTGGCAGTAGTCCTTACACTAGTACACACAATACAAATGTTTTCACCCGGTGGCAGTAGTCCTTACACTAGTACACACAATACAAATGTTCTTATCCGGTGGCAGTAGTCCTTACCCTAGTACACACAATGCAAATGTTTTCACCCGGTGGCAGTAGTCCTTACACAGTACACACAATACAAATGTTTTCACCCGTTGGCAGTAGTCCTTACACTAGTACACACAATACAAATGTTTTCACCCGGTGGCAGTAGTCCTTACACTAGTACACACAATACAAATGTTTTCACCCGGTGGCAGTAGTCCTTACACTAGTACACACAATACAAATGTTTTCACCCGGTGGCAGTAGTCCTTACACTAGTACACACAATACAAATGTTTTCACCCGGTGGCAGTAGTCCTTACACTAGTACACACAATGCAAATGTTTTCACCCGGTGGCAGTAGTCCTTACACAGTACACACAATACAAATGTTTTCACCCGTTGGCAGTAGTCCTTACACTAGTACACACAATACAAATGTTTTCACCCGGTGGCAGTAGTCCTTACACTAGTACACACAATACAAATGTTTTCACCCGGTGGCAGTAGTCCTTACACTAGTACACACAACACAAATGGATATATAAATATACATAAAAATAACAATACAAAACAAATTATACACAATTACAAAACAAAATACATACAGTAAATACAAGTACACACATTAGAACACCATACACACATTACAAAAACATCCACACCTTACAATAGCTTGCACACCTTACAAAAACATCCACACCTTACAATAGCATCCACATCTTACAAAAGCATTTTCGCAAATTGCTCAGATATCACAAGATATTACAAGATATTTTATACACTGAACCTGATACCATTAATTACAGCACGTTAATATACAAAACCTGAATAGGAGTACTAACTACAGGAATTTTACAATATAACGTTTTTATATACTGTAACATTACCCATATCAGAAATATGAACTTTTTCCTTCATAGATCCTGTTTTGACTGTAAAGAATACGATCTTATTCTACCACTAAAAATTGCTGTTGAAATTAAACCTTCCTCAAGGCATTTTGTGATTTGATATACCTGATTATGGCCATAAAAGGCCGAAACATGTAGTATATGGTCTATTGAATAATCATCTAAATATATTTATGTTGGACAGTATATTTCTTTATTTTTTTTATTCACAAGTGTTGTTGTGTGTGACGAAACATAGAGTAACAATTTTTTATATTATTTTATACATTTTTTATATTATCTTTGCCTTGCATTATTTAACAACTCACAAATTACACACCAACGAAATGCACTATATTTTCACTTTTATTCTTTAACCCCTAATAATAGCAGACAAAAAACATTGGATGTAAAGTAAATGTAGATTACGAGCCACCTGAAGATGACCTTGTAAAGGTTGAAACATATGTAGGGGTTAAAGAATAAAAAGTGAAAATATAGTGCATTTTGTTGGTGTGTGATTTGTGAGTTGATACAGTAACAAATTGAAGAGTAACTTTAAAAATATCAGGTCACAAGTATTCTGTCAGTGATTCCCGAGTTGTGAGCCTACGTGCGGACAGACGGACATGTATGTCGAAGACAACTGGAGTATTATGCCACCTTATCTCAGGGAACGCGCCACCAAATACCGCGGTTGGAAAGGTACAGGATTCAAAAGGAGAATTACTGGTACTTGAAATACGAGGTTTACGAAGGATCGCTCTGTTCTGAAAATCTTTTGTCTGCTTGGCTCGCAGACTGACAGCTGTGTGGCATCTCCCCAGTAGCACCGGGCACAACTAGCAGGGCGTGTGCCTGTGTCCTACTTATTGTTTTATTCTGAGATCGAGTGTGGGAATATTTAGACTTGGCTGCCAGCTGAAGCAGTCTTTTCTCTCTCGCCTGTATGAAGGATGTAGGTTAGAGCCGTTAGGATTGGCGACCCTATGATCGACACGCTATAGTGACAGATTCTGTTATGCGGGGATAGTCTCACTTCATATAGTAATCTTGTTGGTCGCTCTGGACGTCTTAACACCGTTAGCAAAATTATGTTTTAATTTATTGATTTATTATTAAATTAAACATGCTGTCAGTAAATTTGTATATACAGGATGATTCAGAAGGAAAGGTCAATATTTTGGGGAGTGATATTATCGGTAAATGTGAGTTAAAAAAAGTTTCATATAAACATGTGTCTAATTACTTTATTCTGTAATCACCGTGCATCTTTTCACAGTCACTATTTACACACACCAACTGGATGCAACTTTATTTAAAAAACTGTATAGTTTTTTAAAACATATTTAAAAACTTTTTAAAACCCGACATATGTTTTGGCTCTTATAGAGACATCTTCAGGGGTTTATTGTCGTTAAAACTGCATATATTAAAACGTCTTTTTATTGGTTCACTTTTAGGCAAGGTTTTTCACTTTTCCACTGCTTGGTATGCACAGACACTATTTGTTATTCGTACTAAATAATATGTTAATGTTTTCGTAGGTATTGTATTTGATGCATGGTACTGGTTTCTTTTTGTGTCTAATTGTGAATGGTTACCTAGATAGAGCTGTTTGAATCTCCAGACCTAACTGCATTAGATTTTTGTTTGTGCGGTTTGATGAAGAGCGAAGTTTACAAAACAAAGGTGGACACACAGACGAATTGCTCGCTCGCATTTTGGATGCTGCTGCCCGCATAAAGAAACGTGAAGATCAACTGAGACGAACAGCACGCAATCTTAGCACACGAGTTGCAAAGTGCACTGAGGTTGACGGTGGGATTTTTGAACGTTTATTGTGAACTGTAACAAATGTGGGGTACGCGGTGGTGCAGTTGGTTGGGGCACTGCGCTACAAGCTGGAAGGTCGCGGGTTCGATTCTCGATGGTGTCATTGGAATTTTCATTGATATAATCTTTACGGTCGCACTATGGCCCTGGGGTCGACTCAGCCTCTAACAGAAATGAGGACCAAGAATATTTCCTGGGGGGTAAAGGCGGCCGGTGCTTAGGGCTGACAACCTTACCACCTTCGTGTATCGATTGTCTAGAAATCTGAGAGCCTCAACCTCCTGGAACCCTAAGGGCCTGTCCAGGCCTGTAATGGGATTGCTTTGCTTTATAACAGATGTGTTATATAAACATGAAATTTAAATTAAAATAAAATTAACAGTAATTAACAACAATTCTGTTTCTTTGTTACCATTCACAATGCTTTCGTATTTGTAGATTCAAACAGCTCTATCTTGATAACCATTCAGAATTAGACACATATTCATATGAATTCTTTTCGCTCAGTGATCAAACCTGTCACCTCCCAAAATACTGACCTTTCCGCCTGAATCATCCTGTATAGCATGGAATAATATTGCGATTAATGCATAAGGAATTTGACACGATGATAAGAAAAGCAGTCGTAGTATATTTTTAATGTACTCTCCTAACATTTACAAGTATGAATCGAAGAAAACCACGGTATGTGGCCCAGATCGATAGATCGATTTTGTTATAAATGAGTTTGGAAAGATAAATGCGAATGATGACTGTGTAAAATTCAGAGTGCTTGTGAATACCCTTCATAATGCAGTCGATAGTCATCTGTAAATACATTAAGGAATGCAGCCTTTTCTTATACCAACCTCCTGTTTATTTCATTCGTCAATTACTCATAGCTGCACTTAATAAAAAATTGTGTTTTACCCTTAATTCCTTTTATATATTCTACCACTTTCTCACTCACCTTTTTTTTTTGCATTTTCTATTACGTGCCTTATTTATTTATGAAATTTAATTCTTTTTCTAAATCTTAAAACACCATTTTACAGGGCATACACAAAAGAATGGTGGTATCAATAATATATAAACTTTTGAAACCGCACCATTCTTTTGTGTATGCCCTGTATACATCGCTTTTGTCTCTCACATATTTGTCTCTTTTTTTGAATTGCGAAATTACTATGGACATTTCTATTCTTTTAATAAACCAACTTGTAATTTCGACAATTATCTTATTACTCCTTAACCAGTCACTCAAACTACAGTCGGAATTCACTGCTGGAGATGTAAATCAAAATTCTTCGGAAAGGGCTAACCCGGTGTCCGGCAGGTTGTATTATCCAACCCGCGGCCACATTTGTGCGTTATGTATATAATATAAAAATTACACAATAATTTAGGCGGTTAGGTATATCACTTATTGTAATTTTTGCACGTTCGGCGCGGGAACCAGCCCACAATAATGGGTGTTACCCTTTGCCATAAAAAGTTTGGAGACCCCTGATATAAAATATTCTTGCCTGCAACTCTCAGTGCGTTAAATAAACGAAACCAAACTTTCAAATTAACATCAATATTGGTACTGGCGTTCCTTCGTGCAAAGTGTAGTTGACTTTAAGGTAATGTTGGTCTTCTTGTTTCAGTGTAGTCGTTATGTCTTAATGGCCCTTGTCACCAGGGTCTGTATTTATAAATAAAACAGGCGAGATCAGCGTTAAGTAGATCGAGATTGTGTGATGTTTACGCTAACCAGAAAGCACGGCAAAACTTTGGTTTTAAGCCACATCGTGTTGCACCGTGTCTTTCAACTCGACTGCATATCTGATTCTGGGAGCCGGACTACCTCCGTTAGTACAGTTACTAGGCTGTAAGTTGTGCGACCAAGGAATCTTGGCTCGATTCCCAGCATAGAAAAACATCTTTTTTCTTTGTCAACAGCTTCCAGACCGACTCTGGGGCCCACCCAGCCTCCTCTTTAATATAAATTGTTTTTCTTCCCCCGTGGGCCGCGATAGCTCAGTCGGTATAGCGAATCGCTACGAGCTGGACGGTCCGGGGATCTAATCTCTGTGGGGGCGAGATTTTCAACACCCGTCCAGACCGGCCCTGGGGCCCATCCAGCCTCCGCTACAATAGGTACCGGGTCATTCCCGGGGGTAAAGCGGCCGGTGCGTGGCGTTGACCACCCTCCCTCATCTAGCGCCGAGGTTAAAGAAAGAGTAGACCTATACCTCTACTCCCCTTCTGGGCCTTCATGGCCTGTTCTAGGGAGAACTTTACTTTTACTTTTCTGCCCCCAGGAGCAAACGGCTGGAGCGTAAAGCTCACCAGTTCAATTTAGTGACGAGGTTATGAGTGGAGCTTCAACATCAGTCCGCAGTTCCTGCTGCTGCAGTGGCGTTACAGCCCAAGTCAAGCCTTAGCCATATCGATTTTGTGAGGTTGCAAAACAATACTTTTTTTACGGGGTGAGGTTTAGCCCATGCCCAACTCCCAACATGGAGGACCAGGTTATCCCTTTTTGTCACGGTCATCACCTTTGACCTCTCTGACATTGGAGGCCTTGCCAGTAGCTACGCCACCGCCAGCAAAGCTCTCAGGATCATTTGACCACGCAAGTCCCACCACTACGTCAAAATAGGGATACCATCGTGGGGTCCAGCTCAGACTATGGTATTTAATTACGCATTAGGACGTCTTTTGTCTAATTCTGGTTACTTATAACTTCGTCTTATTTAACGACACTCTTTCAATTGCTCAGTCTGTGTGGCTTCGCGTGATAAGACTAGTAATAAATAGTGTAACAAGAAGCATGTGGAAGAATGATGTAAATTAGGGTGAAATACCAGCAACTTTCTGTAGGTAAAGTTCACCCTGTCGATCTCAGTGGCCGCGCGGTCTAAGGCGTGGGTCTACAGCCTCTCGCTTACTAGGATCGTGGGTTCGAATCCCACCGAGGCATGGATGTCTGTCTCTTGTGAGTGTTGTGTGTTGTCAGGTAGAGGTCTCTGCGACGGGCTTATCACTCGTCCAGAGAGTTCTACCGAGTGTGCTGTCTAAAGTGTGTGATCATGAAATGAGGAGGCCTAGACACCCGAAAAGGGGCTGTTGAGCCATAGGAAGAAGAAAGTTCACCCTATAACACGCCATGAAGACACAGAAGAGGGAGCAGACTTGTAGCTCTACCCATTCTTAACCTCGGCGGTAGATGGGATGGGTGGTCAGCGCCATGGTCAGGCCGCTTTACCCCCGGGGAAAAGCCCCGGTACCGATTGTACAGGAAGCTGGCTGGGCCCCAGGACGTGTTCCATAAACTACGAGGAATTTCTTAAGTAGCTGAGGAACTGTTAGCTTCTCAAGAACGGCTCTATCTGTGAGTTAGTTGCATAATTTCGAATTACGCTTAAGTTATTCTAATTCGTGTAAAACTTTTAAGTCTGAAGGAACTGTGAACCTTACCTTTAGTTTAGATGCCAGGTTACTTACACTTTACTTCGATTGCGTACGAATTTACAGCAGGTCGTAAAGAACGGCCTTCCTCACTCGCTGAGGCTAACAATGACGTGTGCTGAAATCAGCACATGCGTGTGCTTCATTAGAAAGGCGAGACTTCGTTTTGGTCTGCAAAGCACAGTATTGGCCCTACGTACACCTGCCTTATGATTCAGGAAATCTGCATTTGGCCCACGCTATTTATTCATTACTTCCTTAGATTCTTACAGTAAAGCTAGATCCACGCTATGGATAAGCTCATGCTCAGCTCAAGGTAAGCTCACGGTCAGGGATTTATGTGAACGTTCTTGTGCCACTTGAGCACAATTCATTTTGCTTTAAACTTGTTCAGACGCTTAACCAATCAATAGCTGGCACTAATTTTTCTACTTTCAGGTCACATATTCTTACGAAGTACGATCCGTGACAAGAGCGAGGCCGTTGGGATGAACAGATACGTCGGTATAAGCCTAGGGGTTAAGAATATTGTTTGTGACCGTGAGCTGTTCGTGAGCTGACCGTGACCCTACCTGTAGTGTATATCAAGCTGAAACTGCAGTACTTTTCCATCATAATATTGTTCGACGTGCGTTGGTGACGGAGGTCGCCGGTTTGCTGCTGATTTCTGTACTTTGTGCTTCGAATAACGAGTCTGCTTTGGCTCAGATAATGTAACATCGAATTATAAAAAAAAGATAAATTGTCCCTGTGCGTGTCTTGAAGGCATATAGGGGAGAAGAGGTGTAGCTCTACTCATTCTCGGCACTAGATGGGGTGAGCGATCGGTTTGACGTTCCGGCCGCTTTACCCCCAAGGACAGAGCCTCCGGTACCCATTGAATAGAAAACAGCCGGTATGGACGTTTCGGTAAAAAGAAAACTCTCTTGCCCTTGACGGAAATCGAACCCGGGATTGTCCATCCATCCTAGGCGGCGGATGAGGGATAGTAATTAATTATAAAGGACGTGGAAGGAGACAGTATTAGCCTAATGTTTTTTTTCTATGGCTGGACAGCCCCTTGGGGGCCTGGGCCGCCTCATTTTTCGAGGTTTCGAGAAATGGCCGCTGAATTTTGCCGACGGGCATTACTAGTTATGTTCATGCCCGTAGGGTAGGAAGTGGTGCTCCGGATTTTTATCACCCTTAAAAATCCATCGTCCACGGTCGGGATCGAACCCGCGAACCTTGGACCCAGTGGCGAGCACACTAACCACTAGTCCACCGAGGGCGACTTACGCCATAGGTACAGATGTCATATTCAGAACTTTGATTTCAAATAGGTCTGCCTCCACAGCTTTAGAATTCACACAGAACAGTGGGTAAATGTAATTGTTTGTGTGTCTCAGTGCTCAGCGTTCGTGGTAACTGGGGTCCATGTTGTGACCACGTCATGGCGCGGCGTAGGCTTTATGTTGGAGGAGACAGACTCCAGATATTGAGGGTAGCTACGAATATATTGAATAATAAGTTGTGGACAGCCGACAAGGGGCGGCCCTCCTGCTTGGGGTGTTGGACGAGGGGCTAACAATTCATGACCTTAAAAACTTAACATTTTACGGAATGGAGTAAAGAGCCTCGGATCCGGACAATCTTTTAGAACGGATATGGCTCAGGATAGGGTCAGGTGGCGGGCTCTTGTGAACACTGCAATAAACGTTCGGGTTGCATAAAATGCGGGGGATTTCTTAACTATGTGAGGGACAATCAGCTTTTCAAGAAGGACTCTGCTCCATGGAGTTCAATCATTACCTTGTTAGCTTCTGTTCTCTAAATCAGTGGTATTCAACCTGGGGTACGCGTACTCCCAGGGGTACGCGAAGACATCTTAAGGGGTACGTAAAATAAAAAAATAAATATATTATTTCATGATAAACACTGAATAATCAGGGTCAGATTTAGGGTTAGCCACAAGAGACCCGGACGTAAGGACATGCGATTTGGGAGCGCCATTTTTTCCCTCTCTCTCTCTCTCTCTGCTTTGTGCGATTGTTATCTGGGCGGCTAGTTTCATTTTATTCCACATAGTGCATATAATTTTGCTTTGCTAAAATACCTTTGTTCCTTTATTAATTCTTATATGATAGGCAATAATATATTTGTTATATAATAGCTTGATTCTTTTTTTCATGTATAACTTATTATTTAATACATTATTTTGGATGTAATTTATTTAACTTATTTTAGATCTAGATTATAGACTGTGTATAACTTGAATTATGTACCAACAGCTTTGGGGGTACAAAGATGAAGAGAAATTATATGTGGGGGTACGCGAACAAAAAAGGTTGAATACCGCTGTTCTAAATTAATCGGCCAAATATGGTAAATAAAGTTGTTTTTGTGAAAGAAAAAATAAAACAGTAATATGATGATGATGATAATAGTAATATCATCATCTTCGACATCATTATTACAGTCTTCTGATATATGATACTGTAGCTTGCTACTTAGGTGTTATGGTTCAGCAGAAACGTCGCTCTTCAAGGTAGAGATGGAAGCGGCATATTTCTCCCTACAGGTGGTAAGGTACCGATCTACCAAACTATACGGCGTCACATCCCGCAAGATTGTAATATCGATACTGAACGCTTTATAAATCAAATCTAAAAATGAAGAAGTAATATATGCTTGTGATTTTTATTGCTTGTGTTTTGTATTATTTAGTATTTTAGAATAAGAATAGCGGTGCAAGGAAGCATACTGATTGGTTCAATGTGTAAGATTCATGGAGTTAAAAAAAAAAATTCGCCCAACGTGGGGCTCGAACCCACGACCCTGAGATTAAGAGTCTCATGCTCTACCGACTGAGCTAGCCGGGCAGTTGGCGCAACAGCCGAGCGCGCATCAAGATCTGTCCCTTGAATGCTTGCTGCTGGAAGGCGAGTGTGTGTTTAGCACTTGCTGCCCCACTCACGATACGGGGACAAAGCGAACCGCTCCCACAGCTGCTTTCCTCTCGTCATATGTTCACAGCATACTCTGGGGCTTCTCTATTTCCCGCCAGCTAACAATTTGGTGGCTTCCATTGCTAAACTGTGATGCAGATATTTGTTTATAACTGCGCTGTAAACGCAGACAGGCTGACGCCTGCTAGCCTTTAAAGAGCTTCAACCCATAGCAGGCTAGAATTGGTTTTCATTAGCTTAAAATTGTGTGTGTATAATATCGGGGTTTGTGCCTTTTTAATAGCTGTAAAATGTGAAAATTGCCGATTTCTTGGATGTAAGAGTAACAACACCTTACGCTTATTTTAAGGTACAAATTTAGTGATTTTGCGGAACTCTTCTGAGTCCCCACGTATTGCACTGCTACCCACTGCGTGGAAGATTATTTTACACTGAAGGTGGAGGCCGAAGACTACTCCGAAACGTCGGTAAATTTGTACGGGACTTTGCGATGTCGGTTTTTTCGCCCAGAGTAGGCGTATTTGTGCCCCTTACAGAAACATTTTGTGCTCCGGACAAATTGCTAGGTCTCAAGTGTGTCGCGATCGCGTGCTTCCACTGTCCCTTTCGTTTGTTTCTTTTCGCCACCACGCGTGTCCACGTGCAGAACGTATTTGAAAGTAAATTCGGCGATAAAAATTGCGGACAGACGGATGTGGAAGATAGAACTTGACTTAATGCAATATGTTCGCCATTTTCAGCGTAGGCAAAGAATGTATGATACGGGGTCAAGGTAACCTGAAACTATAGTAGAGCGAGCTGATGAAACTTTGCACGTTTTCAAATGGAAGTGAAGAATTTGTTGATATTACAGAGGAGAGAGTTCATATAACGAAGTCATTCAGTTTGTACTTATTACATAGGTTCATATAACGAAGTCATTCAACTTGTACTTATTACATAGGTTCATATAACGAAGTCATTCAGCTTGTACTTATTACATAGGTTCATATAACGAAGTCATTCAACTTGTACTTATTACATAGGTTCATATAACGAAGTCATTCAGCTTGTACTTATTACATAGGTTCATATAACGAAGTCATTCAACTTGTACTTATTACATAGGTTCATATAACGAAGTCATTCAACTTGTACTTATTACATAGGTTCATATAACGAAGTCATTCAGCTTGTACTTATTACATAGGTTCATATAACGAAGTCATTCAACTTGTACTTATTACATAGGTTCATATAACGAAGTCGTTCAACTTGTACTTATTACATAGGTTCATATAACGAAGTCATTCAGCTTGTACTTATTACATAGGTTCATATAACGAAGTCATTCAACTTGTACTTATTACATAGGTTCATATAACGAAGTCATTCAGCTTGTACTTATTACATAGGTTCATATAACGAAGTCATTCAGCTTGTACTTATTACATAGGTTTATATAACGAAGTCATTCAGCTTGTACTTATTACATAGGTTTATATAACGAAGTCATTCAGCTTGTACTTATTACATAGGTTCATATAACGAAGTCATTCAGCTTGTACTTATTACATAGGTTCATATAACGAAGTCATTCAGCTTGTACTTATTACATAGGTTCATATAACGAAGTCATTCAACTTGTACTTATTACATAGGTTCATATAACGAAGTCATTCAGCTTGTACTTACTACATAGGTTCATATAACGAAGTCATTCAGCTTGTACTTATTACATAGGTTTATATAACGAAATCATTCAGCTTGTACTTATTACATAGGTTCATATAATGAAGTCATCCAGCTTGTACTTATTAATAGGTTCATATAACGAAGTCATTCAGCTTGTACTTATTACATAGGTTTATATAACGAAGTCATTCAGCTTGTACTTATTACATAGGTTTATATAACGAAGTCATTCAGCTTGTACTTATTACATAGGTTCATATAACGAAGTCATTCAGCTTGTACTTATTACATAGGTTCATATAACGAAGTCATTCAGCTTGTACTTATTCCATAGGTTCATATAACGAAGTCATTCAACTTGTACTTATTACATAGGTTCATATAACGAAGTCATTCAGCTTGTACTTATTACATAGGTTCATATAACGAAGTCATTCAGCTTGTACTTATTACATAGGTTTATATAACGAAGTCATTCAGCTTGTACTTATTACATAGGTTTATATTACGAAGTCATTCAGCTTGTACTTATTACATAGGTTTATATAACGAAGTCATTCAGCTTGTACTTATTACATAGGTTCATATAACGAAGTCATTCAGCTTGTACTTATTACATAGGTTCATATAACGAAGTCATTCACTTGTACTTATTACATAGGTTCATATAACGAAGTCATTCACTTGTACTTATTACATAGGTTCATATAACGAAGTCATTCAGCTTGTACTTATTACATAGGTTTCATATAACGAAGTCATTCAGCTTGTACTTATTACATAGGTTCATATAATGAAGTCATCCAGCATGTACTTATTACATAGGTTTATATAACGAAGTCATTCAGCTTGTACTTATTACATAGGTTCATATAACGAAGTCATTCAGCTTGTACTTATTACATAGGTTCATATAACGAAGTCATTCAGCTTGTACTTATTACATAGGTTCATATAACAAAGTCATTCAGCTTATACTTATTACATAGGTTCATGTAACGAAGTCATTCAGCTTGTACTTATTACATAGGTTGACGCAAAATTAAACCGCATGTGATTTATATTTTATATAATTTGTGAGATCTCGAAAAATCTTTATTTTTACATTGAGTTTTAAGTTTTTTTTATGAACAAACACCTGATAATAATGATCTGCTTGGTCGAAACATGTAGTGTTTGAGAAAATAATATTTAATATAGGTTGTGTCAGACGGAATACTCAGTGTTATTTATGTAAATCTATATACATAACGGGATGGATAGTGTAAAATTGATGTAGCTTCATACTACGTAATAAATATACAGTTGTGTTGATAGTACTCGCTGTTGATAGTACTCGCTGTTGATAGTACTCGCTGTTGATAGTACTCGCTGTTGATAGTACTCGCTGTTGATAGTACTAGCTGTTGATAGTACTCGCTGTTGATAGTACTCGCTGTTGATAGTACTCGCTGTTGATAGTACTACGCTGTTGATAGTACTCGCTGTTGATAGTACTCGCTGTTGATAGTACTCGCTGTTGATAGTACTAGCTGTTGATAGTACTGCTGTTGATAGTACTAGCTGTTGATAGTACTCGCTGTTGATAGTACTCCGTGTAGTACTAGCTGTTGATAGTACTCGCTGTTGATAGTACTCGCTGTTGATAGTACTCGCTGTTGATAGTACTAGCTGTTGATAGTACTCGCTGTTGATAGTACTCGCTGTTGATAGTACTCGCTGTTGATAGTACTCGCTGTTGATAGTACTCGCTGTTGATAGTACTCGCTGTGTTGTGTTACGCAAGGCTTACTGTGTTTATTTGTTCTCATATTTTGTGTGTCGGAACTTGCGTGTTAGTGATGACGGGTGACGAATAATGGATCGGTGAAGGAGGTGGATGCCCGTGACTTGGTTCCATGTTTATGTATCTTCCGGTTACGGACGCTTTACAAAATTCCACCTCCACGTGTCTCGTATCGTCTCATAAATTTTAAACTAAATTAACGAAACGCATGAGAAGTTATGGAGTCTTCTTGGAATACGTCAGACCTACCGAGCGGTATTTGTGTCACGAACATGATATTTACGCGATCTGCGCTCTTCTAGGATATTACACGGCGCCGTGTGATAAATGTTTACCGACGTTTCGGGACAACGTATCTGTCCCATCTTCAAGGGTGACTCTTTACCCTCGAAGATGGGTTTTGTTATGTTATATAACCTTTAGGAATTGGATATGTTTAAATTTGTAGAGACTGTCTCAGTCTCTACAAAGTGACTTGACTACAAATGATAACACATGAACTTATGGATGTATAAAAGTGTAGTTTGATAGAAAGACCCCCTGATGATAGTCCGGTAGGGACCGAAACATATGTAGGGGGTAGTGTTAACTATAATAAATAGTGACATTGAATGTGCATCAGTTGGTTTTTTGAAAAATATAGTGAAAATGCACGGTGATGATAATACAAAATGTACTATTTATGTTGTGTTCACGTAGCTTTGCAATAACAAACTATTTTTCCCCCCATGGCGCAACAGCCCCTAGTGGGCCAGGGCCTCCTCTGTACCGAGGCTTGTTATATTTCTTCTCAATCAGTTTTTTTTTGCTTCAATTTGCTGACGTTTCACGTCCGCTGTACTTCTGTTGACCTCAACCACCAAAGATGCCAATGGCTTGTAAATACGTAAGTTCGTTTTAGACGTGTAGAATTATGTCTTATTTTCGTGCTTTCTGAGCAGCGCATAGTTTGTGGACAGCTAATTGGCAAACATTGCCAGATCCTGGTTGATTATTTTTATGTTCTTGGTTCTGAGAATGGCGGGTCGTTTGAATAACAAATCGTTTGCAGGCTCTAGAAAACGTGTAACAGAAATTGTCTTTGCATTTCCTTCTCCTTCTGTTTATTCTCAAGATTTAATTGAATTCAAATTTTCTTATTTCTTTGCTGTAATAATATTACTGACCCTCAGTATCGATAAAAAGACTCTGTTCATGAAATAATAAGTGTGAGATGGCCTAAGACTATAGAAGAAGTAATTTAACTTAACATTACTCCGATCTGGATAAACAAATGTTAAACTTGGAATGGAAGACTGAAATGTGTAATATCTATTTCGACTGCCTTTGGTTCTTTTGACTTAAAGACCAATTATCTTAAAGTTCTTTGCCAACATGTTGGTAACACTGCAGTGCTCTAATAGTTCTATTCAGCCCTTAAAGGGAGGCTTACAAATTGCGAGCCGCATCCCACCAAGGTACCGTGAATCTTCTTCGATGGACAGGGGTGTGTAATATACAGATCTAATGCTTGATAATAAATTGTAACATTAAATTATAAACATAAATTTAAAAAAAAAGAACTCAGTCCTGTTAATTGTCACGAAAATTCGTTGTGAATTACTTTTGGAAATAGCTCGATGGAGGGCCGCGATAGCTCAGTCGGTATAGCGACTCGCTGCGGGATGGACGGTCCGGTGATCGAATCCCGATGGGGGTGAGGTTTTTCGCATTCGTCCAGACTGGCCCTGGGGTCTACCCAGCCTCCTGTAAAATGGGTACCGTGTCTCTTTCCCGGGGTAAAGCGGCCGGGGCGTGGCGTTGACCACACACCTCCATCTCCACCTCTGGGCCTTCATGGACTGTTGTAGGTTTTTACTACCTCACATTTTAATTGACTGGAAAAAATTAATTTTGTTTCTTGTCTGGTCCTCTGATCTTGATTTTTATTAAGTGAAATTTCATTTCATTTTATTACAATTTGTAGATTGAATTTTGTATACACAATTTTTATATTTAGAGATTCTGCATTGTTTTGTCTCTCACGTGTGAATTTGTAGGTTTTTGGTTCCTTTTAGATTGTTACTGTTCTTAAGTTTGTAGTCACCTGAAGACGAAAGCAGTCTGCTTCGAAACGTCGTGTTTGTGTGATCAGTGAGGATGGATAAAGTCCAAATACACCTCAGTGACTATCTCGTAATTTAACTTAGTTTGCGTGAGATACATTCACATAACTAATGTGAACAAGATACATTCAACATAACTAATGTGAACAAAGATACATTCAACATAACCAATGTGAACAAAGATACATTCAACATAACTAATGTGAACAAAGATACATTAACGACTAATTGAACAAGATACATCAACATAACATGTGAACAAAGATACATTCAACATAACTAATGTGAACAAAGATACATTCAACATAACTAATGTGAACAAAGATACATTCAACATAACAATGTGAACAAAGAATTACATAACTAGAACAAAAACTAATAACTAATGTGAACAAAGATACATTCAACGTAACTAATGTGAACAAAAATACATTCAACATAACTAATGTGAACAAAGATAGCATTCAACATAACTAATGTGAACAAAGATGCATTCAACATAACTAATGTGAACAAAGATGCATTCAACATAACTAATGTGAACAAAGATACATTCAACATAACTAATGTGAACAAAGATGCATTCAACATAACTAATGTGAACAAAGATACATTCAACATAACTAATGTGAACAAAGATACATTCAACTAATAATGAACAAGACCATTCAAAGAACTATGTGAACAAAGATACATTCAACATAACTAATGTGAACAAAGATACATTCAACGTAACTAATGTGAACAAAGATACATTCAACATAACTAATGTGAACAAAGATGCATTCAACATAACTAATGTGAACAAAGATGCATTCAATATAACTAATGTGAAAAAGATACATTCAATATAACTAATGTGAACAAAGATGCATTCACGTAACTATGACAAAGAACATTCAAATAACTAATGTGAACAAAGATACATTCAACATAACTAATGTGAACAAAGATACATTCAACGTAACTAATGTGAACAAAGATACATTCAACATAACTAATGTGAACAAAGATACATTCAACGTAACTAATGTGAACAAAGATACATTCAACATATAATCTTAACCGTGAACAAAGTCACGTGCAAAGCGACACTTAAAATATAATTGTAATGGAAAACATTCTTGGGAACTCCAAAACAGAACCAGGTGCTGCATATAGTACCTCGAAAGGCGAAGGCTTGGAAATAAATGTGGTGAATATGACGATGAAGAAGGAAAGGACTCCCTCCTCCCATGCTCTGTTCATGTCACTCCCAATAAAAGTACAAATTTTATGGATATTCTAACGCATATTCGTTTCTTAACTCTCAGCTCTACAAGTTAACCGTGTGATCGTGCACGAGATATCAACCGGGAGCGAGAAGGAGGTCGGATTAGAGCAAGGAGGTTACTGTGTTGAGGGCGGATTTCCTTCAAGGTAACTCATTGGAGAAGGGGCAGGAGTTTCGGAGTCTCCGAACTCTAAAATTTAACAGTGGTGGTGTGACTAAGCTCAAGACCGCAGTTCGCTACCGGGCCGCATAACAGCCTTCTGAAATTCAGTATATTTTAGTAGTAGTAAAGGCCCCTGGTATAAGCTTTATGGCTCCACTCCGCCTAAAAAGGTAGAGAGGGTTGCTATACATCGCTGTACCTGATTGGCTCGTTCCTTCAACCAATCCGTAGCTCCGTTACATTTCTGTATCACGTTGCAGAGGTTTATATTGGGGACTAAACCTGAGCATGGGTGACAGAACGGCTTTCGAACGTAAGTGGTTTGGAAGTTGGTGGTGTGTGTGCTGGTGTGCTGGTGTGCTGGTGTCTTCTCTCGAAAGGATTATTACAACCTCTTCCTTGCTCTCTACCTCAGTGGCTGGATATATATAGCGACTTCTCTGAAGCCAACTGGTTTGCCATTTAAATTTCTTGTGTTGATGCAGTTGTTACCACGTGCGTTGTTGTGTTCAACTTATTACTCACGAGCGATACTGTGCAAACACGCCGTGTTTCTGTGAGAAAGTTTCCGGAAATGATCCTGGATCGCATGGGAATGATAGGAGACTGGCATTTCCTATAACTGAAGTGAACAATAAATTTATAAATCAGTTATTCTGTAAGCTAAACGTGAAATTCGTTTACACAATTGGTTATCTGACGTTGTTGTCTAACCAGTTGTTAATATTCATATGATATTACTATTAAGAACTGAAATACTTTGGTCGTTTAAATTACAGTAAAGTTGACAGTTTTGTATTTGGGTAATTACTACGTAAATTATATTGAAACTCCATAAGGAACGGTGCGGTTCATAAAAGCAGTACACATTTGTAGCTGTGGGACAGATGCGCACCCAAGGGGGGGGGCTGCCGGGCTGCAGCCTCCTCCCCAAACCCCTCAAAACCGAAATTAAAAAAAAAACAGATTTTGTAGATATTATTATATCAAAATTTTTACATGATTTCCCTTTCAGCCGAAATCATCCACTGAAGTCGGCTGATGACTAGTACATTAGAATTTTGAAAAATAAATTAATAGAATTAAAGAAAACAAAAAGATATGACACTGTGATTGAGTCACGGAACATGTAGTTATATTTGTATGTATGTAAATGTAGTTGCAAACTGTGTTATGTTGTACTTACAACATGATTTTTATAACATAGTTTTTAAAATCAGACATAAATTATATATTACCTCAGGGTAGCCCCCCTCAAGGAAAAATTCTGGGTGCGCACCTTGCCGTTGGAACTTATAATTGGAAATGTGTTTTTATTTCCTGTTTCGTTTTGAATTAAATTTAATGGCACAAACCAATTGCCGTCAAGTAAATATAACTTAAGGCCGTGCCATGGCTCAGGCGGTTAGCCGCCGGCCTCTCACCGCGGGGGCCCGGGTCGGTCCATGTGGGATTTGTGGTGGACAAAGTGGCACTGGAACAGGTTTTCCCCTGTCAATTTGATTCCATCCGTGCCCCATTAAAATGAAAAAAAGCAGAAAAAACCTCAATTTCATCACAGGGTTGCACAATTTGCCTTAAGGCTGCGGTGCGTCAGTAGCATCTGCTGCGGGGCCCTTCAATAAAAAAAATATATAACTTAAAATGCCAGTCTCCTTAATTATTCTTTCTAAGCAATAAAAATTAAAATGTCTCACTATGAAAAAAGATAACTTCTTGGCTTTACAACAATTTCCTAATCTCGCCACGTGTTTTCTCCGCGCCTGTTTAGAGGTTAGGTTTGCCACCCCATGTCGGCACGTCGCTACACACCTACGAGTATATCTTGGACTGTTTGTGTCCCATAATTGAGCGTCGATAGAGTTCAGAACGTTGGATTTAGATCGCTTAATGCTTCGTTCTGAGTGTTTGAGCACATAAATATAATTTGCGGTACAGTGCACAGAAGTATTGAGACTTTGAATAACAGATGTTTCGAAAGTAGAAACTTTCTTCCCTGTTACCAGTTACAGCTATAATTCGGTAACAAAGTTCTATTAATTAAAGTATTCGGAGCAGTATTTGAGACCAGCACTGCCGTCGTCATTACATGTACTATATAATGTCCAAATTATGTTTTAACAATTACACGGTATTGTAACATGGAATTATTTTAATGCAAGTAATAATAATAATAATAATAATAATAATAATAATAATAAAGTCAATGGCTTATATGAAAAAGTATTCGTTAGCAGAATTTTGTATTAAATTTATTACTGCTACATTCACTGGAAAGAAGGGAGAGGAATTTAAATTAATAACCTATCTCCAAATAAGATATCATGGTACAAAACTTACGTGCAAATCTTTAGTGATTTTCAATGTAACGCGATATTTGCTCACGGTAGATGGCAGACATTGATTACTTAGGACTGTAATCCATGATTTTGTCACGTTCAGTTCGCAAAATTGTGGGAAGTTTTTCTGAATATTTAAGTTGTTAATGCTTTGTGATGTTAAAAGTGGTACTAAATTACTAAGCATTTCTGCGACACGCACTTTGTAGCGTATGCTATAATATATTTATTATTATATCTGCTATTAATAAAGATGGTACGCGGTGGCGCGGTTGGTTGAGGCACTGCTGTACAAGTCGGAAGGTCGCGGGTTCGATTCCTGATGGTGTCATTGGAATTTTTCATTGACTTAATCCTTCCGTCCGCACTATGGCCGTTGGTCGACTCAGCCTCACCGGTGCTTAGGGCTGACAAACTTTGCCGATTGTCAATCTGGGAGCCTAAACTCCTGGAACCCTTGGGTTGTGTCCAGGCCTGTACAAGGATTGCTTTACCTTTACATGGCCTCACATCCACTTCAAGTCCAAGTTAAACTGTTTTAGCCATTGCTGCAGTAATCAATGTAGTTACTTATTTAAAGAAGAAAATTAACCTGAATTATATTTAAAGATCCAGTCCGTACCGCGCAGTAAACACACTCCGTCTCAGTTATACAAACCAGTCAGTTAATGCTGTACAGTGAAATAATCGCTGTTTGTTCTGAGATTCACACAAAACACATAAATACAGTCCGTACCACGCAGTAAACACATTACGTCTCAGTTATACAAACCAGTCAGTTAATGTTGTACAGTGAAATAATCGCTGTTTGTTCTGAGATTCACACAAAACACATAAATACACTGTGTGGGCAGTAAACACACTCCGTCTTAGTTATACAAACCAGTCAGTTAATGCTGTACAGTGAAATAATCGCTGTTTGTTCTGAGATCCACACAAAACACATAAATACAGTCCGTACCGCGCAGTAAACACACTCCGTCTCAGTTATACAAACCAGTCAGTTAATGTTGTACAGTGATATAATCGCTGTTTGTTCTGAGATCCACACAAAACACATAAATACACTGTGTGGGCAGTAAACACACTCCGTCTTAGTTATACAAACCAGTCAGTTAATGCTGTACAGTGAAATAATCGCTGTTTGTTCTGAGATCCACACAAAACACATAAATACAGTCCGTACCGCGCAGTAAACACACTCCGTCTCAGTTATACAAACCAATCAGTTAATGTGTACAGTGAAATAATCGCTGTTTGTTCTGAGATCCACACAAAACACATAAATACAGTCCGTACCGCGCAGTAAACACACTCCGTCTCAGTTATACAAACCAGTCAGTTAATGTTGTACAGTGAAATAATCGCTGTTTGTTCTGAGATCCACACAAAACACATAAATACAGTCCGTACCGCGCAGTAAACACACTCCGTCTCAGTTATACAAACCAGTCATTTAATGTTGTACAGTGAAATAATCGCTGTTTGTTCTGAGATCCACACAAAACACATAATACAGTCGTACCGCGCAGTAAACACACTCCGTCTACTGTTAAAACAAACCAGTCAGTTAATGTTGTACAGTGAAATAATCGCTGTTTGTTCTGAGATCCACACAATAAACATAAATACACTGTGTGGGCAGAACGTAGAATTGTTGAATGTTAAACATGGTGGTACATATAGTAACCACTGGGTTTTAAAGGGTTAAAAGTTTTTTTCAAGCAACTATGTCACCATTTGTAAGAATTTCTGTATTTGCACTCATCCGCTTATTTAAATGAGCTACATAAATTGTACATTTATTTCAATTTAAAATTTAAAACACGAGAAAAAGTATTTAGAACTTGTAAAAAAAAATAATACGATTCTTTTGAAAGCTATTTTATTTAAAAGAGGTGTCTGCGCCTGAGTTTCCGAGTAATTAATATTTCTATGCCTGTAATTAACATGTGTGTATGTGCAGGGAATTTACACCTTATAATTCGGAAAGATCAATATTTACAGACTGTTCCATAGTCATAAATTATTTTTATTTTGTTGTATAATGCCGGACATGAGTTCTGACGCCATTACGTTGTGCCGATCCGCCATGTTGTGGCGCTGCCATCGCATAACCGTCGTAAACTTGGCACAGATTGGCAATTTGAGTAGCTGCAGTTCTATTTCGGAAATTGTCCGGGGTCTTCAGTAGCACGTACAAATAGAGTAGGCAAATAATTCCTTGCCCTGTAACAAAATCTGCGCACGTACTATAGTTTCGGTAGAATTTATTGTAATGATTTACAGGACGTATAGTCTAAATTCACACAACCCTAGATCCATTGCCTGGCTTTGAACGACATAGTAAATTATATCTAATATCTTTCAGGATTCTTGTTAAACATAAATGCTTTACCCAATTGCACGTTTCTCTCCCCAGGTATTTAGTAGCCGTACGATCGAGTTTAAAGAGAGACAACAATTTTGAGAGTAAATCATAACTTGATACACGTGAATGAGACTCCGGTCATGGGATTTCATTTCAATATTTTATGAAAATATAAATTTTTTCATAATGTGCAGTGCCGTTATTTCCTGTTTGTGAGATTTCTTTGTAGATAAAATAATTTCTTACAGATATTTAAGTAGATACAAAGTGTTTGAAATTTATTGATAATGTTAGAGGCTTATATGTAACACTTCACGTTGTTCAAGATGGAATGAAGGGATTATTAGCCCTAATTAATGTAGCATTATTGTTACTCTTTTTTTCTACAAATGCTAAATTTTTTGTGCTTCTAATTCTTCAGGTTTCGTAGATTGATCTGTTTTGTTATCTTTAAATTCAGAATCAACTTTTTAAACTGTGACTAAGCCGTGGCTCAGGCGGTTAGTCGCCGGCCTCTCACTGCGGTGGCACGGGTTCGATCCCGGCTCAGTCCATGTGGGATTTGTGGTGGACTAAGTGGAACTGGGACAGGTTTTCCCCCGAGTACTTCGGTTTTCCCCTGTCCAGTTTTTTTCCCACCGGTGCTCCATTACAAGGAAAAACGAAAAAAAACTAATCATCTTCATGACAGGGTTGCACAATAAGCCTTAAGGCTGCGGTGCGTCCGTAGCTTCTGCTGCGGGGCCCTTCAATAAAAAAACTGTGACTTATTTCTGACACGTTGAACTTTTAATCACTCTGATTTTTTTAGTTCACTGGCGGATGAAATGCACGGGATTTTTGTTTTATATACGTGAACCAAAAAGTGAAAATTATCAATCGATGTCATTTCAAAATACTTGCACTTCTCAGCCAAAATATGAACTTGCTGTTAACGTGCATAAAAATATACGGAATACTGCCCAGTGTTGATACGTGTGATCTCAGATTTTTCGTTATTATTTAAAAAAACAATTTGCAAATTTTTCTCTTTAACTAATTATTAACAGAATGAAAGTATAGTGACTAGGGTAGGGGATGGACTGTCCGGGGTTCGATTCCGGGCAGGGGCAAGGGATTTTTCTCTTCTCCAAATAGTCAAGACCCGCTCTGGGGCCCAGGCAGCCTCCTTTTTAATGGGTACCGGATTTTTTTTGCCGAGGGTAAAGCTTCCGGGGCGTCATGTTGACCACTGCCCTGCATCGAACGCGATTAAGAATGAATGGAGCCATAACTCTGCTTCCCTATATGCCATCATGGCGTTGACAGGGACAGCTTTACCTTTTCACCTCGATTATTACGCCTATATGATAGGAGTTTACGTAGGAGGAGCAGCAATATTACCGCGTTAAACTTCTCTTAAACATTTAAATTACACGTACACTATGTACCACCATTATGACCTCAGTTCTCTTGTAATAAACTTATTTCAAAATTTCTCATTTTTTAGGTGTTGAGGATTCAGATCTTCCGTGACCTGATGTTGTGTAGTTGAGTATAAATCGTGTTTAACCTTTTAAAGCCTAACGGTTACTTGATACATCAACAGTTTTAACATTCAAAAACTGTACGTTCTGCCCACACTGTATTTATGTGTGTTGTATTTATATTACAACAAACAGCGACTTTTGCCTTACATAAAATAAATTGATTTGTTTTTGTAACCGAGATGAAAAGTGTTTACTGCGCGGTACGAACTGGGTCTTTAAATGAAACAGTTTACGATTCGTCTTTAAAGGGTTAATATACTAGCTAGTAACACCTGTATTCAGTTACCCCTCAGATTCGACTGAAAATGTAATAAAAAAGAGTTCAAAATTATCATAAAATTAATTGTTTGTGGCTCGAACATTTCAAAAGTTTTACCAAAGTACCTAAACTTTTCTTAATTTCGATTAACATAACTTTATAATACGTTACAAAATACGTAACGACATCCCTCGCTGTGCATTGCCATTTAAAATTCAAAGCACAATTATAACAACATATAACAGTAATCGCTTTAAATAGGCTATAGACGTTTTCTGTGAGGTACGAACTTACATTTGTCACGTGAGATACGTGCTACAAAGTGTTAAATAATTCAAAGAATTAATTTCGAATCGTAATGCATTCTGGGAGTTGTAATGTGTGAACTAGAAAGTTATATTCGCAAAATGGGTACAGTCACGGTCAAGGAAAAATACTGTGTGCTTTTGCAGACGCTTTACAGCCTACATTAAATCGTGATTAAAGTGAATTTCCTACAGGCCTTATGTGCAGACGCTACAACAGTAAGGCACTGTCGCCGTTTCGACACTCTCCGCGATGAATTTCACACGGAAATACGAGAATTTAGACAAATATTAAGAAAATCTGTTGTGTCTTGAACATAAATGCTTTCAGTCCCCTAGCAGACGTGTCTGTCTGTCTGTCTGTGCCGTGTACTGCGAAACTGTTTGCAGCGCCTTGTGACCTGTTGTATTAATTCTGTCTTCGTACACGTAACACTCCACAAAAATCATTTACGCAGTTGTAATGCGTGAACTAGAAAGTTATATTCGCAAAATGGGTACAGTCACGGTCAAGGAAAAATACTGTGTGTTTTTGCAGACGCTCCCAGACTTAGGCGCTAGTTACGTTCCAGAAGGTTCGGCGCAAGTCGAATTTCACGCATGTCGGAAATTAAATATGCATGTGGTCAATTATATATGTATATACGAACTAGTCCAGTTGAAATCCAAACTCCAACACACTGGAACATGATCGGCCGCAGCGTGACCGCCCCACTGCCTGTGTTACCGCCCAGCAGTATTCTTCCGCCAACTTAGTCGTATTGTGCTTTTATTCCCGGAAGGAAAAATTTGGCGCGCTTTTCAAAAAATGTTTTTTTTTTCAATTTTTTAGGTTTTTGAAAAGTGTATAATTGTGACATTTCTTATGTCGGGGAGTGTACGTATTTAAGTGCGTCTGTTAATGACCGTCCTGTGCCTTGGCCGTCATTGATAGTGTGGGCATTGCTGTTGAAATACAGCGCAGAATATCTGACATCATCTTGACTGTACCGTCACTGTCCCTGGTGTGAATAGGGCCTTAGTGCTGAAGCAGGAGTTCAGGTCCACATGTTGTATTGATATACAGGGTGATGCCGAAAATGAAGTTGCTAATGCTTGCTCTAAGACATTTACTACCATTACATGTAGATAATTAATATGACACTATTTATTAATTGTAGTGTTTGATATGTTCTAATATGCTGTTTAAAAACACAACAAAATGCACTTCACTTTAGCTTTTATTACGTATTAATAAACCCCTATTAATACATAATAAAATTAAAAGTAAAGTGCATTTTGTTGGTTTTTTTAAACAGTGAATTGTGAAAGATGCACGGTGAGACTAATATAAAATTTATCTATGTCCTAATATGGTTTGTGGCTCAATATTACACCTTGTCTGTTACAACTGAGTGAAACATTTCTGAATTTTATTTACTGCAATTCGAATTAGTACACTTACATTGTAATATATATGTATGGTATGTATAAACACTCCATTTCGTATATAAAAATGATATCGGATGTTTAGAAAAATTTGAAGAATTCAATAAGTAATTAGTTAACGTTCTCCTGACACAAAAGCCTAAGTCTTGCTCGTCTGTCCTGTACATATTTTAGAGATTATTTATACATAGTGGCATAGGATTGCTACAGTGAGTCGGTATTGTAGTGTCACCTTTGCCTAAAGTATTCTCTCTGGAGACCAGCACTGCCTTTAGCGTATGCAGTTAGTATATTAAGTTTAGTATTTCAGTATAAATGTGGCCGTATTTTCAGAGCTCTTCAAGTAATTGAGGTTGGGTAGTTTTAAAGAATGTGTCTTTGTAATTTGTGACAAATTTAAATCGGCTATCAGTGGAACTTGTATTATTAGTGTTCAATATTACGTTAATGCAGAAGATGGCTGCACGTTGTCTTATTAAAAAAGATTACGTTTGTAATTTCGTGCTATAAAAATTTACTAATTGATGCTATAAAGCTCAATGGTTACTATATGTACCACCAGGTTTAACATTCAAAAAATTTACATTCTATCCACAGATTATATTTGTATATTTTATGTATATCTTAGATCAAACAACGATTATTTTCCTACATATCATTAACTGTTTGGTTTTTTTATAACCGTGATGGAGTGTGTTTACTGCGCGGTACGGACTGGGTGATTAAATATGCTGTAGATTAGTTAGTCGTCAGAGCGATAAGGAACTATAAGAACTTTTTATTCCTGCTTCTCGCCACATATCATTAGGATAAACAAATCATGCAGAGTGAGATGCTTAGGCAATTATGCACGCGTGGGAGAGCAGAGAAATAGATAGGTTTTGGTGGTACAGCCTGAAGGAAAGACAGTGTTTAAAATAATTATGCTTAGGTGGAAGGATAATGTTAAAATGGATCTTAAAATTGAATTATTCACATATCCTGGAATTTGAGACTTCAAAATCACTCTAGGCTGAAATATATTTTACGATTTGTGTCTTTGTAAGAATGGACAAAAATGTGGAACTTCGGTAATGCCAATGGCAGTTATTGCAGTATTCTTTGCTTTTAATTTATTATTTTTTTCTTAACCATTTCAAGCCTGAAATACATGCACATAGTACGTGTAAATATATACTTCCTACTTCCAATTTTTTAAATTTCTTTCTTCATAAAATATAAATATCATGGATAGGCGATAACTAAGAATTTATAGATGTATACAATATGCAAGTTTGGGAATACTAGAAGAAATGGAGGTTGAAATATACAGCATGTTTGACAGGTTATGATGTGTGATCTGCCTTATAGAAGGAAGCTAATTGACAATTAGGTAACATCCAAAATTCTTACGTATTTGCCGATGAAAAACGTGGAGAGTATTTCTCGATTTTGACTTACAAATTCGTCAAGATTTTCTACAAATTAAATCAGTTTCTTGGTGAAGGAATACATGAATCACTTGATACATTATGCTGATCTTATGTCCTGACATAGTCGCAAGTCTACATCCTTACACTAAACTTCTACCACGTAGCTTGCATATATTGGTGCTCACTGTGTGGCCGACTCGTGTCCCAGCTTTAGAAGGCTTAGTATGAGGAAGCGGATTGAATGATGATGTTTCAGATAACATAATTATTCTTCTCTGCCTCTATTTAATGTCGTTTAAGCCTTCCACCATAATTCTGTAGATAAATTCTAAGAGGAAATTATACTTAGGCAGTATTCCGCTAGTTTACAGTGCCATATATTTACATTCCGCTAGTTTACAGTGCCATATATTTACATTCCGCTAGTTTACATTGCCATATATTTACATCGCTATTACAGTGCCTAATTTACATTCCGCTAGTTTACAGTGCCATATATTTACATTCCGCTAGTTACAGTGCCATATATTTACATTCCGCTAGTTTACAGTCCATATATTTACATTTCCGCTAGTTTACAGTGCCATATATTGACATTCCGCTAGTTTACAGTGCCATATATTGACATTCCCGACTCTTTAATATTTTTTACGAGAATTTTATTTTCGTTAACTGATAAAACAGCGAATGTTACATCAACATGACGGCAGTAGCTTGTAGTGTTGTGATTTTAGTAAAAGATAATGAGGTTTTACATATTTTAAAAATGTTGAACTTTGGCCAATATCGACTGGATATTTGACATCTCTTATACCCACGCTGGTGTATAATTTTGCAAGGTATTTGCATAATTGTATTTCATGTATGTAGTTATGTAAGCTTCTCTGTAAAATTGAAGTAACACGTTCAAAGTGGCCCTATGAGAGCCGAAACATGTAAACATTTTGCTATAATATGGACTAGTAGGGATTTTGCCTAGATACAGTATATTTGTTAGTCCGATTTGTTAAAGTTCCGAGCAAATATACACAATTGCACATGTCCTCAGTTTTGTGCATTGTCACTTAAAGCATTGTCTATTATTATTTATCGATTTTACAGGTTCCAAGTACCAGATATCGTTCTTGAATCTTTACAGTGAGTAACTTACAGGTGCTGGTACTTTTTTGGTCGGAGGTGACGAACAACTTAGGCATTACTTGCTGTTATTGAATCACAACAATAAATATGTTCCGGATTCGGCTATGCCTTCTAGGCGCGTTTGCGTAAGCCTTGAAAGCACCTATGAGCTTTTTCATGTCCGTCGCCGTCCCGCTCGTGTGTCTGCATAATGAACTCGGCCCTACGGATTTCCTTGAAAATTGATATTGGAAACTTTTATCAAAATCTGTAGAGAAAAAAATCCAAATTTTGTCAAAATCGGACAAAAATATGGGACACTATCCATGAAGACCTAAATACATTTATATTGTTGACTGTAATATGAAATGTTTTGTAGCTTGACAACAGTGCAAAGAGAACCCATTCTTGCGTTTCCGTGGCAACAGTCAACGGTTTTATATTGTTGACAGCTTCTTGTAGTTTAGTAATACAAAAATATTGTATTGTTGCTTTCCTATATCATTACTTTCCAATATTTTTGTATTGTTGACAGTGAAATGTGTAGCTCAACAATACACAGAGAAAGCATTTTTGCCTTTTCAAGGCAACAATGTTTAAGCGAACGTGGTATAGTGTTACGTTATACGTACGTTGCTTATCTTATTTGATCGTGATAATGAGTTCCAAATATCGATGAGCTTTTGGATCGTTGCTGTGAGCCAGTTAACTACGCTTTAGGCTTGTGTTTCTCAGACCAGGGTAAACAAAAACATTAAAATTCTTTAGTCCACTTACTGTTTATGCAGTTTTGAGAAATAAAATATCTTAAGCATGAAGTTAGTTGATCGTAATGAAATTACAAAAGTCATACAAATATATCAAAATTGCGATATCAGTAAATCTTGCCGCAGTAATTTGAGTAGCGAGGCATGATCGAATACATAACAGTTAAAAATGTTGAATTAACTAAAGCAAATCATGTGTGTGTCGTCATTTTATTCTCCTTTCGTTCGATTATTTAATATCGGTACAAAAATTTAACTCACTGAAAGAGGGAGCACCTTTTGTGGATATTTTGATTTTCTTAATGAAAACGCCTACTAAAAATGTGTTATTCTGACCTGCCTTACACAGCTGAAGGATAAGTAGTCGAATGTACACGGCGACATCTAGCTTCTGTAGCATTAATAAGCTGTTATTTGGGTACCAGTATTGATGGGAGAGAACATTTGTATCAGACTTAACGTACGTGACATACAGACAGGATTTTTGTCACTAAGGTTATGCATAAACGGTATGAATGCTTAAGGAAAAGTTGTGTACAGAATGCGGGATTTCATGCTTCCGCTCTTCTAGTATGTTACGCAGCATATATTGGTAGTTAGTTACCGACGTTTAGGGAGAACTTATCGGTCCCATCCTCAAGGGTCAAGGAGTCCAAGAACAATGTCTTCAGAATATCGTAATGCAAACGTAACTAAAATGTCGGTCCCCGAAAATTTCTATTCAAGTTTCTCCATTTCCGCGCCGAGATACAACTAATTAATTTAAAAATTAGATCAAGCTCTTCAATGTACCGATAGTGGCCAAAACTAAGGAATGATTTAATTATATTTACAATTTTTTAGGAAGCAAAGAGCGTAATAAATTCAGTATTTTGAGCACTGATTTTGAACTGGCAGATTAGCAGCTTAATATATGCCTGTTTCTAAGTATTCCAGATAGCATTATACGGCGTCTTTATTTTATCTGACAATTATCGTTGGGCTACGTTAATACGATAAACGAGACGACAGGAAGTAATAATGTATAGTCCTGAGATAAATTAATGACCCTGTATTATTAATATGTTTTAGTACCAATGATAAAAAGTCAGTTCATTACTCTGAACCCTCTCTTTCTTCTTCTTTCCTTTGTTTTCCTTGCAGCGACCAGATATTTTCTCTTCAACTATTGTTAAGTGCGTGCTGATTTTATTTTGTGTTGTCGAATGTTGCGGCATGCTGCGTGGTAAGGACGAAAATTCAAAATTATGAGGTCGATATTTGTACTGTGTAGAACTGTGAAGGCGGTACAGTGTTAGGGCGCCATATCCATAAAAGAAGGAAAGTTCTACAAATTATTTAAGACGCTGTCGTGTAAAATTTCAATTAGTATCCGAAATATAGAGATTATTGCGTCTTATCAGGCCGTGTCATTGCTTAGAATGTTAGTCGCGGGCCTCTCACTACGGAGGCCCGGGTTCGATTCCAGGCTATTAAATGTGGGATTTGTAATGGTCGAAGTGGCATTGGGACAGGTTTCTGCCCAAGTAGCTCGTTCTCCTGTTGGTATCATTCGACCAATGTTTCATATTAATTTATCACAGACGCTATATAACTGTAGCAATTGATAGCGTCGTTAAATAACACACTTAAAAATGTGTCTTTTAAATTTTAAAATAACTTTTAAGACAATTATTAAGCTGTTAATAAATGTTAGTCTTACTTTAAATAATTGGATTTATGGACTTTTGTGTTAAGTATCTTGAGGCAGTCTGTGTTACACAATCTGACACATTGTGTTCAGTATCTTGAGGTAGTCTGTGTTACACATTTCATCTGACACATTGTGTTAAGTATCTTGAGGCAGTCTGTGTTACACATTTCATCTGACACATTGTGTTAAGTATCTTGAGGCAGTCTGTGTTACACATTTCATCTGACACATTGTGTTAAGTATCTTGAGGCAGTCTGTGTTACACATTTCATCTGACACATTGTGTTAAGTATCTTGAGGCAGTCTGTGTTACACATTTCATCTGACACATTGTGTTAAGTATCTTGAGGCAGTCTGTGTTACACTTTTCATGTGACACATTGTGTTAAGTATCTTGAGGCAGTCTGTGTTACACATTTCATCTGACACAATGTGTTAAGTATCTTGAGGCAGTCTGTGTTACACATTTCATCTGACACATTGTGTTAAGTATCTTGAGGCAGTCTGTGTTACACATTTCATCTGACACATTGTGTTAAGTATCTTGAGGCAGTCTGTGTTACACATTTCATCTGACACATTGTGTTAAGTATCTTGAGGCAGTCTGTGTTACACATTTCATCTGACACATTGTGTTAAGTATCTTGAGGCAGTCTGTGTTACACATTTCATCTGACACAATGTGTTAAGTATCTTGAGGCAGTCTGTGTTACACATTTCATCTGACACATTGTGTTAAGTATCTTGAGGCAGTCTGTGTTACACATTTCATCTGACACATTGTGTTAAGTATCTTGAGGCAGTCTGTGTTACACATTTCATCTGACACATTGTGTTAAGTATCTTGAGGCAGTCTGTGTTACACATTTCATCTGACACATTGTGTTAAGTATCTTGAGACAGTCTGTGTTACACATTTCATCTGACACATTGTGTTAAGTATCTTGAGGCAGTCTGTGTTACACATTTCATGTGACACATTGTGTTAAGTATCTTGAGGCAGTCTGTGTTACACATTTCATCTGACACAATGTGTTAAGTATCTTGAGGCAGTCTGTGTTACACATTTCATCTGACACATTGTGTTAAGTATCTTGAGGCAGTCTGTGTTACACATTTCATCTGACACATTGTGTTAAGTATCTTGAGGCAGTCTGTGTTACACATTTCATCTGACACATTGTGTTAAGTATCTTGAGGCAGTCTGTGTTACACATTTCATCTGACACATTGTGTTAAGTATCTTGAGGCAGTCTGTGTTACACATTTCATCTGACACATTTGTGCCAGCCTTTCAAAGAAACCTGCTGCCTACTTTACCAATAATTAAATTTATTTAGTATATTCAGTATATTCCTCTGATTCTTCAGTATAATTTTACTGTAATATGTGGCGTCACTTAACAGAAGACAATTATGCTGCTTAATCAGTTGTTCGATCCAGTCGCTCCTTCTTGCGACAAAATCAGTACGTAAAATTGTAAGGACGATATGTGGACAGTGACGTGTGACCTCGTTAGAATTGCTGCCACCTGCTTGTTAAATATTTGTTGCCCTCCATAGCTAAGCCGTGATAATTGGGAACGAAGACTATTGAACGGTGTGTTGTTTTAGGACGTTACGTGTGACTTTACGTGCCTTAGTGTCAATGTAGATATACTGACTTCTGAAACAAACCAATAATATAAAAATAGTAATTATTACTATTGTTATTATTATTCTGTACTTGTTTATTCCCTGTTTTAACAGCACAAGGCCAATTATAAAAACAGCACAAATACACGAAGCAACACAAATACGTAGAAACACTAAACACATATCAGATAGAAAGAAAGAATGAAAACAATATGTAATAATAAAATAATAATAATATAAATACTATTTGTTATAAGACACTTTGTAAAGGAATTGTAGTAGGAATTTTACGAAGGCTTTTTAATTAGTAACATGCTGTTACTACTAATATTAATCACTGTCATTATCATTATTTATTTTGCGATCGTATACTCCATAGACTTCTCCATCGTCTCCGTCTGTAAGGTAATAAAATGATAAAAATTATTGACGCGCCATATTTTATTAATTCTTTTAATTTTTATTGTTTTATTGCATTTCAACACGAAACAATCGACAAAGATCATACAGTAGCTTATTACAAAGATTATACAGTAACTTATTACAAAGATCATACAGTAGCTTATTACAAAGATCATACAGTAGCTTATTACAAAGATCATACAGTAGCTTATTACAAAGATCATACAGTAGCTTATTACAAAGATCATACAGTAGCTTATTACAAAGATCATACAGTAGCTTATTACAAAGATCATACAGTAGCTTATTACAAAGATCATACAGTAGTTTATTACAAAGATCATACAGTAGCTTATTACAAAGATCATACAGTAGCTTATTACAAAGATCATACAGTAGTTTATTACAAAGATCATACAGTAGCTTATTACAAAGATCATACAGTAGCTTATTACAAAGATCATACAGTAGTTTATTACAAAGATCATACAGTAGCTTATTACAAAGATCATACAGTAGCTTATTACAAAGATCATACAGTAGCTGTTTACAAAGATCACACAGTAGCTTATTACAAAAATCATACAGTAGCTTATTACAAAGATCATACAGCAGCTTATTACAAAGATCATACAGTAGCTGTTTACAAAGATCATACAGTAGCTGATTACAAGTGCATTACACTATGATCAGAATCTTATATTATTGTGTCATTATTTATATTAAATAACGACAATTGGGAACCAAACTAAAGATATTTAAGTTCAAGCCATATATTCTGCAAAGATTTTATTTGAACGTGCTTAATAGCAGTATGATTAGTCACAGTCACTGGAATAGCACGTGCTTACTCGACCGGCCACTGTAGGCATGCCAGGCACGAGGTGCGGTACTATTATTAGCCTATAGCGCCCGGGACGCAACCAGCAGAATACTATTTCCATTCATATAAAGACACGTTGCCTGCTTTTCAACCGAACTCAATAATAGGTTACCAGTGTCATGACGTCACGCACCAATGTACCAATCCGAGACCGTCGCTAAAAACGTTTTGATGTCTTCCGAAAATAGTTTTGGACGTCGGCAAAGTAAGGGGGCTTCGAACAGTGGAGGGAACGCACCCCTGTCCCTTTGAAAGCTGACTTGAATCACTATATGTACTTACGTGTAAACGAGACCTGTGCTCTTGCAAGGATATATAGGGCGGAATTTGTACAATACGTAAGACATGTAACTCATAGAAACATCATACATTTCAGCAGTATAATTTTACGGGATGTAAATTCATGCCAGAAATGTATGTACACGTTGATTCAAACGTGTGGAATTTTTGGCTTCTGGTCAAAACTTGGTGACTCATTATTAAGGCGTTTATGCATAAAGTTATAAATATGGAGGAACTGTTCTAATAGACGACACGGGGCTTTAAATGATCAAAGAACTGAATCTTTTAATTAGTGGGCACGATTCTCATACGGCATGTCAGACTCCGATACCTTAGTCATACATCTAACCCTTTAAATACGAAGCGTAAAACTGTTTAATTTAAAGACCCAGTTCGTACCGCGCAGTAAACACTTTTCATCTCGTTTTAAAAACAAATAAATTAATGTTATATAAGGCAAACGTCGCTGTTTGTTCTCATATAAATACAAAACACATAAATACAGTGTGGGCAGAACGTAGAATTTGTGAATGTTAAAACTGTCGATGCATCAAATAACCATTAGGCTTTAAAAGGTTAACTACAGTCGAACCCGGTTATAACGACATCGGTTTATACGACACCTCGTCTATAGCGTCAGATATTGTGTAGTAACTATTAATTCCTCAATGTTAACCATAACATTATACTCCTCGGTTATAACAACACTCGTTTATAACGACACAAATTATTCAGTCCCTTTCGTGACGTTATAACCGAGATCGACTATATATTAAACATTTCGGAAAAACAGTCAGTCCTGCTCTGAACATCTGTGGTGTCAGTAATGTCACTGAGTGGTCGAGGAATAGGGTACGATGTCCCACATGGGGTAATAGATTTTTTCAATTTCCTTTGAGCATCCAGACCGCGTCTGGGGCCCACAAATCTTCCTATTTCACGGGTATCGAGGATAAAGCGTCCGGTGCGTGAAGCTATGCCTCCACTCAGATGGCTTTGTAGTGTGGTGATTAATTAGCCCTTTGAAGATAGACGTTTAATAAACTGTCTAAATAGTCTAGTTCACCTCACAGAGAACAGTGTCCATCAAAAGACCAGTTCCTTATGTCTTTTGGGGGAATAATCATATGACTTGTATAAAATTGAAACACTGTGCGGGCAGAATGTGGATTTTATTATTGTTATGGGGGTGATTGATGTGGTTGTCACTGGGTTTAAATTGTTAACACAGGGAGATTATTGGGATTTTTGTACATAGATATATATCTCTTATATTAAAAAATTCTTAAAAAGTTTGATTGAAAACCTCGCAGAAAATAAGGACGCAGATATTAAACTTAAATTCAGCAAAGTTATTTTAGGTACATGAATTATGCAGGTCACGTACTATTTGTCGACTAGTAAAATAAAAGGCACAAAATGGGTTTGACATGTGAGTAGTATGACAGACAGGGTATGCCTATAAAGTTTTGATGAGGAAACCTCTTGGAAATCGACCAGTTAAAGACGGTCAAATAGATGGTAGTTACAAAAATAGAGATTGGATGCAGCTAGCTTGGAATACTTTGCAATGGCGAGCGTTGATATTAGCCTTCAAATTCTGCCCAAAACGGGAAAAATTTAAAAAAATATATTTTTTTTCTGCAGTGAGGTTATAATGTAGAGGAAAGATACTTTCTTGGTTGAAATATTACGTCTTCAGAATTTCTTTGCTCATTTATGCAAAGCCTTAAAATTGTTCCTTTTATGTGAAGTTGTCAGAGTAACAGAAATATGAAATGTGATTATGTTACTATGATGACATCATGCGACTGATGTAAAGTGTCATCAAGGCAGTGAGTGACTGTGGCGACAGTAAGATGATTGGCGATGTGTGGTGACATCTATGTGTACAGGATATCCAATTCTAGATCACTTGTGCAAAGTAACTATACCTGTTCTGGCCTGACATATTTCATTATACAGTTAAAGGTGGCTAATCTCTGAACTAGAATTATTTGTTCACAGTGTACTTCGTACAAAATATTGATAATGAAACATCAGAGTGTTGCTACGTTCACCCACCGTGAGAACATACTCAGTCACCACAGCAGTAACATGACTGATTCGATCACCATATTCTGGCATCACTACATGGAAATCACAAAATCAGGAAAATCATTAAACCTCGTTTTTTAAGAATATCCACTGCTTGACATAAAAAACTTGAAGAATGTACTATTGTATTATATATATATATATAATGTATTATACTTATATATATACTGGGAATATAACAATATGTAAAGGTAAGGGTAAAGCAATCCCATTACAGGCCTGGACAGACCCTTAGGGTACCAGGAGGTTGAGGCTCCCAGATTTCTAGACAATCAGCACATGAAGGTGGTACGGTTGTCAGACCTACGCACCGGCCGCCTTTACCCCAAGGAAATACTCCTGACACTCATTTCTGTTAGAGGTTGAGTCGACCCCAGGGCCATAGTGCGACCGGAAGGATTATGTCAATTAAATATTCCAATGACACTATCGGGAATCGAACCCGCGACCTTCCGGCTTGTAGCGCAGTGCCTCAACCAACTGCGCCACCGTATAACAATACGTACAGAACTAAATCGATGCACCTGCAACAAGACTATTGTACAAATTTGTTCCTTCTGGGATATTAGTCGTGTATGTTCTAACATATTGTATCTGTGTGCTCAGGAATGCTAGGCAGTAGAACACGTGACTGGTTACTGTATTTGAAGAAACTGATCAATTGTAAGCCGGATTTTGGTCACGTGTTCGGTACATATTTAGACAAGGTTCAGTACAAGTGGTATAATAAAGTAACATAATTGTAAATAATGCATGTATTTAATGGAGAAAGGGCTACCACCATGACAGAATTGGGTTATTTGTAGTGCCAATCCAAGAAGGATGAACTGAACGCAATAAATGTTATTATTATATTTCAAGTAAATATTTAAGAGAATATTAATAAAATAATAACTTATATGCCTAAACTTGAGTAACGTCCGATCTACATATATAAGAGAAATGAGGAAGAAGTTACTGATTATGTCAAAGAACTTATGTATATAAAGGACGCTCGTTACGGGCGTCTTTTAATACGTTATGTAACACAAAATAAAGAAACATTTACATAGGTGCCTCTGTAGTCTTATTTGCTTCTCCCAGATAGTAGTCATACGAAGACTGAAACATTTTCGATTTTTTATAAAACATGTATATATTATTGTTAATCACTTGTGCGCTGTAACGGATCTTTTGAATGTATTATAATATATTTTGTTGTCATTCAAACACGTGTGCTTGTCCACGTGGTTGATATTGCGTATGTTCGGTCTTACGAATTTATGTTATATCTGATAACGATTCGTATTATTCGGGTGATTAAATAAAGAAGAATGAGATGGGCAAGGCATGTGGCACGTATGGGGGAAAGGAGAGGTGCATATAGGGTTTTGGTGCAGGAACCTAAAAGAAGGAGACCACTTGCAAAACCTAGGTGTAGATGGAAGGATGATATTAAAATGGATCTTTAAGAAGTGGGGTGGTGAGGCATGGACTGGGTTAATCTGGCTCATGATAGGGACAGATGGCGGGCTCTTGTGAATGCGGTAATGAACCTTTAGGTTCCATAAAATGCGGGGAATTTCTTGACTAGCTGAGGTACTATTAGCTTCTCGGGAAGGACTCTGCTTCATGGGGTTAGTTAATTAATTATTTAATTAATTAGTTAGTCATTATAACGATTTTTATTTCAGGAATTTTTATAAACTTTATTAGACACTTGCATTGCCATATTTTGATGTCATTGATTTTATTTGGGACTAACTTTAGTTCTTGGGCATGCATCTTTTTGACCTTTAAAAAAAAGTGCAACTGCACTCATGTGGCCATCTTCAGCACACTCATGTGGCCATCTTCAGCACACTCATGTGGCCATCTTCAGCGAGGTGCATTACAAAGAATACATACATCGAAATATTACGGACGTTTGTGGAACAATGCACGGTTATAAATATCACATTTTAATCTCTAATATGTATTTTAAACCATATATTGTTTTTAAAATTTAATATTTTATGTCTGTGCGTTGTCCTACAAACGTCTGTAATATTTCGATGTATGCATTCTTTGTAATGCACCTTCCTGAAGATGGCCACATGAGTGGCCGAAACATGTAGAAGGTGTACTGTTTGTGTAATATACTTTTATACCTTATGTGCATTTATTGGTTTCGGTATCATATCTACACTTTGATAGTTTATGTACCGTTATAGACATATATGAACTACGTGATATATAAGTAGTCGCACATTACCTTACCTGTCACAGTGTTACAAAATGTATTCATATATTTCAATATGTGACTACTAATGTTCAACTTTAATCGTACAATTGGCAGCGCTAACGGGTTGGTATTGTACTGAGATTCCGGTGTGTCTACTGTCAGGTGGGATCTGAATGTTTATCATTTATCATGTATTTAAAATTCGGTTTCCCCTTGTCAGTACCATTCCACAAAAACTTCATGGTCGTCTTCGTCTTAATACTAATCTTATCAGAAGGACAAGCGGGCGAAGCCTGGGAAACTTCAAAGAGATCGCTGTAGGATATCGGGGAGCTTTCGACAGTTTGTTACTGTCACGTTTCCGTAAACACCCGGTCGTGAGACATTGTCCAGGCAATGGGTAACTGTCGTGAGACATTGTCCAGGCAATGGGTAACTGTCGTGAGACTGTCCAGGCAATGGGTAACTGTCGTGAGACATTGTCCAGGCAATGGGTAACTGTCGTGAGACTGTCCAGGCAATGGGTAACTGTCGTGAGACATTGTCCAGGCAATGGGTAACTGTCGTGAGACATTGTCCAGGCAATGGGTAACTGTCGTGAGACATTGTCCAGGCAATGGGTAACTGTCGTGAGACCATATGTCCAGGCAATGGGTAACTGTCGTGAGACATTGTCCAGGCAATGGGTAACTGTCGTGAGACATTGTCCAGGCAATGGGTAACTGTCGTGAGACATTGTCCAGGCAATGGGTAACTGTCGTGCACGAAAGAAACTATTAAAATTTCGGCGTTATGTATTCACCAGTATGTCTGTCGGCGCATTTGCAAAATTGCGAAATGCGAAAAGTGACTATTAGCTTCGTAATATATGTCTGTCTGTCTGTCTGTCCGTCCTTACGTCCGTCTGTCCTTCCGTGCGCATGGAACATCTCGGCTCGCATTGGACGAATTTTTATCAAATTTGATATTTGAGTATTTTTTTTTTCGAAAACCTGTCGAGAACATTCAAGTTTCATTAAAATCTGACAAGAATAACGGGTACTTCACATGAAGTTGTATGTACATTTATGATAATATCTCGCTTAATTCTTATTAGAATGAGAAATATTTCAGATAAAAGTTCTAGAGAAAATCAAAACACACATTTTATGTTCAGTAGCTTTTTTAAAAAAATCGTGCCGTTTATGAGATAATGTGGAAAAATATGGTACAGCCAGACAGGCCACAGATGACAATATAATACGGCGCATGCGCTGTGCATGCTGGATAACTAAGGCTACAGACACACACTCAGAATATGAAATATTTATTGCTTTTCCACGGCAACAATGGTTACGCGAACGCGCCTCAGTGCTACGCTCATACGTACATTACTGTCTTGTGCTTCATCTCTCCAACCTACATCTACCACATGCACGAACGTGCCCTTTCTGAATATTTTCAAAACGTGTAATAAATTTATTAAGTTTCATAATCCTCATATACGAATTAACTTTTTTCTTTGTCCTCGTAGAGCTATACCTCTACTCCCCCTGTGGGCCTTCGTGGCCTGTTCTAGGGTGAACTTTACCTATACCTTTACCTTACCTTGTTCTTCTTAGCCCAGCTGGCTGGCTGTAATTTTCTGTCATGAAGATGTCAGTGCTTAGTTTTAGTGTAACGTAATTTTATTTTAAAGTTGTACATACCGTGCATGTTTGAGATAATTATATATATAAACCAACAAATATTGCACTTTTTTTTTTAATATATGTATTGTAACCCTACATATGTTTCGGCTGTGCTTTAGCCATCATCAGGGGTTTCTCTTGAAGCGTCCACTAACTGTATCTCTCACTACATTGTCCTTTATTCCTATTGGTTTCTTTTATTCCTATTGGTTTCTTAAGAAACCAATAGGAATAAAGGACAATGTAGTGAGAGATACAGTTAGTGGACGCTTCAAGAGAAACCCCTGATGATGGCTAAAGCACAGCCGAAACATATGTAGGGTTACAATACATATATTAAAAAAAAAAAGTGCAATATTTGTTGGTTTATATATGTAATTTTATTCTTTATGCATTCTTCATCCTACGAAGAATTTTTTTTGGTTTCTTAAGTTTGTAAATAATGAACTTGGCGTCATGTTATTGGCATCGTCGATTTGTGACGTCGTGTGTTTTTGCCGGTTGCAGGAAGGCTCTTGGGCTGTTCACACGTGTCTCAATAGCCCACAACTTCGGTCCGCACTTGTAGCACCATGCCGAGAGTAGTTCAGCAGGAGGGCGATGACCCCGACCCAACTCCCTACCTGTTCGTCTCTCTAGAGCAGAAACGAATTGACCAGACAAAGCCTTATGATGCCAAGAAGGCTTGCTGGGTGCCGGATGAGAAGGAGGGTTACTTGCTAGGAGAAATCAAGGCCACCAAGGGAGACTTGGTCACCGTCAACTTGCCGGGCGGTGAGGTAAGCATGAGCCAATAAAACCAGACATCTTAAGGTCCTGCAGAGTTGTATCCGAGCACTCCTAGAGCAGTTTTAAATTATTTTATAATAGCAAATACATTATAAATATCGACTCTGACGTATGTCCGTGTCTTCAAAGTGGTTTCAGCATCCGAAATAATTCCTTCTAATACCTAACATTTTTTTTTTGTAATTTAAAAAAGAAAAAGACACTATATTTTGAATTGAAACCCATTGACAAACAGGCCTAATAAATGAAGTGATACTTTATTCTAAAAACACCGTGCATCTTATCACAATCACTATATAAAAACACCGTGCATCTTATCACAATCACTATTTAAAAAACACCAACTGGATACACTTTTTTATTTTAAAAAAACTGTATAGTTCTTAAAAATGTTTTAAAGAACTATACAGTTTTTTTAAATAAAAAAGTGTATCCAGTTGGGGTTTTTTAAATAGTGAAGTAAGTGATGTTTCGAAATTTATACATGAGATCTTTGCTCTTCTGGGACGTCACGCAGCCTATAGTGGTAGTAAGGTACCGACGTTTCGGGACAACATTCCGGTCCCATCTTCAAGGATCAAGCTTGACCCTTCAAGATGGAACCGATACGTTGCCCCGAAACGTCGGTAACTACGAATCTACGCTCCGTAACATTCCAGAAGAGCGAAGGAAGCCTGAAATCCCACAAATATATACGTCTTGTACGCGTTTTAACAATTAATGTTACCTATAAGAACCTTCTGATATTTAAACCAACAGCTCTGCAAATAAAAGATTTACAACGAAGTTATGGGATTAACCCTTAAATGACCGGGTTGGTAGTTAAAATTTAGCGCATGGTTTTTGGAGAACGTGATTATTATTTCAACAAAATAAGATAAAATTATGAAATAAACAGAATTTTGTGGAAAATAAAACAGAGATTATGCAGCATGTCGTAAATATGCAGTACAATTCCTTGTTGCCTAAACATATCAAATTAATTTTTTGAGTGTTTATTTTACGCGCGTCGACATATGTCAGTAAGTTATTTAAAGGTTAAGAAATATCCATGATACCTTAATGATGGTATGCACAGTCGTATTACAATCAACGGAGATTGACTTACTGATAAATCAGTGTTTATGAGAACATTTTTGTCGAACCAAAATCTATGTGAGCAGGACAAGACTGTGAAGAAAGAGGTGTTATGCCAAGTGAATCCACCAAAGTTCGAGAAAGTTGAAGACATGGCCGATCTCACATTCCTCAACGAAGCCAGCGTCCTTCATAACCTGCGACAGCGTTATTACGTCAAGTTGATTTATGTAAGTGTCCACCAAGGTAACCGGAACTCATTCCACTTCTTAAGATCTCTCTAATTTTGTATCTTCTTTTGTTTTCTCCTATCAGGATAAGAACTTCAAGAAAGAGCAAGTTAATCAAGTCAACCCCCCCAAGTATGAGAAATGCGAGGATATGTCCAGCTTGACATACCTTAATGATGCTTCTGTCTTGCATAATCTCAAGCAACGATACTACATTAAGCTAATTTACGTAAGTCGCTTTGGCTCTTCAGAGAGGAGCCGAGCGTCACTTGTCGACAACCCTCTGCTTTGCTGTCTGTCTGCTTGTTTGCCTGCCTACTCGCTTAATTGTTTTTTCACTGCCGCGTCTTGTTTGTACAAATCTGGCGATCCTACACACATTCCATGACACATAATTTTTTTTTTGTTTCAATCACATAACGATATTTTGACAACCAAATTTTTTGGTTTGAATAAAATTTTTCATAAACCTTAGCGTTTAAAGGAATAATCCAGTTTTTTTTATTTCTTACATTTCTCCTTTACTTTATAGGAAAGTTTGCAAATTGTCTAAAAGCACATTTTTTAAAATACAGATATTGTACAGGGTTATATTTTGCTTAGAAGTTAAATTTTACTCTCGAGGCCTTCAAACAATCGAGCAAAAATTCGGTACCTTACGAAGTACCTGTACAGAACAATAACAGAATGTTTTAACTTTCCCTGTGAAAAGTTATGATATTGAAGTTTTAATATCACTTTCTGTAATCCGATTAACTCTTATTATGCTTCCTGGTATGAAGCTGCATGGCTTTAATAAAGATCCAACTCACGAATCAAAGACTATTTTCGATTTAGCAGCCAGTCCGTTTCTTGAAGTCGATGGCTATCCAAATACGCTTCATAATTTTAAACATAATTATTATAATGTATTGCAAATATCTAACGAAACTTGACTTCTTCATTTTAAATTTCAATTTTAACAACTTAAATAACCGAGACTATTTTGGCACTAAGCCACATAACGCTAGCCTGTCGCGAGCAATATTGTGACTCCATTCGACTAGCCAAATGTCGCCGTCTCTTGATCCCTAACGTTGCATCATTTTGTCACCCCATTTAGTCACGTGTGAAACTGTATGTGCGTTTAAGATATCGGAAATTTTATGCGTGTGGAGTCACACATAACAAGAAACACCACATACCTCACATTTTTTATCTGTACAGCTGCTTATTGGCCTCATGACTGCTTACAACTTGCACAAACTTTTTTTTCTTCTTCTTCTCTTTCTTATTCCTCTTCTTTTTTCTTCTTCTTTCTACTTCTTTCACCTAACCTCTCAGAGACACTTTCCCGCATTTCACCTGGGGAACCAACCGGTGCTAAGAAACACCTCCCCTGTGTTTGTATTCATGTGATGAATTACATTCTGTCTACGAGCCAAATGTAACAAACAAAATACAATATATTTTATTCTATAATCACCGTGCATTTTTCACAATTATTGTTAAGTCACCAACTGAATGCACTATTTATTTTAAAAAACACTAAATGGTTTCTTAAAATATTTTAGTAAAACCCTACATATGTTTCGGCTTCCTCATGACACCCCTGAGGATGGCTTCATGAGGAAGCCGAAACATATGTAGGGTTTTACTAAAATATTTCAAGAAACCATTTAGTGTTTTTTAAAATAAATAGTGCATTCAGTTGGTGACTTAACAATAAATACAATATATATCTGCCCACTGTCCATACTTGCAGATTTACAGAAATTTATGTCACGTTTTCTAATGTCTTATATAACGAAATTCATACAAATTGCATCATAAATGTCGGTTAATATCTCCAAGAGAACACACCACATTTCTATTACAAATATAGGCTAAATGTTGCTAAGGTGAAAAGCGCTGAATAAAACAAAACCCACAAATAAAAATTCGTAGTCCAGACACTACGCTTTTGACGTTACAGCATGTGTTTCATAATTACCACTGCCCTATAAACGGTTAGTGTACAAGTTTGTGGTTCACCACAGCTTGTAACGATGGCAAGAAAAAATAAAATTTATTTAAGACATAATATTTCACGACTTGCAGGAGACTGGATAATTTAAAGTAATATAATGCAGTCATCACGATAAATTGCCGTAGAATTCGGTATTAAAATTCCTTTGTAAGCAATCCCGCTGTACGATCTTAAGGTTGGTAAGATTTTGGAGCATATAGGAAATTCTTTGAACATCAGCTCAACTTAACGACTGAATTTCTGATATTGAATATCGTTTTACACGCCAGATTATTTTGATTGATAAAGTAATATGTTGTCATTCTCATTGTTATTTTTTATTTACCTAAAACTTATCGATATTAATTACGCTTACGTTTATTCCACATGCTCCTTCGTAAACAGAATTTAAGAGTCCTCCGTCTATTGTCTTCTTTTTATCTTCGTAAATAGAATTTCTTCCAAGATATTTTTTGTATATTATTGTGATGTCCACCGCCTGAGCCATAACGTTATAAGCTACGGAGATCATGCATTAAACCCCCCCCCCCCCCGATTTTGATTTCGTTTGAAACGATTTTAAATAGCAATCGTCCAGCGAAAGGAAAATAATACCCAAATATGAAGAGATAACATAAGATGTCTGAATTAGAATTCGGTCAAGCCTTAATATAAAACATTTGTATTATTTATGACAGGCTTATTTCATAATTTAATTAAGGGACATGATGAATAAACATAGCATTTATTTGGCATTTTTGAAAACTGGTGATTTTAATAATTCTGGCATTTGGCTCGTGCGGAATGTGAAATTTTACAGCGAAGGATGTGAAGGTGAAACTGTGCCCTTGGAAACAAGACACCATGGAGCCATCGTCTCCACGTGTTGTGTTGTGTTTTGTTGTGTTGTGTTGTGTTGTTTTACTGTTGTAGCTGTTCAGAACACTTGCTCCGGTGTGCTACGCCGCTGCGATCCAGATCGGTACTGTCTGGAAAACAAAAACACCTTGGCTTTATTTCCTGTCACTTACAGACAGTGTACCTGTCACTTACAAACAGTGTATCCTGTGTAAATATTAGATTTGTTAGTACAAGTGCTGTATGCAAATTCTGTCTATATTCTTCAGATACGGAAAGTGCCGCACTTGTGTTGACTTACACTTCAGGACGGAAAGTGCCGCACTTGTGTTGGCTTACACTTCAGGACGGGAAGTGCCGTACTTGTGTTGACTTACACTTCAGGACGGAAAGTGCCGCACTTGTGTTGGCTTACACTTCAGGACGTAAAGTACCGCACTTGTGTTGACTTACACTTCAGGACGGAAAGTGCTGCACTTGTGTTGACTTACACTTCAGGACGGAAAGTGCCGCACTTGTGTTGGCTTACACTTTAGGACGGGAAGTGCCGCACTTGTGTTGACTTACACTTCAGGACGGAAACAGATCCAGTTTCTAAATTTATGTTCTTCTCTAAATACTAGAGTTGAATGTTCAGAACTATAGTAATACTAGACCGGACAGTGTTCAGGAATATAGTAATACTAGAGCGGTCAGTGTTCAGAACTATAGTAATACTAGAGCGCACAGTGTTCAGAACTATAGTAATACTAGAGCGCACAGTGTTCAGAACTATAGTAATATTAGAGCGGACAGTGTTCACGAATATAGTAATACTAGAGCGGTCAGTGTTCAGAACTATAGTAATACTAGACCGGACAGTGTTCAGGAATATAGTAATACTAGAGCGGTCAGTGTTCAGAACTATAGTAATACTAGAGCGCACAGTGTTCAGAACTATAGTAATACTAGACCGGACAGTGTTCAGGAATATAGTAATACTAGAGCGGTCAGTGTTCAGAACTATAGTAATACTAGACCGGACAGTGTTCAGAACTATAGTAATACTAGACCGGACAGTGTTCAGGAATATAGTAATACTAGAGCGGTCAGTGTTCAGAACTATAGTAATACTAGAGCGCACAGTGTTCAGAACTATAGTAATACTAGACCGGACAGTGTTCAGGAATATAGTAATACTAGAGCGGTCAGTGTTCAGAACTATAGTAATACTAGAGCGCACAGTGTTCAGAACTATAGTAATACTAGACCGGACAGTGTTCAGGAATATAGTAATACTAGAGCGGTCAGTGTTCAGAACTATAGTAATACTAGACCGGACAGTGTTCAGAACTATAGTAATACTAGACCGGACAGTGTTCAGGAATATAGTAATACTAGAGCGGTCAGTGTTCAGAACTATAGTAATATTAGAGCGCACAGTTTTCAGAACTATAGTAATACTAGAGCGCACAGTGTTCAGAACTATAGTAATATTAGAGCGGACAGTTTTCACGAATATAGTAATACTAGAGCGGTCAGTGTTCAGAACTATAGTAATACTAGAGCGCACAGTGTTCAGAACTATAGTAATACTAGACCGGACAGTGTTCAGGAATATGGTAATACTAGAGCGGTCAGTGTTCAGAACTATAGTCATACTAGAGCGCACAGTGTTCAGAACTATAGTAATACTAGACCGGACAGTGTTCAGGAATATAGTAATACTAGAGCGGACAGTGTTCAGAACTATAGTAATACTAGAGCGGACAGTCTTCAGAACTATGGCAATGCTAGAGCAAGCAACAAACTTTGTGTCTCATAGTCTGCAGCTGCTCTTCCCATTCTGACAGTCGGACGAATTGGCCAGTGTCTTCCAGGTTCTATCTGTATCCCGTACAAAAATCTTATTAATTCGTCGTCACGAATAACGTGTCCCATTTCACACCGCAAATAACCGATATATAATAAAAAGCAGATTAAAAGATAAAATCTGTTATATCTTGACTCGGACTCAACGGTATTTTTATTAAAATTTAGATTTCTTATATCCCGAACAAAACGGATTTGGAAAAACAAATAGCGAAAAATGCATTCAGTACCTTTGTATATAATTTCCCACTGATGTATGTGTAGAACTCAAGGAACGTATTCAGAGCGTAGACGGAGCTGGCAATTCAAACTGGCGCTAACTTAGTTCTCACGCTGTAAACACTGAACTACGAAGTTTAAAGTTATACAGCACTGAGCGAGAAAAATTAAGCAAGAGCAAGTATAAACTCTGAATACGTGTCCTAAACGTTTTGTTTGTGTTGTGTTTTTGTTTTTGTTTTTTTTTTGAAGTAGATTCTAGCGCAGTGGAGGTGCTGTTGCTGTTTTTCGCCTTTCAGTTTTTAACTCCAAATAAAGTGTACCTTAGTAAATTACCTTTTCCTTTTATTCTCCCAGGAAATACCTATTGTCATGCAAATGCTCCACATAGAAGAGAGATCCACACTGCTCTTGTGACAAGCAGAGAAATATTCGGACTCGGAAACGAGTTCAGAGTGTTACTTGTTGTGTTTTGTAGTATTTAGGATTGTGTTTTATATGAAATGTGTGTTTATAGTTCTGGTGAGGAGAAATAGTGGTAGTATGTAGAAATTTGTATAGCAAATGTGTGTTCGTGTTTGTATATAATAAATTTATATCCATGTTTTTGCCCTCATAATCACGAAAATAATTTTTTAAACTCCATTTTCTTTTTCATGAATTTTAACTATTGTAATTATGAAATTCACTATTGTGATCCAAATTTTGCCGATAACTGTATTTTAAATTTCTTTTAAAAGAGGCCCTTAAAATTCCAAGCTAATAAGTCACGAATTTGAGTCCTGTTTTTATTTGCATCAGTAATATGAGTATAAAAACCGATGTACCCGCTATATTTAAAGTATTTATCTTTTGTAAAGGAAATTTAATTTGAATTCATTTTAATCGCACAATATTATCTGATTGCAGAGACAGAGTTTTTAGAACAAAAATTACAGATAAATAACATTACATATAAAATTTAAGGCTACGGAAACACAGTTATGTTTCAACGACGGAATAAAATCGTATTCCAAAAAGAGACCGCAGTGTTACACTTCCCAATAGAAGACTGTAAATTACCGTACTTTACGGTTGCATATTCTACAGATATCAGCTTTAATAATATCTGTATTACAGGCCGTTTACTAAATTGTTACATTGCTCACATCATGATCTTCTTTCACCGAGATAAATGGAATGTTAAAGGACCCAAAGAAGGCTAATGCGTGGAAAAAAAAAAAAGGATAGAACAGGGAGCCTAATATTTGAAGCTGATTCTAATATAAAAAAAAAGGGCAATGTTGAAGTTGAAGTCAAATCCAAGTCATTTTATAGCGTCATATCTGTGGGAAAATGCTTCCCAATTCGTAACGTGGTCCTCTGGATTATGACAGCTTTTAGTCCGGTAGGTGGCTTCCAACGTCTCAGAGTAACATACTGCCTTGTCTTCCTGGTTCTGGCGTCTTTAGGGACATGGATACATTACGTTATCCCGAAAAACTTCAATTTGAATTTTCACAAAACAAAAAACTCATAAGCCACCCAATGTCATATCATTGTGAATTTCAAAGACCAGGTCTAATAGGTCCTCTGTCACCATTAAATAAGTTCTCTGTCACCATTAAATAGGTCTTATGTCACCATTAAATAAGTCGTCTGTCACCATTAAATAGGTTCTCTGTCACCATTAAATAGGTCCTCTGTCACCATTAAATAGGTCCTCTGTCACCATTAAATAGGTCCTCTGTCACCATTAAATAGGTCCTCTGTTACCATTAAATAGGTCCTCTGTCACCATTAAATAGGTCCTCTGTCACCATTAAATAGGTCCTCTGTCACCATTAAATAAGTTCTCTGTCACCATTAAATAGGTCCTATGTCACCATTAAATAAGTCGTCTGTCACCATTAAATAGGTTCCTGCCACCATTAAATAGGTCCTCTGTCACCATTAAATAGGTCCTCTGTCACCATTATATAGGTCCTCTGTCACCATTAAATAGGTCCTCTGTCACCATTAAATAGGTCCTCTGTCACCATTATATAGGTCCTCTGTCACCATTAAATAGGTCCTCTGTTACCATTAAATAGGTCCTCTGTCACCATTAAATAGGTCCTCTGTCACCATTAAATAGGTCCTCTGTCACCATTAAATAGGTCCTCTGTCACCATTAAATAGGTCCTCTGTCACCATTAAATAGGTCGTCTGTCACCATTAAATAGGTGTACTGTCACCATTAAATGTGCGTCCTTTGTCTCGTCTTCCCATAAGATAATTTTTGTTCTTAGGCAGTCATTATCACACTGCGTGTCACGATTGTGTTCTCTTCGTTCGCTGTACATCAATCAGTCCTGTCCTACGAATGTAGAAGGAAGGGGTTTGTGGTCACATTGAATATGTGTCTTTATTGTCGTTTTCACGACGTTACCATGGAACCGTGTGGTTTTCACGTACGAAATGGATAAAGGATGGCTGTAGAAGATAAGTTTGCTGACCTTTGAATTTTAAGGGACTTTTTTCACGTGTGTATATGTAATGTTATTATCAATCTGTAGTTAATTTCCGACGTTTTTACTCTTCAAATCTTGGAGTGTAGCTATTGCTGTCAGTGTGCAGATATCTGATCCATACGAAAGGGCATATCTTGCGACTGCCTTAACTTTGAATGAGCTTCTCGAGGTTTTGTACGGAAAAGAAGGTAGCATCGAAACGTCGAGAAGCTGTTCCATATTGGAAGGTCCCCATGACCCCAGTCACTGGTTTCTGTCACCGTTAGTATAACAGTGATTGCTCGCTCTTACAGACCTACTCCGGTCTCTTCTGCGTGGCCATCAACCCCTACAAGCGTTACCCTGTGTACACCAACAGGTGTGCCAAACTGTACCGTGGCAAGAGACGTAATGAAGTGCCACCCCATATCTTTGCCATCTCTGACGGTGCTTACGTCAACATGCTGACCAGTAAGTACTACTTAATAGAGCGGAGAAGGGAAATTTGGTAGTCTCTGAACGAAAGCTTCCTTAATTACTGTTCAAAAAGGAAATACACTAATGTCTTGTTCTAAAGTATTAAATTTAAAAAATCTCCATAAACATGTTTAATATTTTACATATTCTGTGAATTTATTTTACATATAGGTTATTATTATTATTATTATTATTATTATTATTATTATTATTACCAACTACTGCACAGTAATTCTATTTACTCCTATATGTTTCGGCTACCCGTCTTAGGCATCATCAGGAAGTCACATTCCACAGACGTGCACAGCTTACAGTATGTCAGTGAATGGTAATGTGTACATTAATTATTTACAGCTGTAGTCACTGGATATTGTCAGTGATTTTATATAGTTTTAATTTATTTATTGTACTAGTAGTAAGATATATTATTATGCAGTAGTTGGTAATAATAAAGACTTCTACTCCATAAATATATTTTTCTAGAGAAAAAAATGTATTTTTTAATTATAATTAACTCAGTCACTATTTACATACACCAACTGGATGCAACTTTATTTAAAAAAAACTGTATAGTTTTTTAAAACATATTTAAAAACTTTTTAAAACCCGACATATGTTTTGGCTCTTATAGAGGTTTATTGTCGTTAAAACTGCATATATTAGGACGTCATTTTCATTGGTTCACTTTTAGGCAAGGTTTTTCACTTTTCACTGCTTTGTATGCACAGACACTATTTGTTATTCGTACTAAAATAATAATGAAAATGACGTTTTAATATATGCAGTTTTAACGACAATAAACCCCTGAAGATGGCTCTATAAGAGCCGAAACATATGTCGGGTTTTAAAAAGTTTTTATAATGTTTTAAAAAACTATACAGTTTTTTTTTTAAATAAAGTTGCATCCAGTTGGTTTATGTAAATAGTGACTGTGAAAAGATGCACGGTGATTACAGAATAAAATAATTGCCAGTGTTTTCTTTCATTGCATAAAATATGGTATATGTTTATTCTGGGATAACTTTAAAATATTATTTTTAATAATTCTACTCTAAAAGTAAAGTACAAATGCGTCCTCCTCATTAGTGTTGTTCTTTCCAACAGATGAGATTAATTATAAACTGTTATTGGATATTGATATTTATTTAGTGTATATGAAAGTAACTTATTTAAAATAATTTTAACAATGCCACAATGAATTATTAAAATTCGCGAAATATTTTGGGGAAGCTATTGTGTAAGTTAGGTGAGCAGGGACAGACTACTTAAGACTTTGTCGTACTCTGTCTCTTACGTCCCTAATTCTCTCTTTATTTGCTTACAGACCGCGAGAATCAGTCTATGCTGATTACGTAAGTATCTACTTCATGCTGCAATTAAAACACTGAATTCCAGATATTTCTGATTTGGGATCGTGATAAAAATATAAAATTAGGGATCAACAGGGTGCAGTCTGGTTATGTCAAAACAAGATTGGCTGCTGAAATGCCACTTTCTTGAAGAAAAAAAAATAATATTGCGTGTGTTTAGGAGACCAATTAACCACTTAAAAGCCCAGTGGTAATTATACTTAACGTGTGCTGTGGCGTTCAGAAATTATGAATTTTGCAACACGGATTACTTCTGTGTTTCTAACAATAAATTTCGATGCTCTCCTTAAACATTATTTACTGACTGGTTTTACAACAGAAACGTTCTATGTTCTCTGTGAGGTAGGAACTGGAGTTTTATGTTTCATTTAGGTACAGGTCAGATTAAAAATTGTTAATGAATATGAAGTATGAATCAAAATTGAGGCATGAGGATCGTGTCGTGGGTTGTGACACCGTGTAGAAGGGTAGGTGCGGACCACCCCACCGTAGTCAGGGGGTTCAAGTAGGTGCGATGCACACACTACAAATCTGGATGCACCCACTAGGAATTTGCAAAATATCAAAGACAAACTTGTTGAAAAGCCCGCTAAAAAACTTGTGACACGTGCCGCATCCACGTGTTGTCTCTGTTGAACCGCCGAGGTTGCAAACTGCTCATTTAAAAAATGTGTATATATGCAGTAAGTTTTGTGTAATGTTACAGAGCGTATTGTGTGATTAAAGTGTTGATATTGTGGTCCTGACAAAGGCACTTTTTACGCTTATGTATACATAATATATACACAGTATATGTATAACAGAGCATTATATACGTATATAAACGTGTGTACATATATGTACCCGCTGTACTCACTGTGTTCATGGTCTGGCTACGGGCCTGATGCGGACAAACGTTTCGGAGAAACCTGCGACCTCCCTTAAAGACGGAAACAACATGCGTTTCTGAAACGTTTTTAATTATAGCTACCAGAATACACGGCGTCAGACCCATAAGACTGCAGTCCCCACTAAATAAGAGTTTGCCACAAATACGTGGTAATGTGACGTTGTTCCTGTGCTCGCCATAAAAGTATATGGAGAGATAAGAGGTGCAGAAACACTCCTCCTTAACCTCAGAACTAAAGGAATGAAAGCGGTTAGCCTCAGGCTCCGGCCGCTTTAACAGTGGTGAATAAATCACCCCGGTACCTATTAAATAGAATGCTGTTCATTTAACTGTAATGAAGAATGTAGTGGAAATGGTGTGAAGTCTTTCGGACATGTTAGCCGTGTAAAGATGGAACTGACGTTATTCTGTGAAGACGAAGACAGTGACTGTATCTTGACTCTTCTGACTTGGCCGAGATGATGTCACTGTTTTTCCTTCATTGTTTTTATGTGAGTCCTCACGAGGTTTCTTTCACTAAACGTATTTTGTATCCTCAGTGGCGAGTCTGGAGCCGGCAAGACTGAAAACACGAAGAAGGTAATTGCCTACTTCGCCACCGTGGGCGCCAGTTCGAAGAAGGACGAGTCCCAACAGAAGAAGGTTAGATTTAACATTTAGCCTACCTGAAAATCAAAACAGTGTATTAAGCGTTGATGTTTGGGATTCAGCTCTTCTGGGATGTTAGCTGAGTAGCAGCGTTGTTTATACCAGACGTTTCGGAAGAGTCCTAAAAGAATTTGTCTGCGGCTCTTCATCTAGACTGAGGTTGTTCGAGAATAGGGTGCTGAAGAAGATATTTGGGCCTAAGAGGGACACGAGGTAACAGGGGAGTGGAGAAGACTACATAACGAGGAACTTTATGATCTGTACTCACCAAATATTATTCGGGGGGATTAAATCAAGAAGAATGAGATGGGCGGGGCATGTGGCACGTATGGGGGACAGGAGAGGTGCATACAGGGTCTTGGTGGGGAGACCTGAGTGAAGGAGACCACTTGGAAGACCTCCGCGTAGATGGGAGGATAATATTAAAATGGATCTTCAAGAAGTGGGATGGGGGGCATGGACTGGATTGATATGGCTCAGGATAGGGACAGGTGGCGGGCTGTTGTGAGTGCGGTAATGAACCTTCGGGTTCCATAAAACGCGGGGAATTTCTTGACTAGCTGACGACCTGTTAGCTTCTCAAGAAGGACTCTGCTATATGGAGTTAGTTAGTTAGTTAGCGACTCCTCGTCTCTTGAAGATGATGACGGTACGTGCCTTTGAAACTTAGAGGGTCAGTAAACCTGTTGCTGGTCATAACAACCTGGAAGAGTAAAATTCTCAAATTCATGCAATTAAAATACAGTTCTGAATAATCCCAATACATCGTATATATTTATTATCTCTCCCATATATTGTAATTTCCCACCCATCTTATGTTTCTATATTGGATCATCCTAAAATAACAATGAATGACGTTTTCCTAATAACTCGCACGGATAGTGTGGCTTCATTCCTTCACCGCCCCCCCCCCCCCCATGATGTAATTTTACACACTGCGTGCACTTTGCAGGGCAGCTTGGAGGATCAGGTCGTCCAGACCAATCCTGTGCTTGAAGCCTTTGGCAACGCTAAGACCGTGCGAAATGACAACTCTTCACGCTTCGTGAGTAACTTACACGTATTTACTTAGCTAAGTGGAAATGTCCACAATAACAACATTTTATATCACTGTCTTTATGGACTAGAATGTATTTGAATTTGTTGGCAATTTTTTTCCTCTTTCCCAGGGTAAATTCATCCGTATCCACTTCGGTCCAGCTGGTAAACTGGCCGGTGCTGATATTGAAACATGTAAGTTTTGTTCATAAATTTGTAATAAAATCTTAAGTTCTTATTTAGCTTTAAGATCCTTTGCTGACGATGTCTTTATTTGAAAGGTCACTGCTGTATGAATACGATCACATTCTTGATTTTTTTAATTGTGACGTATTATTAGTTACTAAGTACAAACTTCTTAATTAAGGTACTAAGCGAAGTTTGACTTGAAATTAAAAAAAAAATTAACGACAAATAATAGATTGAAATTGAATTTGTCTAAGACTCGTAATGTTTGGATAGACTAATAACATGCAATGTATATTTGCTCATCCTGTCTTTGCTTTTTTTTTATCAAATTACATTATTTTTTTTTTTTGCCAAATTTCTTAAAAACACTTTTCTTTTTTTATTTTCCTTCTGCTCACTAAATGGTATTCTGCACCAATAAAACACAAAATACTGGCCTCAAAATAATTTGTTTCATATTCATTGTACATATTCCCACTTCAAAGGGCATTTTTTTAGTCTTTCTTTTAAAGACATAGGCCTGTCTTTTTTTTTACCCCTTTTGAACTCTCTTAAAAATTTCCTTTCTATTGTGGTATTAAATTCAATTTGTGCCAACCCCACTGTAAGCTGGGATATCTCAGTAAATTATCTAACTCTGGTTTGGGTTTTGTCATCTCCACTAAACATATACCAGCTCTAGAGGTAAGACAGTGTCCTTTTCTGTTGTTACCATGAAACTTTGCTGGTTGTAGTATTTAGCTTTCCAATCCAAAGATTAAATTAAGAATAAGTGGACGTTTACCTCTTCTCCTCCTATGTGATTTGGTTGCGTTCGTTTAAATTCGTTAGCAGATTTGAATTCTTGACATGTATGAGCTGTTATTTGCACAGAAATGTGAGACAAAATTATAAACCTCTTTGTTAACCGATACTTCTATACAGAAACCATACTGTGATCTAATTCTTTTGCACTACAGATCTGCTGGAGAAGGCTCGTGTCATTTCTCAGCAGCCTCTGGAGAGATCCTACCACATTTTCTACCAGATAATGTCTGGTGCCGTTGCTGGAGTGAAAGGTACATATCTTTAGCTGATTAAACCTGCCTGACAGGCACAGCTTATAGCTATATTATATATGTAGGTCATTGCAAAAGGGTTCTGCGTTATTTCGACAGTACGGATATTTAGAAGTAAATATACTAACAGATATAAATTATGATTGTAAATTAGAGACATTTATATGTATCCTACCCACTTAATTATACAGAGTGTATCTTTAATATGGTCTCTCAGCACGGAAGATTTCGCGGGAGATTTATAACATGCTAAGCCTGCATCTGTTAGAAATTTAGAATCAGTTTTTGCCCCCGCACATTTCAACTGACTTGATTTCATAGCACAGTCTTAAATTTCTGACCTGTAACTACTAAGCGGGCCCCGAATTGAAAATATTTGTTGACACGCAACGAAACTTTTTTTATTGACATTTTAACAGTTTATCCTCAAAAATAGCCATTCAGTTTTTCTAATTAAAGTGAACTTCCCTGCATTTTCTCTTCTTCAGTAGTTCAAAATTTTCCAGTCTGCGGGTTTCTTCTACGCGGCAGTTTTGACGAGGATACTTCTTACGAAACTTGTGACTATTTTTCTTTCCCATGACACATATATTCTTTGCAAATTAACACATATTGTTCAACACAAAACATTTCTCACATTCACTAACCTGCCGTATTAGAGACACACGACACAACAGTTGGGACGTCTCGTGTACCCACGTAGATAAAGTGACGTAACACTCTGTCTACTCGCATTGCATGATGGAAACCATATTTCCTTGAACTCGGACAGTCGATTAAAGGTACACTCTGTACTGGTACTGGTAAAGTAGCAGTGAAATATAATTTACGTAATAGCTTAAAATATTTACCATGTTTTTAAAAGTTGTGTAGAATCCTATATATATATATATATATATATATATAATTATCTTTTTCAGAAACCAAGGACTTCTGCTTGAAATTTATTTCCAAATATTTATGCTTTGCTATTAACATGCATTCTGTTTTCCAAGGACAAGATTGTTTTAGAGAAAGCTTTCATGTGGAGAACCAAGGTGCGGCTTACTTCAGTGATTCAACGGCTAGAAAGAGACATCAAATAAACCATACATATATGTAGAGTAAATTAAATGGGCAGTTTGTGTTAAGTAGTTTCATATATGCGTCTATTTGAAGTAATTATTTTTATGGATACGTGATAAATTCCTGGATGAAGCACTGTTCATCTGTAAGGAGAGTGTTGATGGTTTTCCTTCAGCTTTAGAAACCATGAAGCAGTGTTACCACCTTAATGATATTTGTTCCTAACTTTACCAGACATGTGCAATTTGAGCAACGATATCTACGAGTACAATTACGTATCCCAGGGCAAGATCACAATTCCCAATTTGGATGACGGTGAAGAATTGCAGTTGACTGATGTAAGTGAGTCGGTGAACCCCGTGGTTGCCACTCAGAAACTGTTAATTCTTCTGATGGGGAGACTAGATGCCTTCTCATTCAGAAGTTTTGACGTCGTCGACCTTTTGTTTTAGACCCTTGAGTAGTTTGTTTTTTTGTACTGACCAGACGGGGAACAGGAGACTTCCCTACTGGTATTTGGATTTTTTTGCCCTTGAAACCTGGTATGAATTTCCTATACAGTATTCATACCTCTGGTTGTTCTGATACAAAGACCTGCACGTTTCTGAATAAATGGATTATGAATTTATGTTCCGTATAATCATGTAGATGTTGTTGAACCTGTAAATATCCCTGCACAGTTGATTGTGACTCTCTATGTGCACCCACATAAAGTACATTAAACTACTCTTAACACATTTGCATTCTTAAGTTTATGAACTACAGGGTGGATAACTATAGGGTGGCTAACTACAGGGTGGCTAACTACAGGGTGGCTAACAACAAGGTCGCTAAGTACATGGTGGCTAAGTAAAGGGTGGCTACAAATTAGCGAATGATTTGGAAGGGCTGTAGCTCTTTACTGGGTATGCATATGAAAAACATTTTACTACAGATCATTCTCCCAATATTCAAGTTTTTAGCCCCGCATACATATGAGTATAATTTTTCTCTAGTGGCGTGACGACCGAACAAACAGTAATACATTGGTGTATACGAAAATCTGACTAATAACAGAATCTCCTAATGTCAACGTTTTTTTAACTTGTGGTTACAGGTGCTCAGTGTGTGCTCCTGCAATAACACAACACACATCCCACCTATAGACAATTTCACCCCACACTCGTCATGGCGTATCATTGTCGATTTTCATTAAGGGATTCAGCATTCTGGCTTTTTCAGTTCATGTACGGACTAAAGAAAAATTTTGAACTTACACATACGCGGGGGGGGGGGGATCTTGAATTTTGAGATTCTCTGTTGTAGAAAAAACGTCTTCCATTCGTGTTCTTCGGTAAAAAAAATTACAGGTCCTCCAAATCTTCCGCTAATTTTTATCCACCCTGTATAAATTAATCCATATCTATAGGGCCGGTATTTTATCTGACAATTATCGACTGCCACTGCCTGTCGGCTCGTTTGTTCGTATTATAACGTAGTCCTCTCAGGTACGGCGGGGAACGAAAAAGGATAGAATAGCAAGTTACTATTAAGAGTAGTATTTCATCATCTGTATCCCTTGATCATGTTGGTAGGATGCAAATGTGTTTTGCCTTTAGTAAGATATGTTTTCTTCATTATCCTGCACCTACGTCAGGTGGGAACCGAAGACAACCCAGCTGTTCTTAATTTTCTTACCCTGCCCTGGCATGGTAATGTTCCCCGTTGTTAACCACAGTTGTTCCAAACCCCAACAGACATGTGCGCTCTGTCCAACAACGTCAACGAATACTATTACGTATCCCAGGGCAAGACCACGATCCCCAATGTGGATGACGGTGAAGAATTGCTGTTGACTGATGTAAGTGAGTCGGTGTGGATTACCGCTCAATGTTACAGCAAGATCAGTTCCGTAGTGTTGATGTACATGTAGAAGTATTTCCATAGTCGTGGTGTGAATTTTGTTGCTTTGTTTTGGACAGTATCCAGGTGGGAAACGAAGACAACCCAACCCGGCATTTTGAAAGTGTTTTATCTGTTAATGTGTAACACCCATTCTGGCTTCGAATATGTGACTGGTTGCCAGAAATTTGTTGGGCGTTGTACAATATGTTAGATGGATAAGGTGTCAATGTTCACAAAATTCTGGCTAATTTTTGTCCAATATGATAGTATGGATTTTATTTTTTATCCTGTCTATAAAATCTAACATGTTAAATTCATGTAATTTTATTCCAGCAAGTTAGAACGGGCTAATCACCTTTTGTCTAAGATTTTACTTTCCTAAAGAGAGATTAAGAACAACAGCGAATTTATTGCAAAATAATATCTACAAAACTTATAAAAAGTTGTTATGGTGCGAGTAACGTGATCTTCCAATTTTACAGTCAGTATCATTTTGTAGTCAATTCATATATATATTGGCGAATACATTTTTTCAAATGAAACCTATATCCTGAGTCACTAGATGGATTGAAATGAAAACACATCTTGCATATTGTACATCGTGAAACCTACCCCTCTAATCCTGGAATAGAAGGACACCAGGATGTGAACCTTGCTTCAATAGAATTGTAAACCTTAAGACAGGTCGCTTTGGGACTGAACGATTCTGTCACCTGTGTTACTCCTGTACAGAGATTTGCACCCTTTCAAACAACATCCACGACTATTACTTCGCCCTCCAGGGGAAGACGGAGATTGCCGGCTTGAGCGATGGGGAAGAGTTTATCATCACGGATGTAAGTTGTGGCATGTGGCAACACTGCAGATCGCATCAGTACACATCTACACGTGTTCAGACTTCTCTTCTTTCTCTGTCTTTCTTTAGTTGTAGATGGAGATTGGTGCACATGCTATTACGCGTCGCAGCTGAAGTGACACACAGCCATCTGTTGCATCTGCTTATACTTTTGTACACAGCTCAAGTGACACACAGCCATCTGTTGCATCTGCTTATACTTTTGTACACAGCTCAAGTGACACACAGCCATCTGTTGCATCTGCTTATACTTTTGTACACAGCTCAAGTGACACACAGCATCTGTGCATCTGCTTATACTTTTGTACACAGCTCAAGTTACACACAGCCATCTGTTGCATCTGCTTATACTTTTGTACACAGCTGAAGTGACACAACCATCTGCTGAACTGCTTATACTTTTGTACACAGCTGAAGTGACACACAGCCATCAGTTGCTCCTGCTTATTATTTTGTAAACAGCTGAAGTGACACAACCATCTGCTGCACTGCTTATACTTTTGTACACAGCTGAAGTGACACACAGCCATCAGTTGCTCCTGCTTATTATTTTGTACACAGCTGAAGTGACACACAGCCATCTGTTTCACCTGCCAACGCTTTTCTACGCAGCCCAAGTGATACACAACCGTCTCTTCTGTAGACTTATACTATTGTAAATAGCACAAATAACACATAACCCTCGGTGGTGTATAATTAATACTCTCGTACATGTTTCAAGTGGCACTTGTCCTGTGCGGCGTAAGTCTATAATTGTGCACAATGGTTGTAACCGTGAAATCGATAATAGAAGCCGCGTTATGCTTAGAAATTAATAACTCATTTATTTTTTTACTATTTTAGTTAAATTTTTCTTACTGTTAAAACTCTTCACTGAACCTTATGTTGCTAAATGCATTATAAATTTAATGCATAGAAACTATTTGCCCATTGTGTAAAAATCTGATTACATTTTATGCTGATTCATAAAATGTTTTAATCATTGACGCTCCTGATTAACAATATGTTATCGAAGCTAATATTTTAAATAAGATATGTATGTTACATTTATTATTTTTAAAGTTCCGTTCCTTTAATTCACATAAAAGTTGATAGTGCTACAAAATGTTATGTAATAGAGTATTTTGCTATGCACAACGGGGTAATTTTAAATTATAGTGTGATATGGAGTTGGAAGAACTGACTTTCCCCTTCTGCTGTATATATTATACTTACACTATTTTATTATCAACCCTCTCTTCTATATTCTGTCTTTCTATGACACACACTTGCACTATGTGTTTTTATATGTTGTATACTGTGTTATTTTGTGTGTGGTGTCTTTTTTACTAAACCCTAGCTGACTTCATACACTCCTCTCCCCAACAGAAAAGACACTCTTGAGCAATAGAATTGAAGATTACGTATATATAAATCAAGGCAAAACAAGGATCCCGGGAGTGAACGATTGTGAAGAGATGTCACTGACCGATGTAAGTGGCTACAGTAAACCTTCTTTACCGTTTCGACAAGCAGCCTAGGAAAATATAACTCCACTTTCGATTAAAATAAAAAAAATTAACAAAATTAACATTATAGGATTTTTCTAAATGTAACTGTATAATTTAATTTAGAATGGACGTTGAATTGGCTATGCTGTACAGACGACTGCTGATGTGATTATATAAATGATTTACATTCAAATAATCATTAAAATTACTGAATTTTGAGCTCCCGTATCCTTGAAAAAACGTCACAAATAAATTATTTTCTATTTCGTGTTACGTGCTCGGTCTTTTATTGTGCGGGAGAGGATGTAAATTTTGCGAATGTTTATTTTCGTGATGCCTGAACGTAATTTTGTAATTTACAGCCTATGCCGTACTTGACTTGTGTCAAAGGTTAATCCGTATCATGTACGGACGTAACTTTGTAAATAGAAATATAATTAGATGATTAGAAACATTGTAATCATGATTTTTTTATGTTTGAGTGTGATTTAGGTTCTATTATTCCAATCAAGGCACTCCTCATTTCAGTTCAATACCTTATCATAATGAGCATTAGTTTCTAATTTAAAGCTCTAAAACATCACGAGTTGATAACTCTGAAACGAATAGCATTGGATTTATAATCAACTGTGAAAGTTGAGTCGAATGGTCCTGCTTTCTTTTACGGCGTGCGGAGACTTATTTTCTGATACTACAAAGTGCGCCAATAGAATGTGAAGATTTTCAGGTCTCTGTTTTGATGAATGGGGTCGAATATCATAAGCATAAAAATTACTGTGAGTCAGTAGTAAAGTGTCATTTAATACATGCTTTTTATTTTCTTAAAATTGCGTCTCGTAAGTTTTCTCCTTTGCAAGCAAAATATGCAGCGCACGGTGGCCGTCACCTCAGCGTGATACCAAACAGTTTTGGAGACGTTAGAAGTGGCTGCTAACAACGGTGGTGAGCTCGTGTTTCAACAAGACTGTGCCACAGGCCACATATCACGCGAATCGTTGAACTCTTTGTGAGCCCTGTTTCCAGGACGCATCTTTTTACATTTTGGTGATATCGCCTGGCCACCTAGATCTCCTGACCTCTCTTCGCGCTAGGGAAACTTGAAAGCTAAAATGTACGCCAACAAACCTCGCCTGCTCTGGGAGTTGAAAGATAACGTTTGGGTCGAAATTAGAACCCGTTGTTAAAGGTGTGTTTCGTGTTTAATTTTCTATCACAATTACAGGAATGTACTCCATGCCGGGTTTCATTTTTAAAAATAATAATACATGTATTAATTGGCATTTTATTACTGATACTCCCTAATTTTGAAGTTTCTTACATTCAGCCCGATTTATCAAACTAGCGATGTAAATATCGTCACATTCTATTGGCACATCCTGTACAACGTCCCAACTTTGCAAGAAAATGTCAAATTAAAGTTATTTTAGAAATTGAGCCAAAATCCTTCCAAACACAACTAAATTCCATTTATTGTACAGAAGTACTTGTTTCAACATACTTCAGGCAATCCTCAGGAAGGAATATAAGTCCATAAACATCGCACTATATTGACTTACATTCCTTCCTCAATATGTTTTAAAAGCAAATTGTGAATCTGAGGATAGCCTGAAATATGTCGAAACATGTAGTTATCTATAATAAATGGAGTTTAGTTGTGATAGGACGGATTTTGACTTGATTTCTGTTACGAAAAATACAACAGAGTGACAACCTTTAAAATAATAAGTTGTTTTCCTTTGACCCCCATTTTGTGACTCACAGAAAATTACGTGTTTTCACGTGTTTATCAGTAGCTACTTGGTGCAAGCTACGTCTGCCGCTATATTCTGATATTACTTTAAGCGTAAGTTACTTGATACAGTCCAGAGGCGTCGGCTGTAATCGAACGTATTATAAGATATTCACGAAAATAAATACAACATGGAAAGTTTTTGTAAAGTTCAGAAAAAAATCCTTCGCTGTTTGTCCACTTATAATTCATCCTTTTGTAAGTAAGCATGCGTATGTAGAATTGTTTGCATGTTACGACATGATATGACGTACGACAGACGCAAGTGACGGAAGTGACATCTGTTCTCGACGCCGTCTCCGATGCTGCAGCTGCGCTTCGCCAAGTCTTGAAGTATTCGTAATGTTTTCTTGTGTCTTCTTGTGCTTTAAACTGTGTCTTTGTATTCGCAGCATTCTAGAGCTTCCTGTCTATGCAATTTACAACATGCTTTTATGTTGCTTGTGTTACATCGTGCATATCTACTTTCTGCTAAAAGGTTTAAGACGTTTTTCAGAGTGGATTTTGTATGAAGTCTTTTGCGCTGGATTTTAAAAAGAATAAAAAATGTTTTGAATATTGAGACACGTCAGAATCCATACTTTTTCAAAAACTTTCTTCCTTCGCAATATCAGATAACTATGTTTATAATTGATTTTTCTATATATGAGTTTTTTTCCTAAAATTCTAGAATATTTTGAGAAAACATCCATTTTGATTACCTAGACCAACAGAAGAGTAAATGCTTACCGTGTTACAGAATTTTATATATATGTCAATATATTAACGTGAAATACATAATACGTTAACATTTACTGTTAATTGGGGCTTGGCTTCCAGAAATTTACTGTCTTTCAATTTTAGAAGTTTATATGTGGTAAATAATTTTAATGTATCTCTTTTCTTTCTTTAGTAATATTAGCGTCGTGGACTTCAAAATAAATTTTTGTTTTAGGCGCTTTCGCATAGTCGCGAAAATCGCCTTTTCTTCCCGTCCGTCTGTCTGTCCGCGTGTAGATCCTTGTTCAATCTCCAGGCGCAGTATACTTCCTGTACCTGGGACCGCTGGGACCTTGTGCAGTCTCTCGAAATAACAACAGAATTCTTTCATCAAAAAACAATTAAGTACAAAATACGAAGTTTTCTTACCAGGAATGTAAGTTCGGAATTAAAATCATTGGCCACAACTGTATTCACTCAATTTTTTTTTATCGTATAGGGATGATGTGACGTGTTGTAGGACCCTTAACACATAGCTGCAGATCCGAAGTTAATCTACCTTGAAGAAATAATTGCCCTTCTGCACAGGACGTGTAGTTTGACGTGGGGGGGGGGGACTAATATTTTTGATCGGTACTGTAGAGCTTGACAGGAGCGGAGAGGGTAGGGGGGTGCTGTATGTAAAGTCTCTTCAAACTTATCAGCGTAAGTTACCCGTCAAAAAAACAGAGGTATTTGGTGTCGCCATATGCATTTCATCTTCAGACGAGTTACACCAAATTCATCACACAAAGCTGGTCTGCAGTATTTTATGGAAGGAGACTCATATTTATCTACTCCTTGCCCCCTTCTTGTCAGAAAAAGATTATTTAGTGTTACTGGTGTTTAACTAAAATTATTTTAATATAAGGTTCTAAAGTAAAATTTTCTTTTGTATGTTGCATTAGCAAGATGTAACAAAGTTCATGTTTGTCTTATGTTATTCGGATACTTATGGGCTGAATTCAATGTTGCTAGCTGCTTAAAATGTACTTGTGTTAGGAACATGTCTATGTATGTAGAATATTCTTTAATTTGGTGGCTGTAATTATAACAAAGCGAAAAAAAAACTATAACATGCTACTTGCCTACATAAGTACAGTCATTGCTGCATTAAATGCATCTGCCCAATACGCCATTAATTGGAGCGTAGGTCAGGGGGCGTAAGTCTTTATGGCTGTATAAAATTGTATTATTATTATTATTATTATTATTATTATTATTGAAATAAGTCGCAAAAATTTTGTGTTGAATATTTTGAAAATACAGGTTTATTAAAATATTTCATGTTACATGTTATCATAAATATTACGGACAACAGATAATCTGGTGACTGTTTTTTAAACCTGAAATTTTTCCGAATAATGTGCAGGCCATATTTATGTAGATAGTTCCTCAAATGTGGACAGGTACATTTTTGAAATGGTTCTTTGTGTGTCTGAAATTTGTTGACCGAAACGAAAAAGAGATTATTTAATAAAATTCTCACTTTGAATATATAACTTCTGCTGTATTTATTAAGTTAATTGATTGTTTCACAGACAGTTCATAAAATTTCCTTCTTAGTATCAAGCCTGTTCTGTCAAGCACTTTTATATACCGACGGTTGTTTCGAAAGTTTTGTTCTTTTTGCGACGTATTTATGTAGGAAAGTAGACCTATTTATATTCTATTTAACTTAATGCCAATGTGTTATATATCTAATATTGCTGCCTTTGCTATTTACTTCATAATTACTGTGCTTGATTATGTATTGTCTATTTCATTTTGCCATTGCAACTAACGCCTCTTCTGCATCGCATATTTCTAACACTAAAACACATTTACACCATTACCTGTTACATTTATCCCTAGTGTTCCTTTATCTGTCATACTTCATCATAATCAGTGCAACCTGAAAGAACTTCAGATTACAGAGACTAAATTTATTTTGAGCGAAAGTAGGAGGGAATGAAATTTATTTAAGTAATGATAGCGACACTAAAATTTGTACACAATTGTGTCGTTATAAAACAATTAAAATATTAGTCGTCCTTATTTTGTATTATCTCTTTAAATGCTAAGATTAACTTGAATTATATTTAAATATACAGTCCGTACCGCGCAGTAAACACTCTCCGTCTCAGTTATACAAACCAGTCAGTTAATGTTGTACAGTGAAATAATCGCTGTTTGTTCTGAGATCCACACAAAACACATAAATACAGTCCGTACCGCGCAGTAAACACACTCCGTCTCGGTTATACAAATCAGTCAGTTAATGTTGTACAGTGAAATAATCGCTGTTTGTTCTGAGATCCACACAAAACATATAAATACAGTCCGTACCGCGCAGTAAACACACTCCGTCTCGGTTATACAAATCAGTCAGTTAATGTTGTACAGTGAAATAATCGCTGTTTGTTCTGAGATCCACACAAAACACATAAATACAGTCCGTACCGCGCAGTAAACACACTCCGTCTCGGTTATACAAATCAGTCAGTTAATGTTGTACAGTGAAATAATCGCTGTTTGTTCTGAGATCCACACAAAACACATAAATACAGTCCGTACCGCGCAGTAAACACACTCCGTCTCGGTTATACAAATCAGTCAGTTAATGCTGTATAGTGAAATAATCGCTGTTTGTTCTGAGATCCACACAAAACACATAAATACAGTCCGTACCGCGCAGTAAACACACTCCGTCTCGGTTATACAAATCAGTCAGTTAATGTTGTACAGTGAAATAATCGCTGTTTGTTCTGAGATCCACACAAAACATATAAATACAGTCCGTACCGCGCAGTAAACACACTCCGTCTCGGTTATACAAACCAGTCAGTTAATGTTGTACAGTGAAATAATCGCTGTTTGTTCTGAGATCCACACAAAACACATAAATACAGTCCGTACCGCGCAGTAAACACACTCCGTCTCGGTTATACAAACCAGTCAGTTAATGCTGTACAGTGAAATAATCGCTGTTTGTTCTGAGATCCACACAAAACATATAAATACACTGTGTGGGCAGAACGTAGAATTGTTGAATGTTAAACATGGTGGTACATATAGTAACCACTGGGCTTAAAAGTGTTGAGTGAGAAGAGACATGAATTTTGAAATTAAAATGTTGGAATCGCTGTGTTTTCCAATATATCCCCCTTCCAATACAAATTTCAATTATACGTTTCTAAATTTATAATTTTGAAACGCCCTTCTCTGAATGACATTTGTTATCCGTTCTTTCGAATTTGCAGAATTTTCAGAGCCCACTTAAAATTTGACTAAATTCTCAATAAAGCTGTCGCAATTTACTGGTTTTTTTAAAGAAAACCAACGAAATAGACTAATTTGGATGTTACAAATTGTAGTGTTTGTATTATATAATATCCATCATATTTTGATTGGTTCTGATCCATCCTCAGGAGGAGAGAGAATTTGGAATGTATGGGCAACGTTTTTAATGTGATTACAAATGTATTCACTTGCATTTTGTCTCCCTGATGATGGTTCAAAATGAACCGAAACATTTTTTGGAGATCGTATAATATAAAGATTAGATTATGTAACATCAAATAAGTGTATTTCGTTGGCTTTTAAAAAATGATGAAAGTGAAACACGGACATTATGTAATATTGAAAATACAAGCTTCTTCAGTTAGTTGTCATAACGCAAGCAATCATGCTCATTACAAGTACACCACATTTCCACCGTCACACCCAAAGTTTCCCGATCTCCTGTGCTTGAGCTGGGCGCTTTCTGACCTGCTAAGCTGTCTGTCTTTGTCTCGCAGCTATGTGTTCTTTGAGCGATAACATCTATGACTACAACACTGTATCCCAGGGTAAGATCACTATCCCCAACGTGGACGACGCTGAAGAATTGCAGTTGACTGATGTAAGTAAGATCGAGAGACTTCTCATAACTGATCCCTGCCTTCTTGATCACAGCTCTTCTGATATGTAAAACTTAACAAATTTTGTGATCGTGTTTTGTGGTATGACACTCCGAAAGGCATAACGAATTAACAAGTATTACTGTAGCTATAATCGACAGTATCATTATGTCTTCCGGGCATCAGTCTCTTTTACTAAAGCACGTTTATCGTTCTGCATTCCTTGTTCTTGTGAAAGTTACGGCCATTATTTTATCTGACAACTGTGCGTTGCCACTTCCCGTTAGATCGTTTATTGTATTACCGTAGTCCGTTCAACAAACCGCCCATTAACGCGGCGGAGTAGCGGTGGGAAGTGACAAAAGTTATTTGTCAAATAAAATAAGGACCCTGTATAGTGAAAGTGAATTTACTGCTATATTGACAGCGCGCATTGGTGTGAAGAGATTATGGTTTCTCTGTCCTGTATTAATATATCATAAACTAGTAGTGCCAAAAGAAATCCTCGATCCGACAGTCCTTTCACTGCGCATGCTCACAATACCGCTTAGCGTTAATGCAAAGAAATTTTTGGTATATGCAGGACAGAGAAATGTGGTAATACATCTACCGTGATGATGCTTAAATTTGTTATTGCCATATCAAACTCCAGTGAAATAGATTAAACTGTACACAAAAAAAATGCACTGTTTATTCAGTCATTTATTCGTATCTAGAGTTGCAGTATGCTGTCTTCATTATGAACTTCCTGTGAGCAGTTGGTTGCATTTCATTGTGTATTGCTGAAAGGTTTGTACACGGTAAATATGAATGCATTCAGAATTTTTGTGTCAGTGTCTGACCAAAATTGCTTAATATTTTCCTATCTTTTTATTGCGATTTTGCGTGAACATTACTCTTACTGAAGATGTTTGTTTCTTTTTTAAGCTGCTGGACATTACATACGTTTAGCATTTTTTTGCTTTAACACAACGAGTAGTAAATAGATATATGTGGTATGCCCACAAAATATTTCGACTTTCCTGTGCCGTTTTAAAATCGTAGATAATAATATTTCTTAAAATATTTACAATTTTTTAAACATGTTGAAAATATAGTCTATTTAATTTGATTCAAACTGAAATCCCTCATATATATCACAACCATCTTGATACATACTGCATATTTTGTTCTAGAAGCTGCCACCAAAAAAATACAATGCTTGAAGAATACCGTCTCCTAGGACGTGACATGGTGCGGTCTGGTAGAAATTTACAGACTTGTCTGAGGTAACTTACTGTCTCCATGTTCAAGATAGTTGTATATTCTTCTATGTTGGAGATTAAGGCAGTTCTCCGAAACGTCGGTAAATTTCTTATCAGTTTGCAGAGCGTCACATCCAAAGGAACGTCAGTCTTCCTAGACACCTCCGTAAGAACTTAATATCTCGCATAAGTAATGTTTGTTTAACGGACATGTTTATTCATTTAGCAAGCCTTCGACGTCCTGGGTTTCACTCAAGAAGAAAAGGACAACGTGTACAAGATCACTGCCTCTGTGATGCACATGGGTTGCATGAAGTTCAAACAGAGGGGTCGAGAAGAGCAGGCTGAGGCAGACGGTACGGAGGTAAGTGTTACGTCACAATCACCCCAACTACCCAAGCACCTGTCACTCACGGACACGCACTTTGTGATTTGTCTACAGACCTGTTGTGCGAGGATTGTGACTTTTTTCACTTGCGTGAATAGTACGCACCCAGAATTTGTTATAGGGAAGGCGGTGCTGAAACAGGCTGTATATAACATATGTCTGATTTTAAAAATTATGTTATTACAATCATATAAACATAACTGTAACATAACACTGTTTGAAACTGCAGTTATATACATACAAATATAACTAAATGCTCCGTGACTCAATCACGTAAGTCACAGTGTCTAATCTTCAAAATTTTCTTTTTGTGTAAGATATCCCAAGTTTTATATTTTATTTTTCAAAATTCTAATGTGCTATCATCAGCTGATTTCAATGACTGATTTCCGCTGAACGGTAAATAACATAAAACGGTTAATATCATCATGACTACAAAATCTGTTTTTCTTAAATTTCGATTTGAAGGGGGGCTGCAGCCCGGCACCCCCTTCATTTTGGATGTGCCCCTGTCGTGACGCCTTCCTGGTCAAGAGTTACGCAGTCGTAGGGGACTTTTTCTTGGAATCCTACGTCATAGAAATTAAACGATAAATCATTACGACATGATGTGTACCTTACTTGTTTCGCTGAAGTCTCATAATCTATCATCGTAATCGCCGAGCACGTTGATGCAATTGGCCTGTGTTGGCACGAGTTTCGAAATTCCATCGCTGTAGAAGTGGGGGGCTCTTAACCTGTCAACCATTCACGAAGAGAAATTTCCACTTTCTAGTTATTATGGAATCAACAATAAAGCAACACTGGAGGTTACCGATTCCGCAATAATTAGGAAATGGAAATGGCTGTTCGTGAATGGTTGTGAATGCATGATCCCGATATTTAAACGCAACGATTTTTTTTTAATTTTTCAAAGATGGCACAGGTGCGTTAATACGCTCGAGATTATGTTGCGAAATAATTATACTCCGCTGGGATACTTTACGACGTAATGAATTGTTGTAGTTTTTATGGCCTAGGGAATGTTGCTTATTAGACATTAATTATCTAATAAAATGTATACGTGGAATTAATTTTAAAGGTTAGATGTTAATTAGCTTTTCCTATGACATTCTAGGAAGGTACACGTGTCGCCAAGCTGTTGGGAACCGATCCCGAAGAACTCTACAAGAACTTCTTGAAGCCCAAAATCAAAGTAGGCAACGAGTTTGTGACCCAGGGTAGGAACAAGGACCAGGTGAGCACTTCAATAATACCACTCAGATACTGTCAGATGTACAAAATAATTCCTTCCCGCTACAGATTTAAAACTTAACAAAAATAAAGTTTTCCTTGTGCATGCCACAAGGGCAAATGGAGGAATGGAGCTAAATCTCCACTCATTCTTAACCTCGGCACGCGGTGGCACATTTGGTTGAGGCACTGCGCTACAAGCCGGAAGGTTGAGGGTTCGATTGGAATTTTTTATGGACATAATCCTTCCGGTCGCACTATGGCCCTGGGGTCGACTCAGCCTCTAACATAAATGAGTACCAGGGGTATTTCCTGCGGGACAAAGGCGGCCGGTGCGTAGGGCTGACAACCTTACCACCTTCATATGCTGATTGTCTAGAAATTTGGGGCTCTTAACCTCCTGGGACCCTCAGGGCCTGTCTAGGCCTGTAATGGGGTTGCTTTACCTTATCTTTACTACGCAGTAAGTTGATTATAATTGAGTGTTCATGAAATCCTGAAATCATCTGAAACTTTCTGTCTGATATCTATTTTTGCACAGTACTACGTACACTTAAGTACTAAAAAGTATATCAGTGATATTCGGTATTTGTTACATTATCTCAAGGGACATTCAACTGGTGTATGTACGACTTTATAAGAATATTCAGAGTAGCTAAAAGTAATATATAAAATTGTAGGTCGCATATTCGGTGGGTGCCATGTCCAAAGGTATGTTCGATCGTCTGTTCAAATGGCTGGTGAGGAAGTGTAACGAGACACTGGACACAAAACAGAAGAGGCAACACTTCATTGGTGTCCTGGATATTGCCGGATTTGAGATCTTCGACGTAAGTTTAATAATTACCTTAACACAGAGAATGAAGCTCTTATGAAATGAATTGCTGTAGTTCAGAGTGACAGATGTTAATGATATGTTAGCAGATAGAATTTCCAGTAAATTGAGCTTGTAATATAGATACATATTTCACAGTACAATATTCGGTACAAAATTGCAATAATAATAATACGATATTTATATAAATAAAAACAACACTTATTAAAATTTATGAAATTCAATTGGAATTTTCAATTTTGATAACGTTGTATTTGAAAAATTTAAAAGTATTTAATTAGTCTGTATTTTTTTTTTTGTTAACATTAATTTTGAAATTTGTATAATTGAACCAAAGCAGTAGAAGTTTAGACAAATAATGCCTACTTCTGTGTGTGAAGACTGGACATAATTTATTGTTAAGATACACTTTAGTTTCAGCGGAGTGATCGTCCTCACACCGTACTAATTACATATTGGTTTACAGGTTTTTAATCCAAGTTTTCTTTTCAGGTTTCTTTCAACTTTTTGTAGAATCTTGTTACCTTTCTCTCGTGTTGTGACCTTGCAGTGTGTAATTTTGAAACCTGGTGATTCTTATCCTCAATTAATGTTCATGTTTTGCAGTCATAGCGGCAAGTCTTCACCTCTTGACAGTAATATATGATACGGAGTACCCTAATTATTATAAACTGGTTTATCTAGGGATATTGAATTCTGACCTGCTTGCAGTGCCTGAAGCCTTATACACATCAGTAATAATTCATTGTTCTTTTTAAAGTTCGACAACGTGTCACAATTTTTGCATTGGTGTACCCTTGTCATTTTTGTGAAATATTACTGATAGGTGTATTGTTGGACATGTTAATAAGGGATTTTCTCAATTTTCAGTCAGATTTTTTACTTCTATATTTATATTATAATACATTATATTTAAAAATATATATTCACTAAACAGAATGAATTTGACAATTGAGTACTGCAAACTAAATGTTGTTATCAATGATGGTTTTAAATTGAAAGTGAAAATTTCTAAATTTTTCTCAAGAAAACATAAGCTCTGTAGTTGAATGCAGTAACATTTAGAGCAGAGGAAGAAATATGGTGGTGAAAATCTGAAAGAAAATGTGCTCAATTTGTCATCAAATGCTTTACTGTTAGCAGCGCCTGTATGCATGCTGCCTGTCACTGCTGTAAGGCGTGCTACTTTACGTGTAGACTAGTTCTACATTTCTGTGTATCTGTAGTCATATTAACAACCAAACAACGGACAAGGCATTTTATTGTCATTATTAATTGCTAAAATAATATATATATGATTTTTACAATGTTAATCGCCAGATTATAAGTTCCGGTATTGAAAGATCGTGAATATATTTTATATTTAAAAATTAAATATTTTAATATGTCTAAAGTTTTTTGAAAAATTCAAGTTTAAGCGCTATACCTTTCAAAGAAAAGGGTTGCAGCAAACTCTGTAAGGTGTAGTTTAAATTCATGGACACCATTTTCTGTGATTCAGAGATTTATTTATGACTTGCGTGAAGTGTAACTTTCTAGATGCCTAACCTATTCTTGCTCTAGATATGTACGAAACACAACGGTTTCGAGCAACTGTTTATCAATTTCACAAATGAGATGTTACAACAGTTCTTCAACCATCACATATTTGTGCTTGAGCAAGAAGAGTACAAGAGAGAGAGAATCGAGTGGGCTTTTATTGACTTTGGTATAAACTTGGCAGCTTGCATTGAACCCATTGAGAAGGCAGAATGGAGTAGAATCTTCAGTAGGATAAACAGACTTATTTCAGCTTCAGATAAATAACTGTGTCCCAAAGTATGTGAAATACGCAGGGCGCTATATCGTCAAATCTAGGCGTGTAAAACGGTAAAGAACACTTCTCCAAAATGCCAGCATGTATAGTTTTCATAATACCTTGAATATTTTACGTGTAGATTAATTTACATTTTTCTTCATAGCGAAATGTTTTCTTACCTATAAGGGGTAGGCAAAATTGCCAAAATTTAACGTACCAGCGCAGCGTAATATAGTCATACTCGTACATATAATTTCAAATTTAATTAATCCTAGCAGTAACACAATATTCGCTTTTGCCAGTCGTTCTGTAGAGGTAGAAGGATCTTGACACCAGCAAATTGGAGTTAAATTTAAGGAAGAAACTAATAAAGTACTACATTTGGAGCGTAGCTTTGTATGGTGCTGAAATGTGGACACTTTGGAAAGTAGATCGGAAGTATCTGGAAAGTTTTGATATGTGGTGCTGGAGAAGAATGGAGAAGATCAGTTGGACCGATCGTGTGAGAAATGAAGAAGTATTACACAGAGTAAAGTAGCAGAGGAATATCGTACATACAATAAAAAGAAGAAAGGCTAACTGGATTGGTCACATCTTGCGTAGAAACTGCCTTCTGAAACACGTGATTGAAGGAAAGTTAGAGGGAAAGATAGAAATGACGGGAAGACGAGGGAGAAGACGTAAGAAGCTACTGAACGATCTTAAGTAAACGAGAGGATACTATAAAGAGGAAGCACTAGATCGCACTGTGTTGAGAACTCGCTTTGGAAAAGGCTACGTACCTGTCGTAAGACAGACTGCAGAATGAATGAACTATAGAGGTTGTAGCATGTTCATAAACACACTCACACAACAGTCAAAAAACTTGTTAATACAAACAAATATTTGCTTTCATGTGCATAATTTCAGAATGCTGTAGCAGAAATGCCGAGTTCCAGACTCCGAATTACACGTGCTTAACTTTGTTTGCCTGATAATTTTGTTCTAGCCACATTAGATTTGCTTGAGCAGTTGGAGGCCTAGTCAAAGCTGTAAACACGCTGCTGTAGATGTAGTCGCAAACTAATTTGTAACCCCGTTGGTTCCCTGTTTCTAATATTTTTACCAAATATAGTACAACGGTTTTGAGCAACTGTGTATCAACTTCACCAACGAGAAACTTCAACAATTCTTCAACCATCACATGTTTGTGCTGGAACAAGAAGAATACAAGAAGGAGGGAATCGACTGGGCTTTCATTGACTTTGGCATGGATTTGTTAGCTTGCATTGAACTCATTGAGAAGGTAGAATAGAATAGAATAGAGTATAATAGGGTAGAATACTTTACGTGTGGGGAAGGGTTACCAGGATGTGCTGGCTCAGTGTTCCTAAGAACATTCCTTTGTGTATGAGGGATGTGTCTTACGGTTTTACATTAGCTGTCACAAAATCCTTCTCCTGACGTCTTGTGTAATTCCATCGCTTCTATTAAACACGGTCCTTGAACTCTACACATGCTACAGTTAAATTAATTTAGTTCTTGGATGAAAAACAAATATGACACCAAGTTTCAGTATTTAAAACTAGTTTAGTGTTTGGTAGCATGCCGTATACGTAAAAGGACCTGGAAACACGAGCGTAATGTGGCTGTAGTTATTGACTAGAGCATCTAATGTGTAGGACAGAGATAGGCGCAATTTTCTATGCACACAAGTTTGTACTACCACAGTAAACAATTTCGGGGTTGAATTATAACCTAACATTAACAGTTTCTATTTCTGGATACAAGTAAGTGCTACAGTTACAACCAGTTTCTGTAGAACGCTAATCGACTGAAAAGAATACTTGCTTACCTTGGTGGCTCTCTGCAATAATTATTTGTGCTTTGTTTCTAATGCCTTCCACCAAATTAATTTTATTTTATAAAATTTCAGCCTCCTGAAATTATTTGTTTTGCAAGCTGAATGGTCCTAATGCTGGGTTTCTTAATTTATTTTTTTTTTAGATTGTGACACATTTTTTTTTCTTAACGTGCTTTACATCTTATTTACTGCATTTTATGTACTTTTAAATTATTTTAATGTACCTGAGACTGAAGCTGCTGCTGCTCGGATAACATCTACACCGTGCATTTGAAACACTGCAATTTATATTTGTGTTTGTTATTTACATTTAATTTTTTATGTCTTAATTTAATTTGTAAACTTTTAATTCATGTTGCATTTATTTGTGTTATTTATTTGTTTGCTGGCTTGGCTGCTGGCTTATGTTAATATACTACTTTGTACACAAACGCGTGTGTTGCATACTAACCTGCTTCTCGCTGGCTTTCCTCTGCTAATGGTGGACATAACGCTGTAGTACAACGGTTTCGAGCAACTGTGTATCAACTTCACCAATGAAAGACTTCAACAATTCTTCAACCATCACATGTTTGTGCTGGAACAAGAAGAATACAAGAAGGAGGGAATCGTTTGGGCTTTTATTGACTTTGGCATGGATTTGTTGGCTTGCATTGAACTCATTGAGAAGGTAGACTTTGCGTAGGACTTAGGGTCAGTAGCACAATGCCGCCACATTGCACTTAAGCCTATAACCAAGGGTTTAACAGTATACCTTGTAAAGCAATAATTTCCTTGTTGTGGAATTTCATTTACAGTAAATTGTTACTGTTTCCGAGGTTTTGCTCCACACACCTGTGTGGTTTTGTTTACTTCTTCACGTGTTCTGAGTGTATACTCTCAAACCCTTGGACACAGCAGGTAGTGTAGACATTAACCTGTATAGGCCAAACGGGTCGCTCATGTCCCGTTAAATGTAACATGTAGTAAGCTTCGCAAGTGCTGGAGCTGCATAATCAAGGTAGGGGAGACTGCTTTCTCATTGCTTGCTTCTATTAGCCTAGCATGTACATTTGGCCCCTTAACATATCCCAATTCTAAATGTAATTTTGATATTTCCTTTTTCAAACTGTTGAGCGGATGGAGATGAAGCCTGCATTGCAGAGTGGTCTAATGTTTCAAACCTGCCTCTTTTATAATTGAGTTTATGTTTTACCCTAGCTCGAGCCGATCCCCACGTGCTGCAACTTCAACAGGACACTGAAATTGCACGACATGTGTTCTCCATCCATTTTGAATGTCTTGCATTGTTACTTTATTATTGGCTGATACTCCGATTTTCTGCCGAAATTAGTTACATTCGGCAGTTTATCAATTTTATTTTGATATGTTACCTGTGACATTTTACCCTATTGTTTGAGTACACTCCCCATCATGACTCATGGAAGTACTCTCTCTGCAACTTAAACTAATGCATCACCCTTACCCTTGATGCTCCCTCCTTGTATTTATTTGGGTACGTAGTACAACGGCTTCGAGCAGCTGTGTATCAACTTCACCAACGAGAAACTTCAGCAATTCTTCAACCATCACATGTTTGTGCTGGAACAAGAAGAGTACAAGAGAGAGGGAATCGAGTGGGCTTTTATTGACTTTGGCATGGACTTGGCAGCTTGCATTGAACTCATTGAGAAGGTAACCTGAATATTTCCCCCAACTTCAACGCCAATTGGAACATGGAGTACTATCCCAGCTGAGGTCCAGGTTTGCGTCCAAGCCTGCTGCATCCTCATGAATGATTATGTTTGTGATTATTTTCTTTGCCTTAATTTAATTGACTTTAGTTGTTTTTCAGTCTTGTGAAAGTCACCCCCCAGCAGGAACACGCGGGGCTGTGTATTCTGTTTGCCGATATAAGAAACCTTCTGTTGGCGTATGGCTAGGAGGGAAATGGATATAGCGCTGTTTAGCAATGCAAAGATAATGGAAACACGTGAGGTCTGAAATATGAGACACTGAATCATTAACATTTGCTATAAGATTATTTAAACATTTATAAGTAATTTGAGAAATTTAATTAAAATATCAGTTACATTTTTCAGTTGACTCTAAAAGTAAATATTAATGGTATGGCTTGTAACATTTCCTTCCTGTACCAACGCCTTCAACTGTTCTTTTCTTCCGGTGCTTGCGTGTGCGTGTGTGCGACTGCACGAGCGTGCACCATGTCTACATGTTTCTTCCCCCCTCCCCAGTGCAATTATGGAAATTTTGCAGAGGGGGTTATTAATATTATTTCTATAAAATGGATGCTGGTTTGTCTGTGTGTGGGTTTGCCAATCTTTTCCTAACCTCTTATGCAACCCTTATTACGCGACCTTCGCGCAGTTCAACGGTTTCGAGCAGCTGTGTATCAACTTCACCAACGAGAAACTTCAACAATTCTTCAACCATCACATGTTTGTGCTGGAACAAGAAGAATACAAGAGAGAGGGAATCGAGTGGACCTTCATTGACTTTGGCATGGATCTGCAAGCTTGCATTGACCTTTTAGAGAAGGTAGACTGCGACATTGGGAGTCCCTAGGGTCGTGGCTCATCCCAAAGTCTTCTCTTAGTAGGATGGAGCGTTTCCACGATGTCTTGAGGCAGTGCAATAAGAATGCCTGTATTGCATTTACTCACTCCAGAGGTGAAATGCTGTGCTTTTCACCTGTTAGACTCAATTTTCGAAACCACTAAACAATGTTTTGGAGTAAAACTAATTAGATGCCATTTACGAAGGACTAACTGAATAAGCTGAAATTTAATGGCGGTTTTACACTTTTTTTCCAATGTCGCAACAGCCCCTAGTGGGCCAGGGCCTCCTCATTATCCAGGCTTCACGATCACACTCATTTACACACATCATACTCGGTAGGACTCCTCTGGACGGGTGATCAGCCCGAGGCAGAGACCTCTACCTGACAACACACAACACACACCAGACACATCCATGCCCACTGCGGGATTCGAACCCGCAATCCCAGCAAGTGAACGGCCGCAAATCCACGCCTTAGACCGCGCGGCCACTGGGGTCGACAGTTGATCAATATGTGCCAAATTAAATTCGCTCGTCAACCAATCAATTAACGCAAAGAACAAGAAACAATTTATAAAAATATGTTTATAAAGTGTTTCCTGCATGTTTTGGCATTATCGGCTATCTTCAGGGATACCATTTAATATTACAAAAAGATCCTCAAGATTGTAAGGCCGAAACATATAGCAATGCCTAAATAATTAATGTAACTTTTACTGTTTATGAAGTAACTGTAATGCTATACGTGTGTAGCACAGTCCTTTAAGTTCAGCAAACCTGAACTTTGTTCACAGTGAGTACTGACTGCAGGAAACATTACTTTGATATAAATAGTTTTCATCGAATAATTTCTGTAAGATTCGTACGGCGTTTTCCTTGGAAGTCTGACATAAATTTCAATATACTTGGTTTATTTTTACCCTGTTACTTGGTTACGTCATTTTAATCTTATCCGATTACTGGACTATGATGTCATTATTCGGAGACAAACTGCAAGAACATACGTAGGAACGCTCTGTCTTTTGCTAGTCTGTGATTGTTTGTTATTGCTGTGTGAAATTAACTTGTTTTTTGAGTGGTGGCGGTTCAGAAATGGTATGGGCCCCTAGCCGCCGCCCACTCCATGGAGGCAGGTAAAAACAATGATTGTGTGGATTTTTACTGTGTTGTGTTTTACAGTGTGGGTTGCTCCGTTTAAGGCTTGCATTGTGGGGGTATGTTTTTCAGACTACCCCATCATCTCTGCTTCACCACGTGGAACACTGTCTCTTTTTAGTGTATTTAATGGCGGACTTATATGTTTTCAGAAGTTTAATAGGTCAGAAACCGAGAAAATAACTTGTGTGTATGTTACGGGCAAAAAATTGGTTTTGAGGGCGTACTTGTCCAGCAACTGCCACTCAAATTTTTCTTTCATATGTTACTTGTCCCCGATATTATAGCAAAGGCCAATAGAATTCCCATACTTCTGCAGAAAGTGTTGCCTCTTCAGCCAGCGTTTGGTTTCCTATGCTAATATTAATGTGATGAACAAAATGTGAAAATATTTTTAGAGCTGTCGTGAGATTACGATAACTTTCTTTCATTATATATTTCTTGAAACAGAGTCTGTAAATATAACCATGCTCTTTTTGTATTATTTATACCGTGCATTGTCGCTAATCGAAACACAAAATGCTCAAGTGCATGTTATTGGTTTGAGTATTGTGTGTTTTGATTACAATACCTGTGTGTGTGGATCCTCGAAATTTTTTGATTTTGTGAAACAGACTTTATACTGGAAATGGCCGGAATTGCTTATACAGGGCATACACAAAAGAATGGTGCGGTATCAATAGTATTCACTTTTGAAACCGCACCATTCTTTTGTGTATGCCCTGTATATACAATCAGCGCTACGCTGACTCCTTCACTCAAATATTAAAAAAAAATACTTAATACCACTACGCATCATACCAGTGCAGAATTTACACAATGTTATGTTGTTACTGACAGACCTTACCCAGTGAATTTTATTAGCCTGTTGAAGCACCTTCATTTTATAAGTCATATTTTTTTCGTTGGTACTTGGATGGTGATATTTTCTTAGGCATTGTTCCTAATAAACTTCTGTAAGGATTAATGGTCTTGCAATAACTGTGATATTAACCCCTGTTTTGTGTGTCACTTTACGTCTGTTTGTTCTTTCATCTGAACGTGTCTGTGTGTTCCTGTGTTCGTTTGTGTAACGCTGCCCAGACGAACGGGTTTAACCAGCTATGTATCAATTTCACGAACGAGAAACTGCAACAGTTTTTCAATCACCACATGTTTGTTCTCGAGCAAGAAGAATACGAGAGAGAGGGAATTGAATGGGTCTTCATAGATTTCGGTATGGACCTTCAACCCACCATAAATCTAATTGAAAAGGTACCACAGTCTAATTGCAGTGTAAAAATAATCTCGCACTATCGCAAGTAAATCAGAAACTCAGTAGTTTTCTTTGAATTTCGCGCAATTTATTGCATATGAAATTAATAATATTAATTGTTGTGTAGCACATTTTTCGCCTGTTTTTTCGCCGACCTCCCTAACATTATTGGCTTACAATGTAGTGATTTGACGCTGACACTCGTTGAAACAGGAGTGATTTAATGGTGTCAGAGAAGTTCCTTCTTTTTTACTTCCACGCATACAGCGTTAAATATTTTTATTTGTCTTATCACTTATGATTCCCTTGGTAATGAATAATTTGATTGTTTATATTCACTTTAAATATGTGATACCTAAGTATTATAGGGGTGCTGTTGATTTCGAACTAAAATTACCCGGAGATACATTTTAAAAATACAAGTTTCTTACGTAAACTTTAATTCATGTTAAGTCTTGAGATTTCTATTACATAATTTGCATTTTTAAATATTATTTACAGCAAAACATATTATTCATTAACTGTGATATACATATATGTATGTACATACATACGTATACGTAGGCTATATAAGACAAGGCTTATGATAAATGCTGTCATACTGAATAGTGTTTGGAAACATCTGTCTTTTCAAAATTATCGCAACTTTTAAGGATATTTTCACTTTATATTCACCGTGCATCTTTGTATAATTGATTATTTCCACCAACAAATGCACCTGGACAAGATTGTTACTGTTTTCTTTATTAAAAGAGTGCCCCAATACGCATTTCGGTAATTATATTGCCATCATCAGGGTTTTTTTTTAAGTAAGTTGTTACATAGACCAATTCTTAAGTTACGTCATAACAGTGAGTCAATATTTGTTCTTAACAGTTCATATAAATTTGTATAATTAGTGGTATGTTGAGTTGCTAAAAGTTATTAAAATTGACTGTAAAATCGAGTGGTATATATAAACTACTTGCTGTAGTATACTTTATTAATTAACTCTTTTAATAAAGAAAACAGTGACAATGTTGTCCAGGTGCATTTGTTGGTGGAAATAATCAATTTGAAGGTTATGTTGTTTCGTATCTACTTTAAAACATGTCTTATACTTCCAAAGTGCGCAGTCAAAGCGCAATATTTTACGCAATCTTTTTTAAATCTCAAGAAAACTTGTGACAGTTTATTTTTGAAACTATCGTACCTGGTACGCACTATGCAAGGACCAATTTAAGATCTCAGTAATATACACATAGGTGGTACCTATGTAATTAATTTATTTAAAAGATAGTAACTCAATTTTATCATCTGTGTAACTATTTTTTGCTACTCATGCTGCTTTCACAGGCTGTTGTTAGAGTTTGCAATCTGTAGAACAGACAAGTGGACATTTCGTTCTGTCCTGGTGCAATTGGTAAGAACTGTAATTTGTACTGAAGCGGTTCTGCTTTTTGTAGGCTTCTGGGAATTTTACATTTGCTAATAAATAATCATAAAGAAATCCAAAGCAAGCCTGAACCTTTATTTTATTAACATAATATTCACTATAATTTTAAGGACAGAAATGAAAATTCTTACTTCGAAAACTAACTTGGAAATTTTTCTTTAATATATTAAATTTTTTTTTGAAGACGAATAAATTAACAATAAATATCTCCTCTTGTCCCCATGTAAATTATTAAATTTATTTTTACGTGTGTAGTTGTATATGCCTTACATCTTTGTGTTCAGAATGCAAACTTATGTAATCAGTCTAAATTAATCTAAATTGACATTAAGTTATAAAAATGCACTGAATGCTGCCATTTTATACAACAAACAATTTTCACCAGTTGCAACTTTAATTTAGAAAAATGAACTCGGTTTTACTGCAGAATTAAATATTTACCTGGTAGTCGTAACTGATGGCATAACACTTAAGTGACTAACGTATGTTCATATTGGTTGAACACTTCAGATTTAGTATGTTCATATTGGTTGAACACTTCAGATTTGGCGTCTCTTTCTGATCAAATTTCATGCAATTGAATTTTAAATGTAAATAACACAGAGACCATAACATGCCTTCGAAAGCATAAAGCTTGAATGTACATATTTTATGTGTTTGTTTCTAGTTTATGAAAAACTAGACGATTGTAAAAAATCCCATTGTAACCATGTTTTACACAAACAACCATATTTTCTTATCCTGTTAAAAAATTACACGAGAAGTATACATTATTACCATGTTGCACGTACAGTCGTAAGGCACAAGTATACATTACTACTATGTTGCACGTACAGTCGTAATGCACAAGTATACATTATTACCATGTTGCACGTACAGTCGTAAGGCACAAGTATACATTATTACCATGTTGCACGTACAGTCGTAAGGCACAAGTATACATTATTACCATGTTGCACGTGCAGTCGTAAGGCACAAGTATACATTATTACCATGTTGCACGTACAGTCGTAAGGCACAAGTATACATTATTACCATGTTGCACGTACAGTCGTAATGCACAAGTATACATTATTACCATGTTGCACGTACAGTCGTAAGGCACAAGTATACATTATTACCATGTTGCACGTACAGTCGTAAGGCACAAGTATACATTATTACCATGTTGCACGTGCAGTCGTAAGGCACAAGTATACATTATTACCATGTTGCACGTACAGTCGTAAGGCACAAGTATACATTATTACCATGTTGCACGTACAGTCGTAAGGCACAAGTATACATTATTACCATGTTGCACGTACAGTCGTAAGGCACAAGTATACATTATTACCATGTTGCACGTACAGTCGTAAGGCACAAGTTTACATTATTGCCATTTTACACATACAATCAAATGAAGAAAGCATACAGTCTTACCACGTTACACTCATTTAAACGAAACAAGTGTATATTCTTACCATGTTACACACACAATCATACGTAAGAAGTATACATTCTTGCCACGTTACACACAGTCATACGAAACAGATATACATTATTCCCAAATCACAGCTGAATCTTACGGAAAGAATATACATTCTTACCACTTTACATTCATTCATAAGAAACAAGTATACGTTCTTATCATGTTACACACAATCATACAAAACAAATATACATTCGGATCATATCACACATACACAATCATACAAAACAATTTTAGCTTTTACCGTCTTTATAGACAATTGAGCCATCGCGTAAAATAAGTGTTCTCACATTATTGTGCTTATTATTTGTTTTTAACGCACGACGTCGATGAATTTAATATATATGACATTGTAACTGACCCGTGACAACTGTACATACGAGTGTGTTAGAAAATTATAACCTTTATCTGCAGTTGCTTGCAGTATGCGGACTGGCAAAGAGCAGCAGTATTGGAGTATTTTCTAGCTTTGACCTTAACAACTGTAGTCTATGAAAGTCAGCTACGAACAGTAGTTTCAGCAATGGTAAAAAAGTAGTTTAATAATGTCTCAACATAGCATGCCAAAACATCCTGTCCAAATTTATGTAGTGAAGATATGTGGTACTTTTGCTGGCTGGTAATTTTTTGTAAGAGTTCTGTAAACAAATGTCTATTGTTCTAACATCACTCGCCGTTTCTCGTTATCACTACACTATCCATATTTTGTCGGAACCAAGATACAGTAGTCATGTCAGTTGTATCCTTGTTGTTCACCGCGATTTGGATTTGTACACAAAGAGAACAAGTCGATCACGACTTATATATTTTAAAAAAAGAACTCAGCTACACGTTTCGGCTTTTCATATAAAAGCCGAAACGTGTAGCCGAGGCTTCTAAAATGTACTAGATATACTCGGTTGCTGTTGTGATCGTTAAAGCTAGTCAGTTTCTTTTAATTACGAAATTTGTTAGTGCCAAAATTTGTCATGTAGTGTAAAACACATTTAGACGCCTGAGGTTCTAAGAGCGATGGCTCTAATGGGTCTAGAATGTGACGAAATTTTATTTAGTTTAAATTTACTGACTTTCGGCGGAACCTGCCGCCTCCTTCTTCAGGACAGATATATATATAAAACATAATATTAATAATAATTTGATATGACAAAATTTTGGTTCAGACATAAATATCACCATGTTCTTTATCTTCCTTTGTGTAATCCTTCTTGACTCACGCCTCATGTTTCTTGTCCGCTTCTGTGTGTCCTAATACTTGTACAGTCTGTAACCGCTTATTCACGCCATATAGTTGCTGTAAGTATGCTCTCTTATGTCTTTGGCCAGCAGACGTTTTTCAGCATTTTATGACGGTAAGTGCTTCAAAAAAATACACTTTTCTTAGCAGACTTAGAATCGTAGACACAGTATCAGCATTAGTTGTAGTTTGGCACAGGCGCTTTGGGGGAGCGATTACGAGCATTCACTTGTGGTGTAAAATCCAGTGTCAAAATTGATATAGTTAGGTTTACAGTGAAATTGTACTCAACATTCGAACTTTTCCCATTTATTTATTTCACACCTGTTTTATTATCTTATGACATCTTTTAGGAAGACTAAATTTATTATTATAGATCATGAATAAGTACATATTTATAGTAACGTAATTAGTTAAGTATATTAAATATTTTGAACCTGAGTAGTAATAATGGCAATATTAATAACTGGACACTTGATTTTAAGACTGCTGTTGTCTGAAATGTGACGCCGTGTAGTCACGTGGAAGTGCAGCGACATTTTAGATGACCCGACTGCTTGTAAAATCAATGTAGATTAAAAGCGTAAGGGCGGATGGCATATTTTGTCTGCCCTAATTGTGGAGGCAGTAGGATCCTCTGATTCGTATGTACATTTCTCCCAGACTAGAAGGCGTCACATCCCAATTTAAATATTAAATTTTAAATTGAGTTTTGAAGAATCAAACGTGATCAGCGTCTGTGCCAAAGGTGCATTTAGATTTGTATATATTAAGCTGCCCATGGAAGTAATGGGGGAAAAAAAAGGTGACATGTGTCATGGGCATTTGGAAGAGCTGAAGCCGTTTGACACATATGTCAATTTTTACCCATTACTTTCATTTATGCTGACACGCTTTTGCCAGCTTAGTTGTATGTTTAAAATAAATGAATATGATATTTGTACATGCAGCTATAAAGTGCCTTAGATTCTAAAATATTTTGATTATACAGGGACATTGTGTTACATTAGAACTCTCCCTAGTCACTTCCGGTTGGCTCAACGTGCAGTGAACAACGTGTTTGTTATTTCTGAAGCATGTTTTGAGAGCCGAAGGAAAATATATCCAACGCCTTTTTAAATATTGTGTGCAAAAACCGAATATTAACTGAAGTAAACACGTGGACCCAGACTGGCGGCAACGTGGAAGAGCAGCGAGCGCTGCGCGTCTGCCGTAGCGCGAAATAATAATGCGGGTTGTCAGATATAATAATGTCCCTGTATAATGTGAAAAAGTTTATTAAATTACGCAAACTTAATTACGTATGAAATTAAATACATTTTTGTTCTCATATGTGAGACATTTTGTCAATAATACTATGAAGAAATTTTATCAAAACCAAAACTGTATAGCAGTAAAATTGTCACGTAAATTTCATTCAAATACAAGCATTTTTGCTAAAGTTATTTAAATAAATCCTCTTTATTTCACAACATTAATAGTAATGTCCTATATTTACAGCCTATGGGTATCCTCTCAATCCTTGAGGAAGAGTCTATGTTCCCTAAGGCTACTGATAAGACCTTTGAGGAGAAGCTGATGAACAATCATCTGGGCAAGTCGCCCAACTTCCAGAAGCCTAAGCCACCAAAGCCTGGTCAAGTGGCTGCTCACTTTGCCATTGGTCATTATGCAGGCACTGTAAGTGAATTACTTTGAACACAATGCATTCTGGGAACGGAAGTATCTGCCTCAGGCGTCCTAAGTATCTACCCTGTTTCGACGTCTTTGAAAATTTCGTAATACGGAAAAAAATATTACATAAGACAAGTGAAGAAGGCCAGAAATATTCGTTAACGGAAAAAATTTATTTTATTATATCTTGCCTAGTGTTACTGGTTATACATTCTATGACCTTAAAACAAATCAAGAAACAAAATAAATATATAAATTAAGTGGATTTTAGACATAAGGAGACAATAATAAATTAAAAAATTAAACGTACTCCCATGCCCAAGTTAGTGCATTACTATATCCGACTTGTAGAAGAAACGTATGTCGACCAAAGGATAGATGGAAAGACCAATACACTTGAACACTGGACAAATATGAAATTCGCTTATGCCCTGTGTCTTATAGTGACCTAGTATTGTTAGGAGACTGAAATTTAATATGCCAATGGGCCATAAAATGTGATCAGGAAATGAGACAAGGAAGGCATACATCATTTTGGTAAGGAAACCTCTTACAAAACGCTCTAACGTATTTTTCCACATTATCTCATAAACGGCATTATTTAAAAAAAAGTTATTGAACATAAAATGTGTGTTTTGATTTTCTCTACAACTTATGTCTGAAACATTTCTCATTCTAAGAATAATTCAGCGAGATATTATCATAAATGTACATAGGTCTTCATGTAAAGTACTCGCAATTTTTGTCAGATTTTAATGAAACTTGAATTATCTCAGCAGGTTTTCAAAAAATACTTAAATATCAGGTTTGGTAAAAATCCGTCCAGTGGGAACCGAGTAGTTTTATGCGGACGGACAGACATGACGAAGCTAATAGTCGCTTTTCGCATTTTTTGGGAACGCGCCTAATAACTAATCCTCATGTACACGTCACGGTCTTTAATAAAAGATGCGTGTCGCATTTCCTACGGTGTAAGCCAACGCAGATCTATCTCTTCATATTGGTAAAAATGTAGCTTTTTCGTTCTATTTCACTTTGTGTAAATAACAAATACAATGACTCACAATCTCACATATATCAAACCCGTATCACTCCGTAGAATTACCAGTTACATTCTATTATATTCTATAATTCTGGTGAACTTATAATAAAGTTTCTCGCTAACTGTAAGGCCAGCAACATGATAGTATATATATGGGCTGGTTTCAGTTGAAATTCTACTGTTGCAATTCAGGTGTCTTACAACATCACTGGCTGGCTTGAGAAGAACAAAGATCCACTGAACGACACTGTGGTTGACCAGTTCAAGAAGTCCAGCAACAGGCTGTTAACTGAGATCTTTGCCGACCACCCTGGACAGTCCGGTGGCGCTGACGCCGGTGGTGGTGGCGGCAAGGGTAAGTCTTCCGTCGCAGACGTCTTTATTTAAGATCAGGGTTTGAATTGAATTGAATTGACTGGATTTGTCTGGCTCAAGATACGCCCCAGTGAGAGGCTCTTGTGAACTTTCACCTTCCATAAATACAGAAACGTCTTGACTAGTTGAGGAAATGTTAGCTTCTGAAAGTTAACTTCACTCTATCGAATTTTGAATCTCTGAAAACATGTGAAGTCCAATACCCAGAGGGTGTAGAATATTCAGATTGCTTACATTAGGGGTGGGGCATGCGGTGGTGTAGTTGGTTGAGGCACTGCGCTACAAGCCGGAAGGTCACGGGTTCGAATCCCGATGGTGTCATTGGAATTTTTCATTGACATAATCCGTCCGGCCGCACTATGGCCCTGGAGTCGACTCAGCCTCTAACAGAAACGAGTACCAGGAAAATTTCCTAATGGGTAAAGGCTGCCGGTGCGTAGGGCTGACAACCTTCCCACCTTCATGTGCCGATTGTGTTGAAATCTGGGAGCCTCAACCTCCTGGAACCCTCAGGTTCTGTACAGGAATTGCTTTACCTTTACCTCTTTACATTAGGGGTGCCCAACCTTTTGCGGCAAAGGCCCACAACCTGGTCCGCGGGCTACAGATGTAAAAATCACAATAAGTGGTATATTTTATAGTACATGTTCAATTTCCAAATATCACAAACTATTGGGCAGCGGTTTGGACACTCCTGCCTAATATGATAATAGGAATTCTTATTTTTAAATTTTCTATGACAAGGGCCATACTCACTCCATGCAGGTTATTGCTTTCTGCCATGTGGTTCGGTCATATTGTTGAAATAATTTGCAGGTCTATAACGATTTTAAATACATGTCGTAATTTTTACCCTTTTTACCTTTTGACGAAAAGATTGTATTTTGCTTTTGGCACATATTCTTTGATATTTCAGCTAGAATCTATGCTCTGGTAAGTCTTTGATTCCTTCTATATGAATTTAGTTGCATCACAATTACAAACAAATAGACATGGTAGTGTTTTATATATATAGTAATTGTATTCTCGTCACTTAAGCCGAAGAAGTTGCTATATTTGTTCTGGTTTATTAAAAATGCAGAATCAAATTCACATGGTGTAATAGTAAAGTAGGTTACTTTAAATTGGTTGCTTCCAAAGTCATGAATTACCGTAAGCCACGAAGAAGAAAACCGAACATAAATGTTAAACGAGTTGAAGATCTTTTTAAATATGTTGTTTAATGACGCTGTCAGTTTCTGGGATTGTAAAGCGTCGGTGGTAGATGAATGAATGAGTATGGAGCATTGGTGGAATGATACTGACAAGGAAAAACTGAAGTACTGGTAGAAAGACGTTTCCAAGTGCCACTTTGTCCACCACGAATCCCACATGCACTGACCTGGTAACGAAACTGTAATTCGGCGGCGAGTTTCCGACGATCTTTAAGATCCTATCAGGATTAATGAAGATAAAATTATTTACGTAACTAAAAATTGAACAAAATATAAGTAATTTTCTTTTGTGTTTTTGTCTTATATTTAGCTTACAGTAATCTAAATATATTTGCTCCATTAACGTACAAAAATTAAAGGGAAGAAAATATATCTGTGGCACTGCTTATGGAAGACTGCTAAGTGGCTGTACATGTAGTCGTGATGTTTGAAGTGGATTTTTTGCATTAATTTTAATAACACAGAACAGAGTTTATGATCTACATTTGTAAAGAGCCTCACATAACATGTATCCTATCTTGATAAGAGTTTTACAAACTTATACAATATTTTATTCTATAAATAATTTATAACTTTGGAAGTGCTTATGAATATACCATGGTTACAACACAGTTACAACCCACATCCTATATATTCAAGTTATACATTGTCTGCAAGACACACAAACATATACAGGGCATACACAAAAGAATGGTGCGGTTGAATTGATAATTCAATTGATACCGCACCATTCTTTTGTGTATGCCCTGTATATAGTGGTGTCCAGATATGAAACATATGAAAGACTTTTAGTTTCAGGATATGAGACCAATTACTGGCATTCTGATTGCACCTACAGGTAACCCCTCATCACTAATAACATGGCTACCATGAAGTCTCCTCTTTCTTCTGTCATAGCATGAAGTGGAATTCTTATTCTTGTACTTTGGTACCCACTGTGTTTGACTCCACGAAACTTGTGTCCACCATTTCTTTTAATTCTGATGTCCTAATGTGTAGTTTTCTGTACTTCATAATTAATTGTTCCAAGTGCCTTGTTTTACTGCAGAATTAGTCGTTGCAGAATATTTTCTTTCACACTCGTTACTTTCTGCAGCCATTTTGTTTTGGTTATCATGGTACATATGATTAGTTTTCTAGTGTCGTTAAACAGAGAATCACATCAGACATAACACAAACAACAATTTTTCCTTTTTTCATTATGTTTTGTTATTCTGCTTTTTTATCAATATATTCTTAACATAATGTTCTTTTCGGCTACATTTTTATCCTGAATCACAGTTATGTATATGATTACTCTTCAGTGCTAAAAAATACCAATCATTATAGTCACAGACAGATTTTCTTGGTTTATCTGTGATTTATCTACCTTTTATCCGTGACATACCCATAACTGTGTGTATTCTAGTTTATTCTTATAATATTATAAAGGATTTTCTTCTGAGGTAATTAATATTACCCTCTACACAACTTAATTATAGTTAGATAACTTTGTATTCACGCTAAACAGCTACATGTTTCGACAGACATGCGGTCATCTTCAGGCTGTACAATTTACAAGTGTCTGTCGAAACATGTAGCTGTTTAATGTGAATACATACTTACCTAACTATAATGAAGTTGTGTAGACCCTAATTTTAACTACTTTAAACACCTGAATTCTGAACACAATGTGATGCACATCATCAAAAGTTCCTTCTCAATAATTATTATGTATTTGATTAGTCTTTTCATGTCATTTAATGCAACAAGACTATATGCATTACAAGAACAACGCCATTTTGTTTTAACTGTTTATTCCTCAACAATTTTAACACAGTTACAATTATGTTTATGTTTTTTTTTATGTTTGCAGAATTATAGGTCTTTCCTTCATATTACAACCAAGCAATATTTTTTACACAACATGCATTTAATACTTCATGTTGTTCTGTTCAAATGTGCGGCTACTTGAACATTGTTTCCTTCCGGTTAAACAGGAGGTGCGAAGAGAGCTAAGGGCTCCGGATTCCAGACCGTATCTTCCTTGTACCGGGTAAATACTGTTGCTTACCAGTGCCGGTGACCGCTTCTCCCGTCAGGACAAGACACTGCTCGGATCTGTCCTTCCGTCCAGTTATCGCTTTCCTTGTCCTGTAACTATGTATTCTTAGAGTAACATAATGTGCAATGTTACAGATCTCACTGAAGTATAATGTTAGCCCATTCACAAAATCGCGTAATTAAACGTGAGTTGAAAATATCCTGATTTCCATGGTCATAGAGTAATAAAATGATACGAAATTACAACATAATTCATACGTTTCAGATTGAGTTGTCAGTAGATGGCTAAATGAGTTTTTCATGTATAGCCATGAGAGATACAAAGATTATTCCGTAATATTAGGGTAACGTGCTAATTGCCACTTGGGAGGTTGAAGCTGACATGTACTTCAGTAACACCACTTCCTATGTGAATTCTAACTTTCAAATTTAGTCAGCCCAGTCTCAAGGTATCCCGTCAAAAAACGAAAAAATGTTTTGGCTATTGTTGCATTTTGACGTTACTAAATTTCCCTCCAACATCGTGTCTTTCTATCCCATCTAAATGTTTTCCCGTACATTTTCAAGTCTTCTGGGCTGTTACACCATGTCACCTGGTCAATAGTTCCACATTTCGAAAGAATGTTGTTAATTATTTGACAGTTTACACGGCGTAAACATTCCTGAAGACATGAATTTTCATCAAACCCCGCTGTGAGAGCCTTATTGTTCCATACATTTCGCTGTGTCCGTTACAAAAGTTTCCCTGGTGCTGCAGTTTGAGAGTAATTTGAGACTTGCTGACGCACAAACATTAACCGTCGCTCAGTAGCAAATAGCTCATATCTGTGTTGCCGCTCTCAATGTATCCGCTAACACTATCAGTGCTTTGTATTCTTTGTTGTTTCTACCAGGTGGCCGAGGCAAAAAGGGTGGTGGTTTCGCCACTGTATCTTCCTCCTACAAGGTGCGCCGTCACGGTCATCTGTGTTTGTCTCACTAATCACCAGAAGCGTTGATCCCATTCCTAAGACATTTTTGCATTTCATCCACGGATGAATTTAAATGACCAGATAGTTCCTGCATCAGGGATTTCGTAAATACAGATTTTTTTAAAATTTCCCTGGTGCAAGTGACTTTTTGGAAAGTAAAGTATCGCCAGGTCTTATGTTGTATTTCCCAACCGACCTGGTTTGTATGATGTTTGTTGAGTCTCGAAGAAACGAACGTGAAAATAAATGGGATCTGCGCTGTGGTGAATTTGAGACAGCACTGGCTGATAAGATCTGAGTGATGTAGTGAGATTCATTATTATTTGAAAATTTTGGTTAACGTGACCACGTCAGCCTAGCCGGAATCTGCTACTCCATCCGCTTATCTGTTTTCCAGTTTTCCAAAAAAAAAAAAAAAAAAAAAACTTTTTATAATACGCTTCAAGAAATTCGTGATCGAATTTTTTAACCTTCATTATTTCAGTCCCATCTGAAACGATAATTTAATTACTCGATTAATTATAAGCGTTTTCTAACTTTTCTTGCGCTGCTTTATTATATATATATTTTTTTTGTTTCTTATACGAGTCACTTTCGTCAAAAACATCTTCAAACATTGCTGTTCACAGCGTATTTGCAACAGCATTACGACCAGATATATATTTATTTGAGCATTACAATTACCGTTTTTAGCACCATGTATATTATGCTGTGCGCTGGTTGTCAGCCGGTGATAGGTTTATGATAGTTACGCCAGATGGCAGTTGTCGTTGTGAAGCAGTCGAGGGGTAAACAGGCACCTATGCTTGGGTCGAGGTTGGAGCATCGTACTTTACCGATAAATCTGTCGAACTAAGAAATTTTTAAATTCATGGCGTAAATATTGAGTGAAAGTATGATTTCATGGTATTATTCTGTGTACGACCTATGCGATTGAAGGGTTATCTGTGGAAATTATAGCTGGACACGCCGTGAATTAATGCGTGAATACCATATTTATGACGTCACATGAAGGGCGGTGGCTATTTATAGGCCTAATAAAATTACATTTTAAGAGCAGAGACAGGGCAGATTTTTAAGACTTATTCAGTTCATTTCAGAAGCGAAACCCTTCATGGCCTTACATAATTGTCGTGATCCTTGTTAGGAACGTGGACGTAACACTCCACGCATTAATGCTGTACAGTGAAATAATCGCTGTTTGTTCTGAGATCCACACAAAACACATAAATTCAGTCCGTACCGCGCAGTAAACACACTCCGTCTCAGTTATACAAACCAGTCAGTTAATGCTGTACAGTGAAATAATCGCTGTTTGTTCTGAGATCCACACAAAACACATAAATACAGTCCGTACCGCGCAGTAAACACACTCCGTCTCAGTTATACAAACCAGTCAGTTAATGCTGTACAGTGAAATAATCGCTGTTTGTTCTGAGATCCACACAAAACACATAAATACAGTTCGTACCGCGCAGTAAACACACTCCGTCTCAGTTATACAAACCAGTCAGTTAATGTTGTACAGTGAAATAATGGCTGTTTGTTCTGAGATCCACACAAAACACATAAATACAGTCCGTACCGCGCAGTAAACACACTCCGTCTCAGTTATACAAACCAGTCAGTTAATGCTGTACAGTGAAATAATCGCTGTTTGTTCTGAGATCCACACAAAACACATAAATACAGTCCGTACCGCGCAGTAAACACACTCCGTCTCAGTTATACAAACCAGTCAGTTAATGTTGTACAGTGAAATAATCGCTGTTTGTTCTGAGATCCACACAAAACACATAAATACAGTCCGTACCGCGCAGTAAACACACTCCGTCTCAGTTATACAAACCAGTCAGTTAATGTTGTACAGTGAAATAATTGCTGTTTGTTCTGAGATCCACACAAAACACATAAATACAGTCCGTACCGCGCAGTAAACACCCTCCGTCTCAGTTATACAAACCAGTCAGTTAATGTTGTACAGTGAAATAATGGCTGTTTGTTCTGAGATCCACACAAAACACATAAATACAGTCCGTACCGCGCAGTAAACACACTCCGTCTCAGTTATACAAACCAGTCAGTTAATGTTGTACAGTGAAATAATGGCTGTTTGTTCTGAGATCCACACAAAACACATAAACACAGTCCGTACCGCGCAGTAAACACACTCCGTCTCAGTTATACAAACCAGTCAGTTAATGCTGTACAGTGAAATAATCGCTGTTTGTTCTGAGATCCACACAAAACACATAAATACAGTCCTTACCGCGCAGTAAACACACTCCGTCTCAGTTATACAAACCAGTCAGTTAATGCTGTACAGTGAAATAATCGCTGTTTGTTCTGAGATCCACACAAAACACATAAATACATTCCGTACCGCGCAGTAAACACACTCCGTCTCAGTTATACAAACCAGTCAGTTAATGTTGTACAGTGAAATAATCGCTGTTTGTTCTGAGATCCACACAAAACACATAAATACAGTCCGTACCGCGCAGTAAACACACTCCGTCTCAGTTATACAAACCAGTCAGTTAATGTTGTACAGTGAAATAATGGCTGTTTGTTCTGAGATCCACACAAAACACATAAACACAGTCCGTACCGCGCAGTAAACACACTCCGTCTCAGTTATACAAACCAGTCAGTTAATGCTGTACAGTGAAATAATCGCTGTTTGTTCTGAGATCCACACAAAACACATAAATACAGTCCGTACCGCGCAGTAAACACACTCCGTCTCAGTTATACAAACCAGTCAGTTAATGTTGTACAGTGAAATAATCGCTGTTTGTTCTGAGATCCACACAAAACACATAAATACAGCTCGTACCGCGCAGTAAACACACTCCGTCTCAGTTATACAAACCAGTCAGTTAATGTTGTACAGTGAAATAATCGCTGTTTGTTCGGAGATCCACACAAAACACATAAATACACTGTGTGGGCAGAACGTTGAATTTATGAATGTTAAACATAGTGGTACATATAGTAACCACTGGGGATTAAAGGTTGAAGTTAGTTACGATTATTAAAATGACGTAGCCGGGATCAAAATCAAATTATCTTTACAAAAATAGTTTCGTGATAGCATTGTGATCAAAATCGGGCAGGTAGTTTTGCGCTGTCTTACGTACCGACAGACGGACGTACAACCAATATCGTGCTTTTGAAAATACAGCCAAAGCCATTTCTAACGACATCGGTTTATACGACACCTCGTCTATAACGTCAGATATTCTGTAATACCAATTATTTCATCACTGTTAAGCATAGCATTACTCTCCTCGGTTATAACAACACTCGTTTATAACGACGCAAAATATTCAGCCCCTTTCAAGACGTTATAAGCGAGTTCGACTCTTCTTTCGTTGAAGCATGCCAAGTCTTTTATAGCATGTGCGTCGTTTCACTGAGAGTTTAGCAAAGCTGCTGTCTTTGCTGTGACTTTAATGTTGAAATATAGAGTGAGAGTAATAGATCTGATGACTCAAGGCTTGATGACGTGGTCTCGTTTGATTCATGCAATGCAGTGTGTTTTTACTGCACTCCACATTGCGATTGTTTGGCAGTTGGTTTGAACAGACTGCGGCCGGCTGGTCTGGGACAGATGCCGTCGCTCTGACTCTTGATGTCTCCTGTCTGTCTCCACGTCTGTTACGTACTACCAGGCGCCGTTTCGGAGGATGAATGAACATATATACGTCGTGAACAATACTTCTTCAAGTGCCCAGAATTAATGGAAACTAATATTCGTGTGTAGAATATTTTTTATTTCCCTTAAAAGAAAACAACACAGGCAACGTACGTATAGACGTTAACATTGAGGCGCGTTCGCGTAACTATTGTTGCCGTGGGAAAGCAATAAGTATTACATAGTGAGTGTGTGTCTGTATCCTTAGTTACCCGACATGCAAAGCGCATGCGCCGTATTATATTGTCATCTGTGGCCTGTCTGGCTGTACCATATTTTTTTTCACATTATCTCATAAACGGCACGATTATCGGAAAAAAATTATTGAACATAAAATGTGTGTTTTGATTTTCTCTACAAATTTTGCCCGAAACATTTCTCGTTCGAAGAATAATTCAGCGAGATATTATCATAAATGTACACAGGTCTTGATGTAAAGTACCGTTATTGTTGTCAGATTGTAATGAAACCTGAATTTTTTTTCAAAAAATCCTTAAATATCAAATTTCATTAAAATCGGTCCAGTGGGAGCCGAGTTGTTCCATGCGAACGGACAGACGGACGGACAGATATGACGAAGCTATAGTCGCTTTTCGAAATTTTGAAAACACGCCTGAAAATATAAAGTAAAATAATGTACGTCTTTATTATCTGACAAACAATTCTTTACTTGCTAATATAAGTGTTCTACTTGTATGGAAGCAGACACTTTATTGTCTAATTCATTTCAGTTTGAGTTAGGGTCTTCTGAGATGTGATGCGGTGTTGTTAGGTGCGTGCTTCCCAACTTTTCGAAATGACGTCATCTTCAAGGGTCACGCAGTCTAAGAAAAACCATTAAGGGTGTTCCTTCGAAACGTGGGGAGTCATTCACTCAATCACATCTTATCCCATACTACCTGAATCTTTATCAAAATGAAAATTATCACTTCAATTACTTTAACAGGTTTCAGCAACTTAGATTATGTCTAGATGTTTCAAATAATTTCAACACAATCATGATTATCAGAAAAATTACCCAACTGGAACATATTAATCAAATATGGAATAGAAACATGAATTGATAAGGTTCGTCAATCGAAATGACTTAATGTTTTGTGAATGATTAGTATCAGATCTATAGTATTATCTCGCAATAATTTATTTGGGTTTTAAAGGGCTTAAATAAGTGTAACAATATGAGATTTGTTTTAACATCACCGTGCATTTTTTAACATTAATACTGTTTTACACCAACCAAATACACTTATTTATTTAAAGAACACTAAAATATTCTTTAAAATATTAGATAAAAAAACCCCCTACATATGTTTCGGCTTATCTATAAGCCATCTTCAGGGGGTGTCACAACTGCTTGTTTTTTTTACAAAACACGTACACAGTTGTGACACCCCCTGAAGATGGCTTATCGATAAGCCGAAACATATGTAGGGGTTTTTTTTATCTAATATTTTAAATAATATTTTAGTGTTCTTTAAATAAATAAATGCATTTGGTTGGTGTAAAACAGTATTAATATGAGGTTTGTTTCTCTTTACTCGGGGCACTCGGCCTTAATTTAAGAAGCGATTGTTCACGATGTATATTCTGTACTATTCTATTGGCATGGCCCTACTTCCACATTTTCCACAGATATACACATTCCAATTAATCAATCGTTACCTTGCTTTAAACTGCGGTTGTTCAAGTGTGCCATCAGTACTGTTTTTAACATTGAATTACTAAACATATTTCACACTGTTGACACCGTGCATCTTCGTCATATTAAATTAAGTTATAAACCAACCGATGCACACTAAAACCACTTTTTAAGTAGCTTTATTATAAAATTGTTAAAATTGTACCCCTACACGTGTTTCGATCCTATCCTGTCCTATCCTATAGCAAAAAAATACCCCCTGACGATGATCCTAGGATCGAAACACGTGTAGGGGTACAATTTTAAGAATTTTATAATAAAGCTACTTAAAAAGTGGTTTTAGTGTGCATCAGTTGGTCTATAACTTAATTTAATACTAAACATATATTAGGTATGTCACGTTGTATTCACCGTGCATCTTTTTAACTAATTAAAAGTTCTATTATACCAACATATGCACTATATTCGTATAACCAAGTCAATCACCCCTACATATGTTTCGGCCTATAACAGGCCATCTTCAGGGGGTCAAAGTTTTTTTTACATAGACTTTACATCTGTTTTTAAATTTTAATAAAGTACATCCACATGAAAATAAAATGAATCTTAGTTGACAATGGATTTAGCTGAAAGAAATAATACCTAAATACATTGTGAACTAACATTCATTTTATTTTTAAGTGGATGTATTAACTTTTTTAAAATTGAAAAACAGATGTAAAGTCTATGTAAAAAAAACTTTGACCCCCCTGAAGATGGCCTGTTATAGGCCGAAACATATGTAGGGGTGATTGACTTGGTTATAAGAATATAGTGCACATGTTGGTATAATAGAACTTTTAATACATTAGGAATATTAATACTCAATTATAATGTTTAAATGTTTTTCGTTCCCAATTTAGTTAAATTTCTGAACGTACACTAGGTGTTATGTTTCTACGATCTATAACAATAGAAAATTAATAACAATCTGTTCGTTCAGCTTACGAGTATGTAAAAACGGTTTAGGGAATGAATTTTGAAAATTTTTTTCGAATATACCAAGTATGCGTAGCTCTTGTGAACCACGTGTAACTGTAGTAGACTGCGCGTTTTGAAACACGTTTTTCGTTTGTGTAACGTACGTGTGAAATTGATCCTGTCCACACCATAAAGGCATATACAGGAAGTAGAGGTATAACTCCACTCATTCTTAAGCTCAGCATTACATGGAGTTGAGGGGTAAACTTCATGACCCGGCCGCTGTACCCCCGATGAAAGAATCTCGGTACCCATTGAATAAGCAGCTGGATGGGCCCCAGAGCTGATTTTGGACTTTTGGAGAAGAGAAAATTATCTTGTCCCTGCCGGGAATCAAACACCGGACCGTTCAGCGCTATAACTGTTGGCTTGGCCTCAGCGTGTTTGTTGACACTCACCTACACTTTCTATCTTGTTTGCAACGGCAGCAGCCAATTTAGTCGTACTGTTGGTGACGCCGTGTAGTCTGCTAGAAGTTTACCGACGTCTCAGAGGCACCTGGTGCCTTCACCATTTGGGTGTATATGGAGGCAGCTGGTACATCTGAAACGTCGGTACACTTTACCATACTACACGGCGTCGTATTCCATAAAAAAGCAATCTTCACAGTCACTCTTATGAGAACTTCAAATTTCAATCTAAGGAATTTTCAGTAAAATTTTTGAAGGTTTCCTTATTATAAAAAAGGGGTTGGATCGTTTACTTGTGAACCGATCGTTTACTTGTGAACCGACCGTTTACTTGTGAACCGATCGTTTACTTGTGAACCGACCGTTTACTTGTGAACCGATCGTTTACTTGTGAACCGACCGTTTACTTGTGAACCGACCGTTTACTTGTGAACCGATCGTTTACTTGTGAACCGACCGTTTACTTGTGAACCGATCGTTTATTGCAAATCAAATGGAGTTAAGTCCGATAACCTCAGCTACAAACATTCTATAAGGTTATTCTTTCACGTGAAATATACCGAATTGTTCTGCAGGCGCGAATTATCGGGGATGTCTGACGGCGGAGAAGTCGTGGGCAGCTGTCTTCAGTGTCGATGTCAACATTATCCTTATCACTGTCTTCGCTAATTTTAAAACCTCGTAAAAGTTTATCTTTTTTATCTTCGCTAATTTTAAAACCTTGTAAAATTATCTTTTTTATCTTCGCTAATTTAAAAAAACTCGTAAAAGTGTATCTTTTTTATCTTCGCAAATTTTAAAACCTCGTGAAAGTGTATCTTTTTTATCTTCGCTAATTTTAAAACCTCGTAAAAGTGTATCTTTTTATCTTCGCTAATTTTAAAAACTCGTAAAAGTTCATCTTTTTTATCTTCGCTAATTTTAAAACCTCGTAAAAGTGTATCATTTTTATCTTCGCTAATTTTAAAAACTCGTAAAAGCGTATCTTTTGTATCTCTAGCTGTACAAGCGTTTTGCCCTCAACCCGCACGCCTACATGTCTTGCAGTCTCATTTTGTGGTACATAACCCTCTGACGTCATAACCACATGTTTTCATGGTTACGATAAAGCTTTATCGATATAAGGCATCGACATCTACCGGTCACCCGTAATTAACGAGACTTTTTATTCAAGCTTTGCCGAAATCCTCTTTCACAGTGTTATTTGAGTAATTAAGTTTTATTTTAAAATTAAATATTGGGATAATTTGTTGAAAGCCTTTGCTGCAATCGACACTTGGATTTGCTTATCCTTGAGTTTAATTCAATCGGACTGATATTTTAAACAAATCTCTTATTATATGTATGAGAAATTGTTTAATACATTCTGCTCCCCTAATTCAATAATTGTTTTATAACCGTAAATATTCCCTGTTAAAATTACTACGGGCTTTGTGCAAGTATCTACGTAAATACCATCAACAGTACAGGATATACACAAAAGAATGGTGCGGTATCAATTCTATTCACCTTTGAAACCGCACCATTCTTTTGTGTATGCCCTGTATTTTAAATTCTCAAGGCTTATAACTACTTTCATATACACTTTCTCAGATTTAAGACATTCCTAAACACAAACTTATTTAACCAAACCAGTGCTGGTGCACATTTGATACACCGACTAGTACATACGCAGGCCTGCTCTTAACACTGAGTTAAACCTTGAAAGGTACTAAATGTCTTAAGTATTTTGAATTCAGATTCGGACGATTGTCGTTGGATACGTGTGTGTATGTGTGTATGTGCGTGCGTGTGAAATAAGTATGTCCCGATGGGTAAACCTTACTAAAAATTGTATGTTTCTTGTACTAACTACTTTACATAAATATGCATGTAGATTAATACAAGGCATATGTATGTACATTTGATGCCTTCGTACTATTGCCTGCTTTTTTTTCCGTATTTCCTAATAACGCTTTGAAATACTACATTACAGAATATATTGCATTAAAGCATGATATTATTAATTACAAGAAACAGGTATGTACAAAAATGTCACATGTATTGTTCAGTACTACAAAGATGTGTAATTTATATATATATATACAGGGCATACACAAAAGAATGGTGCGGTTTCAATAGTGAATTCTTTTGAAACCGCACCATTCTTTTGTGTATGCCCTGTATATATATATATATATTTATTTATTTATATATCTTGACTCTTATAAACGTAAATGAAATTAAGAATTATTAGATAACGTCACAATATATTAAATTTACAGAAACATTTATGACGGGGTTCTTAAACTCATGTGCTATGCGGGCCAAACAGATAATTTTGAATTCTAAGGCGCGCCGCACGCCATTTGAAGCAATAAATTGTATAGGTGTATTTATTAAAATTTAACATACTACCCAGAATAACTCATACATTTAACATAAAAATTAATATATGTTGTATTTATTGAATTCAAAGATTTATTGCGTTGTTACCTCTGCTAGGTTATGTTCTACATGACGGTTCAACGATATCAGACTTGTTAGAGTCTTGAAGCCTGTAACAGAATGGGTTTGAAATTTAATAAATGTTCTGACAATAAGCTGGGAACATTCTATAATTGGAACAAGGTATGAAATGAACCGAAGGGCTGTGCGTTTGAGACCCCTGATTTAGAACGTGAGTCAAGCAGTAATATTTGTGAGTGAAGGAAGTAATTTGCTTTTGAATTCCAAAATCTGATCCTGCAATAATTTATAATATAAATGAAATAAAATAAGTGATTAAGTTTTAAAGTGAAACATCCGAAACGTCTGTCCGAACTACAGGAGCAGCTGAACAATCTGATGACCACACTGAGGAGCACGCAGCCTCACTTCGTCCGTTGCATCATCCCCAATGAATTGAAGCAGCCAGGTCAGTATTTGTACACATATTTTCAAAATAAATACTGAATTCGTAAAGTTATTTCTGTAACGAAATAAATTGCTTATTACGTCATCATCTTTAAAAATCTGTATATGTATATTTATATATTTGTAGTTTTCGAGTAGACTGAATTTGTAGAATGTAGTATAAAAACACGCAGTAAACTCTTCAATACATTTGTTTAACTTAAGGTTTTAAACCAAGACGAGCTTTAAGTTAGTGCATATACAGGGTATACACCAAAGAATGGTGCGGTTTCAATAGTGAAAACTATTGAAACCGCACCATTCTTTTGTGTATACTCTGTATATGTCTAATTTGTCTAAAAGTGCCAAATTAACGAAACATATTACTTAATAATATGACAAATTTACAAGACTTAATTGTGATATTTTTTTCGAATTGTTAGTTCGTTGTCTTCATTACTTTATTGCATATCACATCAATTGTTCTAAATCTTGTCTAATGCCCCGTATGTAATATAATATTAATATTTTGTAGAAAAATAAATTAATCCTTCTTATGTAAGAGTGGTTTGATCGGTTCATTAGTCAAATACGTTCATTGTAACTTACCACTGTCACTAACATTTAGTTAGCTTAGATAAATTTTGCCTTCGCCTGCAGGTCTCATTGACTCCCACCTGGTGATGCATCAGCTCACCTGTAATGGTGTACTTGAGGGTATTCGTATCTGCCGTAAGGGATTCCCCAACCGCATGGTTTACCCCGATTTCAAGCTCCGGTAAGTATTTCGGTAACACAGAAACATTGAAACTATACACGATTAGATATTATGTTTCTAAATGTATGTTTATATCGCATTTCGTTCCATTCTGCACATGTATCAACATCAACCAACTACTCGTATGTACACAAGATCTATAAATCAAATCAAATTTTGTGAATTCACCTCCGACATGTTTCGGCCTGTCTAGGACATCATAAAGGACTTTCGTAAATATGAATAATATTTTATTTCGATTAATAACTCTCGTGTTCATAGTTGGTTTATGGTGATATATTCACTAGGACACAGTAAAATGTGTCAAATTTCAACATTTATTCTGTGTTACGGTAACATCAGTTTTTCAAATTTTATGAAACTTTATACACGCTTTAGAAGAAGAGTTTTTCTTTTTCAGGAAACTTCTGCAACAATCCTTCCAGGTATTAAAAATGTTTAAGAATTTTTACTTGCTTTCAGTTTCAATTGGTCGTTAATATCTAGCAAAAGTTTAACGCGGCTGGCTGGATTATAATACAGGGTGTTTCATAAATCCCTTCGGGATTTCGGAGGTCTGTAGCTCAGGAGCCAAATCACACAAGGGGGATGAGATCATGTCAGTGAAAAGAGTACATATCCAAGTTTTGAACCTACCTTACAAATGTTCAATATGTCCCCCTTTGGTGACTCGACAGACGTACAGACCCGTACGAGGTCCACAGTCCCAGGCGATGGTCCCGGCCTATCTGTTCGTTTTGCGACACACAAACAGCTAGTTTCCTCGAATTTTCTAAACCAGTATCTTACTGTTTTGTCCGTTGGTGGTTCTGTACGATACTTGGTTCGAAAACCACGTTGCACTGTTACAATTGACTGGGTTTTAGCAAATTGCAGGACACAAAAAGCTTTCTGTTCACCTGAAAACGCCATGTTTGCACACCACTGCCTCCTAGCGGAGAAACGGGTAACTACGCCATCGCATCTGTCACGAAAAAAACTTTTACATTTCCTGTATCCGTTGGCATGCTTTTATCTCCTATATGTGGGTTTGTTACTGCACGGCCAGCCTCTAAATCCCGGATGGACTTATGAAACACGCTGTATAATCCAGCAAGCTGTGTTTACTATTGTTAGACCGCGGATATTGTTTTCTCCTTTATTTATAAAGTACATTCTTTATGAAGTCGCGGTGGATATAGTCACATAAACCTGTGGTATGAAGTTTCACAAGTGGCAGGTAAAGCTGACCTTAGCGCTTTGTTTCTTAAAGTTACAAGATCTTAGCTCCCGCCACCATGGAAAAGGAGGCTGACCCGAAAGTAGCAGCTGCTAAATGTTTCGAAGAAATTGCTTTGGACCCTGAGAGCTACCGTATCGGCCATACCAAGGCAAGATGGGTGACACCCCTAGTTGCTGTCGTCCCCACCCCAAACCACCCTTTTCATCAAAGTGACGTATTTAACTCTCTGCAGTGATGTGGGTCATCCGAAATACCGTCCAACTCTTCTATTCTTGGCTGCTCGTCATTTTATTTAAAATATAATTGTAATTATTTGTCATGTTACGTCAAATGACGAAGGAGAAATTTTCTCAACACAGTCGAGTACGTGCTCGTGTTACGTGGATGCCCATGCCTGCAGTTCAGTTGAATACACGTGTCATTATCTGGACTTCCTCTGACCAAGCAAGCAACAACGGGCTTCGGTCAACACCTAGAAGTGGCGAAGGGGAAGTTCTTCGTCCCAGCTCGACAGAATGCAGTTTTTCCCCATTTTGTTTTTCCTCCACCTTTTTTTTTATCCAAATTCAGATGAAACTGAACAAACATGCTTGAATGTTATTCCTTGTCAGTTGTGTTTATTGTAGTGACCTTTTTCCAGGCATCTGACATCAGCACGACATCTTATTATGGAATGCATTCTTCAATCTTTCTTGTATTTTAGAGCATGTTTTGTTCAATCAGTTGATACAGATTTTTAAGAGCTAGCTTCTCAAATTGATCAGTAACTTTTTTTAAGAGCTGTTTAAAAGCATATAAATAAAATTTTGAGTTTAAAATTCTCCGTGAGGCAAATTTATGTCATTTTATAGAAACAGGGCTGGATTTGTGTTATTAAAAGCACTAATTATTGTATCAAAATGACTGTTCGTACAACGTGTTTTGTTAATTGAAACTTGTCAAAAATGGTGTCCCTAAATCTTTGTAACTTTCAAATTAAATTGATGTTTATTGGGTATGTATTTTGCAATTACATTTTAGTTTCAAGATTTACATCGTTTTTCCAGACGTCAAGAGAACTAGACACCTTTGTGACACAGTTTAATATTGTCTGCATTTACGTTTTTCCAATCTGGAAGCATTCGAGTCTGCAGCAACTCTTGTCTGTGTCCTTACTGGAAACTGAATCAACTGGTTGAAATATTCCTATCCCTTTACCAACGAGTTGAAACCCTTAGAACAAAACAGGTTACGATTCCCCTGTGTTCCTCGTGTTCTACACTAGATACAAGATTCTAGCTCCATCTGAGGCTGACAAAGCTGGTGAAGACATGAAGAAAGTCTGTCAAACGATTTTGGACGCTGTAAACCTGGACGCTGAATCATACCGTCTGGGTCATACCAAGGCATGTAGTGACTCCAGCCCGACCTGCACGTCGGTGTTGCCTCCTGTTTCCTGTTAGCAGTAGATATTGCGTGCTCTATTCTTGCACCTTAACCTGTTTTAGTTCCTCTCTTACGTTTATGGAATGCGCTTGTGTCCATGGGCAAAGGAATTTTTCAAACAAAGTGCATTATTTGGTGCGTTTAATTCCAAATTTGAAACAAAATTATCTTGAGAACTGTTAGGAAAATAGTTTTGGTGTTTTACCACTCACAGTTTTACATGATAACTTTCTCAATTTTTCAGATGTAAGTGCAACGTATTGACATTGAATCCTATGCTTATTTATTGAGCAAAGAGTGCGGTTATCCATATGTTAATGTTACTTGGAATGTTAATTATTTTCGTAAAAATTTACGGAGGAATTTAAAACATCACTGCAAAGTGATTATTTATCAGACAACATTGTCCATTATCATTTCCGTACAGAAAATATTTGTTAATTTTTAAATGTTAATAACATTGATGTATTTTAAAAAAGTCTACTATGTCTTTCGCAGACATTGTGTATATAATTATTTAATAAGACTTATCCAGTTTAGCGTATCAAATCATGGATAAAAAAAATGAAATTAAGTAAATCCACCAAGTTATAGCAAGCAAACCAAAAGCACCAAGAGGGGCGTTAGGACACCTCCAGTGTATGCCCAGCACGTTGTCCTCACTGGATTGCGACCTTATTATCTATTAGACTGTTCGCGGTCCAGTTTAATTTTACTGTTTTATGCTCAAAACTAAATACTTTTCCATTTTAATGACCGAATAGTAAAATTCCGGTTTATTTTATGGCATTTGAGGTTAAGTTTCTAACAGCAGTGACAATGAAGTCTGCCGTTTTATGGGACGTGATGGCGTATAATATGGTAAAAGTTTACCAACGTTTCGGAGGAATGTACTGCCTCCATCTTTAGATTTCCCGGAATGTCAAATTTATACCAGCCACCTCGACGTCAGAGCCAAGAAAACTGTAATCTTTTTTTCTTAGATCATTTATGTGAGAATTACTGTATTGTTAATTGCCTGGCAGCTAATCCAGTCTGGACTTCGTGCCAACATATTTCCTCTTAAGAATGGTAACTTTCTTTGTAGTTTTAATATTTGGGGAACATAATGGTTCAAGAGACTGCCATGTTTCCCCCAACAACTTTTTGATTGCCACCACACTCAGACAGTTTCGGATAAACCGTAACAACAGGCACAGCACTGATATTATCATCAATTCTGATATATATAGGTCTGTATGTTACATGAAGCACAGAACCAAAACGTGAAATTTTTCTACTGTCATCAGGACTTATAATGTTTGAGAGTGAGAGAGAGGTTTTTATCCGAAACAGTCCAAGTGTGGTAATTTGGTTTTCTTTCATGCATTTTGTTGTGTTCTCTGGAGCAGAATATATGAACAACATGGAACAATATGACTTCCATGTGTTAACTGTAATTAAGTATATCTACCAATTACATTAAGCCCAAACTTGACTCTGGGTTTTCCATTCTTTTGCAGCTGGTGTGATGTAATTGCACTTACGTATTTTCTGTTTTTGGACAGGGAAAGTGGCCTGAGCAGCAGACCTGGCTTGTCACTTTCCAGCAAGTTGTTTATTGTCTTTACTTTATCCTTAAAACTCCTGTTCCCTACTCCAGATATAAAATTCTCTGCGCCAATCTTATCAAAGAGCCTCAAGACCCTATGAAAACGACGCAGTTTATTTTGGACTACGTTAATCTCGACGGCCAGCAGTACCGTATGGGTCATACGAAGGTAGTTACATTAAGACGTCTCCATATTCGAGAAACCGTGTGCCCTTTGTGTTTCAGAACTGTGCTGATGGGGATTAACACTTTGAAAACGGAATCAAACCTGAATTATATATAAATGTTCATTTCGTACCTCGCAGTGAACACATAACCCCTCCGTTACGAAACCAATCTGCTACTTAAGTGCAGGGACATGTAGAATACAGGTTTTTCTTAATGCGAAACGTGGTGTTACTTTTACAAGTCAATATGCATACAGCAATTGCATGAAGTGAATGCATAATGTAAAAGTATGTTCCAGCGTCGATATTAACAGTTGATACTGAAATTTTGCAGTAAATCTGTGCCCTTCTGATCAGTTCGAAATGCAGGGTATACACAAAAGAATGGTGCGGTTTCAATAGTGAATAACTATTGAAACCGCACCATTCTTTTGTGTATACCCTTTATATCTCTTTGCTAAAAGAAATTGCTTTGTACGTAAGTGGAGATATTTGATGCAAAAGCATATCTTATTAAGAATTAAAATTTGGTTTGGAATATTTTTCAATGTCGTGCATATCTAACTAAATATAAGGAAAAATATTTTCTGTCTACATTTACTGTGTAGTATACGGATTTTATCTGCAATCATTGGATATCACCATGAGTAGGGTACGAAAAATTACATTGATCGTGTTTTTTGTCACACATTTCCATTGTGTTTTAAATAAAATTTGAAAAAAAAAAAATTGCACACGGATTCTCCATTTTATAATCTGTAATGCTTGTATTAACGCGCCTGTGGCCTATTGTGTAATTAAGAAAATTGTACAGTAAACGCCAAAAAAAAAATACTAGTCTTTCAGGACAGGTATAAAAATACATCGTAATATGAATGTCATAAACACAGCACCGAACAACAAAACATTACACAGAGTACAGCGACGTTACTACAATCTCGAACCTCCAAACATATCCCATCATACAGTTTCCTATTCTAATTTACAATTGGCAGTCAGAACCATGACTTAGCGTGGTTCTATCTGTAATTGAGTTCCGTGTGGCACTTTTTATATTAACATACAAACATATAAATTGCCTTTTTTAATTTTGCAATGTGCATGTATTTTCTGCTATTTGGTTTTGAATGTGTGTTTAGTATGCCTTACCAACAATTCCTTCGCTCTTCTCTATCTGCTGTCTAATTAACAACGTTTCATTTCAAATCCTTTAATTTGTTAGCAAAATATTTGTGATTCAGTATTTGTGCGACATACAGTCTTGTGTTAAATAATTAGTAATTATTTTGAAATAACAGTACTGTATTTTATTTGAATTGAGACAAAAAATATTAATAATATCCCTATATTCTAATATATTAAATTATTCATCGCATCAAAATAATTCTTAACTACATGTTTCAAATCATGGACATATATCATATTTGTGTATATAAATATGTAACATATAATTATCTTGTTTTACAGAAGCAAGACCTTTTTTTTAGTACAGAGTGTTTGTAGTAGTAGTTAAATAGACAACACTTTACTTGGAAAATAATTTCACCAAAATAACAAGTTTGTATTTAAAACCTCAATATTTAAAGTGTAATTAAACCATCTTGTATGATTAAAATTATGCTGCGCTATTTTCAGTAATCCTCCTAATTGCTTCTTAACCTTACATTCATCCCAAAAGCTACATTTTTCTCTGTATGACAATAAACATGAAAATAGATTATCAAGGACTGAAGCGACTGAATTTATCTAATATTAGAATGAATGTACGATATTTTTATTTCTACTAACAGACAGACTTACGTTAACTTTATCTGTTAAAGAGCCCATGACGTAAAAGTGACTTGCACTAGCGTGGCAGGAGAGCCGGAATAGCTCAGTCGATACAGTGACTAGTCTACCAAATGCACATCCAATAGAGACAACTAACCTATGGGTACTGGAGACTATTTCCCCGGGGTGTGAAGCTGAACACTCACCGTCATCTAGTGCCGAGTTTGAAACTATGTGGAGCTATACCTCCACTCATTCATATTTCTTCATGGTGTGATGCTGTATCAGGAACATCGAAAACTTTAAATTTCACTAACAATTCAGACATTTCGATCTCAATGTGGCTTCCAATAACAATGCATGGGAAAAAAAGGCTTTACAGTGTATAATGGATTTAGTAAGCATATTGCTTTACCGCCGGCGAGCGGTCAGTTCACACTGTGCATGTCGACGCACTGTATTTACGTAACACTGTGTGTGGGCTAACCATTAAGTGCATATCGCAGGTGTTTTTCCGGGCTGGTGTCCTGGGTCAGATGGAAGAACTCCGAGACGATCGTCTGGCCAAGATCATTACCTGGCTCCAGTCATGGATCCGAGCTTTTATCGCTCGCAAAGAGTACAAGAAACTGCAAGACCAGAGGTGAGTACTAAATCATTCGTCAGTAGTTATTGTATGGAGATCTAAACTACCGTAGTTTATTCGATGGGGTACCTTTCAGTGTGTCTAACATTTACGTATCATTGAGATTTCGTGTAATATCTATACATGCCTGACGATGTGGGGACCCCTGCGTAGAGATGGATGTTTCTGGCGAGGTGCGATGTTGACTATAAGGGGGACGACGTATATTTCTGTTACCACACAGACCGAAAACATCAAGCCCTTCGAGTAGCGTGCAATGCGCGAGTGCACTGTGCGAATGCTTTCAGGATGGGTAGTATCAGCTCGCCTTTCAACACAAAATCTTGCGCATGCGCCTATATTGTGTTCCTAGCAGGCATCATCTCCTTGGCGGTGGACTGTACACAGTATATCTCATTGCTAGTCTGTCTTGCGACAGGTCCATAGCCTCTTCCAAAGCGAATTCTCTCTTAGGTTCCTGTATCTTTTCTTTCTTTTACGGTTATACAAGACCTGCTTGCATTTTCTTCCTCGTATTTTCGCGCCTTCTATATTTACTTCTATTTTTTCCTTCAATTACATGTTTCAGAAGGCAGTTCCTACGCAAGATATGACCAATACAGTTAGCCTTCCTTCGCTTTCTTTTACGTGGAATGTTTCTTTGTTCCTTGACTCTACATACTCTATATTTACTTTTTTTTAAGGACCACTTAAATTATCGTGGAAAATGTATGTAATATCACGACACGATTTGCTATAAAGGAAGTCGAATTATTACGGAGAAATCATATCATGTCGTGATACCTAATTATTGCTGTGTTATGTAATGAAACATCCATCTCTTATTACAGTTGAAATGCCGAATCTGTTGTGGTTAATGAAGAAGGTGCGATTGGTCATTAGAATAATTTACCTCCAATTCAAACCCTCGCCAAATGTGGTGTGACCGCTGGCATTAGTACTTCGTGTACGAGAGGCTTCAAAACACACCCTGCCATGTTACCTCACTGAAAGACAGACAATGATGTTAACAGCGTTCGTTTAATACTTGACCTATTTATTTCCCTAACTAGATGCATATAGCAGAGTCCTTCTTGAGAAGCTAGTAGTTTATCAGCTAGCCAAGAAATCTCCCATATTTTATGGAACCCGGAGGATCGTGATCGTATTCACAACATCCCACCTCCTGAGACAGATTAATTCACCCCACCCCCTCGCATTCTATTTCACTACTTTCCATTTAATATTTCGTCTTCTACTTCTAGGTCTTAAAATAGTATCTTTCCTTCAGTTTTGCCATCAAAATCCTGTATATGCATTTCTGTTATCCCCGTACTTGCTACATGCCCTATCCATCATCTGAATAATATTTGGTGACTAGTGAATATCATAAAGTTCCTCGTGGTGATACATATAAGACAAAGGCACGCGGTCCGTCTCTTGCAGGATTGCTCTCCAGGTGGTACAACGAAACCTGCGCAAGTACATGCAGCTGCGTTTGTGGCCATGGTGGAAACTGTGGCAGAAGGTGAAGCCTATGCTGAACGTAACGCGCATTGAGGACGAGATTAAGGTATGTACCGACCTATTTCTGGCCTCCAACATCATTATCATTTTTTTCGTAGCCTTACAAAAATCTCCCAACTTACCTAGTTTACCACCACGTTTTAAGGTGGGGAATGGCTATATATGAAGTTTACCCCTCCCATATTCCTTCCCCTCGCGTATGAATAAGTATTTTATTTGACATGTTGCCAAGACGCACCCAACCCACACCAGGTCCCCCGTTTTGAGGCGAAACCTCCAAAAGCTGTATGTTGGTGGGACGCAAGACGGGTGAATCAGTAGCTCGCGACCGACTGATCACATCGCTCGTTTCCGAAACCCTCTCGACCCTTCTTCCTATCCTAAGCTTGTTGTTGTTGAACAGCAGCAATGGATCCACGTGAACCTAGTGAATCTGATCTACAGAAATTGGAGGAGAAGGCGCAGAAAGCTCAGGAAGCCTTTGAGAAAGAGGAGAAACTGCGCAAGGAGGTCGAAGCCCTCAACGCGAAACTGCTGCAAGAGAAGACCGATCTGTTGGCGTCTCTGGAAGGAGAGAAGGGTAGCCTTGCTGACGTCCAGGAGAAGGCCAATAAGCTCCAGGCACAAAAGACCGACCTCGAATCCCAGCTGCATGTGAGTATAATCACGAATGTCTTCATGCAATACTAACGTAGCATCTAGGCGGTACCCTTTGCTTACAGTCGGATAGCTCAATTGTTAATGCGTCCGGTATAACGATCGTAGTAATTGTTCATGACACCATGCAGTATTGTCTAAAAGGTATTTGTGGTTTATTTTGATGTTAGCATATAGGACAATTATTTTTCTAAACATAAATGACCCTTTAAACGTCAGTGGTTACTATATGTACCACCATGTTTAACATTCAACAATTCTACGTTCTGCCCACACAATGTATTTATGTGTTTTGTATGGATCTCAGAACAAACAGCGATTGTTGTTCTATGCAATATTAACTGATTATAATTTTGTAAACAAAAAATATGTGTGTTTACTGCGCGGTAGGAACTGAGGCTTTAAGTGTAATTTAAGTTAAATTTGGTCTTTAAATTTTTGAAGTGCTAATATTTGTAACGGAGGTATGCCGAGGTAGAAAGTGCGTTTCGCAATATAATCTTCTGAACTTTTCCTTTCAAAGAGTTGTAGCAGCAGTTGACAAGTCAATCCATTTCTTATGTGAGAGGAGTTATGGAAAGAATATTCTGTTCAAAAACCTCTTTATTACGACCGCGCTGAGACATCAGATGTGTGATTTGTTAGAAAAGTACAGACCAACTGCCTGTTCCTCTCAAAGTTTCCCATGAGTCATTGTCATGACTAAGGAAGAACTTCCGCGAAATTTGGTGGCAGGAGTAAATCTGTTGCTGGAGCATAAAAATTTAGTCAGAAATTTTGTTCTGTTTTTGTTGTCTTAATTGTCCATTATTACAAATTCAGGAGACATATATTTAGTGTTCTTTTTTTTTCAAGAATATTCGAAATGTATCAAATTAATAAAAATTAGGTTATGTGTTAGAAAATATATATTAGCCGAGGCAGACTAGTCTATAGATATTATTTGCTTGAATAGTGAAAGTGTTTGTGAAAATGTTTAGTATACCGCTGTAGAATGAAATGAAAACGGGAGAGAAACTATAATAGTTTCTTAAAAAAAAACTGTGATCCTTTTTCCGTCATATGCACGGCAGCATTTGCAACTCTAGAGAGGTCTGTTCTTCTAATGTAATTTAATAGCCGATAACCTCTTGAAATTCAATGTTTCTCAAAATCATAGTTTCGATCTTCTTTGTAGGAACTTGCTGTATACATTTTCAATACATCAGTAGAAAAACACGCGTATAGTTCAGTTTATTCTGAAATTAAGAAAAACTGAAAGATAAACAGCACTTACACTGTTTATGTGAAAAGGTACGTCTGAGGAAGTAAGGCAATTCGCTCTCCAAATGTATATTTTTAGTGCCTTCTTCACGTGGTCCAGCTGTTTCATTGCCTGGAAACATATCTCCTGTCCAAACATTTGCTTCATTATTATGTTTTACAGCATATTTTAATTTTTGGGCGAGGCCTTGAAACAGGGTAAAGAAAATAATTTTATGAAATAGAAGTTAAACCGAGGTTGTGAACATTTTTGGTGGGGATAAGAACTCTGGTTGCGTGAAACCCGAGAGCAGTGTGAACAGTCATTTTGTGCTGGAACCGCAGGCGTGTGTGTAGGCAGGGCTCCTGGCGCGGGGCCTGGCACTGACTGAGAGACTGCAGCTGCCGCATTCGCCATCCCACCGCCCCACGGGGTCGGCTATTTGCGGATACTCCTGAGTCACGGGCTCCAGTAACCTACCTTCCAGAGCTGACTCAGACTACTATGTGAAGAAAACTTACATCAACTTGGCGAGACTTGGGGTTCTCACGGCGTTGTTTCTGGGGATTCGGGTCTTCTGGTATATGACGCTGTGTCGCTGGGTGAGTGGTTCCCGACGTTTCGGAGGATTGTTTTGACCCTTGAAGATTAAGGCACTCCGTTTCTTCCAAACACCTGGAAAGTCTCGCCCAAAGACGCAGCGCCATATCGCAGAAGACTTAAATCTACATTTTACGTTCTCAAAACCGTTTGCGTTTCGTGGAATACGCGTTGTAACTGTCAATTATTTCAAGTCCAGTGCTTTCTATATGTACAGCCAGGTTTAAAACTATAAACACTGCTCTTTCACGCATAATTCGGTTGTGTGTTCTGTATTATTCTCACAAAGAACAGGAATTGTTTCCCTACACAGCATTAACTAATTTATCTTCTTAATGGAAACGCGTTGCGTCCTCTGTGAGGTACGAATTGAATATTTACATAAAATTCAGATTTGGTTTGTTCTTCAAAGTGTTTACTTCAGTCACAGGAGACTGTCGAATTTACTGGCCGCATAAGAAATGTTATTTTTGTAGGACACACAAATTTTGGACAGCCCAAACGGAAACCAAACTGTACACAAGGACGTAAAAAGAATTTTGATTGCATACGAACATCTAACTCAATGGCAGAAATGCAGAATATTAAATGTCTTTATACCACTGCTACTGTCAAACACGCCGTCCGATTGTCAAGCACATGTAAGTTGGTACAATAAAATGGCTTCCGCCTGCCTCAAGCAGATGTAAGTTGTTGCAACAAAATGGCTTCCGCCTGCCTCAAGCAGATATAAGTTGGTACAATAAAATGACTTCCGCGTGCCTCAAGCAGATGTAAGTTGTTGCAACAAAATGGTTTCCGCCTGCCTCAAGCAGATGTAAGTTGTTGCAACAAAATGGCTTCCGCCTGCCTCAAGCAGATGTAAGTTGTTGCAACAAAATGGCTTCCGCGTGCCACAGGAACATGAGAAGTTTTAAGTGAAGCACAGGACATACGTGTAGATATTCTGTAACCGGAGCAAGGGCTCGTGTTGCCAGCTGATGACCCACGCCAATTTTGGTACGATGTAAGCGGTTTCCAAGACGGAGTTAAATTAAGAGCAACTGCAGGTGGGGCTGTCAAGAGCTCCCTACTTCTCTTTTTCGTATTCCCTGTAATACACACTACTGCTGTGTTTGTAGTTATGGATACTCATAAAATGTGGAATGTTACTTCTTACAGCAGTGTAGAAATGCCTTCACAAAATGATACAATCCTTTTCATTTGCACAATCTAGTTTTGTACATGGGTTTCAAGGATTCTGTGGAACATGTTGTTTCTAGTTTAGGGTTAAACTTTAGCCAAATCCTTAAATCCTGAAGACAGAGGTAGCATTTTCTGCCGAAACATCAGTATCCATCTACAAGGTGCGTAGTGCCAAAAATCATAAGACCACGTCCTGAACAGTCCATGCCCTAAATACCTGATATGATCATTAAAACATATATTTAATTTGGACACTGTTACAATGAAATAAGAGGTAGGAACAGTTAAGGATTGTAAATTATGATGCTCTTTGCCAAAAGATTGCTCATACTCACGTAACGCTATTTATTTGCTAAAGACGGTTGGCACACCATTTTAGTTGTTAGCGCACAAAGAAACTGTGTCTACTTATACATTGACTAACACGCTATTGCAGTGTTTGTTGAAAGACCCGCATTCAAGTAATGGAAGACAAAGTTTCTGTGAATGAACTGAGTCCTGTTCATCACATGCATTTCTCTTTCGTCTTCGTTCCGCGGGGATTAATTTAAAAGATATTTTGGAAAGTCTTGCTCGAGGGAGGGAATGTACTGAGCGATGAATTCCATCCCTGCTCCCGATGCCGTTAAAGCGAGTGGACGTCCCACCGACGGAAATAACCGGCGACGATGACATACAAGTGACAAAGTGCGGGTAGCGTGTGGTTTTCTAGCCTTGGCTTGCGGCCAGAGACCTAGCTTGGTGCTTAGGCGTACTGCGTCATGCATCAGCAGGACTTAAGCACTTCTGTGCTAAGCTAAACACAGTGGCGTCTGCGTCTGCGTCTGCAAGAAGTGGGCCCGCCCGGGTCGATGAAAGGAATACTGATCTTACAGGTCCCTTCCCCACAAGCAAAGATAGCGGTATGGGGGCACATATGTGTTCACAGGCATCCATGTTCTATGTATATAAAACTCCAAGGAGGAATTTCATGACTTTTGGTCCCTGCAAGGTTTCGTTACATTCTGCCATGCGTTACAGACAGACAAACGTTATTTCAAAATAAATTTTTTTTTTGCGAGCACCAAATCATATCGTTTCAAAATACAAAACAATACAGATATTAAAATTTTCTGGACACAAGCAAGAGATTTCTGTGTTTATTATCGTATTTGTTCTTTGTTTGTTTAAGTATTCCTGCGTTTTACTGCTTCTGCTCCGAATGACAGACGAATCAGTCTAAAAACAAGTTCCTGCCAGAAAGTTGGTGATAGCAAGTTATAATTCATCCTTTTAAGTGCGGTGATAAGTCCCAAGGTGCGCCTTAGTCCAAAGATTCGATTGTTTTTACGATACACCTCGCGGATGTTTGCTTTAGTTTGATAAATATCGGCACTCGCTAATATTTTAAACAACCGGCGCCTCCCACACTTGTTTCCACAGACTAAACTTTACAAATTATAAACGTGAGAGTTGTTCCTGGAAGAGAAAGAGAGACGCCTAGCGTCGGGGCGTGGTGACGGAATACTTAAAGCATGGTTTCCGAAATTTCCAGAACAACGTCTATATATAGCGTGTCATGGGCAACTGACATAGTCCAAACGTATCAGCGAACCACAAACCGAAGGCAGAAAGAAACATTATTCAATACAATGACCAGTAAGCATAACTGACAGCACTTTAGCGCCAACATTAATCGAAGGCTATCTGTAGACGAACTTCACTGAATTTTTTTCAGTAAAAAAAAAGCGTGTTTTGAAACACAGAGCCATGAAGAATTTATCAATTTCAGTACCGCTGTGAGACGGAAATTGAGGGTCAGTCACAGTGTGCGAAAACGGATTTATACTTAAAATAGATTTGATGCTAAAGATACGTCTGTTTACGTAGAACACAAAATGGCGATGTAGTATTTAATCAATCCTGTTCCTTCAAGTTTATTTCATCGTAAACTGATGAAAGTATAAGGCACCTAGTGTTGCAGTGCTCATTACAAATCGTACACTGAAATGTACGTGTAAACATATTCTGACGAGTTCCAGGTGTCGGCGTCAAAAACGGCTTTACTAAGCTCTTGTTTTTAAGTCACAGTGAAGTTCAGAGACGCGTGTGTCAATTTTATCGTACGTTCTGTAACACGTTTTGTGTTATATATTACTTATTTTAGAAGATAATGGCGCATACAGGAGCGCGTAATTTTAAAGCAACAAAATATTTAAACTCAAAATTTTTATTTCCTAATTTCCTCTTAACTCCTCCCCCACCCCCTCCCCTTTTCTCTGGCTGATCATAAAGCCCAGCCAGTAAAATCAAGAATTTCGATAGCTGTTAACTCTTTTCTGTAGTGAACTGCACAAATTGGAGTCCATAACACAGTGCCGGTTTGTCTGCAGTCCATAACACAGTGCTGGTTTGTCTGCAGTCCATAACACAGTGCCGGTTTATCTGCAGTCCATAACACAGTGCCGGTTTATCTGCAGTCCATAACACAGTGCCGGTTTATCTGCAGTCCATAACACAGTGCCTTTTTATCTGCAGTCTATAACACAGTGCCGATTTATCTACAGTCCACAACACAGTGCCGGTTTGTCTGCAGTCCATAACACAGTGCCGGTTTATCTGCAGTCCATAACACAGTGCCGGTTTATCTGCAGTCCATAACACAGTGCCTTTTTATCTGCAGTCTATAACACAGTGCCGATTTATCTACAGTCCACAACACAGTGCCGGTTTGTCTGCAGTCTATAACACAGTGCCGATTTATCTACAGTCCACAACACAGTGCCGGTTTGTCTGCAGTCGATAACACAGTGCCGGTTTGTCTGCAGTCCATAACACAGTGCCGGTTTATCTGCAGTTCATAACACAGTGCCGGTTTATCTGCAGTCCATAACACAGTGCCGGTTTATCTGCAGTCCATAACACAGTGCCGGTTTATCTGCAGTTCATAACACAGTGCCGGTTTATCTGCAGTCCATAACACAGTGCCGGTTTATCTGCAGTCCATAACACAGTGCCGGTTTATCTGCAGTCCATAACACAGCGCCGGTTTATCTGCAGTCCATAACACAGTGCCGGTTTATCTGCAGTCTATAACACAGTGCCGGTTTATCTGCAGTCTATAACACAGCGCCGTACGGTAGACGAAACGAACACAGCTGTAACGCCTTCGTCTTCCCACTTATGAATGCCGGCTACGTCATGCAATGTCCACTGTCAGACATTCCGATGTTGGTGATATAATTCCTAAACTATCGTCATACTGCGTAAGCCATATGTGTTCACGGAACAAAATAATGCCCACCTTCAAAACTTTAAAGCCCATTGGTTACTATATGTACCACCATGTTTAACATTCAACAATTCTACGTTCTGACCACACAGTTTATTTATGTGTTTTGTGTGGATCTCAGAACAAACAGCGATTATTTCACTGTACAGCATTAACTGACTGGTTTGTATAACTGAGACGGAGTGTGTTTACTGCGCGGTACGGACTGTATTTATGTGTTTTGTGTGGATCTCAGAACAAACAGCGATTATTTCACTGTACAGCATTAACTGAATGGTTTGTATAACTGAGACGGAGTGTGTTTACTGCGCGGTACGACTGTATTTATGTGTTTTGTGTGGATCTCAGAACAAACAGCGATTATTTCACTGTACAACATTAACTGACTGGTTTGTATAACTGAGACGAAGTGTGTTTACTGCGCGGTACGGACTGTATTTATGTGTTTTGTGTGGATCTCAGAACAAACAGCGATTATTTCACTGTACAACATTAACTGACTGGTTTGTATAACTGAGACGAAGTGTGTTTACTGCGCGGTACGGACTGTATTTATGTGTTTTGTGTGGATCTCAGAACAAACAGCGATTATTTCACTGTACAACATTAACTGACTGGTTTGTATAACTGAGACGGAGTGTGTTTACTGCGCGGTACGGACTGTATTTATGTGTTTTGTGTGGATCTCAGAACAAACAGCGATTATTTCACTGTACAACATTAACTGAACTGGTTTGTATAACTGAGACGAAGTGTGTTTACTGCGCGGTACGGACTGTATTTATGTGTTTTGTGTGGATCTCAGAACAAACAGCGATTATTTCACTGTACAACATTAACTGACTGGTTTGTATAACTGAGACGAAGTGTGTTTACTGCGCGGTACGGACTGTATTTATGTGTTTTGTGTGGATCTCAGAACAAACAGCGATTATTTCACTGTACAACATTAACTGACTGGTTTGTATAACTGAGACGAAGTGTGTTTACTGCGCGGTACGGACTGTATTTATGTGTTTTGTGTGGATCTCAGAACAAACAGCGATTATTTCACTGTACAACATTAACTGACTGGTTTGTATAACTGAGACGAAGTGTGTTTACTGCGCGGTACGGACCGGGTCTTTAAATACAATTCAGGTTGTATGGCGAATGCCAACGTATAATTAAAATTCGGGGCAAGCACTCATGCCGCCTCTCCAATTGCCAAGGACTTCAGCCAACCTACCCGTTCCCGCTCAGGTCGCAAAGGCCTTCAGCCTTCGCGACCAATTATCTCTAGATTTAAACACCATAAATCTATCCAGAGTTCTTTCCCTGAAAAAGAACATATAGCCATTTGTAACAGAAGTCCTTAGTATGGCCACGTTGAGGCTGTCATCCAAAATGGGAGATCCGTTAACCTGCGAAATGCAACTTTCCGGATACAAAGTTCTCGTGTCAAGTTCGCCAAAGCGTTTCGTACACAGTAATGTCTAAAGGGAATAAGGAACGTCGAACTGCATTTTTCCCAAGTCCCCGTGCTTAACTTTTTGATTGCTTTTTGTTGGCTTAGTCTCTAAATGGAGCAGGACTTCAGAGTTTGAACATTTCGCTTTTAGGACACACAAGAAAGGCTGCAGCAGGAAGAAGATGCCCGCAACCAGCTGTTCCAGGGCAAGAAGAAGCTCGAACAGGAGCTTTCTGGCCTCAAGAAGGATATCGAGGACCTGGAACTGACCGTCCAGAAGGTAAATATGAATTTGTGACTGTCGTGACTTTTGGGTTATGTCGCTGTATAGTCTGATAGAAACGTACCTACAGTGTGGACGACATACTGCCTCCATCTTCAGGCTAGGGGCGGTGTATCCCAGAAGACGATGATCTTTATGAGTAACAGAAATTTTAAATTTCAGAATTTGTGGTTGTTTGTAAAACTCTTTAAAACGAAATTGGAAATTTATGTGGTAAGAATTTAGGAAGTACCAAATATTAAAAATTTATTCGTAGAAGATAGTTCTCTGCAGTTCTCTGGTTGATATAGTTTGTTAAAAATTTTTACAACATCGCAATTTACGTTTCGTGCTGAAACTTCAGCATCGCCAGTTCTCAAGTAATTTATTTTTAGAATGGTTATGATTCAGACTGTTTTGATTGCATCGTATTTATACCAGCAGAATTCCAACGTAAAACTGGGTACAGCAAATGAAAGAACAAAGGAAGGTTCAAATTTTGTGTCTTATTAAGTAATTTGTATTGGTAAATTGTAATCGACTTTTCGAAGGAGTTTTTTTTCCTCATCTTACATACATTGTAATAACATTGTCACAAAAACGTACTAGTCAAAGTACAGTTTTAATTTTTATATGTATCTGAACACGGCGGTTGTCGCGAATATCCCATCGGATGCAAGTTTTCTATGCGATAAATCTGCTGTGCATGGGGACATGATAAAAGGGACACTGCATTATTAAAGGATCAAATCAATAAATATGAAGTGGGCGGGATCAAATTACATGTTTGGGGGAGATGAGAAATACGTATAGGAATGTAGTTGAGAATCCTGAAAGGAATTAAATGAAAAGATAATACTAAAGTGGAAGTTAATGCAGTGGAGTTTAAGGGTGTGGACTGAATTCATCTGACCCAGAGCCCCGTAGAATGGTGGGCTGTGTTCAACATGCTAGTAGGCTTTTCGAGTTCCATATAAATTATGGAATTTCTGGACATTATGATTTCATCAAAAGCAGCCATAACAATGTAATTAGTTACTTGGTTAATCAGTTAATTAATTTGTCTTGTAGTTACAATTTTTGTAACTGTACAGTATTAGACCCAACAAATTGCACCGTCAATAATAAGTAATAATTTGTCACTTACTACATGTTTCGACCTCTACAAGGTCATAATCAGGGAGGTATATACAATGGCATACAGTTAAGCAAATTCTGTTAAATATTAAATTAAGTTTCAGACCAACTGATGCACAACTAAAACCACTTTTATTGTAGCTTTATTATAATTTGTTAAATTGTTAAAAGCTAAAATGAAAGTGGTTTTAGTTGTGCATCAGTTGGTCTGAAACTTAATTTAATATGACGAAGATGCACGGTGTGAACAGTGTGAAATTTGTTATATATGTTTGTGTGTAGATTTAAAATACAATATTGTTAATTAAAATTACTAAGATTTTTTTAAAATATAAATCAATTAACATATTTTTTTACAATTCTACAACAATATTTTATCTTCCATTGCCGACAAATATCTGTCTAAATTTTTGTCATCTTCATTCAAAGGAATATCACTGTGTTGTCTGGTTGGTGTTTGTGACATGGCGGATTACTGAGTACTCTATTGCACAGAACGTGTATTACGGTACATTTTTATGACTGTGTTAAGCACTAAGAATTTTAACAACCAACGTGTTTTCTTGCAACAACAGGCTGAGCAGGACAAAGCGACGAAGGACCACCAGATTCGTAACCTGAACGACGAGATTGCGCATCAGGATGAGCTGATCAACAAACTGAACAAGGAAAAGAAACAGCAGGGCGAAACCAACCAGAAGACATCTGAAGAACTCCAGGTAAAGACACGCAAATGGTTTACTAAAAACGTTTTATGACTTTTCTACAGAATTATATTTTAACCCTCGGTGCACTGTACGGACCTTTAATTCTTAATATGCTGCCGGCCTCGGTGCACCGTACGGTCGTGAATGTATTGAAGGGTAACATAAATTTAAACTCCCTTCTTTTTGGGCAGAATTTGTAGTTGTAGTTGTAGTTGTAGTTGAAACCCCAGCGTGATTGAAGGGTTAAGATAAACTACTTAATTTCTTTTATAATACCCAGCAGTTTTGTGACTGTCATTTTTAAAAAATAATTGCAGGATATGTTCCATTCCACTGATATTCTTAAACGCTAAAGATATTCGTAATAAACGAAGACGTTATTTCAAAATGAGGCACTTCTTTCTTAGCAGGAAGGGCTATTGTGTGATTCAACTTTAATAATATCACATGAAAAATAAAGGCTATGTTTAAAATATTTTTTGGATACTACCATATCATATAGCCTCTATTCAATGGGTATCTAAGGCTCCTTATGAAGATGACCATTTATATGTATCTGGTGCTGAGGTTAAGAATGGCTGTTCCTTCAGCCATGGTGCTTATTTAAGCACAGTGTAACTTTACATTTTTTACTATCATATTGTAATTATATGACTAAGTTTAATATTGTTCTGTTTAGGCTGCTGAAGACAAGGTCAACCACTTGAATAAGGTCAAGGCTAAACTGGAGCAGACCCTCGATGAACTGGAGGACTCCCTTGAGCGCGAGAAGAAGTTGCGGTAGGTTTGGTTGCACTATCATCTACAACGCACACTTTGTGGTTGAAGAAAATCGACGAATCTATTTTATTCCTTTACTTTGGAATATTCCCATTTTCGAACCAGAATATACTCTATCGAATCTATAAATAATAATTCAATTCAAGTTTATTTACTTGCTGACTGAACAGCCCGAGGGCCAATTACAGAAACAGCACAAACTACACTCAGTGTACAAAGTAACACTTGGCCAATTACAGAAACAGCACAAACTACACTCAGTGTATAAAGTAACACTTTGCCAATTACAGAAACAGCACAAACTACACTCAGTGTACAAAGTAACACTTGGCCAATTACAGAAACAGCACAAACTACACTCAGTGTACAAAGTAACACTTGGCCAATTACAGAAACAGCACAAACTACACTCAGTGTACAAAGTAACACTTGGCCAATTACAGAAACAGCACAAACTACACTCAGTGTACAAAGTAACACTTGGCCAATTACAGAAACAGCACAAACTACACTCAGTGTACAAAGTAACACTTGGCCAATTACAGAAACAGCACAAACTACACTCAGTGTACAAAGTAACACTTGGCCAATTACAGAAACAGCACAAACTACACTCAGTTTACAAAGTAACACTTGGCCAATTACAGAAACAGCACAAACTACACTCAGTGTACAAAGTAACACTTGGCCAATTACAGAAACAGCACAAACTACACTCAGTGTACAAAGTAACACTTGGCCAATTACAGAAACAGCACGAACTACACTCAGTGTACAAAGTAACACTTGGCCAATTACAGAAACAGCACAAACTACAGTCAGTGTACAAAGTAACACTTGAAAAAGAAAATATATACATATAAGCATTAAAAAGGTGAAGCTACAAAATACAAGTATCGCAGGCAAAACGCTAATATTAAGCTTTAAGTCGATATTACAAAAAGATCGAATAGAAGGGGAGATAAAATACAAAATATAAACGAAGAGGAAATTACAGTATTAGAGGATAAATATAAGTAATTAATGACCTGGAAGAATAGGCAAATATTGACAGTATGAACCGTGGGATAGGTAGAAGGAACACAACAAACTGGGATCAAATGATTTTGTATTTAATTATGTTCTTTAGCGAGATAACATAGTGACTGAAGCCAGAGATTCTTCTACAGGCAGCTTTTGCTGCACAAACACATTCCGTTCAGTTTTCACAGCTACCTACACTAATATCCAATCGCAGTGGCCGCGCGGTCTAAGGCGTGGGTCTGCGGCCGCTCGCTTGCTGGGATTGTGGGTTCGAATCCCGCCTAGGACATGGATGTCTGTCTGTTGTGAGTGTTGTGTGTTGTCAGTTAGAGGTCTCTGCGACAGGCTGGTCACTCGTCCAGAGGAGTGCTACCGACTGTGGTGTGTCTGAGTGTGATCGTGAAGCCTCGAAAAATGAGGCGGCCTAGGCCCCCAAAGGGCTGTCGAGCCATAGGAAATAAAAAACCTACACTAATATGATTCATAACATAGCCTGAAGCCACACTCCTAGCTAGTTGTTCTGCGTTGTGGTATCTGAGCTATGAAGATTGCTGTCTTGTGGGATATGAGGCCATGTGACCTGGGGGTGGTGTTCTGACGTTTTAGATAAACCTCATTCCATTACCAGCGTAGACTGAAGCATCAGGTTCCTCTGAAACGTCGACACGTTTCTGCCAGAATATATGACAAACCAGAATGCAGCAATCTTCATGTCCTCTTTCGTTTGCTTCCTTTGTGACTCATTTAATTATCTTTATTCTGATTTTAAGTTGTTCTTTACAATGTAAGACAACGCCTTATGGGGAGAGACCGCCTCGTGTATCCTAGTATCAGCGACTAAACCGTTTGTCGGATATTCGTGAAATTTTGTATTCGAGTTCTTTACAAAAATTTGTCAACTAGACTTGAGTTTCGTTAAAATCGGTTCAGTGACAGTCGTACTTTACTTGTTGTTGGGCCTAAATGAATTTCTACCCGTAATTTACATGTTTCTTGACCGATCCGGTTAAAATTTGGTTTAAAATATCTTCACGTGATTGCGTACGGCAATTGTGACTTCCGTGAAAATCCGTGCATTGAAAGCCATCCTTTACTTACGGGCGTTGCGCTATTTTCTACACTTCTCGTCAAATTTGGATAACATTTGGTCTATAAGATGTCCACAAAAACATATAGAGTCATTATAAGTTTTATAAAATTGGACGCAATGGAAGCCATAATTTACTTGGGGGGGGGGGGTAAATTAATTTCTGTCCGTACTTTCCATATTTATTTTCCGATTTGGGTGAAATCCGATACAAGTGTTCCGAAAAAGATGCTGTTTAACATTTCTGAGTTTCGTGGAAATCGACTTCGAAGAGACAAGCACTGTTCTTACGGTCTTAAACGAAATTACATTATGGCGTGTACCGTGAAACCGTATGATATTCAGAAAATAAAGAGCACAAAGTTACACTGTGTGTACTGCGTTACAGATCATACAGTTTGCAGTCTCCTTATATACATTCAGGATTTCAATACACACACTTACTAAGCAGAGGTCTAGCTGTAACAGACTACTGACAGATATTATGGTGTGTGTAGTGGTGACGTTGAGAAGACTAAGCGAAAGGTTGAGGGTGACCTGAAGCTGACTCAGGAGGCAGTGTCCGATCTTGAACGCAACAAGAAGGAGTTGGAGCAGACAATCCAGCGCAAAGACAAGGAGATCTCCTCCCTGGCAGCCAAGCTTGAAGATGAACAGTCTCTGGTTGCGAAGTTGCAGAAACAAATCAAGGAGCTGCAGGTGATCCTTCATTGTTATTGAATTAACACCTCTCAAATCTGTAGCAACTATTCACGGAAATGGATTTTATATTCAGTTTATTAACATGCATTTTGTAGAGGATCCTTATTTTATTTGACAACTATATTTGTCGCTTCCGACCGCTACTTCACAGCTCGTGTTGGCGGCGGGATGAGTTGAGTATGTTAATACGATAAACGAGTCGACAGGAAATGGTAACTGGAAGATGTCAGATAGAATAATGACCCTATATTTTAGGAATAATATCTTAAAATTCCTTTAATTTAATATTCATGAAACATTGGTTTATCTGTTCTAGTCCCGCATTGAAGAGCTGGAGGAAGAAGTTGAAGCAGAACGCCAGGCAAGGGCCAAGGTAAGACAGAAGTACTGATAAAACTGTGGAATTATTACTGTAAATATGCTCATATTCAAATATTATGATACACTGTGCAGTCTGTGTTGGTATACAGCCATTAATTGGGTCGTTTATGCCCTTATATATTATTTAAGATGAAATGTTAAATAATTCAGTATTACTAGCAATGATTAAAGTAAGGAGTATTTGGTGTATGAGATATGTAGCACACGTGAAAGAAATTAAAAATATATACAAATTTTAGTCAAAATTTGAAAGAAAGAGATCACTTGGTAAACCTACGCATAGATGGGGGAATAATATTAAAACAGGTCGTAACGAGATGGGGTTTAAGGAGGGACCATAGATGGACTGTTGTGAAGAAGTTATGAACCTTCATGTTTTATAAATATGTGAAATTTTACAACTATGTTGAGGCCTCAAAAAGAAGAGACATGAAACGGCCTCTCCATATATCTTAACCCCCCCCACCCCTCTCCAGCACACTTTTCTATATTTTCCTCTGGTCTTCCTGCCATTCTCTTCGTATGAGTTTGGTAGTTACAGCCTTTGCTAGTGTAGAACCATTGGTCTTGTTAACATTGTTCAGAGGGGAATGAAGAGCGATAGAACAATAGGCAGAGATGGGTAAGACTTGAGCGACACCATTCCCATTATGCATGGCGTATATCCTGCAGCCCAAATGCATCAGTAACGTCTAGGACCGCGCTAGCCTTGTTATAGCTAACTATACAAGAAGGCTGCATGGATTCAGAGTCCTTAGCCCAAGGGAAGCTTTTCTGAGCTGTGTTTTGCTTCGTGTAGGCCGAGAAGCAGCGCTCAGATCTCGCCCGCGAGCTGGAGGAACTGGGAGAGCGTCTCGAGGAAGCCGGAGGTGCCACTTCAGCACAGATCGAACTGAACAAGAAGAGGGAGGCCGAGCTTGCCAAACTGCGCCGAGACCTTGAGGAAGCCAACATCCAGCATGAGGGCACACTGGCTAACCTGCGCAAGAAGCACAATGATGCTGTGGCTGAGATGGGAGAGCAGATTGACCAGCTGAACAAGCTGAAAGCCAAGTGAGTGAGCCTTTGTTTATGCTGTAGGAGAAATGGTGTTATTTCTTCGGTGGGTACACGCGGAAAAGATCTTGAACTTTTTGAACAATTTATCGTAATTTTTTTCCTCTTCGTCAAGTACTGTTAATGGGATTTAACCACGAAGGATGAGGTTGACGGAACATGTAGATCGAACTGGATAGATGAGGAAATCTTACATTTTCAGAAATATTCAGGATGAGAGACCATTTTGGTGACCTAGGCAGTGACAGGAGAGTAATATAATGGCTATTAAAGACATGAGTGTGAGAATATGGATTGGATTCAAGTGGATCAGGACAGGAACTAGTAGTAGGCTCTTGACAACAGTAATCAAATTCGGTATAAAGCAGAGTGTTTCCGGTACAACTGGGGAAATTCCGTCTAAAGCAAGAACCTGGGCAACGGAATTGGTTTGTTAGTTAAATTACGAAATTAAATTACAAATTAAACTCTATTAGGCAAACCTATGAAGTGAACAATAACCAAGCAGCTTTCTTTTTCACTTGCCGTACATATCTGACATGACGCACACCTTTTGGCTCAAGTAGGCTATCCTCAATGTCACCAATTAAAAGTTTACAAAACCGTGCCCATATTATTTATTGAAAGTTTAAAAATGTAGAAAGCCTTGTATTCATTAAATTTTAAAATGTACAAGTATAAGTTAAGTACTTGCTATTCAAGTATAAATACCAGTAGGTTCAATTTGACGAAACACTAATCATATAAGCTCATTTAATTTTTAGAATCATGTTTCTCTTACACGCATTTCTTTGAGACAAATAATTTTATCAGCGGAATTTAGTACAGTTTTTCGTATAGAATTCATAATTCACATAAATTTTGCCTTTCTTTGGAATTATATTAAATTGTTATTTGCTACCGGTGATGAACATTGTAATATGACTTGCTTTTGTACGTGGCTGAATTTTGAAAAACACTCGGTAGGTTATATATATAATATATATATATATATATCATAAATAACTATATTTTTATTCATTACTTTATTCCTTGAAGTTCCGGGGGTTTGGTATAAAGGAAACGTTCACAGCTTAAATATCGTGGGAAATTAGTCAGAGTGATTCAATAAATTGGGGGGCAATTGCGCTGTAGGAGTGTAAAGGAAATTACATGCATATGAACATTAGTTTAACGTTTTCATATATTTTTATCCTTTTGATTTTAAACCTATTTCATAGCAAGTTTTCAGGACGGAAGAATCCGGACGAACCCAGTCGGTATGGTGACCAAGTTACAGGCTGTATGATGAAGGAACTCTGATTTGATTACTTTGAGGGCACGAAATTTATCTTCAATCCGCAGGTTGCATGTAGGCTGTGTGGCCGACGGAACCTCTTACACAATGGGTATCCTGTTTCCCCGGGGGTAAATTTGCCGGGGCGTGAAACTGATATCTCACAACATCTAGTGCCAGGGCTAAGAATGCTTGGAGCTAAACCTCACCTCCCCATGCTTCTTCGTGTCATGGTGTCTAATTAAGGACAGGGACAGCTCTAAACTTACATTGCAATATATTTTAAACACCGGTATGCCCTCCCAGTCCGAGTTTGAAGGCAGGAATTTCTGATTTAAATGGTTGCTGTAATTCAGATATTAGGAAAGGATATTATTGTAAAATATTACACAGTAGTACGAAAAAGAACGTTCGAGAAAATTAACACGGAATATTTGAAGATCGAGTGCACGAAAACATGAGGATACTCGTGTTAGGCAGTTAAAGGTTTAAAAACCTTTAAAAAATTTTATTATAAGGGGGTTGGAAGAAGCAGGTGAAAATGTTATTTAATTCTGCAGGGCCGAGCATGATCGCTCCTCTGTTTACAACGAGCTGAACAACGTCCGTGGTGCTATCGATGGTCTGGCTCGTGATAAGGTAAAATGTGTCATATTCTGTCCCCCATCCACAGGTGGCAGCAGCATGATTGTACCCCTGTTCAACGTCTGTAGGTTGGCTCCACTGTGCAGAATAACCGCCACACTCGCCAACACCTGTCATATTTGGGTTTCGCGTTGCTGAATCCCAAAATTTAAAACATGTCTTGTATTCTGAACAAATGAAGTTACATATTATTTGTTTTGTGTATATCTGATAGGCATTAAAATTATTATTAGTGATGTCCTCCAACAACATTAATTTTAATTTATGATGTAAATATTCCAAAATACATCGCCTATTGCAATTATTTTTGTTAATGCTCAATCGTAACATGTGAAATTGGACAAATTCATAAATGATTTTAAAAAAGGAAGAAAAATGTACGGTATTTATGCAGCCGAGTAAAGTGTTTCGAAAAGGGCAAAGTTCCAAAAATGCACAATTCTTTCTTTCGTGGGTGTACAATTTGATTTAACAAAGAGCACTGCATGATTTGATGCAAAACAATCTGAATTCTGTCATTTTTAGCTTTTACAAGCCAAATTTTAACACAAATCTCTTCAAATTTACAATCTTCATATATATTTAGACACAGAGTTGAATCTAGTTTACTCCACTCTTCGGCTGTCCATTACCTAAACCCACATTACTTGCCATCGGGTTTCGTTTATATATAAATATCTGAAATTTGAAATGCCAAGTCTGATGGTGTCTGGTGGTGTGTTTGAGCGGCTCTGCCCCTTAACTAGAAACTGTCAAACTGTCTTCTCCTAAACCCCAGCGTTGTAGAATCCTCTCCTCAGTAAAAACCACTGTTTTATCCTACAGAGCCGAAAAGGACAAGGCTCAGTTCGGTGCAGAGTTGAACGACCTCCGTGCTGGTGTGGACCATTTGTCCAACGAGAAGGTATTTTATACATCAGTGTTCGATGTGGACAACGCTTTAGTGCTGCTACCAGCAAATTAAAAGTGTGTGTCAATACAGAAGCTTTAATACTGCGAAAGCATGGCAGATATTAAAATTTGTACGTAGCTGTCGCTTTCAGTAAGCTGACATTTTTCTGGCGTTGAATCAATATGTGGATATATACATATTTGTGATTTAGTATGCATTATTGCTGGAGTGACAATAATCACCATCATAATTGTTAATGTAAAAAATAACTGTAAATATTTTAAACGTGCTTTAATATGTAATTTAATGTTACTTAACCATAACTGTACATATGGGAAATCGCCAGTTTATGATGATTTTCATGAAGATGATATTGCAGTAGTTCTGCTGCTACCAGTTGACAATATTGCTTTTTTGTTCAGTTCAAAATAATGTCAATTTATTTTTCCATATTTGTTTCTTGTTGCCAACAACAAAATGAATTAGCATGCAAAGACATTGATCCTGATGTACCTAATGTGAGGTCGTACTAACTTGTGTGTTCTATGTTGTTTGTTTAACCATTTAAAGCCCAGTGGTAACTATGTGTACCGCTTACCGTAACATTATGAGACTCTACAGTTTGCCTACACAGTGTATTTATGTGTTTCATATGATTGTCACAATAAACACCTATTGTTTTCCCTAAACAACATTAACCAATTTGCCGTTATAATGGATATGAAATGTGTTTTCTGTGAGGTAGGGTATTAATTTGGATATGTAACTCAGATAGACGTTTGTTTTTAAATTGTTTAATGTAGGAAAGTTAATGTAACGTCCGAAATAGAAGTTTTGATGCAAGATATTATTGTTGTAGTTTAGAACGCCTGGATATTGAAACAATAAATCCTGCTAAGAGCAAAAATATGTCAACCCTTTGATAAAAAAAATCATGAGTATAAAATGTGCCAGGTTGCCTAGATTTGTTAAAATAATTAATTTAAGATAAAATATTAATTTTGAAGCATGCCCTGCAATTTATTTCATATATGCAGTAATACTGAATTTAAATGTGAAAATATGTTTCATATTGTGTGCATAAAGAAAAAGTTATTTCAGATAAAGTCGGTAAAATGTGGCGTGTTTAATTTGTTTCCAAATTATAAATATCTCAAGTCGAGTACTAATATGACTCTTCAGATTACAGACTTTATAGTCTGAGGAAATCAAACCAAGGTTACGGTATAATTAGATCAGTTAAAGGGCTAAGAATTTAAAGACCCGAATAACAATTGTTTGGGGTTAAATATATTATAATTAATTTACGCAATTATTCTATTCCAGTGGTAGGATATTTCATCTCTCACAGCCCCAATAAATTTATGTAGCAATAACACTTAAATGTGTCAATCATGAAATTTCACAGCCACTTGTTTTAGAATATGAGTTATTTCATAAAATAATTAAGATAATCTTAGATAATTGGTTTGTTTCACACAATTATCGTCTGTGCAAAGGTCTGTAATAAGTATTAATTTATTTCGCGTTTGTTTATTCACTAAAATAATCAAAAAGCTCTTTCAAGCTCTAAATTCATTGTGTTTGTTACCAGCCTTAGTTTGTTTGAAATACATACAGAATTATATGCAGTGTGGTATATGTGGTATACTTATGTGGTATAGGTGGTATGTGTAATAGCGTGCATAACCAGAGTAGCAGCTCAGTTGTGTAATTTATTCGTCAATTAGCCTTAGAAGTATAATTTGTGTACTAATGTACACAATTCGCATTCAGTCTGTCTGTCCGTCACGATCTGTTTATTACACACGCAGAGACCAGCAACAACAAAATTCTTCCGTAAGTATAAGGTTTTCATCTTATGAAGGAAAGACGTCTCCGTTCCTATGGAATGTGGCGCCTCACTGGGTGACTTCCGGAAACATCGGGCGTCAATCACCCAGTGACGTGGCTCTACATCCTCAAGAACGGAAAGCTCAACTGCACTGTAGCGGAAGTCTAAAAACCCTCTTAGAAAGGAACACTTTATAAAGTGTTAAGTGTACTGTTAGATGCATAGGTTCGCACAATTAGAAATTATTTTGCCCTTGATTTTGGGCGCTTCGTGTCACTCTCGTGGATACCTAATTACGCGAGGAAGACTCAAAGTGGCGCGTTTGCCAAGAAGGCAGCAAAATCATACGGACCCTTTGCCCAAGAAGGACCCAAGGCTCGACTGCAGCGCCGTTGCGAGAATACGGAGAAAACACAAACCTACTCATCTTAATATGTTCCGTAATTTCAGTGTATTAGTCAGTTATCAAAAAGTCCAACTAAATATACTTATAGTGTATTTAGTTGGACTTTTTAATAATTGAATAATATACGGGAATTATGGAATATATTAAGATTATAGAAGCCAAATCGGCAAATCATCTCACGTCTACAGAAATACAAGAGAAACTATAACTGTATATAGTTTGAGATTTTAGTAACAAAGTGTTCAGTTTAGGTGGTTTATACGTGGGCACGCTAGGTGAAATATTAACGGTTATTATGGTCGGTAATGGTGTTTTTAAGACTGAATTAACGTAACGCCGTGGTGAGTTGTTTTGTAAGAACGTATGTGTTACTTTCCTAGCTTCCCTTCGCTCGTATAAATTGTTGTATAGTGGAGACAGTGTTAAATACGAGGGATGGCTTTGAAATTGTAGGCCGCGGCAGAGAAAGTCGCCAAGCAACTGCAGCATCAGCTGAACGAAGTGCAAGGCAAACTGGATGAAACCAACCGCACGCTCAACGACTTCGATTCCGCCAAGAAGAAACTGTCCATCGAGAACTCTGACCTGCTAAGGCAGTTGGAGGAGGCCGAGTCCCAGGTGTCGCAGCTCAGCAAGCTGAAGATCTCTTTGACGACCCAACTCGAGGACACCAAGCGCTTGGCCGACGAGGAGTCCAGGGTGAGAACATATCATTGCAAACAACATTTGTGTTTAGAACGGAACGTGGTGTTTATGGCATGTCTGCAAATTCACTTACAGTAAGTGGTGTCTTTGAATGGCTCGTTAAATACTGGATGTTTCGGCAGTTAAATTAGAGATGATGTTCACTGTGGAAAGATTTTTGTGCAGGCCGCAAAACCAACTAAAATTTTATATTTTCCATTCCGTGCATTATAATTCGATTTTTATAATATTAACCAACAAATGCACACAATTGTCATTAGATCCAAATAATATTTTTAAAAACACTAAACTGCTACATGTTTCGGACCTTACTGGTCCATCATCAGGGAGTACATAAATTGTTGTTGCATAAAACAGTTATTTAACAATATTTTGGTATTTTACATATGTAGAAGAATTGATGGAAATTCTCCGTGTAATGAATATGTGTGGGAGACAGAATTGTTACACTGAAAATATAAAAATATATAAAAATATTTAGTACAATAAAAATGCATGAATATGGTATAATAAAACATGTAGAAAATAACCAATAGTAAATATTTTTATATATTTTCATATTTTATATTTTAACTTTCAGTGTAACAATTCTGTCCGCCACACATATTCACTACACGAAAGAATTTCCATCAGTTCTTATACATATCCAAGATACCAAAATATTGTTAAGTAATTGTTTTTAAAACAACAATTGTTTTACTCCCAGATTATGGACCAGTAACGTCCGAAACATGTAGGAGTTTAGTGTGTGTTTTAAATATATTATTGTGAACCTAATGACAATAGTGTGCATTTATTGGTTAGTATTACAAAAAACTGAAGTTTCTTAGTCGTATTAAGGAAGTCGCAGGCCACGTGTATCTTATCAGTCCTTAATGAAACTTTGCATGCAAGCAGATACACTGATCGGTAACAGTGACCTCTTCTAAGGCGCTTTTGGTATTCGACGTCTGTCACAAATGAAAAGCGGTTTCGAATCCCGTACGGATTTCAGTGTATTTGTTATTCGTCTCAGTCCTATTCTCACGTGAGCCAGAGAGTAATACTGAATGCGTAGCGTGAAATAAAAACATTATACTTCTTTAACAGAAATTAAATGTAGGTATTATTAATACAATTTCACTTTTTATAACCAAACTAGTTGAATGAGAGGGTTGGAATTAGAATAATCGATTGGTGCTACAAACCCAAATTGGACACACATAAAATTCCTTGCTAACAGTTTTTTTCTGTGGCGCTACAGCCCAAATCGGGCTAGGCTGCTTCATTGTTGAGGTTTTTAGATCACACACAGTTAGACACACACACACACACATCCGGTAGGACTCCTCTGAACGAGCGATCAGCCCGTCACAGAGGCCGCTATCTGACAACACACAACAAACACAAGAGACGGATGTCCATGCCTCGGAGGGATTCGAACCCACGAACTCAGCCATCAAGCGGCTGCAGATCTACACCTTAGACCCCACAGACACCAGGATAGGCTTAATAACGAATTAACACGGGGAAATTGTTGAAAAATTATTAACAGGGAAGAGTCGAAGTACTTGGGGAAACCCCGGTTCATTGGTACTTTGTTCAATATGAAACTCGTGTGGACTACCCTGGAAATTAAGGCAGGCTTTCGTAGTAACTTCCGACTCCTAACCGTCAGAGTTGCTGGAGGTTATGCTCGTAGCACCCTCTGACGATGTGAATGTCTGCAGGAGCGGGCGACTCTTCTGGGCAAGTTCCGTAACCTGGAGCACGACCTGGACATCCTGCGTGAGCAGGTGGAGGAGGAGGCCGAAGGCAAGGCTGACATCCAGCGCCAGCTCTCCAAGGCCAATGCCGAAGCCCAGCTGTGGCGCTCCAAGTACGAGTCCGAAGGTGTAGCTCGGGCTGAGGAACTTGAAGAAGCCAAGTAAGTAGATGCCACCACGCGGATCTGAGTTCATGAATGAATTAACAGTGTCATTACGATAAATTCATTAATTTACTTATCTGTTTCCAGGATTTATGAACTTTTTATCAGTGATTCTCAGACGTTTTCTAAGGAACCCTATGGCTCTGCGAACAGGTATACTTCCCTCCAATGGTAAAAGTCAAGATGCCAAAATGATAAGGCCTTTGATTATCAGTAAACTTTCCTCTATTAATTGCTGAGACAATGTGATTGAAGAGCACTGAGAATGGAGACCTGGCTTCGAAACGAGTTCAGATATTTCCACATAACTTTCCTTTTTCTCTGTTCTGCAAATTCAAAACTCTGAGAATGCGAGAAATATCAGGCTCGACCATGGTTTCTCGCTGCAGCCCCTCTTATTATTCCTATCTTTTTGCTAGTACAAAATTGGGGATTCCCCTCTGCGCTTTGTTTCACAGAGGATAACAACAAATCCCGTCCTGGTCAGACTATCAGAGGCTAGGCCAAGCAAGTATCATGCTTGAAAGTATAATGAAAATATGTAAACCTAACCTATCTCTCTGAAATTGTATTTTTGCTATATATTCTCACAAAACATCTTGTATCAGGATTTTTCTGACTACAAGGAAAAAATTACCCAACACTACCTTCCAAATTTCTATAATTTGCGACAACAACAGTAATATCTCCCTCTCCATAATCTTTACATTTTTAAACTTTCTCTTGCTTGCCTTGTAATAGTGTCATTTTGTAACCATAGACCTTGTCCTGTTTTTGAGATCTTAAACTTTAACTCTTGAGGCCAGAAGGGTTCCGTTGATAAAAAGTTTGGGAAGCACTGAAATGTATTCGATTTCGTTGCTCAATTTTGGTTTGTTCTTCCTAGGCGCAGAATCAGAAACTTGAAGAACCCTCCCTAACCTGTGTGTTGAATAACGTAGCGTATGTAAGACAGTCAGTCAGTATCAAGGAATCTTCATTATAGCAAAGCTGATGCTGTATACTGCACGTTCTTGTACAGGGTCCTTATTTTATCTAACAACTATCATTTGTCACTTCTTGCCACTACTCTGCCTCACGTGTGGGCGGTTGGCTGAGTGGGAAATGTTAATACTATAAACCAGGGGTCGGCCAAACTACGGCCCGCGGGCCAAATCCGGCCCGCCGCCTCTTTTTGTACGGCCCGCGATCTAAGAATGGATTTTACATTTTCAAATTCTTTAAAATTTCAAAGTACGCGCTATAACGGAACTGTATGTGGCGCTCGTATAGCTTCGCATTCGCACGCTGCTTGGTGGCCTCTGCTGTGACGCCACGCGGTTATAATTCGGCAGCGTTTCCAGTGAACATTTGCAATCAATTGTGATGATAGGGAGTACTAACTTTGAACCCCAATTTGGTGAAATGTTATCTCAAAAAAAGCAATTCCATTCTTCTCGTTAGTAGAGCTGTATTTCAAAAAATTGTAGTCTACTTATTATTATTATTACGTTACATTTTTTCAATACATTTGTGAAAACTTGTTTTTTTTTTGTTATTTAAGTAGGCCTACCTACATAAATATCATCGAGTTTGCCTCTTGGCCCGCAGAGCCTAAAATATTTACTGTTTGGCCCTTTACAAAAAATGTTGCCGACCCCTGCTATAAACGACCGGACAGAAAGTGGCAACCGACAGTTGTCATATAAAATAATGATCCTATATTAACGTGATTGGTGCAATTAACCATAAGCTACAGCTATATTACTAGTTATTAAGTTATGTTGCTTCCCATTGTGTTGTAAGTTCTCTGAAGTTGTGAGGACACTCAATAAAGTAGCTTAATCCACTTAATGGGTGTTTTGTGCTCATTAAGCTCCTCCTCCTTAGTTTATCCCAGTGTATGACATGAAGATGTCAATGTGTTGAGTGGTTCTGCGGTTTGTTGATGCCATTTTGTATACCTGCAGTAATGCACTACTTGTGTGGTGGAATACAGTAGGTAGATGTTCTGTGTTTTTCAGGTGTATGAATAAAATACTGCTTGGAAGTTTTGTAGTGTAGTTAGATGTAAAGGTATTTAGTCCAGTGGTAGTTCAACCTTTTTTGTTCGCGTACCCCTAGATATAATTTCTCTTCAACTTTGTACCCCCAAAGTTGTTGGTGCACAAGTCAAGTTATACATAGTCTATAATCTACATCTAAAATAAGTTAAATAAATTACATCCAAAATAATGTATTAAATAATAAGTTTTAAATGAGAAAAGGGAGAATCAAGCTATTAAATGACGGCAGCGGCAATTGTCAAAGAACAAGGTAATACGAAGGATTGCATGTGTTTGTTTATTGCCACAACAATATTTTGAAGTAGGTTCATTGCATGGTTAAAAGAAGTGAAAAACAGTATTAGGGAAAACGTTAATCCCGCCCAATAGTGTTCAGTCACGTTCCAACGCACTATGTGGGATAAAATGAAACTAGCCGCCCAGATAAGAATCTCATAAAGGAGAGAGAGAGAGAAAAAAATGGCGCTCCCAAATCGCATGTCCTTACGTCCGGGTCTCTTGTGGCTAACCCTAAATCTGGCCCTGATTATTCAGTGTTTATCATGAAATAATTATATTTATTTTTTTTTTATTTTACATACCCCCTAAGATGTCTTCGCGTACCCCCGGGGGTACACGTACCCCAGGTTAAATACCACTGCTTTAGTCGATTTGTAGCTCTGGGTGGGGGTGGCTAACAATGTGCCCATTTCACCCCACCCACAACCCAATGTCGATGAATGACCTGTAGATGCATTGCTCTGTGTGGAATTACCAATCCAGAACTGGATAGAATGATCTGAACTTTAAGATGTGTTTATCCTTTCGTGCAGACGCAAGCTGCAGGCTAGACTTGCTGAGGCTGAGGAGACAATCGAGTCTCTGAACCAGAAGGTCGTAGCCTTGGAAAAGACCAAGCAGAGGCTGAGTACCGAAGTTGAAGACTTGCAGTTGGAGGTGGACCGTGCAACTGCTATTGCAAATGCTGCCGAGAAGAAGCAGAAGGCATTCGACAAGATTATTGGTGAATGGAAGCTGAAGGTTGATGATTTGGCTGCAGAGCTCGACGCCAGCCAGAAGGAATGCCGCAACTACTCCACAGAGCTGTTCCGTCTCAAGGGAGCCTATGAGGAAGGACAAGAACAGTTGGAAGCTGTACGCCGTGAGAACAAGAACTTGGCCGGTGAGCATTCGGACGTTCAAATGTCCACAAATGGGACTAGACGCATAGAATTTTCACCTCCCAATAATTTATCAATATGCTACTTGACTCAGTGTTTTCTATAACAAAAGGGGTAAAGTGTTTATGTACATTGCCTGTTTTTTACATAAAGTAACCAAAATTAATTGGCCCAGCCCGAGCCAAATTAAAAATCAGATTAATTTTAAAATATGTTTTAAATGGGTCAGTTCTTTTTTCCAAGTAAATCTGAATGGAACACAGCATTATAATCTGAATGCCTACAAACCTGAAATCTCGCAAATAAAAAAAAACTTCGAAGTCAGCCCTTGACCACTTCTTTGGAGCTGTACTTTTGGTGCTGTTCTAAGTTCCTCCTTGCGCTCTGACTTTCAGATGAGGTCAAAGATCTTCTGGACCAGATTGGTGAAGGTGGTCGCAACATACATGAAATCGAGAAGGCCAGGAAGCGCCTGGAGGTTGAGAAGGATGAACTGCAGGCCGCTCTGGAAGAGGCTGAGGCCGCTCTTGAGCAAGAGGAGAACAAGGTGTTGCGCAGTCAGCTGGAACTGTCCCAGGTGCGCCAGGAGATCGACCGCCGTATCCAGGAGAAGGAAGAGGAATTTGAGAACACCAGGTGAGTAAGTGACAAGTGCTTGATGCTGACAGAACGGTGCGATGCCGGTTTGTTCACTGCGAATTCCCAGGCGCTGACAGACCAGTTTGATGTCGGTTTGTTCACTGCGAACGCCCGGTCACTGAAACAGATTTTTCTCCACATTCCTCTGTCTTCCTTTGTCTTTCGTCATTCCACCGATGGCCGATATGCATTTATCGTCATCAGGGCTTGCTACAGGCACAATCGAGGTCGCAGCACCAAAACATTCTACTCCATTCCACTCATAAACAAGTTACCAAATGTATGCACAAGATGACAGTTGCACCAATGATGGGTCAGCCCCCCCCCCCCCTCCCCACCAGTCATCATTAGTTATTTTGTCCGTACAATTGATCAGTCACAAAAGGTCTTGTTATCTTACTTCATTGTGCTGGATGAAGGCCCACCTTCAATCCCAGAATTGTCCATTTAGGATTTTTGGCGGACAAAGTGGCAGTGGGGCAGGATTTTCTCCAAGCACTATGATTTCCTGTGCCAATTATTATTTCGCAAGCGACCCATACTCTGTATGATTCAGGGCCGGTACATTTGGCCCATTTGAGGCTGCTAAACATGTCGCCCTCCTGCATGTGCGGTGAACTTTAAATTCAATGTGCTGGATTCTTTTATCTTTCAGAAAGAACCACCAACGTGCTCTGGACTCCATGCAAGCCAGTTTGGAAGCTGAGGCCAAGGGTAGGGCTGAGGCTCTCCGGCTGAAGAAGAAGTTAGAGGCTGACATCAATGAGCTTGAGATTGCTTTGGACCATGCTAATAAGGTGAGAACCTCTATTTGATGAACCATTTTTGGTCCCTGGACAGTCAAAACATGATTTCTTATCATCACATAAACCAGGCACTTGAATGAACTTGCAGGTTATGAAGATAACAGTATTGGATTTATAGTTCATACAAAATAATGCAAGATTACAAACTGAAGCTGGGGAAAATACTGAAGAAATTGAAGTAAACACAGATGGGGAAGAAGGATGAGAACAAGATGAAAAAAAGGGAGGGGAACGTAGGGGAAGGTAAAGCTGGATATTTATAAATACAGTAGGGCATAATAAGTGCAATCCATCATCAAATGCAGATGATTTCCACATGCATTCTTTGTACAAAGGCATTTTGAACTCATATTCAAGTGTCCACACGTGCATTTTGTAAAGTTAAAAGATTTGTAATGTGGTTATAATCATTACCATTATCCTTATTATTACCACAAATAAAATGCTTTGTACAGTTAAGAAGGTATAGGTCACCCTGCAACATGCCATGAAGGTGCATGGTGAGGGGCAGAAGCATTGCTCTACCCATACACAACCTTAGCACGGAAAGGGGGTATGTGGTGAAGCCCATGCCTGGGCCACAGGGCCACTCTGGAGAGTATGGAAAATCTCGCCTCCACCAGGGTTCAAGCCATTCAACCTGTAAGAGTTTACTATATTGGCTGCACTATCCCAACTGTCCGTTTGTACAATTACCACGTTTACTTACAGTCATATAGGCCTACCATAGCTCAGGTGACTGGTCAGCAATTTCACACTGAGAGGCCTGGGTTCAATCCCACAGAAGTCCATATAGGATCTGTGGTGGCCAAGATGGCACTGCAGCAGGTTTCTCTATGAGCACAGATGCATCAAATCCCACCACCTATGTTATCATGCCACTGATGCTTCATATTTTACTATTATTCAGGGATTTGTCAAGTAATACAAAATGCTTCGTATAAACTCAGTGTAGAGAAGGACCATTAAGTAAAAAAGTAAAATTTTCTGCAGGCCAATGCTGAATCACAGAAGAATATCAAGCGCTACCAACAGCAGCTCAAGGATGTACAGACTGCACTAGAGGAGGAGCAGCGTGCACGTGATGATGCCCGTGAGCTGCTTGGCATCTCAGAACGTCGTGCTAATGCCCTCCAGAATGAACTGGAGGAGTCCCGCACGTTACTGGAGCAAGCTGACCGAGGCCGGCGACAGGCTGAACAGGAACTGGGTGACGCACATGAGCAACTGAATGAGCTGTCTGCGCAGAACACATCCATCTCTGCTGCCAAGAGGAAACTTGAATCTGAACTGCAGACCTTGCACGTGAGTAATTCGCAATGCTCCTGGAATTTTTAAATTCTGATGCCCAAATTATTGAAGTATGAGTTATTATTATTATTATTATTATTATTTATTATTATTATTTATTATTATTACAGGTGTTTTTATCATAGATTCTACGATTATAAACTCCAAATTTCTGGTCGTTTCAGTTATCTTCTTCAAATTTCTTCTTTTCATGTTTTTTGAATATTTGCCAACATTCTTGTTTATGCCCACACTCCTGTTTTCCCAGCGGTATTAAGTAAATCTGTAACGTTAGCCATTTTTGTTCTCCCATCATTTCTTTATTCCCTTAGCACCACAACATTTAATATTCTTTATTTTATGCAATGTTGCTTCAACACCCATTCTTTCTCTTTTTCATTTTGCATCCAATTTCAAATGTTCACGCTTAAAGTTTTCGCAGAATGATTACTATCATTCTGAAGCCAAATGATAATTAATTTCGTAAAATATTCAACTTCATGGACACTTTTACAAAACTTTGCTCGTTAAGCCGAAACATATAACTGTACTGGGATTCTGGAACAAAATAAATGTGGTAATTTGGTGTATATCATGCAGTTTTCACACTAAATTCAGTGTATGTTATTGTTTTTGAAAATAATTTTACAAATTTGAACAAACAACAAGAATATTGAATATAATTTGTGTATAATATCTGGTAGGGGTAAACAGGAAAGTTTTTTGTTTTGTGAAGGAAAGCTAAAAACAAGTTGTTAATTTTGCTCTTACATGCAGGAATTTGAATATGAATTTATTACGTTGGGCAGTTCTCACTCCACTGAATGAAAACTCAGGGCTTGTGGAAAATCATGTGGGCAATTGCAATCATGCAGGGAAAGTCCATAGTATAGTCTCTGCTAGAATATAAGGAAAATCTGTATCAGACACTTGGAAAACCGAACACTCAATCATTGCGCTGTTGCTAAATCAGACGGAAACCACCGATTATTTCAGTGCAAACCTTTCTGCATGGGCACAACAATTATATAAGTGATATGAGATAAATTCTTCTTTAAAAACCTTTGTTTGTTTAACTCCATGTGCAGTCTGACCTGGACGAGCTATTGAATGAGGCCAAGAATTCTGAGGAGAAGGCAAAGAAGGCAATGGTTGACGCTGCGCGGCTGGCTGATGAGCTTCGAGCAGAACAGGATCATGCACAGACACAAGAGAAGCTGCGCAAGGCTCTTGAGACACAGATTAAGGAGCTCCAGGTATTCATTTACGTTCCTACTCAGTCACTGCAGACGGACACTTCACAGAGACCACTTCCTTCCATATTCATACCTGCTCCTGATGAATAGTCATCCTCCAACACAAAATAGTTAATAACCAAGTACTTAATCAATGGAGGTATGAAAATGTTACTTATGGTTGTTCAATGTAAAAACTATCTGTGCAAAATAATTTATATTCATGCATTAATATGCTGATGAATGATTTATCATCACTAAGCAAGCAGTCACCACACAGATATTATGGAAAGTACTAACTACAGACAGAATCCAGAATGTCATTCAGGTCCTTGCTATTCCTCCTGCATAATCACTTTTCCAAAAAGTAATGTAGGAATTAATCAAGTCAGGAATAAATATTGTTTTAAAATTTAAAGCAGAATTCTCTTAGGAATTTTGTTCTGGTACGTCAGTGTACATTCATGTGACAATAAGACCAAGGCTTCCATCAAACCAAGTAATTGAAAATGTCTTGAAACAGGGGTATGATGATTGGTTTTTACAGGCGCACACCCAGGATTTTTCATATATGATTTATTTTTTATTTTAAAAAGTATGTTATACAATTCATATCATAAATATAACTACATGTTTCATGGCTCGCTCACCTTTTTTAAGTTTGTCTAAGATTTTTATTTTATTTTTCAAAATTCCAATGTACCAGTCATCAGCCGATTTCAGTCGGCTGATTTCGGCTGAAGGGTAAATCACGTAATATGTTTGATATCACCGTGTTTATGCTTTGGCTGCGTGCCTGGGTTTTTATAACTGTCAGAAAAATGGTGAAAATAATAATTTCCTACTGCATTCAAAACATAAAGAATTGCATGTCCAGTTAAATTACTTTTCTAAAATATTTATGCTGACCAATCAAAGTTCCCTTGTGTACCATCCCAGTATCTTTTTTTATTTTTATCTCAGGAGTAAAATGTCATTTAAATTGTTTGTAGGTGCGCTTAGATGAGGCTGAAAGCAATGCACTTAAGGGAGGTAAAAAGGCAATTCAGAAGCTTGAACAGCGTGTCCGAGAACTGGAGAATGAACTGGATGGAGAGCAACGACGACATGCTGATGCACAGAAGAATCTGCGTAAATCGGAACGGCGCATCAAGGAGTTGAGCTTCCAGGGTGAAGAAGACCGTAAGAACCATGAGCGTATGCAAGACTTAGTTGACAAACTACAACAGAAGATTAAGACATACAAGAGGCAGATCGAGGAGGCGGTGAGTATGGCCCTCCTCACTGTTTCCACTAGCATGTTCTATGGTTCAGGTTTGACAGTTCTGTCTTGGATTTAAACAAATTTGCAAAATTTCTGTCATGTAAATTTTAGATGATAAAGCAATTGTTCTTGTAACTTAACACTATTAATTGTCTCAGGTAATCATAAAGCTTTAAATGACACATGTATTAAAAACAAAGAATCTTTTAGCAAGAAAAATGCTACAAAATTAGAGTGATTTCCTATAGATGAGATAAGTATCTAAAAGACAAGATTGGCAGCTATTGTGAGTTCAAAACCAATGCAGCTAATATATTTACTTCCCAGAAATGAGAGTATGAATGAGCCTAAACAGAAGCTTTATGTTATAAGACTTTATACCTAAACAGAAGGTTACAAAAATACTGTGCTCAAAATTTCTCATTTTGAGCCACAACATTTATTGTAGTTAAAATGCAATTAAAACCGCGATAATTAGGAATTTCTACTCTAAAAATAAAATAAAAGTATTACAAGTGACATAATTCTTCATTCTGCCCCTAACATAACCTTAAGAGGGCATGGTTTCCTCAATATATGTAACAGAAGGACTGGCAGAATTATCAGAATTACTTCCACTCTCATTTCATGACGTTGAATCTTGAACTCTTTTTATGTCGTTATTTAACTCGTTGGTACTCATGTGTAACTCTTCTTTCACATTCAGTAACTCTCCATTTTGTCCCCCCAGTTTATTATGAGTTTTGTTCAATTCTCACAATATTATTCATCATTAACCTACTGGCTTTTGTCAGTGGAGATGGAGTAGATTTTCTTTTACATTTTGTTTAAATAACTTTGTCTTATGAACGTAATAATATTTTGAAATTTAAGACAGTTCATCACTCATACATTTGTTTCCACAGGAGGAGATTGCAGCCCTGAATCTGGCCAAGTTCCGCAAAGCACAGCAGGAACTGGAAGAGGCCGATGAAAGAGCTGACCTCGCTGAGCAGGCAATTTCAAAATTCCGCGCGAAGGGACGATCGGGATCTGCAGCACGGGGGCTAAGCCCTGTGGTGAGTTCATACACAAGAAATTTAAATTTAATCAGGACATGCATCAGATCAAAATTTTATTAATTGCACAATGATACAGGTTGCCTGTTGTAGGTATAACTCTACACCTTAATCAACATAAACCACTGTTAATAGTTAGGTGGATCAGGGACGCAATGGGAACAGTGATAGTACCTCATTTAGAAGGACGTGACAATATACAACCTTCACCTACATTCCTGGTGGGCACTCTCTTCCCCTCTTACATGTATAACAGAGTTCTACTTGGAACAAGCAACCTGTAAATAAGAAAGGGTCCGATACTGATAAAACTCAGAACTGAAAATTCTGACAGCTTTTATGCCCCCCACGAAAGTTTAATTAAATATATTTCCAATTCATGTCTATTAACTAACATTGTAATAATGCCTGTCTAGGCAGTATGAAAATTAAATGTAGGAAAAAAGGAGAATCATTTCAGTTTGATCAGTCGTCATGGAATTATTATGTGCTTTTAATCATTGTCCAAAATTTATTGTTTAAACAATTTTTGGACTAAGAGTTGTATTTCTTTTCTGTCCTTTGTGCAGCCTCAGGCAAAGTCCCGCAGGGTTCCAGTGGAGTAAACCACATTTCTTCTCTTGTAAGTCGTGCGTACCCCAAAGCTGAATGCTGAGTGATTCCACAGACCCATTTCCCTCTATAGTTTCATGAAGATTTGAAAGCATTACCCACAAATCCAATTTGAACATGTGCGCTCTTCCAATCACCTTTAGATACCCTTGTTAATGTATAGAGTACCTATATTTTCTGTGTGCACAACTTCCCAATACACTGCAAGTTTGTCCAATCACTTTCCAGGTGGAAACTTTAATGATTAGTTCTTAGAGAACTGAGACATGTTAAATATTTAATACTATCAAAATATTAATTTACCAATGGGCTTTCCAGAACGAACTGTTTTATCTGTTTAGGTAGATGTAACTGATTTGACGTATTATGCCTACATTTTCATAGAGTTAATACTGTATATATTTTATATATATTATTTAGTTTATAATTTATCCATTTGCATTACGAAGCCAGTGAAAATTCTTAATATTATTTCAACTCAAGACTCCCACTGTAAGAACATTTTTTAAACCTGTCTTTGAAGCAAGTTTGAGGGTTTCAATTCCTGTGTTAAATACCTGTCATAACCACATGCTTACTCCTGTTTTGGACAGGTTTCTGCATAATTCCCTGGTATCCAGCTCTTGAAAATCAAAATGCACACCTCATCATGACAGATGTGCCTATATTTGTATTTTGAGTGTTTTCAATATTCTTCTGCTGTTGACAGCACTCCACTTTGGTCAGAGCTCAATTGATTATATACCAGAAGTGAGCCAAACATATTTTAAAAGAAAAGGCTCTAGCTTGAGGTGAAAGCATTAATTACTTCCTGTACCTCAATCTTTTGTCTTGCAATTGTGTAGTCTTTGTTGTTATATTTATATGGTAAGTGAACTATGGAAGTTGATTTATAAAAACAGATTTTAATTATAAATTTAATTTGCTATAAATGTAAATTAGAAATTTGAAGTTCTAACAGAAGTGTCTTTTGGGATGTGATACTGTGTCACTGGGTGAGTACTTCCCAACGTTTCACAGGATTGTCGTGCCTTAATCTTTAAAACACAAGCAGTCCAAGAAGACTAAACTGCTTGACCCCCTGTTTGACCCTTGGAATTAAAGGCACTACGGTCCTTTAAAACATCAGGAACCACACATCCATCAACACAGCATCACATTCCAGAAGACCTGAATCCCAAGCTAAATTATATTTATGAGTGTCTGTTATCTTAAGAGATATTTCAATTAAATTCTATGACAAATATTTAAATGTGCTAAAGACTTAATGCCACATTTCACATCAACTATTAACCTTCTTCTACTACCAATGCCACATTAAAATAATGTGTATTTTATACTGATGAACATACAAATTGAAGAATGGAATTTCTAAATGTAGAATTTCCATTTTATGCAGAAACTTGATCCACAGTCTACCTGCTCATACAGGTGTACCTTATAGTGTTCATAATGGCATGGTGTTCGCTGTATCAGGAGATCTCTTGTGTCTGTTTACCTCACCCCGACTCCCAACTTGCTTAAATTGTGCAGTGTTTGTGTATATATACATACATGGGCAGTAACATTAGTAAGAAGTTTTCATGAAGAAATCAACTTCTTATTACTGCCCCTTATAGTTACCTTGTTTGTTACTGTATTGTGTGGTTTTGAGTATTGAATTTCATTAGTGCAGGAAGGATATGAAAGTTTAATATGAGATAGTAGTTTAGAAACAAAGAGCATCCAAACAGAAATAATATGTATGAAATTCTGCTTCTCATACAGAGTTTTTAATGGCTTTATGTTAAATTCAGGCTGTAATTTCTGAGGTCATTCCAAGTCACAAATGTGATGTGAACATTGGTCTTAAGGATTTATTGATATTTGAAGTTAAAGAATGATTCACATGTAACTAAGCTTGTCTATTTGAACAAGTTTGATTTGCACTAATTGTCTAAAATGGCCATCTTTACTTTGAATTCACAGTCTGAAGCTTCTTTGAATACGTAATTGGCCTGAAGTGGTTCGGTGTGCTGTGTGTTCTGTGAGTCAGAGTCAGGAAATTTTAAAAACAAGTCTATAATACACATGTGTAACAACATTGAATCTAAATCAATAGATTACATCAAGAAAATCCTTATATATTCCACTTTTCTTTTGATGTAATTTTATCTTTTATTCAGCTGCAACGTATGCATGTTAACCATGTTAGCTAGGCTGATACAGTCAACATAAATTCTCTGCCACTTACTGGAACACAGTTTGGATATACACTTATAAAATGTGCCAGGTTTCTGTTTTGTCACGGCAAAATGAGAACATAGCTGTTTTATCAGCGGGTGTCCCAACTCTCTCTTGTCAGTTGTGTTAATGTCAACTATATCAGCCCAGCTGATGTGTTAACATGAACATCCTGCATCTACTGCTATCAATCCCTAATGAGACTGGCAGAACATAACAGAGTTCAACTGATATGGGTGCCGGGACATATGGGAATTGATGGGAATGAAAAGGCTGATCAGCTAGCTTACCAAGGCTCCTCACGTCCATTTATAGGACCTGAGCCTGCCCTGGGCATATCTACTAAGATTGCCAGGGAGGTGATCAGGGGATGGACGAATAGGAAACATACAGAATATTGTCAGTCCATTCATGGACAAAGACAGGCTAGAGACTTTCTCAAAAGACCCTCTGCTAGAAGAGTTGGAGAACTACTCAGTTTGAACAGAAACTAGCTAAGGATACTGACAGGGCTGTTCATAGGACACTGTCATTTAAAGGGACACTTGTTTAAACTGGGGCTAGTAGACGGTCCCAAGTGCGATAGATGCAAACAGGCATCTGAAACGGCCTTGCATGTTCTCGGCGACTGTGAGGCCTTGGCTGCAATAAGATTCAGGTATCATTTTATGAAACCAGGGGACTTTAAGTATATCTCTGTAAGCAGGTTACTGCACTTTGTTCAAAGTGCGGGGCTGCTAAACAAATGAATATAAGGGCTGCACAAAGAATCAGAAATGGTCGATGTGCATGGGACGCTTTGGTGCCCGCCCTACTTCTATTCTATTCTAATCTAACATCCTGCATCTACTTTCATGACACTGTGAGCAGCATGAGACAAATGTATGTAAGGTAGAACGAAATATTGTTCCCTTATACAATTGGTATTTGCATCAATCTGCCTTGGTGCAACCATCTTTAAGTTCGGATAGAAATGTCCAAGTCAGAATTAATATTAAATAAGGTTTTGTCAATTTTTTTCTCTCTCCCTCAGTCACAAGATTTTTTTTCTGCACAATCTGAAAAAAATGCCATACTTAAATGTTTTTTCATATCAAATTACTGAAGTTACTTGCATGTGTTAGAACACCTTTATCATCATGTTACGTAACGACATACTGTCAACACAGTAAACATTGGCTTCAGGACAGCGAACTGAGGCTGCATCATACATAGTTATGGACTGTAGTTACAACAGCTTCTTGTTTATGGCCACACAAATCTTCACTAAGGTGTGAAATACTCCTACACTTGCTTATGAGAAAGTCATTATTCATTCAGATGTGGTTATTGCATGAGTGGTTAACATCAGTATGTCTGTTCAAATGTGGTGGGTGAATGGTGTGAGAGGCATGGCTAACTGGCTGGCTGGCTGGATGGCTGGCTGACTGGCTAGCAGCAGGTGAGGCAGGACAGGCCACTTCAGGTAGATGCAATGATCAAGCCACACTACTACCACAAATGAAAACTAGCCCACACCACCCACTCAGTGCACAGGTCCACTGTGGGTGCTATGTTCATCCACCAAGCTAACTGTGTCAGCATGTAATTTCAACGTTATAATACTGATACTGTGACGTCTTGTTTGCAGCCTCACAAACCGGTGCCTAGACCGCAATTTGATGGCAGCGCCTTCCCGCCACGATTCGATCTGCATCCAGAAGGCGATTTCTAAATCATACAAAACAACCCATGATTATAACAAAAATAAAAATTGCTACAGACGGACATGAACAAAAAGAGCCTATTTTGCGGCGCCTCAAGCAGCATATGGTAACAGGAACAAAAAAGAAAGTATATTCTGAAGAATACAACTTAAACATTGTTATTAAACAACATTTATTTTGTAATTTATTTTATTGTCAGTAAGTGTATTTATTAATTAATAATATTCCAAGTACTGCCCTTGGTGACAGTGGTGAGCATGAAAGCGAGCCAGAGGGTTGTGAACGCCATTCTGAGACACGTACTTGATGAACATCATGGCCCTATGCATTATTCTTCGTTCGGTCACAGGTCTCTGGCTCAACCAGAAGAGAACGTGGATGCGATGCGATCGTGGCTCACATTGTATGCACGACTTCTTTAAATGCACCAATAAATAAGTTCATATCGTTATTGTAACTACTGTTTTTACTTGTACACTCTTCCTTACACTTGATACATCTCCTAAAACTTTTGAAGTCCATACCATTGCTATATCTATAATCTATATTTCTAGAATAGTCCCTACTTTTGACATCTCTCCTAGTATTTTACACCATTATTTTGTCATTTATGTTTCTACCTTGCCTCTGACATCAATCCTAGAAGTTATTACAATTATTGTATCTGTCACCTTTGAATGTACACTTTTCCTTATCTCCGATCTATCCTTGATTTCAGGTCATTCTGTTGCACGAAAGACATGAAACTAACCTGGCAGCATAATCCATGGTAGAGCAAGTGTGGTTGGGTGATTAACATTCCTGCTTAGTATACAGATTTTCTTGTGATTTTCCTCAATTTCTGTTGGCAATTCCTGACATAGAACCTGAAGGTAAATTAAAAATATCTCCTCCCTAACTCTAACTTATAATCAGTCCACCATTCAGTGCTACATAAATATGGGTAACTGATCAGTGCAGTTACGAAATTAACAAATACTCAAGCCATAGTAAGGACGAAGATTTTTTATTTCTTCACTAGGAGTATTTGGTGAATGAGTTCTTTTAGATAATTTCACTTTCCATTCACAGATTCAGCTAAAATGAATGCCTTTTTGTTTGATAATTTATATTTGCTATACTTCCAAATATTTTGAAGTCTTGTAATATCTGGTTGCCTGGGGTTCAATTTCTGGCAGGGATGGGGATTGTTTTTACTCCTCTATCCAGACTGGCTCTGAGGTCTACCAGCATCCTATCTACACTGTACCAGAGGCTTTGTTCCCATAGGTAAAGGAGCTGAACTGGATATCAAGTGACCTCATGCTATTGCTGAGGTTAGGAATAACTGGAACTATACTTTGGTCTTCATGGCGCTGTTTGATTAAGGAATGGAATTATGACATTAAAGATGTAAAGTTTTGTATTGTATTGTATTGTATTTATTACACATTCCAGCACATCCATACAAGCCAAAAGCCATTGGATACAGAACTTATCACACAACATGAACTTGCTATAATCGGCAAGCATCATCTAAACAATGCAAATAAATACAATAGGAAATAAAATCATGCACATAAAATTTAGTTGTTATGCATTACTTATACCTACATAACATTTACAATACATGTATAAAACAATACAATATATTAAAATATATATACATGACAATAAGGTAAAATATGACAATGTAGTCATGACTATCCAAGGAGCTAGGCCTGGCTAAAATATTCCTCTAAGGTGTAGAAGGATTTGAAATGTAAGAAAGCACTTAGAGCCGCTCTAAATTGTTTAATATTATGGGCTAACTCTTTTATATTTGAAGGAAGATGATTAAAGAGTTTTATACCAAAATAATAAGGTCCTCTCTGATAAGTTGTTAGATTTGACTGCGGGCGGTAAAGATCGAAATTACGCCTTGTGTTAACACCATGTATCTGTGATGTATGATATAAACCCTTGTTATTCGCAATGAATGTCAATAAGGAAAATATGTATTGAGACTGCAATGGCAAAATTCTCCAAACCCTAAATGCATCCCTACAAGAATCCCTGGGTCTCAAACCACTCATAATTCTAATTATTCTCTTTTGAATTCTAAAAATTTGTATGCTGTAGGAGGAGTTGCCCCAAAAAATAATTCCATAGGTCAAAAGGGAATGGAAATAGGAGTAATATACTATTTTTAATGTCTCAATGGGCATAATGGGTTTAATCACCCTCATTAGATAACAAGCCTTGCACAATTTAGGCAAAAGTTGGAATGTGTGAGCTTTCCAAGTACATGAGCTTTCAATTACTATTCCCAGGAATTTAACATTTGTGCTACTTAAAATAGTGTTGTTGTGATAACTAACAGAAGTTTCTTTATTAGAACTGGATTTTGCCGCAAATTGAACCATGTTTGGTTTTATTATAATTTAAGGTTAATAGGTTTGAATTGAACCAATCATTCAGATGAGCAAATGCAATATTGACATAATTTTTGTACTGTATATTATTGTAACTACTAATGACTAGACTTGTGTCATCTGCAAATAAAACTGATTTGACTGAATTATTAAAAATTGTAGGTAAATCATTTATATAAAAAAGAAAAAGAAGAGGACCAAGAATAGACCTGTGGGATACTGGCAGGATTTCTATTGCTAGAAAGGATTACACAGCATCCACATATAAACAGTCAATATATTCTTCAATAAAAGTATGTACAACGAGTGTGTGTAAGTGCTCTCCTTCCTCAGTGAGTCGGGAAGTGGAGAGCAGCAAGTATAAGTGCGCTCGTATGGTAGGAGCGAGAGAAGCTCGAAGACGTGGCGGGCAGAGATGTAGCCGCCACGTGGTGAAGGTTACTGTGTTGGTCGGCCAGAGACTTGATGCGCCGATAGCTCTGATCCCTTGTTGTCCGAATGACTGGCTTACTCCCTTGCTGGTCTTACGACTGGTTACTCCTTGTTGTCTTACGACTGGCTTGCTCCGATGCTACCGACGGAATGAAGCTCGGTGTCGTTCGGCCATATATTTATACCACTGGCCATGGGACTAAGCTGTTCCGTGATTGGCTAGCTGACAGCACCCGCTGTGCGCCAATCCGTGGCCAGTGGGCGGAGTCGGCTGAACGACTTTGCTGCCTGTTGTTGCGGTAAGCAGAGGTGGTACTGGAATGGTATCATGG